>CM035145.1:112532192-113829692 GCA_020205605.1 Panax ginseng
TAAAAAATTTCCAGATTTTATAAAATGCCAAATTCAAGCCTCTAGATGTTATGGATCTAACATCTAGCAACCCAGATCATCATTATACACTATATCTAACATGTTTAACACAAAAAAACATCTAACATTGGATTAATGGTCAGATTTCAAGCTAGGGTTTTATACCTTCTATGAACGATTTTGATTTCTGGCTTCTGATATGTTGTGGTTGATCATGGGGCTATTCTTAGGGACTGATATGCTTATGAAATTCGTGGGTTTTAGAGAGAGAAGCTCAAGGATGAGAGTTGGACAAAAATAAGTGAGCAAATGATTTTCTCTCTCTTTCAATCTATATATAGAAGTGCTAGATACATGTAATGGCTGATATAGAGACTTGTTGCTGTCATTTTTCATCACATGGGGTTGTTGGATTTGGTCACCAACTTCCCCTATTGTCAAAACCTATACTAGCTTCAATAATGCAACTAAGGGTAAAAAAGTCGTTTGGCTTAAACCTTTAACAGCATTCTTGTCATTTGGCAGACCCTTAGGGTTTGACCCTTAGGGTTTAACCCTAAGGTTTAGCACACAATAATTGTAGGATTTCCAATTTACGGTTTGCACAAAAATTAAATAAATTTTAGTTTCTAAAATTTTGAAATTAGGGTTTCCTTAATTAAATTAATTTTCTAATTACTTTATACAGGAACATTAGGGTTTAAAATCACTAATTATAATTAACTTTGCTAATTTAGCAATTAGAGTTTATGATTTTGATAATTAGGGTTACTAAATTATAATTAGGATTTCCAATTACTAAATTAGGGTTCTAGTTTGGTAATTAGGGTTTAACAATTTAGGGTTTGCATAATTAACAATTATAATTCTAATACTTATTAATTAATCACATTAACACAATCACCAATCAATCTTGAACTCTAATTTGAGTTTTAAATTAGGGTTTAGCATTTTAAATTAGGGTTTAAACAGTTAATATTAGGGTTTTGAAATTAAATACCATAATTGACAAACCATCCTCAATACGTACATACAGTACATATTTATAGCACTGAAAAATTAAAATATAATTAATATTATATTGTTATTCTCATTCCTTGATAAAAATCCAAAATTAGGATTTGGATTCCATATCTCGATTTATTCTTCATTTTTGACCTTAATAATTAAGGTAAAATAATTAACTTAATAATCAATACTAAAATTCATATAATAAAATAATTATTATAATTATTCTAAAAATCATTTCATATATTATTTAAATAATATATGCTTATATTTTCATGGAAAATAATTAATAGAAATATTTCTACTATAAAATTAATTATTATTAGAATATACTTTATAATAATCAATAATTCTAAAATAAAATTATTTGTAAATATTTATGTAATAAATATATTTTTATTTACCACATAAATACATATACACATTATCTTGTACAAATCCTCATCCTTAAAAAAAATTATATGCAAAATTTCTGATTGATTTATATATAAAATATCGGGTTGTTACAATATTGGTCGAATACCACATGGGTTTTATGAGAATGAAATGGAAGGTGCTAATTTTTTTTATACCATTTTCTTTACTTATATTTTATTTTCATGTGTATATATTATATTTAAGTACATAAATTTGCATTTGTCTGTGTTATAAATGCTCTATAAATTAATTGGTGAGAAAAAGTTATAATGTATGCATAATATTTGTTCACCTTTTCACAGGGTTTTTAAAACAATTTGGTACAATCAAGAGACTTAAAATTGTGAGGAACAAAAAGGTTGGCTGTTATTATATTTATTTAATGTAAGACCCCAACTTTTGTGAATAAAGATGAATTTTCTATAAATATCATTTTTGAATATTATGGAATGAATTTGATATAATGTTATAGTTGTGGGTAATATTTATAAATTTTGCAAAGTACGCAAGTTGTTATATAATATTCGATTGGTCGGGGAATATTCGTTTTAACAGAAATATTTGTACAACCAAGACAATCATTGATGGACCCCCATATGTAATTATTGTCGGATTGAGAAAAGCGACAAAAATACTTTATGAAAATAACGGTGGAAGTTTTACTGATTAATGTTGAAACACCCAAGTGTTAAAAAATGCGATGTCTGCCGTAGTAGTTTGCGATGTACACTACAGTATTGATTATTGATGCTTATGTGATAAGTCACTCGGTTTTGTTTTATTGATATTATTAATGTAATAAAAGCAGAAAAGCTTTTTTATATAAAGCAGAATACTTTTATAAAGTTATTCTTTTTATTAGGCTAATAGTAAAATCTTTTTATATAAAGCGAGAATACTTTTATAAAGTTATCATTTTATTAGACAATAATTAGAATATATTATATTTTATTATGCATAGTGTTTGCATAGTAAAATCTTTTATAAAGTTATTCGTTTTATTAGATTATAAATAGAATATATTATATTTTATTTAAAAATTTTGCTTTAAATATGGATAGTCGATTAAAATAAATCAATCTAAATAGTTCATGAGTTAGTTCTTATGCGATCCATTTTTCTATAAATAGAAGCTCATTCCTTCATTATTTCTTACGAATTCACTGAAACTCTAGAGAGATAAATTATAGAGAAGCTATAGAAAAGTATTCTTCTCATTCCCTACTCTTATATTCAGTTTCTTTTACGGTAAGGGATATTATTTGTTGTACTCGTAAGGGGTATTATTTCTTTTGTATTCATAAAGAGATCTTCTGTTATTCCATTCTTTATTATTCTGCTGGAATAACCAGTATACACGGACTACCCTATACTTGGTGACATTCTTCTAATATTCCGTCTTTATTATTACATTTGGAACATCACATGTCATGCGTTTCTGCTTGGGACTGGTTAAAATCTTTATTATTATTACATTAGAATATCCTCATGCGTATGCGTTTTACGTCGGACTGGTTCCATCTTTATTATTATTACATTGGAATATCACATGTCATGCGTTTATGCCTGGGACTGGGTTAAAATCTTTATTATTCTATTGGAACATCCTGTCAGTGAGAATTTCGCCTGACCTGGTTTCGTTACTTATTAATCTATTGGAATAACTTGTCTATGCGAAGTACCGCATGCATGGTGATTTCTTTTGTTATTCCATTCGTTATTATACTCAGTTGGTTAAAGTTTTGACTTCTATACTCCATGAAATTAGTGGAATATCCTTGATATTTGCGCTTCATCCAGTATCTTTTCATGGAAATATTCTTCTGAGCATTCTTGAATTTTACTCCACAAAGAAGTATTATGTTAACAATTTGGACGTTATTGGTTCATGGATAAATTAATTCTTGAACTTGTTTTATTGAATTCTTATATCATTGTCATCATCCTCATGTTTATATTATGTTGAAAGTCATCTGTGGCCTGTAGTGCATAAATGGACTTGGTATGATTATGACCAGGGATTATTCGGTGTAATCATGACCGTAATGTTACAAATGATGTGAAAAAAGTCTTCATTGGTCCGTAGTGCATTGATGGATAGTTGTTGGCATGATCATGACCATTAATGAATACACAAATATCCTTGGTCCGTAGTGCATGGATAATTTGTGGTCGTGATACTAAAGAATATCCTTGGCCGTAGTGCAGGGGTGATTCGATGATGTGGATTATTTATTAAGCTGAGTCCCAGCGATAAAAGTCATGAAAAATCTTTTAAATCATAGAAGATAGTAGATTTTATTCTCTACTTGACTCTGCTTAATGGATTGCTTGTTATTACTGCAGATTAAACTTTATGTTTGTTATATTTTATCGGTTTAACTTTGTTGAAGGCTAATGATAATTTATTACGCATTATCTTAGTCATAATATTTCTTCTTGGGCTAGTTGAGCTCACCCTTTCTTTCCTTTGTTCTCTTGAAATGAGAATATAGTTGGGACGAGTGAGGGAGCGGAGTGATGGACGGATGATAGTATTAGTAGTCCTCACTATTACATTAAATAGTGTGACAATAAATGTAATGAGGACTTATTTCGAGAGTGGATATTGTCTAGAAGGCATGATTTGTATTAAAACTCATGACTCTCTTGTTGTATATTAAAGATTATATTTGTATTTTGTACCATGTATTTGACGACTCAGAATAGGTGATGTATACCTATTTTGGGGGAGTCACATTTAATTCTTGATAGCAGATCTTTTTGGGTATTAACAATTAATTTGAATTGTGTGGAGTATCATGTTTTTGGTAGTCCTGACTTGTTATTATTTTTAAGAGTAAAATACACTCACACCCCCTGTTGATAATCATATTAACACTCACTATCCCTCTAGTTTTTTAAGTAACACTCAATACCCCTCTAGTTAACATAATATAACACTCACTATCCCTAAGATGATTGACTTGATGATGTCAGCAATTTTAAAAAGAAAATGGCTAAAATGTCCTTAACTACTGTAAGGACAATTATACCTTCAATTTCTGATGACTAATATACCCATTAAGTATATAGTATACCTTCAATTTATGTTATCACATGATTTTCTTCATTTTGCTGAGGATATTTACAAATTTTTAAGGATATATTTTTGTTCTATCTTTTATTGAGTATTTAATTTAATAGTGATGCCATGATAATAAATTTGAGATAATAAACCTGAAGACATCAGAATAAATGGGAATTTTATTTTTTTCCAAATCATAATTTGCAAATAGGACTTTTTTGGGACATAGGAAGTAGTAATTTGTTGCCATTCCAAAATGGCTTAATGCAGTTTTATAAGTTACAATCATGTATATTAACAAGGCATTATTATAGTTTGGTAATTGCCTTCTTCTTTTCCAGAATATGACCATGTCGACCTCAGACTGTTATTGCACAAGATAAACACCAGGGCCATAATTGATAAATAAATAAATAAAATTTCTAACAAAAGTGCATAAAAGAGTAGCACAAAAAGTTTTTGAAAGAAATGAAGTAATACATAAACAATTAAAGTAATATATTAACTTTTGGACCATGGCTCATCAAAAAGGTTCTTGCAATAAACGACTCTTATGCAACTTGAGTGTGATTCCCAACAGTATGTGATTGTGTTTGATTCATAATAGAAGCTTGATTCTCAGCAGTTTGATTCACAATAGAAGCTTGATTCTTAGCAGCTTGATTCCCACCACTTCTTTTTCTTTCAACAACTAAACCACCTTTGCTACCAATAGAGTGAACTGTCCTTTTATTGATTTGGTTCGGAGGTGTAATATCAACCCAATGAGCTCCCATCTGTTCGTCCAACAAAATATTATTGTCAAACTTTAAACAACATAGTAAATATTCTTTCATTAACAATATAAATGTTTTATTTAAAACTAATTACATGTAAAATATCTCACCTTCGAAACTGGATTACCATTATTTGTAGGATAAACAAGCCAACCATCTCTTTTAGATCTTGTCATGACAACCTTTCCACTTCTTTGAAATCGATTTCCTTTCTCTTTACCCGAATTGTTTGTTCCCACATTAGTTGATAAAATTTGTTGACATCTTCCCAAACCTCTTCCTTTCCTTTTCTTCCTAACATTCCCTCTTCTAACAAGTGGTTCTGATTAATCTTCACCATCTTGTTGTGTTTGACCTTCACCAACCTGTAATAAAAGAACAGACAAGTTATTAGAATCATAAAATATTATGTAAAATAAGTAAATTGTAACAAGCAAATATTATTAAAAAAATATAATATATTACCTCTTGAGTTACACCATCGAGAGTAACCCCATTCCCAGTTAACTCAGGTGGATCTCTTTGGCAGATCAATCTATTATGACCAAACTATTTATAGTTAGAGCATTGGACACTTAGAGCTCTTTTTACAAAATTATTCTTTGCATTAACTTCACCTGGATCTTTTATTCTGTTTTTCCTCGGTCTCCCAGGCAACCTGTGAAGAGGTGGGGGGTCCAATGGATCACTTCCATCTTCTATGTATTTCAACAATCTTTGATCTTTGGTAGGGTGAATCCTTTTTTCATGAGCAACTAAGTATGCATGATTTGTAAAATATGCATCACAATATTGTTCAACATTGGTTCTCCTAGATGCAATAGCAGTAACCCCATGTTTACAAGGAATGCCTGAAACCTGCCATGCTCTACAATCACAAACTCTTAGTCCAATGTTAACCAAAAATGTGAATCCATCTTCAACGACTTTGAATTTATTCCCTCCACCATAGATCACTCTTGTAAGACCCCAACTTTTTGAATAAAGATTAAATTTTCTCGAAATATATTTTTGAATATTATGGTGTGGATTTGATATAATGTTATAGTTGTGGGTAATATTTACAAATTTTTCAAAGTACGCAAGTTGTTATATAATATTCAATTGGTCGGGGAATATTCGTTTTAACAGGGAATATTCATACAACCAACACAATCATTGGTGGACCCCCACAGCGGAATTATTATCGGATTGATCGAAAACGACAAAAATATTTTTTATGAAAATAACGGCGAAAGTTTTACTGTTAAGCTGTTGAACTACCCAAAGTAGTAAAAGTACGATGTCTGGCGTGGTTGTATAGTAGCACACGGTATTGATTATTGATGCTTACGTGAGAAGTCACTCGGTTATACTCAATTATTGCTACGAGAATTCTTTCGCATCATATCTCTCGTATTATTGATTCGATTATTGTCATAGTATCATCTGCGCATAATATGTTATTTTATTAAATCAATAATTGAGACAACAAAGTTATTCATATTATTAAATTGCAATATTTACAATGTCTAGAAGTTACATCAATGAGAGGTTTGGTCACCTAATCAAGCGTCGATAGGAGAAATTCTTATTGGAAAGCCCCTCTTTCCAGGAACGACCTGGTTGATAAATATTGTGAGTTATAATATTAATGATGAATGTTATTAAAATTGAAGTTGTGTTCGAAGTTGAATTTGGAGACGCGGACGTGATATTTGAGTCCGGAACGATGAAATTAGTAAAAATAGTCTATAAACACAAAATTTTCCGGAATTCACTATTTGGTCAAAAAGTCAACAGTTGAATTTTTCAGGAAAAGTCAAACTTTGAAATTTCAAAATTTATATTTTTGATAAAAATGGTTTCATTGTGTTGGAATTATTTGTGTTAGTGAAAATCGATAATTATTTCGATAATAATTGATGTCTGGAGGTTATATTGACCAATCGGGTATTTAACCGGATAAATGAGCAATTGATTGCTATTATTTCACATGATTATAACTATTTGTTCACATGTGTATACTATTGTTTCACATTCTTGTTACTATTAGGGGAGTTGGTGCAAGATTGATAATATTTGCATAACTAAGTTAAAAATGGAGGTATAAATGGAGGTACTATACTGTAATTCGTATTTTCACATGTCTAGAACTATTGATTCACATAATTTACTATTGAATCACATTATTTACTATTAGGGGAGGTGGTGCAAGTTTGATAATACTTCCATGACTAAATTAAAAATAAAGAAAAAGTTGGAGGTATTGTACTGAAATTTTTCGAGCCCCAAAACGTGCAATTATCGAAATTATATTTTTCTATAAATAGAAGCTCATTCTTCCTTCATTTCTCACCAATTCACAAAAGCTTTAAAGCAATTATTATAGAGAAAAATTATAGAAAGAAGAAGAGAAGTTTGCTACCTCACTATTCCAGTATCCAATTTTTCTAAAGGTAGGGAGTATTATTTCTTTCTTATCTATGAAGAGAACTTCTGTTATTCCATTCTTTATTATTCTATTGGAATAACCTGTATACGCGGGCTACCCTATACTTGGTGAAATTCTTCTATTGTTCCATTCTTTATCATTCTGTTGGAACATCATGTCATATGCAATGCTTCTGTAGGACCGGATTCATCTTTATTATTATTGGAATATCCTCATGCTCATTTCGCTTTTACGTTGGGACCGATTCCCGTCTTTATTATTCCGTTGAAATATCCCGTCATGCGTGCGCTTTTACTGGGACCGATTCCGTTATTTATTATTACATTGGAATAACTCACCTGCTGTCAAGGTCTATCGCATGCACGGTGATTTCTTTTGTTATTCCATTCCTTATTATACTCGGTTGGTTAAAGTTTTGACTTTCATACTCCATGAAATTTGTGGAATATCCTTGATATTTGCGCTTCATCCAAAGATCTTTTCATGGAAATATTCTTCCGAGCATTCTTGAATTTTACTCTACAAAGCGATGATCATGTTGACAATTTGGACGTTATTAGTTCTGGATAAAATAATTCTTGAACTTGTTTTATTGAATTCTTATATCATTGTCATCATCCTCATGTTTATATTTTGTTGAAAGTCATACGTGGACTATAGTGCATAGATGGACTTGGTATGATTATGACCAAGGATTATTCGGTGTAATCATGGTAGTAATGTTACAAATGATGTGGTAAAAGTCCTCATTGGCCCGTAGTGCATTGATGGGCGAGTTGTTGGCATGATCATGACCATTATTGAATACACAAATATTCTTGGCCCGTAGTGCATGGATAATTGTGGTCGTGATACTAAAGAATATCCTTGGCCATAGTAGATGCGGGGGTGATTCAATGATGTGGATTATTTATTAAAGTCGAGTCTCGTGATAAAAGTGATGAAAAACCTTCTAAATCATAAAAGATAGTAGATTCTATTATCTACTTTACTCTTTTAATGGATTGCTTGTTCATTTATGATTAAAATTGTTGGTTGTTATATTGTATCGATTTAACTTTGTTGAAGGCTAACGAATATATCTCGCATTATCTTAGTCATAATATTTCCTCTTTGGGCTAGTTGAGCTCACCCTTTTACTTTTATTGTTCTCTCTTGAAATGAGAGCGTAGCGAGGAATAGTCGGGGAATGGGTGACGGACCGGATAATAGCATTAGTAGTCCTCACTATTCGGTGAAATAGTGGAAAATAAATGTAATAATATTGAATTTGAGTTTGAATATTGTCTAGAGCGAAAATATTTGTATTAAAACTCACGACTTATGTTTTGTCGTACTTTTACGGCAGTTGTATAATTAAGTTGTATTTATATTCTGTACCATGTATTTGACGACTCAGAATAGGTGATGTATACCTATTTTGGGGGCGTCACAACTCTACAAATTCTAGCTTTACTAAGACTGAAGTTTAATTTCTTTCTAATATTCGGAGTAACATATCCATCCCAAGCACACCCATTTTCATACCTCATTTGAATTCTTTGCATCAACTTACAGCTAATCCCTTCAAGCATTTTCAAAATGGGTCTACCCCTCATAGCATCAACCCAATGGTTAAAGGACTCACAAAAATTGCTTGTGACATGATTACTTTTACATCTCTCATCAAAGCCATATCTTGTCCATGTTTCAAGAGGATCTTTCATCAAATAATTGTATGCAGATTGAGACTCTTTCTTAATATCCTCCATTGCTAGGTTGAAGTCGTGTTCATTATAAGCTTTAACTGCCCTCCAAAAGTGATTTTTTAACATCAAGGTTGGATACTTTTTTCTAAAATTACAAAACAAATGCCTAGCACATGTCCTATGAAGTGCATGTGGAAATTCTTAATTAATTGCATATTTAAGACCCTGAAAGAATATAAACAAAAATTATCATCAATTTTTCAATATTGAGCATAAACTAATTATACAACAATTAAATACTTAATAATTACTTTCTTCGTTCTAAAAAAGCAGAATTTTCAATAATACCTTCTGCTTGTCTGAAATGAATGTTAATGTCATCATGCCATCATCATCTGCACCAAGAGCTGTCCTTAAATTACTAAAAAAGAACTTTCAGCTTTGTTTGCACTCAGTTTCCACCACAACAATTGCCACTGGAAAGAGTCCATTATTCCCATCTAGAGCTACTGCAGCCAACAAAACACCACCATAAGGCCCTTTTAGGTGGCATCCATCAACACCTATAAAAGGTCTACATGCATTTTTGAATCCAGAAGTCAATGCCTCATATGCTATAAACATTCTCTTAAATGTGGGATTCACATCAATTGATAACCTATCAGTGTTAATATCCACTATACTTCCAGGATTTGTACTTAGAATTTGTTGACCATACTGCCTCAAACTTTTATAAGACTCTGCATGACAACCATCAAGTTCAGCAAGTGCCTTTTTTTGGCCATGTATAACTGCATTTTATTGCACTCAATCTGCCATTTCTTATGCACTTTAGTCTGAATTTCATTTATCTTCATGTCAGGATTGTCCCTCAATGTATCACCTAATTTGTTTGCAATCCAAAACGATGTTGCTTCAGTGTTAGTGGAAACAACAATACAAGTGTGCGTGCCACAATATGTCTTGATTTTATAAGTCATCTTATCAGGAAGAGGGGATGCATGTATTCGCCATGGACAACCAACTGCAGCACATTTACACGTAACTCTTTTTTTCTCATTTTTAATCCTCTCAATCTTGAAACCCTCTTGAATTGTATAATCTCTTAAAACCTGTCTGAAACTGTGTACATTTGAAAACAAAAGGCCTTCACGTAGATTGATCTTCTCTTTCCTAACATCTTCAAATTCATTTCCATATCTATAGTGGTCAAACACCTTACCAAATTATCCACAATCAACTTGTCTCCCCTCTATAGCTTGACCATCTTCAATAAATTGATTATCATCATCATCATCATCATCATCATCATCATCATACACTCTATTGCATTCATCACTTGATGAGTAATCTGATAGGCCATCATTATTAGTCATCACTTCATTTACAAGTTTTTCATCCACAAATTCATCATTGTCTATTTCAAATTCACTAGCATGTTCTTCATTATCACATTGAAAATCCTCATCCTCGGAAGACAAACCATAAACACCATCATCCTCATTACCACCCTCTATAATTATTTGTTTGCCTTTTCTATTTTTGTAACTCTTAGCTACAACCTCATCGTGATGTTTTTCAGTAGTTTCAGACTCATGTACTGTTTCAGCCCATAATCGATGGTTGTTATTCATCTCATCAACCCTCTTTATATTATCTTGTATCTTTCCATCATTGTAAATACCCTCATCAACCTCATTTATATTTTTTGATCCAACTCCATCTTTACCAACACTATAATCAACCCCATTAACAATCTGATCATCATTCCACTCCTCAAATGGATCAATTACTTGTATATAGATATCAACAATTTTAATCCCCTTATACATTTTAAACATAAGTAACATGTTCTCATCATTGTTTAATGGCATCTCGACTTGTGTTCCAGGCATAAAATAAAATAGTTTGATTTCTAAACCCCATTGCAGTTGGTACTTGACTCAATGAAAATTCAGAAACCTCGCTGAGCATATCCATATGGCAGTATACATCTCCATCAATATTTAAAATCACAGTCACTGTTTTCCCATAGTGAACATGAATATCATGATATTCAGCCATTCCTGTTAACTGAACAAAAATAAAATCACAATTCACAAAAGTATGTAATGAATATTTATAAATTATGCAAATAAAATTTATAACCAAAATATTGAAACCACATAACATATGTACACATACATATATATAGATGTGATTATCTATGTGGATACAAATAATTAATTTTCATGAGAGTGAGTAATTGAGAGAGAGCAGCGCTCTTGTGGGGTTTCATCAAGTGTAAAACAAGGTTGATATCATAATCTACTAAGAGTTACATCATATACACATGCATGCATCACATGGAATTGATTTAATGAAGGATGGTGTCTAAAATAAAGATTGAGTATTTTTGATAAGGTAAAAGTGTAATTTTGAATTTAATCTTGCTTATGTATAATGCCCATAGATATTTAAAAGTTTTCTTTCAATTTCATAATTTGTTGAACCCAAAAATATTTTGAATTTTGTGGGTATATTCACTGCAAACCCTCACGAGACACAACTCGTCCACTTAGGGTAACCTTGGGGTTTAAAGGCTTGTTGCACATGCTAAGTGCAATCGTGTTTCCTACGAAAAAGGGGTAGTGTAATTTTTGTCTTATTTTTATTTTACTCGAGGACGAGAAAAAGCTAGGTATGGGGGTATTTGATAGACACGTAATTCATACATTTTATTATCCCTAATTTTGTCCTTTTAATTATATTGGTTTATTAAATTAATATGTTTTATTTTATTTTGTATGATTTAATATTTATTGCAATAAAGTCAAAATCTTGGTGATCAAGCGATATTTAATGTTCTTATTCATGTAAGGAATATCCAAGAAGAATCCTACAAGGAGAAGGAAAGAGGTGGAACAATCTTGGTGTGCAAGTCAAATCCAATAAGAGAAAGGAAAGTTTATCTAAAAGATCTTTTAGAGAAGTTGATTGCTATTAGAAAGTTGAAACCTACATGGAAAGGGAACAAAAGTGTCCAAGTTCAATAAATATAAATTAGGGTTCAAAGTTATTTTTCCTATAAATAGGTCTCTTGTTTTAGAGAGAAAAGTATTAGGTATTATATTACTTTAGGTTAGGAGTAAGAGTAAATTAAATTACGTTTCATTATGCGCTTGTTGGAGGATCGTGAATAAAGGGAGTTTTCTTATTTATTTTCAATCTTCTTCTTCTTCTTTATTTTAGTTAATTTATTTATTTTCATGTCTAGTTAATTTCTTTAATCTAGGATGAAGATGAAATTAAATAATTATTCGTAATAATATTTTTTATCTCTTCTATTATTTATACTTTTATATTTAATTGATTTCGCCTTCATGTTTCGTTATTGAAGTACCTTCGTTTTATAGTTCTTATGTGATTTTAAATTAATTAAGAGGTTTTGATAGATTATTGTTAAGATATGAGTTTTTCATAATCCATGCTTGCTCAAAGAAGTTTTGATGGGTTATAGTTAATCCTTAAATTTTCATAGTCTATGCTTGCCCACATTAATTGTAAATTACTAAATTAAAGGGAAGGGAGATCAAAATCATAATTTGAGTTATAAAAATAGAAGAGATTGAATTATATATTATGTTTATTATTTAGTGGATTCAGATTCCTAGATTGTTTCCTCATTATTTATTTTCATATTCTAGTTAATTAATTCTTAATCTTTATTTCTAATTCGCCTAAAATAGATATTAAGGAAATATTAAATTTAATCTAGTCTCTGTGGGTTCGACCTGTACTTGTCAGTTTTTCAATTCGACACTGTGCACTTGCAGTACATATTTTTAACACATCAATATATATAAAAGATTTTCTTAAACATAAATTTTTGAATATTTACTAAAGTAATTTGAAAGACCAATATTTACTATTAAAAGAACTAAAATTGTGAAAAAAAAATCCACCAAAAGAGGATAACTCCAATTCCGAACAGCTTAGTTTGGATTTGGCTCCCCCTCCATATATTATACCTTCCCTCCAATTATTTAATTTTAATAATTTTGTTAATAATGATCAAAATAAGTTAATAGATAGTGGATGATATTAAGATCCATCATCCCAAAAATTAGAATAGTAAAAAATATTTCCATCATTAAAAATTTAAAAGAATTTTCAATCACTAAAATTTTGATAAAAAATTTATATGTTCATCAAATAGTGGAAAAGTGTTTGTTTACTTTTATTTTTTGAACAATTAAGTTATTCAATATAAGAAATTAATTGATCCATAATTATAAAAGTATGGTATATTAATTAAATGGATTGAAAGAAAAGTGTAATGGAAAATTTAAATTATTTCACAAACCAACCCAAACCACGCAAGACGGCAAAAGTCTACATTAGGCCTTTATAATTATTTAATTTCATCTTCATCCTAGATTAAAAAAATTAACTAGACATGAAAATAAATAAATTAACTAAAATAAAGAAGAAGTAGAAGATTGAAAATAAATAAGAAAACTCCCTTTATTCACGATCCTCCAACAAGCGCATAATGAAACGTAATTTAATTTACTCTTACTCCTAACCTAAAGTAATATAATACCTAATACTTTTCTCTCTAAAACAAGAGACCTATTTATAGGAAAAATAACTTTGAACCCTAATTTATATTTATTGAACTTGGACACTTTTGTTCCCTTTCCATGTAGGTTTCAACTTTCTAATAGCAATCAACTTCTCTAAAAGATCTTTTAGATAAACTTTCCTTTCTCTTATTGGATTTGACTTGCACACCAAGATTGTTCCACCTCTTTCCTTCTCCTTGTAGGATTCTTCTTGGATATTCCTTACATGAATAAGAACATTAAATATCGCTTGATCACCAAGATTTTGACTTTATTGCAATAAATATTAAATCCTACAAAATAAAATAAAACATATTAATTTAATAAACCAATATAATTAAAAGGACAAAATTAGGGATAATAACTAAAAGTATAGACGACGGTTAAATGACTGAAACCGTCGCCTAAAGGGGGGTGAGCACGGGTGATTAAGATAAGGGGTATGTACTTGATCCGGACCGATATACTGTCCGGATCTTAAGCTCACCCATTATCCAACTCACCCGACATCATCCCCCCTTTAGCGACGTACCCGACGACGGTTCGATCATACAACCGTCGTCTATACTTTTAGCGATGCTATATGTTGTCCGTCGCTAAAGTATATGAGACGACGGTTGTATATGATCGAATCGCCGTCGCGGGTCCGTCGCTAAAGGGAGGTGAGCTCGGGTGAATTGGATATGAGGGTGAGCTTAAGATCCGGACCGTATATATATATATATATATATATATATATATATATATATATATATATATATATATATTTAATTTTCAAACGATGGGAGTAAATTTTTCCAATAGTACTATAGAAAAGTAATTAATATTACATCGTAAACGACTACTATCAATTGTTGTATATGTATATAATATTATATTTAAATAAAGAAATGAATCAACTCTTAATCATTTTACAAACAAACCATTCATAATAATTAATAGACTGCCTAAGTTCCATATGATCAGTTTGGGACATGTTCATGTCATTGTTATAGTGGAAGTAAGTTAATTAATTACGTATGCTTCTGTTGAAAATTTTGATCAGTTCCACATGATCAGTTTGTAATTGTTTTTCTTTTTCTTTTTCTTTTCTTTATATGCGGGAAAGAAGAGAGAGAATTCCTAAACCACTACATATACTTCATTTTGCAACATGCCTTGTTTGCTAATAACATAAACAATTTCGGTCAGTGTTTCGAAGTGTATGAACCCTTCAAGAGCCATGAGGATAGCTTGCATCGTGATCTTTTCTATTGTACTAGTACTCTTGTTGCTTCATACTATTCTTAGGAGTTGTTCAGCCATAAGTACCAGTCTTCATCATGATCATCATGATCATGTAGCTCTAATTAACATCACCACGGATGAATCCACTCTTTTGGCCTTGAAATCTAGTATCATTTCTGATCCTACCCATACCCTGACAAACAATTGGTCTGTCGCTAAAGGCTCTTGTTGTAATTGGGTTGGAGTCACTTGTGGCACTCGCCATAAACGAGTCGTCGCCTTAGATCTTTCAACCACGGGCCTAATAGGCACCATTCCTCCACAAATTGGAAACCTCTCATTACTTGTTTCGCTTGATCTTAGCAATAATAGCTTCAGCGGTTCCCTTTCCAAATAATTGTCTGGTTTGCGTCGACTTAAAAAAATAAGTCTAAGATTCAACAACTTTGAAGGGGAGCTTCCCTCATGGTTGGGTGAATTAACCAAACTTGAACATTTGTCGCTTGCATATAACAGTTTTATAGGCGCAATCCCACCTTCTTTTTCAAACATAACAAAGCTTGTGGGGTTGAGTTTAGGGTCCAACTCTCTTCGAGGAAGTATTCCCCCCGAGATTGGTAATCTTGCTAACTTGAAAGTATTTGATATTGAAAGTAACCAGCTTACTGGCTCCATCCCACCCATCATCTACAACATCTCAACACTGACAACTATTGGGCTTACAAATAATAGTTTGTCTGGTAATCTGCCAACGGATATTTGTAAACGTATCCCGAAAATCGAAGGGTTTTATCTGTCTCTGAACAAATTGTCTGGCCCAATTCCTCCATCTCTACATGAATGCTCAAAACTTAAAGTTTTGGCTTTGGCATTCAACGAATTCAGTGGAATCATACCAAGAGAGATTGGAAACTCGACTCTTCTGTACGCGTTGTCCCTTCGTTCCAACTACTTCAAAGGTATGGATATGATGCTAGCTGTTGCTTTTACCTTTAAGATCACTTTTTTTTCTTTTCAACAATATAATTTAATAAATTATAAAAAACATTTATTATAAATTCTTACTCCCTCCCTCCAATTTTATTTGTCCTAATTTGAAAATCCACGCTTATTAATTTTATTTATCTCCAAATTACTAATCTTAACTACTCTATTATCATTTTGTTTATTTTCATTAATCTTCTAACTCTTTCTTTCTCGTTCTTTGAATAATAAAATAGAGGAGAGAAAGAGGGGGAAAAAGGAGTATAATTGTGTTTTCAATATCAAAGTTAATAGTGTTAATTTTTTCAATGTATGTCATGTTATTTTTAATAAAAAAAATTAATAAAGTTAAATGATGATAATATTGAAAAAATAAGGTCAGAAAATTATTAAAATGGAACGAGAACAAATAAATTTGAACAAATCAAGGGAAAGAATTAGGATAAATAAACTTGAACGGAAAGAATATTACGTAATACTATATATTCAAAAAATTCTTATTAAATATGTTTGTACTTTAATAATAGTCTCATATTAATATGTAAAATATTCTTCATAAGAAAATTATTTATTTTAAAGATGTATTATATAAGTAATGTAAACTCGAATATCTATATTAGTAATAATGGCATTATACTATACAAATTAGGTAAGATGATCTATATTAGTGTATTGTTTCATTCTAAAACTATATAATTAATCTATTGAACAAAATTGTGCATTCAAAAATCGAGTTGACTTATAAACTCGATTAAAATATACTACCTCTATTCCTAAATAACTGACGTTTTGAAGGTTTTCACACTTATTAAGGAAGTAATTTATTATTCCAATTTTGTCATTAAGATTGATATGTATTATCACAATTATCCTTGCATTAATTAAGAAAGATGTACTCTATATAGTTGTCTAGATAAATAAAATACTCCATATAGTTGAGGGCAATAGAGAAAAAATTGTAATTAATGCTTCCTAGAAACTTGGTAACGTCAAATATATTGGAAAATTTTGAACTCTCTATAACGTCAATTATTTAGGGATGGAGGGAGTAATAAGTTTAAGAGTAAAATATATTGATAAGTCCGGTAGATAACCATAATAACATTCACCACTCCTCTAATTTTTTAAATAACAATCAGTATCCCTCTCATCTATAATATATAATATTCATTACCCCTAGTGTAGTTGACCAACTAATATCCAAAAATATTTTTAATATAATGTCTAATATAACCTTCAAGTTATAATGTTTAATATATCCACTAAATATAAATTTGTATGTTATAATTTTTACTTAACTTGATCTAATTAATTAAATTATGAATTTGTGCAATAAATAACATAAATATCAAAAAATAATAAATATTTATTTTAGATCAAGAAAATAAAGTCATACACTTTTTCTAATTAAATTTCTTAAATATTAAAATTTTGTAATATACATTCAAACAATACTTTTTGTAATTAATAAGTAAAATTTTAATAGGCATAAAAATACAAATTAACATAAAAAAATCTAATTATTTTCCCAAATATTAAAATTTACATAAAATAAACTTATTATTACATAAAGAATCTTATTATTCATATAAAAAAGTATTAAAAATTATATTAATTATTTTTATCAAATATTAAACTAAACATAGGTCACACTTAAGCATAATTATTTACAATAAAAATGACAAATGTTATTACTAAAAAAAGAAATAAATACATTAAAAAAAATTAATAAGATATATAGAGGTAGTAATAAATATTATTATATTTTTTTATTCAATATTGTATAAAAACAACACCAATCTGTAAATTAAAAATGTAATTAAAATCATAAACATCCTAAATTTTGATATATACTCAAGAAAATTTAACATATAAAAATTATAATATGAAACTAATAATTAAAATAATATTTTTGTTGTTAAACACCAAAAACTAAACTATCAACATATTTAATCACTTTAATTAGAAAACCTCCATTAATAATTTAATTTAAAATACTTAATATTTGTGTCACTTATCCAAAAATATGTGTTAATTAAAATTAAATTGTTTGAATGAGATAGTCTTAATTACAAAATAAAGTTATAATTAAAATGTATTGTATTAAAAAAGGATAATTAAATATATATATATATATATATATTATTCAGGAAATAAAATTTGATAACATACAAGGGTAAATATATAATTTTATCTATTTAATCAATCCTAAAAACTTGCTGGGGTACTAACTGTTACTTAAAAAACTAGAGAAAATGTTAATATTATTATGGTTATCTAGAGGGGCTGTCACTGTATTTTACTCAATTTTTAAATAAGTATATTTTTTTACGTACTCGGATTTAATTTTTTTTATTAATACTCTCTCCATTCCATAATAATAGACTTTTTAGAGAGAAAAAATTATTTCAATTTATTTTGCGTTTATAACTTCTTAGGAGAATAAATTATTTACATTCTTATATCATCCCTTCTATCATTGTCTCAAAAAATTGTATTAGTAATTTTCAACTTCTCATAAAGGGATAATGATGAAATTTCACACAAATTTCAAGTATTTTACTCCCAAGTGTTTCAGTCTAATCATCACTTACAAAATAACTTGCATCGTTTTACTCATTCACATAACTTACATATATGGATCATTTTTTATTTTATTTTGCTAGTTTTAGGCGAAATTTAACAATATTCCTGCATTTGATTTACGTGCATCATATTACTCATTCACATACAAAATAATTTAAATCGTATTACTCATTTACATACATAATATTTCGTTTCATAGAGTCTAATCATCTTTAGTTTGTCCGCTACATATATTTCGTATCTTGCTTTACAAATCTTTTCAAGTGCTCTTAATTGTGCTTTTGTCATACTTCTTTTTTCTCATTTCGACAGGTACAATTCCCCGAGAGATTGGCAATCTTTATAATCTACAGCTTCTATCGTTAGGTTTCAATAGCTTGACAGGTACTCCATACTCAATTTTCAATCTCTCCAAACTTAATTAAGAATTAATTCTTATAATTAGTGATTGTATATATTACATGAATTATATATTCCTATATCTTAGTAATATTAATAAATTAATATTGGTTAAGATGGTTTTTTCATAGGAATTAATATTAGTTCCTTCTAGAACTATATCATATAACTATCATATTTTATACTCCAGTATTTAATTAATATCAAATATAAAAAGATTGCCAGATGCTTTTGTCAATTATTAATTCTTTTTTTCATTTCGAATTAATTTTGGGCAGGTACAATTCCCCAAGAGATTGGCCATCTTTATAATCTACAACATATAGGCTTAAGTTTCAATAGCTTTACGGGTACTCCAGACTCAATTTTCAATCTCTCCAAAATAGGAGTTATTGGAATTTCTGACAACCGTCTCTCAGGAAAACTTCCATCCAATACTGGCCACAAACAACCCAATCTAACAACACTTAATATTGCAGGGAATAATTTCACAGGGATTTTACCGGACTCCATCTCAAATGCTACTAAACTAGAGCGTATAGATATTTTTGATAATAAATTCTTTGGTACAATTCCCAATTCACTAGGAAATTTGGAACTCCTCGAAATCCTCGGCTTTGAGGACAACAACTTCGTCATTGAAAAATCATCCACATAAATCAGCTTCATCACTAGCTTGACAAATCGTAGAAACTTGAGACATTTATATATATCACATAATTCTCTAAATGGATACCTTCCGGCTTCCATCGAAAATTTCTCGACTTCTTTTGAAGAATTTTATGCAGAAATGATCGGAATTAGGGGCATCCTTCCCAGTGAAATTGGTAATTTGAGTAGCCTTACAACATTAAATGTAGGTTACAATGAATTGATCGGAAAAATTCCTGTAGCAGTAAGAGGTTTGTTGAGCCTTCAAAGATTAGATCTTGTTGAAAACAAGATTGAAGGATCCATTCCGGATGATCTATGTCTATTACAGAACTTGGGTAGTTTACACTTGGAACAAAACCAAATTTCGGGTCCATTGCCAGAATGCTTAGGAAATATTACTTCTCTAAGATATCTTTATCTTAATTCCAATGCATTGGCCTCTACATTACCAACACATCTTGGGAACCTAAAGGATCTTTTGGAGTTAAATGCATCCAGAAATTCTTTCAGTGGCCATCTAATAGATTTGTCACATAATCAATTTTTGGGGAACATCCCTAACATCTTGGCGAGCTCCAAAATTTGGTTAATCTTTCTTTGGCAAATAATAGATTACAAGGACCTATTCCTGATTCATTTAAATACTCAGCGAGCTTAGAAAACTTAGATTTGTCCCATAACAATCTTTCTGGAATGATTTCCAAGTCTTTAGAGACACTCTTTCATCTTCGATACTTCAATGTATCTTTTAATAGTTTAAGATGAGAAATTCCAAGTAAAGGTCCTTTCAAAAGCTTCACCAGTCAATCTTTTATGTCTAATGAAGCATTGTGTGGTGCTCCTCGATTTCAAGTCCCACTATGTCATAACAACTCTATTCATCATGGATCACATAGAAAAAAAAGAGTGCTTCTAGCTATATGTATCTCCCTAGTGACGACATCAATATTTGTTACCTTGACCTTTGCATTTGTGTGGATACGATTTCGAAGGAAAAGTAAGGTTCCATCTCAAATTGATTTGTCACAGTTAATTGCCCCTTTAAGAATCTCATATTACGAATTACGACAAGCAACTGATGCGTTTAGTGAAAGCAATTTGCTTGGCATGGGTAGCTTTGGTTCGGTTTACAAAGGGGTACTTGCGAATGGGACATTCATTGCGATTAAAGTATTCAATTTGCAATTTGAAGGAGCATTCAAGAATTTTGACGTAGAATGTGAAGTATTGCGCAACCTTCGCCACTGAAATATATGCAAAGTCATTAGTAGTTGCTCTAACCTTGATTTCAAGGCATTGGTACTTGAATACATGTCGAATGGGAGCCTTGAGAAGTGGTTGTACTCACATAATCATTTCTTAGATATTTTGCAAAGAATAGACATAATGATAGATGTGGCATGTGCTTTGGACTATCTTCATTATGGTTATTCAACACCAATAGTTCACTGTGATCTGAAGCCCAACAACGTCCTTTCTAGATGAAGATATGGTTGCACGTCTGAGTGACTTTGGCATAGCAAAGTTATTGGGAGAAGGGAAAAACATTGCACAAACCATGACTTTATCCACAATTGGATATATTGCACCAGGTGACTCTCTATCTTATTAATTTTATTTTTTCTTGGCTCAAATATATAAATTCTTCTGCTAAGCTTTACGAAATACGTTTTTGTTTAGCGTGCTGCTTTGTGATGTTGGATCGGTTTTCAGAGTATGGATCAAAAGGATTAGTGTCCAAGAAATGTGATGTTTACAGTTATGGTATTATGTTGATGGAACACAATTTCTTGGAAATATGAGCCTAAAGCATTGGGTAAGCACTTCATTTCCTAACTCACTCATCCAAGTTATTGACGCAAACTTGCTAAAACCAGAGGATGGTGATGCAACTTTGAAGATAAGTTGTATATCATCTATCATGGAATTGGCTTTGAGTTGCTCTGCAGATTCACCTAATGAGAGGTTTGACATAAAAGATGCCATGGCAGCACTCAAGAAGATTAGACTTTATTTCCTTGCGAATCATGGACAGACTTGAAACATCAAAGTACTCCTTGTAAATTATGTTTTGTAACTCTATTAACTTTATTAGTTATTTAACAATTTTAACGTCTTTTTAAATGTAATGTTTGTCAATGGGTTGAAGGTCTATCAGAGATGAAAGTGGTGGTAACGTTTGTGACTTCAAATTCTCCTATCTAAATACAAGAACATTGTCATGATCATGGATTTGCTCATCAACAGTATATTTTGGTACCCAATCTTTTGGATGATTGTAAACTATGTATTGTCCTTTAATTCTATGTATTATGGTGTTATTGTGTCATACACGTTATGTTTTTTCTACTTTATATTGTTCCTTTTACACTTAATTTGGAGGAATATAATTTGAATGGTTGAATAGTCCTTTAATTTTGTAAATAAAATTTAGTTCAATCAGTTAATTGGGAAAAAAAATTCAATTAATTGAGGTTCTTCTGAGTAAGGAAAAAATGATAGAACCCGTTTTCTTTCCCAGCTTTTGGCCTGCCATTTTTGCCAAGTAAAAACATATAATATTTTTGCACCCATGCTTGATTTATTTGAATGTGTGGGGTATATATATCACAAAAAGTGCAAATCATGGAAAATATTTTCTACAATCATTTTCCTCTGCAAGTGTGATTTGGTTACAATTTGACGACTTAACAAAGCATAATAGAGGAAACAATTCGTAAATTTAAAGCGGGCACTACAAATGTAGCCAATTCCAATTCCAAGAAAAGAAATTATACTTGTGCCATCAACATAGAAATGAATTGTCAGTGACACCATGTACAAATTTTATGATTTATCTCAGGGATATAAATAAGCCTATATTGGGTAACAGCCATTCCATCCATTTTTATGTTGGCGGGCATGACAGTTTCATAACCTACAAGATCTTCTCTCGAACTTCTTCTCACTTGATCTTTTCTCCTCTGCCGCCGTCTTTGCTGCCTGTAATTGAGTGTAAATTGAAAGGCTTTGACTAATGTGACTAGTGATAACATCAATTTAAAGCAAATTGCTCATGTTGGAAAATAACCAAATCTAAGACTAGGTAGGTTCATTGTCAATTTCATCCTACAATCCACTTTGCATGACAACAAATATGAGACAAAATATTGGTTATGGTACAACTGAGATCATATACTGGTTATCGGGCTGATTTGTTTACTCGTTAAAAAATGCAGCTAACCAAATTTATTGACAACAATAATATGCCAACACAACCAAGTCACATCTGCATGTTTTACCACATAATAAGTTTACATATGACAATATGGATATTCAATTATAGCAGGAGCAATATCCATGTTTGTTCAGTTCTACAAGACAATGTCACTTCAACACATTCACAAGGAACGAGTTGAGTTCTATATCGAAAAAGGGATCAACTGTCATTTCAATAAGGAAAGATGGATCTACTTTTATGCCCTTGATTAAATCCTGTAGTTTAATAATTAATGGAATGAAAAATGGATTTACTAATATGACCTTGATTATTAAAGTATGGAATTTTAACTGCAATCTGGAAAAGAGAAAAATGGAAATATAATGCATTTGAAAAGTACATCAAGAAACTTGAAAACCTGCAAGACATGAATACCAGGAGATACACTGGTAAAGTATATATAGAACTTACGCAAAAGCATAGTATCCAGTACCAGCATTAGGAGTAGATAGCACTACCGCAGACACAGAATCCTGCCCACCAGTGGCCAAAGGATTCCTTCGATCCACCATCCACCTGAAACAATAAATTACAAAATGATGGTGACTTGCAAAATAGTACTTCATATCTTCAAAAAGGAAAAGGAATAACACAGAATATAAACATAGATGAAAACCTTGTCCCACTTTGATTTCTTATTCGGCCTACCATCCTGAACTACAGTATCAATAGGAGCAGTATTTGAAAGTAACCCACCACCCGGCACAGATGATATACCTGTAGAAGCCAGGAACCGACCAAAAAAATTCAGGACACAACTCGCTTTAAGACAACCAGCTGGGAAAAGAAGTTAATAACATAAACGGAAAATCCTTGAAATCCATTTCAACAAATATTAATATATGATGAGATGGTTTCTAGACCTGAAATTGGCATGTTAACTTTTGGCGTAGGAACAATTGTTCCAAGTTGAGTTCCTCCAGAAATATATTCAACCTTTTGACTCTTCTTCTTTTCTTGCTCCTTCCTCTCCATCTCACGCTTCATATCAGCCTCTGCACCAAGAACAGACATGACAAATATGGTTGTTAATTACGTCTAATATCCATATATGATAGCATCCTCCCAAAAAATATAGATATATCAAAACTTGGGAACTATCGACAGTATGGAAGAATCAAGAAACACGTGTTTGTATCCATGATAACGAGGATCAAACAAAACTCAGCTTGACCATCAGTATAGCAATGCAAGAAATTGAGCCTGTCAAAAGAGCATATAGGTAATCAAACTCCCAAAAGTTCTAACAAGACTGAAACAGATGTACTGCACACATATCACAAACTTATGAAATTAATTAGACACGGACAAAAAGACGTGGATAAATAGATAGGCAGATAGGAAAAGAAAGCAAAGAATTGCTAGTGACCTAATTCATCAAAGAAGTCACTTTTGTCGTATCCATGAGGGTCAAATACATCTTTACTGAAGCAGGTTCCTATTTGATCAATATCTTGATACGTCACTGCATGCAACAAGAAATCGGGATTGCGATAATCCTTCCTATTGCGCACCTCTGCATTAAAGCTTCTTCCAGTTGTCTTCTTCAGAGAAAGAAATTTAATAATCTTTTCCTGCAGTAACAAGTCAAGTAGAAGAATAAATAAATAAAATAAATATATATATAATGGATAAAGATATGTTAATTTGTTAACACAAATTCAATTAAACTAACTACTAAAGTAGACCTATTAATAGGCACTCACTTGCAGTTCATCAGAGCATTTGACTTTCGGTGGTGGTGGAAGAAACTTGACCAGTGGATCAACATCTTTAGGCTCTTCGAGAGAAACTTCAACAGTTTCCCCAACCACTATCGATTCAGTTACAGTGCATTCCATCGCCTCAAGCTGTGATTCACTGTGTTGTCCAGATGATTGAGGAGGGGTTGCTTGACTACTAGGTGTTAAGACCCACACAATTCCTTGTGATGTTTGTTCTGAAAATTCACCTGAAATAGTCACTCCCTCATCAACAAACAAACCATTCCTATTTTAGTCCAAAAACTGCTGAACTAGTTTTAATACATCAATATTTTTCCTGAATTATTGTTGAGAAGATTCTGACTAGCCATAATAATAGCAACATACTCCGGTATCAGCGCCCCAAACCGTGGTAATTGATGTTCCAATGGCACTTACTTTGACAGCTCCATTTACCATTATATGCTCAAAAGTCACAAATTCAAAGAAATGTTGATTATGTCAGCATTCAGCAACATGTTATATGTCACATTTTGTATGATTATCTTAGCAGCATACTATATTACAAATGCCACATTATGTATGATTACGTAATCAATGCATTGTATATTATAGATGTAATATCCGGATTTTTTTAAAAAGATAAAAATAAAAAAATAAATATACAATTAGATAATGGAAAAGTAATTTGTAATTATTAGTACATACCTTAAACCTATTAGGATAAGTCAGTTAAGATGTAACAATCTTTTAATTTCAAAAAGGACTCTTTTACTTGGTAAGCTATTTTGCAAAAGAATTAAATATATTTAAATAACTAGAGAGAGAAAATGTAAAAACTATTTGATTTTGGAGTACTGCAGAACAGAGTTGAAGAAAAGAAGAAAACTCAAATAGATAAATCTAAACCTTTCTTTTCAATTATGAGATAATACTTGTATCATATATGAAAATTTTAGAATTTTAAAGTCATGATCATAAAAATGGTGTTATGTATGTATTTTCAATATAAATAAAAGAAATTATTATGTCATTTTTAAACAATATATGTGTACTTATATTTTAATATAGGTGTTTACTGTATCAATAGTGCATATAGATTTATAATTATATTACTGTATGAACTATTTAACCTAGATATATGGAAACAACTAAAGGATAAATTTTTAAATACATATTTGGATGTGTGTGACAAACACAGTGGGTGCCAATATATATGTGGTGTCTGTAGGTATTTAAAACTTACGAGTATATATATATATATATATATATATATTAAGCCATGGTATTGTTTGTAATTATGTGTATATGTATTGTTATTGTGCATGCAATAGTTATGTAAGTATATTAATTTATAAGTATAACGTAATGAATTCTAAACTAATAACAGAAAATATTTGTTTTGATTTTAAAGCTATAGTTTCAATACCTAAGTTATTATTATTTCAGGTATATTAACTAAATACAAATTGAATTAAAAATAATTAAATATTAGGTATCAGTGTGTGTAAGATATAAATTAAAATACGTTTGAGTTGGGATATTTAATCCTAATGATTTTTCATTTGTTCTACAATTTATATTTAGGATTTGTTCGGCTATTAATTTTGTGTTTCACAATATCAAGGTAAGTGGTTTTTCGAAGTATTTAATGTTTTTAAATTATCGTTTACTTTTATGTATACCTTCATAATTACTTGGATGCCTAAATGTACTGTTCCAAAATTTGTTTAAAGCTTCCATTTAAATTAAAATGATATGTTCTTCTATTTCAAACTTCATATAATATATTTAGTTTTGAACTGTGAAATGGTATTATATGATTTTGAATTGTGAAATAGGTATAGTTTTGAATATCGATGAGATTGTGAAACATTTTTGAAATTCTCAGTCTGACTATGTATTGTATAGAACTTGTTAATGTTTAGGCTTAGTTCCAAAGCTTACATAGGACCTACTAAGGCGCACACCTTTTAGATGCCCGTCAGAGAGCATGCATTTTATACATACCTTAGTATGGTGTGTGATCTAGTGTTCCAAAATTCTCCGCCTAGGTCTGCCTAGGCCCCGCCAAAGTCCACCTAGGCACTAGGCCCCCTTGGCGTCCCACCTAGGCGCTAGGCCCCCCCTTGGTGCCTCGCTTAGGCGCCAGGCCTCCCTGACCTAAGCCAAGGCGGCAAAAAAATCCTTCCAGAAAATTAAGCGGGGTCTAGGCGGAGAGATTTTTTTTATTTTAATAACAACCCAAACCAGATATTAATATATTTATTTTTTTAATGATTTACCATATTCATAATACAGGTTGGAACATATCAAATCACAACAACAAGTGAACAATATCAAGTCAAAATGGATAATTTTATTATAGTTGTAATTTTTTGAACTTGTACCAACTTCAAATTATATAAATGATTATACATTTGTAATATTTAGTTTATTTCAATATAATTCTTAAATTTATGTTTAGTTTCTTAAGTTTAATATTGAATTAAATTCTTAAAATTTTAAAACTTATTATTTAATAGCAATCTTGTTTATGAAAAAAATAATAGGTTGAAAATATGTTTGAACTTTGAAAAATTGCATGTTTGTGTTTGAACTTTGACATTATCAATATGGATGTGTTTGAAATTTGATGAGGACATGGCATGCGTGGACTCAAATAAGACTACAGGGATGTGGGGATCAAGCAAGGCTAGAACTAAGAGGTTCAAACAAAGTCTCAATGGATTGATCCAAGATGTTTGGGCTGAAGCTAACGCAAGAAAATCTAAAGAGGAGGCTAAAGTGCATGAGACACAAATTTGGGTCAATTTAATACAAGCCCAATCCTAATCTTCTTAGCAAAGTCCACATATTTCACATGGAAAGGAAGTTTATTATTCATGTGGGATGGGTTATTAATTTATTAATATCATGTGGGCCGCAACTTTTCAAGTTATCAGACTTAACTTGTTGGATACTTAGATGATATGGCAAGTATTAGTGATTTAGTGTATTAGCTGGTCTCGACAAGCGTGCCACTACTTCCTTATGTGATTCGCATGCAGCAATCCTTCTTATTTCATTATTACCGTGAACTCAGCTTAGTTAGTCACGCGGCAACAAATTTTATTTCCATTCACGCAACAAGAATTTTTACACGGCAATTGCAGATTTTAGATTTTTATAATTCTATTGTAATTAGGATATGTTTTTTTAATTAGAATTCTTTTTCAAATTGACTTCTATTAGGGTTATAGTTTATAATTTCCTATTAGGATTTGAATTGTTTTGAGTAGTATAAATAGAGGTCTAAGTTGATGTAATCAAACACATTATTCATTATTATTATTCAATATATTTGTGAGTTTATTCTCTACTTTTGGTTCTTTGAAGAATTCCTAAGAAAATAGTAGTTTCTTAGTTATTTCTTTAAGATTCAATTTGACTTATCATACAACAATTCATAGTTGTGTGTGGCGTCTTCTACCGCATCAATCGTCGATCATGCCGAGATTACCGCTTCAATATAAGCGAGAGGTCAAGGCGTCATTGGTGTCCATTCAACGCAGATTCCGAACGCGAGCAATTGTACCAAGATTACCGTCTAAAGTATAGACGAGGGGTTAAGGTGTTGCAAGCAATTAACCCAACAACTGTGTTGGAAACGATCCGGGCGACTACCACGACGACCACCTCACGCAAGCGTGCCGTGGAGTCTATCATTTGGTATTAAAGCCAAGCCTTTCTAGCGAGTTACTTATCTTTATTTTTCTGTCAAAATATATATTGTAAAAAATAATAGAAAAAAAAATAGATTTTATTTCCATTGTGCTAAACAAACTTGTAGCACACCATCAAATTTCAACCAAGATTTCATACCGTTCCATCATCATCAATTCTGAAACGAAGCTACAAATCTGAAGCATACAAGAGGAGGACAAGGCAATCGATCGGTGATTCTGTGGTATTCTGATAGTCACACCATCTATATTTTTGTTTCGTGATAAGTAATTTTGAATTGATTAGTAAAACCAAGAATTTTGCTAGGGGAATTCAAAAAGAACCTAATAGAGAGAATATTTTAAGGTTTAGTGGTGAAAATAATCGAGGGAAAAAGCCAATTTATTGAGAGTATACATGAGTGAACCATTGATTCGAGCGAAACACGTAAGGGAGTGGTGAGGAAACTATTTTCGACTAACCCCTTTTTTTGCAGGAAATATGTCTAACTCGAAGGATAAAGGAACTTATGAGGAACAACCCTCAACAGCTGAATTGAAATTCCAGATGGAAGCCATGCATAAAGAATGGGATCGAAGATTGAGAAAGACTATGGAGCAAATGCAAGAACAGTTAGAAGAGATGAGGGTGTCTATGGCTGAGCTATCCCAAAACACTCATGGGATACAAAACAAGACGAGGACACAACAAAATGACACAAGAAGGGAAGACCTTTACGGTGAGGACAGTAGTGCAGCGGAAGATCGTGAATCTAATTTTCGACATCAAAGACACGGAGGTGCTAGGGAAAGAAGAGGTCAGGACAGAGAAGATGGCAATTTGGATAGTATAAAAATGAAGATTCTAGCTTTCCAAGGCATGGGTGATCTTGAGGCTTATTTAGATTGGGTAACCAAGATGGAGCGAATCTTTGACCGTCACAATTATACAGACCTTAAGAAAGTCAAATTGGCCATTACAGAGTTTTTGGGATATGCATTGATATGGTGGGATCGGTTAATGACTAATGGAGAGAAGGTGTGAAGAGCGGTAGATTACAACACTGGTGGAGATGAAAGTTATCATGAAAAAGAGGTTTGTACCAGCATACTATCAATGGGAGATCATTCGTAGTTTACAAACTCTTAAACAGGGAAGTCGAAGTGTGGATGAATATTACAGGGAGATGGAAATGTTGAAGGATCGAGCTAATTTGATTGAGGATAATGAAATAGCGATGGCTAGGTTCTCGGCAGGATTGAACTGGGAGATTGCAGAATTGGTTGAACGACAACATTATTTGGAGTTAGAATAACTGGTACATATGGATACTAAGATAGAGAAACAACTCAAGAGGCGAGGAGGAAAACGAGGACAATCTAATGCTAGTTCATCATGGAGACCTAATTTGGCAAAGCGAGAGGAAAAGACAGCTGTGTTCAAACCAAAGGTTGAACCTAAGCAAGGATCGACTAGCCGAGATACTCAAGGTAAAAATCAAGCAAGGCTAGAACTAAGAGGTTCAAACAAAGTCTCAATGGATTGATCCAAGATGTTTGGGTTGAAGCTAACACAAGAAAATCTAAAGAGGAGGATAAAGTGCATGAGATACAAATTTGGGTCAATTTAATTGGGTCAATTTAATACAAGCCCAATCCTAATCTTCTTAGAAAAGTCCACATATTTCACATGGAAAGGAAGTTTATTATTCATGTGGGTTGGGTTATTAATTTATTAATATCATGTGGGCCGCAACTTTTCAAGTTATCAAACTTAACTTGTTGGATACTTAGATGATATGACAAGAATTAGTGATTTAGTGTATTAGCTGGCCTCGACAAGCGTGCCACTACTTCATTATGTGATTCACATGCATCAATCATTCTTATTTCATTATTACCGTGAACTCAGCTTAGTTAGTCACGCGGCAACAAATTTTATTTCCATCCACGCGGCAAGAATTTTTACATGGCAATTGCAGATTTTAGATTTTTATAATTATATTGTAATTAGGATATGTTTTTTTAATTAGAATTCTTTTTCAAATTGACTTCAATTAGGGTTATAGTTTAAAATTTCCTATTAGGATTTGAATTATTTTGAGTAGTATAAATAGAGGTCTAAGTTGATGTAATCAAACACATTATTCATTATTATTATTATTCAATATATTTGTGAGTTTATTCTCTACTTTTGGTTCTTTGAAGAATTCCGAAAAAATTAATAGTTTCTTAGTTATTTCTTTAAGATTCAATTTGACTTATCATACAACAATACAACAATACAACAATTCATAGTTGTGTGTGGCGTCTTCTACCACATCAATCGTCGATCGTGCCAAGATTACCGCTTCAATATAAGCGAGGGGTCAAGGCGTCGTTGGTGTCCATTCAACGCAGATTCCGAACGCGAGCAATTGTACCAAGATTACTGTCTAAAGTATAGACAAGGGGTTAAGGTGTTGCAAGCAATTCACCCAACAACTGTGCCAGAAACAATCCGGGCGACGACCACCTCACGCAAGCGTGCCGTGGAGTCTATCAAACTTTAAGTAAAGGTCTTTATTATCTTTATTATAGATTGTTTTGCTCTATATTATTGTTTTGTTTGAATAAATATAAGATAAAATATTAAAATTGGCTTAAAATAAAAAAATTCCACCTAGGCCCCCCTGGCCACTCCCATCCCGCCTAGCACCTTTTAGAACAATGGTGTGATCATTGCCATTATCGAATCTTTGAATTGTGCTACATGGCTATTGTAACCTCAGTCACTAGGACTGTGGATTAAAAAATATATTGTATACATTGAAATCATTTTCTAATGTGAATTCGCTTTGTTATGATTTGTTTGTTTTGAAAGTATATTTACTATTATTATCGAATAAAAAGTTATTTTGAAAAATTATTTTGCAAATTATACTTGATCCACATAAATAGTAAGAATTGTCACTTGTTGAGCTTTATTGCTCACCCCCTTACATAAATTTTTACAGGTCACATCGTTGATAGTTGAGCACTTGTTTGATACACTTGGGATAGCTGGAGTTTAGTTTAAGATGTTATTTCTTTTTGTTGTTCAATTTTGATAAAAATCTTAGTTTCGGAGAGCTGCGTCTCCATTTTATAATTTTGATATTTAGTTCTTTTTGAATTGATTGAAAGATGTTTATTGTTGGGTTTTAATTTAGGATTATTGTTGAGTTGTTTTGTTTGAGATGCGCGCTATTGATATTTTTAGCTTGCAGGCCTTTAGGCTTGGAGCGTGTAGTACTTCGGACCTGTAGCGGATTTGGGCTGTTACAATAGACCTACCCTAAGGCCCGTTGTTTGACTGCATTTATAAAAGTATCATCTAAGACATAGTGATAAAGATTGAAATTGCTATTTCCATAAGCCTTTTTGATAAATCCATAAGGTCTATTTCACTTGAATAATAAATAGGACGCATACTAGTTTGAGATATACTAATGTGAGAGAGACTGGTGAAACTATCAAAAACTTGTTCAAATAATTATTCCCTTGATATTTTATAACTAATGCAAGATACTAAAGTAGATAACAAACCAAACAGAGAACAACCATACCATCAAACGTATGAAGGTCCGCACCAAACATGACACGACCACTGCCTACTATTTCCCCCTCCTGCAATAAACAGTAGCACCCAAGGGCAGATACAATATTATTTAGCACCCACAAAAATAGATCACATAAACTGAGGTGGTGTTTGCTAAAATTGAGTAATTAAGATCTGAATGGTTAATGTATCTTATAAATTAGATCATTTGAGTAAAATAACATCTGAACTTAAAAAGTTGTTTGGCAACTAAATAGTATTAAATTTAAAAATATCAATTTTAAATTTAAAAATATCCCAAATTGACTTTTCAAAAATCAATAATGATCTAAAAATTTGGAATAGAAGAATACAATATTTATAGAAGTTCTATAAATTTAAAATTTTCATTAAGAGGCAGCTCTTCATGATTTAGATTTTTTTTTTCCTTTTACTGATTAATAAACGATAAGAGGTAAACAAAATTTTAAAAAACAACTTTACCCTCTGACCGAATCAGATGTGGAGTTTAAACCTAACGAAAAGAAAATAAAAAATCACAAAGGTTCGGAAAATGAGGGAGGTTTTCATCACTTGTCTCCTCCTTTCTTTTTAGTATTTTCTGAATAAAAAATTGATTGATTCATTTAAAGAAGTATTAATAGGTAAACAAACATCACCTGAGTAGATTATACTATAAGCTTGAAGTAAAATAATAAACAAAACTAAATTGGCAACACTTGGAGGAAAATATTAACCAAAACCACATTGGCAAAATAAACTGAAACATTAGAGGCCAACCGCAGATGACATCTATATTCATATAATCTTAGGCCAAAAAACTCACAGCTGAAATAATGTAATTATCTCTGACAAATTCACTATCACTTCCAAAGAACGTCAATGTAAAAACAAGTTTAAACTTTAAAGACAAGTTATAAGGAATCTACAATGACAAAGATTAAGATAAATTTTCAAGACGAAATAGGCACTATTCACCCGACGAAACCTAAGGGTTAGGGTTTGAATAACCTAAGCCTTTCTGAGAGTTCGGTATGTCGAAATAACATTCCATCGAAAGATTTGACGATAATATATCGTGAAAAGTTAAGTAAGCCGATAAAAGTTTTTCTCAAAAAATGTGCAGAAATCGGACGAAATAAAAACGACAAAAAGTACTGTTATGTACTTTTCACTCGTTTAGCTACGTTAGGGGAAAATGTGAAGGAAAACGCTTGTCACCAAAAAGTATTTTTTAGTTTTTCAAAAATTTGAAGAATACGTAAAAGTTAATCGGTAAAGGAAAGACGAAATATCCAAAAATATTTGGATTAGAGAATCATGATTTTAAAAGCGCCGGAGATGAAACTTAGAAAGGCGGAACTCTGAAACTTAAGGGCTAAGCAAACTTGAGGGCTAAGTTAACTTAGTCCTTAAGTCTTGAATAGTAAGGAGGTGTGAATAGTGATTTTAGGGGCGAAATGACTATTTTGCCCCTAACCTTGAAAATCTATAAATAGGAAGGTTAATCTCATTTGAATGGGATTTTGAAAATCCTGCACTTTGAGAGAGAAAGAGAGAGAGTTCGGATGGGGGGAGAGAAGGAGAAGAAGGAAGGAAAAGCTAGCTTGAATGCACGCTTTGTCCGACGGAAGGAGATTAAAGAAGAAGGGTAATCCGAACCCTAGTTTCTTCTAATATTTTCTTTAAGTTTTCTATGTCAAAAATATAGCTTAATGAGAATAAGAAGTAAAAGAGATTAGTAATGATTTCATATGGTTGAAATCGTAAGAAAATGAAGAAATAAAAATAAGAAATTTAGTTTATAAATTTCTTAAGCAAGTATAAGATTCGTAAGGATTTTGAGCGATCCGAATGAATCTTATGAATGAGTAGGTTAAATCAGTAAGGAATGATGTTCTATAACATCAAATTCCAAGAAAAAGTGAAATCGTAATCCAAAATATCGATTAAAATGAAGAACCAACGAAGAACGCGAAGAACACACGAAGAACACGAAGAACGTTGTTGATGGACAAATTTAAAACCATCATAGTACAAATGTTGTTGATGGACAAGTTTAAAACCATCGCATATAAGTTAGTTTCTTATTTCTTGGTTAGGAACGTTAGAAACGTTCATGAAGAACGGATTTAAAACTAAGCTATAACGAAGTTATGACAAAAATTTCGTAAAAGAAGAACGAAAATTTGAAAGTTAGTAAATGAACCCGAATATGTAGGGTTTCATAAGAATTTAAGAGAACGTATAAAATGTGAGTCGTGGACTCAAGAACGAACAAATTCCGAGTTCGGATGACCGAATTACGGACGAACGAACAAAGAACGTTAAAAACGTTAAAATGAACGAAAAGCGAAGATTAAGCAAATTGAATGGCATGTTAACGGATTCAGAATGAACTTCTGTCTATGGGTAATCGAAGTACCTAAGATAAGGAAGAAAATGGCTTTGGAACGATCTCGTTCTGAGATATAATGAAGAAGTTATGAGATTTCGAAATCGGCGTCTCAAGCTTGTAAAAGACTTAGAAAAATTTTCTAAGTTTCATACTCGGCACCACAGCGCGAGTTGTGCCTTGGAGGCCGACGCCGCAGCACGTAACAGTGTCCGAGCACACTGTAAGAGTTCGCCGCAGCGTGAACCGTAATACAATTTGTGGCGTATAACGCCATATACTGATATGAAAATCTTCGGAGTATGTGTAGCAAAGAAGGCCCATTTAAGTAAGGACTCGCGTCGCAATATCGGTCCGGGAAGAAGAGAGAGAGAAGTAGGTCATGTGCCATGAGAGGAAGGAAGGAACGCGGTAGCTTGGCCACCGGTCTGAAAGCAATGCTCGAAATGAGATTTTTATTTCTCTAGTACTTGGGGATGTGCAAGAAAGAAGTATGAACATGTAGTTCAATTAATGTAACACTTAATCAAGTGTTTTAATCCTTTAATAAAGGTTGAACAAAAAGATTAAACGAGAATAAAAGATAAAGAATGTAGATGCGGGTTATGGAACCGATGTCCGGGGACCGTAGTCGCGATAAACGAACGTGAGGGATTGCTATGGTTGTGATTCCTTAGACGTTGGTTGACGATGTTAATGTATAACATTTTGATGTTATGACATGGCATTGAGAGATGAACATAAAGCGTATAGACGCTGTGAATGCAACGTTGTTGCGATGAACGATCGGTCTTAGCATACAACGATCTATATGGCTTCGATATTAAGAAATAATAATGAACATGGGGTTCATGGGATGGATAATGATCGAAAGCGATTAAAACCTTGAGTAAAGGTTGAGTGAGAGATTAAGAGACGAGCAACGTGAATGTTGAATACGTAAACGATCCTCGTGAATCGTAGTTGCGTCGGACGAACGTTCTAAGTATACCCTGGTTGTATGACTTAGACGTTGACAAAGGTAGTAAGTAAGATACGAATGGTATCAAGAGAGCCGTAGAGAACGGTAATAAGATTACTGAAAGACGAATATAAGTCGGATGAGAATGTTAGAATGAAATGTAAGCGTTGAACACTTTAACCGACGTGAAGGTTGAGTGTACGCAAATATTAAATGGGTAGAACCTACACCCCGTGTATGGTTTGACCGTAGGATAGCGAAGACTATTGATTAAACCTGTGAACGGTGAAGAAGCTGAATTCGAGAGGTATGTATAACGTAAAAGAAGCTGATTTAATGTTTATAACTTGGATGATGCTCTGAGTCGAATAAACCGGATGTTGTAAGATAAGAATAAGGTAATGTAAAATGCTTAATGCTATAAATGCGTAGAATGAATATAAAATGATCATTCTGAGTAAACAAAAGACTGTATGACTTAGACGATGATGAATGAATCTTGAGGTATGGCAATTAGTTGCCAGAAAGCCATAAGGAATATGAATTTGACTTAACGAACATTATAGTTTAATAGTTCGGATAAGTTAAGGTAAGTTAGGTTGTAGTACAATTGTACCCTTTGATGGTTGACATATGGGAGCTGGGCTAAACAATTCCTTCAGAGAGCGAAGGTATATACAAAACTGGCAACCGATCTAACTCACTGTGATGGCAGTGTAGATGAGACGTGAACTTGTTTGTTGGTTGTTTGTGGGAAACCACTTTCGAGTACCATATGGACTACTAGCAGGAAAGCGATGTGTCTTTGAGTCCCCAGAGAAGTATAAGAAGAAGATAAGAATGTAAATCATCGAAGATGATGAACATTTTGAGTAAGACATCTCCGTATGTCATGAAACCGTAAATCGGTAATGAAAGTTAGTCGTGTAAAATTATATTGTAAGAACGCGAACCTTAAGAAGTAAAGTTAAGTAAACCAATGCGTAAGTCAAGTATATGACTAATTGGTGTATTTGTTATTTCCTTATGTGTTATAGGGAGTGGAATGAGCAGTTCAACGTAAGTTGTAGCTGTGCGTAAGGCAAGTTTCCTAACTTCATTCATATTTTAAATGAATGCTAGTTTCTAAAACTTCTCAGATGTTGAACTTGAGAAGTTCTGTCTATGTGCGAATGTGCGATATTTGTACAATGTGGTAGAACGTATGAGACCTTATGACACAATGTGACCACTTTGGTGTTTCTATGAGATGAACTATTCTATGTTTGGACTGTTCAATAAAAAATGTTCTGTTTATACATGAACCGTTATTGTTAAGTCTGTGCTATTGATTCTAGCCAAGCAGATTGTGCATGAAAGAAAGTAGAGAATAAAAGTATTTCAAAGTGCATGTAACTAATGTACTAAGATGATAGGAATCAAGACTATTCCTATTATTCAAGCTGCTTCGTAACCTTTGTTTGGTTATTGAAGTCTGAATAGAATGTTTAAATTCTTGAAGTTGTTTGTTCAACTGTTATGACTTGCTGGGCAATTGAATGCTCACACTTGCTTTAAATGAAAAACATTTTCAGCGAACGGTGTTAGAAGAACTTAAGGATCCCGTATAGATCAAGCTGACGGTATCCAGATGAAGTACCATTCAAAATGTGAATGAGCGAGAAGATCAAGTGAAGACTTGTAATGAAGAAATATGAAAATTAAACTATAGATTAGTTTAATGAACTAAATGTATCCTTGGTGGCGTATAAAAGTCACTCTTGTAAGATGAAAGGAATAATGTAATTATCATTATTTGTAATGAGAAAGGTTATAAGGTTTTCAGAACCTGGGACTTGAGAATGTATGTTATTATATTTCAGTATATAATGATATATGTTGGATGAAAGATTGGATCGTGACGTACGGAATCCGGGGTGTGAGGATAGCCCAGATTTCAGGACGTTACAGGTTGGTATCAGAGCTGATAGGTTATAAACCTTAGGTATGAGTACTAAAGACTATAATTGTAAAGAGAAGGATAAGAAGATCACCACGTAATCATAGTAAATCGTAGTAAGAGATGAGCTGTTAAACGATGAATGATTTATAGCTAATGCTATGAGTGAATGGTACTACGAAGTAGTACGGGAAGAAGAACTCAAATGGAGTTGTAATGGATATAATACAAATTAAAGAAAACTCGTATTAAGTAAAGAGAGAGTTAGAAGTTGTAAAATTTCAATTGAGGATTCATGTGATAGCTGAGTTGTATGAATCTTTGTATGGGCAGAGGTTTGTGCTTGGTGTAACAACCACTCAGTTTATTACAGTGATAATCATTGAAATTGGTCGCGCTATCAAGATGTATATAAAGAGAAGGTGAATCTTTTCTCAGGTATATACTTGATAGGTAGAGAATGATAAGATAAGTGCGGGTTCTTGAAACTCATACTTATGAAAAGTTTGTGACTCATAGTTATATGCTATGTTTCTGAGCCCTAAGCATATGGATAGTCCTTGATTTGTTCTTGGATTACATATTGCGAAGATAAGTTCTTAAACACATATAGTTGTGGAAAGTTCCTAAACACATAAAGTGTGGTAAGTTGATGAACTATACTAAGATATAGGAATGTTTAGACTAAAAGTAAGTATTTTCAGTAGACTTAGCATTGAAGGTGCTAGAGAAGACTAAGTATTGTCGCAAGTAAGACAATGAAGGAAGATGGAGAATATGATATTCCAAGTCATCTAGCTATGCTAGATTTCAAAATTTCTTAAAATCGTGCTGATGGGCGCATTTTGAAAATGAAAGAATTGGTTTAGCTTTTGGAACCAATGGATTTTTAAAGAACTATTCTTGGTATGTCTATGCTAATTGTTTTAGCTAGACAAAAATTGGTTTAAAATATCAAAATGAATTTTATATCATCAGTGCATTTGATGCAAAGATGGTAAAAGGATGGAGTTATTAATGCAATTAAGACCTGGTGTATGTTGGATGAAAGATGGGATCGTGACGTACGGAATCCGGGTGTGAGGATAGCCCGGATTTCGGGACGTTACATTTTCTGTCTGGAATTTGGAAAAAGTTAAAGCTACAAAATTATAGAGAATTCGATTTCGTGTGGAATGGATATAAAATTCATATTTTCTGATAAATGGGCTATTTATTATGAATTACTGAAGTTTCAGAAAATAAAATGATTTTTATTAAAATTGGGTGGGACCCACTTTTGTTTTAAACATGTGGGCTGCCAAAAAATTTCAGAATTGGCATGCTAGCTGATTCAAGAAGGATGACGTAGAAGGAAAAGAAATAAATAATATTATTTTATTAATTTAGTCTCCTTTGGCGTTTTAGCATTTTCCTATAAATAGGCGCTTAGGTTAGAATTAAAAATCACACCAGAAACAAGTTTTTTTTCTCTATATTATCGAGCGTATTTTTGTGAGTATTTTGATACTTTGAGAGTTGTTATTCAGTACAAGTTTCCTTTGGCTTTTTATCCGATATTCGATCAGAAGTACTGTTATTTTTAGGTAAGGGATGTTATTTTTTTCGTAAATGATATTATTTCTTTCAATATCATTATGCCGAAATATTGGTCTGAACTTTTTATCAAATTTGGAACTTTTTGTGTTGGGGTTACTATTCATATATACGGCACTATTCACATATACGACACTATTCACGAATACGACACTATTCACCGAAAAATGAAAATTTTTCTTTTTGTCCAAGATGTCTATTATGGTTACTATCTTTGATTGTATCTATGTTTTGATCTTTATTTTTGAATTCTACTTCACATTTGGTTATTATGGAGTATTTTTGAACTTGGATAAACCGAAGTACGAATCTCTAATATTTGTTATTTTTTCACCGGATTCGTTCCTTTAAAATATTTTTCATCATCCTCAGTCCTAAATGATGATATTACTGAATATCTTTAGTCTGTAGTGCAAAGATGAATGATTAACTGATGAATATATTTGGCCCGTAGTGCAAAGATGAACATGTGTTGAGATGAACATGACCAACTGGTGATACAAATGAATATCTTTGGCCTGTAGTGCAAAGATAAATATTTGATTCAAGATGTATATTGATTGATGTTACAGGGATAAAATGTGACGCCCCCAAAACATGTATACATCACCCATCTTGAGTCGCCAAATACATGGTACAAAATTCAAATACAACTTAATTATACAACAGTCGTTTAAAAATACGACAAAATATAGTTGAGTTTTTACATGAATATTGCCTCATAGACACTATACAAACTCAAATTCAATCCTCATTACACTTATTATCATACTAAGTGGTGAGGACTGCTAAAACAACCATCTCGGACCATCACTCCGTTCTTAGACTAGTCCCAACTATATTCTCTTTTCCTGAAGAGAACAATGAAAGTAAAGGGTGAGCTCAACTAGCCCAGTAAGAAATATTATGACTAAGATAATGCAGAATAAATTATCCTTAGCCTTCAACAGTATAACAACTGATAGAATACAATAGACAACAAGTTTTAGAACAAGAACTGCAGCGGAATAAGCAATCCATTAGAAAAGTCAAGTAGAACATAATGTCTACTATCTCCTCTAGATTAAAAGTCCATCGTTAATATTTCATTCTTGCAATACTTATAAACAGTTCTTTATTATACCCAAGACAAAAAATATTCTCATCACCTGTCTTCACCTAAACCACCAACGATTATAGTTAAATCCACAATTCATATTTATAATCATGTATTTCAACAGTTTCTCTTTGCCAAAAAGGCTAAATAGAACGTTTACTCAATATCTTTACCCCAAAGGCAAAAGACATTCAAGTGTAATAACAATGATCATACCGATTAGTTGTCTATCTTTGCACTACGGGCCAAAGATATTCAACTATAAAACCAATGGTCATGATTATACCAATCAATTGCCTGTCAGTGCACTACGGCCAAAGACATTCAACTGTTAACTAATGGTCATGATCCTGCCAATCTCATCATCAAATTATCCATGCACTATAGCCAAGGATATTCGTTAGTATCACCAGTGGTCATGATCATGTCATACACCTGTCCATCTTTGAACTACAGGCCAATGAGGACTTTCACCACATCATTCGTTACATTACGGGCATGATTATACCGAATAATCCCTGGTCATAATCATACTAAGTCCATCTATGCACGTAAGCCAAAGATGACTTTCATCACAATATAAGCATGAGGATGATGACAATGACATAATAATTCAATAAAACAAGTTCAAGGATAAATTTTAAATATTTATAATTTAATTTATCCGAAATCAATAACGCCCAAATTGTCAACATGATCTTTGCTTTGTGGAGTAAAATTCAAGAATAATATTCATGTACCAAAAATAATTTGGACAGAACAAAAATATATTTTTCGGGTAAATGGTACCCCGTGAATAGTATCCTGTGAATAGTACTTTGGGAATAGTACCTCGTGAATAGTAACCTGACATGAAAAGTATCCCAAATACCCGAGTGAATAATATTTGGGTGAATAGTAATTGGGTGAATAGTAACCCATAAATAGTAACTCGTGAATAGTACTCTGGCATGAAAAGTGCCCCGAATACCCAAGTGAATAATATTTGAGTGAATAGTAACTGGGTGAATAGTAACCCGTAAATAGTAACTCATGAATAGTATTCTGTCATGAAAAGATCAATAATTATCAACAAAGCTCAGAATAATATTTCCATGAAAAGATACTGGATGAAGTGCAAATATCAAGGATATTATACTAATTTCATGAAGTATGGAAGCCAAAACTTTAACCAACTAAGTATAATAGAATATATGAAACTGCAAATGGATTTTTCTTCATTATGCGATAATCTACGTAGATGGATCATTTCCATAATTTAATAAGGAATGAATCTGAAGGATCATTCACCATGCATGCGGTAATCCACATAGGCAAAGGTTATTCCAATGAATAATAAAGAATGGAATAACAAAAGACTTCACGGGCATGCGATAGACCGCGCATCATAGATTTATTTCCAATGAATAATAAATAATGGAACCAGGTCATGCATAATACGCACAGACATGATATTCCAACAGAATAATAAAGAATGTAACCAGGTCATGCGTAATCCGCACAGACAGGATATTCCAACAGAATAATAAAGAATGGAATAATGGAAGAATTTCACCATGTATGCGGTACTTCGTATAGACAGGTTATTCCAACATAATAATAAAGAATGGAATAACAGAAGCTCTCTTCATGAATACGAAAGAAATAATACCCCTTACCTTAGAAGAAAATTGGATACTGGAATAGTGAGGTAGTAGACTTCTCTTCTTCTTTCTCTCTATAATTTCTCTCTATAATAATTTCTCTATAGCTTTAGTGAATTGGTGAGAAATGAAGGAAGAATGAGCTTCTATTTATAGGAAAATATAGTTTCGATAATTGTATGCGTTTTGGGGCTCAAAATATTTACGATATAATACCTTCCTCTTTTTCTTCATTTTTAATTTAGTCCTGCAAGTATTATCAAACTTGCACCACCTCCCCTAATAGTAAATCATGTGAATCAATAGTAAAATCATGTGACTCAATAGTATAATCATGTGAAAAAACTAATTACAGTATAGTACCTCCATCTATACCTCCATTTTTAACTTAGTCATGCAAGTATTATCAATCTTGCACCACCACCCCTAATAGTACAAGAATGTGAATCAATAGTACATACATGTGAACACATAGTTATAAGCATGTGAATTAATATCAATTAATTGCTCATTTATCCGGTTAATTACCCGATTGGTCAATATAACCTCCAGACATCAATTATTATAGAAATAAATATCGATTTCCACTAACACTAATAATTCCCACACAATGGAACTATCAATTTCATCTTTAATCAACACGAACTTATTCATCATTAATATTATAACTCACAATATTTAACAATCGAGGTCGTTCCCGAGGAAAGAGGGGCTTTTAGATAAGGATTTCTCCTTATTGGCGCGCAATTAGGTGTGAAACCTCTCCCAGCAGAACTTCTAGACATTGTCAATATTGCAAATAATAATATGAATAATTTTGCCATCTCAATTATTAATATAATAATATATATATTATACAGATGATACTGTGACAATAATTGAATCAATAATATGAGAGATATGATGCAGCAATAATTGAGTATAACTAGGCGACTTCTTACGTAAGCATCGATAATCAATACTAGTGTGCTACTTATGCGACCACAGCGTTATTCATTGTACTTTTACTAGGGTAGTTCAACAGCTTTAACGGTAACACATTCGCCGTTATTTTTATAAAATGATAATTACATCATTTTCTTACTACGACAATACTTCCGTTGTGGGGTCCACCAATGATTGTGTAGTAAATACGGATATTCTCCGAACAAAAAAGAATATTCCCCGACCAAACGAATATTTTATAACAACTTGCATACTTTGCAAAAATTTTCACATATCACCCTTAACTTTAACCTTTTATCAATTTAACCATTTACAAAATAAAATAATAATTGTAATAAAATTGAATATTTTCATTTCATAAAATTTGGAGTCTTACATAAAATATTGATGATGGATTTTTAAGTCTTAGAAGATAGTAAAATTTATTCTCTACGTGACTCTTTTAATGGATTGCTGTTTTCGATGTATTTGTTGATCTAAAACTTGTTGTCTATTATATTCTATCAGATTTTTCCCTGTTAAAGACTAATAATAATTTGTTGTATATTATCTTAGTCATAATATTCTTTACTGGGCTAGTTGAGCTTACCCTTTTCCTTGTTGTTCCATTTTTCTTCTCCGGAGGTGAGAATTTAGCAAGGACTAGCCGGGGTATGGAGTCATGATTCAAGATAGTTGTTTAGCAATCCTCACTATTTTTGGTAAAATAGTGTATAAATAAAAGTAATGAGAACTTATTTGAGTGTGGATATTGTTTAGAAGATAATATTTGTATTTTAACTCACAATATGTGTTATTGAAGTTGTAGTTTGCTTTCTGTACCATGTATTTGGCGACTCAGAATGGATGTTGTATACATATTTTGGGGGCGTCACAGTTGGTATCAGAGCTTAGGGATATGGTCTCTGGCGGAGATCGGGGAATAGAACTAGTGTAAGACCCCAACTTTTATGAATAAAGATGAATTTTCTATAAATATCATTTTTGAATATTATGGAATGAATTTGATATAAAGTTATATTTGTGGGTAATATTTATAAATTTTACAAAGTATACAAGTTGTTATATAATATTCGATTGGTCGGGGAATATTCATTTTAAATAGGGAATATTTGTACAACGGCACAATCATTGGTGGACCCCACAACGGAATTATTGTCGGATTAAGAAAACGACAAAAATACTTTATGAAAATAATGGCGGAAGTTTTACTGTTAACTGTTGAAACACCCGGTGTTAAAAGTACGATGAATACTGGCGTTGTTGCATAGTAGTAGCACACGGTATTAATTATTGATGCTTACGTGAGAAGTCACTCAGTTTTGTTCAATTATTGCTACAGTAATTGCTGCATAATATCTCACGTTATTTGATTCAATTATTGTCAATATTTTATGTATTATTAAATCAATAATTGAGACGACAAAGTTATTAATATTATTATTTGTAATATTAACGATGTCTAGAAGTTCTGTCAAGGAGAGGTTTGGTCACCTAATTACGCGCCAATAGGGAGAAATCCTTATTGGAAAGCCCCCTCTTTCCTGGGAACGACTTGGTTGATTAATATTGTGAATTATAATAATGATGATAAATGTTGTTAAAAATATTGAGGAGATTTTTATGGAATATTTGTTGTAAGTTTGACGTATTATTTGGACCCCCCATTTACTCATTTTTCAAAATAGTGTGTCTTATGAATATGATAATATATATATATAAATATATATTATATTATATAATCATGAAGGTGGGGTGGGAAGAAAATGGGTGTTACGTAGGAATGGGCGGAGGTGTGTGAATAATAAGTATTTATATATATTAAATGTGGGTGAGTGGGTTATGGGGGAGAATGAATTTTGGCAGGATATGTGATGTTATTTTCATAGCTTACACCTTATTGGTTGAGCAATCCAATAATGCTATAAAACATGTGCATAAAGCCATTTTCTCAACTTGGCAGGTGCTAGTTTTTCTTTCTTTCTTTCTTCTAATTGGCTAGCACCAAATATTGATAAACCGTGAACTTCAAATTTATATACTGTGCGTCCATGATTTTTCTAAATAGTATCATTCCATTCTCCTATAAATAGAAGCTCATAACTTCATTATTTCTTACGAATTCACTGAAACTCTAGAAAGAGAAATTATAGAGAAACTATAGAAAAGTATTCTGCTACTTTCCTACTCTTATATCCAGTTTTTTTTACGGTAAGGGGTATTATTTCTTTTGTATTCAGGAAGAGAACTTTTGTTATTCCATTATTTATTATTCTATTGGAATAACCTGTATACGCGGGCTACCCTATACTTGGTGAAATTCTTCTGTTATTCCATTCTTTATTAGTCTGTTGGAATATCTTGTTTGCGCATTTTACGGCGGACCTGGTTCCATTATTTATTATTCTATTGGAATAACTTGCCTGTGCGGTCTATCGCATTCCTGGTGATTTCTTTTGTTATTCCATTCTTTATTATACTCAGTTGGTTAAAATTTTGACTTCTATACTCCATGAAATTAGTGGAATATCCTTGATATTTGCGCTTCATCCAGTATCTTTTCATGGAACTATTCTTCTGAGCATTCTTGAATTTTACTCTACAAAGAAGTATCATGTTGACAATTTGGACGTTATTAGTTCTTGGATAAATTAATTCTTGAACTTGTTTTATTGAATTCTTATATCATTGTCATCATCCTCATGTTTATATTTTGTTGAAAGTCATCTGTGGCCTGTAGTGCATAGATGGACTTGGTATGATTATGACCAGGGATTATTCGGTGTAATCATGACCGTAATATTACAAATAATGTGGTAAAAGTCCTCATTGGCCCGTAGTGCATTGATGGATAGTTGTTGGCATGATCATGACCATTGATGAATACAAGAATATCCTTGGCCCGTCGTGCATGGAAAATTTGTGGTCGTGATACTAATGAATATCCTTGGGAGTAGTAGTCTTGTGGATGATGTGGATTATTTATTAAAATTTGAGTCTCTCGTGATAAAAGTCATGAAAAACCTTTTAAATCATAGAAGATAGTAGATTTTATTCCCTACTTGACTCTTCTAATGGATTACTTGTTCCGCTGTAGTTAAACTTAATATTTGTTATATTTTATCAGTTTAACACTGTTGAAGGCTAATGATAATTTATTTTGTATTATCTTAGTCATAATATTTCTTACTGGGCTAGTTGAGCTTTGCTTTCATTATTCTCTTCAGGTAATAAGAACGTAGCAGGGACTAGTCGGGGAACGGAGTGACGGTTCAGATGATAGCATTAGTAGTCCTCACTATTCTATAAAATAGTGTGATAATAAATGTATTGAGGACTTATTTTGAGTTTTAATACTGTCTAGAAGACAATATTTGTATTAAAACTCACAGTTCATGTTGTATATTTAAAGTTGTATTTGTATTCTGTACCATGTATTTGGCGACTCAGAATAGGTGATGTATACCTATTTTGGGGGCTTCACAGTTGGTATCAAAGCTTAGGGATATGATCCCTGGCTAAGATGTGAGACTAGAACTAGGAGGGGAGAGACGGGGAATTCCTTCGCTAGTATGATCTACCTAAGTTTACTTGGTATTTAATTGGTCGGTCAGAGTATATGGATAATATGTTATATGTTAATTAACCCTTGTTTTGTAGCAGTATCTACAAATGACATCCGAGAATGTTGAGAATAGCAATGGAGCACAGGAGACCGTTGAGTCTCCATAGATCAATAATCAGGATAATGTGCATCAGGGAGGCGACAATCCTCGTGCAAACAACAACCTTGACCGGATGATGAGCGATGGAATGTTCGGAGGCTTTATACAATTCATTCACAACATCGGTCAAGAGCGGTTCTGTCCAAAATGCGCGTGGAAACACTTGGAAACTCTCTGGACGGTCCACCGCTAAATAGTTCAAGGAATTTGGGACCGCCGGAGTTTATTGGAGAGCCAAAACCACTTAAGGCGGAAGCATGGATAAAGCAGATCACCAAGATATTTGATGTCTTGGGATGCTCCGAGGAGCAAAAGGTGCCATTTGCCACCTTTATGTTATGAGGAGAGGCAGATTATTGGTGGGAATCGGTAAAACGTACTCAACCTGCCGCACTAAAGATGTCTTGGGAGAGGTTCCAAGAACTATTCAACGACAAGTACTTTCCGAAAGTATTCATCACATGAAAGAGGTAGAGTTCATCAATTTGGAGCGAGAATAACATGGCCAGGTGTCAAGATCTGAAGCCAAGTTTGCCGAGTTGTCTCAGTTTGCGTCCCACTTAGTTGATAATGAAGAGAGAATGACGCGGATATTTTTAAGAGGTTTGAAGCCGAAGATACGTCAATATCTTATTTCTCATAAACTGTGTTTGTATTAGGATGTTGTAAATAGGGCTCGATTAGTGGAGTAGCGATAACGAGTCAACACAACCAAAAGAAGCGGTAAAACAAAATGATAATACCAGTGAGAGCAGTCATCGAAGCGGTGTCAACAAGCATGGAGGGAATCAACAGGCCAGAAATGGTAACCACTTTGGTGGTAATCAAGGCCAAAATAATAAGAATGGACATTTCAAGAAGGCGAGATTCAACAATGATGGAAAGACGCCAGCACCAACACCCGTTGTTAAGGAAGGAGAACGACCACCTATCATATGCTTCAAATGCGGAGGGGAGGGACACATCAGTCCAAACTGCGCGATGCCGTCCAAAGCATGTTATAATTGTGGAAGAGAATGTCACTTAGCTCGATTTTGTCATTCACCGAAAACAAGTTCAGCTAGGATGGAGGTACCAAAGGCCGTCCCAGAAAAGTCAAAGCCGATAGTACAAGGGAGAGCGTTTGTTGTGACCTCCCAAAAAGCAAGGAACCCGAATGAGGTCATCACGGGTAAGCTTATCATAAACTCTAGTGAAGTCGATACCTTATTTGATACCGGTTCTACCCATTCTTTTATTTCTCCTACTTGCGCTCAACGATTAAACTTGACTCTAGAGAAATTAGACTTTGACTTATCTGTGGAAACTCCGTTGGGAGAAACCTTCATTACATCCACTATTTATAAGTCTTGTTTGGTTCAAATCGGTATCCTCAAATTACATGTTGACCTTATTTCATTGAAAATACTTTCATTTGATGTGATTCTAGGGATTGATTGGTTAATTACTCATCATGCTAAAATTGATTGTTTTCGTAAGGTTGTTAGCTTTCATATTCCTAATCAACCTATTATGCGAATTCAAGCGACCAAACCATTAAAATCAATCACGGTCATCTCAAGCCATAAAGCTATTCGTTTATTGAAAAATGGATGTCAAGCTTTCTTTAGTTCATGTCACGGATCTAAACAAAAATACGTCAGTTTTGAATGATATTATAAATTCCCTGACGTATTCCCTGAAGAACTTCCTGGCCTACCCCCAGAGCGTGAAATTGAATTTTGTATCGACCTTTAACCCGGTACAAAACCCATTTCCAAAGCCCCATATCGAATGGCTCCTGTTGAACTTTAGGAGTTAAAGACCCAATTGCAGGAATTGTTAGACATCAGTTTTATTTGTCCTATTACGTCTCCTTGGGGTGCTCCTGTTCTATTCGTGAAGAAGAAAGATGGGAGTATGTGACTTTGTATTGATTATCGGGAGTTGAATCATGTCACCATCAAAAATAGGTACCCATTGCCACGTATTGATGACCTGTTTGACTAGTTGTAAGGAGCCAAATTCTTTTCAAAGATTGATCTTCGTTTCGGATATCACCAATTGAAGATTAGAACCGATGACATTCCAAAGACGGCTTTCAGAACTCGGTACGGGCATTATGAATTCCTAGTCATGTCCTTTGGATTGATTAATGCTCCTGCTGCCTTCATAGATATGATGAACCGAGTATTCAAGGAATATTTGGATTACTTTGTGGTCGTCTTTATTGATGACATCCTTATTTATTCCAAAAGCCATGAAGATCATGAGCAACACTTGAGGCTGATACTCCAAAAGCTTCGTGAATACAAGCTTTATGCCAAGTTGAAGAAATGTGAGTTCTGGCTAGAGGAAGTAGTATTCCTTGGGCACGTAGTATCAAGCCATGGAATATCTGTTGACCCGACAAAAATTGAAGCAATTCAAAGCTGGGAGCAACCTAAATTTGTGACCGAAGTACGTAGCTTTCTCGGTTTAGCTGGTTATTATCGGAGATTCGTGGAAGGATTTTCTCGAATCGTTACTCCATTAACTCAGCTGACTCGGAAAGATACAAAGTTCGGTTGGAGCGAAGAATATGAGAAGAGTTTTCAAGAACTCAAGAGGAGACTCATTTAATCACCTGTTCTGACAATACCATCTGGCTCGGAGGGATTTGTCATCTACAGTGATGCTTCGGGCAAAGGGTTGGGATGTGTTCTCATGCAACATGGGAAAGTCATAGCCTATGCCTCAAGACAACTCAAAGAATATGAGAGGAATTATCCTACTCATGATCTAGAGTTAGCAGCTGTTGTCTTGGCACTTAAAATTTGGAGGCATTACTTGTATGGGGAGAAAGTGGAGATCTTTACGGATAATAAAAGCCTCAAATATTTCTTCACTCAAAAGGAACTCAACATGCGACAACAACGTTGGCTTGAGGCTGATGAAAGATTATGATCATACCATCCAATACCATCACGAAAAGCGAACGTGGTAGGCGGCGCATTGAGTAGAAGATCATATGCAAAATCTGAGTGCGATATTGTTACGCATGAAAGGCCCATTTTGTGTGACTTGCAAAGGATGGAGATAGAGTTAAAGACTCCAGGGACCCATGTGATGATGACGAATATACGAGTAGAACCGACGTTAATTGATAAAGTTAAAGCTGCTCAAGCTACAGACATGGAGCTGATGCGTATGAGGAAGAAAGTGCAAGAAGAAGCTATGCCGGAAGCAAGAATCAATGAAGAAGGAATACTTTGAGTCAACTCCAGACTTTGTGTTCCTAATGACCCTGATTTAAAGTATAAAATCATGATGGAGGTGCACAACACACCGTTTGCAATCCATCCTAGGAGTACCAAAATGTATCATGATCTTCGTCATACATTTTGGTAGAGCAATATGAAGAGAGAGATAGCGCTATTTATCTCAAGGTGTCTAACTTGTCAATGAGTTAAAGCGGAGCATCAAGTACCAAAAGGTCCATTGCAACCACTTGAAATTCCAGAATGGAAGTGGGAGCACATTACCATGGATTTCGTTACTGGTCTTCCTAAGGTTTCTCAAGGCATAAATGTGATTTGGGTAATTGTTGATAGATTGACCAAGTCTGCTCATTTCTTACCGATACGAGAAACTTATACACTTGAACATCTTGCTCATATGTACATAAATGAGGTTATAAGATTGCATGGTATGCTAGTATCCATAGTTTCTGATCGAGACCCAAGATTCACTTCAAGATTTAGGGTTAGTTTGCAAAAAGCTATGAGCACAGATTTACAATTTAGCTCGGCATATCATCCTCAGACGGACGGGCAGTCGGAGAGAATGATTCAAACTCTTGAAGATCTATTAAGACTTTGTGTCCTTGACTTCAAGGGAAGTTGGGATAAGTTCTTACCATTGGTGGAGTTTTCCTACAACAACAGTTATCAAGCAAGTATGGCATGGCTCCATTTGAGGCGTTGTATGAAAGAAAGTGTCGTTCTCCAGTATGCTGGGATGAAGTGGGTGAAGCAACGTTGTTGGGACCGGAGTTGGTACGTATGACTACGGAAAAGATTTAAATGATCCGACAACGTATAAAAACCTCACAAGATCGACAAAGAGTTATCTTGATCTTCATCGAAAGGGCGTGGAATTCGATATTGGAGATCATGTGTGTTGTTACGTGTTGCTCCATGGAAAGGAGTTACGAGATTTGGAAGAGAGAAAAGCTCAATCCTCGATTCATCGGCTCATTTTAATCCTCGATCGAGTAGGGCTGTGGCCTATAGACTCGCTTTCTTCGCCAAGTATCTCTCGTGTTCATAACGCGTTTTCACATATCCATGCTACGTAAATATGTGAAAGACACGAACCACATTATTGAGTTAGAAGCAGGATGAAATAGCGGAAGATTTGGCGTATGAAGAGGTTCTGTTCAAATATTGGATAAGAAGGAACATATTCTACGCTCCCAAGGTTATACCTCAAGTCAAAGTTTTGTGGAGAAACCACGATGTTGAGGAAATGACTTGGGAGTTAGAATCGAAATGAAATCAAGGTATCCTTACCTCTTCGACACATACAGTGCACGTACCTAATTTCGAGGGAAAAATTTCATAATAAGGGAGGTTGTAAGACCCCAACTTTTATGAATAAAGATGAATTTTCTATAAATATCATTTTTGAATATTATGAAATGAGTTTGATATAATGTTATATTTTTGGGTAATATTTATAAATTTTGTAAAATACATGAAGTTGTTATATAATATTCGATTGGTGGGGAATATTCATTTTAAGCAGGGAATATTAAATACAACGGCACAATCATTGGTGGACCCTAGCGGAATTATTGTCGGATTAAGAAAAGCGACAAAAATACTTTATGAAAATAACTTGGCGGAAGTTTTACAGTTAAGCTGTTGAAACACCCGGTGTTAAAAGTACTGAATCTGGCGTAGTTGCACAATAGTACACGGTATTGATTATTGATGCTTACGTGAGAAGTCACTCAGTTTTGTTCAATTATTACTACAGTAATTGCTGTATAATATCTCACGTTATTTGATTCAATTATTGTCAATATTTTATATATTATTAAATCAATAATTGAGACGACAAAGTTATTAATATTATTATTTGCAATATTAACGATGTCTAGAAGTTATGTCAAGGAAAGGTTTGGTCACCTAATTGAGCGCCAATAGGGAGAAATCCTTATTGGAAAGCCCCCTCTTTCCTGGGAACGACCTGATCGATTAATATTATGAATTATAATAATGATGATAAATGTTGTTAAAAATATTGAGGAGATTTTTATGGAATATTTGTTGTAAGTTTGGCGTATTATTTGGACCCCCCATTTACTCATTTTTCAAAATAGTGTGTCTTATGAATATGATAATATATATATATAAATATATATTATATTATATAATCATGAAGGTGGGGTGGGAAGAAAATGGGTGTTACGTAGGAATGGGTGGAGGTGTGTGAATAATAAGTATTTATATATATTAAATGTGGGTGAATGGGTTGTGGTGGAGAATGAATTTTGGCAGGATATGTGATGTTATTTTCAAAGCTTGCACCTTATTGGTTGAGCAATCCAATAATGCTATCAAACATTTGCATAAAGCCATTTTCTCAACTTGGCAGGTGCTAGTTTTTTTTTTCTTTCTTCTAATTGGCTAGCACCAAATGTTGATAAATCGTGAACTTCAAATTTATATACTGGGCGTCCGTGATTTTTCCTAAATAGTATCCTTCCATTCTCCTATAAATAGAAGCTCATTCCTTCATTATTTCTTACGAATTCACTGAAACTCTAGAGAGAGAAATTATAGAGAAACTATAGAAAAGTATTCTGCTACTTTCCTACTCTTATATCCGATTTCTTTTTACGGTAAAGGGGTATTATTTATTTTGTATTCATGAAGAGAACTTTTGTTATTCGATTATTTATTATTACATTGGAATAACTTCAGTATCTGCAAGCTACCCTATACTTGGTGAAATTCTTACATTATTCCATTATTTATTATTACATTGGAATATCCATGTCTGTACATTTTACAGGACTGGTTCCATTCTTTATTAATCTGTTAGAAATATCATATCACATGCGTTTACATGAGACACTGTTTCATTCTTTATTAACTGTTGGAATATCACATCTGCATGCGTTTTACATGGGACTTTGGTTCCGTTATTTATTATTCTATTGGAATAACTGCGTATATGATCTATCGCATGCCTGGTGATTTCTTTTGTTATTCCATTCTTTATTATACTCAGTTGGTTAAAATTTTGACTTCTATACTCCATGAAATTAGTGGAATATCCTTGATATTTGCTCTTTATCCAGTATCTTTTCATGGAACTATTCTTCTGAGAATTCTTGAATTTTACTCTACAAAGAAGTATCATGTTGACAATTTGGACGTTATTAGTTCTTGGATAAATTAATTCTTGAACTTGTTTTATTGAATTCTTATATCATTGTCATCATCCTCATGTTTATATTTTGTTGAAAGTCATCTGTGGCCTGTAGTGCATAGATGGACTTGGTATGATTATGACCAGGGATTATTCGGTGTAATCATGACCATAATGTTACAAATGATGTGGTAAAAGTCCTCATTGGCCCGTAGTGCATTGATGGACAGTTGTTGGCATGATTATGACCATTGATGAATACACGAATATCCTTGGCCCGTAGTACATGGAAAATTTGTGGTCGTGATACTAATGAATATCCTTGGTCGTAGTGCAGGGATGATGTGGATTATTTATTAAGCTGAGTCTCAGCGATAAAAGTCATGAAAAACCTTTTAAATAATAGAAGATAGTAGATTTTATTCCCTACTTGACTTTTCTAATGGATTGCTTGTTCCGCTACAGTTAAACTTGATATTTGTTATATTTTATCAGTTTAACACTGTTGAAGGCTAATGATAATTTATTTTGCATTATCTTAGTCATAATATTTCTTACTGGGCTTGTTGAGCTCACCTTTTTTGCTTTCATTATTCTCTTCAGGAAATGAGAACGTAGCAGGGACTAGTCGGGGAACAGAGTGACGGTTCAGATGATAGCATTAGTAGTCCTCACTATTCTATAAAATAGTGTGATAATAAATTTATTGAGGACTTATTTTGAGTTTGAATACTGTTTAGAAGACAATATTTGTATTAAAACTCACAGTTCATGTTGTATATTTAAAGTTGTATTTGTATTCTGTACCATGTATTTGGCGACTCAGAATAGGTGATGTATACCTAGTTTGGGGGCGTCACAACTAGGAGGGGAGAGATGAGTAAATCATTCGCTAGTATGTCCTACCTAAGCTTATTTGTTAGTCGGTTATAATATAGGGATATTATGTGATATGTTAATTTGTTTAATTAACCCTTGTTTTATGGAAGTATTTAAGAATTGCAGCTGAGAACGTTAACAATGGAGTGTATGAGACTGTGGAACAACCTTCCATCACCAACTAGGGGAACGTGCAACAGGAAGGCAATATTCCTCCTGTAAACAACATTACCGAGCAAACGATGAATGATGGAATGTTTAGGAGCTTTTTGCAGTTCATACAAAATCAGACGAAGGAGACTTGTGTACAAAATACGGGTGGAAATTATAGAAAGCAGCTGGTTTGTGTCACAAACCAAACAGATTCAAGGAGTTGGGACCACCATTTACGGGAAAGCGGATCGATTAAGGCAGAAACATGTGTCAAGCAAATTACTAAGATATTCGATGTCTTGGGATGCACGGAGGAACAGAAGGTTCCATTCGCCACCTTTATGTTCCGTGGTGAGGCAGATTATTGGTGGGAATCTGTGAAGCGTACCCAGCCAGCCGCACTCAATATGTCTTGGGAAAGATTTCAGAAATTATTCAATGACAAGTACTTTCCTGAAAGTATTCGTCATATGAAGGAGGTAGAGTTTATTAGACTGGAACAGAACAACATGACGGTGTCTCAGTACGAGGCGAAATTCGCGGAGTTATCCAGGTTTGCACCTCATTTGGTAGAGAATAAGGAATGTATGACATGGATATTTCTGAGAGGTCTAAAACGTGAGATTCGTTAATACCTTATCTCTCATAAATTTTCTCTATATTCAGATGTTGTCAACATGGCTCAATTATTAGAGCGAGATAATGAGTATATTTAACCGAGGGACCACAACCAGGGTCATACCGGTGGTAGCAGTCATCGAAGTGATGATAACCAGCGAGAAGGGAAAAATACGGACAAAAGCGGTAATCACTCGGGTGGTAATCGTGGCCATGATAATAGGAGAGGTGAGTCAAGTGGAAATTTCAAAAAGAGGAGATTCAACAATGACGGGAAGACATCAGCAGCAGCACCAACAACAAATTCTAGGGGAGGAGAACGACCGCCAGTTAGATGTTACAAATGAGGAAAGAGGGACATATCATCCCAAACTGCCCAGAATAATCCAAGGTATGTTATAACTGTGGAAAGGAATGTCATATAGCTCGGGATTGTTTTGTAGCAAAACCAAGTTCAGCGGGGATGGTGACTCCAAAGGCTGTCCCGGATAAATCGAAATCAGCCACCTTCAATCTTTATCCTCTCCACCTGCGCCTTCAGCTCTTTCCATTCTTTAGTCATTTCGCGTAACGCTCGCTCCGTCTTCCACAACTCCTCCAAGAGAAACACTTTACTCCGGAGTTCTTGAACTTTTGCAGATAGTTGATCTTGTTCTCCAACTTTGATCTTATTCTCTTTTTTCCACCTTAGCTTCTTCGGACTCTGCCTCCTCATCACCCCTTAGATACATCTCGGGATAATCATCATGATCACTCCCGAGATTGATCATATGTTCATTTTTTCCACCTCTTCAATCGACTTCGCTTCATTTGGCACCTAAAGCTCTTGGCATGGGTGCGACAGTATTACCGGCATCTCCGTACTCATCTTATCTTCTCCCGACATCTTACAATCGGTTTAAATAACTTGATTAATACTCCTCCAGTACGAACTTCTCACACTATGTGTTCACATATCTCACTATCGAATCCCTCGCTTAGTACTCTACATGAGTATTCTAGATTTCGCTTATGGTTATAATCCTAGGGTTTCCCCCCCCCACTTAAGGTTTATAACCTATAGCTCTTCTACCAACTTGTGACACCTTGGTCACTACAGCTTTGATACCAACCTATGACACCCCCAAATCTGGGTTACCTGACCCCCGAGTTTGGTGCTCACGATCCATAAAATGAATAACATTTAATTACCCATTTATATAGAAATAGTAATACATAAGTCATTAACAGAGATTGTTAATACATTAGTCCTAGGTTCTCTAACCTTAACATTACAGACATACCCTTTAGATATACAAAAAGGGTTTACAATACAACATAATAATAATAATGTTCATTCAAACTAATCCAGCATTTTGCCTTTGCCTTTGTTCTTCCTTGACCCGCTGGCCTCTTCGTTCCTAGCTGAAATATTTTATTTAGCAAGGGTGAGCAACAAGTTTGCCCCGCAAGTTAAGATATACAATGAATGTATAAGTATCAGAATAATAGAATATCTATGTTGATAGAATGACACCAAAGTTCGGGGAACTTTGAAATAACTGAACAAATTGTTAATCAATAACAAGTCTTCTCGTATTCTAGGCAACACAATAATCTGATAATGAAAGAGTACAACGCTTTCGAAGTTTCTACAATATTCTATTGAATAAACAAGAATCAATTCTACGCAATAACAAAGTGGAATGTTTTCCAGATTTATGCTGAGTGATCACACAAGATCTAGAACTTCTCTTCTCGGGTATCTATCAAAGATTTACTTTGATAATTACGCAGGTGTATCAGATAACCATAAAGATTAAATCATACCCCTCTGCAAGTATAACAAGTGATCAGCTTTATTATACCCTATATTATGCATAATACTTAACAGTGCGCAATGACCGAATATACGACCTAAAATGTTCCCTTTATATAAAAGGTTGTTCTTCTCAGTCTTTGAATCAGAATTTGATTTAACAACGAAATGCAATGATTTCAATATCTAATCACTTCTCTTCTCTTCTCAAACCTATCAAGTTTTCATTTTCGATCTAGCCGATACAACTGGCATTGATCTATCAATAAATAATTAAATTCTCTTCTCTTCTCTTCTCGAACCTATCAAGTTCTAACAAATGTTCGTCTAGCTAGAATAATTAGCTAAGACATTTCTCAATATAATTTGACAATAAACAAGAATTATCTGTACTGTCAATATTAGCTTCTACAGATATGAATATCCACCAACAGTAATTCTACGAATATATATTTTCCGAATCAGTAATTCAATTTGAATTATTAAACATGTACTAACTGCGAATAATCAATAATAAATTCTTGGACGTGGTCTAATTAACAATAATTAACCACCATTGTAGACACTCGAAATTTTCTGTACTACTGTTACTAACATTGCAGGAGGACAGATTCATCTTTTAAGAGAGAACCCTGAAAGACAATCCAAATCCATACCGGATACTACCGGAAGTTCAGCCTCAACCCCGGATCGCAGTCTGGGAGTAACAATCTCAACCTCGGATGTAACCCCGAGGCCTGCAGATACAACACCAGAACACACACCGGAGAAGACCGATTAATCATCGGAGATAACCCCGAGGTATCCAGTCTCAGTCCCAACCATGGGAATAGCCACCAACCTTGGTGATAACCCTAAGGAATGAAGTTCCGGCGATAACCCCGGAAATGCTTGTTTCAAATTCGACCAGCTTCAATCTCAATGCTCACAACGAGATACATCGCCATGCATGAGTATGATAAAGAGGGGCATCTGTAAACACTCAAAATTTTATGTACTACTGTTACTAACATTGCAGGAGGACAGATTTGTCTTTTAAGAGAGAACCCTGAAAGACAATCCAAATCCATCTGGGATACTAGGAAGTTCAAACCTCAACCCGGATCGCGATGCAGGAGTAACGATTTCAACCTCGGATGTAACCCCGAGGCCTACAGATATAACACCGGAACACACACCGGAGAAGACCGATTAATCTCGGAGATAACCCCGAGGTATCCAGTCTCAGTCCCAACCATGGGAATAGCCACCAACTTTGGTAATAACCCCAATGAATGCAGTTTTGGCGATAACCCCGAAAATGCTTGTTTCAAATGCGACCAGCTTCAATCTTAGCGCTCACAACGAGATACACTGCACCAACCCAACAATAACATCGGGAAGACAGGCACACCTCAAAGATGACAATGAGGACCTTCAACAATTGCAGCAGTCCAATCTCAGCGAAGTCTGAGCAACGTCTGCTTTATCAGCCCAATCCGACAATAACACCGGTGAGGGGCAACATCGTCATTTTGTCAAACACGATGCCACATCACGCCTCTACGCAATGATGTCCCACAAGGCTAACCAATCCCAAGTGACTATTGTACGGGGTAACGGATGAAAGTTGAAGCTTGAAGACCGGAGGGCATTGTCCCATCTTCAATGACTTCGCACAATATCTAATCCCATGCCATCGTACAACTCTCAACAACGGCGGTCCAAAATATGGCAGGTATCTTTCCATGTGCTCAAGATAGACTCGGGATACAACCTGCTCTTGGGACGACCATGGATTCATATGGCAGGGGCAGTCCCCTCCACTCTTCATCAATAGTTGAAATACATCATCAACACTAGCCTGGTCATAGTCAACGCTGAACCGGAGATTCCTCAGCACGGGGACATGTCGTTCATCAATGCCAATGAGGATGTTGAGCCAATTAGTTTTCATACTTTGGAAATAAGTAATATCCAATACCATGTTGTTGGAACGCCACTGCCCGAACCCTAGATTTCTGCCGAGGTGATGTCAGCCACTCAAGAAATGATGTCGTTAGGTCATAAGCCGGGACAAGGGTTGGATAAAGATTTCCAGGGTATCAAGTACCCCATTTGATTAACCAAACAAGCTGGAATCGCTGGACTAGGCTATTTTGCCAGCTCTAGTCACAGGAATCCTCATAAGCATCAGCAGATTCCTTCAGTTTCAACCATGTGGCGTTTAGCTTCGCCTTCAAACTCTGAGTTCGCACAACCTCCTGTAAAGGTGCCAGCCAATGTGATGGCTATGTTATTTCCCAAGCCGGTACCGGTGAAGGAGAAAGAAATCTTTGTTCTAAATCCCGCAGTAGAAGAAGAGGAACGAAGAATTAAGCAAGACGTCATACGGATGATGTCCAGTATACGCATCATCATTCATGACAAGCATACCAACATATACACCCCAGACGATGATTGCCCAGACGAAATGGCCATCATTCAGGACAGGGAGGATGGTGACAATCCCTCCATCACTGCGGTCCATCCAGACTTTGCCCTTGCTAATTGGGGATGACATTCCTTGCATTGGTCGTCGAGGGTAAACCAAAGCGAAACTCTTTCTGCCTTGTAGATATAATAACTACTTACTTTTCTGTACAGTATTAGCAGTTAATTTTGCCAGTATATGCTAACACTATGTATGATCAATTCATCTCATATATACTAAGTGAAAGCATATTTTGTTTCAGGACTCTGAATTTAAATGTGCCTGTACTTGCTGATACGGTGCCTCTTCTACACAGGGATTGTACCTTTGATGTAGAGATGAATTCAACCTTGATGGATATGCAGGATGACATTGAGGTGCCTTCAGAAATTTAGGAATGGGTCAAAGACAAACCCAAACCCAACCTTGATCAAACCACTTCTTTCAATCTCGGAACCTTAGAAAGCCCTAAGTTAATCCAGATTGGTTCAGACCTTACCCCAAACCAACGGAATGACATGGTTACACTATTAACCCAATTCCAGGATGTGGTTGCATGGTCTCATGAAGATATGGTGGGTTTGTCCACTGACATTGCCCTTCATCGCCTTCCCATTAAAGAAGGATTTAAGCCAGTCAAGCAGAAACTCAGGCGACTGAAACCTGAGTGGAGTTTAAAGGTGAAAGAAGAAATTGTTAAGTAATTTCAAGCTAGCATCATAATAGTGTCTACATATCCTGAGTGGATATCCAACATTGTACCCGTGTCTAAATAATGGTGTCATCATAAGGTTCCAGTTTGCGTGGATTACTGGGACTTGAACAAAGCTTGCTTAAAAGATAGCTTTCCCGTGCCATTTATCCACATTCTCATTGACAATACTGCGCAATACGACATGTACTCCTTTGCTGATTGCTTTGCGGGGTACCATCAGATCATGGTTGCCGAGGAAGATCGTGAGAAAACTTCTTTCATCACTCCTTGGGGAACTTTTTTCTATAGACGGTTGTTGTTCGGCCTCATCAATGCCGGAGCTACCTATCAACGAGCTATGATGGCTCTTTTCCACGACTTAATGCACAAAGAGATTGAGATCTACGTGGATGACATCATTGTCAAGTCCTGGAAGGAGGATGACCATATAGACCATCTTAAAAAGTTGTTCAACAGGTTGCGTAAGTACAACTTGAAATTGAATCCAGCTAAGTGCACCTTTGGTGTTAAATCAGGCATGTTGCTAGGATTTCTAGTCAGCCACAAAGGGATTGAGCTAGATCCTGCAAAAATCCAAGCCATCACTGAAATGCCCATTCGTCAGATAAAGAAGGAAATACGGGGATTTTTGGGAAGAATCAACTTCATTAGCAGGTTTATCTCCCAACTCACAACAACCTGTGAGCCAATCTTCAAGCTATTAAGGAAGAACTCCTCCATGAAATGGAATGATGAGTGCCAAAATGCCTTCCTTACAATAAAGAAACAGCTAGTCAAAGCTCCCGTTTTGGTGCCACCCAGGGATGATGTTCCCCTATTTATGTACCTGTCCATAAGTGACAATGCCATGAAATTTGCATGTCTTTGATGTAAGGACGATAGAGGCCAAGAACGAGCTATCTATTACCTCAGCAAAAGGTTCAGCAACAGTGAACACAAGTACACTCTGATCGAAAAAATGTGTTGTGCTTTAGCATGGGCTTCCATGAGGTTACAACATTACCTCCATGGTCACACAACCCATCTCATATCCTCCGTGGATCCTCTCAAATATGTGTTCAACAAACCTATGTTAAATTGCCGGCTGTCCAGATGGAAGTTGATCCTACAACAATTTGACATCGTATATGTGACTCAAAAGTCCATCAAAGGTTAAGGAATCGCGGATCAACTGGCCACCGCACCTTCAGGGGATTTCAAACCCTTGGAAACATATTTCCCTGATGAAGGAGTAATGTGATGCAAAGAACACCATCGAGATCGATCTGGCGCCAATTATGGAAGATGTATTTTGATGGAGTATTAATATGGAAGGTTACGGAGCTGGAGCGGTTCTAGTATCCGATCTGGGGAGCGAGATCCGTTGCTAAGTCAAATTACGATTTGTTAGCACCAACAATACTACCGAGTATGAAGGTCATCTTCTCATGGGGCTAAAACTTGCCCATTTAATAGGCATCATCTGATTAATCGCCCTTGGAGATTTGAGTGGTAATCGGATAATCCATCAAATCTATCAAACCAAGGAACTACATTTCTTTGCCTTACCATGGCGGGAGTTTTGAAGATGGCTTTGGAGTTCGAAGAAATCTCCTTTCTACACATTCCTCGTAATAGGAATGACTTTGAGGACGCGTTAGCAACTTTGGCCTCCTTGATTCGCATATCAAATAAGGAACATTTACCAAGCGTCACAATCTCCCTGCACAAGGCCCCAGCCTATGGGAATTACGTTAGAGAAGTATCGGATGAGCTACCTCCCGTCCATCATCCTTGGTATCAGTATATCAAGGAATATCTATGAGATGGATCTACACCCGCTGAGGCGAGCCCGACTGAGAAAAGGCGGATCCATTGACTTGCTATGAAATTCTATCTAAGTGGAGATGCGCTCTACAAAAGAGATGCAGGATTAGGTCTCCTTAGATGTTTAGACAAAGATCAAGCCCAAAGGCTTATGGATGAAATCCATGGCGGAGTCTGTGGCCCCCACATGAGTGGCTCCCTCCTTGTCAAGAAAGTCCTCAGGAACGACCACGTCAAAAGATGCTATCAGTGCCAAATTCATGGGAATGCTATACACGCCCCTCCACGGGAACTCCACAATATGAGTTCTCCTTGGCCCTTCTCAATGTGGGGAATGGACGTTATCGGGCCCATCGAGCCTAAAGCCAGTAATGGTCACCGATTTATCTTCACCATGATCGACTACTTCACCAAGTGGGTAGAAGCAGCCTCCTTCCCCAGGGTCACTAAAGAAGTCATCATTGCTTTCATCAGAAACAATGTCATTTGTCGATATGGACAACAAGATGTGATTGTGTCAGACAATGCCAAAAACCTCAAAAATAAAATGATGGAGGAATTATGTAGTAAATTCCACATCAAACATCTTAACTCTGTCATCTATCGTCCGAAGATGAATGGTGTTGTTGAAGCGGCTAACAAAAACATCAAGAAGATTATGCAAAAGATGTACACCAACCACAAAGATTAGCCTGACCTATTTCCTCTGACTCTGTTGGCCTATAGGACCTCGATGCGCACTTCAACTGGGGCAACCCCCTACGCTTTAACCTATGGGATGGAAGCAGTACTCCCCATAGAAGTTGAGATGGAATCCTTCAGAGTGTTGATCGACGCTCAGCTGGATGAAGACCAATGGGTACAAGACAGGTATCACCAATTGTCTCTAATAGACGAAAGGCAAACCGCGACTATCTTCCATAGTCAGTTATATCAGCAAAGGATTGCCAGATCCTACAACAAAAAAGTCCGGCTACGGCAGTTTAAACAACATGACTTGGTTTTGAAAAAGATCTTTGACAACCAAGATCAGGCTAGAGGAAAATTCGCTCCTAACTGGGAAGGCCCGCTTATTGTCAAGGGAATATTGACAGGAGGCTCTCTCAGATTGCAAGAAATGGACGGCGATGAATTTCCATAACTCATCAACTCAGACACCGTGAAACGGTATTATGTCTGAAGTAACCATCAAACACCCTGGTGCATCATCATCAGGTCACCAGTCATTCCGGTTTTTTAACCCTTTACCACCTACAACCTTCCTACACTTTGCCCCTCAGGGAAACATACTTTTCAAGCCAGCAGCCTGGCTTTCTCCTTTGCGCTCATATAACTTAGGTCATCCCACCACAGATCGAACCTCTCACACTTGCAGTTTGGCTACCCTTAACTGGGATCAAACTTCTCGTACATACAGTTTATCCTCAACCTAGGATTAAACTTTCTCCTCCCCGCACTCTGACCTGCACATGGGATTGCACTTTTCTTCTCTCCCTGAGGGGCGAACTACGTCGACCTGATCTCCTCTTCAATAGGAGTACGTAGGCAACCATTTCATATGGCCCGGTCGCAATAAAACAAAAATAACAAAAACATTTCTACCCTCTTCCCCTTACAAAAACAAAAACAACCAAAAGCCTTCCTACCCCATGTCAGCCATACACAACATTGAACCTCTTACACCAGGTTCGAACTACGCAGACCTGATCTCCTCTTCAATAGGAGTACGTAGGCAGCCATTCCTGGTGCGGTCTCGCCCCCTACCAAAACACAAACCTTGTCAGTTGGTACTGGGATCATCCTTCAATACACTACATTTCATTTGGCTTCAGACCAAAGGGATAGAATTATCTGAACTCCTCCCAAATAGGAGATTCGACGACCATCTAAGCTGCGGTCATACCTTGAAGAGCAACACCAATCCATAAGAGGTGGAATTAACTAGGCTTATCCCAAATAGAAGTACTGGCGACTATCTGTGGTATGGTCAATCTCAAAGAGGAAAGCCACACTCACATTTCCATTCAGAAACAAGTCCCAAGACACCAAAGATGGTAGGGATACACATAGATCGATGATAAATTCTAAACTATCCAGAGACAACTCAATGTCCATCCACCCAGGAGGAATTCAGAATACATCAAGATCACAAGCCCTGAAGCAGCTGGCAAAATATCAAGCAAATAGCAGGACATATCTAAAAGGGAAGTGATCCAAAAATATATTTCCCTATCATATATATAATGTTGTTTGATATATATACAATGTAAACTGTACATGACAAAATGGCTAAGCTAGTCTGTGCAGGTAAATGCAAGCTCATCTACAAGTCAGGATATATGCAAGCTAACAGGCCCAACATGGCGTCCCTCTCAGGAGACGGAGGCGAAGCTGTGGTCTCCTGTATGAGAGTATCCACACGACCCAAAAGATCTGTAGCCATCTGCATGGTGACCATATAATCATCAATATATGCGCTCATCTCTGCAATCATGCCAGTGGTAAGGGACCTCACTGAAGTGCTATCTGTGACGGCTACATCCCATGCAGATATAGCACTATCCCGCTCAGCTATCACTGCATCTCTAGCTGATATAGCCTCATCCCGCTCAACAACAGCGGTATCTCTGCGATCTAATGCCTCGTCTCTCTCCAATAGAGCGGTGTCCCTCACATCAAGAGCAGTCGACATCATAGATTGAATTTGGTCTCTCTCAAAGGTCATCAGATGAAGACTCTGCTCTAAGTACTGTGCCGAGTGCTGAATCACAAAAGTACTGGTACTAGGAGAATCTAGAAGAAATATTGGCAACCCAGCAGCGGGTTCCTCCTCGATGTAGGTATCAATGTCCTCCATGGGCTCTACATCGTCTGACTCAATATTCGGTACTGCAGATACTGCTGTAGCCGATAAAATCTCTATCTCCATCCATGCGGAATACTTTGCAGAATAACCGGGATGACTGGAAGAAAAAGAAGCTATCTCACGCTGGTCCCAGCAAACATACACACGGGATCGGTCCTCTCTTTGAGAGATATCGAGAAGTTCAACGCCGACCTATCGCCCCTCGAAAGGATAAAAATCTCGAACCGGGTCAAATCATGCGACATCATGGCTAATAGGTGATAAGTAGTCACGCCCCTCAAGCCAGCCAGAGGGAGGAAATCCATGCCCGGAGCATGAGTAATGAAGCTGTATGGTGAGCAAAGCCTCGAGCACAGCAATATGCTAAATAGATCTCTGATATCTACCAAAAATGCGGACCAAGACTGAGCATATGTACACTCCGATGGCTGAAAGGAGTATGACATGGCCACATCATGGGAGAAGTAATACCCATGTCGTCTAAGGGTTCCAACCGGTCGCAAGTGTGACATATACCACACATACAGCATGACCGAACTCCCAGTAAACACGCCTAATGGGTAAGTACATCAGTAGGATGCTGACCGCAGAGTCTCTGCTACAATCATAGGCACAATGGTACGACCCTCCCTGAGAGCTCTCACGGCCATGATAACGCCTATATCTATCTTAGCCATATACTGCGGCATGTACACATATGATAGTACACATAGCATCAGTACATCAACTCTGGCCAAACGCCAATGATCCTCCGACGTGGTGAAATCCCCGGAATGTCGTGAGTAGCCATCCTCCGCGCCAAATCTGTCATACAGAAAACGCTGAGAGATCACGTGGCCAGATGTCAGCTCATCCTGCACTACTCTTCACCTCAATCCTGTGAGAGTCATGAATCGTCTACTCATGTCTCCCAAAGCTAGGTGCACGCAAGGTCTGTCTAAAGGCAGCATCGTTAAACGTGCATACTCCTCCAGAGTAGGATTCAATTCATGGGTGCCAAAACGAAACACCTGCCTATCAGGTAGCCAATGCTCAAGCATCCCGTCTACAAATCCTGCAGGAATCTGAAATGCCAAAAGGGTCATGGTATGCTGCAGCAACAGATCTACATTCACCCTGTCTAGTGGTGACATGCTATCGTACAATGATCGCATACCTAATGCCACCACTGACGGTGGGATATGATCTATACGGCTAACTGTCGAAGAAGACATCTGTGCGAGCCGTGTCATAAGACCATCCAGGGGTCAATGCTGAATATCTCTGGACATACATACATATGCATAACATGATACATACATAAAAGATGATGGATGGCAATATGATATAGGGAATGAAAAATGGTGCATACATTCCTAAATATATCATCATCTAATACATCAGCTCTGTACAGCTACAAATACAGGGAAATGGGGCACAACCGCCCTACTACTAACAGAGGCCTATCAAAAGATATAGCGAGAATGGGGAACATCCACCCAATATCTAACAGAGGCCTATCAAAAGATATAACAAGAATATACATCAGAAGAAAACCAGGGTCTCGATGTCTACGTCCTCAATCTTGTCCACCTGATGTAACTCCTCTTGAGTTACTGGATCTCTTTCAACAGGGATGCCAGGCCTATAAAGAGGAGGATCTGTGCTGGTAAAATGAAATGGGTCGTCTGAGGGGCCAACACCTGAGCTGGAAGGAACAAATGACTTCGCCTCTGCTGGATCTCTGCCCAAATGCCGAATAAATACATGTGCCTGGTTCAACTGCCGGGTCAAACTATCAATCTGGGATATGAGTCGGAGCTCGGACATAAGCTACCCAATCCGTCATCATCAAAGATCCTAGAACCATGTCCCCCATAAACTGTGTGGCGCGGGACTAGGCTCCAATAGTGCGAGGGAACCACCAACGCTAGAACGTCTCCTGAGTACATGGACCCTCTGATAATGCAAAGCCGTCAACCCCCAATAATGGGATATCGGTGGTGGTGATGTTGTGATATTGGCAAATGGACGCTGGCGAGAGGCAAGATCGATATCTGGATCTCCCATGTGGTGCTCCTAATAGCACGCTCTCCTAAATAGAGCTCCCAGCCTCCATCTATGAAGAAAGGAAGTCTCCTGGTAGAAATCAAATACTCGACTCCAGTCGGGTGTCCATCCTCAAAGCCCATGGTCAAATGCTCCCCTGAATAGGGAATCCATGTAATGGTACCGCCGTCAAGAACTCATTTGACACTGGCGGTGAGTGAATCCCCTCGAATGAGGGGACCTCTGCGCAAAATAGAATAGTGCCATCGTCGTCTTCGTGGATAGGTATCTAAACCTAACACACTCACAGGACACAAACATGGGAGCCTCTCATAGGCCCAAAACTGCCAACATAATGACAAAACATCTGCTATCAGTAAACACTCTTAACCTATGAATGGGAAAAGATAAGAGAAATACTCACCAGCAGAAATGGGTAAAATCCTAGCCAAGCCTCGGTCAAACCCTATGAGCGCATGCGCATGCCTTGGAGGAAATAGGCAAAGGTGTAAGAGCCCCAATCATACTCTCCAATACGATCCACATCGCGTGTGGCGCTGACCAAAGCGAAAGATACTGTGGAAGAGTTATCTGCTATGAAGCAACCTCGGATGATCATCAGGAACAATCGCCGCAGAATGCAATCCCTGATCCTGACATCATCAGGCATGGGATCATTCAATAGCCCACTCATAGCATCTACGCTCAAAGGACTTGAACGAATAGTCCTGCCTTTGAGCGCCTCCGCCGGCACTCCTAGTAAGGATCGGACGGCAGTGGGAGTGATATACGCCTTGCAAGGCACTGGCTCCCCTCCAAACTCCATACCTGTGATAAATTACCAATCCATAGGCCTCATCATCACCTCGCAATCCAGCAGGTGAAGTGACTGAGTCTGATGAAACCATCGCTCAGACAATGCCCTGAGGTAACCCTAGGGACAACGACGGGGAAGGATGGAGAAGAATGCCCCGAATCCCCACTCATGAACTACTGCTCTGTAGTCAGGATAATGTGCCTGGTACATGGAGTGAATGCTGAACCAGTTCCCTCGAGGCTGTGTAAAACCAGGAACCTGCATGAAATGCAGATCAACATCAGAACCCTTTAATCCTCATCAATAGGAAAGAAGGAAGATCAAAGTCTAACGCCATACCTTGTTAGCATGCAAGTACATTGATGGATGTCTGCTCAAATCACCCAACAACTCTGGGTTTGCCACCTGAATGCTCGGAAGCTCCCTATGAGGGACATGTGCAACAGGAGCGGGATCCTCAATCAGAATATCCGCCTCCTCGTCCTCAACGTCTGGCACATCTACCTGGACAGGATGAATCACGACCTCCACCAATCGACGAGGCTGTCTGACAGAACGGGGATGAGGCACTTCAGAAGCCCTCCGCCGTACGCCAGAAGAGGTCCTATAAGAACTGCTCGGCTGATCCGGATCCATAATATTTGGACAATAAGTCTCCAAATCACCTCAGAAAGGGTGTGGTATTTCCTTACCTGGAGCTTTTTAAATGCATTTATGACTATATGCATGCATGCATTTACTTTAAACTATAATAGAGTCAAAATGCATGACTACCCAATGCCTACATTTGGAAAATTTTTGCCATAGTCCCCTTTGAAAATAGACTATCCACATGCACATAGGCATGTCTAGGTGGCCATTCAGTAGCACACCTACCCCAAAGTCATATACATAATATATGCATTAAAAATCAAAATAATCATACATAAGGTCAACCTCAATACTAGGAGTACTTTGCCTTTCTACCTTTTGCTCATTGGGCCTCAAATAGGACAAAAAATAGCAGAAAAAGGTGCTAATTTGACTATCTCAAAAGTCAAATTTTTTCACATCATTATGTTCAGCATGGTTTAATACTAACATTTACTATGTTGAATATTTTTTATCAAGTCATTTGTGCATACATAATCACTACTATGTGTTTAGATGCATTTTGTGCGATAACTCACAATTTAACTGGATGTAAATTGGAAAAAATTACATGCACATCGTTACTGAGGATAGTGTAGAACACTTATGCGGTGTGATGTGAATTTGCGTAGAAGCGGCCCGAACTCAGCAGATCTGAAGATGGCTCCCGATTTTTTCTAAGTGAAATAAGTTGAAAGTGACTTGTAAAGACCAGCCTGCAGGATTTATAATCTGCGCCTGGCCGCAGGCCCACCTACGGATGCAGCAGGTGCACCTACGACACCCCTATATGGGTCCCACCCCTCCGGCTCCATCCAGTTCGAGTTAAAACGGAGTTCTTACGGGCTAGAAAGGTCAAATCGGGAATAAAAATGCCACGCGATTGAGCAAAACAACATACAATCCTGGTCTTCTCGGATGAGACTTTGAACCTATACATCATTCATTTTTAGTCACCCGAACACGAGGTATACCCTGCCAATGATCCCATTTGTCACAAATCACATCCGACAATACCTTGTACAGGTCCGATGCCGCCAACTCCAGGTCATTACCCTAAATAGGTCCCCGACGGGGGTTACAACATGTTCATCTGTTGACATTTCTATCAACGAAGGTCAAGCAACCTTGACGTTATTTCAAGCCGATGGCAAGTAAACCCATCAAAGCATTGAGGACTGTTCGATATTTGCGCACATACTCATGAGTCCCCAATGAAGCCCCGGCAGGGGATTATAACGTACATTCAAGCCATTGACGCACATATCAACGAAGGTCAAGAAACCTTGACGTTATCTCAACTAATAGAGATTAAACCTATCAGAGCTATAGAGCTATTCGAGGAGTTCATGCTCGATTATTCATATTTCCCCCAGCGGATCCCCGATGGGGGTCACAACGCAATGCTCCATTGATCTACACGACAGCAGAAGTCGAGTAACCTTGACAATCTACAGAGTCTCAGCCGTTGATTCACACGTCAGCGAAGGTCAAGCAGCCTTGACAGTAGATCCTACAGGATTTTGCAACCGTTGATTCACAAGTCGGTGAAGTACACGTCAATGAAGGTCAGGCACCCCTAACAACATTTGTTGTTAGCAGTAAATCTAGCAGGATCTTGACATGTCCTGGCAATATCAACCAGGAAAGGTCAATGTTATCAAAGAGGATAGATGATGGAATATGTTATACACATCCTCAGAATAGATCAAGCTTTATCCCCACAGATCTCTTACACATAAGAGGTACCTCTTCAGGATCAAATTGTTATCAAGAACACAGGAATTTGGTGATAACTCCAACATCAACATCCTAACAGATTCGGCTTACACATCAGATCTGGTCAGTATTGCCAATCTCCAGTTGAAGCAACAGGGATCCCGCAATCATCCCCAGTATGTTGGGCTACAACCCCGTACACGTGCATCATACATTTACATCATCTTACTACCCATAGTACCACGTTTGTCTTGTTGTATTTCAAGTGTCTAGGATTCTTTATCCTACCCATGCATCGCCATGCATGAGTATGATAAAGAGGGGCATCTGTAAACACTCGAAATTTTATGTACTACTGTTACTAACATTGCAGGAGGACAGATTTGTCTTTTAAGAGAGAACCTTGAAAGACAATCCAAATCCATACCGGATACTACCGGAAGTTCAGCCTCAACCCGGATCGCGATGCGAGAATGCGATTTCAACCTCGGATGTAAACCGAGGCCTCTGATATAACACCGGAACACACACCGGAGAAGACCGATTAATCTCGGAGATAACCCCGAGGTGTCCAGTCTTAGTCCCAACCATGGGAATAGCCACCAACCTTGGTGATAACCCCAATGAATGCAGTTTTGGCGATAACCCCGAAAATGCTTGTTTCAAATGCGACCAGCTTCAATCTCAGCGCTCACAACGAGATACACTGCACCAACCCGACAATAACATCAGGAAGACAGGCACACCTCAAAGATAACAATGAGGACCTTCAATAATTCATGGTGAGTCAATCTCGGTAAGTCTCGAGTAACGTCATGACAAATCATTAATCCGCAATAACAGGTGTGAGGGCAACATCGTCATTTCGTCAAACACGATGCCACATCACGCCTCTACGCAACGATGTCCCACAAGGCTAACCAATACCAAGTGACTATTGTACGGGGTAACGGATGAAAGTTGAAGCTTGAAGACCGGAGGGCATTGTCCCATCTTCAATGACTTCGCACAATATCTAATCCCATGCCATCGTATAACTCTCGACAACGGTGGTCCGAAATAGGTCCTGTATACCTCAAACGGATGTTCGGATTGCACTTCTGAAAATCCGAGTGGACATTCTGAAGGCCTAAGTGCACGATTTGAGACAACCCGGGCCGACAAACTCAAACCAACCCGGGTTGCTCTCGGTACACCGGCTCATATGCCTATAAATAGAGGGCTTGGGGGTCTTTGATTTTCTAAGAGAAAAGGGCGGAAACCTGCACAATTGGGCTCTCTGTGAGTCGCTTAAAGGATTTCCCACTTTCAAACACATGTGAGCACATATATAGCCTCTTTTGTACCCACAAAAGCTAGTGTTTACCCACTATAAAGATATAGAAGCCTTTTTTAGCAGTCAGCTATAAGCCTTCTCACACACTTTAGAGTCTTTCTCTTCATCTTTGCACACACCCTTCTACACGTTGAGAGTCGTGTTGCTTGCTTTTTTTCTGGACTTGATTAGTGGTTTCATTCGAAAGATATATATATATATATATATATATATATATATATATATATATATATATATATATATATACATTGACTAACATTATCGAGTTATGCCTCGATTGAGCCTAGACTTGATGCAGAGAGCGTTCATCGCTTTTAATATATATATATATATATATATATATATATATATATATATATATATATATTATATATTAATCGTGTGTCGAACTCGCTCGATGAGCCACATATTTTATATCCGATGCATTTACTCGCTTTTATATATATATGAATCGAGGTGAACTCATTCGATGAGCCCGGATTTTATATCCTGTGTATTTATTCGCTTATATATATATATATATATATATATATATATATATATATATATATATATATTTATACTTATATATATGAATTGTGTTGAACTACATTCGATGAGCACTGGATTTTACATCAGGTGCATTTAATGCTTTTATATATATATATAAATATATACATATATATATATATATACATATATACATATATACATATAATGTTTTTGGATATGTTATACATATATAAGTTGAGTATATGTCCATAAATTTTGAACCGTTAAAAATTAACGCATGATTTGTTATGAATTTTAAGAAGTGTTGAAAATCATCCGTTTGTGGGTTTCAGATATTTTCTGTCTGGAATTTAGAAAACCTTAAAGCTACAAAGTTGTAGAGAATTCGATTTCGTGTGGAATGGACATAAAATTTATATTTTTTGATAAACAGACTATTTATTATGAATTACTGAAGTTTTGGAAAATAAAATGATTTTTATTAAAATTGGGTGGGACCCACTTTTGTTTTAAACATGTGCGCTGCCAAAAAATTTCAGAATTGGCATGGTAGCTGATTCAAGAAGGATGGCATAGAAGGAAAGGAAATAAATAATATTATTTTATTAATTTAGTCTCCTTTGGCGTTCTAGTATTTTCCTATAAATATGCACTTAGGTTAGAATTGAAAATCACATCAAAAACAAGTTTTCTTTCTCTCTATATTATCGAGCGTATTTTTGTGAGTATTTTGATACTTTGAGAGTTGTTATTCAGTACAAGTTTCCTTCGGCTTTATATCCGATATTCGATCAGAAGTACTGTTATTTTGAGGTAAGGGATGTTATTTTTTTTTTCGTAAATAATATTATTTCTTTCAATATCATTATGCCAAAATATTGGTCTGAACTTTTTATCAAATTTGGAACATTTTGTTTCGGAGTTACTATTCACGTATACGCCATTATTCACTTATACGGCACAATTCAGGAATACGACACTATTCACTAAAAAATAAAAATTTTTCTTTTTGTCCAAGATGTCTATTATGGTTACTATCTTTGATTGTATCCATGTTTTGATCTTTATTTTTGAATTCTACTTCACATTTGGTTATTATGGAGTATTTTTGAACTTGGATAAACCGAAGTACGAATCTCTAATATTTGTTATTTTGTTTCACTGGATTTGTTCCTTTAAAATATTTTTCATCATCCCCAGTCCTAAATGATGATATTACTGAATATCTTTGGCCTGTAGTGCAAAGATGAATGATTAACTGATGAATATCTTTGGCCCGTAGTGCAAAGATGAACAGGTGTTGAGATGAACATGACCAACTGGTGATACAAATGAATATCTTTGGCCTATAGTGCAAAGATGAATATTTGATTCAAGATGTTTATTGATTGATGTTACAGGGATAAAATATTGATGATGGACTTTTAAGTCTTAGAAGATAGTAGAATACAGTCTCTACATGACTCTTCTAATGGATTGTTGTTTCCGCTGTATTTGTCGATCTAAAACTTGTTGTCTATTATATTCTATCAGATTTTTCCTTGTTGAAGACTAATGATAATTTGTTGTATATTATCTTAGCCATAATTTTCTTTACTGGGATAGTTGAGCTCACCCTTTTCCTTGCTGTTCCATTTTTCTTCTCAAGATGTGAGAATTTAGCAGGGACTAGCCGGGGTATGGAGTGATAATTCAAGATAGTTGTTTAGCAGTCCTCACTATTTTACCAAAATAGTGTATAAATAAATGTAATGAGAACTTATTTGAGTGTGGATATTGTCTAGAAGACAATATTTGTATTTTAACTCACAGTATGTGTTGTCGTATTTTGCATGACTATTGTATTATTGAAGTTGTAGTTTGTTTTATGTACCATGTATTTGATGACTTAGAATGGGTGTTGTATACCTATTTTGGGGGCGTCACAAAGATTATCATTTTATAAAATAAATGAAGCTAAAGCCTTTAAAAGTATTTGTAAAAACATGGGTATATATACGACTGGATCCATCTTATGCAATAGGTTCTGTGTAGTAATTTTATTTTTTGGGGAAAATGAAATCTTTTGATATAAAGATTAATCCTTGCAAGGTGTTAAAAGTTGACTTGTGGTGCTCTAGTGGTCATATGACTAAGGTTTTAAACTTGAGGTTGTGAGTTCGAACTAGTGGAGAAACAAATTTTTGGAAAAAATTCGAAAGAAGCCACGTCAGATCAATTATGAATGATGATGTATTTGATATGTCTCCCATTTATGATATGTATTTTTACAACTTTAAATGGTTGTGATTTGTTAGTAATTGGTCAATATTTTTTTATTTTTACTTTTTATAAATAAATTGAATAAATTATTTATTAGGTGATTGACATTCGAATTCAGATATTTGAATAATTTGTTTACTCGAATAAAAAATGGAAACGAATATGTTCTGCATTTGGACATAATTTTTAAATACTAAATACAAATAATTTTTGACAATTCTCTGAATATGGTCTTAAAAAAATATGCTTATTGGGATTATCTTAATTTAAGGCAATATTTTAATAGTCATTACAAAAAGTTGTATAAAATATGCAACGAAAATAAAAATTGTTGCCAATGAATGTGCTCCATATTAGGCAAAAAAATATAGCAAAAAAAAAAAACTTTCATTGCCCACAATGAGGAGAAATCAAGTGGTTAGAAATTTTACAACGAATTTCTAACGAATTTTGTTTCCAAAATTTGCAACGACTTATGAATTTCGTTGTAAAAAGTGAAAACCTGACACAATCTGCAATGAAGGACAAGTTTCGTTGCTAAATATACACTTTTAGCAACGACTTTATTTATAAAGTCGTTGCCTGAAAAAGCGTTGCTAAAGCCCCATTTTTAGCAACAAAAAAACTTTCGTTGCCCACGATGTCGGGAAATGAAGTGGCCGAAAATTTTGCAACTACTTTCTAACAAAAAAATTTTCCGCCAATGAATTAGCAATGAAATTTTGCAAGGACTTATGAATTTCATTGCAAAAAGTGAAAGCCTGACACAATCTACAATGAAGGACAAATTTCGTTGCTAAACATATACTTTTAGCAACGACTTATAAAGTCGTTGCCCGAAAAATCGTTACTAAAGGCCCATTTTTTTGTAGTGTGAAGACTTACTCTTTAACTCCACATCTGCTGACTTCAAACAAGATCAAGCAATGCGCTATAATTACTTGATGAGTGATTACCAGGAGTTAGCGAGCAAAGCGGCTTGCTCAGTCCGAGGTTACAAAACTGTTCTTAAACTGAATGCACGAGGAAAAGCGTTGGTTGACCAGTATGATCCAGATGTGAATATTATTGAATTGACAGATGACGACATTGATTGCACAGTTGGAGATCCAAATCATGATATGGGATATGATACTGACGATGAAGATGCAGAGGTGGAAGCAGAAGAAGAGTTTTTGCCGCCTATTATTTCTCAGACAAAGGGCCGAAAAAAACAATCTAGATTCAAGAGTGCACTCGAGAAAATCATTCCTTCTAAGCCTCATCGAAAATGTGCAATTTGTGGATTTGTAACCGACCACGATAAGCGAAATCACTATCGAGTGCTAGGGATTCCTGAGCCAAAAAAATAGGCGTCGATTGTATTATTTATGCTATGTTTTTTTTTATTTTATGAAAATGAACATGTAATCTATACTATTCATGTTAATGTTATGCAACACTAGTATTGGTATAATCTGTACTTTTAATATTGATAATCACATTATTATTATTATTATTATTATACTTAACTACTTTTATAAATTGGATAAGTAAATTAATTTCCTGAAATGTCTTGAAAAATTATCATCATTACTTATTAGACTAATTGAAGTTGATATATTTTCAAAGTTAGAACTTAGGAGAAAATTGATTTCACAACTTTCATAAATAGATATGGCATTCATTTCCTATCATCGAAACAACAACAATATTAATAATATATAAAATAATAATAATAAGAATTGCTTAATAATAAAATTAATAATAACAATAATAATAATAATAATAATGCAAGATGTAATATAATGATCACTTTATATTTTATTAAAGACTAATATTTATTTTATATTAATAATATTTTTATTGATATTATTACAAAAATAAGAAAAAAATATTAAAGGGATAATAATAAATATAAAAATTAACTTATTTTTATTTTAACAAACCAAATTAATAATATAGATTTATATAAAAATAAATCATAATATAATAATAATATATAGATTTTGGGGAATGGTAAAATTTTAATATAAAGATATATTCTTGCAAGAAATGAGCACTAGGCTCGTGGTGCTCGGGGTCGTAAGTAAGGCGAGGGTTTGGAGTGGAGGTTGCGAGTTCAAATCATTTAGCAATGAATAGTTGGATATTATTTTTAAATTTTTTATTGCGGTAGTGATGACAAGCTATCTTGGTAAGCTTTATTTTTTTTTTATTCAATGGTGATGACTTTGGTCAATTAAGAACTTCATTTTATTTTTTTATTTTATTTTAATTTGTTGAGTCATGACATATAAATGATAAATGCGTTAAAAAAGGGAGCAGAATAGTTTGCAATTTGCATTAACCAAAATATTTTAATATTAATTTATTTTTTATTCTATTTTAATTTGCTAAGTCATGATATATAATGGAGAAATGGGTAAAAAAAATGGTAAGCCGGTACAAACTGTACCGGTTGTAATATTTTAATATTAAATATTCATTATGTTTAACTATACTAACAATATGTTGAAATGTGGGCCCCTTTTAATTAAATAGAAACCGATAGAGCTTGTCACGGCCGAATTCGACGGAATTGGTTGGGGTGTTGAGCTACTAGGGGGTTTCGGGGTAGAATTGTCAGCAAAAAATGGAGGAATGGTACTGACAATATTTTCATTAGCGAAAGAAGATTCAAAATCCATTCATTACCACATTAATCACTAGATCCGGCTCACACATTACCACATTACCGATCGATCCGGCTGCCAAAGTTCCCATCCATTCTCGGGCACACTGTTTCAGCGTTGTAGCGAACATATGGCATTTGGCTGCATCCGAATGCCCATAGTAAGACATCAGACGGTCATATCCATCTGAATGATCGTAAGGATCCTCTAGTCCGTCATACGTATCCATTGGGGGCATCTTCTTCATTGGATCGACCGTGACTTGATTTATCTCCGGTGGGAAGGGTGATCCAGGACAACCTGAAGAGGTCCCCATCGGACTCTTAGCTGCTAGTAACTTCTCTAATTCCGTGACCCTTCTAGCGAGGGGATCGGCCTCCTCTTTACGAGGGGACGAATGGTGTCTGTCCCGCTCATATTCGAGTGATGCAATCATCCTCTTTTGCCCAGATCTTCTGTCATCCGATCGACTCCTCCTTCGGCTTCTTCCTTCTCGGGAGCGACTCCGGGGTCGGCTCCTTTCCTTTCTAGCATCATCCCGCGGGGTGATCGGGATCGGCTATAATTTCTGCACCTGTTCTCCAACCATTTTAGCCATCTGTGCCTCGAGTTCCTCATGTTGTAGTCGTAATGCCAACATGGCATCTTTATTCTGCTCCATCTTCCTTTTCAGGATGAACTCCCGCTGGTCCCAGCTACCTTCTCCTCTTTCTTGCCACACGAGAGCCCGAGAATGGTTTTCATCGGCCTGACTCGCATGATTAGGCGTATATTGGCTATCGTGGAAGAGTTTATGCCGGAAGGAAGGGGCCGGCACCTCCTGAACATCCAAAATTTTGGACCCTAGTCGGTCCTTCACCGACCCCCTCACTTGGGTGGTCTGGTGTGACTGGTGAGTCTTCGCCTTTTCCTGGATAGGGGCACCATTCTCCTGACTCGCCATGGCCTGCTATCGGAAAAAGCGTACCGTGATCGCAAAAAAGCACTAAAAAGACCTCATTCTAGCGCTAATGTTAACGCCAAGTTTCATCTATACGTCCAATCATAGAATCCACTGCTGAAAACCCGCACGATAACATATCACACTGGAAGCTTGACGACTTGTCTTTCTTAGGGGATAGCTCCGGTGTGAGAATAAGTACAGGCCGTTCACAAGGTTTAACAATGGAGGCTTAAGTGTTTAGTGCTCAAAGATGTATTACCTATTAATTGTAGTTAAGCCTTGTATTTATAGCCATTCTCACATCCCAGAATCCCTCTTCGAATCAGATTAGGACTCCTAAATATGGTAGTTACCTATATTTGGGTCCAACACAATCTCCTTAAAAGGTGTAAGTAGAATCCCATTCCAATACTACCTTTGGAGTTACCTTATTTAAATATGACTAGGACAAAAGTCCTTAGCCACGTAAACCCCTTTTAATTCCAGACTGCGCATGGGCTACCCAATTGCACAGGCCCAATCCAACCAACCATACCAATATCAGTCTGGGTTTCGGCCCAAGGAACTCGAAGGCCCGACCCCGAACTCCATGATCTCAATCGGATTCCGGCCTAGTGGGCTCAGATACCCGATACCGAACACCTTCTACATCTTGTATGCCTTCGACCCCATGTGCCCAATCTTGTCTGTTCTAGCCCATGCCTTCAGCTAACATGATGGTCGGTAAAACACTCTCGAACATTGCCCCCCAGTCTCTGGTTATAAGATATTTTTGACCTAAGACTTGAAAGGACATGTATATGGGGAATCACGCCTGGTAATGATGAGCTGTCTCAAGAACCCAAGCAATTTTTTCTCGTTTTGTGAACCGACGTACGTCTCCCCAAGATCGGGCCCCACGTGCCATAAATATCCACCTTGGAGATGCGTGTCAGTCACACTATATAAGCCCCTATCCATCTGTTAATGTCACTTTTTCGAGCCTCTCACCATTTCAAACTTCCTTTTCAAATTTTTTGGCAAGGGCAATTTTCGGCGAGGACTTCACTTCACCAGATTTCTTCGACACTTGCCTTTTTCCTCTGTTCATACCTCATCTTTGTTCATTATACTAGTCAAATGGCAGATTCTAGCGTTCCACCTCCCGCGATGGTTTCTCTGACCAGCACCGCTACCCTTGCCTCCGGCGATCTGGTTCCGGTCCAGTTACCGGCAGCCTCCACTGATCTCCCTACCGAGAACGCCGAATCCAAGATTCGACGCCTATATGCATCCTCGACCGACTATACCATCATCAATACTCAGTCATCCATCACTCCATCCCAACTGTCTGACATCCGAGCCGTGTTTAGTATCCCCAAAGAGTACAAGCTTCGGGTTCCGGAGCCGAACGAAAGGATGTTCTGGAGCCCCGATGGCGATTGGATGGCCGTTCATCTTTATGCTTTGAGGTATGGGGTTCGGTTCCCCCTTCATGAATTTATCTCTTCTTTTCTCTGTTTAGTTGGGATCGGGTTCGCACAGCTGGCGCCGAACTCCTATATCCAACTTGTCAGTTTCATCTCCCTATGCCAAGAAGCTGGTATCACTCCTGGGCTGGACTTCTTTTTTGTCCTATTTTTTGTCGGTCGATCGAAGGAACCCGACCTCCGACATCTGAACCATGTAGTTGGCCGAGCTACCTTCACGAAGACCCCTTCGAGCAATAAAGGGTGGAATTCACAATGGTTCTTCATGAAGGGAACCGACCTTAACCTCCTGCCGAATTGGGCCAATCCCGAGGATCCCATTATGAAGATTACCAAATTCCCAAAGGATCGAGCCGACGCCTTCAAAAAGTTTTACAAGCTTTTGCAGAAGACCAACTGGGGTCTGGAGGTCGTGACCAACGAATCCTGGCTTTACAAACACGGCTGTAAGCTACAATCCCCGACCTTTTTATCATCTTGATCTTCTACTGCATTTTTATTAACTGCCTTATCTGCATTTATAGTGACCATCTTCAAACCCGAGGGGGTTGATGCATCTTTGACGCCGTTGCCGATTGCTGTCGAGCCTATTCATCCCCCGGCCGCAGATGATTCTCCCGAGGATGAGGCCATTCCCCTCTCCGAACTCTCCGTTGGTTCTGCATCGGGTCCCCTTCCTCCGACCTCTAAAACAAAACCTTCCACAAAGAATGCGTTGAAGATGAACTGGGCTGATAAGATGGCCTTGCTGAAGAAATCAAAGAAACCATCTGCCAAAGCCCCTGCGCAAGGCGCCATTCCAGCCCAACCGAAAGCCGACTCCCAACCCCAACCCTGGGGTTGAGGTGATCGAGGACTCGGAGGGTACCGAGGACCTCCTTTTCGAGCCTCAATCTAAGAAACCGCGTCTGGTTGAAGGTCATGAACTGGTGGTTGCAGTGGCTGATCCGATTCCTACTTCAACTCCCACCTCCAAAGCTAGTTCATCCCAAGGGACGCCGACTACCTGTTGGCCAAAGAGTCCCTCGGACGTGTTCCCCTTCAACCTGTTCGAGCACTTCAAACTATCTGGTGATGGTGAACGGTTCAAGGGGTATTCGTCCGAAGAGTATCTAGTATCCTACATCAGGGCTCAGTGTCAGGTGATCGTGAAAGCCTTAGATTCTTTCCTTTACCCTTATGCCATGTTTTTCATTGCTAATGTGTTATTTTGTTGTAGGCCAACGCCATCCTTGCTCGGGCCATACCACCTCTTGCTCGTACTACTAGAAAGGAGGTGCAACTGAGGTCGGATGTATTGCTTCTCAAAGCTGAGCTGTGGTGTCGCGACTCAGAACTAAAGAAGGAGAGAGACCTTCATGCCGATACTCAGAATAAGGTGACTAAGTCTGATCGTCGAGTGGCCGAACATGAGGAACAATACTCTTTACTCCAGCAAGAGTTCGTCGGTCTCAATGACCATGCGAAGAAGCTTGTCCAGGACAAAGAGCTTCTAACAGAGGAGAACAAGGATATGAAAGGGGCTTTACATACAATTGAGGATAAGTTCTCTGGGATACACGACTAATTGAGGACGTTGATTCAGGAGAACAACACATTGAGGGAAGTAAATTCTATAATCAAGCAGCTAGCCATCAAGGAATACGAGCAATCATCTGCCCTGACCGATAAGATAATGACACAGTTTGCTGAAGGGTTTGAGGCTTGTCGGGAAAAGGCTCGGGTGAAACTGATTGCTGCTGGGCAAGATGCATCGATCCTCGACTCCTCCGACGAAGAATCTGAAGCCGAAGATGATGGTTTAGCTGAATAGATCGTTTTAATACTTGTAAATTTTTCATTTCTTAGTTTGTAACCTGCCCGATCAGTTATACTCGTGATATATGTATCCGAAGCCTGTCTGATCAGAGTTGTAAAACGTTCAGATGTAAAATGAAATGCCAAAATTTTTTATGTAGTTGTTATCTCGATTAGTTCTGCTTGTGACTTTTACCGAACAGTTAGGTCATTTCTGACTTTCTGATCAGCTTATGCCCGAAGCTTATCTGATCAGATTTGTAACTTTGTCAATCAGTTATAGTTGTGACTTTTACCGATCAGTTAGGTCCTTCCGGACTGTCTGATCAGTTTATGTCCGAAGCTTATCTGATCGGATTTGTGACTTCGTCAATCAGTTATACTTGTGACTTTTACCGATCAGTCAGGTTCTTCCTGACTGTCTGATCAGTTTATGTCCGAAGCTTATCTGAACGGGTTTGTAAGAGCTTTATGAATTTAAATGAAGTATAAAATTTTCCCGAAGAGAAACTCTCATTTATTTCATTGATAAATTGCATAGATTACATAGATAAAGGAAAAATAGCATAGCTTTTACTGGTAATATCTTCTAAGTCTTCCAACATGCCATGTATTTTTTATCTCAGAGCCATCCATTACTCGAAGCCAGTAAGTCCCGGGCTTCGGCACCTCCACTACTTCATAAGGCCCCTCCCAGTTAGGCATTAGCTTGCCGGTGTTCTGGGGGGTCGATGCCTCTGATTCTCGAAGCACCAGATCTCCAGCCTCGAACCTTCTTTGCTTGACTTTTTGATTGTAGTGTCAGGCAATACATTTCTGATAAATAGCTAGTCACATCAGTGTCGACTCCCGAACCTCTTCTAGAAGATCCAAGTTGAGGCATAGGCCGTCCTCGTTGTACAAATCCTTATACTGACTGACCCGAAGTGTAGGGGATCCGATCTCAACAGGTATGAGCGCATCGGTCCCGAAGGCTAATCTGAACGGCGAGTCTCCTGTTGTTGTTCTTGGTGTAGTTCGATATGCCCATAAGACACTAAGTAATTCTTCTGGCTAGCGACCCTTTAACTCGTCCAACCTCCTTTTGATACCGTTAAGAAGGGTTCGGTTGGTGACTTCTACCTACCCATTCGAATGAGGGTGCGCCACCGAAGTTTTTCTATGTTGAATCCCCAATTTTTTCAGAAAACTTTCGAATTTCGATCCCACGAACTGTCGGCCGTTGTCCGAGACTAAGGCCATCGGGATGCCGAACCGATATACAACCCCTTCTTTGAAGAATTTCAGGAATTCCTGTTCGGTAATCTTTTGTAGAGGTTTGGCTTCGACCAATTTGGTCATGTAGTCGATGGCTACGATCACAAAACTCAGTTTCCCCTTGGCCTTCGGTAGAGGACCCAAGATGTCGATTCCCCATATGGCAAAAGGAATTGGAGATAAGACCGAATACAGCTCTTCTGGAGGTTGATGTGGAATGGCACTGTTTGTAACGACCATGAATTTTAAACTCCTTATTAATTAAATATGTGATTTAATTTTAACAAGTTAGTTTTGTGAGTTTATTTAAACCTTATATGGTTATGAGAATTTAAGAAATGATTAAAGGGAGTCACTAATAGTTATTTAAATTAGTGGACTAACCCTAAGAGTTTGATATCAAGGATTATTAATAATTAAATATTCAATTTATTTGAATATAGTAGCAAGAGTTGAGCATATTGATTAATTGCAAGTATGGGAAATTAATTGATAATGTGTTAATTGATAATTATTATGAATAAATAATTATTAATGAGTATGAGATTAATAATTTATAAAATGATTATATGTTTACTTGATTAATTTGTGCAATATAGTAAACCTTTATTATATGGTAGCTAACTATATATTTTATATAGTACAAGGTGACACATTAATAGGTCTATATATTATATATATAGGCTATATAGTATGAGTTATTTGCATTCATGTGAGTTGCAAGATAATATTGTTATATGATATGAAGTGTGTGGGTAAAAATTCATGTATACCCTATTGACATTTAATAATATCAATTGTTAAATTAATAATGATTTCATTAAGTGATTATGATGATAACAGTCATGGTAATAGAAAATGTACATGAATTATATGTATATGCACTACTTGATATCTTGTAATTAGGAAATGCATTGCATGCCCTTTAAATCATTATAACCTATGTTATATGAAATGAATTTTGTATACATAAATTATAACCAAAGTTATATTATGTGCAAATATTGTATAAGTAAATGTTGCATTATAGTATTTGGCAAGTGTTGAGATCTCTTGTCCCAAATTTAGTGGCACAAAGGTACATGAATAGTAACATTAAGCCAAGTTACGTATTTTTTCAAATGCTAGCAATCATAGCCTAGCTTCATCTCAAATTCATCAAACATAGAGCAATTAGTGGATGGGGAGTGGGATTCATAAGTGGAATCACCAACTCTCACCAACCTCCTCTTATCCATATTGCATTCTTGAAATCCTTTGTTTTAATTTGGGAGGTAATTGTATTATCCATGTATCCATTCTTCTATAAAAGAGACTCTCATCTTCCTCATCATAATTTGCTGAGAATTAGTTTGCTAAGAATGAGTAGAGTGTTATATTGCAGCTGAATTGAGTCACAAGAGGTATTACTTCCATACCCATTCTCTATTTTTGATAAATTGCTTAATGGGTTGATTCTTTGAATTAAGCATGTAATAGTTGTTAGTTGATTTGGGTTATGTTTCTTGGTGTTATGTATGCTCATAAGTGTGTTGGGTTATGTTAGAAACAATGTTGTAAGAATTTTTGCATGATAAGTTGCTGAACTACAAACAGAGTCTGCATACTGTCTTTGATGCAAGCACTGCTATAGCAATTTACCTTTTTGTACTAGGGTGCAGCGTAGGCTTGCATAATCAAAAAACCGATTCTGTCTCGGCGTGGCATTGATTTGCGCCTATTTATTATTTAAAGTAAGTGTAAGCAATGCTTCTGCAGTACTCTCGATTCAGATTCGGTTTACATTAAGCTAGGCATTCCCGATTTAGTATTATAACTTATATATATATATATACCTAAACAGAGGTATAGCATGAGATGTAAATCTTTCTTGTGTAATAAGAAGTGATCAACCCGGTTTTGTAAGAGATTTGAAATGAAACCTTAAAGTTGTGAAAACAAACTTTGAAGTAATACATGTTTTACAAATTCTGAACTTAGTGACTCATAAACATAACTGATTTGGAACCTAAATGAGCATGATATGTGATTCATAGATGTTGTATCCATGACCAATTTGATAAGCTTTGTGCTAGAACTTAGTTTGAAAAGAAAAGATTAGTTAAGGCTAATGATCATGAATGCTAAGGGATATAGTTTCTGATTTCGAAAAGAGATTATCATAACTTATGTACTTATGATAAAAGCTTTAGAATTATCTTACATGTGTTGGATTGCATCATTCATGAATAAAGGGATTTCAAAGGAAACCTTGATCGTATTTTCAAAAATCTAGGTGCATGATGAATATCTAGATTCAAAAAGGGTTATGATGTTATATTGTATCTATCATATTCCTAAACATGATTCATATGTATTGAGCATGATGATAACTACATAATCTTGCTATGCTAGTTGTTAGTTAAAACTTGTTGAAGTGAACTCAAGTATGATCATGTGTTATGTGCAAACCTCTAGCATGTATGTATGTTAAAATATGTGTGTTATGGGTATGATTAGAGTTGGACTAAAAGCAGGATGCAAAAGCTTGACCACAAGTGCGGCGGGGGGGCTGCAAATTCTTGTAGATCCCCAAGCCTAGACGGTAGCAATTCTGCCATATCTGCGATCTTGCAAAGATTTTGTTTTGGTTCTGAAATTTAAGGCATACTTATATGATTTCTTTACCTTGTAATACATCACCAATATGCCATATAATGTGTTGAGTAGCATGCTATGTGATGACTTGATTCTTTTAAGTATAGACTCGTATTAGTTTACACGTACTAATTGAAAGACCGACTTATTAATGTTAGGTCGTTTCAACGCAATTAGTTAAAGCTAGTATTATACTGTAGCTTAGCAAACGTGCAAGTATCCTAAACTCTTGTTTTACTTTATTCAACGGATATCGTAAGCAAGTATCTAAACCTTCCGCACTACCTTTATTTGGTGCAAATAGGTATATGTTTATGCATGTTCTTTGAACCCTACTTTTATTGAGCAAGTTCCTTGAACCATACTTTTGTTAAGCAAGTTTCCCTGAACTTACCCTAAATTATATTGAGCAGGTTATTGTTGACTTGAAAGTTATTCATTTAAGCTTGAACTTTATTTCCAAGCATGATTATTAAGTGAGTTAATTACCTTACAATTATTCCACATCGATATTATTGACATTCGGACTTAGTGCACTTGAATTCGTACAGTCTTGGATTTGTACTTCATTTAAAGTTCTATAATTCTTGAACTATGTCAGATAGAGTCTGAACCTTTGTTCGGTCAGACAAATATATGAAATTTTATAAAAGTTATCTCAACCAATTGATGGTAAGGATTCTTAGACTGAATGAACACCCCTCTTATGATAGGGGAGTACCCTAGGTATCTAATATAAGATACAAAGAACAGATTTAAATGTTATGCATATACATGGTGTACGCGAGGTTAATCCCCTCAAGTACTTATTCTGTAGCCAGTAACCAAAGGGGCAATTAATTTTTGATTCCATTGGAGTGTTATAGTTCAAAGTCTACTTGACTAGCAGTTATTATAAAAGTAATTATTATCTTTGCTTCTAATATTCATATTGTTGAATCCTTCAGATATTCATATTGTTGAATTCCTTTTCAGATAGTTTCCTTTCATCATGATATATCCTTATTGTTGTATTTAAACTTGTTGAGCAAACTTGTTGTTCATCCTTGCTATATCATGAATTATATTGCAGCTAAGCCCGAGACCTCAGGAAAGGACAAGGGTAAAGGAAAGATGTAGGATAGTCGCCAGGAGCAGACTTTACTATATGCCCAGTTTAAATTTATGTTATGTAATATGAACCCTAATTATTATTTTAGGGTATGTTTGTAAGAATATTTTAAGGTTATCGAATCTTGGGATTAGTAACACCTTTTGAATGAACGGCGTACGTTTATTATATTCCACATTTTAGTTATCGTATGTAGTTTAGAGGTGGATGTTTGTAGTGTATCGTGATGACCGAATCGGGGTTAGAGGACCCGGATTTGGGGCTGTCACAGGTTGGTATCAAAGCCTAGGTTATAAACATTAGGAATGTGAAACCTAGGTTATAACCTTAGTAGAAAACTCAAGTAGAGTATGTAAGTGATGGGATGAAGAAATCCATCGAGTTTTATTGTGATATTGAAGTTGTTTATTTAAATCAAAATGATTGATAGACGTCTTAAACTTCTTAATACTAGCATGAATAACATATCACATAAAACCTAATTGTTTTTTCCTTTCCTCAAATCATTCCGCCTAGGAGACTTCAGCGGAATCAGAGGGAGGAAGGATCCGTTAACAATGGTGGAGGGGAAAATGTTGATCCAATGCAGAACTTCGTTAACATGTTAACTGAGGCAATGCAAAAAAGACCCCCGCCAGCAGCAGGGCAGCCAGGATAACACTTGGCTAGCTTTAAAGACTTTAAATTGGTACGACCACCGGAGTTTCGACGAACCTTGGATCCAATTGAAGCCCAGACATGGATAGAAGAAATAAAGAAGGTGTTTGAGGTCGCACGAGTGGCCGAAGCACAGAAGATGAGTTTTGCCACTTTCATGATGAAGGGTGAAGCTAATTATTTGTGGAAAGCCAATAGGGGCTGAGCAGACGAAGGAGTTATTCCTTGGGATAGGTTTAAGGAGCTACTCCTTGAGAATTACTTCTCGGAGAATACGCAACAGGATATGGAAGTTAAGTTTCTGGAACTGAAGCAAGGTAGTATGACTGTCGCAGAGTACGCGGCAAGATTTAATGAGTTGGCCTGATTCGCATCACATCAAGTTGACACGGAGGCCAGGAAGGCAAGGAGGTTCGAATTAGGACTGAAACCATGGGTGTAAAAAGTAGTGGCTGTATTAAAGATTAAGACTTACTCTGATCTTTTGGAAAGGGCTATCATTGCCGAAGGAGGCAATGAGGCCATCGCTCGATTCAAACAAGAAAAGAAGACCGGTCAGGATGGACAGAAAGGGGGAAGCAGCGGAGGCAGCAACCCCAACAAGCGTAAATAGACGGAGTGTCAATCCTATGGAGGTAATAAGTCCGGAGGGGAGGCCAAGAAGAGTATGAAGTGTAACAACTGTGGGAGGAATCACTCGGGGGAGTGCATGAAGGGAAAACGTGTTTGTTATCGTTGTGGACAACCGGGCACATGGCTCCTCAGTGTCCGAATAAGCAGAAGGGAGGATGTTTCTCGTGTGGAGCCACAGACCATCAAATCAAGGAATGCCAGAAGAAAAAGGGCGATGCATCTAGCGGCAACCGCAATAACAACAACAACAATGGACTGAACATTGGTGGGTCAGTCAGTCAAGACAACAGACCAATGGCACGAACGTTCAACATGACCGTATAGGATGCGATGTAATCTAAGGACGTGGTATCAAGTATCATTTCGACCAATAAAATAGATGCATACGTGTTATTTGATTCGGGTGCTACTTGCTCTTTTGTTTCCAAAGAATTTGCTAAACAGTTAGACTTACCCCGTGAGAGATTAGAACACCCAATGAATGTATAAGTAGCGAACAAGTAAATTATTCCTGTAGAATACATTCATAGGAATTGTTATGCCGAATTACGAGGATTTAAGCTCAAAGTGGATTTGATACCGATTCGTTTGGGGGAGTTCGATGTAATCCTTGGAATGGATTGGTTATCAGTTCATGGAGCAGTTATAGATTGTAAGGAGAAGTGTGTACACCTTAAGACTCCAAATAAGTCAAAGGTGATATTTCATGGTAGTAAATCGCCGAGACAATCTGATTGTCTGACGATGGTGCAAGCGCAGAGATTGCTTAAGAAGGGTTGTATAGGTTATTTGGCTCACGTGGTTGATACTCGACGAGTCGAGGGTGAACTGAGTCAGATACCTATTGTAAGGGATTTCGTTGATGTCTTCCCAGATGAGATTCCGGGATTGCCACCGGATAGAGAGATTGAGTTTGTTATTGATTTGGCACCGGGGACAGGACCGGTATACAAAGTGCTGTATCGTATGGCACCGATAGAGATGAAAGTGTTAGAGTTTATGCCCTAGAGGCCAATTATTTGATATAATTGCTTAATATTTTGATATTATATTTGATTGAATAAATGAATAATTTTATTATTGTTTTATTTACTGCGTTATATAAATGTTAACATAATAAAAATCCTTAGAATATTGATACAAATTATATAGTTTCTAGTATGTGACTGGAACATGAGATTATATAATTACAATTAGTATCATTGTTCTTAAATGTCCCTAGTCGAGTATCATTGTTGATGGGACAACAATGATGCATTGAGACTAGTATGTGGATTGACTGATGACCAAATCTCATTAGTCATAAATATATGAGATATTAAGTCAATACATAGGTACATGTTAGAGAACGATGTACTGGACAAACCCACCATGAGAATTCTATATGGAGCATTATGCGAAGTGTCATTAGAAATTCTCATAGTGACAATGATGTAATGGTCCTCCTACCTGAAATCGCTATATTACTACACGAGAATTTATGTACTTTGATATCATCAAATGTCACCTTTAATAGGGTGGACTATAAAGGTGATTATTGGGTACATCATGAATCGTGTGAGGAATATGAGTGATCTAGATGGAATTTAACCCTCCTATGTATTAAGGGTGATATCCATAGGACTCTTGATTGAGTAGGACTATGAAATGCATGGCCATGCTCAAATAGTGATTTGTTTCATATAGTCTACTCATTGATCAAGAAAAACTCAGATTAAATTATGAAGAGTATGACACATTCCATGACTCGAGTTTAATCTAGGATATTAAGGTTAAAAGGATTAAATTACATTGAAATATTGGTCACTAAAAGGTTGTATCAAATCATCGATCTTATTATTACTTGGGTAGCAGTGATGCATTACTAGATTCCGCTCACTATTTATAATTTTATAATATGATTTTAAAATTATTGCCAACGTAATAATAACCTATAGGGTCACAGACATAGAATGTAATTAAAAGGGAATTAATTTAAATTATAAAGATTTAAATATATCAATATGATTGATAGTATTGAAATTACAATTTAAATTAATAGGATAATTATATATAGGTATATTAATTAAGTAAGACTTAATTAAGATATATATATATATATATATATATATATATATAAATTCAGATTTTATTAAATTAGGTTTTGAATAATTCCTTTTAATCGCTATATATATGATATGTAGAAGACCATTTTAGGTATTATTCATTAACCAAAACCCTAGCCGCTTCTTAGAGAGAGAGAGAGAGAAACTTGGAAAAATCCTCATCTTTGGTGGCTAATCTAATCTGCTTTTTCTTCTTACGTAGATCGTAGTACGATTCGTGTGGAGCGTTCGTGTGGATACCGTAGAGACGCAGTCCGTTTGAATTACGTTAGAGATTTGACCGCATCGATTCTAGCTTTACACAATCGGTATAATTTCTAACCTCTGAATTAATTGAATTTTTCGCATGGATCTTATTTTAGGGTTTCGGAATTGCCTTTAATTGGTTTATTTCTGCTGCGTTTCTATGCCGAAACCCAACAAAAAGAACTAATGGCTCAATTGCAAGAGTTGTTAGATAAGGGATACATTTGACCGAGCGTATCACCGTGGGGAGCACCAGTCTTATTCGTAAAGAAGAAAGATGGGTCGCTAAGACTTTGTATCGACTACCGAGAGTTGAACAAGGTCACCATTAAGAATAAGTACCCGTTGCCCAAGATAGACAATTCATTTGATCAGTTGAAGGGGGCAAAGTACTTTTCAAAGATTGACTTGAGAACTGGTTATCACCAACTGAAAGTGAGGCCGGAAGACATTCCAAAGACGGCATTCAGAACTCGGTATGGACACTTTGAGTTTCTGGTAATATCATTTGGATTGACGAATGCGCCAGCAACATTTATAGATTTGATGAACAGAGTATTCAAACAATATTTGGATAAGTTTGTTGTCGTATTCATAGATGACATCCTAGTGTATTCAGAGACGGAGGAAGAACACGTTGAGCATCTTCGGATAGTGTTGGAGATATTAAGAAGGGAGAGGTTGTATGCAAAATTCTCCAAGTGTGAGTTTTGGTTATAGAGAGTGCAGTTTTTAGGGCACGTTATCGACAAGAATGGGGTTTCAGTAGATCCAGCGAAGGTAGAAGCAGTTATCAATTGGGAGCAGCCGAAGACGCCGACAGAAATCTGGAGTTTCTTAGGATTGGTGGGATACTATCAAAGATTTATTCGGGATTTTTCGAAATTAGCATCGCCGTTGACCAATCTTACCAGAAAGACAGTTAAGTTCATTTGGACGGAGAAGTGCGAGGAAAGTTTCCTAGAATTAAAGAAAAGACTTAGTCAAGCACCTGTGTTGGCCTTACCAGACAACACGGGAGGGTTTATAGTGTATAGTGATGCATCACACAAGGGCCTTGGCTATGTACTGATGCAACATGGCAGGGTCATTGCGTACGCTTCACGTCAGTTGAAAGATTATGAGAAGGGATATCCAACTCATGACCTGGAGTTAGCAGCAGGAGTTCTTTCCTTGAAGATTTGGAGGCATTATTTGTATGGCGAGAAGTGTGAGATATATACGGATCACAAGAGTTTGAAGTATATCTTCACGCAGAGAGAGTTAAATATGAGGCAGCGCTGATGGTTAGAATTGATCAAAGATTATGATTGTGAAATTCTATACCATCCAGGCAAAACAAATGTAGTGGCAGATGCCTTGAACAGGAAATGCAGAGAGAATTTATTAAAGTTGACCATTCAAGAGGAATTGGTGAAAGATTTCGAACGACTAGACTTGGAAATTAGGTATCCGATGGAGACCGACGAGCAATTATTTATGGTGACAGCGAGCCCGACTTTATTGGATAAGGTTAAAGAGGCACAAGAAAACGACGAAGATTGCAATAACATCAAGAAGCGATTGACTGAAGGTGATGAATTGAAATTTAAGGTTGATAGCACTGAACTGCTAAGATTTAAAGGAAGAATTAGGGTACCATTAGTACCAGAACTGAGAGAAGAGATTTTGCAAGAAGCGCACAGTACGAGATATTCGATACACCCAGGAAGCACGAAGATGTACCAAGATTTGCGTCACCACTTCTGGTGGTCAAACATGAAGAGAGAGGTTGCGAAATGCGTAAGTAGATGTCTAACTTGTCAGAGGGTCAAGGCAGAGCACCAATGACCAAGCAGGTTATTACAACCATTAGAGATTCTAAAATGGAAATGGGAGCACATCACAATGGACTTTGTGGTGGGACTTCGGCAACGCAGAAAGGGCACGACGCCATATGGGTGATTGTAGATCGTTTTACTAAGTCAGCTCATTTTTTACCGATTAATATTAAGTATAGTATGGACCAATTAGCCAAATTATATGTCAAGGAAATTATCTCGAGACATGGGGTGCCGATATCTATTGTATCAGATAGAGATCCGCGATTCACGTCAAACTTTTGGAAGAGTCTTCAAGAAAGAATGGGGACACAACTACGAATGAGTACCGCGTATCATCCGCAAACCGATGGGCAGAGCGAAAGAACAATTCAAACACTTGAAGACATGCTTTGAGCTTGTGTGATGGACTTTAAGGGTAGTTGGGAGGATCACCTTCCATTAGTAGAGTTCACGTATAATAATAGTTATCACGCCAGTATTGAAATGCCATCGTACGAAGCACTGTATGGGAGGAAATGTAGAACACCCTTATGTTGGGACGAAGTTGGAGAATGTCGACTATTGGGACCAGAATTGGTACAACAAACGGTAGAAATCATTAAGGTAATAAGAGCACGATTAATAGCCGCTCAAGATCGCCAGAAGAAGTATGCGGATTTACATCGCAAGAAGAGAGATTTTGAAGTAAGAAGTTATGCTTTTCTGAAAGTATCTCCCTGGAAAGGGAAGATTTATTTTGGGAAGAAGGGCAAGTTGAGCCATAGGTTCATAGGACCGTTCGAGATTTTGAGGAGAGTCGGTGAAGTGGCGTACGAGGTAGCGTTACCTCCTGAACTTGAGCACATTCACAACGTATTTCATGTGTCAGTATTGCGGCCGTAAAAACCAAACTATAAACACGTTATCTCCTATAAGCCAATTCAAGTCGAGAAAGACTTATCGTACGAGGAAGTTCCTATCCAGATACTAGATAGGAAGGAACATAAGCTGAGGAATAAGATTTTCCATTATGTTAAGATTCTCTGGAGGAATCACGCCGTAGAAGAAGCTACATGGGAGCTAGAAGAGAAAATGAGAGCGAATTATCCATTTTTATTTGAGTAACCTTATTTTTTTCAATTCTGAGGATGGAATTTTTATAAGGGGGGGAGGGATGTAACGACCATGAATTTTAAACTCCTTATTAATTAAATATGTGATTTAATTTTAACAAGTTAGTTTTGTGAGTTTATTTAAACCTTATATGGTTATGAGAATTTAAGAAATGATTAAAGGGAGTCACTAATAGTTATTTAAATTAGTAGACTAACCCTAAGAGTTTGATATCAAGGATTATTAATAATTAAATATTCAATTTATTTGAATATAGTAGCAAGAGTTGAGCATATTGATTAATTGCAATTATGGGAAATTAATTGATAATGTGTTAATTGATAATTATTATGAATAAATAATTATTAATGAGTATGAGATTAATAATTTATAAAATGATTATATGTTTACTTGATTAATTTGTGCAATATAGTAAACCTTTATTATATGGTAGCTAACTATATATTTTATATAGTACAAGGTGGCACATTAATAGGTCTATATATTATATATATAGGCTATATAGTATGAGTTATTTGCATTCATGTGAGTTGGAAGATAATATTGTTATATGATATGAAGTGTGTGGGTAAAAATTCATGTATACCCTATTGACATATAATAATATCAATTGTTAAATTAATAATGATTTCATTAAGTGATTATGATGATAACAGTCATGGTAATAGAAAATGTACATGAATTATATGTATATGCACTACTTGATATCTTGTAATTAGGAAATGCATTGCATACCCTTTAAATCATTATAACCTATGTTATATGAAATGAATTTTGTATACATAAATTATAACCAAAGTTATATTATGTGTAGATATTGTATAAGCCAAATGTTGCATTATAGTATTTGGCAAGTGCTGAGATCTCTTGTCCTAAATTTAGTGGCATAAAGGTACATGAATAGTAACATTAAGCCAACTTACGTATTTTTTCAAATGCTAGCAATCCTAGCCTAGCTTCATCTCAAATTCATCAAACATAGAGCAATTAGTGGATGGGGACTGGGATTCATGAGTGGAATCACCAACTCTCACCAACCTCCTCTTATCCATATTGCATTCTTGAAATCCTTTGTTTTAATTTGGGAGGTAATTATATTATCCATGTAGCCATTCTTCTATATAAGAGACTCTCATCTTCTTCATCATAATTTGCTGAGAATTAGTTTGCTAAGAGTGAGTAGAGTGTTATATTGCAGCTAAATTGAGTCACAAGAGGTATAACTTCCATACCCATTCTCTATTTTTGATAAATTGCTTAATGGGTTGATTCTTGGAATTAAGCATGTAATAGTTGTTAGTTGATTTGGGTTATGTTTCTTGGTGTTATGTATGCTCATAATTGTGTTGGGTTATGTTAGAAATAATGTTGTAAGAATATTTGCATGATTAGTTCTTTGAACTACAACATGTAGTCTCATGCATCTTTGTCTTTGATCGAACGCAGCCTGCAGCAGTTTGCCCTATTTGTACTAGGGTGCGGCGTGATTGTACCATAACCCAAAAAAATAGTTCTGTCTCAAAGATGGGGCAATTATACTATTTACTTAGGGTGCGGTAGCATGCTCTTGCGTACCTCGATTCAGATTACGGTTTACATTAAGCTAGGCATTCCCGATTTAGTATTATAACTTATATATATATATATACCTAAACAGAGGTATAGCATGAGATGTAAATCTTTCTTGTGTAATAAGAAGTGATCAACCCGGTTTTGTAAGAGATTTGAAATGAAACCTTAAAGTTGTGAAAACAAACTTTGAAGTAATACATGTTTTACAAATTCTGAACTTAGTGACTCATAAACATAACTGATTTGGAACCTAAATGAGCATGATATGTGATTCATAGATGTTGTATCCATGACCAATTTGATAAGCTTTGTGCTAGAACTTAGTTTGAAAAGAAAAGATTAGTTAAGGCTAATGATCATGAATGCTAAGGGATATAATTTCTGATTTCGAAAAGAGATTATCATAACTTATGTACTTATGATAAAAGCTTTAGAATTATCTTACATGTGTTGGATTGCATCATTCATAAATAAAGGGATTTCAAAGGAAACATTGATCGTATTTTCAAAAATCTAGGTGCATCAGGAATATCTAGATTCAAAAAGGGTTATGATGTCATATTGTATCTATCATATTCCTAAACATGATTCATATATATTGAGCATGATGATAACTACATAATCTTGCTATGCTAGTTGTTAGTTAAAACTTGTGGAAGTGAACTCAAGTATGATCATGTGTTATGTGTAAACCTCTAGCATGTATGTATGTTAAAATATGTGTGTTATGGGTATGATTAGAGTTGGACTAAAAGCAGGATGCAAAGCCAACCCAGTGCGGCGAGGGGTATGTAGCAATTGCTGAGATCCCAAGGCTAGAGACAGGTAGATTTCCTGCATTTGCAATTGCCAAGATTTTGTTTTGGTTCTGAAATTTAAGGAATGCTTATATGATTTCTTTACCTTGTAATACATGACCAATATGCCATATAATGTGTTGAGTAGCATGCTATGTGATGACTTGATTCTTTTAAATATAGACTCGTATTAGTTTACACGTACTAATTGAAAGACCGACTTGTTAATGTTAGGTCGTTTCAACGCAATTAGTTAAAGCAACTATTATACTGTAGCTCAGCAACCATGAAAGTATCCTAAACTCTTGTTTTACTTTATTCAACGGATATCGTAAGCAAGTATCTAAACCTTCTGCACTACCTTTATTTGGTGCAAATAGGTATATGTTTATGCAAGTTCTTTGAACCCTACTTTTATTGAGCAAGTTCCTTTAACCATACTTTTGTTAAGAAAGTTTCCCTGAACTTACCCTAAATTATATTGAGCAGGTTATTGTTGAATTGAAAGTTATTCGTTTAAGCTTGGACTTTATTTCCAAGCATGATTATTAAGTGGGTTAATTACCTTACAATTATTCTACATCGATATTATCGACATTCGCACTTAGGGCACTTGAATTCGTATAGTCTTGGACTTGTACTTCATTTAAAGTTCTATAATTCTTGAACTGTGTCAGATAGAGTCTGAACCTTTGTTCGGTCAGAAAAATATATGAAATTTTATAAAATTTATCCCAACCAATTGATGGTAAGGATTCTTAGACTGAATGAACACCCCTCTTATGATAGGGGAGTACCCCAGGTATCTAATATAAGATACAAAGAACAAATTTAAATGTTACGCATATACATGGTGTAGCCAGTAACCAAACGGTCAATTGATTTTTGATTCCATTGGAGTGTTATAGTTCAAAGTCTACTTGACTAGTAGTTATTCTAAAAGCAATTATTATCTTTGCTTCTAATATTCATATTGTTAAATCCTTCAGATATTTATATTGTTGAATTCCTTGTCAGATATTTTCCTTTCATCATGATATATCCTTATTGTTGTATTTAAACTTGTTGAGCAAACTTGTTGCTCATCCTTTCTATATCATGAATTATATTGCAGCTAAGCCCGAGACCTCAGGAAAGGACAAGGGTAAAGGAAAGATGTAAGATAGTCGCTAGGAGCAGACTTTACTATATACCCAGTTTAAATTTCTGTTATGTAATGTGAACCCTAATTATTATTTTAGGGTATGTTTGTAAGAATATTTTAAGGTTATCGAATCTTGGGATTAGTAACACCTTTTGAATGAACGACGTACGTTTATTATATTCTGCATTTTAGTTATCGTATGTTGTTTAGAGGTGGATGTTTGTATTTTATCGTGATGACCAAACCGGGGTCAGAGGACCCGGATTTGGGGCTGTCACACTGTTCAGCTGGCACTTGGGACATTTCTTGACGAAGTCTTTCGCTTCTTGATAAATGGTTGGCCAGTAATATCCTTGCCTCAAAATCTTGTGTGCAAGTGACTTCGCTCCCATGTGATCCCCACAAATCCCTTCGTGCACCTCCCGAAGTGTGTAGTTCGCTTCCGATGGTGTCAAACACTTGAGCAGTGGAGAACTAAAATCCCTTCGATGTAGGTCTCCATCAATAAGAACAAAATTTGAACTCCGGTGTTTGATCTTCCTTGCTAGGATGCGATCCAAAGGTAACACCCCATCTGCCAGATAAGAAATGTATGGCGTAAGCTAGCAGTTGAGCCGATCTATGCATAAGTGTTCCGACTTCGAAACACTTGGTTGTTCCAATACTTCCAAATATACCGACCCACTGAAGGAGCTTGCTTCGGTGGTTTCCAATCGAGCTAAAGCATCTGCCACTGTATTGTCGGACCGATCAACCCCCTGACAACTGATCGAAGTAAAGTATGCCAGTTTATCTTTCACCTCAGCTAAATATCTTGTCATTCTTGCCCCCCGGGCCTCGTACTTCCCCGAGATCTATTTGACGACCAACTAAGAGTCACTATATATGACTAACTTATGTTCCTCCAGGCTTCGGGCCAACCTTAAGCCAGCTAGGATGACCTCATACTCTGCTTCATTGTTGGTGGCTTTGAATTGGAATCAGATGGCTTGTTGGACCTTAAATCCTTCGGGACTTGTTAATATGACCCCTGCACCGCTGACGTTCGAAGTTGATGAGCCATCGACATAAAACGTCCATGAAGTCCTCCCATGTTGTGTTTCCATCACCGATCCTATATCCTGTTCCGTGAATGAGCATTCCACAATAAAATATGCTAAGGCCTGTCCTTTGATTGCTGTTCGGGGTAGATACTCTAGTGCAAACTGTGTCAGTCCCATTGCACATGCAGCAAGCCGTCCTGATACCTCTGGCCTATAAATAATGACTTCATACCCAGGACCGCCTGGACCTTCTCTGGGTTTGCTTTAATTCCCCTTTTACTGACCAAATATCCTAAGAACTTTCCCGATCCCAATCCGAACGTGCACTTGGTCTGGTTCAACCTCAGCTTGCGTTTCCTGACTGTCTCGAAGTAGTTTTCCAGGTCTTTAAGATGGTCGCGGACTGACATGCTTTTGACAATCATGTCATCTACGTAGACCTCCATACTTCTCCCTAACTGTTCCGTGAACACGAGGTTCATCATTCGCTGATAGGTCTCCCTGGCATTCAGTAGCCCAAAAGTCATCTTCCGATATACATATATCTGTGTAGGACTACCGATTCGCTTACCCCTGGCATATCGCTAGGCACCCATGCGAAGATGTCGGCGTAGGCACGCAGAAAATCTATCAGTCCTGTTCAAAATGGTTCTGATAGTCCCGACCCTATCTTGATCATTTTCTCTTTATTTCCCGGTACCAGTTTTATATCTTCTGTTTCCTCGGCAGGAAGGGCAAGCGGTTCTGTACTACTCTCCGTGAATGGCTCTATTTCAATGGCCATTATGCATTTCGCCTTCGACCCGATCCTGAAGAAATCAAACTGTTCCAATAACACCTTCGGGCAATGTCTAAGTCACCTTTTACCTCTCCAATCTCGTTCGGTGTCGGAAATTTGATTTTGAAATGGGGTATAGAAGTCACTACCTGCAGGGCTGCCAAGGTCGATCTTCCGAGGATCGCGTTGTGTGCCGAATCCACCTGCATGGCGAAATATCTGACCATTATCTCGACCTGATTGGTGTCATCCCGAACTTGATAAACAGTTCAATGGTACCAAACACATACACCGAATCCCCACTGAAACCGTACAAAGGTCCTTCGCCACCCAAATCCATCTTATTGCCTTGCAGGTCCATCCTCTGGTAGGCGTGAGTGTACAAGATATCGACCAAGGATCCGTTATCTATCATCATCCGTTTCATATCCACGGTCTCGACCTGAGCGGTTATCACCAACGCCCCGTCATGCGGCTCTATGAGGTCTGTATGATAGTCCTCGTCCGAGAAAGAGATAGATGTTCTAGGATATGCCCGATCTTTTCTTGTAGTAGACCTCGTAACCGATAACACTACCTCGAGATGCCCACTTCTCTTCTTTCCAGTTACACGTCCAATATAACCGCCTGAGAAAACATCAATTACGCCTCGGGCTGGGGGGTTCTGTGGAGGCTGGGTGTCCAGATCTTGTGCTCTGCCTTCCTCTCTTGGTACCACCACGTTATCCCGACCGGCTACATACTGAACTAACTGACCGTTTTGAACATTCTTCTCTATCATGTCCATCAAGTCGTTGCATGCCTCTGTCGAATGCCCGATGCTCTGGTGATAATCACAAAACTTGTCTCGACCCCTCCTACCGGGTTTGGTTCGTTTCGAGCATGGTTCATAGAAGGATTTATTCCTTATCTCTTCCAAGATCTTCACCTGATCCATAGTGAGGGGGGTGTAAACTTTGCTGTCATTTTGGTTAGGCAGGGGAGGTCGGCTACTTCCTGATCCTCCTCCATTATAGGTTTTCTTTCCAGGATTATCCGACCTCCACTGGTTGTTATTCGAGCGTTGATAATCATGTTTATCCTGATCCTTAGTCTTCTCGTAGGACTGGGAGTGTGGTTTGAAATTACCCATGGCTTCTTCTATAGCAATGAACCCTTCGGCCCGATGGAAGGCTTCGGTCAGATCTGCAGGAGGGTTGATCACCAAATCTTTCATCAATTTCTTCGACCTCCCGATATCCAGCCCTGTCGTGAAAAATCCCAAGGCTTGTGGGGAGTTCAACTCTGCTACCGAACCCACAGTCTCCCGAAATATTTTTATGTATTGACCTAGGGTTTCATCCGACTTCTGTCTGACCTGTATGAGGGAAGCTATTATTTTACCCCGTCTTCTGTTACTCCCAAACCGAGCATGAAACGTTTCCCTAAGGTCATTCCATGAACCGATCGATCCGGCTGCCAAAGTTCCCATCCATTCTTGGGCACTCTTTTTCAGCGTTGTAGCGAACATATGGCATTTGGCTGCATCCGAATGCCCATAGTAAGACATCAGATGGTCATATCCATCTAAATGATCGTAAGGATCCCCTAGTCCGTCATACGTATCTATTGGGGGCATCTTTTTCTTTGGATCGGCCGTGACTGTTAGAGTTTATGCCCTAGAGGCCAATTATTTGATATAATTGCTTAACATTTTGATATTATATTTATTAAATAAATGAATGATTTTATTATGGTTTTATTTACTGCGTTATATAAATGTTAACATAATAAAATTTCTTAGAATAGTGATACAATTTATATAGTTTCAAGTATGTGACTTGAACATGAGATTATATAATTACAATTAGTATCATTGCTCTTAAATGTCCCTAGTCGAGTACCATTGTTGATAGGATAACAATGATGCATTGAGACTAGTATGTGGATCGTTGATGACCAAATCTCATTGGTCATAAATATATGAGATATTAAGTCAATGCATAGGTATGTGTTAGAGAACGATGTCTTTGGGATGGACCCACCATGAGAATTCTATGTGGAGCATCGAAGTGTCATTAGCGATTCTCATAGTGACAATGATGTAATGGTCCTCCGACCTGAAATCACTATATTTCTACACAAGAATTTATGTACTTTGATATCATCAAATGTCACCTTTAATAGGGTGGACTATAAAGGTGATTGTTGGGTACATCATGAATCGTGTGAGGAATATGAGTGATCTAGATGGAATTTAACCATCTATATATTAGGGGTGATATCCATAGGCCTCTTGATTGAGTAGGACTATGAAATGCATGGCCATGCTCAAATAGTGATTTGTTTCATATAGTCTACTCATTGATCAAGAAAACTCAGATTAAATTATGAAGAGTATGACATATTTCATGACTCGAGTTTAATCTAGGATGTCAAGGTTAAATGATTAAATTACATTGAAACATTGGTCACGAAAAGGTTGCATCGAATCATCGATCTTATTATTACTTGGGTAGCAGTGATGCATTACTAGATGCCGCTCACTGTTTATAATTTTAAAATTATTGCCAACGTAATAATAACCTATAGGGTCACACACAAAGAATGTAATTAAAAGGAAATTAATTTAAATTGTAAAGATTTAAATATGTCAATATGATTGATAGAATTTTAAATTACGAATTTAAATTAATAGGATAATTTATATATAGGTATATTAATTAAGTAAGACTTAATTAAGATATATATATATATATATATATATATATATATAAATTTTGGATTTTATTTTAATTGGATTAGGGTTTTGATTAATTCATATTAACTACTATATATATGATATATAGAAGCCATTTTAAGGAACGATCATAAACTCACAAACCCTAGCTGCTCTTAGAGAGAGACAAGAGAAAAGTTCGAAAATCTTGTTCCTTTGGTGGCTAGTACCGCAACTCCTTTTATTGCAGAATCATACGACAGTTTATGTGCGTTCGTGTGGATACCGTAGAGACGTAGTGTAACGCCCGAGAAAATTGAATTTTTATGACAATTAAATTTTTATTTGATTATGTGAATTAAATGAATTTAATTGATTTCTTTGTGAGTAAGCTATGTGAAGGTCGTTCTATGACCTAGAATGTGCTAACGTTGTTAGTATTCTGGCTACGTGTTAGAAATAGTTGTTTGGAATTTCAAATACGATAATAATTGTTTTCCGAGAAATTTTCATAAAAATACTATTCATCAGTTTCTGTTCGAGGAATTATTTTGAAATTTCGGGAAACACGTAATGATAGAATATCGTGACGAGTTGGAATATCTGATAATATTTCATTTATGGAAAATGCAATTTTCGCCTGCGGACTTAAAACCTAAGGGTTGAGTATAATGATTTCCGAGAAGGAAATAATATGCGTAGAAGGAATGGCGTTAGGTTTAATTCAAGTGTTATACAATTGGTGATGCTAGTTAGTAACTATGTATAATACGTTGAGTAAATACGAGGTACAATACGATTATTGTACGTATGGTATACGAAGGGAATACGTGAATTGTACGTTTAGAATACGATGCGTATCATAGGAGTAATCTATGTATCAATGAGTAATTCACTTGTATTGGATTATGATTAGCCCAATCAATTGAATGACTAAGCCCAATGAGATGGATGGGTTAAGTCCAAGTCAAGGCCCAATGTTTATTTAGTTAAGCCCAATTCATTAAAACCGAACCGTGGGTCGAACCGGTGGGTCACCGAATGGGTAAAACCCATGGGGCAACCCATGGGATGTCACAAAAGGAGGTGGGCTGGCCACCTTGGTGTGGAAGCCAAGCATAAGTCTTGGTCACCAAGTGTTTTACTTGGTGACCACACATGAATAGTAAGGAGGTGATGGTTCTTTGACCATTATGCCCTGCATTCTAATTTTCTATAAATAAGAAGCTAGGTTGATTCATTTGTGAGTTTTTTAACTTGCCAACCTATATCATTTGAGAGAGAAAAGAGAGCTAAACATATAATTCCTTCACTTGGGAAGCTTTAACCTTTATTCTTCCAAGAGATTTTTAAGAAACTTGAGGTAATACTTCTTATTCTTCATTCTCCATCTCTTTTTGATTTTTCTTTTGTATTGGAGAATCATAGATGGGTGGTATATGCCTTGTATGAGAGATTAAAGATGACTTACCATAGATTCAATCTCTATAAGTCATAAGATTATAAGAATCATAAGATTTGAATTAGTTTTGAACCATGAAAATATTGGTAGTTGAGATCAATTGTTTATAAACGATTGGACTCCATCAATCCGTTAGTATTTGCATCTTGTTTGAATAGGATGTAGATATGAAGTTCATGGAGTATTCCATGTGATTTAGCCTAGAGAACCCTAGTAACGAAGATATGGCGAATTTTACGGAAATAGACGTTAAACGTCAAAAACGTAGAAATTCCGATTGGTAGTCGAAAGTTTCCGTGAGACTTGAAAATGTTGGTTTTCAATGTCAACACGTGAGATAGGGTAATTAAGAGTTGTGGGTTCGAGAATCGTCAGATTCCAACTTAGAACAAAGAAAACAAGCATTGAACGCTCATTAACGTTTACGAACGTGTATAAAATGAACTCAATAGTGAATTATGAGTTAACGGATTCGAAAGTGTTGAATTCTTATATAAACGCGTAGGGTATGTCATTTATGACGTGTAGGCTTTTGAACGGACCAAATCAGGCTTATAACAAAGAAGTTACGGCCCCGGGAAATTCACACAGGTTTTCAAAACTGTTGAGAATCTGGTAATGAGGTCTGGCGCCGCGGCGCAAGACGTAGTGTAAAAACCACATACCAGTCACGCCACTAGAATGCTTTCGATGTCATGCAGCATACGAGTTCAAGGCTTTTGATAGTAACTTAGGTTTTGAACTTCAGTTATTTCGAGACCTATTTGGGTTGAGTTTATATACTCAATAAATGTACTAAGACTAATCCTATATTACCTATACTAAGGTATAGAGTATGAAACTTAGGAATGTAATGCATGTTAACAAGATATTTACAATGAACAAAGTTGGTACCTTATCAACGATGTTTGAGTCCGGTTAATAAACGTTAATAGAGTGATACATCGGGACAAAGGGTAATAAGTCTTGTTGACTTTAATAAAGATATTAAGTTAACACAGACATAGAAGAGAAAGAAGCATGTAGGAACAATGTGAATAGTTCTTTGATAGCTAATTATAGTGTGCTATGTGAACATATCATGTAGATTCTGTAAAGGCTGAGGTCAGTCGAATAAGTTATTTGAAGACGCTGAAAGGCAAGTTTTCTTAACGCTTGTCTAACTTCCATGTTAGCCAAGTTTTATGTGATTCGTTGAACTGAATTGCAAGACTTGTTTTAAAGAAAGGGTCGATGCCAGATTTTAACTCGGCTAGACTATTCGTAAGATATAGATTGATTATTATTCATATCATTCTATATAGAAATGTTAACGCTATCCTATGCCAAGTAATTGGTACGGACGTGAAGGTAAGGTTTGTCTATGAACAAACAAAAGTATTTTTCATCGATTATACGATGGGCACACGAGTTTGCCAAAAATATTAAACGTAAATACGTTTAATGAATGTAGTGTTGATCAACATAGAGTACTTTAGGCTGATCACCTAGAAGTGCTCGTAAGTTATACGGAATGGCCTTAGTGTTGTGGACTCCTTTTCAAGTATGAAAACTAAAATTTACTGTTCATGGTCTATCGACCGGTTCAGAATTCCTAATCTATTCTATACTTTGGGAATTGATGTTATGAACTGTTAAAGTATTATTGATTCAGAATACTTCATAACTATTGTTCAGTTATGTTGGAATTGTTGTATAATTCGTGAATGTTGTATTCTTGTTATCCTTGATTAAACTTACTGAGCTGTCATGCTCACTTCTTTCTTGAATTATATAACTACAGTTAAAGATGAACGTATTGTGAATGCCAAGAATGATAAGGGCAAAGCTAAGATGGATGCTTAGGCATTGTGTAATAGTTTAGTAAGTTTGTATGTATTATACATTATGAACAATGAATGATGTAACCGGTTTATGAAACTGGGAAGGATTATACTTTGATTGTAATAAAAAGATATTAATTACTTTCATTTTGTTTTATTTCAATGGAATGATTGTATGGATGTTAGTACCGTGGAGCACCATCTGTCGGGTTGGAAGATACCCGAATTTGGGGGCGTCATAGGTTGGTATCAAAGCCTTAGGTTATAAAACTTAAGGGGGGAAAACCTTAGGCTAATAATCTCGTAAGGAAGGTAAAGTCCGAGGAATGAAATTCAAGTCCATTGAATTAAAAAGATATTGAGATAACTCAGTATCGAAAGAATTAAAAGATGAAAAATAATCTTAAAGATATTAAATGTGATTTGTGCTTATACTATTGTGTATTATGTACTAATCAATGTGTTATGTGTTTGTAGATGTCAATCGATAGCTTGATGTTTAGAAACGTGGAAATGATAAGTGAGGACTCAGTTAACCAAGTTGAGATTATACCATTGCCAGTGGCAGAGGTACCGATAGTTGTACTAGAAGACTCAGACATTGAGGAGTACATCTCTGAGGAGGAATACTCTGAGGAGACTATGGGATTAGTATCATACCTTAATGAGATGCTAGATGTGGAGGAGGAAATGGAGGTGACATCGATTAACACGGTGTTACCTACTCAATAGCCAGCATCTCTAGATGCAACTAGAGCATTGTATCTGGCAGTGTTGGATAGGAATGTACATTTGCGTACTCAGGTAGAGGCACATATTGAGGAAATAACTGCCTTATATGAGGCGAAAGAATCTGCAGAGGCAGACTTTGAGTCAGAGCACGATGAAAAAGTGCTTATGAAGGATAAGGCTCATAATTATAAGGATGAGGTCCTTGAGCTATAACAGAAACTGGTTGAGAAAGACCAGAAAATAGCTAGGATGTCATACATCCATGAATGCGCTCATGAGGATTTCAAACTAAAAATTGCTTGTTATTCTATTGAGTTCGGGCAGACTCGACATACCATAAGTCGAGATATAGTGTCGATTCTGGCAAATCAGAAATATGAAAATATCGTTCGACAGTGTTAGTAGATCGCTAGATCTTTTTGGTATATAAGTAGTGACGTAAAACCCTCTTTTGTATAACTAAGGGTAGTCTTTTTGTAAATCCCAACTTTTGTAGAAGGCAATCGCGGGATAGTATGTAATAGCTTTTGGCTAAGGGAACATGATGTAAATAGTTTTGACTATGAAAGCATATTTATATAATGAAGTTTTTATTTAACATGCTTGTTGTGATAAGAATAGTTGTTGTTAATTTAAAATGATAACCGAGTAGTTAAATAGATAATAACGAAGCTTTATTTATTTAATCAGAATTATGTCACCGAGAAGGAGACAACGGAACCAAGAGGCCGAGTCTCATAATGAAAATCAGGGGGGTCCTAACAACCCTATGCAAGAGTTCGTTAATTTATTAACGGCTGCATTTAACCAAGTGGGGGGTGGGATTCCTGTAGCTCCTGGGGTAGCAAGAACAACTACCTTTAAGGACTTTAAAAGTGTGGGTCCTCCCGAGTTTTGAGGAATGACGGATCCACTAGAAGCCCATACATGGATTAGGGAGATTGAAAAGGCGTTTATGATAAAAAAACGTAGGTGAAGCGCAAAAGACTTCTTTTGCGACTTACATGATGAAGGGGGAAGCCAACTACTAGTGGGAAGCTCACCAGGGTGGGACTAGGACAGAGGCTGTTACGTGGGAACAGTTTAAGAAGGTTTTCTTTGGGAACTACTTCCCTACTAGCATGCAGGGTACGATGGAAATTAAGTTCCTAGAACTTAAGCAGGGGGATATGACAGTTCTCCAGTATGCCGCCAAGTTTAACGAATTGGCGAGATTTGCTCCACATCAGGTGGATACAGAGGAAAGGAAGGCACGCAGATTTGAGCAGGGCTTAAAACCCTGGCTCTACAGTAGGATATTAGTTTTCCAAAGTGCTTCCTACAGGACCATTCTGGAGAAGGCGATAATAGCTGAAGGTGGTGGTGAGGCTTTGTCTCAGTACCACAAAGAGCGGAATTAAGAGTAAGATAGAAGGAGGTAATAAGGCTGAAGTTGCCAGCGGAAGCGGCAACTTGCCAAAGAGGAAGAGTTTTAATCCTGGGAATACCGGGGTAAAGAAGGGAGATCCCAAAAGGAGAACAGAAGCATGTAAGCCATGCGAAAAATCTCACATGGAAGTCTGTTTAAAGGGGAAAGTAGTATGCTTCAACTATGGGCAGGAGGGGAATTTGTCACCCAACTGTCCTAACCCTAAGAAAAACTAGGGGTGTTTTATCTGTGGGTCAATGGACCACATGGCAAGAAATTGCCCGAAGAAGGGTTTAGAGGGGAATAAGAGTTCTGATAGTGGTAAATTAGCCATTACTGGACCAACACCATCGATGGGTAGTAGACCTCACTCAGACGTTTAATATGATTCGTTCAAGTCATGGTTGCATCAATCAGATGTGGTAGCGGTATCATTACGGTCAATGAGATAAATGCTTATGTGCTATTTGACTCGGGTGGTACTTGTTATTTTATAGCATGTCAATTTGCTAAGCGATTAGGTTTAATCCATGAGAAGTTACCTATACCTTTAGACGTTTAGGTAGCAAACGAAGAGATAATCCCCATTGAACATATTCATAAGAATTGCTGCGTGGAAATTAGAGGGAATAAGTTATCGGTAGATTTGGTACCGATAAGGCTAAAAGAATTCGACGTAATTCTTGGTATGGATTGGTTGGTGAACCATGAGGCGATTATAGATTGCCATAGGAAAAGTGTAAACCTTCGTCTAAGAAAACCAAGGTAGTGTTCTTCGGTAGTAATTCACCGAGACGCTCTTGTTGTCTGTCTATGACAAAGCTAGGAAGATGTTGAGAAAAGGGTGTGTAGGTTATCTATGCCATGTGGTGGATACCCAAAGAGTGGGAACATCCTTGGATCAGATACCTGTTGTGCAAGAGTTCGTGGATGTATTTCCGGAGGAGTTACCGGGTATTCCACCGGACAGGGAGGTGGAGTTTGTAATTGATCTGTTGCTGGGAACGACACCAGTTTCAAGGGAACCATATCGAATGGCACCAGTCGGAATGAAGGAGTTAATGATTCAATTACAAGAACTATTAGACAGGAAGTACATTCAACCAAGTGTGTCTCCTTGGGGAGCACCAGTGTTGTTTGTAAAGAAGAAGGATGGGGCGTTAAGACTTTGTATCGACTATCGAGAGTTGAACAAGTTAACGATTAAGAATAGATACCCTTTGCCCATGATCGATGATCTATTTGATCAGTTGAAAGGGGCAAAGTATTTTTATAAAATAGACTTGCGCACGGGGTATCATCAGTTAAAGGTGAGGAAGGATGATGTACCTAAGACGACATTCAGAACTCGTTATGGTCATTACGAGTTTCTGGTAATGTTGTTTGGGTTGACTAATGCGCCAGCCGCATTTATGGATATGATGAATAGAGTGTTCAAACAATATTTGGACAAGTTTGTCGTAGTGTTCATTGATGATATTCTAGTCTATTCAAAGACCAGAAGATCATTCGGAACATTTAAGAATAGTGTTAGAGACACTACAGAAGGAGAAGTTGTAATACCCATAAATTTTATGATTTAATTTTATTATTAAATAGAGCCGGTGAATTATTTATTTTTATAAATGCTTACGTGGCATGAGGAGAGTAACTCAATTGAATTAAAATTGAGCTGTTGATGATCGATAAGATAGGTTCATGAAATGTCTTGTGTGACACAATGATGGACTTAGTGAAGGATGATTAAGTATTTGCATGTTTAAAGTCCAAATAATAAATTGGGAGTCTAGCCCAATAAGTTAATTGATGGACTGTTAAGTTAGCCCAATAAACTTGGGATATTTAGAATCCAATCGGAATCCAACAAAAGAGTTAACTGAGAGTACATGTATTGATTAAATTAAAATGTGGCATGGGGCAGTGGGCCTGACCGACTAGCCCCTTGTCTATGTCTGAAATCTGTTCTCTTGTCCCCAAATTAGGGTCACCAAGTACAAATAATAGTAGCCTAAACTCTCTTTATACAAATTTTCAAGCTGCTAATCCTAGGCATGCATGGCTAGCTAAGTGGCTGGTATGGAGCGATTGAACAACTCCTTAAATAACCATTGTTCATTTCTATTGCACCATGAATCCCAACATTGGGTAAAGCAAGTGTCTGGTCCATGTTTTCTCTTTAAATACAAGCCACCAGGGCAATCTGTTTTAGCGATAAGAGTGTTGGAGAAATCTGAGTAAAGAATTCTTAGTTGCTAAGCATTACCAAATGGGTGTGTGTGAGATATCAAGGTTAAAGCTCGAGAAGGTATAATTTCTACTCGTTCTTAACTTGAGCCTTGTTGATTCTCATTTTTTCGATTAATAGGTCAAGTATGATGAATTAGCATGATAAAGGGTGTTTAGAAAGTTTACCTTCGATGCATGAATACGTTAAAATTGTCGGAATCCATTGTGGCTACTCGCAAAAGCGAGCATGTTCAACGCTTCGAAATCCATGGGTGCAATTTGCACCGCTTAGGAACCAACTGGTGGGTTCGATCATGTTAGACCTTGTATTAAGAAATTCCCTTAGGTTGTATGCATATTGTAAAGTCTTAAATTAGCCCGACGAACTTAAACTTTGTCGAAGTAGTGTAGACCGAAGTCTTTGAAGGAGCTGCTTCGGGCAAAGCGTGATGTCTTCGAACAGAGCGTAATGTCTTCGGACAAAGTGCGATGTCCTCAGACAGAGCGTAATGTCTTCGGACAGAGCGTAATGTCTTCGAACAAAGCGTGATGTCTTCGGACAAAGCGTGATGTCTTCGGACAGAGCGTAATGCCTTCGAACAAAGCGTGATGTCTTCGGACGAAGCGCGATGTCTTCGGACGAAGCATGTTGTCTTCGATCAAGTCATAATATCTTCGGACATGGCGAGATGTCCTGGGACTCGGAGACAGCATCATAACTTGATATAAGGATGGATTAATAAATACTCCTATACTGTTGTAAACTATTAGTACACGAATAAGTTCTAAGTGGAGAGTTGTACCAACTTCGGAAAATAACCTAATACTTGCAAACATGCGTAGAAGAAGGTTGGTGGGATTAATAGACGTTATGGTCTACTTAAAGAAATGAACCTCTTAGAACTTCGAGGAAGAAAGATTATGAATAAGCTAGCAGTGGTCAATAATATGAGCATGTTAGTGTACCGTTATGAGTTTTGATGGGTACAACAGATAAAAAGAAAAATGTGTTATGTGTACATGTTATTGATATATATCAAGTGTGTTTGGCTAATGAATACCTATACTTACATGAATAGGACAGACATAGTTCGTTGAGGTGATTTTCACTATTAGTAGTAATCAACGCTAAAGGCAAGTTTCTTACTCTACCTTGATTTCAAGTATGCAAGTTCCTATCCCTAAAAACTTGTTACTTATATCATGCAAGTTCTCTATCCCTAACTTATTGTTATTGTTGGGCAAGTTCCCTAACCTCACTCAAATTTACATAGAGCAAGTATCCGAACACTATCATTATTGTGTTGCAAGTTCCTTAAATTCACACACTTTATATGTTGAATTGTTGTCATATCAATCATATTTGATCAAACAAATATCTGCTTCTATTCGAAAATCACTTGTATACCTGGACGTTGTTGTAAGCATTGGACTTATCATTCCTAAATGCATGATGAAAAACTATCTAAGCCCTTGATTCGGCTAGACTATTTTTATGAGTTAAAGAGCTATCCAAACCGATTGATTTGGTTCGGACTATCGTAAATCTAATCGAGATGAACAACCCTCATAGAAGGGGAAATTATATATTGTCGGGGGAACCGACATGCACATATTATAGTATGATTAAATGTTATGCATAACCTAGGGTACTTTTATTTGATCAATTGATGTACTCGTGGATGTTGGATTACAAGTGTAATAATCGCTAATTCTAGTAAGAGTTCTTGGTCCTTAGTGACCGCTCAGTACTTAATTATGTTGAACCTCGAAATGAATAAATCATGAAATTTTGTTAATATCCTTCGGTCCATAGTGACACCTATTGAATACTCTTGGTATTCTTGATATCCTTGAACTATCATTTATTATTATACCCTTGAAAGATTCAAATGCTATAACTGCTTGTTCTTCTAGCTATATTGCTTGCTGGGCAAACTTGTTGCTCATTCTTGCTTCCTAAAACATTACGATTAAAAGCGAGCAAGGCGGTACTTGAGAAAGGACAAGGAAAGGGCAAGGTGATGTAATAACTTAGCCCTTAAGACTAGAAGTATTATTATCATTGTTATTATTATTATGATGTATCCAAGAATGATTAAGCTATGTTAAGCTAATCACAGAATTGTTGTAGTAATGGTTACGGTACCTTGGGACGTGAATATTTATATTACATCAATGTAAATTATTCTATCATTTCCGTTGTTAATGATTTTGTAAGATATTCGTAGTAGTAGCGTGATGCACCGAAATTCGAGATATGAGTGTCTGAATTTTGGGGGATCCACAGAAGTTGTATGCGAAATTCACAAAGTGTGAATTTTGGCTTGAGAAGTTGCAGTTTCTAGGGCATGTTATTGATAAGGATGGAATTTTTGTAGATCCAGTAAAAATAGAAGCAGTTAACGAATGGGAGCGAGCAAAGACGCTAACTGAGGTTCGGAGTTTTCTGGGGTTAGCGGGATACTATAGAAGGTTCATTCAGGACTTTTCTAAATTAGCTACTCCGTTAATAAATCTGACAATTCAGTCGGTGATGTATGTGTGGACTGAAACATGTGAGAACAATTTTCAAGAGTTAAAGAAGAGGTTAAGTGAGGCACCGGTATTGTCCTTACCAGACGATACAGGGAATTTTGTAGTGTTTAGCGATGCTTCGCATAAAAGACTGGGTTGCGTGCTCATGCAGCATGGCAAGGTCATTGCGTATGCGTCACGTCAATTGAAGGATTATGAGAAGGTCTATCTTACTCATGACCTGGAATTGGCAGTGGTAGTTTTTGCCCGAAAGATATGGAGACATTATCTTTATGGTGAGAAATATGAGATATACACGGACCACAAAAGTCTGAAATATATCTTCACACAGAAGGAGTTGAACATGAGACAGAGAAGGTGGTTAGATTTAATAAAAGATTATGATTGTGATATTTTATATCATCCGGGGAAAGCAAATGTAGTAGCCGATGCGCTAAGTAGGAAGGGTAGAGAGAAATTATCAATGTTAACAACTCAAAATGAGTTGATAACAGCGATGGCAAAAAATGGAGCTAGAAGTTAAGTTACCGGAGGAAGCGGTAGAGATGTTATTTTCCATGGAAACCCAACCTACCATAGTGGAGCGGGTTAGGGGAGTACAATTGAGCAATGAGGAGTGCAAACAGATGTAGAAAAGAATAGAAGACGAAGAAAAGACTGAGTATAACCTCGATAAGGAAGGATTACTTCGTTTTGAGGGAAGAATTTGGGTTCCTAATGATCCCTAATTAAAAGAAGAAATTATGATGGAGGCCCATAGTTTGAGGTACTCGATACATCCCGGTACTACGAAGATGTATCAAGACCTTCGTCAGAACTTGTGGTGACTGAATATGAAGAGGGAGATAGCAGAATATGTTAGTAGGTGCTTAACTTGTCAAAAAGTTAAGGCTGAACATCAACGACCGAGCAGGTTGTTACAACCGCTAAAAATTTTGGAGTGGAAGTGGGAGCACATCACGATGGACTTTGTGGTGGGACTCCCAGCAACAAGAAAAGGATACGATGTTATTTGGGTGATAGTGGATCGATTGACGAAATCGGCTCATTTTCTACAAATAGGAGTTAGGTATAACCTAGATCAGTTAGCTAAGCTGTATGTCAAGGAAATTATTTCCAGACATGGAGTGCCTGTTTCGATCGTGTCAGATCGTGATCCACGATTCACATCGAACTTTTGGAGAAGTTTACAAGAGCAAATGGGAACGCTTGATTAAGATTGAGTCTGCCGTATCATCCTCGAGATGGATGGTCAGAGTGAGCGGACAATTCAAACGCTTGAAGATATGTTAAGATCTTGCGTTATGGATTTCAAAGGGAGTTGGGACGAATTTCTACCGTTGGTGGAATTTTCGTACAACAATAGTTTTCACGCTAGTATAGGCATGCAGCCTTATGAAGCGTTGTATGGGAGGAAGTGCCGAACTCCATTGTGTTGGGATGAGGTGGGTGAAAGTTGGATGTTGGGACCTGAGATGGTTCAGCAGACGGCGGACATGGTAGAGTTAATACATACTCGATTAGTTGCGGCTCAAGACCAGTAAAGGAAGTATGCAGATCCTCACAGAGAGAATAGAGAATTCGATGTAGGATCTTTTGTTTTTCTGAAAGTATCGCCTTGGAAAGGGAAGATACGTTTTGGAAAGAAAGGGAAGTTAAGTCCAAGGTTTGTAGGACCTTTTGAGATTTTAAAAAGAATAGGGGAGGTAGCGTATGTAGTAGCCTTACATCCGAGAGATGGAACGATTCATAATGTGTTTCATGTGTCGATCATAAGCGTCCTTATAAACCAGACTATAAACACGTGATAGAGTATGAATCTATTCAGATAGAGAAGGACTTGTCCTATGAGGAACTTCCAATTCAAATTATTGATAGGAAGGAACAAGTTTTAAGAAATAAGGTCATACCTTCAGTGAAGGTGTTATGGAGAAACCACAATGCTGAAGAAGCAATGTGGGAGCTCGAAAGTAAAATGAAGGAAGATTTTCCTCATTTGTTTTTGTAATTATAAGCTAAGATTGTGGGGATAGAATCCTTATAAGGGGGAGAGAATGTAACGCCCGAGAAAATCGGATTTTTATGACAATTAAATTTTTATTTGATTATGTGAATTAAATGAATTTAATTAATTTCTTTGTGAGTAAGCTATGTGAAGGTCGTTCTATGACTTAGAATGTGCTAACGTGGTTAGTATTCTGGCTACATGTTAGAAATAGTTGTTTGGAATTTCTAAGATGATAATAATTGTTTTCCGAGAAATTTCCATAAAAACACTATTCATCAGTTTATGTTCGAGGAATTATTTTTAAATTCTGGGAAACGCGTAATGATAGAATATCGTGACGAGTTGGAATATCTGATAATATTTCATTTATGGAAAACGCAGTTTTCGCCTGCGAACTTAAAACCTAAGGGTTGAGTATATTGATTTCCGACAAGGAAATAATATACGTAGAAGGAATGGCGTTAGGTTTAATTCAAGTGTTATACAATTGGTGATGCTAGTTAGTATCTATGTATAATACGTTGAGTAAATACGAGGTACAATACGATTATTGTACGTATGGTATACGAAGGGAATACATGAATTGTACGTGTAGAATACGATGCGTATCATAGGATTAATCTATGTATCAATGAGTAATTCACTTGTATTTGATTATGATTAGCCCAATAAATTGAATGACTACGCTCAATGAGATGGATGGGTTAAGTCCAAGTCAAGGCCTAATGTTTTTTAGTTAAGCCCAATTCATTAAAATCAAACCGTGGGTCGAACCGGTGGGTCACCGAATGGGTAAAACCCATGGGGAAACCCATGGGATGTCAGAAAAGGAGGTGGGCCGGCCACCTTGGTGTGGAAGTCAAGCATAAGTCTTGGTCACCAAGTGTTTTACTTGGTCACCACACATGAATAGTAAGGAGGTGATGGTTCTTTGACCATTATGCCCTGCATTCTAATTTTCTATAAATAAGAAGCTAGGTTGATTCATTTGTGAGTTTTTCAACTTGCCAACCTATATCATTTGAGAGAGAAAAGAGAGCTAGACTTATAAGTCCTTCACTTGGGAAGCTTTAACCTTTATTCTTCCAAGAGATTTTTAAGAAACTTGAGGTAATACTTCTTGTTCTTCATTCTCCATCTCTTTTTGATTTTTCTTTTGTATTGGAGAATCATAGATGGGTGGTATATGCCTTGTATGAGAGATTAAAGATGAGTTACCATAGATTCAATCTCTATAAATCATGAGATTATAAGGATCATAAATTTTGAAATAGTTTTGAACCATGAAAATATTGATAGTTGAGATTAATTGTTTATAAACGATTGGACTCCATCAATCCGTTAGTATTTGCATCTTGTTTGAATAGGATATAGATATGAAGTTCATGAAGTATTCCATGTGATTTGGCCTAGAGAACCCTAGTAACGAAGATATGGCGAATTTTACGAAAATAGACGTTAAACGTCGAAAACGTAGAAATTCGGATTGGTAGTCGAAAGTTGCCGTGAGACTTGAAAATGTTGGTTTTCAATGTCAACACGTGAGACAGGGTAATTAAGAGTTGTGGGTTCAATAATCGTCGGATTCTGACTTAGAACGAAGAAAATGAGCATTGAACGCTCATTAACGTTCACGAACGTATATATAATGAACTTAATAGTGAATTATGAGTTAACGGATTCAAAAGTGTTGAATTCTTATATAAACGCGTAGGGTATGTCATTTATGACATGTAGGCTTTTGAACAGACCAAATCGGGCTTATAACGAAGAAGTTACGGCCCCGGGAAATTCACACAAGTTTTCAAAACTGCTGAGAATCTGGTAATGAGGTCTGGCGCCGCGGCGCCAGACGTAGTTTAAAAAGCCATGTCGCAGCGCCAGTTATGGCCAGAAAAAAATAAAAAGGTCTGGAGACTCGCGCCACAGCGCGAGAGTTTGTTCATGGACTCGCGCCGTAGCGCCAAGTCCGGGCAAAACCTCTGGAGAGTGGCGCCGCAACGCCACTAGAATGCTTCTGATGTCACGCCGCAGCGCGAGTTCAGTGCTTTTGATAATAACTTAGGTTTTGAACTTTAGTTATTTCAAGACCTATTTGGGTTGAGTTTATATACTCAATAAATGTACTAAGACTAATCCTATATTACCTATAGTAAGGTATAGAGTATGAAACTTAGGAATGTAATGCATGTTAACAAGATATGTACAACGAACAAAGTTGGTACCTTATCAACGATGTTTGAGTCCGGTTAATAAATGTCAATAGAGTGATACACCGGGACAAAGGGTAATAAGTCATGTTGACTTTAATAAAGATATTAAGTTAACACAGACATAGAAGAGAAAGAAGCTTGTAGGAACAATGTGAATAGTAGTTTGATAGCTAATTATAGTGTGCTATGTGAACATATCTTGTAGATTCTGTAAAGGCTGAGGTCAGTCGAATAAGTTATTTGAAGACGCTGAAAGGCAAGTTTTCTTAACGCTTTTCTAACTTCCATGTTAGCCAAGTTTTATGTGATTCGTTGAACTGAATTGCAAGACTTGTTTTAAAGAAAGGGTCGATGCCAGATTTTAAATCGGCTAGACTATTCGTAAGATATAGATTGATTATTATTCATATCATTCTATATAGAAATGTTAAGGCTATTTTATGCCAAGTAATTGGTATGGACGTGAAGGTAAGGTTTGTCTATGAACAAACAAAAGTATTTTTCATCGATTATATGATGGGCACACAAGTTTGCTAAAAATATTAAACGTAACACGTTTAATGAATGTAGTGTTGATCAACATAGAAGTACTTATAGTTGATCACCTAGAAGTGCTCGTAAGTTATACGGATGAATGGCCTTAGTGTTGTGGACTCCTTTTCAAGTATGAAAACTAAAATTTCTTTCGTTCATGGTCTATCGTAGGTTCGTAATTCCTAATCTATTCTATACTTTGGGAATTGATGTTATGAACTATTAAAGTATTATTGATTCGTAATACTTCATAACTATTGTTCGATTATGTTGGAATTGTTGTATAAATCATGAATGTGGTATTCTGTTATCCTTGATTAAACTTGCTTTGGTTGTCATGCTCACTTCTTTCTTGAATTATATAACTACTGATTAAAGATGAACGCATCTTTGTGAATGCCAAGAATGATAAGGCAAAGCTAAGATGGATGCTTAGGCATTGTGTAATAGTTTAGTAAGTTTGTATGTATTATACATTATGAACAATGAACGATGTAACCAGTTTATGAACCTGGGAAGGATTATACTTTGATTGTAATAAGAAGATAATAATTACTTTCATTTTGTTGTATTACAATGGAATGATTGTATGGATGTTAGTACAGTGGAGCACCATCTGTGGGGTTGGAAGATACCCGAATTTGGGGGCGTCACACGTAGTACCGTGAGGAATTGCGTTGGAGATTCGGAGCGTTTCAAAAATTCTATAATCGGTATAATATCTAACAACTGAATTACTTATTTTTCGCATGGATCCTGTTTTAGGTTTTCGAAAATTGCTTTAAAATTTTAATTTTCGCTGTGTGTTTCTGTGCCGAAACCCAACAGTGACTTTATTTATCTCCGGTGAGAAGGGTGATCCAGGACAACCTGAAGAGGTCCCTGTCGGACTCTTAGCTGCTAGTAACTTCTCCAATTCTGCGACCCTTCTAGCGAGGGGATCGGCCTCCTCTTTACGGGGGGACGAATGGTGTCTGTCCCGCTCGTATTCGGGTGACGCAATCATCCTCTTTTTCCCAGATCTTCTGTCATCCGATCGACTCCTCCTTCGGCTTCTTCATTCTCGGGAGCGACTCCGGGGTCGGCTCATTTCCTTTCTAGCATCATCCCATCGGGGTGATCGGGATCCGCTATGATGTATGCGCCTATTCGAGGAGGCTTCTTGTTCTCCGTCCATTTTAGCCATATGTGGCTCGAGTTCCTCCTGTTGTAGCCGTAGTGCCAACATGGCATCTTTATTCTGCTCCATCTTCCTTTTCAGGATGAACTTCCGCTGGTCCCGGCTACCTTCTCCTCTTTCTTGCCACACGAGGGTCCAAGAATGGTTTTCTTCAGGCCTGACTCGCATGATTGGGCGTATGTTGGCTGTCGTGGAAGAGTTTACGCCGGAGGGAAAAGGTTGGCACCTCCTGAACCTCCAGAATTTTGGACCTTAGTCGGTCCTTCATCGAACCCCTCACCTGGGTGGTCTGGTGTAACTGGTGAGTCTTCGCCTTTTCCTAGACAGAGGTACCATTCTCCTGACTCGACATGGCCTGCTACCGAAAAAAACGTACCGTGATTGCAAAAAAGCATTAAAAAGCCCTCCTTCTAGCGCTAATGTTAACGCCAAGTTTCATCTACGCGTCCAATCACAGAATCCACGAGATGAAACCTGCACAATAATAGATCACACCAGAAGCTTGACGGCTTGTGCCGCCGGGGGATAGCTCTGGTGTGAGAATAAGTACAGACCGTTCACAAGGTTTAACAATGGAGGCTTAAGTGTTTAGTGCTCAAAGATGTATTACCTGTTAATTGTAGTTAAGCAAATACTATTTTGCAACACAAGTGTCATAGCTATTTATTTGCTTTAAATTCTCAGTTTAGCTCCCTTATTACTCCACACAGCCAAGTCTAATCTCATCTGTTCTAATCCAGTCCATAGCAGTCAAATATCATATCAATAATCATTCATAGCAGTTAACCTTAAGAATCTCTATTTACATACTTATATAACCTATAAATTTTTTTGTTGTTATGCTTAATTCTCATCCACTGCTAACACTATTTTATATTACCAAATTCTCTTAGACTAATAAATTGCCACCACGCATAAGTAAATTAACCTTGATCAAATACTCACATGTATGAAAAAAAATATAATCAAGACAAGTTAAAATACCTTATGCCTACTTGTTTATAAGCTCTTGTTATCCCTTAAATGCCGCCCAAACCACACCACGTAAATCGTGAAGCTTTCCTCTTTCTTGCTCTAACCGGAAAGAAATTTTGAAATTTATTTGGGAGAGGAGATGGGGCGGGTGGAGACAGAAAATGTAAGGAAGCCTATATGGGTTTGTACAAGGACAACTCCTCCTTGCTTAGAAAAAACCCACTGTGTGATTTCTCCCAAATTGATGACAACTCATGTCGTTATTTTACTTGACTGATAACTTTATCTTAAGGCTATGTTTGGGTTATCTCATAAACATAACCCATTTGTTCCCTCTCCGTACTTATCGCATCATATGAACTATATTTTATTTGATAAATTGACTTTATAATATTAAAATAATTTATTTACCATAAACTACTCTAATATTTACAAAAATACATCAAATGTATTTTTCATTAACTTACTCACATATTCACGTAACAAATATACTTAAATATATTTATCACGTCTTATTCCCATATTTTTTTTACCGCAAATAATTTTAAATAAGCGATTCAATAAATCAAATATTTTAATAATTTGATTTCTTTTTCCTCATAAATTGCTTCTCATAATTTATTAAGTATGGTAAATATTAATTATTATACTACTCATATCACCATATCACATATTATATTTCTCATGATAATATATAAAATATAATAACACATACTTAAATAAAAATAAAAAATTTATTCCAGTAAATTCTTATTTTATTTTACTCAGGAAAAATGCGATTAGCTACAATAATGAAACAGCGATGGCTAGGTTCTTGGCAGGATTGAACTGGGAGATTGCAGACTTGGTTGAATGACAACATTATTTGGAGTTAGAAGAATTGGTACATATTGCTACTAAGATATAAAAACAACTCAAGAGGCGAGGAGGACAACAAGGACAATGTAATGCTAGTTCATCATGGAGACCTAATTTGGCAAAGCGAGAGGAAAAGACAGTTGTGTTCAAACCAAAGGTGGAACCTAAGCAAGGATCGACTAGCCGAGATACTCAAGGTAAAAATGAAAAACCTTCTTTTGGGCATAATTGGGACATTGTATGCTTTAAGTGTCAAGTCAGGGGACATATTTCTAGCCAATGTCCAAATCAGAGGAAAATGTTGTTACTTGATAATGGAGATGTGGAAACCGAGGGGGAAAAGAGCGACACTGATTCTATGCCACCATTAGAGGAGATAGGTGAGGATGCGATACATGGTGAAATTCTGGTTACAAGAAGAGCACTTAGTACGCAGGTTAAGGAGGAGAGAAGTGAACAGCGAGAAAATCTATTTCATACTCGATGTCTTGTGAATGGGAAAATATTTTGCGTAGTCATAGATGGAGGCAGCTGTACAAATGTGGCAAGCACTACGATGGTGGAGAAATTAAAGTATCTTTTGCAGTGGCTCAATGATAATGCAGACATTAAAGTAACCAAACATGTGTTAGATCCATTTGCTATTGGTCGGTATGTTGATGAGATATTGTGTGATGTGGTGCCTATGCAGGCAGGGCATATGTTATTGGGTAGACCATGGCAGTTTGATAGGAAGGTTCAACATGATGGGTTTACCAATGTATATTCCTTTGTTTATGACAAGAAGAAAATCTCTTTGCGACCTTTGTCACCACAACAAGTACATGAAGATCAAATTCATTTGCAGAAAGATTATGTACAAAGAAAAGGAGTGAAGAAAAGAAAAATTAAGAAGAAGAAAAGAGAGAAAAAGAAAGATGAGAGAAAAACAAATATACTAGCAAAAGAGAGTGATGTGAGAAGAGCTTTGATTTCTAAACAGCCTATGATTTTACTTCGGTATAAAGAGGCGCTTTTGAATACTAACACTAATGAATTTTTTCCTAGTGTTATTTCATCTCTCTTACAGGAATTCAAAGATGTATTTCCCGAGGAGCTTCCTCATGGACTACCACCTATTCGGGGAATTGAGCATCAAATTGATTTTGTTCCCGGTGCGAAGATTCCAAACCGGCCAACTTATCGGAGTAATCCCGAGGAGACGAAGGAGTTACAAAGGCAAGTTGACGAGCTGATGGGGAAAGGATTCGTGAGAGAAAGTATGAGCCCGTGTGCAGTTCCGGTGATTCTAGTGCCGAAAAAGGATGGAAAATGGAGGATGTGCATCGATTGTCAAGCGGTAAATAACATTACGATAAAATATCGACATCCCATTCCTCATTTAGATGACATGTTAGATGAATTACATGGGTCTTGCATATTTTCAAAAATTAATTTAAAAGTGGTTATCATCAAATTAGAATGCAAGAGGGTGATGAATGGAAAACAACGTTTAAAACTAAATATGGTCTTTATGAATGGTTGGTATTAACTTTCGGTTTAACTAATGCTCCCAACACTTTCATGAGATTAATTAACCATTTTTTGCGTCCATTCATTGGAAAATTTGTCAAAATTTATTTTGATGATATCATGATTTATAGCAAAAACTTGGAAGATCATGCATTGCATTTAAAATCTGTTTTAGATGTACTTAGGAAAGAAAACTTATTTGCTAACATGAAAAAATGCCATTTTGTTCGGATATAATTGTTTTTCTTGGCTTTGTTGTGAGTTCACAGGGAGTCCAAGTTGATGAGGAGAAAATACGTGCGATCCGGGATTGACCGAGTCCAACCAATGTAAGTCAAGTACGAAGCTTTCATGGACTCGCAAGTTTTTAGTGACGCTTTGTTCGGAATTTTAGTGAGATTACAGTTGTGACGCCCCCAAAACAAGTATACATCACCCATCTTGAGTCGCCAAATACATGGTACAAAATACAAATACAACTTAATTATACAACTGTCGTGTAAGATACGACAAAACATATGCTCTGAGTTTAAATACAAATATTGTCATCTAGACAATATCCACACTCAATGGAGTCCTCATTACAATTATTATCACACTATTCCATAGAATAGTGAGGACTACTAAAGCCACTTATCCTGGAACATCACTCCATTCCCCGACTCGTCCCAGCTATATTCTCATTTCCTGAAGAGAACAATGAAAGAAAATGGTGAGCTCAACTAGCTAGTAAGAAATATTATGACTAAGATAATGCATAATAAATTATCCTTAGCCTTCAACAGTATAACAACTGATAGAATATAATAGACAACAAGTTTAACTGCAGCGGAACAAGCAATCCATTAGAAGAGTCAAGTAGAGCATAAAATCTACTATCTTCTATGATTTAAAAAAAATTTCATCAACTTTATCGCTGAGACTCAGCTTAATAAATAAAATTGAATCATCCCTGCACCACAGCCAAGGATATTCATGTAATCATCAATGGTCATCATTATACCGAATAATCCCTGGTTATAATCATACCATGCAACAACTGTCCATCCATGAACTACAAGCCAATGAGGACTTTTACCACATCATTCGTTATATTACGGTCATGATTATACCGAATAATCTCTGGGCATAATCATACCAAGTCCATCTATGCACGTAAGCAAAAGATGACTTTCATCACAATATAAGCATGATGATGATGACAATGACATAATAATTCAATAAAACAAGTTCAAATTTTTTTTTAAAGATTTATAATTTAATTTATCCAAAATTTAATAACGTTCAAATTGTCAACATGATACTGCTTTGTTGAGTAAAATTCAAGAATACTCAGAAGAATATTTCCATGAAAAGATATTGGATGAAGCGCAAATATCAAGGATATTCTACTAATTTCATGGAGTATAGAAGCCAAAATTATAACCAAGTGAGTATAATAGAATATATGAAACTACAAATAGATTTTCGCCCGCCATGCGGTAATCTACGTAGACAGATCATTTCCACAATTTAATAAGGAATGAATATGAAGGTCATTCACCATGCATGCGGTAGTCCATATAGACAGGTTATTCCAACATAATAATAAAGAATAGAATAATGTAAGAATTCACCATGCATGTATAATCCAGATGCATGTGTTATTCCAACAGAATAATAAAGAATGGAATAATGTAAGAATTCACCGTGCATGCGAATCAGACATGCAAAAGTTATTCCAATGTAATAATAAAGAATGGAATAATGTAAGAATTCACCAGCACGCAGTAATCAAGATGCATATGTTATTCCAATGTAATAATAAAGAATGGAATAACAACCCTTAAGAGTATTGAAAGAAATAACGTGACGCCCCCAAAATTAGGTATACATCACCCATCTTGAGTCGCCAGATACATGGTACATAATTCAAATACAACTTAATAATACAAATGTGCATGTATAATAATACGACAAAAACATAAATCGTGAGTTTGAATACAAATATTGTCTACAAGAGAGTATACAAACTCAAAAGGAGTCCTCATTACAATTATTATCACACTATTTCATGTAATAGTGAGGACTACTAATGCACCATCTAGACCATCACCCGCTTCCCGACTCGTCCCAAATTATATTCTCATTTTTCAAGAGAACAAAGTGAAAGAAAGGGTGAGCTCAACTAGCCCAAGAAGAAATATTATGACTAAGATAATGCGTAATAAATTATCATTAGTTTTAAATAGTGTTAAACCGATACAATATAACAAACATCAAGTTTAATCAGCAATGAACAAGCAATCCATTAAAAGAGTCAAGTAGAGAATAAAATCTACTATCTTTTAGGATTTAAAAGGTTTTTCATCACTTTTATCGCTGGGACTCAGCTTAATAAATAATCCACATCATCGAATCACCCCTGCACTACGGCCAAGGATATTCTTTAGTATCACGACCATTAATTATCCATGCACTACGGCTAAAGATAATCATGTTTTCATCAACGGTCCTGATCATGCCATAAAACAATTCATCTTTGCACCCTTGGCCGAAGAGAATCCATAGCCATAATCATACCAAAAATTGTCCATCAATGCACTACGGGCCAATGAGGACTTTTTCCACATCATTTGTAACATTACGGTCATGATTACACCGAATAATCCCTAATCATAATCATACCAAGTCCATCTATGCACTACAGGCCACGGATGACTTTCAACAAAATATAAGCATGAGGATGATGACAATGATATAAGAATTCAATAAAACAAGTTCAAGAATTAATTTGTCCAAGAACCAATAACGTCCAAATTGTCAACATGATACTGCTTTGTAGAGTAAAATTCAAGAATGCTCAGAAAAATATTTCCATGAAAAGATACTAGATGAAGCACAAATATCAAGGATATTCCAATAATTTCATGGAGTATAGAAGTCAAAGTTTTAATCAACTGAGTATAATAAAGAATGGAATAACAAAAGAAATCACCATGCATGCAAAGATTAGATAGACAAAGTTATTCCAATGTAATACTAAATAACGGAACTGTGTCGTGCAAAATTCAAGACCGGATGTGATGTTCCAATGTAATAATAAAGAATGGAATAACAACAAAAATCACCATGCATGTCAGATTCAGACAGACAAAGTTATTCCAACAGTAATACTAATAAGAACGGAATCAGTCCCGTGAAACGCATACATACATGATATTCCAACATAATAATAATAAAGATTTTAATCAGTCCCACAGAAACGCGATGTAGTATGGATATTCCAAATGTATAATAAAGACGGAATCAGTCCCACAGTAAAACGCATGCATGCATGTGATATTCCAATGTAATAATAAAGACGGAATAATAGAAGAATGTCACCAAGTATAGGGTAGCTCACAGATACAAAAGTTATTCCAATGTAATAATAAAGAATGGAATAACATAAGTTCTCTTCATGAATCCAAAAGAATAACACCCCTTACGAGTACAATAAATAATATTCTCTACCTTAGAAAGAAGAGTACTGGATATAGAAGTAGTGAAATAGCAGAACACTTTTCTTCTTTCTCTCTATAGTTTTCTCTCTAGAGTTTCAAAGTGAATTCGTAAGAAATAATGAAGGAATGAGCTTCTATTTATAGAAAAATGGATCCAGATAAGTAACTAACTCATGAAGCGGTCCAGATTGATTTACTTAAATCGGACTATCCATATTTAAAGCAAAATCTTTTAAATAAAATATAATATATTCTATTTATAATATAATAAAATGAATAACTTTATAAAAGATTTTACTATACAAACACTATGCAGCACTATGCAAACAAAGATGCATAATAAAATATAATATATTATAATTATTGTCTAATAAAATGTATAACTTTATAAAAGTATTCTGCTTTATATAAAAAGATTTTACTATGCAAAATACTATGCGTATACACTATGCAACACTATGCATAATAGAATATAATATATTCTATTTATGTAATAACTTTATAAAAGTATTCTGCTTTATATAAAAAGATTTTACTATGCAAAACACTATGCAGACATACTATGCATAATAAAATATAATATATTCTATTTATAGAATAACTTTATAAAAGTATTCTCGCTTTTATTACATTAATAATACCAATAAAACAAAACCGAAAGTGACTTATCACGTAAGCATCAATAATCAATATCGTGTGCTACTATGCAACCACGCCAGACATCGCATACTTTCAACATCTAAGTTTTCAACAAGATTAACAGTAAAACTTCCGCCGTTATTTTTATAAAGTATTTTTGTTGCTTTTCTTAATCCGACAATAATTCCGCTATGGGTGCACCAATGATTGTGCCGTTGCATTTAATATTCCCGTTAAAACGAATATTCCCCACCAATCGAATATTATATAACAACTCATGTATTTTTGCAAAATTTATAAATATTACCCACAACTATAACATTATATCAAATCCACACCATAATATTCAAAAAATTATTTCGAGAAAATTAAATATTTATTCATAAAATCTAGGGTCTCACAATCTCCCTCCTTATGGAATTTTGCCTCTAAATTTACGACGCACTTGATATGTCGAAATGTAAGGATATACCTCGACTTCATTTCAAATTCCAACTCTTAAGGTATAACCTTTGAGTGTTGAATACGATTCTTCTTATCCAAGATTTTAACACGTATCTCCTCATACGTTAAATCTTCTGCTATCTCGTCCGGTTCTGAATTAATAATGTGGTTCGGGTTGTCCACATATTTACGTAACATCGATACGTTAAAAATGTTATGAACACGTGACATACTTGGCGTTAAAACGAGTTTATAAGCCACAGTTCCTACTTCATCGAGGATTTCAAATGGGCCAATAAAATTGAGGGTTGAGATTTCCTCTCTTCATCGATTCTTGCTTCTAGAATAATGCCCTCTTGAACCTTCTTCTTCACATTCATCAGCTCTAAGTATGTAGCTTGCACGGCTTTAACTTTATCGATTAAAGTCGATTCTACTCGTATATTCGTTATCTTCACGTGGGTCCCTAGAGTCTTTATCTCTATCTTCATCACTTGTAAGTTATACGAAATGGATTTTTATGTTAACAACATCGCCCTCGTAAACGCATACGATCTTCTACTCAACACGTCAGCTACCACATTCACTTTCCCACAATGGTATTGAATGGTACGATCGTAATCTTCAACAGCTCGAGTCAACGTCTTTGGCATGTTATACATTTGTTTTAGTTGAAGAAATATTTGAGGGTTTTAGAAATGGGTTTTGTACTGGGGTCAATACAAAATTCGATTTCACGCTCTAGGTGTAGGCTAAGAAGACTTCAAGAATACGTCAGGAAATTTATTAACAATAGAAATATCATTCAAAGATGTGACCCTCATCAAAGACTTGGATAGTACGTCACATTGATACCTATCAACTTGCCATCGTCATTCACAACGTCACCTATAGAAAGTCTGGCTTTGGTGCATTCCACTCAAGGAAGTCAACAACAAAAGGACCGGGGCTCTTTACTTATGGCTTTATATGACAATGATTGACTTTAGTGGTTTGGTTGCTTGAATTCGCATAAAAGGTGGGTTAGGAATATGAAAGCTAACAACCTTACAAAGAGCATGATGAGTAGTTAACCAATCGATTCCTAAAATCGCATCAAAGACAAGTATTTTAACAGAGATAAGATTGGCACGTAACGTGAATGTATCAATTTGAATTAAACAAGATTTATAAATATTGGAGGTAACGAAGGTTTCTACTATCAAAGTTTCAACCAATAAGTCAAAGTCTAATTTCTCCGAAGTCAAATTTAAACGTTGAGCGCAAGCAAGAAATATAAAAGAATGGGTAGAACCGGTATCTAATAAGGTATAGACTTCGCAAGAATTTATAATTAACTAACTCATGCTAACTTCGTTCGGGTCACTCCCTTTTTGAGAAGTCACGAAAAATGCTCTTCCTGAAACCATCGACTTTTGTTTTGTCCAGATCCGCCTTTTGGTGCCATTGCTCCAAATTGGACTTGACTTCACTATACGACAAAATTGAGCTAAATGACCTTCTCTTCTTGAAATTTCTATTTCTATTATCTTGGCCATGATTACCACCGAAGTGTTTACCATTCTTGGCATGATAATTTCCCCCACAATGGTTATCATTGTTCACCGACCGTGCCACCGGCCCCGATTATTATCGTGTTGTTGGTCGTTACCTTTTGGTTGAGCTGACTCAACGGTCTCGTGTGCTTCATTGCTTAAACACTGTCACAAAACAAGGGTTAATTAATATATCACATATTATCCCTATACCCTGACTGACCAATTAAATATCAAATAAACTTAGGTAGGTCATACTAGCAAAGGAATTTCGCTCTCCCTCCTAGTTCTTGTCTCACATCTTAGCCAGGATCATATCCCTAAGCTTTGATACCAACCGTGATGCCCCCAAAATTAGGTATACATCACCCATCTTGAGTCGCCAGATACATGGTATGTAATTCAAATACAACTTAATAATACAACTGTGTGGTGTACAATACGACAAAGCATAAACCTGTGAGTTTGAATACAAATATTGTCTACTAGAGAGTATACAAACTCAAAAGGAGTCCTCATTACAATTATTATCACACTATTTCACAGAATAGTGAGGACTACTAATGCACCATCTAGGACCATCACTCCGCTCCCCGACTCGTCCCAGCTATATTCTCATTTCTCAAGAGAACAATGAAAGAAAGGGTGAGCTCAACTAGCCCAAGAAGAAATATTATGACTAAGATAATGCGTAATAAATTATCATTAGCCTTAAACAAAGTTGTTAAACCGATACAATATAACAAACATCAAGTTTAATCTAGTTAGAACAAGCAATCCATTAAAAGAGTCAAGTAGAGAATAAAATCTACTATCTTTTATGATTTAAAAGGTTTTTCATTACTTTTATCACTGGGACTCGCTTAATAAATAATCCACATCATCGAATCACCCCCGCACTACGACCAAGGATATTCTTTAGTATCACGACCACTTAATTATCCATGCACTACTACTTAAAGATAATCATGTTTTCATCAATACCCTAATCATGCCATAAAACAATTCATCTTTGCACCTTGGTCAAGAGAATCCATAGCCATAATTATACCAAAATCGCCCATCAATGCACTACGGGCCAATGAGGACTTTTTCCACATCATTTGTAATATTACGGTCATGATTACACCGAATATTCCCTGGTCATAATCATACCAAGTTCATCTATGCACTACAGGCCACAGATGACTTTCAACAAAATATAAGCATGAGGATGATGACAATGATACAAGAATTCAATAAAACAAGTTCAAGAATTAATTTGTCCAACAACCAATAACGTCCAAATTGTCAACATGATCACGCTTTTGTAGAGTAAAATTCAAGAATGCATGTAAGAATATTTTCATGAAAAATATCGATGAAGCTTAAATATCAAGGATATTCCACTAATTTCATGGAGTATAGAAGTCAAAGTTTTAATCAACCGAGTATAATAAAGAATGGAATAACAAAAGAAATCACCATGCATGCGGTACTTCGTATAGATAGGTTATTCCAATAGAATAATGGAACCAGGTTAGACGAAATTTGCACCGACAGGATGTTCCAACAGAATAATAAAGAATGGAATAACAACAGAAATCACCATGCATGTGGTACTTCGCATAGACATGTTATTCCAACAGAATACTAATAAGGATAGAATCAGGTCCTGCGTAAAATGCACAAACAGGATATTCCAACATAATAATAATAAAGACGGAACCAGGTCCGGCGTAAAACGCACAGACAAGATATTCCAACATAATAATAAAGACGGAATCAGTCCCACAGTAAAATGCATGTACAGATATTCCAACAAAATAATAAAGATTTTAATAATGAAGAAAGTCACCAAGTATAGGGTAGCTCAGCATACAAAAGTTATTCCCACGTAATAATAAAGAATGGAATAACATAAGTTCTCTTCATGAATACAAAAAATAACACCCCTTACGAAAGTACAACAAATAATATTTCCTACCTTAGGTTAAAAAGATCTGGATATAGAAGTAGAAGAAGTAGCAGAACACTTTTCTTCTTTCTCTCTATAGTTTTCTCTCTAGAGTTTCGGTGAATTCGTAAGAAATAATGAAGGAATGAGATTCTATTTATAAAAAATGGACTGCATAGTAACTAACTCACTAATTAACGGTCAGATTGATTTACTTTAAATCATTTATTCCATATTTAAAGCAAAATCTTTTAAATAAAATATAATATATTCTATTTATAATCTAATAAAACGAATAACTTTATAAAAGATTTTACTATGCAAACACTATGCATAATAAAATATAATATATTGTAATTATTGTTCAACAAAATGTATAACTTTATAAAAGTATTCATTTTATATAAAAAGATTTTACTATGCAAAATACTATGCAGACACTATGCATAATAGAATATAATATATTCTACTTTTAGAATAACTTTATAAAAGTATTCTGCTTTTATTACATTAATAATACCAATAAAACAAAACCGAAAGTGACTTATCACGTAAGCATCAATAATCAATACCATGTGCTTACTATGCAACCACGCCAGACATCGCATTTTTTAACACCGAGTAGTGTTTCAAAAGATTAACGGTAAAATTTCCGCCGTTATTTTCATAAAGTATTTTTTGTCATTTTCAATCAATCCGATAATTACATTGTAGGGTCCACCAATGATTGTGTCGTTGCACGAATATTCCATGTTAAAATGAATATTCCCCACCAATAGAATATTATATAACAACTTGCGTACTTTGCAAAATTTATAAATATTACCCACAACTATAACATTATATCAAATTCACACCATAATATTCAAAAAAATTATTTCGAGAAAATTAAAAATCTATTCATAAAATCTGGGGTCTCATAACTCTCTTCATGAATACGAAATAAATAATACTCCTTACCTTAGAAGAAACTTGATACTGGAATAGTGAGGTAGCAGACTTCTCTTCTTCTTTCTTTCTATAATTTCTCTGTATAATAATTGCTCTATAGCTTTAGTGAATTGGTGAAAAATAATGAAGGAATGAGCTTTTATTTATAGGAAAATATAGTTTCAATAATTGAACATTTTGGGGCTCGAAAATATTACAGTATAATACCTTCCTCTTTTTCTTCATTTTTAATTTAGTCCTGCAAGTATTATCAAACTTACACCACCTCCCTTAATAGTAAATCATGTGACTCAATAGTTCTAAACATGTGAAAAAAACAATTATAGTATAGTATCTCCATCGATACCTCCATTTTTATTTTAGTCATGCAAGTATTATCAATCTTGCACCAACTCCCCTAATAGTAAATCATGTGAATCAATAGTACACACATGTGAACACATAGTTATAAACATGTGAATTAATAACAATTAATTGCTCATTTATCTGGTGAATTACCCGATTGGTCAATATAACCTCCAAACATCAATTATTATCGAAATAAATGTCGATTTCCACTAACACTAATAATTCCCACACAATGGAACTATCAATCTCATCTTTAATCAACACGAACTTATCCATGATTAATATTATAACGCACAATTTTTAACAACCAGGTCGTTATTAGGAAAGAGGGGGCTTTCCAATAAGGATTTATCCCTATTGGCGCGGAATTAGATTATCTAACATCTCCTTGACAGAACTTCTAGACATTGTCAATATTGCAAATAATAATATCAATAACTTTGTCGTCTCAATTATTGATGTAATAATATAACATATTATGCAGATGATACTGTGACAATAATTGAATCAATAATATGAGAGATATGATGCAGCAATTACTGTAGCAATAATTGAGTATAATTGAGTGACTTCTTACGTAAGCATCAATAATCAATACCGTGTACTACTATGCAACCACGCGTATTATTGTACTTTTACTACTAGGTAATTCAACAGTTTAACAGTAAAACTTTCGCCGTTATTTTTATAAAAACATAATTCTGTCGTTTTCTTACTACGACAATACTTCCGTTGTGGGGTCCACCAATGATTGTGCCGTCGTACGAATATTCCCTGTTAAAACGAATATTCTCCGACCAATCGAATATTATATAACAACTTGCTTACTTTGTAAAATTTATAAATATTATCCACAACTATAACATTATATCAAATTCACACCATAATATTCAAAAAAATATTTTGAGAAATTTAAATATTTATTCATAAAATTTGGGGTTTCACAACAGCACCAATGACCGAGGTCATCAAGAAAAGTGTGGGCTTTAAGTGGGGTGATGAACCGGAAAAAGCATTTAATTTGATTAAGGATAAATTGACAAATGCTCATTTACTTATTTTGCCTAACTTTGCTAAAACTTTTGAGATTGAGTGTTGTGACGCCCCCAAAATAGGTATACATCACCCATCTTGAGTCACCAGATACATGGTACAGAATACAAATAAAAACTTAATTATACAATTATCGTGTAAAATACGACAAAACATACTCTGAGAGTCTTAACAGGAATATTGCCTTCTAGACAATATTCAAACGCAATGGAGTCCTCATTACAATTATTATTACACTATTTTACAGAATAGTGAGGACTACTAAAGCCACTTATCATGGACCATCACTCCATTTCCCGACTCGTCCCAACTATATTCTCATTTCCTGAAGAGAACAATGAAAGAAAATGGTGAGCTCAACTAGCCTAGTAAGAAATATTATGACTAAGATAATGCAGAATAAATTATCCTTAGCCTTCAATAGTATAACAACTAATAAAATATAATAGACAACAAGTTTTAGATCAACAACTACAGCGGAATAAACAATCCATTAGAAGAGACAAGTAGAGCATAAAATATACTATCTTCTATGATTTAAAAAGTTTTCATCGACTTTATCACGAGACTCAAATTTTAATAAATAAAATCGAATCATCCCTGCACCACGACCAAAGATATTCATGTAATCATCAATGGTCATGATTATACCGAATAATCCATGGTCATAATCATACCAACAACTATCCATCAATGAACTACAGGCCAATGAGGACTTTTACCACATCATTCTTTTCATTACGGTCATTATTATACCGAATAATTCCTGGTTATAATCATACCAAGTCCATCTATGCACGTAAGCCAAAGATGACTTTCATCACAATATAAGTATGAGGATGATGACAATGACATAATAATTCAATAAAACAAGTTCAAGGATAAATTTTAAAGATTTATAATTTAATTTATCCAGAATTCAATAACGTTCAAATTGTCAACATGATAATGCTTTGTGGAGTAAAATTCAAGAATACTCAGAAGAATATTTCCATGAAAAGATACTGGATGAAGCGCAAATATCAAGGATATTCTGCTAATTTCATGGAGTATAGAAGCCAAAACTTTAACCAAATGAGTATAATAGAATATATGAAACTGTAAATGGATTTTCACCCGCCATGCGGTAATCCACGTAGACAGGTCATTTCCACAATTTAATAAGGAATGAATACGAAGGGTCATTGTAACACCCTCTTCCCAAAAAGGAAAGGGAGGTCACGTGTAAAGCACAACAAACCTTAAAATAAGTAAACAGAGAACTAATAACTTCAAAATATTAATAGTGATATCGATCAATGAAGTACTAAATACAATTCTCCAAATAGAGTCAAAATAACCAAAACTAAAATTCAAAACAACCTAGATGGTCAAAGACAACTCTCTCATCACACTAGCCCCGAATCACCCCTGCAAACCTGCCGGAAGAAAAACACAGCATAAGCCAATTGTCCAGTACGAATATAGATAATACAAAGATGTGCAACTGATATACGAAATCAACTGAGATAAAATACTGAACAAAGCCTCAAGTATAAAAACTAACAAAAATATAATCTCCCAAGATTTGAATGGAATATATCGGAATCAACAAAATTGACAAAACCAATAGAAGAGTAAAGAAATAACGAACTGAAGTAACTAACTCAATGAATTGAACTGAGCAGAAACAAACAAAACTAATACAATGAAATAATAGGCTGAATCAAATGGTTGAGTTTAATTTCATACCGAGTGAGCTCAGAAATATACATTGCCGCACAGGCAAGTCAAAACAATGCCACACAGGCAAGTCAAAATGATGCCACACATGCAAGTCAAAACAATGCCACACAAGCAAGTCAAAATGATGCTACACAGGCAACCAAAATAATGCTCTAACGACCCCAAATCCGGGTATCTTCCAACCCGACAGATGGTTCTATACTGTACAACATTCATACATTCATTCAATTGAAAAGTCTCAAAGAACGAATACAACCTCTATATATTTAAAGTAATATTTATATTTCCCAAGTTCTAAACCCATTACAAAGGTTCTTTGTCATAATATTAGTTATATTACAACAATAGACCTATACTATTACAAGACAGCTTAGAAATCTGCCTTAGCTTTTCCTTTATCTTTTCCTGATCCTTCGGGACGTTCAGTCTTAGCTGTATTCATATGGTTCAAGCAAGAGTGAGCATAACTAGCTTAGCAAGTATAATAATTTAATAACAACATGCTTGACACATACAAATCGTATATCTTCGATAACTGAACAATAGTTATGAAGTACTATTGATAATTCAAAATAGCACTTCATCTTTTCTTTCAATTTTTTTTACAATAACAACAGTATTAGTAAAATATTCACTCTGGTCAGAGACCTCGAGTATTCATTCTTTATTGGAAAAGGACAACCCGGAAGCAAATCCCTAAGCCCGATATTACTTACGAGCACTTCTAGGTGATCAGCCTATTGTACTCTATGTTGATCAACACTACATCCGTTAAACGTATGTACGTTTAAGCATTTGGCAACCTCACGTGCCTGTTGTTTTACCAACAAAACATTTGTTTAACATTTCAGTCTTCTGTTGAAAGCCATAACAAGTAGTTGACAAAAGATAGCAACCATTGATAATACATGAATAGATTATCAATATTTCAAGTCTAGCCAAAGGAACTGGCTTTAACTTCAACATATCTCAATTCATGTGAAAGAATACATGAACATCAAAAACATGTTCAGATAGAACTGAAACAAGAGTTAGAATTCTTGCCTTTAGCGTCTGCTACGGTACTTTAACTTTATGTTCAAGTCGTTCAAGTCTCTACAATACATGATCACATAATGCCTCACAGTAGGTCACATATAATCAAGTATGTATATGACTATATCATACCCTTCATTTCAATCTAATTGTGTACTAGATTCAATTACTATTCGTTCCAGTTTGTCATTTACCATTGCATTTATATTTGACTAGGCTATCTTAACCTTTACATTACATTCCTTAAGGTTTTAACAAAGTTTAACAATGTTACATTACCTCCCTTAAGTTATGTTTACTTCCATTTCTTTTCTTTGCACTTAGAAAATTTCCTTACTATCTTGGTTCTGAGACTGGCGCTGCGACACCAGATTTATACTTACATCTCATGGCTGCCATGAGCCTTATCAGATCTCTCGACTCGGACTTTGCTGTTGCTACGCCACTTATTGAACTAAGGTTCACATGCAATGAACTCTTGCAAAGATGCTTTCGATATCTTTAGCATCATGCCATGCATGAATCTTTGTTTAGGGTTGAAATGCATGGCCAACTCTGTGCACTAGATAATAATTTCAGTTTTAAAATTTTGTGAACTTCCCGGATGCATAACTTCTTCGTTATAAGTCTGAATTGGCTCGTTCAAAAGCCTACGGTTCACAAATTACGTACTCTACATGACCATTCAAGAATTTTATCTATTTGACTTTGTTTACTAAAAATTCACCTATTGGTTCATTTTTAACGTAAACGATAAATGTTCGTGAACGTTCAACGCTCGTTTCTTCGTTCTAAGTCGGAATCCAGTCATTTTCGAGTCCGTAACTCTTAAATGCCAATTATGACTTGTATCTATTGGAAAACAAAGGTTTTGTGATCTAACAAAAAATTTGACTTTCATTCCGAGAATTTTACGTATTCGACGTTTATCGTCCAATCGTGCAAATTCCGGCAATTCTTCATTCTTATGATTTGTTCAACATTACAAATGACTTCTATTCATCATGTGAACATTTTAACATCCTTAATACAACAACTTATATTCATGGTTGGATTTTTGGACTTATTCTTCAAGAGCTCATAACTTGTCAAATTATAAACTACTTAAGATTTGATTATTCATGACTTATGACAATTAAAATTTCTTAACCATCACTTCTCATATGTTCTCAACATATAACTTAACTTAGGTATACATGATACATATAATCATATAAGTTCTTTTACATTCATTTCATTTTTCTTAATAAACTTCTTACAAGTTCATATTATTTTCACATAAGTTTATAACTCATGCTAGCTTAAATGACTTATTACCAACTTAATTGGCTTAAGTTCATTACTTACTCATTCATGTTTCTTAATCCCACTTTTCTTATCATCCTATCATGATAGAGATAAAAGATATTTGGAGAAGAAGTCTTACTTTAGAAGTCTTTGAGAAGTAGCTTCTTCTTTTCTTGGCTTATGGAAGTGACTTATTTGCAACTTAATCTCTCTAACACTTAAGTACTTTGTGATGTCTAGATTATTTGAGCAACCAACAAATGGCTTGCAAGCTTCTTCTATTTATAGAATTTCCAAGGTTAGGGTAGTTTAGTCTTTAAAACATCCCACCTCCTTAAACCACCTCCTTACTATTCATTACTTGCAAGGCACAACTTAAATCCTACACTTGGTCATTACTCTTTAGTCTTGGTCAATACTCCTACTTGATCATCACACTTACTTGATCACCACATCACTTGGTCACCACACATTCAACCATATTAATATGGTTTGCCCCATGGGTCAACCAATTTATTGGACTTTAGTTTTGGGCTTGGATTAATAAATCCTTTGGGCTTTGCATTAATAAACACTTATTGGTTCATTAATAATAGTTGGGCCTCTCCCTTTAATTCATTTGGACTTGTCCCTAATTATTAATCAATCATCCAAGTCCATTAACATTTCTTAATACATATTGTTGATGTATTTTCGTACTCTAATTCTTATAGAATTTATATACGGTATTTCATCATTCATACCAACTCGTATAATACTTCGTATTATACTCGTTTTCATTACTTTGTACAATACCAACGTATCATACCATTATTACTTATTTCTTAACACTTCGCTTTACTTAACATTTATAAATTAAGTCCACAAGCGATTTATTACATTTTCCATAACTAGATTTTTATTACATAATCCATCTTACCTTGTTATTCCATCATTACGTATTTCTCGGAAACTTAAAATTATATCCCGAGAAAATACCGATGAATAGTGTTTTTGGAAAATTTCTCGAAAAACTTTTATTTTCGTCTTGGAAATTCAAACACTTTAATTCATCCACGTAGCCCAAATACTACGATATTCTAACATCAATAGGTTATACAATGACAACCATCTTGATAACACATGGAATATGATTTTATTATTATTTAACTTAATAAAATCATTTTACAATAAGATCCGAATTTCTCGGTCGTTACAAATGCCACACATGCAAATCACACATTGGACAACGAATCCAAATGTATGCAAATTGGATAGGTGTGATTGGCAAAACATCACCAATCCGCAGAACAGAAAACTAGGGTTAACCCATACGCCTCCCACAACAAAACACAAAATGGCCCACTTCCACCGGAGCACAAAACGGAGACGTCGTGGACTGATCACACCTCCACGGAAGGTGTCATGCCTCGGTGCCGCATGCATGTGGTACCCCCACAGGTGGTTATAGCTCAGGTATACCCTACGATATTCTAACAAGGATACCATGTCACAGCACATGCGACATAATATCAACAAAAAGGATTTCTAATATGTACATATTAAACCAAATCAAATTATAGTCACAAGGTCTCAAAAAGAAGATAGTAACATGTACCGCTCTACAATTATCAAAATAAATTTAGACATGTTGTACTAGTCTAAAGAGTACAAATATGAGTTCCAACTATGAACACCAAAACGAACTATCAAAATAAATTGACAAGAAATAATCAAGAGAGGTAGTACTAAATTTTGAAACGAATAACGAAACGAACAAATTAAAAACAAAAGAGTCTCGCTGAAAAAGTACGGAATCCGTACCTGGATTGAGCAACGTCATACCAAAAATTTATATTCCAAATATAACTCGTCAAGTTTCTTCCATCTGAGCTAATTACACAAATTAACATAAATAAATTAATAACAATATATTAAATTCATAATTAATAATTTCCCCTTTTCCATGATTTGTTATTACTATTATTAATAATAATATTACTATTATAAAATAATATTACTATTATAAAATAATATTACTATTATAAAATAATATGAACTTCATGTTTGTTATATACAAAGTACACCAAGATTCATACTAACTTCTGTTCCAAAAATAATATATATAATATAATATAGATTCATTCTTTATTAATTCGGTTGAACCTCCTGATGCTAAGTTTATTAACTTACTGATTTCTAACTTTCTAACCACCATATTATAAAATATATGTAACAAGAATTTGATGGAAGACTATATTATAATTAATTATCCCATTGAAATATGCACCAGAATGACTATGCTCTCCTTTATGAAATTACAATTAATTTTACAAAAATAAATCCAAACTAAATTACGAAAGCCTCTAAATCAAATATATTTTATTTTCGTATTATAGAGGACAACTGACTTATATGTATCTTTTCCTTCTGAACTCAATAATTAACAATCTACACGAGATCAAATCTCATATAGCAACCTTTTCCAAATTAGTATTACATACGATATATATATATATATATATATATATATATAATATACATCAATTAGTGTTGTATATCAAGTACTGATCATGTTAACGATTTTTTTTAAAACCAATCATCACATGGTTGTGTGTTATAATACATGATAAGATTCAATACCTAATAGTCATGATATACATAAAACAAAAAGAAGAGAAAAGACACTTGTTTTCTTCTTTAAATCAATGATATATGAAAACCCCTTGTTTTTCCTTTTCTCCTTAAGCGGCAGCCTCTTCCCTCTTCTTTCTGACGAATAATGACTTGAGTATACAATAGGGTTTGTGTTTTAGTTATTTATTATCAATATTTTATTAATTCTCCTAGTTCTAATAGGATTTATTATCCACATATAAATTAAACCAAATTAATTTTTAAGGCCCAAATTGTACTAAATTAATTTACCCATCACTTATTAATATTTATTAGCTCACACAAATTAAATAACTAGTTTGACCCAAATAAATGACAAAGTCCAATTAATATATTTTAAAATAAAATAATTTTTTTTATTATTTAATTTATTTTTTCCGAGTATTACATCACCTACCCCTTAAAAAGGATTCCGTCCCCGGAATCAAAAGAATGGAAAGTACCTAATTATCAAAAGATGCGGATACTCTGCTCAAATAGACTTCTCAATCTCCCAAGTTGCTTCACGCTCCGGATAATTATTTTTTTCCTCACAAAATTTTAACAAATGGGATTGTCTTCCTTCTCATAACCCGCTTTTGACAATCTAAAATTATCTTAAGTTACTTACTTCTTCAAAATTGTAGAGGACGAAAAACTGAAGGAACCTGATTTGGATACACTCAATTTCGACATCAGATGAATTAATTATAATTTTTCTAATGGACTGCAGTGGGTATAAGTATTCTACTCGAAAATTCAACTAATCAAATTAGAATAGGATTAAAGTTACAACTTCACTCTTTAAATATAAATATAACTCAATATAGGAGCTACCAAAACTCTAATGGACTTCCCATTTTTAATTTAATCAATTATTTAATTATCTAATAAAACAATTTAACTTTCCAAACAAAACAAGGAAGAAAAGAAAAAAAAAATAGTCACTTACCTTTTCCAATTTGAATACAATTGTATAAAATAAAATTAATTAATTTTTAATTTAAAAAAATATGGGTTATTAGATTTTTCACCTCTTAAAAATAATTCCGTCCTCGGAATTCCAATAAGCTAAAAAAAATAATTTAGTTCCGACGTAGCGCCGCCATTTGTAACGATCAACACGGATAAGTCATCGGTCCACGTAATTATCAATGTATTTATAAAAGATTCGTCAACTACCGTGCCAAGCCTTGGTAAGGTTCTTTGCGTTGCATCAAATTAGATCACATGATCCACCGTTGGTGTGGGCCGTCGCTAATAACTTTGAGTTTAATTCTTGTAGACGTATCCTTCGGAACATAATTCTAAATCACAAAAAAAAAATTCATCTAAATACGATTCGAATACCCAAAATATTTAAAATTATTTTTAATTCGTAAAACGTTTATGTTCCACACATGACAAAGATTTAACAAATTATTTTTATTTAATTTACATAAAATCATACAAAACTCCAAGTATATCGGATAAACCAAACAACTCTGCAAATTATATCAACTTTTCCTAAATCCTCAAGAGCTTCAAAATATTCAAGCCTCAATTCGAACTAGCTAGTTCTTAAATATTATTACACCAAAGAATATACTACTAAGATCTCTTTATCATCATATCAACTCTAAATCAAATATTCTACTATCTGCATAAGCAAACTATAAATATTCAAGATCTCTCAAAATTAATTGAATTTCATCACTTACTATCTAATCATATAATAAATCAATCATCCCTTATTGCAATCCTTAATCCAATAAATTTCAATGTCTCCCCATACTATCACAAAGAATCTTTATAGAACATAACTCCAATATCTTACTAGAAAATAGCCACAAAATTGATTATTAACTACAAATGATTAATCAAATTACCTCGAATATTAATAACTCAAATTACAAGAAATCATCTATACTTAATAATTATCACTTTATCATAATATGTCATCAATACACAAACCTCAAATTATCTACAAGCTTAACATAAATCAAAACCTAACTCAAATCAAATCCTTAATTCCAAAATCACAATAATTTGTCACAAAAAAACAACTCTAACAAATAATTTTCCAAAATCAAATACTCGTCGATACAAATACTCACATCATAATCACATCTCACATAAGATCACTTCTTATTTGTACAAAGTAAAACTTTATTCACCTCAATGATTAAATCACAGTTCTTAACTAATATCATTACTCAATCACCTTAATAAATTATTCTACTTTCCTCAATTAACCTACAAATCGAAAAGAAATCGACAGTTGGTCAAAATAGAGACCAACCAAACAAAGAACTAAATCGAATCAAACTCTTACGTCTACCCAATGGTTTACCCATAACTCACAGGTCAAACCTAAATAGGTTTTCTACAAGAAAGAACCTAAGCTCTGATACCATATTTGTAACACCCCTTCCCGAAAAGGAAAGGGAGGTCACGTGCAAAGCACAACAAACCTCAAAATAAGTAAACAGAGCACTAATAACTTTAAAATATTACTAGTGATATCAATAAATGAAGTACTAAATACAATTCTCCAAATACAGTAAAAAACCAAAACTAAAATTCAAAACAACCTAGATGGTCAAAGACAACTCTCTCATCACACTAGCCCTGAATCACCCATACAAACCTGCCGGAAGAAAAAACACAGCATGAGCCAATTTGTGAGACCCCAGATTTTATGAATAAATATTTAATTTTCTTGAAATATTTTTTTTGAATATTATGGTGTAGATTTGAGATAGTGTTATAGTTGTGGGTAGTATTTATAAATTTTGAAAAGTATGCAAGTTGTTGTATAATATTCGATTGGTTTCGGGAATATTCTTTTTGTCGGGGAATATCCGCATTTACGACGGTACAATTATGGTGGACCCCATTAACGGAATTATTATTCGGATCGAGAAAACGACAAAAATATTTTTATGAAAATAACGGCACAAAAAGGTTTACCGTTAAAACCGTTGAACTACTCTCTAAGTAGTAAAAGTACGAAGAATACGCGGTGCACAATAGTAGCACACCGGTATTGATTATTGATGTTTATGTGATAAGTCACTCGGTTTTGTTTTATTAGTATTATTAATGTAATAAAACAGAAAAGCTTTTTATATAAAAAAAAATACTTTTATAAAGTTATTCTATAAATAGAATATATTATATTCTATTATATTATATGACCGTGTCGCAGTACGAGGCTAAGTTTGCGGAGTTATCCCGGTTTGAATCCCATTTGGTCGATAATGAGGAGCGAATGACGCGAATGTTTCTAAGAGGTTTGAAACCCGATATACGTCAATACCTCATTTCTCACAAACTTTGTTTATATTCAGATATTGTGAATAGGGCTCAGTTATTAGAGCGCTATAATGAGTCAACACAACCAAAAGGTAATGAGCAACAACACGATAATAATCATCATAATGGTGGCAACGGGCCATCTAACAATGATAACCATCGTGGGGGAAATTATCATGCCATGAATGGTAACCATTTCGGTGGTAATCATGGCGAAGATAATAGAAGTAGAAATTTCAAGAAGAGAAGGTTCAATAATGATGGAAAGACAGCAGCACCAACACCCGTTTCAAAGGAAGAAGAACGACCACCGGTCGTATGTTTCAAATACGGACAGGAGGGACACATCCGTCCAAACTGTATGCAGCAATCCAAAGCGTGTTTTAATTGCAGAAGAGAAGGTCACCTAGCTCGATTTTTATCGTATGGTGAAGTCAAGTCCAGCTGGGATATTGATGCCAAAGGATGTCCCAGACAAGCCAAAGCCGGTAGTTTAAGAGAGAGCATTTTTTTAACGAGGAACCTAAATAAAATAATCATGGGTAAGTTAATCATAAAATCTTACGAAGTCTATACCGTGTTAGATACCGGTTCTACTCACTCTTTTATTTCACCTAGTTGTGTTCAATGTTTGAATTTAACTCTAGAGAAGTTAGATTTTGATTTATCTATTGAAACTCAGTTGGGAGAATCCTTCGTTACATCCAGTATTTATAAATCTTGTTTAATTCAAATTGACACTTTCACGTTACCTGCCAATCTTATCTCTTTGAAAATACTTGCCTTTGATGTGATTTTAGGAATCGATTGGTTAACTACTCATCATGCTTTTCGTAAGGTTGTTAGCTTTCATATTCATAATCAACCTGTTATATGTAATTCAAGCAACCAAACTACTAAAGTCAATCATTGTCATATCAAGCCATAAGTAAAGAGCCCTTGGCCCTTTCGTTGTTGACTTCCTTGTGTGGAATGCACCAAGCCGGACTTTTCAGTAAGCGACGCCATGAATGATTTACTAAGCAAGTTGATAGTATCAATGTGACGTCTTATCCAAGTCTTGGATGAGGGTCACAGTTTTGAATGATATTTCTATTGTTAATAAATTTCCTGACGTATTCTTGAAGACTTCTTAGCCTACCTCTAGAGCGTGAAATCGAATTTTGTATTAACCCCAGTACAAAACCCATTTCTTAAACCCTCAAATATTTCTTCAACTAAAATGAACGTAACATGCTCCAAAGACGTTGATTCGAGCTGTTGAAGATTATGATCGTACCATTCAATACCATCGTAGGAAAAATGAACATGGTAGCTAACACATTGAGTAGAAGATCGTATATGGTTACAAGTGTAAATATACGAACCCATGTGAAGATAACGAATATACGAGTAGAATCGACTTTAATCGATAAAGTTAAAGCCGCTTAAGCTACACACTCGGAGTTGATGAATGTGAAGAAGAAGGTTCAAGAGGGCGTTATTCTAGAAGCAAGAATCGATGAATCGAGGAAATCTCAACCCTCGATTTAATTGGCCCATTTGAAATCCTCGATGAAGTACGAACTGTGGCCTATAGACTCGTTTTACCGCCAAGTATGTTGCGTGTTCAGAACAATTTTTTTTCGTATCGAGGTTACGTAAATATGTGGACGACCCGAACCACATTATTAAATTAGAACTAAACGATATAGCAGAAGATTTAACGTATGAGGAGATACGTGTTAAAATCTTAGATAAAAAAGATCGTATTCAACACTCAAAGGTTATACCTCAAGAATTAGAATCTGAAATGAAGTCAAGGTATCCTCACCTCTTCTAAGATGCAGTCGTGCACGTAAATTTTGAGGGCAAAATTTCATAAGGAGGGGAGATTGTGAACCCCAGATTTTATGAATAAAGATTTAATTTTGTCGATTTTTTTTTTTTAATATTATGGTGTGGATTTGAGATAGTGTTATAGTTGTGGGTAGTATTTATAAATTTTAAAAAGTATGCAAGTTGTTGTATAATATTCGATTGGTCGGGGAATATTCTTTTTTGTCGGGGAATATCAAATGCGACAGTATAATAATTGGTGGACCCCATAACGGAATTATTATTTTCGGATTGAGAAAATGACATTAATATTTTTATGAAAATAACGGCGGAAGTTTTACCGTTAAAACTGTTGAACTACTCTAAGTAGTAAAAATACGATGTCTGGCGTGGTTGCATAGTAGCAGTATACGGTATTGATTATTGATGTTTACGTGATAAGTCACTCATTTTTGTTTTATTAGTATTATTAATGTAATAAAAGCAGAAAATCTTTTTATATAAAAATGTAATACTTTTATAAAGTTATTCTATAAATAGAATATATTATATTCTATTATGCATAGTGTTTTGCATAGTAAAATCTTTTTATATAAAACAAAATACTTTTATAAAGTTATTCTATAAATAGAATATATTTTATTTTATTATGCATAGTGTTGCATAGTGCCTGCATAGTGTTTTGCATGGTAAAATCTTTTTATATAAAACAGAATACTTTTTTAAAGTTATTCGTTTTATTAGATTATAAATAGAATATATTATATTTTATTTAAAAGATTTTTCTTTAAATATGGACCGTCTGATTAAAAGTAAATCAATCTGGACCATTCATGAATTAGTTACTATGCAGTCCATTCTTCTATAAATAGAAGCTCATTCCTTCATTATTTCTTACGAATTCACTGAAACTCTAGAGAGAGAATTCTTCTTCTATAATCTTGAGCATATTTCTTTAGAGTTTAAGAAAGCTTTGAGCAAAGAAATTAGTACAAGTTTTCTTCAAGAACATCCTCGCCCTACTAGTCGGAATACTCTTCTTTTACGGTAAGGGATATTATTTGTTGTACTCATAAGGGGTATTCTTTCTTTCTTATTCGTGAAGAGAACTTCTGTTATTCCATTATTTATTATTCTGTTGGAATAACCTGTATACGCGGGATACCCTATACTTGGTGAAATTCTTCTGCTATTCCATTCTTTATTATTATGTTGGGATAACCTGTCTATGCAAAGTACTGCATACATGATGAAATTCTTCTGTTATTCCATTCTTTATTATTCTATTGGAACATCCTGTCTGTGCGTTTACGCATGACCTGGTTCCGTTGTTTATTATTCTGTTGGAATATCTTGTCTGTGCGTTTACGCATGACCTGGTTCCATTATTTATTATTCTGTTGGATTATCCTGTCTGTGCATTTACGCATGACCTGGTTCTGTTGTTTATTATTATATTGGAATAACCTGTCTGTGCAGTCTATCACATGCCTGGTGATTTCTTTTGTTATTCCATTATTTATTATACTTAGTTGGTTAAAGTTTTGATTTCTATACTCCATGAAATTAGTGGAATATCCTTGATATTTGCGCTTCATCCAGTATCTTTTCATTGAAATATTCTTCTGAGCATTCTTGAATTTTACTCTACAAAGAAGTATCATGTTGACAATTTGGACGTTATTGGTTCCTGGATAAATTAATTTTTGAACTTGTTTTATTGAATTATTGTGTCATTGTCATCATCCTCATGTTTATATTATGTTGAAAGTCATCTGTGGCCTGTAGTGCATAGATGGACTTGGTATGATTATGACCAGGGATTATTTCGGTGTAATCATGACCGTAATGTTACAAATGATGTGGAAAAAGTCCTCATGGGCCCATAATGCATTGATGGGACGCTTTTGGTATGATTATGGCTATGGATTCTCTTTCATCGAGGTGCAAAGATGAATTATTTTATGGCATGATCAGGACCGTTGATGAAAACACGATTATCTTTGGCCCGTAGTGCATGGATAATTCGTGGTCGTGATACTAAAGAATATCCTTGGCCTATAGTGCAACGATGATTTGATGATGTGGATTATTTATTAAGTTGAGTCTCAATGATAAAAGTGATGAAGAACCTTTTAAATAATAAAAGATAGTAGATTTTATTCTCTACTTGACTCTCCTAATGGATTGATTGTTCCGCTGCAATTAAACTTGATGTTTGTTATATTGTATCAGTTTACCACTGTTGAAGGCTAACGATAATTTATTCTGCATTATCTTAGTCATAATATTTCTTACTGGGCTAGTTGAGCTCACCCTTTTGCTTTCATTGTTCTCTTCTGTGAAATAAGAGCGTAATGAGGGACTAGTTTGGGGAAGCAGTGATGGTCCTAGATGGTGCATTAGTAGTCATCACTATTCTGTGAAATAGTGTGATAATAAATGTAATAAGGACCCCTTTGAGTTTGTATGTTGTCTAGATGATAATATTTGTATTAAAACTCACAACATATGTTTAGTCGTATTTTACACGACTGTTGTATAATTAAGTTGTATTTGAATTCAGTCCCATGTATCTGGCGACTCAAGATGGGTGATGTATACCTATTTTGGGGGTGTCACAGTTGGTATCAAAGCTTAGGGATATGATCCATGGCTGAGATGTGAGACAAGAACTAGGAGGGGAGAGATGTGGAATTCCTTCGCTAGTATGACCTACCTAAGTTTATTTGGTATTTAATTGGTCGGTCAGAGTATAGGGATAATATGTGATATGTTAATTAACCCTTGTTTTGTGACAGTGTTTGAAAATGGCATATAAAAATGTTGAGATCATCAATGAAGCACATGAGACCGTTGAGTCACCAACGATCAATACCCAGGATAAAGTGCAACAGGAAGACATTAATCCTCAGGTAAATAATAACACCGATGAAATGGTGAACGATGGTATGTTCAGAAGCTTTATGCAATTCATGCAACATCAGGCGAGAGCGGTTCCTATTCAAAATGCAGGTGGAAACAATGGCAATCCACGGCTGGTCACCGCTAAGCAGTTCAAGGAGCTGGGACCACCGGAGTTTTTGGGAAAGCCAGAACCACTTCTGGCAGAGACGTGGTTAAATCAGATCACCAAGATATTTGATGTCTTGGGATGCTCCGAAGAGCAAAAGGTTCCCTTTGCCACCTTTATGTTGCGTGAAGAGGCAGATTACTGGTGGGAATCTGTAAAACTTACCTGGCCTAACGCACTCAAGATGTCTTGGGAGAAGTTACAAGAATTGTTCAACGACAAGTACTTTCCTGAAAGTATTCGTCACATGAAGGAGGTAGAATTCATCAAGCTGGAGCAAAACAATATGGACCGTGTCGTGAGATACGAGGCTAAGTTTGCATGAGTTATCCGGTTTGCATCCCATTTGGTCGATAATGAGGGAGGCGAATGACGCGAATGTTTCTAAGAGGTTTGAAACCCGATATACGTCAATACCTCATTTCTCATAAACTTTGTTTATATTCAGATGTTGTGAATAGAGCTCAGTTATTGGAGTGCAATAATGAGTCAACACAACCAAAAGGTAACGAGCAATAACACGATAATAATCATACCAGTGGCAACGATCATCTGAACAATGATAACCATGGTGGGGGAAATTATCATGCCATGATTGGTAACCATTTCGGTGGTAATCATGGCCAAGATAATAGAAGTTGAAATTTCAAGAAGAGAAGGTTCAATAATGATGGAAAGACAACAGCACCAGCACCCATTTCAAAGGAAGAAAAACGACCACCGGTCGTATGTTTCAAATGCGATGAGAGGGACACATCCATCCAAATCTGACGCAAAGAATCCAAAGCGTGTTTTAATTTGGGAGAGTAGGTCACCTAGCTCTATTTTTTTGTCGTATGGTGAAGTCAAGTCCAATTTGAGATAGTGATGCCAAAGGATGTCCCGGACAAGCCAAAGCTAGGTAGTTTAAGAGAGAGCATTTTTTTACTAGGAACTGCATAAAATTATCACGGTAAGTTAATCATAAACTCTTCATGAAGTCTATACCATAGTGTTGAATCTGGGTTCTACTCACTCTTTTATTTCACCTAGTTGTGTTCAATGTTTGAATTTAACTCTAGAGAAGTTAGATTTTGATTTATCTGTTGAAACTCAGTTGGGAGAATCCTTCGTTACATCCACTATTTATAAATCTTGTTTAATTCAAATTGACACTTTCACGTTACCTGCCAATCTTATCTCTTTGAAAATACTTACCTTTGATGCGATTTTAGGAATCGATTGGTTAACTACTCATCATGTTTTTCGTAAGGTTGTTATCTTTCATATTCCTAATCAACCTGTTATGTGAATTCAAGCAACCAAACCACTAAAGTCAATCATTGTCATATCAAGCCATAAGTAAAGAGGCCCGATCCTTTCGTTGTTGACTTCCTTGTGTGGAATGCACCGAAGCCAGACTTTCTGTAGGCGACGTCGTGAATGACGATGGCAAATTGATAGGTATCAATGTGACGTACTATCCAAGTCTTGGATGAGGGTCAAAGTTTTGAATGATATTTCTATTGTTAATAAATTTCCTGACGTATTCTTGAAGAATTCTTAGCCTACACCTAGAGCGTGAAATCGAATTTTGTATTAACCCCAGTACAAAACCCATTTCTTAAACCCTCAAATATTTCTTCAACTAAAATGAACGTAACATGCGCCAAAGATGTTGACTCGAGCTGTTGAAGATTATGATCGTACCATTCAATACCATCGTAGGAAAAACGAATTAATAACAATTAATTGCTCATTTATTCGGTGAATTACCCGATTGGTCAATATAACTCCAGACATCAATTATTATCGAAATAAATGTCGATTTCCACTAACACTAATAATTCCCACACAATGGAACTATCAATCTCATCTTTAATCAACACAAACTTATTCATCATTAATATTATAACCCACAATATTTAACAACCAGGTCGTTCCCAGGAAAGATGGGGATTTCCAATAAGGATTTCTCCCTATTGGCGCGCAATTAGATTATCTAACCTCTCCTTGACAGAACTTTTAGACATTGTCAATATTGCGAATAATAATATGAATAACTTTGTCGTCTCAATTATTGATTTAATAATATAACATATTATGCAGATGATACTGTGACAATAATTCAATAAATAATATGAGAGATATGATGCAATAATTACTGTAGCGATAATTGAGTATAACTGAGTGACTTCTTATGTAAGCATCAATAATCAATACCGTGTGCTACTATGCAACCACATGTATTACTGTACTTTTACTACCGGGTAGTTCAACGGTTTAATCAGTAAAACTTTTTCGCCATTAGTTATTTTATAAAAGATAATTACATGCTTTTTTTTTACTACGACAATACTTATGTTGTGGGGTCCACCAATGATTGTGCCATCGTACGAATATTCCCTATTAAAAAGAATATTCCCCGACCAATCGAATATTATATAACAACTTGCTTACTTTGCAAAATTTATAAATATTACCCACAACTATAACATTATCTCAAATACATACCATAATATTCAAAAACATATTTTGAGAAATTTAAATCTTTGTTTATAAAATTTGGGGTCTCACAATCTCCCCACATGAAATTTTGCCCTCGAAATTTACGTACGTACCTGGTATGCCGAAGAGATGAGAATACTTTGACTTCATTTCAGATTCTAACTCTTGAGGTATAACCTTTGAGTGTTGAATACGATCCTTCTTATCCCAGATTTTAACACGTATCTCCTCATACGTTAAATCTTCTGCTATCTCGTTTAGTTTTAATTCAATAATGTGGTTCGGGTCGTCCACACATTTACGTAACATCGATATGTAAAAAAACATTATGAACACGCGACATACTTAGCAGTAAGGTGAGTCTATAGGCCACAGTTTCTACTCGATCGAGGAATTTAAATGGGCCAATTAAATCGAGGGTTGAGATTTCTCTCTTCATCGACTCTTGCTTCTAGAATAACACCTTCTTGAACCTTCTTCTTAACATTCATCAGATCTGAGTCTGTACTTTTAGAGTCTTTTAACTTTATCGATTAAAGTCGATTCTACTCGTATATTCGTTATCTTCACGTGGATCCCTAGAGTCTTTAACTCTATCTTCATCATTTGTAAGTTATACGAAATGGGTTTTTTTGTTAACAACATCGCACTCGTAAACGTATACAATCTTCTACTCAACGCGTCAGCTACCACGCTCGCTCTTCCACGATGATATTGAATGGTATAGTCGTAATCTTTAACAGCTCGAGCCAACGTCTTTGGCACATTATACGTTCGTTTTGGGTGAAGAAATACTTGAGGGTTTTATAAATGGGTTTTGTACTGGGGTCAATTCAAAATTCGATTTCACGCTCTAGTGGTAGGCTAAGAAGTCTTCAAGAATACTCCAGGAAATTTATTACCAATAGAAATATCATTCAAAACTGTGACTCTCATCCAAGACTTGGATAGCTCGTCACATTGATACCTATCAACTTGCCATCGTTATTCACGGCGTCCCCTACGGATAGTCTGGCTTCGGTGTATTCCAAGACTTGGAAGTCACCAGCAAAAGGTTTGGGGCTCTTTACTTATGGCTTGGTATAACAGTGATTGACTTTAGTGGTTTGGTTGCTTGAATTTGCATAACAGGTTGGTTAGGAATATGAAAGCTAACAACCTTACGAAAAACATGATGAGTAGTTAACCAATCGATTCCTAAAATTACATCAAAAGCAAGTATTTTCAAAGAGATAAGATCGACAGGTAACGTGCGGTTACCGATTTGAAAAAAATAAGATTTATAAACAGTTGAGGTAACTAAGGTTTCTCCTAACGGAGTTTCAACCGATAAGTCAAAGTCTAATTTCACCGGAGTCAAATTTAAGCGTTGGCGCAAGAAAGATAGATAAAAGAATGGGTATAACTTAGGTTCTAATAAGGTAAGGTATAGACTTCACAAGAATTTATAATTAACTAACCCGTGCTAACTTCGTTCGGGCTACTCGCTTTTTGAGAAGTCATGAAAAACGCTCTTCCTGAAACCATCGACTTTGTTTTGTCCGTATCCGCCTTTGGTGCTACTATCCCAGCTGAACTTGACTTTGGTGTACGACAAAATTGGGCTAGTTAACCTTCTTTTCAACAATTGTAACATGCTTTGGACTGCATCGTGCAGCTTGGAGTGATGTGTCCCTCCCCTCTGCATTTGTAACATACAACCGACGGTCGTTCTCCTTCTTTAACAGGTGTTGGTGCTGCTGTCTTTCCATCATTATTGAACCTTCTCTTCTTGAAATTTCCAATTCTATTATCTTAGCTATGATTACAACCATAGTGGTTATCATTCTTGGCATGATAATTTTCCACACGATGGTTATCATTGCTCCAATGGCCGTTGCCACCTGTACGATTATTATCGTGTTGTTGGACGTTGCCTTTTGGTTGTGCTGACTCATTATCGCATTCTAATAACTGAGCCCTATTCACAACATCTGAATCTAAACAAAGTTTGTGAGAAATGAGGTATTGACGTATTTCGGGCTTCAAACCTCTTAGAAACATTCTCGTCATTCGCTCCTCATTATCAACCAAATGGGATGCAAACCGGGACAACTCGGCAAACTTAGCCTCATACTGTGATACAGTCATATTGTTTTGCTCCAACTTGATAAACTCCACCTCCTTCATGTGATGAATACTTTCGGGAAAGTACTTGTCATTGAACAGTTCTTGGAACTTCTCCCAAGACATCTTGAGTGCGTCAGGCTAGGTACATTTTATAGATTCCCACAAGTAATCTGCCTCTTCACGCAATATAAAGGTGTCAAAGGGAACCTTTTGCTCCTCGGAGCATCCCAAGACATCAAATATCTTGGTGATCTGCTTTAACCACGTCTCCGCCTTAAGTGGTTCTGGCTTTCCCAAAAACTTCGGCAGTCCAAGCTCCTTGAACTGCTTAGAAGTGGCCAGCCGTGGGTTGCCATTGTTTCCACCTGCATTTTGAACAGGAGTCTCTCTCACCTGATGTGGCATGAATTGCATAAAGCCTTTGAACATCACATCGTTCATCATCTGATCGGTGTTGTTGTTTACCTGAGGATTATTGTCTTCCTGTTGCACATTATCCTAGGTATTGATCGTTGGTGACTCAACGGTCTCATGTGGTTCATTGCTTATCTCAACATTTTCGGATGCCATTTTCAAAATCGCCACAAAACAAGGGTTAATTTACATGTCACATATTATCTATATATCATGTGACCAATTAAATACCAAATAAACTTAGGTAGGTCATACTATGAAGGAATTCCCGTCTCTCCCTCCCGGTTCTTGTCTCAAATCTCTCACCAGGATTATATCCTAAGCTTTGATACCAACTATGACTCCCCCAAAACAGGTATACATCACCCATCTTGGGTCGCCAGATACATGGTACATAATACAAATAAAAACTTAATTATACAACTATCATGTAAAATACGAAAAAACATATGCTGTGAGTTTTAGTACAAATATTATCATCTAGACAATATCCACACTCAATGGAGTCCTCATTACAACTATTATCATACTATTCCATAGAATAGTGAGGACTACTAAAGCCACTTATCCTGGACCATCACTCCATTCCCCGACTCGTCCTAGCTATATTCTCATTTCATGAAGAGAACAATGAAAGAAAAGGGTGAGCTCAACTAGCCCAGTAATAAATATTATGACTAAGATAATGCTGAATAAATTATCCTTATCATTCAACAGTATAACAACTGATATAATATAATAGACAACAAGTTTTAGATCAATAACTGCAGCGGAATAAATAATCAATTAGAAGAGTCAAGTAGAGCATAAAATCTACTATCTTCTATGATTTAAAAAGTTTTTCATCAACTTTATCGCTGAGACTCACCTTAATAAATAAAATCAAATCATCCCTGCACCACGACCAATAATATTCATGTAATCATCAATGGTCATGATTATACCGAATAATCCATGGTCATAATCATACCAACAACTGTCCATCAATGTCTACAGGCCAATGATGACTTTTACCACATCATTCGTCACATTACGGTCATGATTATACCGAATAATCCCTTGTCATAATCATACCAAGTCCATCTATGCACGTAAGCCAAAGATGACTTTCATCATAATATAAGCATGAGGATGATGACAATGACATAATAATTCAATAAAACAAGTTCAAGGATAAATTTTAAAGATTTATAATTTAATTTATCCAGGAATCAATAACGTCCAATTTGTCAACATGATACTGCTTTGTGGAGTAAAATTCAAGAATGCTCAGAAGATTATTTCCATGAAAAGATACTGGATGAAGCGCAAATATCCAGGATATTCTACTAATTTCATGTAGTATAGAAGCCAAAACATTAACCAAATGAGTATAATAGAATATATGAAACTGCAAATGGATTTTCGCCCGCTATGCGGTAATCCACGTAGACAGATCATTTCCATAATTTAATATGGAATGAATACGAAGGTCATTCACCATCCATGCGGTAGTCCACATAGACAAGTTATTCCAACAGAATAATAAAGAATGGAATAACAGAAGAATTCACCATTCATGCGTAATCCGCACAAACATGTTATTAAAACAGAATAATAAAGAATGGACTAACAAAAGAATTCACCATGCATGAGTAATCCACACAGACAGGTTATTCCAACAGAATAATAAAGAATGGAATAACAAAAGAATTCACCAGGCATGCGTAATCCGCACAGACAGTTTTTTCAACAGAATAATAAAGAATGGAATAACAGAAGAATTCACCAGGCATGTGTAATCCGCACAGATAGGTTATTCCAATAGAATAATAAAGAATGGAATAACAGAAGAATTCACCGTGCATTCGTAACCCGCACATCAGGTTATTCCAATAGAATAATAAAAAATGGAATAACAACCCTTACGAGTATTGAAAGAAATAACTCTCTTCATGAATACGAAAGAAATAATACCCCTTACCTTAGAAGAAGACTGGATACTGGAATAGTGAGGTAGCAGACTTCTCTTCTTCTTTCTCTCTATAATAATTGCTCAATAGCTTTAGTGAATTGGTGAAAAATACTGAAGTAATGAGCTTCAATTTATAGGAAAATATAGTTTCAATAATTGCACATTTTGGGGCTCAAAATATTACAGTATAATACCTTCCTCTTTTTCTTCATTTTTAATTTAGTCCTGCAAGTATTATCAAACTTGCACCACCTCCCCTAATAGTAGATCATGTGAATTAATAGTAAATCATGTGACTCAATATTCTAAACATGTGAAAAAAATAATTACAGTATAGTACCTCCATCTATACCTCTATTTTTATTTTAGTCATTTAAGTATTATTAATCTGGCACCAACTCCCCTAATAGTAAATTATGTGAATCAATAGTACACACATGTGAACACATAGTTATAAACATGTGAATTAATAACAATTAATTACTCATTTATACGGTGAATTACCCGATTGGTCAATATAACCTCCAGACATCAATTATTATCGAAATAAATGTCGATTTCCACTAACACTAATAATTCCCACACAATGGAACTATCAATATCATCTTTAATCAACACAAACTTATTCGTCATTAATATTATAACGCACAATATTTAACAATCAGGTCGTTCCCAGGAAAGAGGGGGTTTTCCAATAAGGATTTCTCCCTATTGGCGCCCAATTAGATTATCTAACCTCTCCTTGACAGAACTTCTAGACATTGTCAGTATTGCAAATAATAATATGAATAACTTTGTCGTCTCAATTATTGATTTAATAATCTAACATATTATGCAGATGATATTGTGACAATAATTGAATCAATAATATGAGAGATATGATGCAGTAATTACTGTAGCAATAATTGAGTATAACTGAGTGACTTCTCACGTAAGCATCAATAATCAATACCGTGTGCTACTATGCAACCACATGTATTACTGTACTTTTACTACCGGGTAGTTCAACAGTTTAACGATAAAACTTTCGCCGTTATTTTTATAAAAAGATAATTCTGTCGTTTTCTTACTACGACAATACTTTCGTTGTGGGGTCCACCAATGATTGTGCCGTCGTACGAATATTCCCTGTTAAAACGAATATTCTCCGACCAATCGAATATTATATAACAACTTGATTACTTTGCAAAATTTATAAATATTACCCACAACTATAACATTATCTCAAATCCATACCATAATATACAACAAATTATCATTAGTCTTCAACAGGGAAAAATCTGATAAAATATAATAGACAATAAGTTTTAGATCAATAAATGCAGTGGAAATATCAATCTATTAGAAGAGTCACGTAGAGAATGAATTCTACTATCTTCTAAGATTTAAAAGTCCATCATCAATATTTTATCCCTGTAACATCAGTCAATATACATCTTGCATCAAATATTTATCTTTGCACTACGGGCCAAAGATATTCACTTGTATCACCAGTTGGTCATGTTCATCTCAACACCTGTTCATCTTCGCACTACATGCCAAAGATATTCATCAAGTAATCATTCATCTTTGTACTACAGGCCAAAGATATTCATCAAGTATCACCATTAAAGACTGAGGATGATGAAAAATATTTTTAAAAAAACGAATCCAGTGAGACAAAAGAACAAATATTAGAGATTCGTACTTCGGTTTATCCAAGTTCAAAAACACTCCATAATAACCATAGTGGAGTAAAATTCAAGAATAAAGATCAAAACATGGATATAATCAAAGATAGTAACCATAATAGACATCTAGGGCAAAAAGAAGAAAATTTCATTTTTCGGTGAATAGTGTCGTATTTGTGAATAGTGCCGTATACGTGAATAGTATCGTATATATGAATAAAAACCCCGACATAAAAAGATAGAATTTCTACAATAAATTCATATCAATATTTCGGCATAATGATATTGAAGAAAATAATATCACTTACGAAAAAAATAACATCCCTTACCTCAAAATAATAGTACTTCTGATCAGAATATCGGATATAAAGTCGAAGGAAACTTGTACTGAATAGCAACTCTCAAAGTATCTAAATACTCACAAAAATACGCTCGATAATATAGAGAGAAAGAAACTTGTTTCTGGTGTAATTTTCAATTCTAACCTAAGCGTCTATTTATAGGAAAATGCTAAAACGCCATAGGAGACTAAAATAATAAAATAATATATTATATTTTCTTCATTCTACGCATGGTAGCCACCCAAGACTAGAATGCCATCTTGGAAAAAAATAGCAGCCCACATGTTTTTAAAAATAAAAGTGGGTCCCACCCAATTTTAATAAAAATCATTTTATTTTTCGAAACTTCAGTAATTCATAATAAATAGCCCTTTTATCAGAAAAATACGAATTTTATGTCCATTCCACATGAAATCGAATACTCTACAACTTTGTAGCTTTATGTTTTTCCAAATTCCAAACAGAAAATATTCGAAATCCACAAACGGATGATTTTTAATACCTCTATTCCGACAAAATACTGATAAAACACCTCATCATTAATTCATTCATTTATAACCACATAAAATAAATAAATCCATCATTTATATCCACATCAAATAAATATTTCCTTATCATATAAATCAATAATTAATTATTCACAAATAATATTACAGAATCACAATAATGACAACAGTTCCCAGGAAAGAGGGGGCTTTCCGATAAGGATTTCTCCTTACTGGCGCGCAATTAGATTATCTAACCTCTCCTCGATAGAACTTTCTAGACATTGCCAATAATGCTATCTAATAATATTATTCAAATAATATGAATTATTGATCTGATAATGAGAAATATTGTGCAGTGACAATTATTGAAACAACAATAATATAAATTATCAACGCAACAATTATTGAATCAATAAAATAAAATATTGAACAGTAACTACTATAACGATTATTGAGTAGTGCCTTCTTACGTAAGAATAAATAATTCAACAATATCATGCAATGCCGTATTATTCTTTGTGCAACCACGCCAGACATCGTATTTTAACCACCGTGTATTCCAACGATTGTTAATTGTAACAATTACGCCAATTATTTATACAAACTCAAACTTGTCATTTTCTTCATCCGATTTATTCGTTATGGGCCCATAAATGGTCGCTACCGTCGCACAAATATTCCCGACAACAAGAATATTCCACGACCAAACGAATATTCCCCGACAACAATGAATATTTTATAACACTTGCTTGTTTTGCAATATTTGCCATTTCACCCGTAACCAAAGTATTATATCAAATTATGACCTTACTATTTCAAGATAATAAATAGAGAAAAATTTAATTTTATTTATAATAAGTTGGGGTCTTACAACCTCCCCTCCTTATGAAATTTCATCCTCGAAATTGACGTACGTACCTGGTGTTTCGAAAAGGTGAGGGTTCCTCGCTTTCATTTTCGTTTCCAACTCCCAGGTCATTTCTTCAATAGCATGGTTCCTCCATAAAACCTTAACTTGTGGTATAACCTTGGTGCGTAGGACATGCTCTTTCCTATCCAAGATCTTAACAGGTACCTCTTCGTATGTTAAATCTTCGGCTATCTCATCTGGTTCTAACGTAATAATGTGGTTCGGGTCTTTCACATATTTACAAAGCATAGATATGTGAAAAACATTATGAACACGAGACATGCTTGGAGGTAATGCGAGTCTATAGGCCACATTTCCTATTCGGTCAAGAATCTCAAATGGACCAACAAATCTTGGATTGAGCTTTCCACTCTTCCCAAATCTTGTAACTCCCTTCCATGGAGCAATACGTAACAATACATGATCTCCAATATTAAATTCCACGTCCTTTCGATGAAGATCCGCATAACTCTTTTGTCGATCTTGTGAGGTTTGAATACATTGTCGAATCATTTGGATCTTTTCTGTAGTCATGCGTACCAATTCTGGTCCCAACAAAGTTGTTTCACCCACCTCATCCCATCATACTGGAGAACGACACTTTCGTCCATAGAACGCTTCGAATGGAGCCATGCCTATACTTGCTTGATAACTGTTATTGTAGAAGAATTCCACCAATGGTAAGTACTTATCCCAACTCCCTTTGAAATCAAGGACACAGAGTCTTAATAAATCTTCAAGAGTTTTAATAGACTTTTTCGATTGCCCGTCCGTTTGAGGATGGTATGCTGAACTAAATCGTAAATCCGTGCCCATAGCTTTCTGCAAGCTAATCCAAAATCGTGAAGTGAATCTTGGGTCACGATTCGAAACTATGGATACTGGCATGCCATGCAATCTCAGAATCTCATTCACGTACATACGAGCAAGGCGTTTAAGGGAATAAGTGTGACGCCCCCAAAATAGGTATACATCACCCATCTTGAGTCGCCAGATACATGGTACATAAATCAAATACAAACTTAATTATATAACAGTCGGGTAAAATACGACAAAACATAAGCTGAGTGTTTTAACACGAATATTGTCTTCTAGACAATATCCACACTCAATGGGGTCCTCATTATAATTATTATCACAATATTCCATATAATAGTGAGGACTACTAAAGCCACTTATCCTGGACCATCACTCCATTCCCCGACTCGTCCCAGCTATATTCTCATTTCCTGAAGAGAACAATGAAAGAAAAGGGTGAGCTCAACTAGCCTAGTAAGAAATATTATGACTAAGATAATGCAGAATAAATTATCCTTAACCTTCAACATTATAACAACTAATAGAATATAATATACAACAAGTTTTAGATCAACAACTGCACCAGAATAAGCAATCCATTAAAAGAGTCAAGTAGAGCATAAAATCTACTATCTTCTATGATTTAAAAAGTTTTTCATCAACTTTATCGCTGAGACTCAACTTAATAAATAAACCACATCATCGAATCATTCCTGCACCACAGCCAAGGTTATGCTTGTAATCATCAATGGTCATGACTATACCGAATAATCCCTGGTCATAATCATACCAACAACTATCCATCAATGAACTACAGTCAAATGAGGACTTTTACCACATCATTCGTTATATTACGGTCATGATTATACCAAATAATCCCTAGTCATAATCATACCAAGTCCATCTATGCACGTAAGCCAAAGATAACTTTCATCACAATATAAGCATGATGAAGATGACCATGGCATAATAATTCAATAAAACAAGTTCAAGGATAAATTTTAAAGATTTATAATTTAATTTATCCAGAATTCAATAATGTTCAAATTGTCAACATGATACTATACTGCTTTGTGGAGTAAAATTCAAGAATACTCAGAAGAATATTTCCATGACAAGATACAAGATGCAGCGTAAATATCAAGGATATTCTACTAATTTAATGGAGTATAGAAGCCAAAACTTTAACCAAATGAGTATAATAGAATATATAAAACTGCAAATGGATTTTCACCCGCTATGCGGTAATCCACGTAGACAGATCATTTCCACAATTTAATAAGGAATGAATACAAAGGGTCATTCACCATGCATGTGGTAGTCCGCGTAGACAAGTTATTCCAACAGAATAATAAAGAATGGAATAATAGAAGAATTCACCATGCATTCGATAGTCCGCGTAGACAGGTTATTCCAACAGAATAATAAAGAATCAAATAACAGAAGAATTCACCATACATGCAGTAGTTCGCATAGACAGGTTATTCCAACAGAATAATAAAGAATGGAATAACAGAAGAATTTCACCATTCATGCTGTAGTTCACATAGACAGGTTGTTCCAACATAATAATAAAGGATGGAAAAATAGAAGAATTCATAATGCATGTGGTAATCCGCGTAGACATGTTATTCCAACAGAATAATAAAGAATAGAATAACAGAAGAATTCACCATACATGCGGTAGTTCGCATAGACATGTTATTACAACATAATAATAAAGAATGGAATAACAGAAGAATTTTACCATTCATGCGGTAGTTCACATAGATAGGTTATTCCAACATAATAATAAAGAATGGAATAATAGAAGAATTTTGAGTGTCGAATATGATTCTTCTTATCCAAGATTTTAACACGTATCTCCTTATACGTTAAGTCTTCTGCTATTTTGTCTAGTTTTAATTTAGTAATGTGGTTCGGGTCGTCCATATATTTACGTAACATCGATACATAAAAAAAATGTTATGAACACGCGATATACTTAGCGGTAAAGTAAGTCTATAGGCCATAGTTTCTACTCAATCGAGGATTTCAAATGGGCCAATTAAATCGAGGGTTGAGATTTTCTCTCATCATCGACTCTTGCTTCTAGAATAACATCTTCTTGAACCTTCTTCTTCGTATTCACCAGCTCTGGGTGTGTAGTTTGAGTGGCTTTAACTTTATCGATTAAAGTCGATTCTAATCATATATTCGTTATCTTCATATGGGTCCCTATAGTATTTAACTTTATCTTTATCATTTGTAAATTATACGAAATGAGTTTTTGTGTTAACAATATCGCACTCGTAAACGCATACGATCTTCTACTCAACACGTCAGCTACCACGTTCGCTTTCCCACAATGGTATTAAATGGTACGATCATAATCTTCAACAGCTCGAGCTAACGTCTTTGGCGCATGTTACGTTCATTTTTGTTGAAGAAATATTTGAGGGTTTTAGAAATGGGTTTTGTACTGGGGTCAATACAAAATTCGATTTCACGCTCATGATGAGCTAAGAAGTCTTCAAGAATACGTCAGGAAATTTATTAACAATAGAAATATCATTCAAAACTGTGACTCTCATCCAAGGCTTGGATAACACGTCACATTGATACCTATCAACTTGCCACCGTTATTCACGGCGTCCTCTAAAGAAAGTCTGGCTTCGGTGCATTCCACACAAGGAAGTCACTAGCGAAAGGCTCGGGGCTCTTTACTTATGGCTTAATATGACAGTGATTGACTTTAGTGGTTCGGTTGCTTGAATTCGCATAATAGGTTGGTTAGGAATATGAAAGCTAACAACCTTACGAAAAATCAATTTTAGCATGAAGAATTGTTAACCAGTCAATTCCTAAAATCACATCAACTGCAAGTATTTTCAAAGAGATAAGATCGACATGTAACGTGAGGGTGCCGATTTGAATCAAACAAGATTTATAAATAGTGGAGGTAACAAAGGTTTCTCCTAACGGAGTTTCAACAGATAAGTCAAAGTCTAATTTCTCCAGAGTCAAATTTAAACGTTGAGCGCAAGCAAGAGAGATAAAAGAATGGGTAGAACCGGTATCTAATAAGGTATAGACTTCGCAAGAATTTATAATTAACTAACCCGTGCTAACTTCGTTCGGTTTACTCGCTTTTTGAGAAGTCACGAAAAATGCTCTTCCTTAAACCACCGACTTTGTTTTGTCCGTATCCACCTTTGGTGCCACCGTCCCAGCTGGACTTGACTTTGGTGCATGACAAAATTGGGTTAGGTGACCTTCTTTTCAACAATTGTAACATGCTTTGGACTGCATCACGTAATTTGGACTGATATGTCCCTCCCCTCCGCATTTGAAGCATACAATTGGTGGTCGTTCTCCTTCCTTGAAAACGGGTGTTGGTGCTGCTATCTTTCCATCATTATTGAACCTTCTCTTTTTGAAATTTTCACTTCTATTATCTTGGCCATGATTACCACCGAAGTGGTTACCATTCTTGGCATGATAATTTCCCCCACGATGGTTATCATTGTTCCGATGGCCGTTGCCACCGGTATGATTATCATCGTATTGTTGGTCGTTACCTTTTGGTTAAGCTGACTCATTATTGCGCTCCAATAGCTGAACCCTATTTATAACATCCGAATATAAACAAAGTTTGTGATAAATGAGGTATTGACGTATTTCAGGTTTTAAACCTCTTAGAAACATTCGCTCCTCATTATCAACAAGGTGGGATGCAAACCGGGATAACTCCGCAAATTTAGCCTCGTATTGCGACACGATCATATTGTTTTGCTCCAACTTGATAAACTCCACCTCCTTCATGTGACGAATACTTTCGGAAAAGTACTTGTCGTTGAACAACTCTTGGAACTTCTCCCAAGACATTTTAAGTGCGGTAGGCTGAGTACGTTTTACTGATTCCCACCAGTAATCTGCCTCTCCTCGCAACATGAAGGTGGCAAAGGGAACCTTTTACTCCTCGGAGCATCCCAAGACATCAAATATCTTGGTGATCTGCTTTAACTACGTCTCCGTCTTAAGTGGTTCTGGCTTTCCTAAAACCTCCGGCGGTCCCAGCTCCTTGAACTGCTTAGCAGTGACCAGCCATGGGTTGCCATTGTTTCTACCTGTATTTTGAATAGGTGTCTCTCTCACCTGATGTTGCATGAATTGCATAAAGTCTCTAAACATCCCATCGTTCATCATCTGATCGGTGTTGTTGTTTACCTGATTATTATTGTCTTCCTGTTGCACATTATCCTGGGTATTGATCGTTGGTGACTTAACGGTCTCATGTGCTTCATTGCTTATCTCAACATTTTCGGATGCAATTTTCAAATATTGCCACAAAACAAGGGTTAATTGACATGTCACATATTATCCCTATACTCTGACCGACCAATTAAATACCAAATAAACTTAGGTAGGTCATACTAGCGAAAGAATTCCCCGTCTCTCCCCTCCTAGTTTTTGTCTCACATCTCATCCAGGGATCATATCCCTAAGCTTTGATACCAACTGTGATGCCCCCAAAATAGGTATACATCACCCATCTTGAGTCACCAGATACATAGTACATAAATCAAATACAAACTTAATTATACAACAGTCCGGTAAAATACGACAAAACATAAGCTGAGAGTTTTAACACGAATATTGTCTTCTAGACAATATCCACACTGAATGGAGTCCTCATTACAATTATTATCACAATATTCTATAGAATAGTGAGGACTACTAAAGACACTTATCCTGGACCATCACTCCATTCCCCGACTCGTCCTAGCTATATTCTCATTTCCTAAAGAGAACAATGAAAGAAAAGGGTGAGCTCAACTAGCCCAGTAAGAAATATTATGACTAAGATAATGCAGAATAAATTTTCCTTAGCCTTTAACAGTATAACAACTGATAGAATATAATAGACAAACAAGTTTTAGATCGACAACTGCAGCAGAATAAGCAATCCATTAAAAGAGTCAAGTAGAGCATAAAATCTACTATCTTCTATGATTTAAAAAGTTTTCATCAACTTTATCGCTGAGACTCAACTTAATAAATAAACCACATCATCGAATCATCCCTGCACCATGACCAAGGATATTCATGTAATCATCAATGGTCATGACTATACCGAATAATCCCTGGTCATAATCATACCAACAACTGTCCATCAATGAACTACAGTCCAATGAGGACTTTTACCACATCATTCGTTTTATTATGGTCATGATTATACCGAATAATCCCTGGTCATAATCATACCAAGTCCATCTATGCACGTAAGCCAAAGATGACTTTCATCATAATATAAGCTGAGGATGATGAACATGACATAATAATTCAATAAAACAAGTTCAAGGATAATATTTAAAGATTTATAATTTAATTTATCCAGAATTCAATAACGTTAAAATTGCCAACATGATACTATACTTCTTTGTGGAGTAAAATTCAAGAATACTCAGAAGAATATTTCCATGAAAAGATACTGGATGAAGCGCAAATATCAAGGATATTCTACTAATTTCATGGAGTATAGAAGCCAAAACTTTAACCAAATGAGTATAATAGAACATATGAAACTGCAAATGGATTTTTACCCGCCATGCGGTAATCCACGTAGATAGATCATTTCCACAATTTAATAAGGAATGCATACGAAGGGTCATTCACCATGCATGCGGTAGTCCGCGTGAGCATGAGTTATTCCAATGAATAATAAAGAATGAAATAATGAAGAATTCACCATGCATGCGTGTAGTATCTGCGTAGAAAGGTTATTCCAACAGAATAATAAAGAATGGAATAACAGAAGAATTCACCATGCATGCGGTAGTTCGCATAGACAGGTTATTCCAACATAATAATAAATAATGGAATAACAGAAGAATTTCACCATTCATGCGGTAGTTCGCATAGACAGGTTATTCCAATATAATAATAAAGAATGGAATAATGAAGAATTCACCATGTATCATGTGAGTCCATGATAGACATGTTATTCCAATGTAATAATAAAGAATGGAATAAGAGTAGAATTCACCATGCATGCAGTTGTTCGCATAGACAGGTTTTTCCAACATAATAATAAAAAATTGAATAACAGAAGAATTTCACCATTCATGCGGTAGTTCGAATAGAAAGGTTATTCCAACATAATAATAAAGAATGGAATAACAGAAGAATTTTACGATGTATGCGCGAGTTCGTGACAGGCAAAGTTATTCCAATGAATAATAAAGAATGGAATAATGGAAGAATTTCACCATGTATCACGTGTAGTTCGCATAGGCAAAGTTATTCCAACATAATAATAAAGAATGAAATAATGAGAAAAAATTTCACCATGTATGCAGTAGTTAGATAGACAAAGTTATTCCAATGTAATAATAAAGAATGGAATAACAACCCTTACGAGTATTGAAAGAAAATAACTCTCTTTATGAATACGAAAGAAATAATACCCCTTACGAGTATTGAAAGAAAATAATTCTCTTTATGAATACGAAAGAAATAATACCCCTTACCTTAGAAGAAAACTGGAATAGTGAGGTAGCAGACTTCTCTTCTCATTTCTCTCTGTAATTTCTATGACGTACCCAAAATAGGTATACATCACCCATCTTGAGTCGCCAAATACATGGTACAAAATTCAAATACAACTTAATTATACAACAGTTGTGTAAAATACGACAAAACATAATCTAATAAATTTAATAAGAATATTGTCATCTAGATAATATCTACACTCAATGGAGTCCCCATAATATTTTAAAAAATATATTACGAGAAAATTAAATCTTTATTCATAAAATTTGGGGTCTTACAATCTCTCCTCCTTGTGAAATTTCTCCCTCAAAATTTTCGTACGTACCTGGTATGCTGAACAGGAGAGGATACCTCGTTAGATTCTAACTCTTGAGGTATAACCTTTGAGTGTCGAATATGATCCTTCTTAACCAAGATTTTAACACGTATCTCCTCATACGTTAAATCTTTTGCTATCTCGCCTAGTTCCAATTCAATAATGTGATTCGGGTCATCCACATATTTACGTAACATCGATACGTAAAAAAAATATTATGAACACGCGACATACTTAGCGTTAAGACGAGTCTATAGGCCACAGTTCCTACTCGATCGAGGATTTCAAATGGACCAATTAAATCGAGGGTTGAGATTTTCTCTCTTCATCGACTCTTGCTTCTAGAATAATGCCTTCTTGAACATTCTTCTTCACATTCATCAGATCTGAGTCTGTAATTTGAGTGGCTTTTAACTTTATCGATTAAAGTCGATTTTACTCGTATATTCGTTATCTTCACGTGGGTTCCTAGAGTCTTTAACTCTATCTTCATCATTTGTAAGTTATACGAAATGATTTTTTGTGTTAACAACATCGCACTTGTAAATGCATACGATCTTCTACTTAACGCGTCAGCTACCACGTTCGTTCTTCCATGATGATATTGAATGGTATAGTCGTAATCTTCAACTGCTCAAGCCAACGTCTTCGGCACATTATACGTTCGTTTTGGGTGAATAAAATATTTGAGGTTTTTAGAAATGGGTTTTGTACTGGGGTCAATACAAAATTTGATTTCACGCTCTAGGGGTAGGCTAAGAAGTCTACAAGAATACGTAAGGAAATTTATTAACAATAGAAATATCATTCAAAACTGTGACTCTCATCCAAGACTTGGATAACACGTCACATTGATACCTATCAACTTGCCATCGTTATTCACGACGTCCCTTACGAAAAGTTCGGCTTCGGTGTATTCCAAGACTTAGAAGTCACCAGCGAAAGGCTCGGGGCTCTTTACTTATGGCTTGATATGACAATGATTGACTTTAGTGATTTGGTTGCTTGAATTTGCATAACAGGTTGGTTAGGAATATGAAAGCTAACAACCTTACAAAAAGCATGATGAGTAGTTAACCAATCGATTCCTAAAATTGCATCAAAGGCAAGTATTTTCAAAGAGATAAGATCGACAAGTAATGTGAAAGTGTCGATTTGAATCAAACAAGATTTATTAATAGTGGAGGTAACGAAGGTTTCTCCCAATGGAGTTTCAACAGATAAATCAAAGTCTAATTTCTCCAGAGTCAAATTTAAACGTTGAGCGCAAGCAAGAGAGATAAAAGAATTGGTAAAACCCGTATCTAATAAGGTATAGACTTCGCAATAATTTATAATTAACTAACCCATGCTAACTTCGTTCGGGTTACTCACTTTTTGAGAAGTCATGAAAAACGCTCTTCCTGAAACCACCGACTTTGTTTTCTCCGTATCCGCCTTTGGTGGCACCGTCCCAGCTGGACTTGACTTTGGTGCACGACAATTTGTCAACATGATACTGCTTTGTGGAGTAAAATTCAAGAATGCTCAGAAGAATATTTCCATGAAAAGATACTGGATGAAGCGCAAATATCCAGGATATTCTACTTATTTCATGGAGTATAGAAGCTAAAACTTTAACCAACTGAGTATAATAGAATATATGAAACTGCAAATGGATTGAGTATAACAGATCATTTCCACAATTTAATAAGGAATGAATACGAAGGGTCATTCACCATGCATGCGGTAGTCCACATAGACAGGTTATTCCAACAGAATAATAAAGAATGGAATAACAGAAGAATTCACCATGCATGCGGTAGTCCGCGTAGACATATTATTCCAAAAAAATAATAAAGAATTGAATAACAAAAGAATTCACCAGGCATTCGTAGTCCGCATAGACAGGTTATTCCAACAGAATAATAAAGAATGGAATAACAGAAGAATTCACCAGGCATGCGTAATCCGCACATAAAGGTTATTCCAACAGAATAATAAAGAATGGAATAACATAAGAATTCATCAGGCATGCGTAATCCGCACAGACAGGTTATTCCAACAGAATAATAAAGAATGGAATAACAGAAGAATTCACCAGGCATGCGTAATCCGCACAGACAGGTTATTCCAACAGAATAATAAAGAATGGAATAATAACCCTTACGAGTATTGAAAGAAATAACTCTCTTCATGAATACGAAAGAAATAATAGCCCTTACCTTAGAAGAAAACTGGAATAGTGAGGTAGCAGACTTCTCTTCTTCATTCTCTCTATAATTTCTCTATAATAATTGCTCTTGTGAGACTTAGTGAATTGGTGAGAAATGAAGGAAGAATGATCTTCTATTTATAGGAAAATATAGTTTCAATAATTGCACATTTTGGGGCTCGAAATATTACAGTATAATACCTTGCTCTTTTTCATCATTTTTAATTTAGTCCTGCAAGTATTATAAAACTTGCACCACCTCCGCTAATAGTAAATCATGTGAATCAATAGTAAATCATATGAATCAATAGTTCTAAACATGTGAAAAAATTAATTATAGTATAGTACCTCCATTTTTAATTTAGTCATGAATGTGATAATCCGAGATTTTTAAATAATTAAAATTTTACGAATAATTTTTTTTAATTTTTTATATTAATATTGATTATCAATTTTGCGACATGTATCTGTGATACGAGTCTCGAGAAGGTCAATTTGTGTATTGACTAATAAATTTAGAGTAGAGTTGTGCTTAACAAGATTAGAAACCCTAACCCAAAGTTCGGATAGGGATTTGATAGAAAATATAATTAAAATAATTATATTGATATGTGCGTGTTTGTACTGTATAGAGTTATTGATCAATTATTGATCGGATAAGGTTTAAAATTAATAAACCATAATAAGAGATTTGAAACCCTAACGTACAGTTAGAAACCCTAATCGAAAGCCGGGAAACCCTAATTTTATATTTGGGAATCCTAAAACCCTAATTAGGAAACCCTAATCCTAATTAGTAAACTTAATGTGATTATTAAATTTAAATATGATTAGAAAATCCTAATTATATTTTAGTTATCTTAATTTCCATTTTACAAACCCTAATTATAATTTAGAAATTTTAATCTTTATAATTATAACCCTAATTTCATATTCAGGATTTCTAAACCCTAATTAGGAAACCCTAATCCTAATTAGCAAGCCTAAAGTGATTAGTATGTGTTAATATAATTAGGAAACCCTAATTATACTTTAGAAATATTAATTTCTATTTAAAACCCTAATTACATTTTCGAAATTCTTAATTTTCTATTTTTAAACCCTAATTAGAAAATTCTAGAATTTGAGTTTTTAAAAACCTAATGGTTAGAACCTTAGGGTTAAACCCTAAGGGTTTGTACAATTGTCTATAATGCCATTAAATTTATTTTACAAATGACTACAATGCCCTTTTTACATTTTAAATGAGCTAGCTTGTAAAAATTGCAAAACCTTTAGTTGGTGACCAACTAAAGTCAGCCAATTGACTTTAATCTCAGCCAATCAACTGATCAAAACCGTCAGCTAGCATTGGAGCATTCATTCAATCAATTATTTAAGTGGTAAAGAGAGAGAAAGTCTCAAAATTTACTTATTTTTCTCTCAAGCTCTCATCTACTCTCTCTCTCTCTCACCAAGACATCCGAAAATCACAAGTATATCAGTCCCTAGAACATTCCTTAGATCACCAAAATCAGATTGGAGAGTATAGATCAAAGATTGGAAAGCTAGAAGGTATAAACCAAAATTGATTTTTGATCTTTGTTGTTAAAAAATATTTTGTGTTTATGTGTTTAGATCTTTGCTAGAGGATGTTTTATGTTGATCTATGATGATCAAACATATATCCATAGCATCAAAGTGGGTAAAAACTATGTTTTTCAAAATCTGTTCTTGAGCATTCTTAGTGGTCTGACAAGAAATGTTAGTGGCCACAGATCCTTGCTCGTTTATGATATTTGTTGTTTTAAAGTTGTAAGTTGTAGCCTGGTATGGGGTCTTTAATCTGCAAGTGGAATAAGGGTTATTTAATGTCTAGATTCTCAGTTATTAACGATCAAAACCCATTGACCGGGCATGACCGGGCCAAATCTGTGTAACCTAGAAAGGTTGTGTCTGACAACTATTTGAACGGTATAGATCTGTCAGGTTATGTGTGTTTTGTTGATTGTGTTGTAATATATTTGTAGCTTGTTATGTTTACTTGATATTGGTGTCTTTAGATCATTTAAACCTTCAACAGATTGAACAAGGCAGGTGGTCAAACTAGGCATGTCACTACAAAAAAAACTGTCATTGCCGATGGCCACTGCCGTCGCCTATGACTATAGTGCCGTCGGCATTAAGGTCATTGGCAACGGCAGATGCCATCGGTACTACCGTCGCCCCTCAGGTCGTCGCCCGTGGTTCCCGTCGTCAGCCATCGGTATCATTGTCATTGGCGACGGCTCAATGTCAATGTCAACGGCTATAACGACGGCACGTCCGTCGGCAACGACTTCATAAAATTTTTCGGTGATGACCTGTAAGCCCGTCGAAAATGCCTTTAACTCATGTATATCGCTATATGTCATTGGCGACAACCATGTCGTCGCCATTACCCCCGTCGGTAATGACTATATATATTTTGAATTTTTTTTTAATTTCAAAATTTCCCTGGTCATTTACAAATATAAACATACACCTGTTATAAACTAATAACAACCATCAAATAACAAGCAAATATAATACAATTCACCATTGAAATAGTAATCCAAATTAAATATATAGATCAAAAATGTAATGGTCGTCTATACAACTCAAAAACTGTACAAGTACATACATGAAACTCAGAATATAACATAAAATAAACTAACTACAACCCGTCGCCTGTCTCTATATCATCGGCTCGGCGGTCATCACCCTGTACTGGAGGAGGCTGCTCGTCATCAACTCGATGGTCATCACCTTGTACTGGAGGAGGATGCTCGTCATCAGCTCGGCGGTCATCAACAGTGCCTCCACCTCCCCTCCACGAGTCTCGTCAACAAGACCCTACAAAATTAAAATATTAATAACAAAGTCAAAATGAAAACATATTTACATTATTTTAGTTTGTGTTCTTCAAGTAAGGCGTATGAGGCTCGAACTCGGGCTCCGTAGATCAGAATTGAGTCCCGTCAGTTGTAACACATGTCTATTGCCTACGCGGTGCTATTACCTGTGTTTGCGTGTTAACTGGATGACCGAGGCAGGTTTTGGTCTCTTTTTCTACTATTTTTCTATGTTTTCTCAAGTAATATGTACGGGGCTCGAACTCGGGCTCCGTAGATCGAAATTGAGTCCTGTCAGTTGTAACACGTGTCTATTGCCTACGCGGTGATATTGCATGTGTTTACGTGTTAACTGGATGACCGAGGCGGGTTTTGGTCTCTTTTTCGACTATTTTCCTATGTTTTCTCAAGTAAGGCGTATGGGGCACGAACTCGGGCCCCATAGATCATAATCGAGTCCTGTCAGTTGTAACACGTGTCTATTGCCTACGCGGTGCTATTGTCTGTGTTTGCATGCTAACTGGATGACCGAGGCGGGTTTTTGTCTCTTTTTCGACTATTTTCCTAAGTTTTCTCAAGTAAGGCGTACGGGGCTCGAACTCGGGCTCCATAGATCGGAATCGAGTCCCGTTAGTTGTAACGCGTGTCTATTGCCTAAGCGGTGGTATTGCCTGTGTTTGCGTGTTAACTGGATGACCGAGGCGGGTTTTGGTCACTTTTTTGACTATTCTCCTAAGTTTTCTTAAGTAAGGCATACGGGGCTCGAACTCGGGCTCTGTAGATCGGAATTGAGTCTCGTCAGTTGTAACGCATGTCTATTGCCTACGCGGTGCTATTTCTTGTATTTGCGTGTTAACTGGATGACCGATACGGGTTTTGGTCTCTTTTTCGACTATTTCCTAAGTTTTCTCAAGTAAGGCGTACGGGGCTCGAAATCGAGCTCCGTAGATCGGAATTGAGTCCCGTTAGTTTTAACGCGTGTCTATTGCCTACGCGGTGCTATTGCCTGTGTTTGCGTGTTAACTAGTTATTTGACAGTTTATATAAGCAATATAATTACAAATAAGGAAATACATTAATAATAAGTTTACCTGTCGAATATGTGGAGGAAAGATGTTGGCCAAGACAACTGCACATACACGGATGGCCTCCTCCCGGACTACACCCATGAGGTCGTCAGCGGCAGCTGTAGGATCTATGGAGCCGTGGACAACCTCCTGAGCAAGCTGGTAGAATCGCTCGCATGATGGTGCGCCTGACTGCACGACACTGCTCGACATGAACCCCTCTATGATCCGCCTGAAGAAGTCATCAGATAATGAAGGGCCAACGCCTGATCCACTCGCACCACTACCTCCGGTGGGTGGACGACGTCGAGATCTCGCAGCATGAACTATAGTGTAGGCTGGGACATGGGGAATGCCCACAACTCTACCCTTCTTCGGCCCCCCTGTAGCCTGCAGCCAGTCCTCCATCTCCTCGTCCTCACGCTCATCCTTAGCCACTTGAGTGTCACCTCTGTGGCTGCTCCGGACCATAGAAAGGTCCTCGAACCGTGTCTGAAAACACACAGAAATAGGTGAAAAGCAAGTATTACACAAAAAAATACAAAAGAATTTCAAAGTCATCAAATGCATACTAAATAAAATAATTAAATTATTTACCGCAATGCGCTCTGCCTCATGTGAGATATAACCACCGTCACCTTTCTTCTGGTGAGCGTGCCACCAAAACTCAAGGCGAGAAGGTCTGTGCTTTAGACTCACCTCGAGTCTCTCTCTATAGAGGTCGTACGACTAACTCCCAGTGCAGTGTGGGAGACGACTCTGTTGTCGGGCAGCTGTACGTTGTGCTGACATCTTCTTGAACGCCTCGCCCTCCCAAATAAGGCACATCTGCTCCCACACCGCAGCACCAATGAAATCTGCCCGGACATCTCTAAGTGTCTGTCCATCTGCCATCTTGGTCTGGGCCTTCTTCTTCAAGTCGTAGACCCACTTATGCCAATTCATCTCGAGATACTTCCCGAGAACAGTGCTGTCGTGGGCTTCTTTCCCGTCCTCGAAGCGATAATATCTCTGCAGTACAACATATGAATATCAGCAGTTACTTAGTAGACAACATAAATCAAAGCGGTAAATAAATGAATGACTAAAACACAAATTAAAACTAACATATGAATGAATGACTTCTTACTCTAAACTCAGCAATAATCAGACCATGTGTGCGGTCATCCACATCCGCCCACCTCATCCACGGGCTGGAGAATCGGTCGCGGACGATCCCAAGCAACGTGTTCCTTGGCGTCGCGTCAAGGATACTAAAATTGAAATAATTAAATTTGCAAATTACAAAGAATATATAAGAACTAAATAATTAATACAAACATAATGTTAAATATGAAATTACCTAGTAGTCCTGACACAACATATAAGCGGCGCCTGGGGGGGATTCCCTAACAATCCACGTACTAGTCCCCGCGGAGGCCTACGTCGATCACCTATGTAGTGAAATACAACAATATTTATATAAACGAATATAATGTCAATATTATATAAAATTTAAAATAATAAGATGTATAACAACAAAACAAGTAAATATACCTGATGATCCGGCCTGATCATCACCAGCACTACCTCCACGGCCTGAACTACCAGCACGCCCACCACAATCGCCGTGTGGTGTAAACTAGTACCTTGAAATTAGACATGGTTGTAGTATGAATTGAAGGGCCCAAAGACAAAAATTTTGATATGATATTCATACGCTGAATGAATGAAAATGGAAAAAATATTATCACTATTGTAATTGTGTTGTATTATCTGAACTGGCTTTCCATACTATCGATAGCCTTAAGATATATATATGATAAATTGGCATCCTGTATACTTGTCATTTCGCTCAGTAAGTTTTACTTATCTCCTGTTTTGATTAGACTTGCTTTTGTTAATCAAAGTCTTTTCTTACTTGAACATCAAACCCTATATTTATTGCAATACAACATAAGTTTATTCTTCCCAATTATTTGAAAGTTGATAATTGTAAGGGTGCACGGGTCTCATTTTTTCAGAAGAATAAATTTATAATGCATATATATCCAAGTTATAATAGACTCATTCTTTTTTGCAGAAAGTAGAGACCTTTTATTATGTGAATTATAAACTTACCACTGTAGTAATTATGGGTTCAGTAATGGTGAATTATAACAACAATTCATACACTAACAAACACCAGTTAAAAGAAAACCACTACTGCTACTACGAATACAAAACCCAGGCACAATAAACAAATAAATTCATGTCTAAAGATATTATAAACCCAGGAACAATGAACAAATACTACATTATTCAGATCATATTTTGCATAGAAATCAAGAAAAGTAAAATAAAAAAAAGGATAAATTTTCACAGATAAAGAAAGAGGGCTATAGATTTCCATGGATGTCATACCTTGAAATTTGGGGGAAACCAAGAGTAAAGAAGAAGAAGACAGTAGGGGGAGCGGTGGTGGCTGGAGGTTCAACCGGCCGGAATGGAGTAGTTGTTGTTGCCGGCGCATGGAGCTCTTCTAGTCGTGAACAGAGATGATGCGAACTGTAATCTCCACTAGGATGGTGATGGGGCAAACTATAATGAAGGATTAGGAGCAAATGAGATTGTCAATTGAGAAAATGGGCGACTGGATTGAACAATTGAGAGGAGGGAAAAACAAAAATCAGAAGAAATTGGAAACAGATTGGAGTCGTTGTCGTCGAAAGTAAGGGTTTTAATTAAAAGACTCATTCTCAATAGCATAACCGTCGACATTACTCCCGTTGTTAGTGACTCATTAGCGACGACATGCCGCCGCCTGTATCAAAACCTGCCGTCACCAGTCACTTTTTCCCCCACCGCGAAAAATTGGTGCCATATCATACCCATTCCCGACGGAAATCATGTCATTAACGACGGTCATCAATCTGTTAAAGGAGAGAAAATATCATTATCGATGAGCATCATTAGCGACGACAATGTCGTCGACAATGAAGTCATTGGTGATGGGAAATAGGCCGTCAGAATTGATGCCGTCGGCAATGACCCATTTTTTTGTAGTGTGTTGATCATGTTTGGTATTTCTGGAAAAACCCAGAATCAGTATGAGCAAGTTCTCTGACAGACGTTTACCGGGATAAATCATGATGTCTGCCTATTGTTGAACTGCAAATTTGTAATGTAAATGTACTTTGTCATGAACACTATAGGTTTGAACCATTAGATCACATAAATCATAACCAGACCTAAGAGATAATCGAGCTCGAATATGACTACTCAAAACTGCCTGGGTTTCTGGGTTACCCAGAAAACCCAGAACAAACCTGACAACGATTTCAAATGCTTTGATCTGGAATCTGAGTTATTATATGACCAAGTTAGTAATTGATTATTGTAGTAATACATGTATACTATACGATCACAGTTCAAGTTAGCCCAGATGTGACGCCCCCAAAACAGGTATACATCACCCATCTTGGGTCGCCAGATACAAGGTACTGAATACAAAAACAACTTAATTATACAACAGTCGTGTAAAATACGACAAAACATAGGCTGTGAGTTTTAATATAAATATTGTCATCTAGACAATATCCACACTCAATGGAGTCCTCATTACATTTATTATCACACTATTTCACAGAGTAGTGAGGACTACTAATGCACCATCTAGGACCATCACTCTGTTCCCCGACTAGTCCCAGCTACGTTCTCATTTCCTGAAGAGAACAATGAAAGAAAGGGTTAGCTCAACTAGCCCAGTAAGAAATATTATGACTAAGATAGTGCAGAATAAATTATCATTAGCCTTCAATAATGTTAAACTGATAGAATATAATAGACAACAAGTTTAACTGCAGCGGATCAAGCAATCCATTAGAAGAGTCAAGTAAGGTATAAAATCTACTATATTCTATGATTTAAAAAGTTTTTCATCAACTATATCGCTGAGACTCAGCTTAATAAATCAAATCAAATCATCCTTGCTCCACGGCCAAGGATATTCACGTAATCATCAATGGTTATGACTATACCGAATAATCCCTGGTCATAATCATACCAACAACTGTCCACCAATGAACTATAGGCCAATGAGGACTTTTACCACATCATTCATCACATTACGGTCATGATTATACCGAATAATCCCTAGTCATAATCATACCAAGTCCATCTATGCACGTAAGCCAAAGATGACTTTCAACATAATATAAGCATGAGGATGATGATAATTCAATAAAACAAGTTCAAGAATAAATTTTAAAGATTTATAAGTTAATTTATCCTGAACTCAATAACGCCCAAATTGTCAACATGATCTTGCTTGGTGTAGTAAAATTCAAGAATGCTCGAGGAAGAATATTTCTATGAAAAGATCTTTGGGTGAAGCGCAAATATCAAGGATATTCCACTAATTTCATGGAGTATAGAAGCCAAAGCTTTAACCAATGTTGAGTATAATAGAATATATGAAAGCGCAAATGGATTTTCGCCGCCATATATACGGTAATCCACATGGATGATCATTTCCACAATTTAATAAGGAATGAATATGAAGGATCATTCACCATACTGTGGTAATCCATATAGATAAAAGTTATTCCAATGAGAATAATAAAGAATGGAATAAATGAAGGATTCACCATGCGTGCGATAGATCGCATGAAAAGTTATTCCCAAATGAATAATAAATAATGGAACTGTGTCCGGCGTAACGCATGCATACATGATATTAAACATGAATAATAAATAATGGAACCAGTCCCACAGAACGCTTAGCAGATGGGATATTAAGCAGAATAATAAATAACGGAATATTAGAAGAATGTCACCTTGTATGCAGTACTTTGCATAGACAGGCTATTCCAACAGAATAATAAGAATGGAATAACAGAAGAATTTCACCATGTATGCGGTACTTCGCATATACAGGTTATTCCAACATAATAATAAAGAATGGAATAACAGAAGTTCTCTTCACGAATAAGAAAGAAAGAATACCCCTTACGAGTACAACAAATAATATTCCCTACCTTAGAAGAAACTGGATATTGGAGTAGTGAAGTAACATAATACTTTTCTTCTTTCTCTCTATAGTTTCTCTCTCTAGAGTTTCGGTGAATTCGTAAGAAATAATGAAGGAATGCGCTTCTATTTATAGGAGAATGGACTGAATAGTAACTAATTCATGAACGGTCTAGATTGATTTACTTTTAAACGGACGGTCCATATTGGTTTACTATTAAAACTTAAAGCAACGGTCCATACTGATTTACTATTAAAACTTTAAACCAACGATCCATATTGATTACTATTATAACTTTTCACCAGCGGTCCATATTGATTTACTATTATATCTTCAACCAACGGTCTGAAAAATTAACACATCTCCTCATGGAATAATATTGTACCCAAAAATGATTTGGACCGAAAAGAAATATATCTTATGGGTGAATAGTAACTCGTGAATAGTAACTCGTGAATAGTACTCCGACACGAAAAGTGCCCCGAATACCCGATTGAACAATATAACCTCCAGACATTAATTATACTAACACAAATAAGTCCAACACAATGGAACTATAAAATTCATCTTTAATCAACACGAACTTATTCATCATTAATATTATAATTCACAATATTTAACAACCAGGTCGTTCCCAGGAAAGAGAAGGCTTTTCGATAAGGATTTATCTTTATTGGCGCGCAATTAGATGACCAAACCTCTTATTGACAGAACTTCTAGACATTGTCAATATTGCAAATAATAATATGAATAACTTTGCCGTCTCAATTATTGACTTAATAATATAACATATTATGTCGATGATCTTTGTAACAATAATTGAATCAATAATATGAGAGATATGATGCAAAGCAATTCTTTGTAGCAATAATTGAGTATAATCGATTGACTTCTCACGTAAGCATCAATAATCAATCACCGTGTGCTACTATGCAAACCACGCCAGTATCTTTATATTTTTACTACCGGGTAGTTCAACAGTTTTAACGGTAACACCTCTGCCGTTATTTTTATAAAAAAATAATTTTGTCGTTTTCTAACTACGATAATACTTCTGTTGTGGGGTCCACCAATGATTGTGCCGTCGTACGAATATTCCCTGTTAAAACGAATATTCCCCGACCAATCGAATATTATATAACCACTTGCTTACTTTGCAAAATTTGTAAATATTACCCACAACTATAATATTATATCAAATCCACACCATAATATTCAAAAATATATTTCGAGAAAATTATTCTTTATTCATAAAAGTTGGGGTCTTACAACCTCCCCTTCTTATGAAATTTCATCCTTAAAATTAGGGTACATACCTGGTATGTCGAAGAGATGAGAATACCTTAACTTCATCTCAGATTCTAACTCCCAAGTTATTTCCTCCACATCGTGGTTTCTCCACAAAACTTTGACTTGAGGTATAATCTTGGAGCGTAGAACATGATCCTTCTTATCAAAGATTTTAAAAGGCAACTCTTCATACGTTAAATCTTCCTCTATCTCGTCTGGTTCTAACTCAATAATGTGGTTCGGGTCTTTCACATATTTACGAAACATAGATATGTGAAAGACGTTATGAACACGAGATATACTTGGCGGTAAGGCGAGTCTATAGCCAGCTGATTCCTACTCGCTCAAGAATTAAAAATGGGCCAATGAATCGAGGATTGAGCTTTCCTCTCTTTCCAAATCTCGTAACTCATTTCCATGGAGCAACACGTAACAACACATGATCTCCAATATCGAATTCTACGTCTTTTCGATGAAGATCAGCATAACTCTTTTGTCGATCTTGTGAAGTTTTTATACGTTGTCAGATCGTTGAAATCTTTTCTGTAGTCATACGTACCAACTCCGATCCCAACAATGTTGTTTCACCCACCTCATCACAGCAAACTGGAGAACGACACTTTCTCCCATACAATGCCTCAAATGGAGCCATGCCAATACTTGCTTGATAACTGTTGTTATAGGAAAACTCCACCAACGGTAAGAACTTGTCCCAACTTCCTTTGAAGTCAAGGACACAAAGTCTTAATAGATCTTCAAGAGTTTGAATAGTCCTCTCCAACTGCCCGTCCGTCTGAAGATGATATGCCGAGCTAAATCGTAAATCCGTGCCCATAACTTTCTGCAAACTAACCCAAAATCATGAAGTGAATCTTGGGTCTCGATCAGAAACTATGGATACTGACATACCATACCGTCTTACAATCTCATTTATGTACATACGAGCAAGATGTTCAAGTGTATAAGTTTCTCGTATAGGTAAGAAGTGAGCAGACTTGGTCAATCTATCAATAATGACCCAAATTGCATCTATGCCTTGAGAAACCTTGGGAAGACCAGTAAAGAAATCCATGGTAATATGCTCCCACTTCCATTCTGGAATTTCAAGTGGTTGCAATGGACCTTTTGGTACTTGATGCTCCGCCTTGACTCGTTGACAAGTTAAACAACTTGAGATAAAATCTGCTATCTCTCTCTTCATATTGCTCCACCAAAATGTATGTCGAAGATCATGATACATTTTGGTACTCCCAGGATGGATTGCAAACGGTGTGTTGTGCGCCTCCATCATGATTTTATACTTTAAATCAGGGTCGTTAGGAACACAAAGTCTGGAGTTGACTCGAAGTATTCCTTCTTCATCGATTCTTGCTTCCGGAATAGGACCTTCTTGCACTTTCTTCCTCATACATATCAGCTCCAGGTCTGTAGCTTGAGCATCTTTAACTTTATCAATTAAAGTCGGTTCTACTCGTATATTTGCCATCATCACATGGGTCCCTGGAGTCTTTAACTCTATCTCCATCCTTTGTAAGTAATACAAAATGGGCCTTTGTGTTGACAATATTGCACTTGTACCCGCATATGATCTTCTACTCAATGCATCAGCTACTACGTTCGCTTTACCAGGATGGTATTGAATGGTATGATCATAGTCTTTCAACAGTTCAAGCCAACGTCGTTGCCGCATGTTGAGTTCTTTTGGGTGAAGAAATATTTGAGGCTTTTATGATCCGTATAGATCTCCACCTTCTCTCCATACAGGTAATGCCTCCAAATCTTAAGTACGAAGATAACAACTGCCAACACTAGATCATGGGTAGGATAATTCCTCTCATATTCTTAGTTGCCGAGAGGCATGTGCTATGACTTTCCAATGTTGCATGAGAACACATTCTAACCCTTTGCCCGAAGCATCACTGTAGATGACAAATCCCTCTGAGCCAGATGGTATTGTCAGAACAGGTGCTGAAATGAATCTTCCCTTGAGTTCTTGAAAACTCTTCTCACATTCCTCGTTCCAACCGAACTTTATATCTTTTCGAGTCAGCTGAGTTAATGGAGTAGCTATTCGAGAAAATCCTTCCACGAATCTCCGATAATAACCAGCTAAGCCAGTAAAACGTACGATTTTGTCATCGACTTTTGGTTGCTTCGACTTTGAATTGCTTCAATCTTCGCTGGGTCAACAGATATTCCATAATTTGATATCACATGCCCAAGGAATGCAACTTCCTCAAGCCAGAAGTCACATTTCTTCAACTTGGCATAATGCTTGTTTTCATGAAGCTTTTGGAGTATCAGCCTCAAGTGTTGCTCATTGATCTTCACGGCTTTTGGAATATATGAGAATGTCATCAATAAAGACAACCACAAAGTAATCCAAATGTTCCTTGAATACTCGGTTAATCATATCCATGAAAGCAATAGGAGCATTAGTCAATCCAAAAGACATGACCAAGAATTCATAATGCCCGTACCAAGTTCTGAAGGCAGTATTTGAAATATCCTCAGTTTTAACCTTCAGCTGATGATATCCAGAACGAAGATCGATCTTTGAAAAGAATTATGCTCCTTGCAACTGGTCAAACAGGTCATCAATGCGAGGTAACAGATACCTATTCTTGATGGTGATATGGTTCAATTCTTGGTAGTCAATACAAAGTCGCATACTCCCATCTTTCTTCTTCACGAATAGAACAGGAGCACCCCAAGGAGACATACTAGGACGAATGAAACCAATGTCTAACAATTCCTACAATTGGGTCTTTAACTCCTGAAGTTCAATAGGAGCCATTCGATATGGGGCTTTGGAAATGGGTTTTGTACCAGGTTCAAGGTCGATACAAAATTCAATTTCACGCTCTGGGGGTAGGCCAGGAAGTTCTTCATGGAATACGTCATGAAATTTTTTAACAATTAAAATATCATTCAAAACTGACGTATTTTTTTTTAAATCTGTGACATGAGCTAAGAAAGCTTGACATCCGTTTTCCAATAAACGAATAGCTTTATGGCTTGAAATGACCGTGATTGATTTTAATGGTTTGGTCGCTTGAATTCGCATAATAGGTTGATTAGGAATATGAAAACTAACAACCTTACGAAAATAATCAATTTTTACATGATGAGTAGTTAACCGATCAATCCCTATAATTACGTCAAACACAAGTATTTTTAAAGAAATAAGATCGACAGGTAATGTGCAGTTACCGATTTGAATCAAACAAGACTTATAAACCGTGGATGTAATGAAGGTTTCTCCCAATGGAGTTTCAACTGATAAGTCAAAGTCCAAATTCTCTGGAGTCAAATTTAAACGTTGAGCGCAAGTAGGAGAAATAAAAGAATGGGTAGAGCCGGTATCAAATAAGGTATATACTTCACCAGAGTTCGGGTTCCTTGCTTTCTGGGATTTTACAACAAACGCTCTCCCTTAAACTACCGGTTTTGTCTTGTCTGGGATGGACTTTGATGCCTCCATCCCAGCTGGACTTGACTTCAGTGCATGACAAAATCGGGCTAGGTGACCTTCTCTTCCATAATTGTAACATGTTTTGGACTGTTGTGTACAGTTTGGACTGATGTGTCCCTCCCCTCTGCATTTATAACATACGACCGGTGGTTGTTCCCCTTCCTTAACAACATGTGCTGGTGCTGACGTCCTTCCATCATTATTAAATCTCCTCTTCTTGAAACTCCCACTTTTATTGTCTTGGCCATGATTACCACCGAAGTGGTTACTATTTCTGGCATGTTGATTCTGTCCACGTTTGTTGTCACCGCTTCGATGACTGTTACCACTAGTATTTTCATTCTGCCGGCTGCTTTCTCTTGGTTGCGTTGACCCGTTATCGTGCTATAATAACTGAGCCATATTTATAACATCTGAATACAAACACAGTTTATGAGAAATAAGATATTGACGTATCTTCGATTTCAAACCTCTTAAAAACATCCGCGTCATTCTAACCTCATTATCAACCAAGTGGGACGCAAACCGAGATAACTCGGCAAACTTAGCTTCGTACTGCGCCACGGTCATATTGTTCTGCTCCAACTTGATGAATCTACCTCTTTAATGTGACAAATACTTTCAGAAAAGTACTTGTCATTGAACAGTTCTTGGAACTTCTCCCAAGATATCTTCATTGCGGCAGGTTGAGTACGCTTTATTGATTCCCACCAGTAATTTGCCTCTCCTCGCAGCATAAAGGTGGAAAAAGGAACCTTTTGCTCCTCGGAGCATCCCAAGACATCAAATATCTTGGTGATCTGCTTTATCCATGCATCCGCCTTAAGTGGTTTTGGCTCTCCAATAAACTTCGGTGGTCCCAGCTCCTTGAACCGTTTAGCGGTGACTGTCCGAGAGTTTCCAGTGTTTCCACCTACATTTTGGACATGAGTTTCTCTTGCCTGATGTTGTATGAATTGCAGAAAGCTCCTAAACATTCCGTCGTTCGCCATTTGGTCGGTGTTGTTGTTCACCTAAGGATTATTGTCTTCCTGTTGCACATTATCCTGGGTATTAATCTGTGGTGACTCCACGATCTCATGTGCTTCATTGCTTATCTCAACATTTTCGGATGCCATTTTCCAATACTGCCACAGAACAAGGGTTAATTAATATATCACATATTATCCCTATACTCTGACCGACCAGTTAAATAACACATAAACTTAGGTAGGTCATACTAGCGAAGGAATTCCCCCTCTCTCCCCTTCTAGTTCTGGTCTCACATCTCAGCCATGGATCATATCCCTAAGCTTTGATACCAACTGTGACGCCCCCAAAACAGGTATACATCACCCATCTTGGGTCGCCAGATACAAGGTACTAAATACAAATACAAATTAATTATACAAAAGTCGTGTAAAATACGACAAAACATAGGCTGTGAGTTTTAATACAAATATTTTCATCTAGACAATATCCACACTCAATGGAGTCCTCATTACTTTTATTATCACACTATTTCACAGAATAGTGAGGACTACTAATGCACCATCTAGGACCATCACTATGTTCCCCGACTAGTCCCAGCTACGTTCTCATTTCCTGAAGAGAACAGTGAAAGAAAGGGTGAGCTCAACTAGCCCAGTAAGAAATATTATGACTACGATAATGCAGAATAAATTATCATTAGCCTTCAATAATGTTAAACTGATAGAATATAATAGGCAACAAGTTTAACTGTAGCGGATCAAGCAATCCATTAGAAGAGTCAAGTAAGGTATAAAATCTACTATATTCTATGATTTAAAAAGTTTTTCATCAACTTTATCATTTGAGACTCGATTTTAATAAATAAAATCGAATCATCCTCGCTCCACGACCAAGGATATTCATGTAATCATCAATAGTCATGACTATATACAATAATAATCTGGTCATAATCATACCAACAAACATCCACCAATGAATTACAGGCCAATGAGGACTTTTACCACATCATTCGTCACATTACGGTCATGATTATACCGAATAATCCTTGGTCATAATCATACCAAGTCCATCTATGCACGTAAGCCAAAGATGACTTTCAACATAATATAAGCATGAGGATGATGACAATTCAATAAAAACAAGTTTAAGAATAAATTTTAATGATTTATAAGTTAATTTATCCTGAACTCAATAACGTCCAAATTGTCAACATGATACTGCTTTGTGCAGTAAAATTCATGAATGCTCAGAAGAATATTTCCAGGAAAAGATATTGGGTGAAGCGCAAATATCAAGAACATTCCAGTAATTTCATGGAGTATAGAAGCCAAAGTTTTAACCAACTGAGTATAATAGAATATATGAAACTGCAAATGGATTTTCGCCCGCCATGCGGTAATCCACGTAAACAGATTATTTTCACAATTTAATAAATAATGAATACGAAGGATCATTCACCATGCCTGTGGTAATCCACATAGACATGTTATTCCAACAGAATAATAAAGAATGGAATAACATAAGGATTCACCATGCGTGTGATAGACTGCACAGATAGGTTATTTCCAACAGAATAATAAATAATGGAACCCAGTCCCACAGAACGCAGACGGATATGATATTCGGCGTAATAATAAATAACGGAATATTAGAAGAACTTCACCATATATGCAGTACTTTGCATAGACATGTTATTCTAAGAGAATAATAAGAATGGAATAACAGAAGAATTTCACCATGTATGCGGTACTTCGCATATACAGGTTATTCAAACATAATAATAAAGAATGGAATAATAGAAGTTCTCTTCACGAATAAGAAAGAAAGAATAACCCTTACGAGTACAAAAAATAATATCCCCTACCTTAGAAGAAACTGGATATTGGAGTAGTGAAGTAGCAAAATACTTTTCTTCTTTCTCTCTGTAGTTTCTCTCTCTAGAGTTTCAGTGAATTCGTAAGGAATAATGAAGGAATGAGCTTCTATTTATAAGAGAATGGACTGAATAGTAACTAATTCATGAACGGTCCATATTGATTTACTTTTAAACGGACAGTCCATATTGGTTTACTATTAAAACTTAAAGCAACGGTCCATACTGATTCACTATTAAAACTTTAAACCAGCGATCCATATTGATTTACTATTATAACTTTCCACCAGCGGTCCATATTAATTTACTATTATATCTTCAACCAACGGTTTGAAAAATTACCACATCTTCTCATGGAATAATATTGTACCCAAAAATGATTTGGACCAAAAAGAAATATATCTTACGGGTGAATAGTACCTCATGAATAGTAACTCGTGAATAGTAACCCGTGAATAGTACTCTGACACGAAAAGTGCCCTGAATACCCGATTGAACAATATAACCTCCAGACATCAATCATACTAACACAAATAAGTCCAACACAATGGACCTATAAAATTCATCTTTAATCAACACGAAATTATTCATCATTAATATTATAATTCATAATATTTAACAACCAGGTCGTTCCCAGGAAAGAGGGGGCTTTCCGATAAGGATTTCTCCTTATTGGCGCGCAATTAGGTGACCAAAGCTCTCCTTGACAGAACTTCTAGACATTGTCAATATTGCAAGTAATAATATGAATAACTTTGCCGTCTCAATTATTGATTTAATAATATAACATATTATGCAGATGATACTGTAACAATAATTGAATCAATAATATGAGAGATATGATGCAGCAATTACTGTAGCAATAATTGAGTATAACTGAGTGACTTCTCACGTAAGCATCAATAATCAATACCGTGTGCTACTACGCAACCATGCCAGATTATTATACTTTTACTAATGGGTAGTTCAACAGCTTTTTTTAACAGAATAACACCTCATGATTTTTTTTATAAAAATAATTTTGTCGTTTTCTAACTACGATAATACTTACTTCCGTAGGGTCCACCAATGATTGTCTTAGTAGTACTTAATATTCCTGTTAAAAACGAATATTCCCCACCAATCGAATATTATATAACCATTTACTTACTTTGTATAATTTGTAAATATTACCCACAACTATAACATTATATCAAATCCACACCATAATATTCAAAAATATATTTCGAGAAAATTATTCTTTATTCATAAAAGTTAGGGTCTTACACCAGAAATATTTTGGATTGGATTGTATAGCTGGTCAAACGTGAACCCTTGTACTGCCGTTTGTCAGTGTTCTTGAGGCTCAAGAACACCAACAACGACGCTTTGTGTCACTAAAGGCTTATAGCGACGGTTTTGAATTATTTTATTTTATGAATATTCCGGAAATTAATTAAAAATAGGAAATAAATTATAAAAATTACAAAAATGGTTTTAAAAATCATTTTAAATTCTGAAAAATAACTTTTAATTATTTGGGACATTTGCCATTAATATTTATAATTATTTGAATATTAATGCTATTTAATTTATTTAATTAGTGTATTAAATAAAATAGAGAAAAATGATTTTAATTATATAAAAATCATTTTAAATAAGAATAAAGTATTTAAAAATATTTTGAGTTATAAAATGTGACTTTTAATATTTTTAGAGAATTTTCATTAATAATTTAATATTAATGATATTAGATTTATTTGTTTATTAAATTAAATAAATAAGTTAAAAATCATTTTATTGATTTAAAAATCATTTTAAATAAGAATAAAGTGTTAGAAAATATTTTGAATTATAAAATATAATTTTCAATATTTTGGAGAATTCTCATTAATAAATTAATATTAATGATATTAGATTTATTTAAGAATTATATTAAATAAATGAATTAAAAATTATTTTATTGATTTAAAAATCATTTAAAAATGAGAAAAATATTTTAAAGATATTTTAAGTTATAATTAATGACTTTTAATATTTTGATAATAATTTTATTAATATTTAAATATTAATGTTGATGGTTTAAAAATGATTTTAATTAATTTAAAAATCATTTAAGTAGAATATTGATGATTCAAAATAATTTAAGTTATTAATAATAACTTTAATATTTTGACAAGTATTTCATTAATATTTTTATATTATTAAATATTAATGATAATGGAATTAATGAGTATTTAAATCATTTAAAAATGATTACGAAGATTTGAAAAATTATTATAAATTATAATAATTATTTATAAATTATTAAAAGCTTCCGAAAAATATTATAAGCGATATTTGGCTTATGTAAAATAATATTGAATCTTAGAGACCAAGTTTAATTGACAATCAATGTGTTAATTGTCGGATAGGGTGACCAGGACACTGAGAATGGACCGAAGTCCAACCAGATCGAAATAGTAAGACTTGATAAGTGTTTATATAGGTTATAAACACTAATGTGGCTATGTGGCAATGTGCCTAGGAGAAGTTTGACTGTAAATTATAGTATTGTGTGTTGTGAATTATTGTGCTAATTGTGAGACCGATATTATTGGTTGTAGGTCTTACGAACGTAGATAAGTTTATTGTGTAGCAGTAATCAACGCGGAAAGCAAGTTTCCTAACTCAACCTTGAGTTATATTCTTTCAATTATTATAATGGTTAATTATTTCTAATTATACCATGTCCAGGGGGTTTATTGTTGATTATTCACAGTTAGTGCATGTTTAATAATTCAAATTGAATTACTGATTCGAAAAATATACATTCGTAGAATAACTTTTGTTGGATATTCATATTCGTAGAAGCTAGTATTGACAGTATAGATAATTCCTATTTATTGTCAAATTATGTTGAGAAATGTCTTAGCTAATTATTTTGGCTATACAAACATTTGTTAGAACTTGATAGATTCAAGAAGACAAGAGAAGATAATTCAATTATTATTGATAGATCAATGCCAGTTGTTTCGGCTAGATCGAAAAAGAAAACTTGATAGGTTTGAGATGAGAAGAGAAGTGACTAGATATTGAAATCATTGCATTTCGTTGTTAAATCAAAATCTACAGGCCAACTTTATCGCTGAGACTCAACTTAATAAATAAAATTTAATCATCCCTGCATCACGGTCAAGGATATTCATGTAATCATCAATGGTCATGATTATACCGAATAATCCCTGGTCATAATCATACCAACAACTGTCCATCAATGAACTACAGGCCAATGAGGACTTTCACCACATCATTCGTCACATTACGGTCATGATTATACCGAATAATCCCTGATCATAATCATACCAAGTCAATCTTTGCACGTAAGCCAAAGATGACTTTCATCACAATATAAGCATGAGGATGATGTCAATGACATAATAATTCAATAAAACAAGTTCAAGGTTAAATTTTAAAGATTTATAATTTAATTTATCCAGGGATGAATAACGTCCAATTTGTCAACATGATACTGCTTTGTGGAGTAAAATTCAAGAATGCTCAGAAGAATATTTCCATGAAAAGATACTGGATGAAGCGCAAATATCCAAGATATTATACTAATTTCATGGAGTATTGAAGCCAAAACTTTAACCAACTGAGTATAATAGAATATATGAAACTGTAATTGGATTTTCGCCTGCCATGCGGTAATCCACGTAGACAGATCATTTCCACAATTTAATAAGGAATGAATACGAAGGGTCATTCACCATGCATGCGGTGGTCCACATAGACATGTTATTCTAATAGAATAATAAAGAATGGAATAACAGAAGAATTCACCATGCATGTGGTAGTCCGCGTAGACAGGTTATTCCAACAGAATAATAAAGAATGGAATAATAAAAGAATTCATCAGCATGCGTAGTCCGGCTTACGAGACAAGTTATTCCAAATGTAATAATAAAGAATGGAATAATGTAAGAATTCACCAGTAGCGATGTACATGTTATTCCAAATGTAATAAGAAAAACGGAATAACAGATGTGACGAATGAGATTTTGTAAATTAATTTTAATCTTTATTGAATTAAATAAATATTTTTCGATGATTTAATTATTGGATTAAATAATTAATTGAGGCAATTGTGGTAGATTAATTTAATTATATGTGTTACATTTATTAAATTAATGTAGAGAATAATTATTATTCAAATATGTATTTATGTGAGCTTATTGAATTAAATGAAATATTTAATTAAGCATGATGTTATTTTAATTAATTTAACTATTAATTAGAGAGTTAATAATTTGACATTATTTATTAATAAGAAATTTATTATATGACTATGTGAATTTATGAGAAATTATTTAATTAATTTAAATAAGATATATGAATTATTTTATAAAGTGAGTGTGACATGATTTAAACTATATGATAAAGCTTTATTAAATTAAATGATTTTATAATCTACTCTTGCTAGCCAAACATGGCCTTAGAGGGAGTTGAGAGCGATTACCCATGATGGGTAGCCTGACCACAACGCTGTCGTCGATTCATTTGAATCTGACGTCTTCCTTTTTAATTCTTATTATTCCTAAGTCTAGAAAACAAAGCGAGAACATATTCTCTTAGAGTTTCAGAGAGAAAATAATTTAGATTGAGAAAAGATTGTGAGTGTGCAATCAATCAAATAGTCGTAAAAGGATCATCATTGATCATCTTCTAATTTATACTTTACAAGGTAATCTCCTCCTTCCCAATTTCTATTTTTACGTTGTTTGAGTTTTATAAAAAAATGGCTTTCATAGTTTTTGTAAGTAAAGTCTCTATGATGGGAAATTGTAAGGCTTATGTGAATATATAGGTTAAGATGTGGTCAAATCATATTTAATTATATATATTTTTGTAAACCATAACATCAGTTTCATGAAAATACGTAGTAAATGATTTCTACAAAATTATAGAGTTTGGGTTATGGCCATATGGCCTTATGCGTGGTATTTCATGTGTTTATCATATATTATCCCTAAATTTTACACTCGTATATTATTATTCATGTTGATACGAAGAGACCAAAGTTTAAATAAATAGATTCGATGTTATAACGAATCCGTAGTGACAATTTTCATGTTTTATTTTCAAAACCTTCAAGAACATCAAAGTCAGTGAAATTGCATGCTTAAACTCTGTGATTATGTGTTGTAATGGGTTAAAATCACTTTATAAATATTGGGTAATGATTATATACGAATTATAACATGTGGGTATGATTAAATTCGTGTAGTAGTAAATTAATTGGGAGTTTTTGGCTGTGTTATGCAATTTTCATGAATTGCGAGCAAGTTTTCACATTCCATGGCTACTGAGACTCGTGCCTTACTTCCCATGCCTTGTCTACTTGTATGCAATACTTATCATGATAGCATTGTGCATTATGAGCAGCAAGTCCATATCATGTCGCCATGGCATGCCATCATGTCATTGCCATCAAATACAAGCAGAAAGTACTATAAGATGTGGTGGCGCATCGCCACTCTCCAAAAAGTTCAGAAATGTAAATTTTTAAAATGTTTAAGTCTAACAATGTGTTAGTAAATTAATTTAATGAACATGTAAACATGTTAGAAGTATAATGAGATGTTAAAATAGTTGTTTAACATGTAAATAACATAATTACATGTGGATTGAATTATTGAATACATAATTAGCTTGATATTCATGAAGTACAAATTATGTGACAAAGTGGTAAGTTGACTAAGTATAGTCAATAATCAAAGTAGACAAAGAGAATGAGTTTATGATGATTAGTTAAGTTATAATTAACTGGTATTGTGAATGTGAATGGTATGTAGGATTAAATTCAAAGAACGTGCTTAGTTAATGTGTAATCTACGCACGAGGCAAGTTTCCTAACCCTACTTGTCATTATTGTTCAAGTTTTTTAATTACCTCGAGTAAATTATCATTATTATTATTCATGTTCAAATGTTATATTAAAGATTGATTACCTTTTTAAAGCATGATTCAGTTATACAATAATTGTCCTATTGTATACATCTTGAGATTATTATTCAAATCGAATATCATTATTGTTTAACCTTATTAGACTAGTGAACTTTATTGATTCAACTAGTCCTTAGTTGATGAACGTTCTAAATTTCAGAACCCTTATTGAATTATCCAAACCAAACTTCCTTTGGTTCGGACTCGAATGTCAAACTGAGATAAACAACCTTGTAAAGGGATTTACTTATGCGTTAGCGTTAAGATATTATTGTGCGATTATAGTACTAAGGGTATTTGATCCCCTAAGTAATGAGTAGAAAGGTCCATAGTCTTATGACTATTAAAGGTTTCAAGTATAACCCTTGATAACCTAGGACATAGTTCAAGGTCTTATGACCCTCAGAATTCTTTTGATTCTTGTTATTCATTCTTGATTCAAAAGTTAAGCTTTTATTCAGATGTCTTTGATTTATTCGCATGTTATTATACTGTTATTTCATTATTATACTTGTGGGCAATAGTGCTCACTCTTGCTTAATAATAACATTGCAGTTAAGAACAAAAGAACTAATGAACCTTCCACTAGTAAAGGCAAGGGCAAGGTTAACAAGTGATGAAGACTTGTTATTTTTATTAGATGATGTATTTATGTTTAAGACTTGAGTTAATGATGTTGTTTAAGACTTATTTGTTTATGATTCCATACGGATGTTTAAGGTTAGTTTAACACAGGATTGTATTATTATTATTCAGATGTTGTAACCCTTAAGGGGAAGATTTTATTCTATCTATTGCATGGCTTGCATTTATTATGGGTAGATAGATAGATGATATTTGTACAGTGAACACCAAATCCCGTGGAATTGAAGTACCCGGATTTGGGGGTGTCACAAGTTGGTATCAAAGCTGTAGGTTATGAACCTTAGGTGGGGAAACAACCTTAGGTAGTAGCCTTATAGAAAGAAGATAGTGATGGAAAACTCTTATCGAGTTATAAGAAATGAATTTACGTAATTCATTGAAGATAATAAAAGACCTTATGTGTTTATGTGTTAAAGTATCGTTAGATGATCTGACTTAGTAACTAAAACTTAAAATTTTGTTGTCGGGATGTCGAATGTTGGAGAAGTTAGTCAAGTGGGGAGGAAGAACCCCGTGTACCTATAGTACCTCTTGAGGAGGAACCTAGTGTACCTATAGTAATTACATAAAGGAGGAGCCCCAAGAGACATTCATGTCGTTAGGGGGAGTATTGAGTGTAGAGGAATCATCTCCATTGATCCGTTGTTGGTCGGGAGCATGAACACGAGGCCCGATCACGAGGAGGATCTGAGGAGGAATTTGAAGAGAGAGGAAGAGGAAGAAGAGAGTTACCACGGTACATCGTTGATCTTTGAGATGTATGCCACATTATATGATCGTAACGCGTGAGATTTACGAGATGAGGTGCGAGATTTGGTGAAAGCGGCGGTTATCCAACATATTACTCTAGAAGCGAGAAGGAGAGGAGATTTCGACTCTTCACTCACGATTGGGAAATGTAGAATGGGATTTGGTCCATGAGAAGGTCAAACCAAAGATAAGACCGAGGAGATAGAAAGTGAAGAAGGGCGAAGGAAACCTCTAAAAGGCTAAAAACATAGAGAGAGAGGAAATTTGGGTAAGAGAATCACGTCGAGCTGATCGTGCAGAGGATGATAGTTGTGCAAAGAAACTGAAGATTGGGGAAATGTACTCTACACTTAACAAGGCAATGAATGAGACCCAAGATCGAGTTTTGAGTTACCTAATCTAGTTCGAAGGACTACCATTGTACATGATGGATCGCAGGACGATGTATCGCATCTTAGAAGAGGAGCGTAGCAAGGCTAATCAGTACCTTGACCGACAGTGATATGATTTTTTTAATTATTTGAAGAACTTAATTAGTTTTAGATGTAAATTCTGACGTATTTATGAACGAAGGAATATTTGAATATTTTAAATCCTGTGGATTCTTTATTCCAGGATAGTTGATGTAAATAGCAGTTATGCTATCGTTTAATGTTAAAACTTTTGATTTGAATGAAAATATATCAAGTTGTTTGAGATGATGTTTTAAATGAGTATGTTAAATTGTTAAGTAATGCCTTAACTATTTAGAGAAATAAATAAAGTTCTAATAAGCGTTTATTTAACGAGAAATATGCCGCATGAGAGAGAAGACAACAACGTCAATGGCTCGGGAAGAGTCTACCAATAATAACAATAATGCCAAGCGTAAATCACGTTCAGCGAGTTGGTTAAATTCTTGTTGGAGCAATGAACAATCAACCTCAAGCTCCACCAAACACAACGTTTAAAGACTTCAAGGCGGTGGGACCGCCTTGAGTTTAAAGGTTCCATGAACCCAATCGAGGCTCAAGCGTGGGTTATGGAAATGGAGAAGGTTTTCGACGTTGCTAGGGTTAGAAGACCGGAAGACCGCTTTTGCAACTTTTATCTTTGAAGTCTAAGGCTAGCTCTTTGGTGGCAAGCAAACAAAGTGCGAGGAGGTGAAGGTGTAATTACGTGGGAGAGATTTAAAGAGATGTTTTTGAAATGTATTTTCCAACTAGTTCGCGAGAATCGGATGGAAGTTCAATTTCTAGGGCTGAAGCGAAGGAAACATGAGTGTGCGACTACGCGGCTAAATTCAACGAGTTGGCGAGGTTCACCGTATCAAGTACACGAGACGAAAGAAAAGCGAGAAGATTGAACAAGGACTAAAGCCTTGGGTGTACAACAAGGTATCAATGTTTGAGATAAATGATTTGCGGAGTTTTGGAAAAGGCCATCCTCATTTGAAGGTGGAAGCGATCACGGTGACCAAGTACAATCAAGATCAGAAGAAGAAGAAGAAGAGTGAAGGTGAAATTAATAATAAGGCGATTGGAAGTGGCACGGAGGAGGTGGAAATTTCAATCGGAAGAAAAGGTGGAGCAATGACTCATCATTGGGAAATCGGCAAGGTAATCGGAAGAAAAGAATCGAAGCATGCCGAGCTTGCGGAAAGCCCATCGGGAGTTTGTATGAAAGGAAAAGAGTGTGCTACAATTGTGGTCGGGAAGGCCACATAGCACCAAACTATCAAACCAAAGAAGGATGCTTGTTTTACTTGTGGTTGAAGGACCATCTGGCAAGAGCCTGTCCCAAGAAGGGATCGGGAGGTCGAGGATCGGGGAGAAACCGGGAAATAACGGTGGAAATACCTTAACCATCACCGGACCAACCGCAACAAACCGCCAAATGCCTTGGGACTTTCAACATGACGGTGCAAGATGCGATTCAATCCGTGATGTGGTGTCGGTATCATTTCGATCAATAAAATTAATGCTTATGTTTTATTTGATTCGGGTGCTACTTGTTCCTTTATATCCGATGATTTTGCCAAGAATTTAGATTTTCCTAAGAATGAATTGGATTACCCCATGAACATAGAAATTGCGAATAGAGAAATAATCCCTGTTAAGAACGTACATAAGAAATGTAGAGTGGATATTAAGGGTAATATCATGAATGTAGATCTTATCCCTATTCGACTTGGGGAATTTGACGTTATCTTGGGTGGACTGGTTATTCAATTACGGGGCTGTAATTGATTGCCAAAAGAAGCGTATTAACCTTATGACTCCGTCAAAGGTTGTATTTTATGGTAGTAAGTCGCCTAGACAAGCGAGTTGTCTGGCGATGATGATGCCAGAGGAAGTTATTAAGACAAGGCAGTGTAGGGTACTTAGCTTACATAGTCGACGGTCGAAAAGAGAATCAGAAGGTAGAAGAAATCTGGATTGTGAGGGACTTCGTCGGCGTATTTCTAGATGATTTACCGGGACTTCCACGGATAGAGAGGTAGATTTTCGTGATCGATTTGGCGCGGAAGCGCTCCAATATCGAAGGCACCATACCGAATGGCACCAGTTGAGATGAAAGAACTAATGGTACAACTACAAGAATTACTAGATAAGAAGTACATTCAATAGGCGTATCACCGTGGGGGGCTTGCGGTGTTGTTTAATGAAGAAGAAGGATGGAGCGATGCGGCTCTGTATTGATTACTGAGAGAATGAATAAGGTCACGATTAAAAATAGATATCCATTACTGAGGATTGACGACCTGTTTGATCAATTAAAGGGAGCGAGATACTTTTCCAAGATAGACTTGAGAAGCGGTTATCATCAACTGAAGGTGAGGCCAGAGGATGTACCGAAGATAGCGTTTAGAATGCGATATGGTCACTACGAATTTTTAGTAATGTCGTTTGGTCTTACGAATGCTCCTGCAGCATTTATGGGACTAATGAATGGTGTGTTCAAGTCGTTTTTGGACAAATTCGTAGTGGTATTTATAGACAACATTTTGGTATATTCGAAAACCAAAGAAGAACACGAAGAGCATTTGAGATTAACATTGGAAGTATTGAGAAGGGAAAAGTTGTATGCCAAGTTTTTGAAATGCGAATTTTGAATTGAACGAGTGCAATTTCTTGGGTACGTGATCGATAAAAACAAAATTTCGGTAGATCCATCTAAAGTCGAAGCCGTGATTAACTGGGATCAGCCGAGAACGCCGTCGAAAGTAAGAAGTTTTCTTGGATTGGCGTGATATTATAGAAGGTTCATACAAGACTTTTCCAAGATCGCAACTCCGTTAACGAATTTAACTTGTAAAGTTGTGAAATTTGTTTGGACGGAGAAGTGTGAGGAGAACTTTCAAGAATTGAAGAAGAGATTGAGTACGGCACTTGTGTTATCCCTTCCGGATGATACATGAAATTTTGTTGTTTTTAGCGATGCGTCGCATAAAGGACTTGGTTGTGTGCTTATGCAAAACGGCAGAGTCATTGCATATGCATCACGACAGTTGAAGGATTACGAGAAGGGATACCCGACCAATGACTTGGAGTTAGCTGCAGTTGTTTTTGCTTTGAAAATTTGGAGACACTATCTCTACAGGGAGAAGTGTGAAATATATACGGACCATAAGAGTCTGAAATATATTTTCACGCAGAAGGATTTGAATATCGTCAAAGAAGATGGTTGGAATTAATTAAGGATTACGACTTTGTGAGATTTTATACCATCCAAGGAAAAGCAAATGTGGTTCTTAGGCGCCTTAAGTAGAAAGGGTCGTGAGAAATTGATGATGTTAACTGCTTAGGAGGAGCTAATTTCAGAAATGGAGAAACTGGAGTTAGAGGTGAAGTATCCTATGGAAATTGATGAGAAGCTATTTCAGATGCAATCTGGTACAACCTTACTGGATAAAGTTAAGGAGGCTCAGCTTTAGGACGAAGAATGTAAAAAGGTGACAAAGAAGATATCTGAAGGAACTGAACCAAGATTTAAGATGGATAAGGAAGGATTACTGAGATTTGAAAGTAGAATTTGGGTTCCGCTAGTACATGAGATTAAGGAAGAAATTTTGAGCGAGGCTCATATTTCACGATATTCGATTCACCCTGGTAGTACCAAGATGTACCAAGATCTTAGACAACATTTCTGGTGGCCGAATTTGAAACGTGATGTTGTAGAATGTGTTGCCAAATGTCTGACCTGTCAGAAAGTGAAGGCAAAACATCAAAGACCGAGTGGATTGCTACAACCGTTAGAGATCCCAGAATGGAAATGGGAACATATTACAATGGACTTTGTGGTTGGCCTTCCGACGACTCAGAAAGGCTACGACACAGTATGGGTTATCGTTGACCGACTGACGAAATTCGCACACTTCCTTCCTATCAAAATCAGACTCAACTTGGATCAGTTGGCAAGGCTATACGTAAAAGAGATTGTTTCGAGGCACGGAGTTACGGTATCAATTGTTTCAGATATGGATCCGCACTTCATATCAAATTTCTGGAAACGTCTTCAGAAATGCATGGGTACGCAATTGCGAATGAGTACAGCTTATCACCCTCAAAGCACCAGACAGAAGCGAAACGAATAATTCAAACGTTAGAAGATATGCTAAGAGCCTGTGTGATGGACTTCAAAGGAAATTGGGATGATCACCTACCGTTAGTAGAATTCAGCTACAACAACAGTTACCACGCTAGTATTGGCATGCCGCCTTACGAAGCATTATACGGTAGAAAGTGCAGAACTCCGCTTTATTGGGATGAAGTTGGTGAGAGACAATATCTAGGGCCATAATTGGTACAACAGACAGCAGAAATAGTCAAAGTGATTCAAGCACGACTGGTAGCGGCTCAAGATCGACAGAAGAAATACGCTGATCCATATCGTAAAAATATCGAGTTTGAATCAGGAAGTTATATTTTCTTAAAGGTCTCTCCTTGGAAAGGAAAGATCAGGTTCGGAAAGAAAGGGAAATTGAGCCCAAGATTCATTGGACCCTTTGAAGTACTGAGAAGAATCGGAGAAGTTACGTACGAGGTAGCCTTACCTCCAACACTCGAGAATGTCCATAACGTCTTCCATGTTTCTGTATTACGACCATACAAAGCCGATTATAAGCATGTAATTGAATACGAACCCCTGCATTTTGAGAAAGACTTATCTTACGAAGAAATTCATGTTCAAAATAATCGAAAGAAAAGAACAAATTCGAGAAATAAATTAATACCTTACCATTAAGGTAATTTGGAGGAACTATGCATATTTGAAGAAGCTACGTGGGAACTCAAGAGAATATGATGAATAACTACCCTCATTTATTTACTTAATTATGTGTAAGCGATTCCGAGGACAGAATCTTTGTAAGGGGGGAGAATGTAACGGGTCAAATTTATTGAGTCGTGATTCTGGGGACAAAATCCTTTTAAGGGGGGAAAGATGTGACAAACGAGATTTTGTAAATTAATTTTAATATTTATTGAATTAAATAAATATTTTCGTTGATTTAATTATTGGATTAAATAATTAATTGATGCAATTGTGGTAGATTAATTTAATTATATATGTTATATTTATTAAATTAATGTAGAGAATAATTATTATTCAAATATATATTTATGTGAGCTTATTGAATTAAATGAAATATTTAATTAAGCATGATGTTATTTTAATTAATTTAACTATTAATTAGAGAGTTAATAATTTGACATTATTTATTAATGAGAAATTTATTATATGACTATGTGAATTTATGAGAAATTATTTAATTAATTTAAATAAGATATATGAATTATTATGCAAGTAAGTGTGACATGATTTAAACTATATGATAAAGATTTATTAAATTAAATGATTTTATAATCTACTCTTGCTAGCCAAACATGGCCTTAGAGGGAGTTGAGAGCAGTTACCCATGATGGGTAACTGACCACAACGCGTCAGTTCATTTGAATACGACGTCTCCTTTTTAATTCTTATTATTCCTAAGTCTAGAAAACAAGCAGAACATATTCTCTTAGAGTTCAGAGAGAAAATAATTTAGATTGAGAAAAGATTGTGAGTGTGCAATCAATCAAATAGCTGTAAAAGGATCATCATTGATCATCTTCTAATTTATACTTTACAAGGTAATCTCCTCCTTCCCAATTTCTATTTTTACGTTGTTTGAGTTTTACAAAAATGGCTTTCATAGTTTTCTGTAAAGTCTCTATGATGGGAAATTGTAAGGCTTATGTGCATATATAGGTTAAGATGTGGTCAAATCATATTTAATTATATATATTTTTGTAAACCATAACAATAGTTTCATGAAAATACGTAGTATATGATTTCTACAAAATTACAGAGTTTGGGTTATGGGCATATGGCCTTATACGTGGTATTGCATGTGTTGATCATATATTATCCCTAAATTTTACACTCGTATATTATTATGCATGTTGATACGAAGAGACCAAAGTTTAAATAAATGGATTCGGTGTTATAACGAATCCGTAGTGACAATTTTCATGTTTTATTTTCAAAACCTTCAAGAACATCAAAGTCAATGAAATTACATGCTTAAACTCGGTGATTATGTGTTGTAATGGGTTAAAATCTTTTTATAAATGTTGGGTAATGATTATATACGAATTATAACATGTGGGTATGATTAAATTCGTGTAGTACTAAATTAATTGGGAGTTTTTGGCTGTGTTCTGCAATTTTTGCAAATTACAGAATAGTTTTTGGTTCGCCATGGCGAAGCTGCAGGACTAAATGCCTTACTTTCCGCAACAGTAGTTCCACCGTAAGCCAGTCACTAAATGTCAAGTCACACCACACTTCATGATAGTCAGCAAATAATAATAGTCATGCAGTAATGTGCATGCCAAGCAACAATGAAAGTACTAAGATATATGAAAGAAATACAAATACCACTCTCTAGAAAGTTTAGAAATGTAAATTTTTAAAATGTTTAAGTCTAACAATGTGTTAGTAAATTAATTTAATGAACATGTAAACATGTTAGAAGTATAATGAGATGTTAAAATAGTTGTTTAACATGTAAATAACATAATTGCATGTGGATTGAATTATTGAATACATAATTAACTTGATATTCATGAAGTACAAATTATGTGACAAAGTGGTAATTTGACTAAGTATAGTCAATAATCAATGTAGACAAAGAGAATGAGTTTATGATGATTAGTTAAGTTATAATTAACTGGTATTGTGAATGTGAATGGTATGTAGGATTAAATTCAAAGAACGTGCTTAGTTAATGTGTAATCTACGCACGAGGCAAGTTTCCTAACCCTACTTGTCATTATTGTTCAAGTTTATTAATTACCTCGAGTAAATTATCATTATTATTATTCATGTTCAAAAGTTATATTAAAGATTGATTACCTTTTTAAAGCATGATTCAGTTATACAATAATTGTCCTATTGTATACATCTTGAGATTATTATTTAAATCAAATATCATTATTGTTTAACCTTATTAGACTAGTGAACTTTATTGATTCAACTAGTCCTTAGTTGATGAACGTTCTAAATTTCAAAACCCTTATTGAATTATCCAAACCAAACTTCCTTTGGTGCGGACTTGAATGTCAAACTGGGATGAACAACCCTGTAAAGGGATTTGCTTATGCGTTAGCGTTAAGATATTGTGCACAAGATGGTACTACTGAAATTTGATCCCCTAAGTAAGAGTAGAAAGGTCCATAGTCTTATGACTGTTAAAGGTTTCAAGTATAACCCTTGATAACCTAGGACATAGTTCAAGGTCTTATGACCCTCAGAATTCTTTTGATTATTGCTATTCATTCTTGATTCAAAAGTTGAGCTTTTATTCAGATGTCTTTGATTTATTCGCATGTTATTATACTGTTATTTCATTATTATACTTGTGGGCAATAGTGTTCACTCTTGCTTAATAATAACATTGCAGTTAAGAACGAAAGAACCGATGAACCTTCCACTAGTAAAGGCAAGGGCAAGGTTAACAAGTGATGAAAACTTGTTATTTTTATTAGATGATGTATTTATGTTTAAGACTTGAGTTAATGATTTTATTTAAGACTTATTTGTTTATGATTCCGCACAGATGTTTAAGATTAGTTTAACCTGGGATTGTATTATTATTATTTGGATGTTGTAACCCTTAAGGGGAAGATTTTTATTCTATCTATTGCATCGCTTGCATTTATTATGGGTAGATAGATAGATGATATTTGTACAGTGGATACCAAATTTCGTGGAATTGAAGTACCCGGATTTGGGGGTGTCACAACAGAAGAATTCACCAGGCATGCGTAATTCGCACAGACAGGTTATTCCAACAGAATAATAAAGAATGGAATAATAACCCTTACGAGTATTGAAAGAAATAACTCTCTTAATGAATACGAAAGAAATAATACCCCTTACCTTAGAAGAAGACTGGATACTGGAATAGTGAAGGAATGAGCTTCAATTTATAGGAAAATATAGCTTTAGTGAATTGGTGAAAAATAATGAAGGAATGAGCTTCAATTTATAGGAAAATATAGGTTCAATAATTGCACATTTTGGGGCTCAAAATATTATAGTATAATACTTTCCTCTTTTCTTCATTTTTAATTTAATCCTGCAAGTATTATCAAACTTTCACTGTGACGCCCCCAAAATAGGAATACATCGCCTATTCTGAGTCATAAAATACATGGTACAGAATACAAATACAACTTAATTATACAACTGTCGTGTAAAGTACGACAAAACATAAGCTGTGAGTTTTAATACAAATATTATCGTCTAGATAATATACAAACTCAAATTTAATATTATTACATTTATTTTCCCACTATTTCACTGAATAGTGAGGACTACTAATGCTATCATCTGGTCCGTCACTCCGTTCCTCGACTAGTCCTCCTCATACGTTCTCATTTCCAAAAAGAACAATGAAAGTAAAAGGGTGAGCTCAACTAGCCCAAGAGGGAAATATTATGACTAAGATAATGCGTAATATATTATCGTTAGCCTTCAATGATGTTAAACCGATACAATATAACAACCATCAAGTTTAATCTGCAATGGGATAAACAATCCATTAAAAGAGTCAAGTAGAGAATAAAATCTACTATCTTTTATGATTTAGAAGGTTTTTATCACTTTTATCATCATTTGGGACTCGATTTTAATAAATAATCCACATCATCGAATCACCCCTGCACTACGACCAAGGATATTCTTTAGTATCACGACCATAATTATCCATGCACTACGGGCCAAGAATATTTGTGTATTCAATAATGGTCATGATCATGCCAACAACTGTCCATCAATACACTACGGGCCAATGAGGACTTTTTCCATATCATTTGTAACATTACGGTCATGATGACACCGAATAATCCCTGGTCATAATCATACCAAGTCCATCTATGCACTAAAGGCCACATATGACTTTCAACAAAATATAAACATTAGGATGATGACAATGATATAAGAATTCAATAAAACAAGTTCAAGAATTAATTTATCCAGGAACTAATAACGTCCAAATTGTCAACATGATACTGCTTTGTAGAGTAAAATTCAAGAATGCTCAGAAGAATATTTCCATGAAAAGATACTGGATGAAGCGCAAATATCAAGGGTATTCCACTAATTTCATGGAGTATAGAAGTCAAAACTTTAACCAACTAAGTATAATAAGGAATGGAATAACAAAAGAAATCACCAGGCATGCGATAGACCGCACAGGCAGGTTATTCCAACAGAATAATAAATAACGGAATCAGGTCCGGCGTAAAACGCATAGACAGGATATTCCAACAAAATAATAAAGACGGAATGCGGTCGGTAGTAAAACTCACGGACATGATATTCCAATGAGAATAATAAAGGCGGAATCAGTCCCAAGATAAAACGCATGCATGACGAGGATATTCCAATGAGAATAATAAAAAGCGGAACCGTGTCCCGTAGAGAACGCATGAGCAGGATGTTCCAACAGAATGATAAAGAATGGAACAATGTAAGAATTTCACCAAGTCTAGGGTGCTACGATATCAAAGTTATTCCAAAGAATAATAAAGAATGGAATAACAGAAGTTCTCTTCATGGATAAGAAAGAAATAATACTCCCTACCTTAGAATAACTGGATACTGGAATAGTGAGGTAGCAGACTTCTCTTCTTCTTTCTATAATTTCTCTCTATAATGTGACGCCCCCAAAATTAGGTATACATCACCCATCTTGAGTCGCCAGATACATGGTACAGAATTCAAATACAACTTAATAATACAACTGTCGTCTACATTACGACAAAACATAAAACTGTAAGTTTGAATACAAATATTGTTTACTATAGATTATACAAACTCAAAAGGAGTCATTACAATTATTATCACACTATTTCACAGAATAGTGAAGACTACTAATGCACCATCTAGGACCATCACTCTGTTCCCCGACTAGTCCCAGCTACGTTCTCATTTCCTGAAGAGAACAATGAAAGAAAGGGTGAGCTCAACTAGCCCAGTAAGAAATATTATGACTAAGATAATGCAGAATAATTTATCCTTAGCCTTCAACAATGTTAAACTGATAAAATATAATAACTATCAAGTTTAACTGCAACGGAACAAGCAATCCATTAGAAGAGTCAAGTAGGGAATAAAATCTACTATCTTCTATGATTTAAAAGGTTTTTCATCACTTTTATCGGCGGGACTCAATTTTAATAAATAATCCACATCAATGAATCACCCCCGCACTACTACCAAGGATATTCTTTAGTATCACGACCACAAATTATCCATGCACTACGGGCCAAGGACATTTTTGTATTCATTACTGGTCATGATCATGCCAACAACTGTCCATCAATGCAGTACGGGCCAATGAGGACTTTTATCACATCATTTATAACATTACGGTCATGATTACACCAAATAATCCATGTCATAATAATACCAAGTCCATTTATGCACTACAGGCCATAGATGACTTTCAACAAAATATAAACATGAGGATGATGACAATAATATAAGAATTCAATAAAACAAGTTCAAGAATTAATTTTTCTAGGAACTGATAACGTCCAAATTGTCAACATGATACTGCTTTATAGAGTAAAATTCAAGAATACTCAGAAGAATATTTCCATGAAAAGATACTGGATGAAGCGCAAATATCAAAGATATTCCACTAATTTCATGGGTATAGAAGTCAAAGTTTTAACCAACTGAGTATAATAAAGAATGAAATAACAAACGAAATCACCATGCATGTGATAGACCGCACATGCAGGTTATTCCAACAGAATAATAAAGGGTGGAACTGGTCCGCGTAAAGAACGCACGCACGTGATATTCCGGCGAATAATAAATAATGGAACAAGGTCCGGCGTAAATGCCATGCACGAGGATATTCTCGGCTGAATAATAAATAATGGAACTAGGTCCCACAGAACATACGCACGTGATATTCGGCGAATAATAAATAATGGAACCAGTGTCCGCGTAAACGCTTACGCATATGATATTAAACAGAATAATAAAGAACGAAATATTAGAAGAATGTCACCATGTATAGGGTAGCCACAGATATCTGAGTTATTCCAATGTAATAAGAAATAATGGAATAACAGAAGTTCTATTCATGAATACAAAAGAAATAATACCCCTTACCGTAAAAGAAATTGAATAAAAGAGTAGGGAAGTAACATAATACTTTTCTATAGGTTCTCTTGTAATTCTCTCTCTAGAGTTTCAGTGAATTCGTAAGAAATAATGAAGGAATGAACTTCTATTTATAGGAAAATGGAATGAATAGCAACTAATTCATGAACGGTCCAGATTGATTTACTATTAAACGGACGGTCCATATTGGTTTACTATTAAAACTTAAAACAACGATCCATACTGATTTACTATTAAAACTTTAAACCATCGATCCATATTGATTTACTATTATAACTCCACCAGCGGTCCATATTGACTTACTATTATATCTTCAACCAACGGTCTGAAAAATTAGCACAACTCCTCATGGAATAATATTGTACCCAAATACCCGAATGCACAATACTAGAGTGAATAGTAATTGGGTGAATAGTAACTCATGAATAGTAACTCGTGAATAGTACCTCATGAATAGTAACTCGTGAATAGTACTCTGACACGAAAAGTGTCCCGAATACCCGATTGAATAATATATCATATTATACAGATGATACTGTAACAATAATTGAATCAATAATATGAGAGATATGATGTAGCAACCATTGTAGCAATAATTGAGTATAAGCGAAGTGACTTCTCACGTAAGCATCAATAATCAATACCGTGTGCTCTTCGTGCAACCACGCCAGATATTCGTATTTTTTAACAAGGGTGTTTCAACGATTAACGGTAAAACTTCCGCCGTTATTTTCATAAAGTATTTTTTGTCGTTTTCTCTATCCGATAATAATTCTGTTGTGGAGTTCACCAATGATTGTACCGTCGTACGGATATTCCCCGATAAAAAGAATATTCCCCGACCAATCGAATATTATACAACCACTTGCTTACTTTGCAAAATTTGTAAATATTACCCACAACTATAACATTACATCAAATCAACACCATAATATAAAAAAAATTATTTCGAGAAAATTAAATCTTTATTCATAAAATCTGGGGTCTCACAATCTCCCCTCCTTATGAAATTTTGCCCTCAAAATTTACGTACGTACCTGATATGCCGAAGAGGTGAGGATACCTTGACTTCATTTCAGATTCTAATTCTTGAGGTATAACCTTTGAGTGTTGAATACGATCCTTCTTATCCAAGATTTTAACACGCATCTCCTCATACGTTAAATCTTCTCCTATCTCGTCCGGTTCTAAATTACTAATGTGGTTCGGGTCATCCACATATTTACGTAACATCGATACGTTAAAAACGTTATGAACACGCGACATACTTGGCGGTAAAACGAGTCTATAAGCCATAGTTCCTATTCAATCAAGGATTTCAAATGGGCCAATAAAATCGAGGGTTGAGATTTCCTCTCTTCATCGATTCTTGCTTCTAGAATAGCGCCCTCTTGAACCTTCTTCTTCTTCACATTCATCAACTCTTAGTATGTAGCTTGAGCAGCTTTAACTTTATCGATTCAAGTCTATTCTAATCGTATATTCGTTATCTTCACGTGGGTCCCTAGAGTCTTCAACTCTATCTCCATCATTTGTAAGTTATACGAAATGAGTCTTTGTGTTAACAACATCACACTCGTAAACACATACGATATTCTACTCAACGCGTCAGCTACCACGTTCATTTTTCCCACAATGATATTGAATGGTACGATCGTAATCTTCAACAGCTCGAGCCAACGTCTTTGGCACATTACACGTTCGTTTTAGGTGAAGAAAATATTTGAGGGTTTTAGAAATGGGTTTTGTACTAGGGTTAATACAAAATTCGATTTCACGCTCTAGGGGTAGGCTAAGAAGTCTTCAAGAATACGTCAGGAAATTTATTAACAATAGAAATATCATTAAAAACTGTGACTCTTATCCAAGACTTGGATAGCACGTCACATTGATACCTATCAACTTGTCACCGTCATTCACGACATTGCCTACAGAAAGTCTGGCTTCGGTGCATTCCACACAAGAAAGTCAACAACGAAAGGATCGGGGCTCTTTATTTATGGCTTGATATAACAATGATTGACTTTAGTGGTTTGGTTACTTTGAATTCGCATAACAGGTTAGTTAGGAGTATGAAAGCTAACAACCTTATAAAAAGCATGATGAGTAGTTAACCACATCAAAGGCAAGTATTTTCAAAGAGATAAGATTGACAGGTAACGTGAAAGTGTTGATTTGAACAAGATTTATAAATAGTAGAGGTAACGAAGGTTTATCCCAACTGAGTTTAAACAGATATATCAAAGTCTAACTTCTCCGGAGTTAACTTCAAACATTGAACACAAATAGGTGCAATAAAAGAGTGAGTAGAACCCAGATTCTACACACGGTATAGACTTCGCAAGAGTTTATGACTAACATACCCGTGATAATTTTATTCGGGTTCCTCGTCATGAAAAAAAACGCTCTCTCTTAAACCATCGGCTTTGGCTTGTGCGGGACATCCTTTGGTGCCTCCATCCTAAATTGAACTTGTCTTTGGTGAATGACAAAATCGGGCTAAGTGACCTTCTCTTCCATAATTATAGCATGCTTTGACTAAGATCGCGCAGCTTTGACCGATGTGTCCCTCCCTCCGCATTTGAAGCATATGATAGGTGGTCGTTCTCCTTCCTTAACAACTGTCTTTGGTGTTGGACGTCTTTCCATCATTGTTGAATCTCCTCTTCTTGAAATGTCCATTCTTATTATTTTGACCATGATTACCAATCAAGTGGTTACCGTTTTTGGCATATTGATTCCCTCCATGCTTATTGTCACTACTTTGATGATGGTATTATCACCCCAGAATTATTATCATTTTTTTTTGCGCTCTTTTGGTTGCTTTGACTCGTTATTGCGCTCCACTAACTGAGCCCTATTTATAACATCTGAATGCAAACACAGTTTATGAGAAATAAGATATTGACGTATCTCCGGCTTCAAACCTCTTAAAAACATCCGCGTCATTCTCTCTTCATTATCAACCAAGTGGGACGCAAATCGGGACAACTCGACAAACTTGGCTTCGTACTGCGACACGGTCATGTTGTTTTGCTCTAACTTGATAAATTCCACCTCCTTCATTTGACGAATGCTTTCGGGAAAGTACTTGTCATTGAACAACTCTTGGAACTTCTCCCAAGACATCTTGAGTGCGTCAGGTTGGGTCGTTTTACAGATTCCAACCAGTGATGTTATGCCCCCAAAATTAGGTATACATCACCCATCTTGGGTTGTCAGATACATGGTACAAAATTCAAATATAACTTACTAATACAACTGTCGTGTACAATACGACAAAACAAAACTGTGAGTTTCAATACAATTATTGTCTACTAGAGATTATACAAACTCAAAAGGAGTCCTCATTACAATTATTAACACACTATTTCACAGAATAGTGAGGACTACTAATGCTATCCTGTGGACCGTCACTCCGTTCCCCGACTAGTCCCTGCTATGTTCTCATTTCCTGAAGAGAACAGTGAAAGAAAGGGTGAGCTCAACTAGCCCAATAAGAAATATTATGACTAAGATAATGTAGAATAAATTATCGTTAGCCTTCAACAGTGTTAAACTGATAAAATATAACAACATCAAGCTTAATTGCAGCAGAACAAGAAATCCATTAAAAGAATCAAGTAGAGAATAAAATCTACTATCTTTTATGATTTAAAAGGTTTTTCATGACCTTTATCGCTGGGACTCAGCTTAATAAATAATCCACATCATCGAATCACCCATGCACTACGGCCAAGGATATTCTTTAGTATCACGACCACAAATTATCCATGCACTACAACCAAGGACATTCGTGTATTCATTAATGGTCATGATCATGCCATCAACTGTCCATCAATGCACTACGGGCCAATGATAACTTTTACCACATCATTTGTAACATTACGGTCATGATTACAACGAATAATCCACGGTCATAATCATACCAAGTCCATACGTACACTCTGTGCCACAGATGACTTTCAACATAATATAAACATGAGGATGATGACAATGATATAAGAATTCAATAAAACAAGTTCAAGAATTAATTTATCCAGAACTAATAATGTCCAAATTGTCAACATGATCTTTCGCTTTGTAGAGTAAAATTCAAGAATGATCGGAAGAATATTTCCATGAAAAGATCTTCGAATGAAGCGCAAATATCAAGGATATTCTACTAATTTCATGGAGTATAGAAGTCAAAACTTTAACCAACTGAGTATAATAAAGAATGGAATAACAAAAGAAATCACCATGCATGCGGTACTTCGCATAGACAAGTTATTCCAACAGAATAATAATAACGGAACCAGGTCAGGAAAAATTTGAACCGACAGGATGTTCCAACAGAAGAATTTCACCAAGTATAGGGTAAATCGCGTATACAGGTTATTCCAACAGAATAATAAGTAATTGAATAACAATAGTTTCTCTTCATGAATAAGAAAGAATAACACCCCTTACATTAGTAGTAGAATGAATACTGCAGTAGTGTAGTAACAGAATACTCTCCTTCTTTCTCTCTTATTCTCTCTATACTTTCTCTCTCTATAGCTTGAATGAATTTGTGAAAAATAATGAAGCACTAGTCCTCTATTTATAGAAGATTTCTAGCTTAGCACTTGAAATGTGAAAAGGCAAGTGGCTTGACGACTGGTGATGTGAAAAGAAAAGTGGTTTGACGCCTGTAATGTGAAACGACAATTGGTTCGATGCCTGTAATATGAAACGACAAGTGGTTTGACGTCTGGTAAAGGTAGTTACTATTGACGAAGGTAATTACTATTGATGAAGGTAATTACTATTGACGAAGGTAATTACTATTGACGAAGGTAATTACTATTGACGAAGGTAATTACTAGACGAAGGTAATTACTATTGACGAAGAGACTCTTAGATGATGACATATGGGCCTCCCATAAAATAACCAAACTTACCACAAACGTCTCATAATAGACTCTTTATATACATTAAGAATTGAATAAATATTACCACAAATCATTTTATTTTTAATCAACACATATTTAATCTTTCAACAATTATTAATCATTTATAACTTGTCGTCTCAATTATTGATTTAATAATATAACATATTATACAGATGATACTGTGACAATAAATAAATCAATAATATAAGAGATATGATGCATCAATTACTGTAGCAATAATTGAGTATAGCTGAGTGACTTCTCACGTAAGCATCAATAATCAATACCGTATTTTACCATGCAACCACGCGTATTACTGTACTTTTACTACCGGGTAGTTCAACAGTTTTAACGGTAACACCTCCGCCATTATTTTCGTAAAGTATTTTTGTCATTTTCTCAATCCGACAATAATTCCGTTGTGGGGTCCACCAATGATTGTTCCATCGTACGAATATTCCCCGACAAAAAGAATATTGCCCGACCAAACGAATATTTTATAACAACTTGCTTACTTTGCAAAATTTATAAATATTACCCACAACTATAACATTAGACCAAATTCACTCCATAATATTCAAAAATAATGTTTATAGAAAATTCATCTTTATTTATAAAAGTTGGGGTCTTACAACCTCCCCTTCTTATGAAATTTCGCCCTCGAAATTAGGGTACGTACCTGGTATGTCGAAGAGGTAAGGATACCTTAATTTCATTTCAGATTCTAACTCTAAGTCATTTCCTCAACATCGTGGTTTCTCCACAAAACTTTGACTTGAGGTATAACCTTGGAGCGTAGAATATATTCCTTCTTATCCAAGATTTGAATAGGAACCTCTTCATACGTCAAATCTACCGCTATTTCGTCCGGTTCTAACTCAATAATGTGGTTTGGGTCTTTCACATATTTACGTAACATGGATATGTGAAAAACGTAATGAACACGAGACATACTTGGCGGTAAAGCGAGTCTATAGGCCACAGTTCCTACTCGATCGAGGATTAAAAATGGCCCGATGAATCGAGGATTGAGTTTTCCTCTCTTTTCAAATCTCGTAACTCCTTTCCATGGAGCAACACGCAAAAACACATGATCTCCTATATCGAATTCCACATCCTTTCGATGAAGATCAGTATAACTCTTTTGTCGATCTTGTGAGGTTTTTATACGTTGTTGGATCATTTGAATCTTTTTCGTACTCATACGTACAAACTCTGGTCCCAACAACGTTGCTTCACCCACCTCATCCCAGCATACTGGAGAACGACACTTTCTTCCATACAACGCTTGAATGGAGCCATGCCAATACTTGCTTGATAAGCTGTTGTTCAGAGGAAAACTCCACCAATGGTAAGAACTTGTCCCAACTTCCTTGAAATCAAGGACACGAGTCTTAATAGATCTTCAAGAGTTTGAATAGTCCTCTCCGACCGTCCGTCAATTCGATCGAGGATGATATCTTTGAGCTAAATCTTAAGTCTGTGCCCATAGCTTTTTGCAAACTAACCCAAAATCGTGAAGTGAATCTTGGGTCTCGATCGAAACTATGGATACTGCAGATACCATGCGATCTTACAATCTCGTTTATGTACATATGAGCAAGACGTTCAAGTGTATAAGTTTCTCGTATCGAAGAAATGAGCGGACTTGGTCAATCTATCAACAATGACCCAAATCACATCTATGCCTTGAGAAACCTTAGGAAGGCAGAATTGAAATCCATGGTAATGTGCTCCCACTTCCATTCTGGAATTTCAAGTGGTTGCAATGGACCTTTTTGTACTTGATGCTCCACTTTAACTCGTTGACAAGTTAGACACCTTGAGATAAACAACGCTATCTCTCTCTTCATATTGCTCCACCAAAATGTATGACGAATATCATGATACATTTTGGTACTCCGAGGATAGATTGCAAATGGTGTGTTGTGCGCCTCCATCATGAATTTATACTTTAAATCAGGGTCGTTAGGAACACAAAGTCTGGAGTTGACTCGAAGTATTCCTTCTTCATCGATTCTTGCTTCCGGCATAGCACCTTCTTACACTTTCTTCCTCATATGCATCAGCTCCAGGTCTGTAACTTGAGTAGCTTTAACTTTATCGATTAAAGTCGGTTCTACTCGTATATTCACCATCATCACATGGGTCCCTAGAGTCTTTAACTCTATCTCCATCCTTTGCAAGTCACACAAAATGGGCCTTTACGTTGACAATATCGCACTCGTACTTGCATATGATCTTCTAGTCAATGCGTTAGCTACAACGTTCGCTTTTCCAAGATGGTATTGGATGGTATGATCATAATCTTTCAACAGTTCAAGCCAACATCGTTGTCGCATGTTGAGTTCCTTTTGAGTAAAGAAATATTTGAGGCTTTTATGATCCGTAAAGATCTCCACCTTCTCCCCATACAAGTAATGCCTCCAAATCTTTTGTGCGAAGACAACAACTGCCAACTCTAGATCATGAGTAGGATAATTCCTCTCATATTCTTTGAGTTGTCTTAAGGCATAGGCTATGACTTTTCCATGTTGCATGAGAACACATCCCAACCCTTTGCCCGAAGCATCACTTGTAGATGACAAATCCTCCGAGCGGATGGTATTGTCGTAAGCAGTGCGAAATGAGTCTCCTCTTGAGTTCTTGAAAACTCTTCTCACATTCTTTGCTCCAACCGAACTTTGTATCATTCTGAGTCAGCTGAGTCAATGGAGTATCGATTCGAGAAAATCCTTCCACGAATCTCCGATAATAACCAGCTAAACCGAGAAAGCTACGATTTCTTGATCATCGATTTAGGTTGCTCCCGACTTTGAATAGCTTCAATCTTTGTTGGGTCAACAGATATTCCATGACTTGATACTACGTGCCCAAGGAATGCTACTTCTCAAGCCGTAATTCAGTATTTCTTCAACTTGGCATAAAGCTTGTATTCACGAAGCTTTTGGAGTGTCAGCCTCAAGTGTTGCTCATGATCTTCACGGATTTTGGAATAAATAAGGATGTCATCAATAAAGGCGACCACAAAGTGATCCAAATATTCCTTGAATACTCGGTTCATCATATCTATGAAGAGAAGAGGAGCATTAGTCAATCCAAAGGACATGACTAGAATTCATAATGCCCGTCTGCAAGTTTTAAAGCCGTCTTTGGAATATCATCGGTTCTAATCTTTAATTGGTGCTATCTGGAACGAAGATCAATCTTTGAAAAGAATTTGGTTCCTTGCAACTGGTCAAACAAGACATCAATACGTGGAAATGGATACCTATTTTTGATGGTGACATGATTCAACTCCCGATAATTAATACAAAGTCGCATACTCCCATCTATCTTCTTCACGAATAGAACAGGAGCACCCCATGGAGAAGTACTAGGACGATTAAAGACAATGTTTAACAATTCCTGCAGTTGGGTCTTTAACTCTTGAAGTTCAATAGGAGCCATTCGATATGGGGCTTTGGAAATGCGTTTTGTACCGGGTTCAAGGTCGATACAAAATTCAATTTCACGCTCGGGGGTAGGCCAGGAAGTTCTTCGGGGAATACATCAGGAAATTTATTAACAATAGAAATATCGTTCAGAACTGACGTATTTTTGTTTAAATCTGTGACATGAGCTAAGAAAGCTTGACATCCGTTTTTCAATAAACGAATAACTTTATGGCTTGAGATGACCGTGATTGATTTTAATGGTTTGGTCGCTTGAATTCGCATAATAGGTTGATTAGGAATATGAAAGCTAACAACCTAACAGAAACAATTAATTTTTGCATGATGAGTAGTTAACCAATCAATTCCTAGAATCACGTCAAATGCAAGTATTTTCAATGAAATAAGATCTACAGGTAAAGTGAGGGTACCGATTTTAACCAAACAAGACTTATAAATAGTGGATGTAATGAAGGTTTCTCCCAATGGAGTTTCCACAGATAAGTCAAAATCTAATTTCTCCGGAGTCAAATTTAATCGATGAGCGCAAGTAGGAGAAATAAAAGAATGGGTAGAACCGGTATCAAATAAAGTATAGATTTCGTTAGAGTTTATGATAAGCTTACCCGTGATGACCTCATTCGGGTTCCTTGCTTTCTGGGAGGTCACAACAAACGCTCTCCCTTGCACTACCGGTTTTGACTTTTCTGGGACGGCCTTTGGTGCCTCCATCCTAGCTAAATTTGTCTTTGGTGAATGACAAAATCGGGCTAAGTGACCTTCTCTTCCATAATTATAACATGCTTTGGACGACATCGCACAGTTTGGACTGATGTGCCCCTCCCCTCCGCATTTGAAACATATGATAGGTGGTCGTTCTCCTTCCTTAACGATAGGTGCTGGTGCTGACGTCTTTCCATCATTGTTGAATCTCCTCTTCTTGAAATGTCTATTCTTATTGTTTTGGCCCTGATTACCACCGAAGTGGTTACCATTTCTGGCCTGTTGATTCCCTCCACGCTTGTTGTCACCGCTTCGATGACTGCTCTCGCTGGTATTATCATTTTGCCGGTTGCTCTCTTTTAGTTACGTTGACTCATTATCGTGCTCCACTAACTGAGCCCTATTTACAACATCTAAATATAAACACAGTTTATGAGAAATAAGATGTTGACGTATCTCGGCTTCAATCCTCTTAAAACACCCGTGTCATTCTCTTCATTATCCACCAAGTGGGACGATAAACAGGATAACTCCTCATGAAATTTAGCCTCAGACATTGCGACACGATCATATTCTTTGTTCCAACTTGATAAACTCCACCTCCTTCATGTGACGAATACTTTCGGGAAAGTATTTGTCGTTGAACAGCTATTGGAACTTCTCCCAAGACATCTTCAGTACGGCAGGTTGAGTACGTTTTACCGATTCCCACCAGTAATCTGCCTCTCCGCGCAACATAAAGGCGACAAAGGGAACCTTTTACTCCTCGGAGCATCCCAAGACATCAAATATCTTGGTGATCTGCTTTATCCATGTTTCCGCCATAAGTGGTTTTGGTTCTCCCTTAAACTTCGGTGGTCCCAGCTCCTTGAACTGTTTAGCGGTGACCGCCCGAGAGTTTCCGGTGTTTCCACCTGCATTTTGGACAGGAGCCGCTCTCGCTTTCTGTTGCATGAATTGGTTAAAGCCCCTGAACATTTGATCATTCATCATTTGGTCAGTGTTGTTGTTTGCATGAGGATTGTCGCCTTCCTGATGCACATTATCCTGATTATTAATATGTGGTGAATCAACGGTCGCCTGTGCTCCATTGCTATTCTCAACATTCTTGGATGTTATTTTTAGATACTGCCACAAAACAAAGGTTAATTGACATGTAACATATTATCCCTAAATTCTGACCGACCAATTAAATACCACATAAACATAGGTAGGTCATACCAGCGAATGAATTCCCCGTCTCTCCCCTCCTAGTACTATTCTCAAATCTTAGCCAGGGATCATATTCCTAAGCTTTGATACCAACTGTGATGCCCCCAAAATTAGGTATACATCACCCATCTTAGGTCGTCAGATACATGGTACAAAATTCAAATACAACTTACTAATACATCTGTCGTGTACAATACGACAAAACATAACTGTGAGTTTGAATACAATTATTGTCTACTAGAGATTATACAAACTCAAAAGGAGTCCTCATTACAATTATTAACATACTATTTCACAGAATAGTGAGGACTACTAATGCTATCCTCTGCCATCATCACTCGTTCCCGACTAGTCCTCGCTATGTTCTCATTTCCTGAAGAGAACAATGAAAGAAAGGGTGAGCTCAACTAGCCCAGTAAGAAATATTACGACTAAGATAATGTAGAATAAATTATCGTTAGCCTTCAACAGTGTTAAATTGATAAAATATAACAACATCAAGTTTAACTGCAGCGGAACAAGTAATCCATTAAAAGAATCAAGTAGAGAATAAAATCTACTATCTTTATGATTTAAAAAGTTTTTCATGACTTTTTTTATCTTTGGGACTCAAATTTTAATAAATAATCCACATCATCGAATCACCCATGACTACTACCAAGGATATTCTTTAGTATCACGACCACAAATTATCCATGCACTACAGTCAAGGACATTCGTGTATTCATTAATGGTCATGATCATGCCAACAACTGTCCATCAATGCACTACGGGCCAATGATAACCTTTACCACATCATTTGTAACATTACGGTCATGATTACACCGAATAATCCCTGGTCATAATCATACCAAGTCCATCTGTGCAGTACAGGCCATAGATGACTTTCAACATAATATAAACATGAGGATGATGAAAATGATATAAGAATTCAATAAAACAAGTTCAAGAATTAATTTATCCAGAACTAATAATGTCCAAATTGTCAACATGATCATCGCTTTGTAGAGTAAAATTCAAGAATGATCAAGAATATATTTCCATGAAAAGATCTTTGGATGAAGCGCAAATATCAAGGATATTCTACTAATTTCATGGAGTATAGAAGTCAAAACTTTAACCATTTGAGTATAATAAAGAATGGAATAACAAAAGAAATCACCATGCATGCAGATTGCGCATAGAGCGGTTTATTCCAACAGTAATAATAATAACGGAACCAGTCGAGCAAAATTTGCACCGCAGGATGTTCCAACAAAATAATAAAGACGGAACCAGTCCCATTATAAAACACATTGACAGGATGTTCCAATGTAATAATAATAAAGAGGCGGAACCAGTCGAAGGTGTAAAAACACATGACAAAGTTGTTCCAACAAAATAATAGAAGAATGTCACCAAGTATAGGGTAAACTGCAGCATATCAAAGTTATTCCAACTGAATAATAAGCAATGGAATAACAACAGTTCTCTTCATGAATAAGAAAGAATAACACCCCTTACATTAGTAGTAGATTGAATACTGCAGTAGTGTAGTAACATAATACTCTTCTTCTTTCTCTCTTATTCTCTCTATACTTTTTCTCTCTATAGCTTGAATGAATTCGTGAAAAATAATGAAGCACTAGGCCTCTATTTATAGAATATTTCTAGCTTAGCACTTGAAATGTGAAAAGGCAAGTGGCTTGACGACTGGTGATGTGAAAAGAAAAGTGGTTTGACGCCTGTAATGTGAAACGACAATTGGTTCGACGCCTGTAATATGAAACGACAAGTGGTTTGACGTCTGGTAAAGGTAGTTACTATTGACGAAGGTAATTACTATTGATGAAGGTAATTACTATTGACGAAGGTAATTACTATTGACGAAGGTAATTACTATTGACGAAGAGACTCTTAGATGATGACATATGGGCCTCCCATAAAATAACCAAACTTACCACAAACGTCTCATAATAGACTCTTTATATACATCAAGGATTGAATAAATATTACCACAAATCATTTTATTTTTAATCAACACATATTTAATCTTTCAACAATTATTAATCATTTATAACTTGTCGTCTCAATTATTGATTTAATAATATAACATATTATACAGATGATACTGTGACAATAATTAAATCAATAATATAAGAGATATGATCGAAGATTTATCAGAGCAATAATTGAGTATAGGTGAGTGACTTCTCACGTAAGCATCAATAATCAATACCGTGTGCTACTATGCAACCACGCCAGACATCGCTTTTCTTTAACTACCCGGTAGTTCAATAGTTTTAACGGTAACACCTCCGCCATTATTTTCATAAAGTATTTTTGTCGTTTTCTCAATCCGATAATAATTACATCGCTGGGGTCCACTAATGATTGTGTCGTCGCATTTAATATTCCCAAACAAAAAGAATATTCCCGACCAAATGAATATTTTATAACAACTTGCTTACTTTGCAAAATTTATAAATATTACCCACAACTATAACATTATACCAAATTTACTCCATAATATTCAAAAATAATATTTATAGAAAATTCTTCTTTATTTATAAAAGTTGGGGTCTTACAAGTGATCTGCCTCTTCACGCAACATAAAGGTGGCAAAGGGAACCTTTTGCTCCTCAGAGCATCCCAAGACATCAAATATCTTGGTGATCTTCTTTAACCACGTCTCCACCTTAAGTGATTCTGGTTTTCCTAAAAACTCTAGTGGTCCCAGCTCCTTGAATTGCTTAGCGGTGACCAACCGTGGGTTGCCATTGTTTCCTCCTGCATTATGAACAGGAGCCGCCTTTGCCTGATGTTGCATGAATTCTAAAAAGCTCCTAAACGTACTGTCATTCTTCAATTGATCAGTGTTGTTGTTTACAGGAGGATTATCGCCATCCTGTTGCACATTGTCCTGATTATTGATCTGTGGAGAATCAACGGTCTCCTGTGCTCCATTGCTATTCTCAACATTCTCGGATGTCATTTTCAGATACTGCCACAAAACAAAAGGTTAATTGACATGTAACATATTATCCCTATATTCTGACCGACCAATTAAATACCAAAAAACTTAGGTAGGTCATACTAGCGAAGAAATTCCCCGTCTCTCCTCCTAGTTCTATTCTCACATCTTATCCAGGGATCATATCCCTAAGCTTTGATACCAACTGTGACACCCTCAAAATTAGGTATACATCACCCATCTTGAGTCGCCATATACATGGTACAGAATTCAAATACAACTTAATAATACAACTGTCGTGTACAATATGACAAAACATAAAACTGTGAGTTTGAATACAAATATTGTCTACTAGAGATTATACAAACTCAAAAGGAGTCCCCATTACAATTATTATCACACTATTTCACAGAATAGTGAGGACTACTAATGCACCATCTAGGACCATCACTCTGTTCCCCGACTAGTCCCAGCTACGTTCTCATTTCCTGAAGAGAATAGTGAAAGAAAGGGTGAGCTCAACTAGCCCAGTAAGAAATATTATGACTAAGATAATGCAGAATAATTTATCCTTAGCCTTCAACAGTGTTAAACTGATAAAATATAATAACTATCAAGTTTAACTGCAGCGGAACAAGCAATCCATTAGAAGAGTCAAGTAGGGAATAAAATCTACTATCTTCTATGATTTAAAAGGTTTTTCATCACTTTTATCGCTGAGACTCAGCTTAATAAATAATCCACATCATCGAATCACCCCTGCACTACGGCCAAGGATATTCTTTAGTATCACGACCACAAATTATCCATGCACTACGGGCCAAAGACATTCGTGTATTCATTAATGGTCATGATCATGCCAAAAACTATCCATCAATGCACTACGGGCCAATGAAAACTTTTATCACATCATTTATAACATTACGGTCATGATTACACCGAATAATCCCTGGTCATAATCATACCAAGTCCATTTATGCACTACAGGCCACACATGACTTTCAACAAAATATAAACATGAGGATGATGACAATGATATAAGAATTCAATAAAACAAGTTCAAGAATTAATTTATCTAGGAACTGATAACGTCCAAATTGTCAACATGATACTGCTTTGTAGAGTAAAATTCAAGAATGCTAAGAAGAATATTTCCATGAAAAGATACTGGATAAAGCGCAAATATCAAAGATATTCCACTAATTTCATGGGTATAGAAGTCAAAGTTTTAACCAACTTAGTATAATAAAGAATGGAATAACAAAAGAAATCATAATGCATGCGATAGACCGCATAGGCAGGTTATTCCAACAGAATAATAAAGGATGGAACCAGGTCCGGCGTAAACGCACAGACAGGATATTCCGACAGAGCAATAAATAATGGAACGAGTCCGGCAGTAAACGCCTGCATGTGATATTCGGACGTAATAATAAATAATGAAACCAGTCCCACAGAACGCATATGTGCATGTGATATTCCGACAGAGTAATAAAGAACGGAATATTAGAAGAATATCACCATGTATAAGGTAGCCCGCGTATATAGGTTATTCCAACAGAATAATAAATAATGGAACAACAGATGTTCTCTTTATGAATACAAAAGAAATAATACCCCTCACCGTAAAAGAAACTGAATATAAGAGTAGGGAAGTAGCAGAATACTTTTCTATAGGTTCTCTTGTAATTCTCTCTCTAGAGTTTCAGTGAATTTGTAAGAAATAATGAAGGAATGAGCTTCTATTTATAGGAAAATGGAATGAATAGTAACTAATTCATGAACGGTCCAGATTGATTTACTATTAAACGGACGGTCCATATTGGTTTACTATTAAAACTTAAAACAACGGTCCATACTGATTTACTATTAAAACATTAAACCAACGATCCATATTGATTTACTATTATAACTCCACCAGCGGTCCATATTGACTTACTATTATATCTTCAACCAACGGTCTGAAAAATTAGCACATCTCCTCATGGAATAATATTGTACCCAAATACCCGAATGCACAATACTAGAGTGAATAGTAACTGGGTGAATAGTAACTCGTGAATAGTACTCCGACACGAAAAGTGTCCCGAATACCCGATGGAACAATATATCATATTATGCAGATGATACTATAACAATAATTGAATCAATAATATGAGAGAGATATGATGCAAAGAATTTCGTAGCAATAATTGAGTATAATCGAGTGACTTCTCACGTAAGCATCAAGAATCAATACAGTGTGCTCTTCGTGCAACCACGCCAGACATCGTACTTTTTAACACCGGGTGTTTCAACAGTTAACGGTAAAACTTCCGCCGTTATTTTCATAAAGTATTTTTGTCATTTTCTCTATCCGATAATAATTCTGTTGTGGGGTCCACCAATGATTGTACCGTCGTACGGATATTCCCCGATAAAAAGAATATTCCCCGACCAATCGAATATTTTACAACCACTTGCTTACTTTGCAAAATTTGTAAATATTACCCACAACTATAACATTACATCAAATCAACACCATAATATAAAAAAATTTATTTCGAGAAAATTAAATATTTATTCATAAAATCTGGGGTCTCACATATAATAATCGCTCTAAAGCTTTTGTGAATTGGTGAGAAATGAAGGAAGAATGAGCTTCTATTTATAGAAAAATATAGTTTCGATAATTGCACGTTTTGGGGCTCAAAAAAATACAGTGCAATACCTCCAACTTTTCTTTCATTTTTAATTTAGTCATGGAAGTATTATCAAACTTGTACCACCTCCCCTAATAGTAAATAATGTGATTCAATAGTAAATTATGTGAATCAATAGTTCTAGACATGTGAAAATACGAATTACGAAGATAGACTTCTCCATCTATACCTCTATTTTTAACTTAGTCATGCAAGTATTATCAATCTTGCACCAACTCCCCTAATAGTAACAAGAATGTGAAACAATAGTATACACATATGAACAAATAATTATAATCATGTGAAATAATAGCAATCAATTGCTCATTTATCTGGTTAAATACCCGATTGGTCAATAAAACCTCCAGACATCAATTATTATCGAAGTAATTGTCGATTTTCACTAACACAAATTATTCCAACACAATGAAACTATTTTTATCAAAAATATAAATTTTGAAATTTCAAAGTTTGACATTTCCCAAAAAAGTCAACTGTTGACTTTTTGACCAAATAGTGAATTCCGAAATTTTTTGTGTTTATAGACTATTTTTTACTAATTTCTTCATTCCAGACTCAAATATCACGTCCGCGTCTCCAAATTCAACTCGGAACACAACTTCAATTTTAATAACATTCATCATTAATATTATAATTCACAATATTTATCAACCAGGTCATTCCCAGGAAAGAGGGGGCTTTCCAATAAGGATTTCTCCCTATTGGCGTGCAATTAGGTGACCAAACCTCTCTTTGACAGAACTTCTAGACATTGTAAATATTGCAATTTAATAATATGAATAACTTTGTCGTCTCAATTATTGATTTAATAAAATAACATATTATGCGGATGATACTATTACAATAATCGAATCAATAATATGAGAGAGATGATGCAAAGAATTATTGTAGTAATAATTGAGTATAACTAAGTGACTTCTCACGTAAGCATCAATAATCAATACCGTGTGCTACTATGCAACCACGAAAGTATTCTTGTATTTTTACTAAGGGTAGTTCAACATACTAATCAGAAAACTTTCGCCGTTATTTTCATAAAGTATTTTGTCATTTTCTCAATCCGATAATAATTCCGTTGTGGGGTCCACCAATGATTGTGTCAGTTGTATTTAATATTCCCTCGTTAAAATGAATATTCCCCACCAATCGAATATTATATAACAACTTGCATAGTTTACAAAATTTGTAAATATTATCCACAACTATAACATTATATCAAATCAACACCATAATATTCAAAAATATATTTCGAGAAAAATAACTCTTTATTCAAAAAGTTGGGGTCTTACAACCTCCCCCTTCTTATGAAATTTCTTCCTTGAAATTAGGGTGCGTACCTGGTATGTCGAAGAGGTGAGGATATTTTGATTTCATTTCATATTCTAACTCCCAGGTCATTTCCTCAACATCGTGGTTTCTCCACAAAACTTTGACTTGAGGTATAACCTTGGAGCGTAGAATATGTTCCTTCTTATCCAAGATTTTAATAGGAACCTCTTCATACGTTAAATCTTCCTCTACTTCGTCCGATTCTAACTCAATAATGTGGTTCGGGTCTTTCACATATTTACATAACATGGATATGTGAAAAACGTTATGAACACGAGACATACATGGTGGTAAAGCGAGTCTATATGCCATAGTTCCTACTCGATCGAGGATTAAAAATAGGCCAATGAATCGAGGGTTGAGCTTTCCTCTCTTTCCAAATCTCGTAACTCCCTTCCATGGAGCAACACGTAATAATACATGATCTCCAATATCGAATTCCACGTCATTTCGATGAAGATCAGCATAACTCTTTTGTCAATCTTGTGAGGTTTTTATACGTTGTTGGATCGTTTGAATCTTTTCAGTAGTCATACGTACCAACTCTGGTCCCAACAATGTTGCTTCACCCACCTCTTCCCAGCATACCAGAGAACGACACTTTCTTCTATACAACGCCTCAAATGGAGCCATGCCAATACTTGCTTGATAACTATTGTTGTAGGAAAACTCCACCAATGGTAGGAACTTATCCCAACTTCCATTGAAGTCAAGGACACAGAGTCTTAATAGATCTTCAAGAGTTTGAATGGTCCTCTCCGACTGCCCGTCCATCTGAGGATGATAAACTGAGCTAAATCGTAAATCCGTGCCCATAGCTTTTTGCAAACTAACCCAAAAGCTTGAAGTGAATCTTGGGTCTCGATCAGAAACTATGGATACTGGCATACCATGAAGTCTTACAATCTTGTTTATGTACATACGAGCAAGACGTTCAAGTGTATAAGTTTCTCGCATAGGTAGGAAATGAGCAGACTTGGTCAATCTACCAACAATGACCCAAATTACATCTATGCCTTGAGAAACCTTGGGAAGACCAGTAACGAAATCCATAGTAATGTGGTCCCACTTCTATTCTGGAATTTCAAGTGGTTGCAATGGACCTTTTGGTACTTGATGCTCCGCCTTGACTCGTTGACAAGTTAAACACCTTGAGATAAACTCTGCTATCTCTCTCTTCATATTGCTCCACCAAAATGTATGTCGAAGATCACGATACATTTGGTACTCCCCAGGATGGATTGCAAACGGTGTGTTGTGCGCCTCCATCATGATTTTATACTTTAAATCAGGGTTGTTAGGAACACAAAGTCTGGAGTTGACTCGAAGTATTCCTTCCTCATCGATTCTTGCTTCCGGCATAGCGCCTTCTTGCACTTTCTTCTTCATACGAATTAGCTCCAGGTCTGTAGCTTGAGCAGTTTTAACTTTATCGATTAAAGTCGATTCTACTCGTATGTTTTCCATCATCATGTGGGTCCCTAGAGTCTTTATCTCTAACTCCATCCTTTGCAAGTCATACAAAATGGGCCTTTGCGTTGACAATATTACACTCTTACCCGCATATGATCTTCTACTCAGTGTGTCAGCTACCACGTTCGCTTTTCCAGGATGGTATTGGATGGTATGATCATAATCTTTCAATAGTTCAAGCCAACGTCGTTGTCGCATGTTGAGTTCCTTTTGGGTGAAGAAATATTTGAGGCTTTTATGATCCGTGTAGATCTCCACCTTCTCTCCATACTGGTAATGCCTCCAAATCTTAAGCGCAAAAACAACAGCTGCCAACTCTAGATCATGAGTAGGGTAATTCCTCTCATATTCTTTGAGTTGTCGTGAGGCATAGGCTATGAATTTCTCATGTTGCATGAGAACACGCCCCAACCCTTTGCTCGAAGCATCATCAGAGATGACAAATCCTACGAGCCAGATGGTATTGTCGTAGCAGTCTTGAAATGAGTCTCCTCTTGAGTTCTCGAAAACTCTTCTCACATTCTTCACTCCAACCGAGTTTTGTATCTTTTCGAGTTAGCTGACTTAATGGAGTAGCGATTCGAGAAAATCCTTCCACGAATCTCCGCTAATAACCATCTAATTCGAGAAAGCTACGTACTTTGGTCACTGATTTAGGTTGCTCCCAGCTTTGAATAGCTTCAATCTTTGCTGGGTCAACAGATATTCCATGACTTGATATCACGTGCCCAAGGAATGCAACTTCCTCAAGCTAGAACTCGCATTTCTTTAACTTGGCATATAGCTTGTTTTCACGAAGCTTTTGGAGTATCAGCCTCAAGTGTTGCTCATGATCTTCACGGCTTTTGGAATATATGAGGATGTCATCAATAAAGACGACCACAAAATGATCCAAATATTCCTTGAATACTCGGTTCATCATATCCATGAAGGCAACAGGAGCATTAGTCAATCCAAAAGACATGACTAAGAATTCATAATGCCCGTCTAGTTCGAAGTTCAAGGCGCTTTGGAATATCCTCGATTTTAACCTTTTTAGTCGATGATATCCGTAATCTAAGATCGATCTTTGAAAAAATTGTGCTCTTGTAATTGGATTTATAATACACTTATCGTGTGATGACCTCATTTACTTTTTGAATTAGTTGCTTTATATTTATGTGTCTTAGTTACTTGTCTTGGTGAGCGACAAAATTTGTCACCGATTTGTGTATCTTTCATTTTGCTTATATTTATGTGTTAGTTACTTTTCATGCATTTTTGTTTATTTTGTAGGTTATACGTTTGGGAGCTTGAGAGTGACTATTGGTAAGGAAAAGCAAAGAAAACGCAAAGAATAGCAAACCAGACATCATTTGGGCTTTCATGTTTACTTCATGTTCTTGGTTTGGAACTTAGCTTACATTGAAGAGCATCGTCTTATCTTTCTGGAATATTTTGAATCATTCCAATCAGAGTTCGGATGAAAGAGTTATGATCGTTGTACCAACGGACGTCGAACGACATGGTTTTGGGTGGTCATTTACACAGTAGTCATTTCAGAGCCAATTTGAGTATAGTTCTGTACCTTATTTTGAAATACTCAAAGAATGAAAGTTGTAGATCTACTTCTCTTCTTTCCGGATAATCTTGAATCATCAAAATCGGAGTTCGGACGAAGAAGTTATGGCCATTTTCCCAAAGGACGTCGGAGCAGAAAATGTCATAACATGTGGTAGCGCCAGGGCGCCCATTTTTGGCCTATGCCCAAAGGCCTGGGCGGGGGGAGCAGAGTTTGAGCGCCGTGTCCAAAGGTCCGGGAGCTGGGAAGGGCTTGGTGATTTCTGGGACGCTTTTTTGGCTAATTTTGACACCTTTTGACTCCAAATAGGATCGGGTTTGTTCTAAGCTAAAAATTGGACTCAGAACCTATAAATACATGATGTAAGGCATAAAATAAAGGGAGAATACATAGCTTAGCTTAGTTAAAACACTCCATTAGATTAGAATATTAACCCTAGTTCTTATTAGTTTGGGAGATTGAAGCAACTTGAAGATCATTGAAGATCAAGAGCAAAGAGCAGGAGGGAGCATCTGATTTATCGACAATGATTCTATTCTTTTCTCTTCTCTTACTTTTATCTTTTAATGTCTATTCAATTGTGGATTCTTGGTTTTAATTTATTAATTATGAACTAACTCTTTCCTTAAGATTTCAATTGAACTTTTTATGGCTATGAATTAGTTATTCATTATATTCCAATTATTTATGTTAAAGTGAGTTGTTTATCTTGTCTTGTGCTTATTGCTTAATTATCTGATCAGTAATTACTTTGTTACTCTAGAAGGAATTGAAAGAGGAATTCTAGGGTTAGAACTGGGCATGATATCATGTGACTTAGTTATTTGCATGGTGAATAATTAGGTTTGTGAATTGAATGGAAATATATGTTCGCCGCATGTAACACATAAGGAATTGGGATTGGAAAGAGTTTAATTCAATTGTTTTGCATAGGAATATAGCAAGATTAATCTGGATTAAATAGAAGGCAATTGATCACTTGGAAAAGGACTTTTGGCATTTGAGAATTCCTGTTAACAATTCAGTAGGTATAATAATTGGGATAATTGGATAATTGATTTATAATTCATAATTGGGGATATTGAAGTCTTAATCTTTATTTATTTGAATTCATTCGTTAAAATCTTAGTTTTAATTAGTTAATTTAGTTTTCTTAATTTAAAAAACACGATTTGAGATTGTTTAAATAAAATTAGTTTGGTTAAGAATTAGTACTTGGTGATTTTTATTAAATAATTCCTCGTGGGAACGATACTCTACTTTCACTTTATTACTTGTTAACCGCGTATACTTGCACGTATTCATTGATCATGTAAATCGATCAACAAGTTTTTTGGCGCCGCTGTCACGGGAATTAATTTAATAATTATTTACCAATATTAATTTCAATCAAATTAGTCTTAATTTAAACATTTTATTTTTATTTTTAATTCTCTTTCTATATTTTCTCTTTTCGTGTACCATGGATGACTTTGCATATCAATGGCCATACACTAACATGACTCAACCAGGGGAGGAGCGGAGATTGACAGACTCGAGAAACTTTCTCGCATTGTCAAGACAGATTGAGACACTTTCGAGGATGTTTCAAGCTTTGAAGCTCAACGTCGTCAAAGTATGGCGGTTATTTGTGATTATTGTGCCGGAAATCATATGAGTCATCAATGCGCCATCGGCTTTTGAGTAAGATAAAGATATAGTGGTGATTACCCCAATAATTATGTCTATCCCAACAACTATCATCGGATTGGGGTATCACCCGATTTTTCATGGAGTAACAATCAAGATCAATTTTATGCTCCAAGTCCAACATACCCATTGTGATTTCTCGTGTCCACCTCCACTACAACAGAAGAACATTCAAATTGGGAGGAAGCCTTGGAAAAATTTATTAAAGCTTCAAAAAAGGAACGAGGAACAAGACAAGAAAATGAATCAAGTAGAAATGAATTTGCAAAGCCAAGGGCATTGATCAAGAATCTGGAAAATCAAGTGAATGATAAAGACATGCGTTGAACAACCATCCTCAATACACACCGCCCTATGACATGGATTCCTAGACCGATGGAGAGCCCGAACAAAATCTACAACTAGATGAGCCACAAGATGTTGAAAGAGAGAAACAATTGGGAACAAAGAAAAGGAGATCGATGAAGATCTAACTTTGATTACCAACGAGGAGGAGCCGATGTTATTAGTGCCCCAAGTTCTTTCTCCACCAAAGTTCAAGAATCCAAGTTAGATTTGCAAAACCATGTCCGCTAGTAGTCATGTCGCTTCAATAATACTCCTTGTGACGTAAAAGCGAGTACAACTTCAAGCCATGGTTCAATGAGTTGGAGAAGATAAAAGAAGAGATTGTTGTGTCCGACAAGCCTCAATGCCGTAATCTATTCACAGACACAATGGAAAAAACACCTAGATGTCGGACGTTCTTTAATGTGATCTTATCTAAACAAAGCATGCTAGGTGACTTTAATACAATGGCTATCGAAATGGGAACCTACCAAAAGCTATATTATTTCCGATGGATGGAGGGTTCCTCAACATTCAAAGAGGAATTGGATAGCATTGACCGCATAAAGTCAGCCGAAAGACTATAAATCAAGTACCGACCGATCGGGAGGCAACCCAGAATTTTTATATTTATATGCTTTACTAGTTTATTTAGTAGATAAGAATTAATTTGCTTAGTAAGTTCTCTTATAATCTAATACATGTTGTCTCTCTTTTTTGTGTATTGGAGGTTCAATGGATAGGAAAATGATCGTCGCTACCATCGCCACACAAAGACCTCACGCTTTAGCCGATTATGTGGAAGTTCTCTACTTATCGCTATATTCTTACAATGAGGACATTGTAATTGCTAAGTTTGGGGTAGTTTAGTTCGTTATTGCATGTTTAGTTTCATGTTTATGTTATGTTATTTTGCATATGTTGTTAATATAGTTTAGGTTCATTATAAAAAAAATCAAAAATAATAGTTAGTTACTATGTTCATTTTGCATAAGTCAGTGGTTTGTTATAGTTAAGTTTATTTTGGCCAATGATGAGATTGGAATTGGGTAGACAAGTATAATACTGACTATTAGAGCTTTGATGTGATTTCTTGTTATGAATTGAATCTTTTTCTATTTGAAACTAGTATAATAATGATAGCACAGTAAAAACAACTTGTTGATTGATTGAGTTTAAATTGATACATAATGGGACTCTAAAGGATAATGCTAGTTTGAATGAAAGAATGACAAGAATAAGTAGTGATGACTAAAGTTAGACAAGAACCTAAGTTTGGGGGAATATATATGGGGTATAAAGCTTTTAAAAAAAAAAAAAAAAAGAAAACATGTTGAGTCTTGTGGTGGGTCGAGGAGAAACACTCCCCATAAACACAAGCGTGAGATGGAGCGAAAAACGACTCACCAACCATCTATCAAAAGAAAAGAAAAGGGAAAAAAAGGTATATTGTGGTGACTAGTCTTGTTTGGGGCCTTTATTACTTGAGCAAGCACGCCGAGGGGATTGTTTTACACCTAGCGCCTCTAAGGTCTTTTATGGTCCTGGGAGTCGTGGGTCGAAAAGCTCGCTAAGGGTAACATCGTTAGCCTAATGGGATGAGACATTGCATACCATTTATGTATATAAAAAAATGAATAATCACGGAAAAGAGCAAAGCCCCCTGTAAAAAAAAAAAAAAGAGAAGGAAGAAAAGAAAGTATAAGTATCCCGCATGTACTTCTTTGAATTTGGTTGAGTTTAATTTTAGTTGAATCGCATATCTTTGAGATTTCTTGAGTTTACACTATATGATGCCTTCAAGAGACTTGTTATGTGTTAAATTTGATTTTATATCGCTTAGCATGGTTGTTGAGCACACACACGCACTATACCAAAGAATAATGATTTAAGACTGATGATCGACTAGAAATTGTTGATTGGTTTTGATATGAAGTATTGTCGTGTTTGCTTGATTGCTCTAAGGTCGAGTGAATAGATTTGATTCTATCAAATACCGCCGGATTCGTGAGGCATATAGATTAGTTGCATTTCATTGCATTGCATTGCATTATGTCAGGTTACTTGGGGACAAGCAATGCTTTAAGTTGGGGGGGTATTTGATAAATGGATTTTATATACACTTATCCTAAGTATCTTTTACTTGAATTAGTTGCTTATATTTATGTGTCTTAGTTACTTTTCATGCATTTTGTGTTCATTTTGTAGGTTATACATTTGGGGAGCTGCAGTGAGCGACTATTGGTAAGGAAAAGCAAAGAAAACGCAAAGAATAAAAAAAACCGGACATCATTTGGGCTTTCATGTTTACTTCATGTTCTTGGTTTGGAACTTAGCTTATATTGAAGAGCATCGTCTTAGCTTTTCGGAACATTTTGAATCATTCCAATCAGAGTTCGGATGCAAGAGTTATGATCGTTGTACCAACGAACGTCGAACGTCATGGTTTTGGGTGGTCATTTACACAGCAGTCACTTCAGATCCAATTTGAGTATAGTTCCGTACATTATTTTGAAATACTTTGTAGATCTACTTCTCCTCTTTCTGGATCATCTTGAATCATCGAAATAGGAGTTCAGACGAAGAAGTTATGGCCATTTTTCCAAAGGACGTCGGAGCAGAAAATGTCAGAACATGTGGTAGCGCCGGGGCGCCCATTTTTGGCTTATGCCAACAGCACGGGTCTTTGGGGAGTAGAGTTTGAGTTGTGCGTGCTTGCTACTGGAAGCGCTGGGAAGGGCTTGGTGATGGCTCGACGCTTTTTTGCTTAATTTTGACACTTTTTTGACTCCAAATAGGATTGGGTTTGTTCCTAAGCTAAAAATTGGACTTCAGAACCTATAAATACATGATGTAAGGCATAAAATAAAGGGAGAATACATAGCTTAGCTTAGATAAAACACTCCATTAGATTAGAATATTAACCCTAGTTCTTATTAGTTTTGGAGATTGAAGCAACTTGAAGATCATTGAAGATCAAGAAAAGAGCAAGAGGGAGCATCGATTTGTTGACAATAGATTCTATTCTTTCTCTTATCTTACTTTTATCTTTTAATGTCTATTCAATTGTGGATTCTTGATTTTAATTTATTAATTATGAACGAACTCTTTCCTTAAGATTTCAATTGAACTTTTTATGGCTATGAATTAGTTATTCATTATATTATAATTATTTATGTTAAAGTGAGTTGTTTATCTTGTCTTGTGCTTATTGCTTAATTATCTGATCAGTAATTACTTTGTTACTCTAGAAGGAATTGAAAGAGGAATTCTAGGATTAGAACTGGGCATGATATCATGTGACTTAGTTATTTACATGGTGAATAATTAGGTTTGTGAATTGAATGGAAATATTCGTTCACGCATGTAAACACATAAGGAATTGGGATTAGAAAGAGTTTAATTCAATTATTTTGCATAGGAATATAGCAAGATTAATCTGGATTAAATAGAAGGCAATTGATCACTTGGAAAATGACTTTTGGCATTTGAGAATTCCTGTTAACAATTCAGTAGACATAATAATTGGGATAATTGGATAATTAATTTATAATTCATAATTGGGGATATTGAAGTCTTAATCTTTATTTATTTGAATTCATTCGTTAAAATCTTTGTTTTAATTAGTTAATTTAGTTTTCTTAATTAGAAAAAACACGATTTGAGATTTTTTAAATAAAATTAGTTTGGTTAAGAATTAGTACTTGGTGATTTTTATTAAATAATTCCTCGTGGGAACGATACTCTACTTTCACTTTATTACTTGTTGATCGTGTATACTGCACGTATTCATTTGTTTGCATGAGGATTGTCGCACGTCGAAACATCAAAGATCATGGTTATACCAAATCATAGTTCCTGTTCATAATCATACTAATAAATTCATCTTTGCACTACGAGCCAAAGATATTCATCAACAGTTCATCTTTGCATTACAGGCCAAAGATATTTAACAACAGGTCATCTTTGCACTATGGGCCAAAGATATTCAACAACAGGTCATCTTTGTACTACAGGCCAAAGATATTCATATCTCAAAGAAATACATAATCATTTCAGAATTTATATAAACTATAATTATAACCATGTTGATCAATTCACCTTTTCACTTAAGCTAAAGATATTCAATTATAAATTCAATGGTCATGATTATACCAGTCAACAATTCATCTTTGCACTACTGGCCAAAGAGAACCCATAGTCACGATCATACCAATAATCTACCCATCTTTACACTCAAGTCAAAGAGAAATATCATCATTAGGGTTATAAAAATGTTATATATGATAATAAAATCAATATAATCAATACATAGTTTTAATCTCCAGAGTAATATTCATAAATCAACTATAATTTGGTTAGAAAAAGAAACTATTTTTGTAGTGAATAGTACCCGTGAATAGTAACTCGTGAATAGTAACTCATGAATAGTAAATCGTGAATAGTAACTCGTGAATAGTAACTCGTGAATAGTAACTCATGAATAGTAATCCCGACATGAAAAAGTTCCAAATTTGATTTAATTTCCAACCAATATTTTGGCATAATGATATTGAAGAAAATATCATTTTAAGAAGAATACAACACCCCTTACTATCCCTTACAATCCCTTACTATCCCTTACCTCAAAAGAGCAGTACTTCTGACTAGAATAACGCTGAACGAACTTGCACCGTATAGCAACACTCAAGATATCAAAATACTCACAAGAATACACTCGATAATATAGAGAGAGAAATAGAGAGAAAACTTCAGTTTCTGGTGTGATTTTCAATTCTAACCTAAGCACCCTATTTATAGGAAATTGCTTAGAACACCAAAGCAGAAAATTGAATATAATAATATTATATTTATAAAATTTTCTTACGCACACTTTTAACAACTGATTTCAGCTAATTTCAACCACCAGTGGGCCCCCCAAACATAACAAAAACGTTTTTGTTATTAAAATTAATTAAAACTTTCAAAAATTAATTATTTCGGAATCACGAAACTTCAATAATTCATAACAAATAGCCCTTTTATCAGAAAATTCAAATCTCGCGACTTTTTATAGGAAATTCAATTCTCTACAACTTTGCAGAAGAAAGGTTTTCCAAATTCTAAACAGAAATTGACCGAAATTCACATACGGACGATTTTACAGGCTATAATCAAATTTCAGTCAAGAAATGGGTCCACCAACATGTTTAACATGTTTTAAACAACTTTTGCAACAAAAATACTCTTCCTCCTCATATACTCATATATCCCACATTCATTGTAAAAATATTACCATTATTATAATATAATAATATAATAAAATATTATTTTATCAGAAAAGATAAAATATCGATTTTCAACAATTGTCACTTTAAAAATTTTCTCCATCTATATCCACATAAAATGAATATTTTCCTTATCATATAAATCAATAATTAATTATTCACAAATAATATTACAGAATCACAATATTGACAATCAGGCAGTTCCCAGGAAAGAGGGGGCTTTCCAATAAGAATTTCTCCTTACTGGCGTGCAATTAGGTGACCAAACCTCTCCTTAGACAGAACTTTCTAGACATTGCCAATAATGTTATCTAATAATATTATTCAAATAATATGAATTATTAATCCGATAATGGGAAATACTGTGCCGTGACAATTATTAAAACAACGATAATATAAAATATCAACACAAAGAATTATTGAATCAAAAATAAAATATTTAATGATAATTACCGTAATAATTATTCGAAGAGTGCCTTCTCACGTAAGAATCAATAATTGGTGCAATACTGCAGTAGCATCTCTCGTGCAACAACGCGTAGACATCGTGTTTTAACCACAGGGTATTCCAACAGTATTAATGGTAACAACTATGTCATTATTTGTAAACAACTTATACTTGTCATTTTCTTTATCCAATCGCTTTTCGTTATGGGGCCCACAAAAGTTGCGCCGTCGTATGAATATTCCCAGACAGGAAGAATATTCCATGACCAAACGAATATTCCCTGACAACAATGAGTATTTTATAACCAGTTGCTTATTTTAAAAAAAATTACATATATCACCCTTAACTTTAAACTTTTATCAATTTAACTATTTATTAAATAGAAAAATTGAATACTTTTATTTCATAAAATTTAGGGTCTTACAAGAACAATGAAGGTAAAAGGGTGAGCTCAACTAACCTAGTAGGAAATATTATGACTAAGATAATGCAGAATATATTATCGTTAGCCTTCAACAGTGTTAAAGCGATACAATATAACAACCATCAAGTTTAAGCTTAAATGAACAAGCAATCCATTAAAAGAGTCAAGTAGAGAATAAAATCTACTATCTTTTTTGATTTAGAAGGTTTTTCATCACTTTTATATTTGGGACTCAAACAATAAATAATCCACATCATTGAATCACCCCAAAGACTACTACCAAGGATATTCTTTAGTATCACGACCACAATTATCCATGCACTACGGGCCAAGAATATTTGTGTATTCAATAATGGTCATGATCATGCCAACAACTGTCCATCAATACACTACGGACCAATGAGGACTTTTTCTACATCATTTGTAACATTACGGTCATGATTACACCGAATAATCCCTGGTCATAATCATACCAAGTCCATCTATGCACTATAGGCCACAGATGACTTTCAATAAAATATAAACATGAGGATGATGACAATGATATAAGAATTCAATAAAACAAGTTCAAGAATTAATTTATTCAGTAACTAATAACATCAAAATTACCAACATGATACTGCTTTGTAGAGTAAAATTCAAGAATGCTTAGAAGAATATTTCCATGAAAAGATACTGGATGAAGCGCAAATATCAAGGGTATTCCACTAATTTCATGGAGTATAGAAGTCAAAACTTTAACCAACTGAGTATAATAAGGAATGGAATAACAAAAGAAATCACCAGGCATGTTTTAGACCGCACAGGCAGGTTATTCCAACAGAATAATAAATAACGAAATCAGTCCCGTAAAATGCATGCACAAGATATTCCAACAAAATAATAAAGGCGGAATCAGTCCCACAGAAAAGCGCATGATGGGATATTCCAATGTAATAATAAAGACGGAATCAGTCCGACGTAAAATGCATGACAGGATATTCCAACAGAATAATAAAGCGGAACAGTCCGGCGTAAAATGCAGAGACAGGATGTTCCAACAGAATGATAAAGAATGGAACAACGGAAGAATTTCACCAAGTATTGGGTAGCCCGCGTATACAGGTTATTCAATAGAATAATAAAGAATGGAATAACAGAAGTTCGATTCTACTCGTATATTCGTTATCTTCACATGGGTCCCTAGAGTCTTTAACTCTTTCTTCATCATTTGTAAGTTATACGAAATGGGTTTTTGTGTTAACAACATCGCACTCATAAACGCATACAATCTTCTATTCAACGCGTCAGCTACCATGTTTGCTCTTCCACGATGATATTGAATGGTATAGTCGTAATCTTCAACAGCTCGAGCCAACGTCTTTGGCACATTATACGTTCGTTTTAGGTGAAGAAAATATTTGATGGTTTTAAAAATGGATTTTGTACTGGGGTCAATACAAAATTTGATTTCACGCTCTAGGGGTAGCCTAAGAAGTCTTCAAGAATACGTCAGGAAATTTATTAACAATAGAAATATCATTCAAAACTGTGACTCTCATCCAAGACTTGGATAGCACGTCACATTGATACCTATCAACTTGCCACCGTTATTCACGACGTCCCCTATAAAAAGTTCGGCTTCAGTGTATTCCAAGACTTGGAAGTCACTAGCGAAAGGCTCGGGGCTCTTTACTTATGGCTTGATATGATAGTGATTGCCTTTAGTGGTTTGATTGCTTGAATTCGCATAACAGGTTGGTTAGGAATATGAAAGCTAACAACCTTACAAAAAGCATGATGAGTAGTTAACCAATCGATTACTAAAATCGCATCAAAGGCAACTATTTTCAAAGAGATAAGATCGACATGTGAGATGTGACACCCCAAAAATAGGTATACATCACCCATCTTGAGACGCCAGATACATGGTACAAAATACAAATACAATTTAATTATACAGCTGTCGGGTAACGTACGACAAAACATATGATGTGAGTTTTAATACAAATATTGTCATCTAGACAATATCCACACTCAATGGAGTCCTCATTACAATTATTGTGACAACCCGAGAATTTTGAATATTTTTATAATTTTTATTAATTGATTTAAGGTTCAACATTAGAAATAGACAGAAAATAAGTGTATCCGTTTGATATTTTTAAGAAGGAATTTTGAGGATTTCAAAAATTATGTGAAGGATTTAGGTGAATTATTCAGGATTAAGGGAATACGTGAATATGTTCTCTGTATATGGTCGTATATGTGTACAGTATATGGTTAAGGGTCAAGGGTTGATCAGATAAATGATATCTGTAGCAAACCCTAAGTATATATTAAGAACGTCAACGTTCGGTTAGAAAACCCTAGCAAATTATAAGAAACCCTAGAAACCGGTTCTGGAAACCCTAATTTCAGTTCTGGGAATCCGAAACCCTAATTCGGAAATTTAAAACCCTAATCTCGGAACTTAAATGATAATTATAATGATCAAGTGCTATTAATTATAATATTAATTAGGGTAAAGCTTAATTATTTAGCAAACCCTAATTTCAAATTTTAAACCCTAATTTATGGATTTGAAACCCTAATTTTTAAATAGGGAAAACCTAAGTGTTAATTTAATAATTGTAATGTTAATTAGGAAATATTAATCCAAATTTTAAAGTAATAAGTAATTAGAAAATCCTAATCTAATTACAAAATTTAATTTTTAAATTAGAAAATTATTTTTCTATTAGAAACCCTAATTAGTAGTTTATAAACCCTAATGACCAATTTGACCCTAATTGCTTAATTAGCAATTTTAATTAGGAAATACTAATCCTAATTAGCAAGATATAGATTATGATTAAGAAATTTTAATATAATTAGAAAATTCTAATTATAATTTAGAAATATTAATTTTCTATTTTTGAAAACCTAATTTAGAAATTTTAGAAATTATTTTTAAAACCTAAGGATTCCAAACCCTAAACCCTAAGGTTTCTAAACCCTAAACCCTAAGGGTTAGGCCAATTGACAAAAATGTCATTAAAATTTTTTGCAAAATGACCAAAATGCCCTTTGTTGCATTATTATGTTTATCTTGCAATCTTGCCATATATTGGTTGCTCAACCACCCCAACAACTCCATGTGACTGAAATAATAGCCAACCAGCCGAATTTTTTCAGATCAGAACATTGCATCAAGTCATTTAAATAGATTAAGAGAGAGAAAATGGTTACTTACATTTTCATTTTTCACCAAGCCACTCTCTCTCTATATTTCGGGTTTAAGAGTGAGAGGGGGGTGATAAACAAAGTCAGAATCAGTTCTTAGCTAAACAAAAACAGATCCATAGATCAGAATCAAAGCTCAAGCTTCAAAGTGGTATAAACCCTAAAATTTTGAAATCTTTGTATTTGATGTTTGATGTTGTGATTTGTTGTTTAGAAATGTGTAATAAGGTGCCATTTAGTGACTGGGTTGTTAAATCCCAGATCCATAACATCAAAGTGCATGAAATGATAATTTTTTTTTAAATCTGGAAAATTTTGTAAAAGTCGTCTGACAGCCTTATGTCAGTGGCCTTAGACCATTCACTGTGAGACCCCGAATTTTATGAAATAAAAGTATTCAATTTTTTTTTCCTATTTTCGTAAATAGCACTGTATTGATTATTGATGCTTATGTGATAAGTCACTCAATTTTGTTTAAATGGTATTATTAATGTAATAAAACAGAATAATTTTATAAAGTTATTCTATAAATAGAATATATTATATTCTATTATGCATAGTGTTGCATAGTGTCTGTATAGTATTTTGCATAGTAAAATATTTTTATATAAAACAAAATACTTTTATAAAGTTATTCTATAAATAGAATATATTATATTTTATTATGCATAGTGTTGTATAGTGCCTGCATAGTGTTTTTGCATAGTAAAATCTTTTTATATAAAACAAAATACTTTTTATAAAGTATATGCATTTTATTAGACAATAATTAGAATATATTATATTTTATTATGCATAGTGTTTGCATAGTGCACAGATAGTGTTTGCATAGTAAAATCTTTTATAAAGTTATTCTTTTTATTAGATTATAAATAGAATATATTATATTTTATTTAAAAGATTTTGCTTTAAATATGGACCGTCGATTAAAGTAAATCAACTGGACCGTTCATGAGTTAGTTACTATGCAAATCCATTTTTCTACAAAATAAGCTCATTCCTTCATTATTTCTTACGAAATTCATGAAACTCTAGAGAGTTCTTCTTATAATCTTGGCGTATTTCTTTAGAGTTTAAGAAAGCTTTGAGCGTAGTGCAAGTTTTCTTCAAGTATATTCCCGCCCTACTAGTCGGAATACTTTTCTTTTTAAGGTAGGGGATATAATTGTTGTAAGACCCCAACTTATTATAAATAAAATTGAATTTTTCTTTATTCATTATTCTAAATTAATAAGGGTTAATTTGATATAATTCTTTGGTTATGGGTGAAATGTGCAAAGTTTACAAAATAAGCAAGTGGTTATAAAATATTCATTATTGTTTGGGAATATTCGTTTGGTCGTGGAATATTCTTTTTTGTTCCGGGAATCTCAAAATGACTGCTATGATCATGGTGGGCCCATAAACGGAAAAGCGGTTGGATGAAGGGAAAGCGACAAAGATTGAGTTTTATAAATAACGACGTAAATTATTACCGTTAATAATCTTTGTTGGGTTACACGGTGGTTAAAATAAAGAATACGCGTGGTTACACATAAAGAAGCAGTACCAGATTGATATTCTTGAATTATTGATCCTTACGTAAAGAAGGCACTACTCAATAATTGTTACGAAGAATTCTTGTTCATTATTTTATCTTATTGATTCAATAATTCTTTGCATTGATATTTATATTATTATTGTTTCAATAATTGTCATTTACGATATTTTCCATTATCAAATCAATAATTCATATTATTTGAATAATATTATCGAGATAACATTATTGGTAATGTCTAGAAAGTTCATCTAAGGAGAGGTTTGGTCACCTAATTCTTGGCTTGAAGAGGAGAAATCCTTATTGGAAAGCCCCTCTCTTCTCTGGAGCGGCACGGTTGTTCGAAGATTGTGATTCCGTAATATTATTTTTGAATAATTAATTATTGATTATTATGATAAAGAAAATATTTATTTTATGTGGATATAGATGGAGAAAATTTTAATGTGACAATTGTTGAAAATTAATATTTTATCTTTTTACGATAAAATAATACATTTGAATATATTATTTTAATAATATATTAACTGTGGTGATATTTTTGTGGGATATATGAGTATATGAGGAGATAGAGTATTTTGTGGCATTAAATGTTTAATATATGTTTTTGTGTGTCGGTGGACACGATTCTTGATGAAAATTTATTATAGATCGTAAAATTGCCGTTTGTGGATTTTGGATAATTTCTGTTTGGAATTTGGAAAAATTTTCTTCTGCAAAGTTGTAGAGAATTGAAATTCCTATAAAAAGCCGCGAGATTTGAATTTTTTGATAAAAGGGATATTTATTGTGAATTATTGATGTTTCGGAGTTCTGAAATAATTGATTTTTGGAAATTTTAATTATTATTTTCAAGAAAAACGTTTTTCAAAGGTTGGTGAGCATCTTTAACATGTGGTTGGTGGCTAAAATCAGATTCCTTGGTGGTGGGCTTGAATATTTGGTAAATAATAATAATTTATTAATTTAGTCTCCTTTGGCGTTCTAACATTTTCCTATAAATAGAGGGCTAAGTTAGAATTGAAAATCACACCAGAAACAAAGTTTTCTTTCTTTCTCTCTCTAAATTATCGAGCGTATTCTTGTGAGTATACTTTGAGTGTTGCTATACTGATGCGGGTTTCACAAGACTATATCCGAAATTCAAATCAATACGATTATTTTGAGGTAAGGGTATTATTTTCTTCTTAAATGATATTTTCATCGTCAATATCATTATGTAGAAGTATTGGTGAACTTTTTTATCAAATTTGGAACTTGTTGTGTTTGGGGTTACTATTCATGTCGATACTGGCACTATTCATGTATCGACACTATTCACGATCACAAGACTTATTCATAGAAAAATAAAAATTTTTCTTTTTGCCCAAAATATCTATTTTGGATACTAGCTTTGATTGTATCCATGTTTTGATCATTCTTGAATTTTACACCAATATGATTATTTTCAAGTATTTTTGGACATGGGTAAAACAAAGTACTAATCCTTAATCCTTAATCCTTAATCCTTGTCATTTTGTTTTCTTTGGATTCGTTTCTTTAAGAATGTTTTTCATCATCCTCGACCCTAAATGGTGATATAAATGAATATCTTTGGCACTGTAGTGCAAAAGATGAACGATTAATCGATGAATATCTTTGGCTGTAGTGCAAAGATGAGCAGTGTTGAGATGAACATGACCAACTGGTGATACAAATGAATATCTTTGGCACTGTAGTGCAAAGATGATTAAAGATGTATATTGATTGTTATTCTGAGGATAAACTATTGATGATGGACTTTTAAACCTTAGAAGACGGTAGAATTCTTTCTCTACGTGACTCTTCTAATGGGATTTGTTTCATTGCATTTGTTGATCTAAAACTTGTTGTCTATTGTATTACATTAGATTTTTCCCTGTTGAAGACTAACGATAATTTGTTGTATATTATCTTAGTCATAATATTCTTTTCTTGGGCTAGTTGAGCTCACCCTTTTCCTTTTTGTTCCATTTTTCTTCTCGGGAGGTGAGAACATAGCAGGATCGAGAGTCTGGGGTATGGAGTGATGGCTCTAGGAAGATGTTTTATTGTCCTCACTATTTACGTAAAATAGTGTATGAATAATTAATGAGGACTTATTTGGGTGTGTATATTGTCAGAAGACAATATTTGTATTCAAACTCACAGTTGTATTGTCGTATTCTACACACGACATCCGTATTATCAAAGTTGTAGTTTGCTTTCTATACCATGTATTTTGGCGACTCGAGAATGGGTGTTGTATACCTATTTTGGGGCGCCACTGATTGGTATATCGAGCTTAGGGATATGATCTCTGGCGGAGATCGGGGAATAGAACTAGGAGGGAGAGACGAGTAAATCCTTCGCTAGTGTGTCCTACCTAAGCTTATTTGTTGGTTGGTGAATCATAATATAGGATATTATGTGATATGTTAATTTGTTTAATTAACCCTTGTTTTATGGCGATTTAAGAATGGTCTGCGAGAACGTTAACAATGGAGTTTATGAGACCGTGGAGACGCTTGCGACTACACCAACGAGGAGAACGCATAACAGCAGTGGCAATGTTCCTCCCGTGAACAACGCCATTGAGCAAATGATGAACGACGGGATGTTTAGAAGCTTTTTGCAGTTCATGCAAAATCGCACAAGGAGACTCGTGTACAAAATATCGGTGGAAATGATGGCAATGTACGATTCGTCACAAACAAAGCGGTTTAAGGAGTTGGGACCACCAGATTTCCATGGAAAGCGGATCCGATCAAAGCGTAAACGTGGGTCAAGCAAATTACCAAGATATTCGATGTCTTGGGGTGCGGAGGAACGAAGGTTCCATTCGCCACCTTTATGTTTCGTGGTGAAGCAGATTCTTGGTGGGAATCGTGAAGCGTACTGACCAGATGCACTTAACATGTCTTGGGAAAGATTTGAAGCTGTTCAATGACAAGTACTTTCCGAAAGTATTCGCTATATGAAGGAGGTAGAGTTTATTAGACTCGAGCAAGAACAACATGACGGTGTCTCAAAGACGAGGCAAAGTTCGCAGAGTTATCGTGTTTGCACCTCATTTGGTGGAGAATGAGGAGCGAATGACGCGTATGTTTCGAGAGGTCTAAAACCGAGATTGGTCAATACCTTATCTCTCATAAATTTTCTCCGTATTCGAGATGTTGTCAAGCAGGGCTCGATTATTAGAGCGAGATAGTGAGTATACTCAACCGAGGGACCACAATCGTGGTAGTCATCGTAACGATGATAACCAACGAGGAGGAAAGAATACGGACAAAGCGCGGTAGAACCACTCGTGTGGTAATCGTGGACATGATAATAGGAGAGGTGACTCGGTGGAAATTTCGAGAAAGAGAAGATTCAACAATGACGGAAGATATCAACTAAGAAGACCAAAGACCAACAACAAATGCTAGGGGAGGAGAACGACCGCCCGGTTAGATGTTACAAATGCGGGAAGGAGGACATATCACCCAAACCGCCCACAACAATCCAAGGTATGTTACAACTTTGGAAAGGAAGGCCACATCGCTTCGAGATTGTACTATCGTGAAACCAAGTTCAAGTAGAGTGGTGATTCCAAGGGCACATCCGGATAAGTCGAAATCGGCCGGTTCTCGGAAGAGCGTTTGTCGTGGATCGGACAAAACGTGAGGAACCCAAATGAGGTGATCACGGGTAAGCTAATCTTGAATTCTTGCGAAGTTTATACCTTACTAGAATCTAGGTTCTACCCATTCTTTTATCTCTCGCTTGTGCTCAACGTTTAAACTTGACTCAGGAGAAATTAGATTTTGATTTATCTGTTGAAACTCAGATTGGGTGAAACCTTCGTTACATCTACGGTTTATAAATCTTGCATGATCCAAGTTGGCACTATCACATTACCGTTGATCTTATCTCTTTAAAGATACTTGCTTTTGATGTGATTTTAGGAATTGATTGGTTAACCACTCATCATGCCAAAATTGATTGTTTTCGTAAGGTTGTTAGTTTTCATATTCCTAACCAACTTTATATACAATTCAAACCACTAAACCACTAAAATCACCATTTGTCATATCAAGCCACAAAGCTATTCGTTTATTGAAAAGCGGATGTCAAGCTTTCTTAGCCCATGTTATGGATTTGAATAAAGACAAGTCGATTTGAATAATATTTACGTGGTTAAAGAATTTCACGATGTATTTTCAAGAGCTTCGGTCTACCCCGTAACGTGATGTTGAATTCTTTATTGACCTTGAACCGCACAAAGCCCATTTCTAAAACCCCATATCGAATGGCTCCTATTGAACTTCGTGGAGTTAAAAGTCCAACTACAGGAGTTATTAGACATCGGTTTCATTCGCCCTAAAGACGTCTCCTTGGGGTGCTCCTTTTATTCAGTGAAGAAAGAAAAGGCGGAGTGCGATTTTGTATTGACTATCGAGAATTGAACCATGTCACCATCAAGAATAGGTATCCGCTACCTCGCATTGATGACTGTTCGACCGATTACAAGGAGCGCAATTCTTTTCAAAGATCGATCTTCGATTCGGATATCATCATTGAAGATTAAAACCGAGGATATTCCAAAGACGGCATTCGGGACTCGATCACGGGCATTATGAATTCTTGGTCATGTCTTTTGGATTGACTAATGCTCCCCGCCGCTTTCATGGATATGATGAACCGTGTATTTAAGGAATATTTTGGATCGATTCGTTGTTGTCTTTATTGATGACATCCTCATCTATTCCAAAAGCCGTGAAGATCATGAGCACCATTTGAAGTCGGTACTACAAAGACTTCGTGAACACAAGCTTTATGCAAGTCAAGAAATGCGAGTTCGCTCGAGGAAGTAGCATTCCTTGGGCACGTGGTGTCAAAACAAGGAGTATCATTGACCCGGCGAAGATTGAAAGCAATACAAAGTTAGGAGCAACGAAGTGGGTGGCCAAGTCTGTGACTTTACGGGCTTAATTTGGTTATTATCGGAGATTTGTGGAAGGATTTTCTCGAATCGCTACTCAGATTAACTCGGTGACTCGGAAGGATGCAAAATTCTTATGGAGCGAGGAATGCGAGAAGAGCTTCCAAGAGCTCAAGAGGAGACTCATTTCGGCACTGTTACGACAATACCATCCGGTTCGGATGGATTTGTTATCTACAAATGATGCTTACGGAAAGGGGTTAGGATGTGTTCTCATGCAACATGGGAAAGTCATAGCCTATGCCTCACGACAACTCAAAGAATATGAGAGGAATTATCCTACTCATGATCTAGAATTGGCGTGATCGATTCAAGCGTTGAAGATATGGAGACACTACTTGTATGGAGAAAAAGTGGAGATTTATACGGACCATAAAAGCCTCAAATATTTCTTCACCCAAAAAAGAACTCAACATGCGGCAAAATGACGTTGGTGGAGTCATTAAAAGATTATGATCACACTATTCAATATCATCCCGAAAAGCGAAGCGTGGTAGTGACGCATTGAGTAGAAGATCATATGCAAGTACGAGTACAATATTGTCAACACAAAGGCCCATTTTATACGACTTACAAAGGATGAAGATAGAATTAAAGACTCCAGGGTCCCACATGATGATGGCGAATATACGAGTAGAACCGACTTTAATCGATAAAGTTAAAGCCGCTCAAGCTACGGACACAGAAATGATGCGTATGAAGAAGAAAGTGCAAGAAGGAGCTATTAGGAAGCAAGAATTGATGAGGAAGGAATACTTGAGTCAATTCTAGACTTTGCGTTCTAACGATTCGACTGAAGCATAAAATCATGATGGAGGCACACAACACCCGTTTGCAATCCATCTCGGAAGTACCAAAATGTATCATGATATTCGACATACATTTTGGTGGAACAATATGAAGAGAGAGATTGCGGAGTTTATCTCAAGATGTTTAACTTTGTCAACGTGTAAAGGCGAGCATCAAGTGCCAAAAGGTCCATTGCAACCACTTGAGATTAGGAATGGAAATGGGAACACATTACTATGGATTTTGTTACTGTGTCTTCCCAAAGTTTCTCACGGCGTAGATGCAATTTGGGTTATTGTTGATAGATTAACCAAAGTCTCCGCCCATTTCTTACCGACACGTGAGACTTATTCCTTGAACGTCTTGCTCGTATATACGTGAATGAGATTGTACGATTGCATGGCATGCCAAGTATCCATAGTTTCGAGATCGTGACCCGAGATTCACTTCAAGATTTTGGGTTAGCTTAGTAAAGCTATGGGCACGGATTTACGATTGATTCAAAGATACCATCCTCAAAGCGGACGGACAATCGTAGAGAGGACTATTCAAACCCTTGAAGATCTATTAAGACTCAGATCCTAGATTTCAAAGGAAGTTGGGATAAGTACCTACCATTGGTGGAATTCTCCTACAACAACAGTTATCAAGCAAGTATAGGCATGGCTCCATTTGAGGCGTTGTATGGACGAAAATGTCGTTCTCCAGTATGCTGGGACGAGGTGGGAGAAACAATATTGTTGGGACCAGAATTAGTACGCATGACTACAGAAAAGATCCAAATGATTCGACAACGTATTCAAACTTCACAAGATCGACAAAAAGAGTTATCCGATCTTCATAGAAAAGGCGTGGAGTTTAATATCGGAGATCATGTATTATTACGTATTGCTCCATGGAAGGGAGTTACAAGATTTGGGAAAAGAGGAAAGCTCAATCCAAGGTTTGTTGGTCCATTTGAGATTCTTGACCGAATAGGAGCGTAGCCTATAGACTCGCGTTACCTCCAAGTATGTCTCGTGTTCACAATGTATTCCACATATCTATGCTTCGTAAATATGTGAAAGACCCGAACCACATTATTGCATTAGAACCAGACGAGATAGCAGAAGATTTAACCTACGAGAGATATACTGTTGAGATTTTGGATAGGAAAGAGCATGTCTTACATACGAAGGTCATACCACAAGTTAAGGTTTTGTGGAGAAACCATGCAATTGAGGAAATGACATGGGAGTTGGAATCGGAGATGAAAGCAAGGTACCCTCACCTTTTCGATATACCAGGTACGTATGTCAATTTCGAGGACGAAATTTCATAAGGAGGGGAGGTTGTAAGACCCCAACTTATTATAAATAAAATTAAATTTTTCTTTATTCATTATTCTAAATTAATAAGGGTTAATTTGATATAATTCTTTGGTTATGGGTGAAATGTGCAAAGTTTACAAAATAAGCAAGTGGTTATAAAATATTCATTATTGTCGGGGAATATTCGTTTGGTCGTGGAATATTCTTTTTGTCGGGAATCGAAATCGCATGACGGTAGCTCGATCATTGGTGGGCCCCATAACGGAAAAACGGTTGGATGAAGGAAAGCGATAAAGATTGAGTTTTATAAATAACGGCGTAAATTATTACCAACAATCTAACTTTGTTGGGTTACCGGTGGTTAAAATACAATAATACGTGTGGTTTACAAGGTAGCTTTACCAGACGCATGATATTCTTTGAATTATTGATCCTTACGTAAGAAGGCACTACTCAATAATTGTTACGGTAATTATGTTCATTATTTTATCTTATTGATTCAATAATTCTTTGCATTGATATTTATATTATTATTGTTTCAATAATTGTCATTTACGATATTTTCCATTATCAAATCAATAATTCATATTATTTGAATAATATTATCGAGATAACATTATTGGTATTGTCTAGAAAGTTACATCAAGGAGAGGTTTGGTCACCTAATTGCTGCGCGATGAGGAGAAATCCTTATGGAAAGCCCCTCTTTCTGAAGCACCTGGTTATCGATCTTGTGATTACGTAATATTATTTTGAATAATTAATTATTGATTATTATGATAAAGAAAATATTTATTTTATGTGGATATAGATGGAGAAAATTTTTAATGTGACAATTGTTGAAAATTAATATTTTATCTTTTCTCGATAAAATAATACATTTGAATATATTATTTTAATAATATATTAACGGTGATATTTTTGTGGGATATATGAGTATATGAGGAGATAGAGTATTTTGTGGCATTAAATGTTTAACATATGTTTTGTGTGTCGGTGGACACGATTCTTGACCGAAAATTTATTATAGACTGTAAAATTGCCCGTTTGTGGATTTTGGATAATTTCTGTTTGGAATTTGGAAAAATTTTCTTCTGCAAAGTTGTAGAGAATTGAAATTCCTATAAAAAGTCGCGAGATTTGAATTTTCTGATAAAAGGGATATTTATTGTGAATTATTGATGTTTCGGAGTTTTGAAATAATTGATTTTTGGAAATTTTAATTATTATTTTCAAGAAAAACGTTTTTCAAAGGTTGGTGAGCATCTTTAACATGTGGTTGGTGGCTAAAATCAGATTCCTTGGTGGTGGGCTTGAATATTTGGTAAATAATAATAATTTATTAATTTAGTCTCCTTTGGCGTTCTAACATTTTCCTATAAATAGAGGGCTAAGTTAGAATTGAAAATCACACCAAAAACAAAGTTTTCTTTCTTTCTCTCTCTAAATTATCGAGCGTATTCTTGTGAGTATACTTTGAGTGTTGCTATACGGTGCGGGTTTCTGTCAGCACTATACCGAAATTCAGTCAGAAGTACGATTATTTTGAGGTAAGGGGTATTATTTTCTTCTTAAATGATATTTTTATTCAATATCATTATGCCAAGTATTGGTGAACTTTTTATCAAATTTGGAACTTGTTGTGTCTGGGTTACTATTCACGATACGGCCTTTATTCATGTATCGACACTATTCACGAATAAGACTTTATTCAATAGAAAAATAAAAATTTTTCTTTTTGCCCAAAATATCTATTTTGGATACTAGCTTTGATTGTATCCATGTTTTGATCATTCTTGAATTTTACACCAATATGATTATTTTCGAAGTATTTTTGGACATGGGTAAAACAAAGTACGAATCCTTAATCCTTAATCCTTGTCATTTTGTTTCACTGGATTCGTTTCTTTAAGAATGTTTTTCATCATCCTCAGTCCTAAATGGTGATATAAATGAATATCTTTGGCTTTGTAGTGCAAAGATGAAGCGATTAATCGATGAATATCTTTGGCACGTAGTGCAAAGATGAGCAGTGTTGAGAGATGAACATGACCAATTGGTGATACAAAATGAATATCTTTGGCACCGTAGTTCAAAGATCATTAAAGATGTATATTGATTGTTATTACGAGGATAAACTATTGATGATGGACTTTTAAACCTTAGAAAGCGGTAGAATTCTTTCTCTACGTGACTCTTCTAATGGATTCTCAATTTCATTTGCATTTGTTGATCTAAAACTTGTTGTCTATTGTATTACGTTAGATTTTCCCTGTTGAAGACTAACGATAATTTGTTGTATATTATCTTAGTCATAATATTCTTTCTTTGGGCTAGTTGAGCTCACCCTTTTCCTTTTTGTTCCATTTTCTTCTCGGGAGGTGAGAACATAGCGCAGGATCGAGTCGGGGTATGGAGTGATGGCTCTAGGAAGATGTTTTAGCTGTCCTCACTATTTCTGTAAAATAGTGTATGAATAATTAATGAGGACTTATTTGGGTGTGTATATTGTCTAGAAGACAATATTTGTATTCAAACTCACAGTTGTATTGTCGTATTCTACACTACATCATGTATTATCAAAGTTGTAGTTTGCTTTCTATACCATGTATTTTGGCGACTCAGAATGGGTGTTGTATACCTATTTTGGGGGCGTCACAATTGTCGTACTCGTAAAGGATATTATTGTTATTTATTATTCGGTTGGAATAACCTGTATACGCGGACTACCCTATATTTGGTGAAATTCTTTTGTTATTCCATTCTTTATTATAATGTTGGAATAACTTGCTTTTATCGCAATACCGCATACATGATGAAATTCTTCTAATATTCCGTTCTTTATTATTACGCTTCGGAATATCACATGTAAATGCGTTTACGCCGGACTGGTTCCATTATTTATTATTACGACGGAATATCACATGCGTGCGTTTACATCGGACTGATTCCATTATTTATTATTACATTGGGAATAACATTATGTGCGATCTATATCGCGCATGGTGAATCCTTCTATTATTCTATTCTTTATTATTCTATTGAAATAACCTGTCTATGTGGATTACCACATGCATGGTGAATGATCCTTCGTATTCATACGAATAGTATTTTCATTAAAAAGGGGTTTCTTCCAGGGGCAGATTCGTAATTTTTCTGACCCTCAAAAATTCTGGAAAAATTTGAAATGATAATTTGATGAGATTTCTAGATTGTGTCAAAAAATGGCGATTTTTGGATGTATAAATTAAGAGTTATGGATTTTATGGGAAAAGACTATTTTAAAAGTAAACCCTTATAACTCCTTGTGGTTAACTCCAAAATTGGTGAAATTTTTATTGGGAGTACATGCATATAACAGGAATATACCCTGTAAATTTCGGGAATTTTGGACAAAAGTACAATTTATGATAAATGTCTAAATATTCGGCAGTTTTAGCCATATGAAAAATAGTAAATGAATTTTAGAAATTCTGAGAAAAATATATGTTCAAGATGGGACTATATTCGCTAAATCCTAGAAAAGAAATATTTTTGGGATTTGATTTGGTATTTTCATAAAATGAACTAGTTATGAGTAAATGAATTAAATATGTTATGTGAAGTAATAAAATTGGAAAATAGGATTTTATGGCTTGAGAATCCTATATAGGGTATATCTGATTTTGATGAGAGATTTGATCATTGATTATGAAATCTTATGAGTATGACATTTTGAATGATTAAATGCATTATTTGATAAAGTGTAAACAATTGAAATAAATTGTTTATAAGTTTAAGAAATGATTAAAATATTGTTATAATATTAATGATATTAGATTATGAGATTATTAAGTGATTGATAACATTTGGTTATTATTGAACGATGGATAAAATGTATTATAAATGTTTAATATTTATCCTTTATCTCATTTGATTGATTCTTATATCATTGTCATCATCCTTATGCTTATATTGTGTTGAAAGTCATCTGTGGCCTGTAGTGCATAGATGGACTTGGTATGATTATGACCAGGGATTATTCAGTAAATCATGAACGTAATGTTACAAATGATGTGGAAAAAAGTCCTCATTGGCCTATAGTGCATTGATGGACAGTTTTTGGTATGATTATGGCTATGGATTCTCTTCGGCCAAGGGTGTAAAGATGAATTATTTTATGGCATGATCAGGACCGTTGATGAAAACACGATTATCTTTGGCCCGTAGTGCATGGATAATTCGTGGTCGTGATACTAATGAATATCCTTGGCCTGTAGTGCAGGGATGATTCGATGATGTGGATTAATTATTGAAATGTGAGTCTCGTGATGAAATATTAATTCATGGATGTTATAATAATGAATATCTTTGGGTACAGTAGTGCATGGATAATTCAAATTGATATGGATTGATTATCGAAATTTGAGTCTCAGCGATGAAATATAAATTCATGGATGTGATATTAACGAATATCCTTGGCCGTAGTGTAGGGGTGATTCGATGATATGGATTATTTATTAAGCTGAGTCTCAGCGATAAAATATTTATTATACACTTTTAATGCATAGAAGATAGTAGATATCATGTTCTACTTGACTCTTCTAAAATCTGATTTGTATATTTTGGCATGTAGTGCAAAGATGAATTGTTAATGAATATCTTTGGTAGTGGTGGAAAGATGAATTTATTAGTATGATTATGAGCAGGAATTCTGATTTGGTATAACCATGATTTTTGATGTTTCTGGTGAAGATAGGTGATGAGAATTATCTTCGTCCTAGTTGCGAAGAGGAATTTAGAACCACAATTATGATTATGAGTTATTCATATGATTGTGGGATGAGGCTATTGATTTATTTTACGGATAAAATATTATTGGTGGACTTTTAACATAGAAGATAATAGACCTTATGATCTATTTGACTCTTCTAATGGATTGCTCGTTTCATTGCAACTATGGTTGAAAAGTTTTATCATCTACCATATGTTCTAAATCTACGATTTATTATTGATGAAAGCTATTGATAATTTCATTATCTTTAGTCATGATATTCCTTCTTTGGGCTAGTTGTGCTCACCCTTTACGCTTTCACAATTCCTTTCTGGGTAATAAGAGTGTTCTTAGTAAGAGTGTTCTTGGGATCGGCCGAGGGATAACGGGGGAATAGAGCAGAGTCTCTAGTTGTGGAGGTTTTCCTTAAACAGTATAAAAAAGTGTGTTGTATTCTATACAACATTTAATAGTTATATTTGGTGAATCAAATAGGGTGAGGTGAACCCAACTTTGGAAGGGTATTTTTCCACTATCATACAAGATGTCTAATGACATACAACCTCGTGTTATCATAAGACAGGGTTGTGCGCATCCACTTGCTGAGTATATCTACGGGCACTACCAATATGATCTTGGAGTTGATTTAAAATATAATATTCACTTGGAGATAGTGGAGATAGTTATATGTCAAGAGAAGACTTACCATTGGAAAGAAGATGATAGTAATCTTCTCATTTTTCTTTGGGGTCTATTGGGTCAACCAAGGATAATTCTGTGGCCATATGATATCTATTATAACCTAGGCGCATGGTCTCCCATATACGAAGGTTTCTTGACCACTTCCCAAAGATTTTAGTTTCTAAAAGCAGGTCTTTGACTATACTTTTATGTAAAGTACCATTGTAAGGTTGTGGTGAGGCACCATGAGAGTTACATACATTTGTATTAAAACTCACGATTAAGCGTGGTCGTATTCTATCTGACGACTCAACGATTAATATAAATGAAGTTGTATTTAAATTTTGTACCATGTATCTGGCGACTCAGAATGGGTGATGTATACCTAATTTTGGGGGCGTCACATTCACTGTTGTTTGTTTGTTGTGTTTTATGTTATAGATATGTTCTATGCCATGTAGGCTTTCATCTGGAACTTGAATCAAGTCCAGAATAGGTGTATGTTGAAAGTTATAAGCAGTCAAAACCCTTTGACCAACCACGAAATCTGGAATTTGGGCAGCCCAAATTTGCCCAGATTTCGTCTGACAGTCATTTTCTAAGCTATTGATCTTGCTGTTGTTTACTAGTTTGGACACGTTGTTGTTGTTATGCTGTAGACGGGTATGTTAGCTACACATAAAAGTAAGTAGAACACCTAGATCTATTATAGAATCAAAATTAATCAAGGTCAAACCATCGTTGACCAACTACCTGAGAAGAAATATGGGAAACCCAGATTTCTCAAGAACACATCTCTGACAAGCTTTGACCTATCTGTATCTGATGATTTATATGTTGTTGAACTAATTTGTTGTAATGTAAATGTTCACAGACATAAGGACTATAGACCAAAACAATAAAACCATTAAACTAATGACCCGAACCCTTAGATAATTGAGCTCAAAATGAAACACTCGAACTGCCTTGGGTTTCTAGGTTTCCCAGAAAACCCAGGCATGGTCTGACAGTATGTTTCGGAGACCAGATCTTCATATCATGATGTTGTATGACTGAGTTGTTGATTGTTAATGGTGGTATTGCAAACCTACTACAATATAAACGTTTAATCAAGCCCAGAAAGCATTAGGAACCTAGATCAAATGTTGGTTAAACCTCTTACCTTAGTGTCTGACATGAAGGCTCAAGAACAGCTGAAGAACACAATCAGCGACAGTTTTGTCACTACACCCACCTTTAGCGACACTTAATTACTGAAAATTATTTAATTTAATTAATAAATCAAATTAAATGGTTTTTAATTATTAAAAATACATAATAAATTCCAAAAAATTATTTTAAAATCTGAAAAATACTTTTTAATTATTTAATGTATATTTCATAAATATTTAATATTTTTGGAATATAAATTGTATTTAATTTATTTAATTATAATATTAAATAAATTATTTAAAAATAATTTTAATACATGAAAAATCATGAAAAATAATATTATGGTATAAGAAAATATTTAAAGATATTTTCAAAGTGACTTTTAATATTTTGTGATGAATTTTATTAATATATTAATATTAATGGTAATTAATTAATTTATTAAATATATTAAATAAATTAAGGAAAAATAGAATTAATGTTTTATAAATCATATAAAAAGGATTTACGTGTTATAAAAATAGTTTAAGTTATAAAATATAACTTTTGATATTTTGTCATGAAAATATTAATATTTTAATATTAAAAGCAATTATCGGATAATGAATTTAATTGTTTAAAAATCATATAAAGGTGATTTTAAAGTATTAAAAATATTTTGTGATATTATAAAATATATTATAATATTATGACATGTATTTCATTAATATTTGATAATAAATAAATATTAATGATAAAAGAATTATGTGGTATTTAATTCATTTAAATACGATATTAATAATGGAAAATTCATAATAAATAGTAATAATTATTTAAAAATTATTACGAGCTTGTGAAAATTATTTTAACTAATATTAAAATTATCTAAGATAATTGTTAAGTGTTAGGCAGAGTTTAATTGAACTTAGACTCGATAAAAGTCCGACTAGACCGTCGGGATGTCAGATTTTTGTCGAACTCAAGTGAGACTGAAATAGTTTGACTTGATACCGAGTCTTATGTGTGTTATAAACTGATAAGGTTATATGTTATGTGTTATGTGTTATGTGTTTAGGTTATTCTATGTATATATATATAATAGTATTATATTGTGATGATATTATTCTAATATTGGAGATCTATATTACTAATATTAGGTCTTCGGATAAAGCGTTATAAATTGCATAACGGTAATCAACGGTTCGGGCAAGTTTGTTTTACTTATCTCTACTAAGAGTTGTTTCATTCAGATATGCTTATGGATAATCATTGCTGATTGCCATTGTAGAATTATACTCTGTACATATTTCATGTATAAGTCAGGTATGAAAGGCTGATCACCTTCATTACCATTTTGTCCAGATATATTTGTTCATTTATAATACTTGTTCAGTCAAAAGTTTGTTCCTACTAGTTCACAATTATATTGTTGAATTATAGCCAGCTTATTATTCAGACTCTTTGAATCATGATATATCTTAATAAATTTAAACTTGTTGGGCAACTTTCATGCTCACCCTTGCTATATCATGATAAAATATTGCATATTAAGACGAATGCTTCAGATACAAGGAAAGGTTAAAGACGGTTCCAGTTTAACGTTAATGTGTGCGATTAGATTTGTATAAGTATTGTATCTTAATGTTATTGTAAGTCAAATAAGTTATGAATTGTGTGTTAAGTTAAGGTTACTCGACCTTGGGGATAGTGTGTAAGTTTAATATATAAACAATTTATGTTTATATCTTCCACAAATAGTAATAGTGATAGAATGAATGTACCAGATCCGAGGTGATTCGGGACCCGGATTCGGGGCTCTCACAATTATTATCACACTATTTTACAGAATAGTGAGGACTACAAAAGCCACTTATCATGGACCATCACTCCATTCCCCGACTCGTCCCAGCTATATTCTCATTTCCTGAAGAGAACAATGAAAGAAAAGGGGTGAGCTCAACTAGCCCAGTAAGAAATATTATGACTAAGATAATGTAGAATAAATTGTCGTTAGCCTTCAACAATGTTAAACTAATAGAATATAATAGACAACAAGTTTAACTGCAGCGGAACAAGCAATCCATTAGAAGAGTCAAGTAGAGCATAAAATCTACTATCTTCTATGATTTAAAAAGTATTTCATCAAGTTTATCGCTGAGACTCAGCTTAATAAATAAAATCGAATCATCCCTGCTCCACGGTCAAAGATATTCATGTAATAATTAATGGTCATGATTATATCGAATAATCCCTGGTCATAATCATATACACAACTGTCCATCAATGAACTACAGGCCAATGACGACTTTTACCACATCATTCGTTACATTACGGTCATGATTTGTAAATATTACCCACAACTATAACATTAAATCAAATCCATACCATAATATTCAAAAATATATTTCGAGAAAAATTATTCTTTATTCATAAAAGTTGGGGTCTTACAGATTCCCACCAGTAATCTGCCTCTCCTCGCAACATGAAGGTGGCAAAGGGAACCTTTTGCTCCTCGGAGCATGATAGGTTTCGGTATAAAAGATAAAACTAAGTTGCGTCTTTGTAAGCAATGAGACAGTGCAAGTATCCTACCTTTGCATTTTCTTTATGCAATGGACATGAGTAAGAAAGTTTCAGAATTATATTATTATTATTATACTAGATTACTAACCCTATTGTTATATATAATATATCCAATCATTGTTTATCAACATGATATTATATTATATAATTCAGATAAATATTATGTTCGTTAATTTCTAAATATGGTTATACAAGTGTCCCCACTTGGATAATCATTATAGTTAATCACATGTTGATATATATATATATATATATATATATATATATATATATATATGTATACCTATTGATCCCACATATGTATATCGTTAAGTAAAAGCCGAATCTAAGGTATTTGACCAAATTAGACACAGATTTAGAAATATCGTTGAATATGATAAAACCTTTTTGTATCCAATCAAACTGTTTTGGTTCGGATTCCCGACTAAGTATGAACATCCCGAATAAGAGAAAACTTTTATGCGCCCAAGGCAGACAGAGTGAACGATAATATCGTTCTTGCATACAGTATTGATCAATACAGGGCCCATGGGATGTACACCCTCGCTCCCGTAAGTTATGACAGTTTGCAGATGAAGTTCTGCTAAACCTTATCGAAAATTTAAAACAATGTTCATAGTATGTCACCTTAACCCTATTTATAGTCAATACGTAGTTTCAAAAATGTGATATAGAGTTGTTATGTTATTATTATCGGTTTAGTTTACTTCACAACTATTGAATCATTGTAGAAGTGATGTATAAAGAAAACATTTAATTCTTTCAGCTAATTATATTTATAATTTTTATTACTTGCTGGGCACCCAAATGCTCATTCTTGCTTTAAATTTAAATGTTTTCAGCTAGGCATGATCAACCTGAAGGTTCAGATAAGAACAAGTGAAAAGGAAAGCAAACAAAATATGTTTAATGGTATCTTTTGTAATAGTTAAACTGTATTAAGTCAATGATATGTATTATATATTATGTAAGGAATTATGGTAAATATTGCGTACTTGGGATTAGACTCTGATATATGCAAATTAAGTTTGATATTTATATTATTGTTATTTTTTATTAGTATTATTCTGCTAATAGAAATGGTATCGTGAAGCACCGAGTTCAGGTTTCAAGTACCTGAGTTTGGGGGCTTTACAGCGGTGGAATCTAAGGACGTGGTGTCAGGTATCATTCCAATCAATGATATAGATGCATACGTGTTATTTGATTCGGGTACTACCTACTCTTTTGTTTCTGAAGAATTTGGGAAACGGTTAGACTTACCCCGTGAGAGATTAGAACACCCTATGAACGTAGAAGTAGCGAACACGAAAATTATTCCCGTAAAATACATTAATAGGAATTGTTATACCGAATTACGAGGATTTAAGCTCAAAGTGGATTTGATACCGATTCATTTGGGGGAGTTCGATGTAATCCTTGGAATAGGTTATCGGTTCACGGAGTAGTTAAAGATTATAAGAAGAAGTGTGTACACCTTAAGACTCCGAATAAGTCGAAGGTGGTATTTTATGGTAGTAAATCATCGAGACAATCTCATTGTCTGACGATGGTGCAAGCGCATAGATTTCTTAGGAAGGGTTGTATAGGTTGTTTGGCTCATATGGTTGATACTCGATGAGTCGAGGGTGAACTGAGTCAGATACCTTTTGTAAGGGATTTTGTTGATGTCTTCCCAGATGAGATTCCGGGATTGCCACCGGATAGAGAGATTGAGTTTGTTATTGATTTGGCACTAGGGACATCACCGGTATACAAAGCGCCGTATCGTATGGAACCGGTAGATATGAAAGAACTGATGGCTCAATTAGAAGAGTTGTTAGATAAGGGATACATTCGATCGAGCGTATCACCATGGGGAGCACCCGTCTTATTCGTAAAGAAGAAATATGGGTCGCTAAGACTTTGTATCGACTATCGAGATTTGAACAAGGTCACCATTAAGAACAAGTACCCGTTGCCTAGGATAGACGATTTGTTTGATCAGTTGAAGGGGCAAAGTACTTTTCAAAGATTAACTTGAGGACCAATTATCCCCAACTGAAATTGAGGCCGGAGGACGTTCCAAAGAAGACATTCAAAACTCGGTATGGACACTTTGAGTTTCTGGTAATGTCATTCGGATTGACGAACACGCCATCATCATTTATAGATTTGATGAACATAGTTTTCAAACATTATTTGGATAAGTTTATTGTCGTATTCATCAATGACATTCTAGTGTATTCAGAGACAGAGGAAGAACACGCCGAGCATCTTCAGATAGTGTTGGAGACATTAAGGAGGGAGAAGCTGTATGCAAAATTCTCCAAGTGTGAGTTTTGGTTGCAGAGATTGCAGTTTTTGGGGTACGTTATCAACAAGGATGGTGTTTTGGTGGATCCAACATAGGTAGAAGTGGTTATCAATTGGGAGCAGCTGTAGAAATTAGGAGTGTCTTAGGATTGGCGGGATACTATCGAAGATTTATTCAAGATTTTTCAAAACTAGCATTATTGTTGACCAATATTACCAGGAAGGTAATTAAGTTCATTTGGACGGAGAAGTGTGAAGAAAGTTTTTTAAAATTGAAGAATAGGCTTAGTCAAACACCTATGTTGGCCTTACCAGACAACACGGGAGGGTTTATAGTGTATAGTAATGCGTCACACAAAGGTCTTGGTTGTGTACTGATGCAACACGATAGGGTCATTGCGTACACTTCACGTCAGCCAAAAGATTATGAGAAGGGATATCCAACTCATTACCTGAAGTTAACAACAGTAGTTTTTGCCTTGAAGATTTGGCGGCATTATTTGTATGGCGAGAAGCGTGTGATATATACGGATCACAAGAGTCTGAAGTATATCTTCACGCAGAGAGAGTTAACACGAGGCAGCCCCGATGGTTATAATTGATCAAAGATTATGATTGTGAAATTCTGTACCATCCAGGCAAAGCAAATGTAGTGGCAGATACCTAAAGAAGAAAAGGCAGAGAGAAGTTATTGAAGTTAACCATTCAAGAAGAATTGGTGAAATATTTTGAACGACTAGACTTGGAGATTAAGTATCCGATGGAGACCAATGAAAAATTATTTACAGTGACAGCAAGCCCGACTTTATTAGATAAGGTTAAAGAGGCACAAGAAAAGGATGAAGATTGCAATAACATCAAGAAGCGATTGACTGAAGGTGAGGAATTGAAATTTAAGATTAATAGCACTGGATTACTAAGATTTGAAGGATGAATTTGGGTATCGTTAGTACCAAGACTGAGAGAAGAGATTTTGCAAGAAGCGCACAATACGAGATATTCGATACACCCAGGAAGCACGAAGATGTACCAAGATTTGCGTCACCACTTCTGGTGGCCAAACATTAAGAAAGAGGTTGCGAAATGCGTAAGTAGATGTCTAACTTGCTAGAGAGTCAAAGCAAAACACTAATGACCAAGCGGGTTTTTACAACCATTAGAAATTCCAGAATGGAAACGGGAGCACATCATAATGGACTTTGTGTTGGGACTTCCGGCAACGCAGAAAGGGCACGACGCCATATGGGTGATTGTATATCGTCTTCCTAAGTCAGCTCACTTTTTGCTGATTAAGATTAAGTGTAGTTTGGACCAGTTAGCCAAATTATATGTCAAGGAAATTATCTCGAGGCATGGGGTGCCGATATCTATTGTATCAGATAGAGATCCGTGATTTACGTCAAACTTCTAGAGTCTTCAAGAAAGAATGGGGACACAACTGCGAATGCGTATCGCGTATCATCCGCAGACCGATGGGCAAAGCGAGGGAACAATAAAAACACTTGAAGACATGCTCCGAGCTTGTGTGATGGACTTTAAGGGTAGTTGGGAGGATCACCTTCCATTAGTAGAGTTTGCATATAACAATAGTTCTCATGCCAATATTAGAATGTCGCTGTATGAAGCACTATATGGGAGGAAATATAGAACGCCCTTATGTGTGGACGAAGTTGGAGAACATCGACTGTTGGGACCAGAGTTGGTACAACAGATGTTAGAAATCATCAAGGTGATAAGAGCCCGACTTGTAGCAGCTCAAGATCGCCAGAAGTAGTATGCAGACTTACATCGTAAGAAGAAAGATTTTGAATTAGGAAGCTATGTGTTTCTAAAAGTATCTCCCTAGAAAGGGAAGATTCGTTTTTGGAAGAAGGGAAAGTTGAGCCCTAGGTTAATAGGACCGTTCGAAATTCTGAGGCGAGTCAGTGAAGTGGCGTACGAGGTAGTGTTACCTCCTGAACTTGAGCACATTCACAACGTGTTTCATGTGTCGGTATTACGGCTGTATAAACCAGACTACAAGCACGTTATCTCCTATGAACCAATCCAAGTCGAGAAAGACTTATCGTACGAGGAAGTTCCTGTCCAGATACTAGATAGGAAGGAACAGAAGCTGAGGAATAAAATCATATATTCCGTTAAGATTCTCTAGAAGAATCACGCAGTTGAAGAAGCTACGTGAGAACTATAAGAGAAAATGAGAACGAATTATCCGTTTTTATTTGAGTAACCTTATTTTTTTCAATTCCGAGGATGAAATTTTTATAAGGGGGGAGGGATGTAATGACCGTGAATTTTAAACTCCTTATTTAATTAAATATGTGATTTAATTTTAATGAGTTAGTTTTGTGAGTTTATTTAAACCATATGTGGCTATGTGAATTTATGAAATGATTAAATGGAGTCACTAATAGTTATTTAAATTAGTGGACTAACCCTAAGATTTTAATATCAAAGAATTGATAGGATTATTATTAATTAAATATTCATTTTATTTGAATATAGTGGTAGGATGTGAACATATTGATTAATTGCATTTATGAGAAATTAATTGATAATGTGTTAATTAATAATTATTATGAATAAATAATAATTAATGAGTATGAGATTAATAAATATAATATGATTATATTTACTTAATTTATTTGTGCAAGCATGCAATATAGTAGACCTTTATTATATGGTAGTTAACTATATATTTTATATAGTACAAGGTAATACATTAATATGTGTATATGTTATATATATAGACTATATAGTAAGAGTTATTGCATTCATATGAGTACATAAATAATCCCCAACTTTCCATTGTGTAGTAGCATTAAAACATTGAAATTACATTTTGGGATTTATAGTAACCAAACCAAGCTTATTGCTGAGAATTGCTCGTCCCAAATTTAGAGTCACAATGGTACATGAACAGTAACTGTAACATTCTAGAATTTTAAAGTGTAATATTAAATATTGATTGATTTATATAAGTATTTAATGGATAAGTTTATTGTTGAATAAATAATTGTTCAATTTGAGTTGATGTGGTTTAGTTAATTATTTGTTGAATAAATAATTAAGGAGGTAAAAAAATTAATTGTTATGAGATTATATACCAATTTAATTTAATAAGTAAGCTAGAGAGCTTATAGTGATTTAAATAAATTATAATGTTTTAAATGGTAAATTGTAATTTAAAATATTAGTTGGTCGAATAAAATTACAATTATAAGAGAAATTATAGTTATGTGATATTAAATTATGTGCTAAAGTAATGTAATAGATTAATGTTTTAATTGATTAATTAATTAAATAAAAGTGTGACTAATAACCTTGCTATAAAAGAGTTATTAAAATAAATTAAAGGACTTTAATTTAGTTTTGGCCAAACAAGTCTTAATGCATATTAAGTCTTTAATCTAATAGTGTTTTATCAAACAAGGTATAAGGATTAATCCATTTGTTTTAGTTAGATTTGCCAAACAAGGTGTAAGGGTTAATGAGTTATTTTTTTATTAGCTTAACCAAACAAGCCTTATGGCTTTTGATTTTCAAATCTTACATAATTGATATAATTTATAGCTAGAGTTATATTATATATTTAATATATATTATATCGTATACGTTATATTTTTCCAACGTTAGTTAGACTAGAGTTAGGAAGAAGACTCAGTGAAGAAAAGAGAAGAAGAAAAATACAGAGAGAAAAGTTGAGAGAACTTAGAGAAATTGAGAAAAGAATTGGGGGAAAGAAGATTGTAATCATAACTGTTTTCTTCTAAACTCTAGATTATCATCTTCTTAATCAAAGGTAGGATATTAATCCTTCTATTTTATTTTTTTAGTTTAGTTTTCTTCTACAAAAAGTTCTCTGTAAATAATTATGGATGATGAATTTCTTGTGTATATAGCTTTAAATGATGTTTGTTGTTGTAAAACTGTTTTGTTGAGAGTATGTATGATTATAATCAATTACTTTATGTATGTATGTAAATTGTGAAGAAATATATATATATCACAGTGAGTTCATATGAAAATATATATATGAATATGGCTTAGTTTAAAGTAGAAATTAAGGTTTAATTAATTGTTAAACTGATAAATTGATTGTTGAATTTGATAGAGTATGTATAATCATAACTATGGTGTTTTGAAATTTCTGTTTTGATTGAAAAACAAAATCACAGTGTTGATTTCCATTAAAAATGTCAAAAATGGAGTTTTTGACAAAAACTTTGAAATTGGGTGTTGTAGATTTGATGTTTATGTTATTTTATGGGTAGAAACATGTTAGAAGTCTTCACAATATGTTTATATGGAGTCTATATGTTTATTACATGTTAATCAGCCTATTAGATTCGAGCTTTTAGGCCAATTTGGCTTTTTTGTTCATCTTTATTGCTGTCGAGCTTGGTCGCCGAAGTTTTGGACTCTCGCCAAATGCGCTACCAAAGAAGATAAATCAGATCGCAAATACATCAAGACCACGCCGCAACCCCAACCAATGGCCCGTGACCGAGCCAGTATAGCACGGCAACTCTCACCGTGACCAACCAAACCACGTTGTGACCGAAGCCAAAGAAATACTAACTCAACGCCCATAACGCGAAAGTTAGTAATGTTTCGACAGCTTTTTGCTTAAGTGTGCAAAGCTTGAAAATAAAGGTTATGTGTTAATAATATGAATGCTAAATGATGATTTCGGTAGTATTAAACTATGAATGAGAATGTATCAAGTGTTAACTAGTATTAACATAGCTTAATTATGTGAATGGGTAATTCAACCTACATGATGTATGTATTGTCTATATAGATATACAATGTTGGTAACAACTAACTATGTCAATTTGGCATATGTATAGGGTATTGATTCAAGTTGTAAGGTTTAGCTTGTGCTAAAGGCAAGTTTTCTAACTCTTTTTTTATAATTGAGCAATTTCTCTAACTCAAAACTTCATTGTGCGAGTTTTAATTTCATTAGTACGTTATTGCTTTCAAATTCAATTACAATTGTTGTAAATTGCTACCGCTACACCTTCGTAGAGCTAGATTGCCTATTATTGAATAAGTTATTGTATCTAGTTCTCATAACGATACAAATATCCCAAATCTTATAGTTTGATATTGAGCAAGTTTATCTAATATGCAACTTATTATTTAGCATACGAGTTGCTTTATTTCAATATTCTAGTATTGAACAACTTATAGTTCAAATTACTATTCACTATGCATGCTTAGTATTCAATTTTCAATAACCTTGATTTAATATTGTTCAAGCCAATTTATGTTATGATTATTCAAAGTGTATGCTATTAGATTATTCCTAAAGCATGGTACTAATTTATAAATATCAATTCAGTTATGATTATTCCATAGCATACAGTTATTTCTATTGTAATCAACTAATCCTTAGTTGATTACCGTTGAATTCTAAATTACCCGGTATTGTATCCAAACCAAACTTACTTTGGTGCGGACTTGTATTCTAAGTACTGAGATAAACAACTCTTTTATTAGAGGTTTACGCTTAGCTTTAAAATGGTTGTGCACAATACATTGTACGAAAGGGTTGATCCCCCAAGTACATGGAGTCCTTATAGTCTCATGATCATTAAAGTTAAAGTTGAAAGATTACTTATAATCGTGGACATGATTCGTGGTTATTAGACCCTCAGTGAATGTTATAATTTTCAGAAAGTTAATAGAATATATTGTTCAGTTCTATCGAGCCTAATATTGGCAATTGATGTACAAGTTTAAAGATTTACTTATTGTTATTTCAAGTGGGCCTTGTTTGCTCACTCTTTCTTGTAAAATTTTTCTGCCTAAGGTTGAAACGGGTGATGTACCTAGCACCAATAAGGGCAAAGGGAAGATGAATAAATATTGAAGACTTGTAATAGTTTTGATAGTTTACTTTCAGACTTTGATTTAAAGATTGTAATGAAGTTAATTTAAATTTCCGCATTTGAATGATTGTTGTTAAAGGTTAGATAACCTGGGAGATTTTTATTTGAGTTTAATCCTGTATGGGCAGGTTTTTATTATTCAATTTTATTATAATTGGGTAGTTTGAAATGAATGTTTTGATTATGTGAACACCAAATCTTGAGGAAATGAAGTACCGGGATTTGGGGGTGTCACAGGTTGGTATCAAAGCTTTAGGTTATGAACCTTAGGTGGGGGGAAAGCCTTAGGAAGTAACCTTTGAAAAGATAGTGGAGATAACTCTTATCGAGTTTTAAGAAAGAAGTAATAAAACACTTATGTGCCTATGTGTTTATAGTTTATGTACTCGTTAGTGTCGAGTAGTAATGATTAATAATTAAAACATTAAAACTTTGTTGTCAGGATGACTAATGTCGGAGAATCCAGTTAGGCTAGGGAGGAGGGACCTCAAGTGCCTATAGAGGAAGAGCCTCGCGACATTCAGGTAGTATGGGAACAACTACTGCCACGGGAGTCAACCCCGTTGGTCTCAGTAGTTGAAGATGAGGATGATGATGTGGAGACAGGCGAGGCGGATCCCGTTGAGTTACCACAGGAGGATGAGGATGATGAGGATGAGGAGGAAAGGATTCCACTTAACTCGATAGCAGACCGTATATACGATGAGGTGCATGACCGTAACGTGGAACTTCAGGATATAGTTGAGGAGTTGCAGGAGATAGTAAATGAACAATGATCGCAATGACACAAAAAGACGGGCGAGATCCGTGGATCGTGAAGAACGATTGACAAATGTCGAGGAGAAACTAGTACAGACTGAAGGAGAGAAAGAGCAACTGATCGAAGTGGTCGCTGGACGGAAGAACAAGCTGAGAGAAGAAGCTGCTAAGAGGGCAAGAGCTGAAGATGCTTATGAAGAAGCTTTTCAATGAACCAGATTAGCAACAAGAGACACGCAAGCAAAGCGGATGAAGATGGAAGAGATGGATAAAGTATTTAACACCGCAATTAATCGAGCTCAAGATCAGGTCATGGGATATCCGATTTAGTTCGAGAAACTGCCATCATTTGTTTTAGATCGCAGAACAATGTTTTGAGTCATGGAGGAAGAACGTGATAGGGCTAAAAAGTATCTTAATAGAACATCGTAGCTATTGTACGATGAGTGAAAGGTTAAATAAATTGTAAATCCCAAGTGTTATGCAACCTATGGGATATGACTATGATGTTGTCCTGAAACTTTTGTAGTTCAGGAAAGTAATGTAGATAGCAGTGATGCTATTGTTTTATGTTTTCCAAAAAGGATTTGAATAAATAAAAGTTGTTACTTTATTCAAAGTGTTGTGTGTTATGTGATTATTTCTTTTATGGAGGCAAGTTAATTCGAAAATACTTAAAGAAGCTGAGTAATAGTCTAATAATTGTTTTGTTTCAACAGAAAATGCCTCCCAGACGTGAACCTCCCCGACAGAGAAGCAATGAGAGAACTACCAATAATGACAATGTTGATGGTAACCCCGTTCAACAACTAGTGACACTACTGACAGGAGCGTTGCAGAATCAACCACAAGACCATGGTACAACGTTTAAGGATTTCAAGGGCATTGGACCACCGAAATTCGTGGGTCTATGAATCCAGTCGAAGCACAGACCTGGATTATGGAGATAGAAAAGGTGTTCGATGTTGCTAAGGTAGGGGATGATCAGAAGACTGCTTTAGCAACATTCATGTTGAAAGCAGAAGCTAGTTATTGGTGGCAGGCCAATAAAACTCGTGAAAGGCCAGGAGTGATGACCTGGGATAGGTTCAAGGAGTTATTCTTCGAGACCTATTTCCCAGAGAGTTCGAAGAGTTAGCTGGAAGTACAGTTTCTGGAACTAAAGCAAGGAACGATGACGGTATCTGAGTATGCTGCGAAGTTCAATGAATTGGCGAGGTTTGCACCATATCAGGTCAGCACAGACGAGCCTAAGGCGAAGAGATTTGAACAGGACCAAGCCCCTGGTCAGATAAAGATGGTCTCCCCTGCTCCGATTGAAGACATTTGCAGCTGGTGATGGAGAAAGCAAGATTACCAAGGTGGAGGTGAGGCAGTGACAAAGTTCAACCAGGAACAAAAGAAGAAGAAGAATGAGAATGAGACTAAGAATGGGAGTGGTAGCGGTGGAAACAACAATAACAACAACAACAACAACGGCTTGAAGAGGAAGTGGAATGGGAGCATGGGTGCTGGACACCAGCAGGGTAACCAGGAAAACAAAAAGTTTGAAGCATGTGCGACATGCGGGAAATTTCACAAGGGTGCGTGCTTAATATGAAAGCGGGTATGCTTATATTATGGTCAGGAGGGTCACATTGCCCCAAGTTGCACTTAACCAAAGAAGAATGCGTGCTTCACGTGCGGATCCAAGGATCACTTTGCTCGTGAATGTCCTAAGAAGAAGGATGGAGTGACAACCAGAAGCAATGGAGGTAACAATGGAGGTACATGGACCATTGCAAGACCTGCAGCATCAAACAAACCCATAGCCAAAACCTTCAACATGACTGTGCAAGATGATGTGCAATCAAAAGATGTGGTGTCAGGTATTATCCCAATCAATGATATAAATGCTTATGTATTATTTTATTCGGGTGCTACTTGTTCATTTATATCTGATGAATTTGCTAAGAGGTTAGAATTGCCTATAGAAGAACTAAATTTTCCTTTGAACATAGAAATTGCAAATATGGATGTAATCCCTGTTAGATTCGTATACAAGAACTGTAGGGTGAACATTAAGGAAAATATCTTGTTGGTAGATTTGATTCCGATTAGACTCGGGGAATTTGATGTAATTTTGGGGATGAATTGACTGTTCAAATATGGAGAAGTAATCCATTGTCACAAGAAGTGTGTAAACCTTATGACTCCGTCAAAGGTAGTATTTTATGGTAGCAAGTCGCCTAGACAAATGAAATGTCTGAAGACTATGCAGGCCAAAAAATTGTTGAGTCAAGGTTGTGTGGGCTATTTAGCTTACATAGTCGATACCCAGAAGAAGGGTGTAAAACTAGAAGAAATACCAGTAGTGAGGGAATTCGAAGAAGTGTTTCCAGAGGATTTGCCAGGACTTCCGCCTGACATAGAAATAAAGTTCATGATCGACTTGGCGCCGGGAACAACACCGATATTGAAGGCCCCGTACAGAATGGCTCCGGTAGAAATAAAGGAACTGATGGTACAGTTGCAAGATTTGCTAGACAAGAAATATATTCAACCAAGCGTATCACCGTGGGGAGCGCCAGTTTTATTCGTTAAGAAGAAGGATGGAACAATGTGTCTTTGCATTGATTATATAGAGTTAAACAAAGTCACTATTAAGAATAGGTATCCGTTGCCTAGAATAGATGACTTGTTTGATCAGCTGAAGGGTGCTAAATATTTCTCGAAAATAGATTTGAGAAGTGGGTATCACCAATTGAAGGTAAGAAAGGAGGATATACCTAGAACGGCATTCAGAACTCAGTACGGACATTACGAGTTTCTGGTGATGTCCTTTGGTTTAACAAATGCCCCTGCTGCGTTCATGGATTTGATGAATAGGGTATTTAAACCATTCTTAGACAAGTTTGTAGTGGTATTTGTTGACGACATTCTAGTGTATTCAAAGACTCAAGAAGAACAAGTGGATCACTTACGTTTGACATTGGAAACACTAAGAAAAGAAAAGTTGTATGCAAAATTCTCTAAGTGCGAATTTTGGCTCGACCGTGTACAATTTTTGGGTCATGTTATTGACAAGGATGGGATTTCAGTGGATCCATCAAAAGTGGAAGCTATAATCAATTGGGAACAACCAAGAACACCATCATAAATGAGGAGTTTCTTAGGACTGGCAGGTTATTATAGAAGATTTATTCAAGATTTTTCTAAGATAGCCACTCCGCTAACAAATTTAACAAGGAAAGCTGTAAAATTCGTTTAGACGGAGAAATATGAAGAGACTTTCCAAGATTTGAAGAAAAAGTTAAGTATGGCACCTGTGTTGACATTACCAGATAATACAAGAAATTTTGTGGTGTATAGTGATGCCTCACAGAAAGGGTTGGGTTGTGTTCTTATGCAGAACGGCAAAGTTATTGCGTATGCATCAAGACAACTGAAGGATTATGAGAAAGGGTATCCGACTCATGATTTGGAATTAGCTGCAGTTATTTTTGCTCTGAAGATATGGAGACACTATCTTTATGGAGAGAAATGTGAGATCTACACACACCACAAAAGTCTGAAGTATATTTTCACTCAGAAGGATTTGAACATGCGTCATAGAAGGTGGATGGAATTGATAAAAGATTTTGATTGTGAAATCTTTTATCATCCGGGCAAAGCAAGTGTGGTGGCAGATGCTTTAAGCAGGAAAGGTCGAGAGAAGTTGATGTTGATAACAACTCAGAGGAGCTCATTTCAAAGAATGACAAACCGGAGTTGGAAATCAAATTTTCAAAAGAATCGATTTAACAACTATTCCAGAGAGAAGCGGGTCCAACTTTAGTGGACAAAGTGAAGAATGCTCAACTACAAGATGAAGAGTGTGGGAAAATCAAAGAGAATTTGATTGAGAGTAGTGATGTAAAATATAAGATCGATACCGAAGGACTACTATGGTTTGAGGGAAGAATCTGGGTTCCAGAAACACCAGAGCTGAAAGAAGAAATTTTGACCAAAGCTCATAGCTCAAAATATTCAATTTATCCAGGAAGCACGAAAATGTATCAAGATTTGCGTCGACATTTTTGGTGGCCGAATATGAAAAGGGACGTTACAGAATGCGTAGCAAAATGATTGACATGTCAAAGAGTAAAAGCCGAATATCAAAGACACAGTGGATTACTACAACCGTTGGAAAAACCGGAATGGAAGTGGGAACACATCACAATGGATTTTGTGGTGGGTCTTCCAACTACTCAGAGAGGATGTGATGCGATTTTGGTGATAGTGGACAGACTGACGAAGTCAGCGCACTTTTTACCAATAAAGATTAGATTCAATCTTGATCAGTTGGCAAGATTATACATTAAAGAGATCGTTTCGAGGTATGGAGTGCCAATATAATTGTGTCCGATAGAGATCCGTGATTCACGTTAAATTTCTGGAAGAGACTACAAGAATGCATGGGGACACAGTTGCGAATGAGTACGGCTTATAATCCACAAACAGATTGCCAAAGCGAACGAACAATTCAGATATTGGAAGATATACTGAGAGCATGTGTTATGGACTTTAAAGGAAGCTGAGAAGAATAATTACCGTTGGTGGAATTTGCTTACAACAACAGTTATCACATGAGCATCCAAGATGCCACCTTACTTTAGGCATCAGACGCAGAAAGTGCGTAACTCCATGTGGCCGGGATGAAGTCTGGTGAACGCCAATCGTTAGGACCCGAATCGGTACAACAAATCGCCGACGTTGTTAAACTCATCAGACAAGATTAGTACCAGCCCAAGACAGACAGAAAAAGTATGTTGATCAACATAGACAAGATCGGGCATTCGACGTAGGAACTTTTGTATTTTTAAAAGTTTCTCCTTGGAAGGGGAAAATTCATTTTGTTAAAAAGGAAAAGCTAAGCCCGAGGTTTATTGGACCCTTTGAAGTGCTGCGAAGAGTGGGAGAAGTGGCTTACGAGGTAGCTCTACCTCCAGAGTTGGAAAACATTCATAATATTTTTCACATTTCGGTGTTACGACCATATAAACCCGACTACAAACATGTGATCGAGTATGAACCATTACAGTTCGAGAAAGATTTATCTTATGAAGAGGTTCCTATCCAGATAGTCGACAGAAAAGAACAAGGGCTCAGAAATAAAGTGATACCTTCTGTGAAGGTGATATGGAGGAACCACAACGCTGAAGAAGCTACGTTGGAACTCAAAGAGAAAATGTTGAAAGAGTACCTCGAAAGTTATTTGTTTAATTGTGGTCTTCGATTCTCGGGGATGTAATCTTTGTAAGTAGGGAAGAATGTAACGTAAAGATATATTTGAATTGTGATTTCGAGGACGTAATCCTTATATAAGGAGGAATGATGTAACATTCCGTTAATTTTAAAGTGTAATATTAAATATTTATTGATTTATATAAGTATTTAATGGATAAGTTTATTGTTGAATAAATAATTGTTCAATTTGAGTTGATGTGGTTTAGTTAATTATTTGTTGAATAAATAATTAAGGAGCTAAGAAAATTAATTGTTATGAGATTATATACCAATTTAATTTAATAAGTAAGCTAGAGAGCTTATAGTGATTTAAATAAATTATAATGTTTTAAATGGGAAATTGTAATTTAAAATATTAGTCGGGTCTAATAAAATTACAATTATAAAAGAAATTATAGTTATGTGATATTAAATTATGTGCTAAAGTAATTTAATAGATTAATGTTTTAATTGATTAATTAATTAAATAAAAGTGTGACTAATAACCTTACTATAAAGGAGTTATTAAAATAAATTAAAGGACTTTAATTTAGTTTTGGCCAAACAAGTCTTAATGCATATTAAGTCTTTAATCTAATAGTGTTTTATCAAACAAGGTATAAGGATTAATACATTTGTTTTAGTTAGATTTGCCAAACAAGGTCTAAGGGTTAATGAGTTATTTTTTTATTAGCTTAACCAAACAAGCCTTATGGCTTTTGATTTTCAAATCTTACATAATTGATATAATTTATAGCTAGAGTTATATTATATATTTAATATATATTATATCTTATACGTTATATTTTTCCAACGTTAGTTAGACTAGAGTTAGGAAGAAGACTCAGTGAAGAAAAGAGAAGAAGAAAAATACAAAGAGAAAAGTTGAGAGAACTTAGAGAAATTGAGAAAAGAATTGGGGGAAAGAAGATTATAATCATAACTATTTTCTTCTAAACTCTAGAGTATCATCTTCTTAATCAAAGGTAGGATATTAATCCTTCAATTTTATTTTTTTAGTTTAGTTTTCTTCTCCAAAAAGTTCTCTGTAAATAATTATGGATGATTAATTTCTGGTGTATATAGCTTTAGATGATGATTGTTGTTGTAAAACTGTTTTGTTGAGAGTATGTATGATTATAATCAATTACTTTATTTATGTATGTAAATTGTGAAGAAATATATATATCACAGTGAGTTCATATGAATATATATATATATATATATATATATGAATATGGCTTAGTTTAAAGTAGAAATTAAGGTTTAATTAGTTGTTAAACTGATAAATTGATTGTTGAATTTGATAGAGTATGTATAATCATAACTATAGTGTTTTGAAATTTTTGTTTTGATTGAAAAACAAAATCACAGTGTTGATTTCCATTAAAAATGTCAAAAATGGTATTTTTGCCAAAAACGTTGAAATTGGGTGTTGTAGATTTGATGTTTATGTTTTTTTATGGGTAGAAACATGTTAGAAGTCTTCAAAATATGTTTATATGAAGTCTATATGTGTATTACATTTGAATCAGTCTATTAGATTCGAGCTTTTAGGCCAATTTGGCTTTTGTTCATGCTGTTGCCGAGCTTGGTCGCCGAAGTTTCGACTCTGCCGCCAATACATGCCCAAAGAAGATAAATCTCGCTACCGCATAAAGACCGACATCATACCGCAGTGGCCAACCAATGGCATGTGTCCTCGAGTCAGCAATAACTAACTCAACAACAGTAAATAAACCACGATGTAAATCGTGGCGCCAAGAAGGCATGAAAGTTAGCGTAATGTTCGACAGCTTTTGTTGAAGTGTGCAAAGCTTGAAAATAAAGGTTATGTGTTAATAATATGAATGTTAAATGATGATTTCAGTAGTATTAAACTATGAATGAGCATGTATCAAGTGTTAACTAGTATTAACATAGTTTGATTATGTGAATGGGTAATTCAACCTACATGATGTATGTATTGTTTATATAGATATACAATGTTGGTAATGACTAACTATGTCAATATGGCATATGTATAGGGTATTGATTCAAGTTGTAAGGTTTAGCTTGTGCTAATGGCAAGTTTTCTAACTCTATTTTTATAATTGAGCAAGTTCTCTAACTCAAAACTTCATTGTGCGAGTTTTAATTTCATTAGTACGTTATTGCTTTCAAATTCAATTACAATTGTTGTAAATTGCTACCTCTACACCTTCGTAGAGCTAGATTGCCTATTATTGAATAAGTTATTGTATCTAGTTCTCATAACGATACAAATATCCCAAATCTTATAGTTTAATATTGATCGAGTTTCTCTAATATTCAACTTATTATTTAGCATGCGAGTCGCTTTATTTCAATATTCTGGTATTGAACAACTTATAGTTCAAATTACTATTCACTATGCATGCTTAGTATTCAATTTTCAATAACCTTGATTTAATATTGTTCAAGCCAATTTATGTTATGATTATTCAAAGTGTATGCTATTAGATTATTCCTAAAGCATGGTACTAATTTATAAATATCAATTCAGTTATGATTATTCCATAGCATACAGTTATTTCTATTGTAATCAACTAATCCTTAGTTGATTGTTCGTTGAATTCTAAATTACCCGGTATTGTATCCAAACCAAACTTACTTTGGTGCGGACTTGTATTCTAAGTACTGAGATAAACAACTCTTTTATTAGAGGTTTACGCTTAGCTTTAAAATGGTTGTGCACAATACATTGTACGAAAGGGTTGATCCCCCTAAGTACATGGAGTCCTTATAGTCTCATGACTGTTAAAGTTAAAGTTGAAAGATTACTTATAACTGTGGACATGATTCGTGGTTATTAGACCCTCAGTGAATGTTATAATTTTCAGAAAGTTAATAGAATATATTGTTCAGTTCTATCGAGCCTAATATTGGCAATTGATGTACAAGTTTAAAGATTTACTTATTGTTATTTCAAGTGGGCCTTGTTTGCTCACTCTTTCTTGTAAAATTTCTTACAGCTAAGGTTGAAACGGGTGATGTACCTAGCACCAATAAGGGCAAAGGGAAGATGAATAAATATTGAAGACTTGTAATAGTTTTGATAGTTTACTTTCAGACTTTGGTTTAAAGATTGTAATGAAGTTAATTTAAATTTCCGCATTTGAATGATTGTTGTTAAAGGTTAGATAACCTGGGAGATTTTTATTTGAGTTTAATCCTGTATGGGCAGGTTTTTATTATTCAATTTTATTATAATTGGGTAGTTAGAAATGAATGTTTTGATTATGTGAACACCAAATCTTGAGGAAATGAAGTACCGGGATTTGGGGGTGTCACAATAACCTACACTCTATATACGTAACTTCCAAATCTGTGATTATCGGCTAGGAAGGTAGCTGATGGTGGGTGGTTGAGCAACCCCTTGAGAACTAGTGTATTCTCCCTTTTACATTCCAGTCTCAACCTTTCATGCAAAGCTAATTTCCAGTCCCAAGTTCTTTTATAAATAGTAGCCCAATTTCCAGAGTTTACGTTGATTTTGTTTGCTTGTGGAACCTCTGAGAAATTGAATTTGAGTGTGTGTTGTCCAAAGAAGAGGCTTGCAATCTCAGAAGAAAGAAAATAAGTTCATTTAGCTCAAGGAGGTATAATTCCTAGTTTTGTTCTTAATTAAAGTTTTGACAAATTCTTGCAATTCTCTAGAATTCTTTGTTAATTGATATAGAATAGAATGTCATTGTGTTATCTGGGTTTGTTTGCATGTCTAAGAGTTGTATTAGGGGTTTAAGCTCAGGCTTGAGGTTGATTATGTTGGAACTCTGCCGAAGCAGAGTCCTTATTTTTCATTCTAGTCGAAGGCATGGTACGCCCACTTTCGATAGTACATATACTGCAAGGCGCCGCTACCGCTTGTCATGTGTACTAATTTTTGTGATCATGTTCCATTCTGAGCATGTTACTTTGAATTGAATATGCATATAAATGACCCGAACATGTGGACTAAGGTAGTTATGTATATAGTAAGCCATAATAGGTTTGTTTTGACTTGGTTATTCAAAGAAGGCTTAGAGATTTGAAAACTAGAAATTGTATACACGAAGTAATATACATTCTGACCATGTGAACATATGTAAATAACTTGAGTATGTGCACAAATGCATATGAAAGCATGAATTAGACAATATAGACGTATCTTACATGCTTAAATGAATTTTACTAATGGAGACTTAATGTTTTTAAAATGAACTTGATAAACTATATATACATTAACTTGAGAACTTGTAAGTATGCTTTTGATGTCTAACATGTATGTATGAAAGTATGATATATGGTAGGTATAGTGCCTTGCATGATTGACAAGCATGCTAACTAGTCATGTGGATTGCAAAATAGTTGAGCATGGAATACGATAAGTCTAAGCGATGACTTTATACTTGAGATACATGATGTAACTAACATCCCAAAATAGGTATACATCACCCATCTTGAAGTCGCCAAATACATGGTACAAAATTCAAATACAACTTAATTATACAACAAATGTGTAAAATATGACAAAACATAATCTAAGAGTTTTAATAAGAATATTGTCATCTAGACAATATCCACACTCAATGGAGTCCTCATTACATTTATTGTCACACTATTTTATAGTAATAGTGAGGACTACTAAAACAACCATCCGGACCATCAATCCGCTCCCGACTCGTCCCAAGCTATATTCTCATTTTTCTCAAGAGAGATAAAGTGAAAAAAAGGGTGAGCTCAACTAGCCCAAGAAGAAATATTATGACTAAGATAATGCGTAATAATTTATCGTTAGCCTTCAACAAAATGTTAAAACCGATAAAATATAACAAACATCAAGTTTAATCGCAGCAATGAACAAGCAATCCATTATAAGAGTCAAGTAGAGAATAAAATCTACTATCTTCTATGATTTAAAAGGTTTTTCATCACTTTTATCGCTGAGACTCAGCTTAATAAATAAACCACATCATCCCTGCACTACGGCCAAGGATATTCATTATTATCACGACCACAAATTATCCATGCACTACGCCAAGGATATTCGTATTCATCAATGGTCATGATCATGCCAACAATCGTCCATCAATGCACTACTACCAATGAGGACTTTTACCACATCATTTGTAACATTACTGGCCATGATTATACCGAATAATCCTCGGTCATAATCATACCAAGTCCATCTATGCACACAAAGCCACAGATGACTTTCAACATATTATAAACATGAGGATGATGACAATGATATAAGAATTCAATAAAACAAGTTCAAGGATAAATTTTTAAAGATTTATAATTTAATTTATCCGTAAATCAATAACGCCCAAATTGTCAACATGATATTGCTTTTGTGGAGTAAAATTCAAGAATGCTCGTAAGAATATTTCCATGAAAAGATATCGGATGAAGCGCAAATATCCGTGATATTCTACTAATTTCATGGAGTATAGAAGCCAAAACTTTAACCAACCGAGTATAATAGAATATATGAAATCGCAAATGGATTTTTTGCCCGCCATGCAGAATCCACGTAGATAGATCATTTCCACAATTTAATAAGGAATGAATACGAAGGATCATTCACCATGCATGCCAGTAATCCACATAGATAAGTTATTCCAACATAATAATAAAGAATGGAATAACAAAAGAATTCACCATGCATGTATGATAGAATCCGCATGCATAAATGTTATTCCAATGTAATAATAAAGAATGGAATAACAAAAGAATTCAAATGATAATGCATGCAAAGATGAAGTTACCGCGCATGCATGCATGTGATAAAGTTATTCCAATGTAATAATAAAGAATTCCAATGTAATAATAAAGAAGAATTCAAAAGCATTCACGATAGATGCAGACGCATCAGATGTAAAGTTATTCCAATGTAATAATAAAGAATGGAATAACAACCCTTACGAGTATTGAAAGAAAATAACTCTCTTCATGAATACGAAAGAAATAATACCCCTTACCTTAGAAGAAAATCGGATACTCGGAATAAGTGAGTAAAGCAGTATTTCTTCTTCTTTCTCTATAATTTCTCTCTATAATAATTGCTCTTGTGAGACTTAGTGAATTGGTGAGAATGAAAGAAGAATGAGCTTCTATTTATAGGAAAATATAGTTTCGATAATTGCACGCTTTTGGGGCTCAAATATTATTACAAAGATAATACCTTTTCTTTTTTCTTCATTTTTAATTTAGTCCCGCAAGTATTATCAAACTTGCACCACCTCCCCTAATAGTAAATAATGTGAATTAATAGTTCATTCATGTGACTTAATAGTATAATCATGTGAAAAAACTAATTACAAAGATAGTACCTTCATCTATACCTCCATTTTTAATTTAGTCATGCAAGTATTATCAATCTTTGCACCACCTCCCCTAATAGTACATGAATGTGAATCAATAGTACACACATGTGAACAAATAGTTATAAAGCATGTGAAATAATAGCAATTAATTGCTCATTTATCCGATTAATTACCCGATTGGTCAATATAACCTCCGTGACACATCAATTATTATCGAAATAAATGTCGATTTCCACTAACACTAATAATCCCAACACAATGGAACTATCAATTTCATCTTTAATCAACACTAACTTATTCATCATTAATATTATAACTCACAATATTTAACAACCGTGTCGTCGCCTCCTGTGAAAGAGGGCTTTTCGATAAGGATTTCTCCTTATCGCGCAATTAGGTGACCAAACCTCTCCTCGATGTAACTTCTAGACATTGTCAATATTGCAAATAATAATATGAATAACTTTGTCGCCTCAATTATTGATTTAATAATAATAAATATTATGCAGATGATATCGTGACAATAATTGAATCAATAATACGAGAGATATGATGCAACAATTATCGTAGTAATAATTGAGTATAATCGAAAGTGACTTTCACGTAAGCATCAATAATCAATACTATGTGCTACTATGCAACCACGCCAGACATCGCATTTTTTACTACCGGGTAGTTCAACAGCTTTAACTCAGTAAAACTTTCGCCGTTATTTTTATAAAAAGATAATTTTGTCATTTTTTAACTACTTACAATACTTCCATTGTGGGGTCCACTAATGATTGTGTCGTCGCATTTAATATTCCCCGTTAAAATGAATATTCCCCACCAATCTAATATTATATAACCACTTGCTTACTTTTGCAAAATTTGTAAATATTACCCACAACTATAACATTATATCAAATCCACACCATAATATTCAAAAATATATTTCGAGAAAAATTAATCTTTATTCATAAAAGTTGGGGTCTTACAACCTCCCCTTCTTATGAAATTTTGTCCTCGAAATTAGGGTGCGACTGGTATGTCAAGAGGTGAGGATACCTTGATTTCATTTCGATTCTAACTAACCCTGTGTCATTTCCTCAACATCGTGGTTTCTCCACAAAACTTTGACTTGAGGTATAACTTAGAGCGTAGAATATGATCCTTCTTATCCAAGATTTTAACAGTAACTCTTCATACGTTAAATCTTCCGCTATCTCATCCCGGTTCTAATTCAATAATGTGGTTCGGTCTTTCACATATTTACGTAACATAGATATGTGAAAAACGTTATGAACACGAGACATACTTCAGCAGAAGGCGTAGTCTATAGGCCACAGCTCCTACTCGATCGAGGATTAAAATGGGCCAATGAATCGAGGATTGAGCTTTTCTCTCTTTCCAAATCTCATAACTCCTTTCCATGGAGCAACACGTAACAACACATGATCTCCAATATTGAATTCCACGCCCTTTCGATGAAGATCAACATAACTCTTTTGTCGATCTTGTGAGGTTTTTATACGTTGTCGGATCGCTTGAATCTTTTCCGTAGTCATACGCATCAACTCCGGGTCCCAACAACGTTGCTTCACCCACCTCATCCCAAAGATATCGAGAACGACACTTTCTTCCATACAACGCCTCAAATGGAGCCATGCCAATACTTGCTTGATAATCGTTGTTGTAGGAAAACTCCACCAATGGTAAGAACTTGTCCCAACTTCCTTGAAGTCAAGGACACAGAGTCTTAATAAATCTTCAAGAGTTTGAATAGTCCTCTCCGATCGCCTCGTCCGCTTGAGGATGATATGTCAACTAAATCGTAATCCGCGCTCCATAGCTTTTTGCAAACTAACCCAAAATCTTGAAGTGAATCTGGGTCTCGATCGTAAACTATGGATACCGGCATACCATGCAATCTTACAATCTCGCTTATGTACATACGAAAGCAAGACGCTCAAGTGTATAAGTTTCTCAGATAGGTAAGAAATGAGCAGACTTGGTCAATCTATCAACAATGACCCAAATCGCATCTATGCCTTGAGAAACCTTGGGAAGACCAGTAACGAAATCCATGGTAATGTGCTCCCACTTCCATTCTGGAATTTCAAGTGGTTGTAATGGACCTTTTGGCACTTGATGCTCTGCCTTGACTCGTTGACAAGTTAGACACCTTGAGATAAACCCCGCTATCTCTCTCTTCATATTGCTCCACCAAAATGTATGTCAAGATCACGATACATTTTGGTACTCCCTGTGATGGATTGCAAACGGTGTGTGTGCGCCTCCATCATGATTTTATACTTTAAGTCGTAATCGTTTAGAACACAAAGTCTAGAGTTGACTCAAGTATTCCTTCTTCATCGATTCTTGCTTCCCAAAATAGCACCTTCTTGCACTTTCTTCCTCATACGCATCACCTCCTGTGTCTCAGAGCTTGAGCATCTTTAACTTTATCGATTAAAGTCGGCTCTACTCAGATATTCGCCATCATCACATGGGTCCCTGGAGTCTTTAACTCTATCTCCATCCTTTGTAAGTCATATAAAATGGGCCTTCACGTTGACAATAATGCACTGCATACTCCAGATATGATCTTCTACTCAATGCATCACCTACTACGCTCGCTTTTTCCAGATGGTATTGAATGGTATGATCGTAATCTTTCAATAGCTCAAGCCATCGTCGTTGCCGCATGTTGAGTTCCTTTTGAGTGAAGAAATATTTGAGGCTTTTATGATCCAGAGATAGATCTCCACCTTCTCTCCATATAGTGTAATGCCTCCAAATCTTAAGCGTTAAAAACGACAACCGCCAACTCTAGATCATGAGTAGGATAATTCCTCTCATATTCTTTGAGTTGTCGTGAGGCATAGGCTATGACTTTCCCATGTTGCATGAGAACACATCCTAACCCTTTGCCCTCAAGCATCATCAGATGACAAATCCCTCCGAGCCGATGGTATTGTCGTAACAAAATAAATGAGCCTCCTCTCGAGTTCTTGAAAACTCTTCTCACATTCCTCGCCTCCAACCGAATTTTTATATCTTTCGAGTCACCGAAGTTAATGGAGTAGTGATTCGAGAAAACCTTCTATTAATCTCCGATAATAACCAAAACTAAGCCGAGAAAGCTACGACTTTTGGCCATCGATTTAGGTTGCTCCCAGCTTTGAATTGCTTCAATCTTTGCCGGGTCAACAGATATTCCATGATTTGATATCACGTGCCCAAGGAATGCTACTTCCTCAAGCCAGAACTCACATTTCTTCAACTTGGCATATAACTTGTTTTCACGAAGCTTTTGGAGTATCAGCCTCAAGTGTTGCTCATGATCTTCATGGGTTTTGGAGTAAATGAGGATGTCATCAATAAAGACGACCACAAAGTGATCCAAATATTCCTTGAATACTCGGTTCATCATATCCATGAAGGGCAGGAGCATTAGTCAATCCAAAAGACATGACTAGAATTCGTAATGCCCGCATCGAAGTTCTAAAAGCGTCTTTGAATGTCATCGCTTTTAATCTTCAATCGATGATATCCGGAACGAAGATCAATCTTTGAAAAGAATTTGGCTCCTTGCAATCGGGTCAAACAGTCATCAATGCGAGGCAACGGGTACCTATTTTTGATGGTGACATGATTCAACTCCCGATAATCAATACAAAGTCGATACTTCCATCTTTCTTCTTCACTTAATAGTAACAGAGCACCCCCCAAGAGACGACATTAGACGAATGAAAACCGATGTCTAACAACAATTCAGAGTTGGGTTTTTAACTCCTCAAGTTCAATAGAGCCATTCGATATGGGGCTTTGAAATGGGTTTTGTATCGGGTTCAAGGTCGATACCAAACTCGATTTCACGCCCGGGGTAGGCCAGAAGTTCTTCTGGGAATACGTCAGAATTTATTAACAATAGAAATATCATTCAAATCGATTTATTTTTGTTTAAATTTGTGACATGAGCTAAGAAAGCTTGACATCCGCTTTTTCAATAAACGAATAGCTTTATGGCTTGAGATGACCGTGATTGATTTTAATGGTTTGGTCGCTTGAATTCAGCATAATAGGTTGATTAGGAATATGAAAGCTAACAACCTTATTTAAAATAATCAATTTTAGCATGATGAGTAGTTAACCAATCAATCCCTAGAATCACATCAAATGCAAGTATTTTTAAGGAGATAAGATCGACAGTAACGAGGGTTACCGATTTGAATCAAACAAGACTTATAAACAAATGGATGTAATGAAGGTTTCTCCCAACGAAGTTTCAACAGATAAGTCAAAGTCTAATTTCTCCTGAGTCAAATTTAAACGCTGAGCGCAAGTAGGAGAAATAAAAGAATGGGTAGAACCCGTATCAAATAAGGTATAAACTTCGCTAGAGTTTATGATTAGCTTACCCGTGATGACCTCGCTCGTCGTTCCTCGCTTTTTGGGAGGTTACAACAAACGCCTCCCTTGAACTACCGGTTTTGACTTTTGGGACTACCTTTTGATGCCTCCATCCCAACCGGACTTGACTTTTGCAACACGAAAAAATCTAGCTAGGTGACCTTTCTTCCACAATTATAACACGCTTTTGATCTGCATCAGAACAATTTTGACCGATGTGTCCCTCCTCCGCATTTGAAGCATATGATAGGTGGTCGTTCTCCTTCCTTAACAACGGGTGTTGGTGCCGACGTCTTTCCATCATTGTTGAATCTCCTCTTCTTGAAATGTCCATTCTTATTGTCTTGGCCATGATTACCACCAAGTGGTTACCATTTCGCATGTTGATTCCTCCACGCTTTGTTGTCACCGCTTCAATGATGATCGCTACCACGGTATTATCATTTTGTTTACCGCTTTTCTTGGTTGAGTTGACTCGTTATCGCTACTCCAATAATCGAGCCCTATTTACAACATCTGAATACAAACACAGTTTATGAGAAATTAGATATCGACGATCTCGGTTTCAAACCTCTTAGAAACATCCGCCATTCTCTCCTCATTATCAACCAAGTGAGACGCAAAACCGGACAACTCGGCAAACTTAGCTTCAGATCGTGACACTGGCCATATTGTTTCGCTCCAACTTGATGAACTCTACCTCTTTCATGTGATGAATACTTTCTGGAAAGTACTTGTCGTTGAATAGTTCTTCGAACTTCTCCCAAGACATCTTCAAGGCGGCAGTTGAGTACGCTTTTACCGATTCCCACCAAGAATCGCTCTCCTCGCAACATAAAGGTGGTAAAAAGGAACCTTTTGCTCTCTGAGCATCCCAAGACATCAAATATCTTGGTGATCCGCTTTATCCACGCTTCCGCTTTTAAGTGGTTTTGGCTCTCCAATAAACTCCGTGGTCCCAAATCCTTGAATCTGCTTAGCTGGTGACCGTCCGAGAGTTTCAAGTGTTTCCACCTACATTTTGGACAGAGCCGCCTCACCGATGTTGCATGAATTGATAAAGCCTCCGAACATTCCATCGCTCATCATTTGGTCAAGTTGTTGTTGTTTTTGCATGAGGATTGTCGCCTTTCCGATGCACATTATCCTCGATTATCGATCCGTGGAGACTCAACGGTCTCCTCGTGCTCCATTGCTATTCTCAACATTCTCTGATGTCATTTTCAAACATCGCCACAAAACAAGGGTTAATTGACATGCAACATATTATCCCTATACTCCGACCCACCAATTAAATACCAAATAAACTTAGGTAGGTCATACTAATAAGGAATTCCCCGCCTCCCTCCTAGTTCTAGTCTCACATCTTAGCCAGGATCATATCCCTAAGCTTTGATACCAACCGTGACGCCCCCAAAATAGGTATACATCACCCATCTTGAGTCGCCAAATACATGGTACAAAATTCAAATACAACTTAATTATACAACAAATGGGTAAAATACGACAAAACATAATCTAAGAGTTTTAATAAGAATATTGTCATCTAGACAATATCCACACTCAATGGAGTCCTCATTACATTTATTGTCACACTATTTTATAGAATAGTGAGGACTACTAAAACAACCATCCGGACCATCAATCCGCTCCCCGACTCGTCCCGCCTATATATTCTCATTTCAAGAGAACAAATGAAAGAAAGGGTGAGCTCAACTAGCCCAAGAAGAAATATTATGACTAAGATAATGTAATAATTTATCGTTAGCCTTCAAAGTTGTTAAACCGATAAAATATAACAAACATCAAGTTTAATCTCGCAATGAACAAGCAATCCATTAGAAGAGTCAAAGAGAATAAAATCTACTATCTTCTATGATTTAAAAGGTTTTTCATCACTTTTATCGCCGAGACTCAAATTTTAATAAATAAACCACATCATCCCTCGCACTACTACCAAGGATATTCATTAAGATCACGACCACAAATTATCCATGCACTACGGGCCAAGGATATTCGTATTCATCAATGGTCATGATCATGCCAACAATCGTCCATCAATGCACTACGGCCAATGAGGACTTTTACCACATCATTTGTAACATTACTACCATGATTATACCGAATAATCCTCGGTCATAATCATACCAAGTCCATCTATGCACTACATGCCACATATGACTTTCAACATATTATAAACATGAGGATGATGACAATGATATAAGAATTCAATAAAACAAGTTCAAGGATAAATTTTAAAGATTTATAATTTAATTTATCCAAAATCAATAACGCCCAAATTGTCAACATGATATCGCTTTTGTGGAGTAAAATTCAAGAATGCTCGTAAGAATATTTCCATGAAAAGATATCGATGAAGCGCAAATATCCGTGATATTCTACTAATTTCATGGAGTATAGAAGCCAAAACTTTAACCAACCGAGTATAATAGAATATATGAAATCGCAAATGGATTTTTTGCCCGCCATGCAGAATCCACGAGATGCATCATTTCCACAATTTAATAAGGAATGAATACGTAAGGATCATTCACCATGCATGCAGAGTCCACATACACAAGTTATTCCAATGTAATAATAAAGAATGGAATAATAGAAGAATTCACCATGCCATGAATCCGATAGTTATCGCATGTAATAATAAAAGTTATTCCAAATAATAATAAAGAATGGAATAACAAAAGAATTCACTGTGCATGCGATAGAATCAAGACAAACAAAGTTATTCCAAATGTAATAATAAAGAATGGAATAACAAAAGAATTCACAGCATGCGATAGATCCGCATGCACAAAAGTTATTCCAATGTATAATAATAAAGAATGGAATAATAAAAAGAATTCACCATGCATGCGATAGATGACACAGACAAAGTTATTCCAATGTAATAATAAAGAATGGAATAACAACCCTTACGAGTATTGAAAGAAAATAACTCTCTTCATGAATACGAAAGAAATAATACCCCTTACCTTAGAAGAAAATCGGATATCGAATAGTGAGGTAGCAGAAACTTCTTCTTCTCTCTCTCTATAATTTCTCTCTATAATAATTGCTCTTGTGAGACTTAGTGAATTGTGTGAGAATGAAAGAAGAATGAGCTTCTATTTATAGGAAAATATAGTTTCGATAATCGCACATTTTGGGGCTCAAAATATTACAAAGATAATACCTTCCTCTTTTTCTTCATTTTTAATTTAGTCCCCGCAAGTATTATCAAACTTGCACCACCTCCCCTAATAGTAAATAATGTGAATTAATAGTTCATTCATGTGACTTAATAGTATAATCATGTGAAAAAACTAATTACAGATAATACCTTCATCTATACCTCCATTTTTAATTTAGTCATGCAAGTATTATCAATCTTGCACCACCTCCCCTAATAGTACATGAATGTGAATCAATAGTACACACATGTGAACAAATAGTTATAAGCATGTGAAATAATAGCAATTAATTGCTCATTTATCCGATTAATTACCCGATTGGTCAATATAACCTCCAGACATCAATTATTATCAAAATAAATGTCGATTTCCACTAACACTAATAATCCCAACACAATGGAACTATCAATTTCATCTTTAATCAACACTAACTTATTCATCATTAATATTATAACTCACAATATTTAACAACTGTGTCGCTCCCAAGAAAGAGGGGCTTTTCGATAAGGATTTCTCCTTATCAGCGCCGCAATTAGGTGACCAAACCTCTCCTCGATGTAACTTCTAGACATTGTCAATATTGCAAATAATAATATGAATAACTTTGTCGCCTCAATTATTGATTTAATAATAATAAATATTATATGATGATATCGCGTGACAATAATGAATCAATAATACGAGAGATATGATGCAACAATTATCGTAGTAATAATTGAGTATAACCGAAAGTGACTTCTCACGTAAGCATCAATAATCAATACCGTGCTACTATGCAACCACGCCAGACATCGCATTTTTTACTACCGGTAGTTCAACAGCTTTTAACTCAGTAAAACTTTCGCCGTTATTTTTATATAAAAGATAATTTTGTCATTTTCTAACTACGATATAATACTTCGCTGGGGTCCACTAATGATTGTGCCGTCGCATTTAATATTCCCCGTTAAAACGAATATTCCCACCAATCTAATATTATATAACCACTTGCTTACTTTGCAAAAATTTGTAAATATTACCCACAACTATAACATTATATCAAATCCACACCATAATATTCAAAAATATTTTGAGAAAATTAATCTTTATTCATAAAAGTTGGGAAATTGATATTTCCATTGTGTTGGGATTATTAGTGTTATTGGAAATCGACATTTATTTCGATAATAATTGATTTCTGGCGGTTATATTGACCAATCGGGTAATTAATCGGATAAATGAGCAATTAATTGCTATTAATTCACATGCTTATAACTGTTTGTTCACATGTATGTACTATTAATTCAAATGCATGTACTTTTAGGGGAGGTGGTGCAAGATTGATAATACTTGCATGACTAAATTAAAAATAGAGGAAAAGATGAAGGTATTATACTGTAATATTTTGAGCCCCAAAACGTGCAATTATAGAAACTATATTTTCTTATAAATAGAAGCTCATTCTTCTTTCATTCTAACCAATTCACTAAAACTCACAAGAGCAATTATAGAGAGAGAATCTATAGAGAGAGAAGCTAAAGAAAGAAAGAAGAAGAGAAGTCTGCTACTTCACTATTCTAGTATCCAGTCTTCTTCTGAGGTAATGGATATTATTTTTATTCAGTATTCATAAAGAATAATATTTTCTTCCATACTCTTTAGTATGTGAGTAATATTATTTCGTCTCGTATTCCTGATTATAACCTCATTTTGTTAAAGTATTGCTTCTATACTCCCTGCAATTAGTACAATATCCTTAAAATTTGCGTTTCATCTAGTATCATTTCACAAGGATATTTTCTGCACATTCTTGTTAAATTTTAAGCTTTTCATGCCAGAGTACTGTCCATGAGTACTATTCATTTATACGATACTATTCACAAGGTACTATTCATGGGGTACTATTCCTGAAGTACTATTCACAGGGTACTATTCACCCAGAGTACTATTCATGACAAAAAAATGATTTCTTTTCGGTCCAAATCATTCTTGATATAGTATTATTCTTGAATTTTACTCCACAAAGCATTATCATGTTGACAATTTGGCCATTATTAAATTTTGGATAAATTATATTATAAATTTTTACAATTTATCCTTTTATTTCATTTAATTGAAGTCTTATATCATTGTCATCATCCTCATGATTATATTGTGATGAAAGTCATCTTTGGCTTACGTGCATAGATGAACTGTTGATTGGTATGATTATGACCAGGGATCATTCGGTATAATCATGACCCATAATGTTACAAATGATGTGGTAAAAGTCCTCATTGGCCCGTAGTGCATTGATGGATAATTGTTGGTATGATTATGACCAGAGATTATTCGGTATAATCATAACCATTGATGATTACAGGAATATCCTTGGCCCGTAGTGCAGAGATGATTCGATGAAGTGGTTTATTTATTAAGCTGAGTCTCAGCAATAAAATTGATGATAAACTTTTTAAATCATAGAAGATAGTAGATATCATGCTCTACTTGACTCTTCTAATGGATTGCTTGTTTCGCTGCATTTAAACTTGATGTTTATTGTATTTTATCAGTTTAACATTGTTGAAGACTAACGATAATTTATTCTGCATTATCTTAGTCATAATATTTCTTACTGGGCTAGTTGAGCTCACCCTTTTTTTTCATTGTTCTCTTCAGTAAATGAGAACGTAGCCGGGACTAGTCGGGGAACGGAGTGATGGTCCGTGATGGTGGCTATAGTAGTCCTCACTATTTTGTAAAATAGTGTGATAATAATTGTAATGAGGACTCCTTTTTGAGTTTGAATACTGTGTTTTAGACAATATTAGTGTAAAAACTCTCAGCTACGTTTTGTCGTATTGTATAAAAGAAGTTTGTATTTGATTTCTTTACCATGTATTTGGTGACTCAAGATGGGTGATGTATACCTATTTTGGGGCGTCACAGTTGGTATCAAAGCTTAGGGACATGATCCCTGACTAAGATATGAGATAAGAACTAGGAGGGGAGAGACGGGGAATTCCTTCACTAGTATGACCTACCTAAGTTTATTTGGTATTTAATTGGTCGGTCAGAGTATAGGGATAATATGTGACATGTCAATTAACCTTGTTTTGTGGTAGTGTTTAAAAATGACATCTAAAAATGTTGAGATCAGCAATGAAGCACATGAGACCGTTGAGTCACCAACGATCAATACACAGGATATTGTGCAACATGAAGATAATAATCCTCAGGTAAACAACAACACCAATCAAATGATGAACGATGGGATATTCAGAGGCTTTATGCAATTCATGCAACATTAGGCGAGAACGGTTCTTGTTCAAAATGCAGGTGGAAACCCAGGCAACTCACGACTGGTCACCGCTAAGCAGTTCAAGGAACTAGGACCACCGAAGTTTTTTGGAAAGCCAAAACCACTTACGGCATAGACGTGGATAAAGCAGATCACCAAGATATTTGATGTCTTGAGATGCTCAGAGGAGAAAAAGATTCCCTTCGCCACCTTTATGTTGCGTGAAGAGGCAGATTACTGGTGGGAATCTGTAAAACATACTCAACCTGCCGCATTCAAGATGTCTTGGGAGAAGTTCCAAGAATTGTTCAACGACAAGTACTTTCCTGAAAGTATTCGTTACATGAAGGAGGTTAAATTCATCAAGCTGGGGTAAAATAATATGACCATGTCGCAGTATGAGGCTAAGTTTGTAGAGTTGTCCTGGTTTGCATCCCATTTGGTAGATAATGAGGGGCGAATGACGCGATTATTTTTGCGAGGCCTGAAACCCGAAATACATCAATAATTCATTTTCACAAACTTTGTTTGTATTCAGATGTTGTGAATAGGGCTCAGTTATTGGACCGCAATAATGAGTAAGCCCAACCAAAAGGCAACGACCAACAACACGATAATAATCGTATCGGTGGCAACGACCATCGAAACAACGATAACAATCATAGGGGAAATTATCATGCCATAAATGGTAACCACTTCGTTGGTAATCATGGCCAAGATAATAGAAGAAATGATTCAAGTGGAAAATTCAAGAATAGATGATTTAATGATAACGGGAAGACGTCAGCACCAGCACCAGCACCAACAACAAATTCTAGGGGAGGAGAACGACCGCCAGTTAGATGCTATAGATGCGGAGATGAGGACATATAAGCTTAAACTGTCCACAACCTTCCAAGGTATGTTTTTGTTGTGGAAAAGACGGTCACATAGCTCGAATTTTTCCTATAGTGAAATCAAGTCCAGCTGGGACGGTGGCACCAAAGGCGGATACGGACAAAACAAAGTCGGTGGTTTCAGGAAGAGCGTTTTTTGTGACTTCTCAAAAAGTGAGTAACCCGAACGAAGTTATCACGGGTTAGTTAATCATAAACTATAGCGAAGTCTATACCTTATTTGATACCGGTTCTACCCATTCTTTTATTTCTCCTACTTGCGCTCAACGTTTAAATTTAACTTCGGAGAAATTAGACTTTGACTTATCTGTTGAAACTCAATTAGGAGAAACCTTCATTACATGTGTTATCCAAGTCTTGGATGAGTGTCACAGTTTTTAAATGAAATTTCTATCATTAATAAATTTCCTGACGTATTCTCGAAGAACTTCATGGCCTACCCTAGAGCGTGAAATTGAATTTTGTATTGACCTCAGTATAAAACCCATTTCTAAAACCCTCAAATATTTCTTCAACCAAAACGAACGTATAATGCACCAAAGATGTTGGCTCAAGCTGTTGAAGATTACGATAATACGATTCAATACCATCCTAGAAAAATGAACGTGCTAGCTGACGCGTTGAGTAGAAGATCGTATGCGTTTACGAGTGCGATATTGTTAACATAAAGACCCATTTCATATGACTTACAAATGATAGAGATAGAGTTAAAGACTCTAGGGACCCACGTGATGATGTTAAATAATACGAGTAGAATCGACGTTAATCGATATAGTTAAAGCCGCTCAAGCTACACACCTGGATCTAATGAATGTGAAGAAAAAGGTTCAAGAGGGTGTTATTCTAGAAGCAAGAATCAACGAAGAGAGTAAATCTCAACCCTCGATTTAATTGGGCCATTCAAAATCCACGATCGAGTAGGAACTGTGGCCTATAGACTCGCTTTACCACCAAGTATGTCTCGTTTTCATAACGTTTTTCACATATCTATGTTACGTAAATATGTGGACGACCCGAACCACATTATTGAATTAGAACTAGACGAGATAGAAAAATATTTAACATATGAGGAGATACATGTTAAAATGTTGGATAAGAATGAATATATTCTACGCTCAAAGGTTATACCTCAAGGGTTAGAATCTGACGAGGTATCCTCATCTCTTCGACATACCAGGTACGTATGTAAATTTCGAGGGCAAATTTTCATAAGGAGGGGAGATTGTAAGACCCCGAATTTTACGAAATAAAAGTATTCAATTTTCTAATAATTGTTACTGTAACACCCCCTTTCTGTAATAGAAAGAGAGGTTACTCAAAACATAACAAAACTGACGAATAAATAAAAAAAAACTCTAATCCACAAAAGAATAATCTCATACTGATTAAATGTCTTAAGACAAACCATAATAAATGCCAAATTGTCTCAAACCACACTCTAAAATAATTATTACAATTCCAAACAAACTAATGTATCATAACCTAAACATAATATATCTAAATCATTTGGATAAAAGGGAGCTCTCATCACACTTGCCCTTGATTCCCCGATTACTGCTTAGAAAGAAAAATCTGACATGAGCCAAATGCCCAGTACGGATATAGAATACAAATAATAAACCAAAATAACTAACTCAATTAAATAAAATGAAACGAAACGAACTGAAATGAAACGAACAAAACTAACACAACAAAATGATAGGCTGAATCAAATGGCTGGGTGTTATTTCATACCGAGTTCAAAATAAATAGTAATATACCTTGCAACACAGGCAAGTCAAATAATGCCACAAAGGCAATCAAAATAATTCCACACATGCATTCACACATCGGACTGCGCAATCCAGATGTGTGCAAAATCGAAAGGCGTGTTTGGCACAAACATCACCACTCTGCGAGCGAGCGAGCGAAAGAAAACTAAGATTCGACCCATACCGCTACAACAAAACACCAAATGGCCAACTCCCACCGGAGCACAAAACGGAGACGCTGTGGACTGATCACATCGCCAAGGAAGGTGTCATGCCTCGGTGCCAAGAGGACATGCATGTGGTACCCCCACAGGTCGTTATAGCTCAGATATACCCTATGGTACATTCTAAAAAGGATACCATGTCACAACACATGCGACACGATATCAACACAAAGGGGTTCTAATATGTACATGCTAAACTGAAGTGAATCATCCACTCAAAGTCCTCAACAATACTAACATGCACATTACTACAAATATTAAAATAAATTTAGACATGGTGTACTAGTCTAAAGAGTACAAATATGAGTTCCAACTATGAACACCAAACGAAACTATCACAATGAATTGACAAGGAATAATTATGAGAGGCTATACTAAATTTCGAAACGAAAAAGAAACGAACAAATCAAAAATAAATGAGTCTCGCTGAAAAAGTACAGAATCCGTACCTGGATTAAGCAATGTAATACCCAAAGTATATTCCAAATATACTCCTTAATTTCTCTTCGTTCGATCTAATAATAAAATAAAATTTTATTACAAATCTAACCATTACTAACATAATATTATTTAATTTTATTAAGTAAATTTATAACTTTATTATTAGAACTAATTAATTAGCATACAAAATTTTAATTTAATTTATAATTAACATAAGTTAGTTAATATATATATATATATATATATATATATATATATATATATATATATATATATATATATATATATGCAAACGAGAAACCATTAGTTTTTAAATTTATATATATATATATATATATATATATATATATATATATATATATATATATATATATATATATATATATATATATATATATATATATACCGTACTCTATATATATAATTACACCATCATTGTTATTGTGAATCACTTATATATGATTACCTAAATTTACATAAGAAATATATAGCTACTTGACACGATTACCAACCAACCAAATTCAGAGCACTGCTTAAGAAACTATCACTATTATTTAATTAATTAATAAAATAACTAACAATGACCAACTTACTTGATTACAAACTGCAAAAAAATAAAATTGACTTCGCAGCAATCTTCCGCTTGATCTGTCCATTTCTTTTTAGCAACCGCCTCTCTTTTTAGTATCTCGGATGAATGATGTTCTTAATACATTATAGGGTTTATATTTTAATTATTGAAATACATTTTATTAAATCTCCAAATTTTATTAGGATTTTAAAATTACACAATTATAAATTTGACCCACTTAATTTAAAGCCCAATTTTTACCAATTTAATTTATCCACCACTTATTACTACAATAGCCCAGATAAACTAAATAACTAGTTGATCCAAATAAAAGACGAAGTCCAATTAGAAAAATTAAAATATGCATTTAAATGTTATTTATTTATTTATTATTTTACTGGGTATTACATCACCTACCCCTTAAAAGAATTCCATCCCCGGAATCAAAAGAATGAAACGCACCTAATTTGCAAAGAGATGCGGATACTCCGCTCGAATAGACTCCTCCATCTCCCATGTAGCCTCCCGCTCCGAATGATTCCTCCACAAAACCTTAAAAAAAAGGAATAGTCTTCCTCCTCATAATCCTCTCTTGACGATCCAAAATCGCCACGGCTTGCTCCTCACAAGTAAGATCCTCCCGAATCTTATCGAATGGATATTGCGCCACGTGCAACGGATGATACTTGTAACTTGTCAACACTGACACATGGAACACATTGTGCACATAAGCTAGCTGTGGAGGCAAAACTAACCGATATGCAACTTCACCAACCCTCTCTAAAATCTCAAATGGACCGATATATCGCGGACTAAGCTTTCCCTTCAACCCAATTTGCCGAATGCCCTTCCAAGGAGAAACTTTTAGAAACACATGCTCACCAGGTTCAAACTCTAAAGTCCTCCTATGCTTATCAACATAACACTTCAATCGTGATCGAGCCGACTTCAATTTCTCCTTAGCCACTGCTACTTTCTCCGTAGTAATTTGGACTAACTCAGGCCCTTCTATGGCCCTTTAGCCAACCTCATCCCAACAAGTTGGTGCCCGACACTTCCTATCATACAATACCTCAAACGGAGCCATTCCAATACTTGCATGCCAGCTATTGTTATACATAAACTCAACTAGGCTCAAGTAATCATCCCAATTACCTAACCACTCAAGTGCACAAGACCTTAACATGTCCTCCAATGTCTGAATAGTCCGTTCAGATTGCCCATCAGTTTGCGAATGAAAAGAAGTACTGAAGTTGAGCCGAGTGCCCCAGGCTCGTTGGAACCCTTTCCAAATCCGTGAAGTGAACCGTGGGTCCAGATCTAAAACAATAGACACCAGAGTACCATGAAGTCTAACAATCTCCTGCTGAAAGATATATGCCAACCTATCCACCGAGTATCCCTTATGGATAGCCAAAAAGTGTGCCGATTTGGTCAACCGGTCCACCACTACCCATATGGCATCATTCTTCCTGAAAGTCTTCGACAAACCAGTCACAAAATTCATCGTGATATCCTCCCACTTCCACACTAGAATGTCTAACTATTGCAGCAAACCACTAGCTCGTTAATGTTCTATCTTCACCTGTTGACAAGTGAGGCACTTCCCAACATATTTAGCCACGTCTCGTTTCATCCCATTCCACCAAAAATTCTTCTTAAAATCCCTATACATCTTTGTAGAACCTGGATGAATAGAAAATGGCGAACTATGAGCCTCGTATAACATAGCCTCCCGAATGATTGGATCGACGCAATTTACACCTACAACTCCACCCAACCAAATCACACCATGGTCATCAATACAAAAATTGGGTTGCTTGCCCTCTTCTAAATTCTGCGTCATACTCCACAACTCCTCATCTTCTTTTTGAGCTTCTTTGACCCGCGAGATAAGAGAGGGCTCCACTCTCATACCTGCCAAATACCTATCTGAACCTCGTACATACAACTCCAACTCGAGTCGTTCCATATCCAAAATAAGCTGAGGTTGTGTAATAAGGGCTGCTACACTCCCAGAACTCTTTCGACTAAGAGCATCTGCAACCACATTTGCCTTCCCCGGGTGATACTGAATCCTCGCATCATAATCTTTTAGAAGCTCCAACCAACGCCTCTGTCTCATATTGAGCTCCTTCTGAGTGAAAATGTATTTAAGACTTTTGTGATCGGTGAAGATATCACAAGTCTCCCCATACAAATAATGCCTCAAAATCTTTAAGCCAAAGATCACCGCCGCCAACTCCAAATCATGTGTGGGGTAGTTCACCTCATAAGGTTTATGCTTCCTAGAAGCATAAGCAATCACCTTACCATGTTGCATCAAAACACACCCCAAGCCCTTCTTAGAAGCATCACAATAAATCTGGTAACCTCCTGTCCCCGACGGCAATGCAAGTATAAGAGCTGTCATAAGTGGTTTCATCAATTCCTCGAAACTCTTCTCACGCTCCTCATTCCACACAAACTTCACGCCCTTTCTCATCAACTGAGTCAATGGTAAGGCAAGCAAGGAAAACCCTTCCATAAATCGCCTATAATACCCTGCCAAACCCAAAAAACTCCTAATCTTTGTCACTGTAGTAGGTCTCGGCCATTTAGTGATAGCCTCAACCTTCGTATGATCCACCTTAATGCCCTCAGCAGAAACAACGTGACCCAAAAATGCCACCTGCTCCAACCAAAACTCGCATTTAGAGAATTTAGCATACAACTTCTCTTTCTACAAAATCCCCAACACTATGCGAAGATGCTCTTCATGCTCTTCCTTAGACTTGGAGTAAACCAAAATGTCATCAATAAAGACAATGACAAATTGGTCCAAGTACTCCCTGAACACCCGATTCATCAAATCCATAAACACCGCCGGAGCGTTAGTCAACCCGAATGGCATCACCAGAAACTCGTAATGCTCATATCGAGTGCGAAAAGCTTTCTTAGTGATATCCTCATCCCTCACCCTCAATTGATGATAACTCGACCTCAAATCTATCTTTGAAAAATATTTTGCCCCCTGAAGTTGGTCAAACAAGTAATCAATCCTCGGCAAGGGATACCGATTCCTATGGTGATCTTGTTCACCTCCCTATAGTCTATACACAACCTCATAGACCCATCCTTCTTCTTCACAAAAAAAACTGGAGCACCCCACGACGACACACTATAACAATCAAGATTTTTAATTAATATTTAAATATTTATTGAATTATATAAATATTTAATAGATGTGTTTATCGTTGAATAAGTATTTGTTTAATTGATTTGATGTGATTTGATTATTTATTTGTTTAATAAATAATTAATGAGTTAAGGAAAGAAATTATTTGGAGATAGTAATCTAATTTAATTTAATAATTAAGTTATATGGTTTATAATGATTAAATAAATTATTATATTATGCAATGAATTGTTATTAGTATTAATTAAATTAAGTATGAAAACTTAATTAATTAGAAGTGTGACAAATAACTATATTATAAGTAGTTATTAAAATAAATTAAAGTAGTTTTAATTTATTTTGCCAAACAAGGCTTAAATATATTAATTCTTTAATTTTAAAGAGTTTTGCCAAACGAAGCCTTATGTCTTTTGGAGTTCTTTTTAATTTTGAAATATAGTGAGTCATAAGTCAAAAAGTTAACACAATCTAATTGAACATTGTGTGCTAATTAATAGGAATGATTATGAGATGTGGAGTAGAGTTTACATTACAATTACTATGTGTTGTTATGTGACTAATAGTTGATGTGTATGATTATATAATTGTGTAGGGCACATGAAGTGTAGATAATTGTAAGCTGTTAAACTATTATTGGTAAACAACGATCAAGGCAAGTCTTTCGGTTCCTATTTGTTACGTGGACTTGATGAACTGTTTTAAATTGCATGATATGTTATGCATGTTGAAATCATGAAATGTTAAAGTCAATATATGACTGCATTGTTTTGGCTAAGTAATGATGATTGAGTAAGAAACTCAATCTTTATATTTGCTATGTGAATTAAAAGCATGTATGCCATGTTACTTTAATGAGATGTCTATCGAGCATGTTATTATGTACTATGTGATGCATGAAAACTGTTAGATTTTGCTGGGCTGTCGAGCTCACTCTTGCAAATAACCACTTTTACAGGTCAAGGAATTAAGGTAAGGATATGTGCTAAGTGAGTTATAGAGATCTATATTCACGAAGATTACTTATGTTTTATGAGAAATGTGTGTAAGATTTTGAATGTAACATGTTATTGAATTGTAAATTGAGTTATCCGGTGTATATGGATATCTATTTATGATGTAAGACTTTGTATAGTCATTTTGTTGTAACGATTCATGATATAAATTTGAATCGAAGAGATGTAATGTAAAGGTTGCGATTTAGGGCAATACAGAAGGAAATATATAAAAGTTTTAAATATTCCGCAATTTTAGTGTTTTTAATATCAAATAATGATGTAAAATTTGAGATTTAATGTATGGTTAACGACCGAAGTTGAGATTTAAATTGTATGGATTTTGGGGTCATTACACACACTCGCCCGAATCACAGCACGATCTAACAGTTCCTGCAACTACTCTTTCAACTCCTGTAACTCCAATGGTGTCATCCGATACGACGCCTTAGAGATAGACTCCGCACCAGGAATAAGCTCAATAGTAAATTCCACTTCTCGTTGCAGTGGTAACCCTGACAACTCCTCAGGAAACACATCAGAAAAGTCACGAACAATTGGAACATCCTCAATACGAGACTCACCCTTAGATGTATCCTTCACAAATGCCAAATACCCCTCACAACCCTTTGCCACTAACTTCCCAGCTTTCAAAGTTGAAATCAACTTCACCACCCTACTCGGTTGTGAACCCTAAAACACGAATTCTGGAGACTTCACATCTCCAAATATAACCTTCTTTGCCTGACAATCGATAGTGGCCTGGTGCTTATCCAACCAGTCCATCCCAAGAATTAAATCGAAATCGTGCATACTCATCGGAAGAAGATTAGCCCTACGAATCTTATCCCCAAAACTTATCGGACACCCTCGATACAAATCAAAAATAACAACAGAAGTCCCCATCGGGGCAGCAATAGACATAACAAAATCTAAAGACTGAGATGGCACACACAGGTGCCGAACAAAAGACCGAGCAACAATGGAATGAGTAGAACCCGTATCAAATAAAATAGAAGCCTCGCGATTACCACTAAAAGAGTGCCAAAAACAATACCTGGTGTACCTGCCGCCCGGTTATACGTCAAAGAAAACACTCGACCACCCTGACGTTGACCTCCATTGCCACCATTATCTCCACCTCCACCATTACCACGTGGCCCAGTACAATCTCTAGCCATATGACCCATCTGTCCACACAAGAAGCGTGCACCGGTGAGTCTATGGCACTGCCTCCCCGGATGAATATCCCCACAAGTAGTACAAGGAGCTATCGGGATAAGATTTGGGTTACCCCCACCAGCTGGTCCCGGATAACGACCCTGATTCTTCCCCTGCTGATGATTCTACCACTAATTACGATTCTGACCATTCCAAGGTAGCTACAGCTGACGATTTTTCACTTACTGAGGCATCTACTGACCACCCTGATTTCTCTAATGCTGAACTAAAGTTTGACCCTGCTGGTCATCTCTGTCTCTCTTTCGACTCCCATCCGGTTTAGAAGACCGAAAGTCATGTCGCTCTATCTCAATATTTTTGGCTGCATTTGCCACAGCCGACACATCTGCAAATTTGTTGTTTAGAAGATGTTGGTGATACCTATAATGAATCTGCCACTTGAACTTCTCTGCCTGTTCTGCCACCGTCCCTGCTGAGGTTCCCGTAAAGCCTGCCAACCTGGTGAACCTCGTCATGAAATTCGTGATGGACTCATCATCTTTCTGCCGAATTGACAGATACTCTCTAGCATAGGCTTCTTTATCCGCAATTTGGGAATCACTGGCGATAAAAGACCTCACAAAACTACCTTGACTAAGTGCCTCAACATAACCATCACCCTTTGTTACTTTCATCGCTTTCCACCACCTCTGTGCATCCCCTTCTAGCTTGTAAGCTGCAAGAAACACTTTCTGATTATCTAAGCACCCCAACACATCAAAGATCTTCTCTAGGTGGGCAATCCAATTCTCTGCATCAATTGGAGTTGGAGCTGAACTGAATTCCTGTGGTTTCTGCTTTAGAAACCTTTCCAACCACACATATATTGGAACCACCTGCTGATTAATACCATCTGCATTCCCTTCCTCTTCGTTTGCCTATGGACCATTATTTCCTGGGTTCTCTTGCTCAGGAATTTCTGATGGTGGCTGCTGCATTGCCTATACAACCTGTGCCACCAACTGAGGTAACCCCTGATTCACTGCCTGATTCACTAAGGTAGCCAACTGAGCAATTATCTGATCAGTAGGTCATTCATTGGGCTTACCCTCGACTCTTCCATTATTGTTACCTCGCCTCCCATCAACTCTAGCGGATCTACGAGCCATCTAAGAAAGATATACGAATATAAATAAAGCAGATTAGAGACAAATTCGAATATAGCGGATATGATAGCTGAACAGAAAATTAAACAGAACAAAAACCTAACCCAGAAGTCTACCCATAACTCACAGGTCAAACCTAAATAGGTTTTCTACAAGAAAGAACCTGGCTCTGATACCAACTCTGTAACACCCCCTTTTCGAAATAGAAAGAGAGGTTACTCAAAACATATCAAAACTGACGAATAAATAAAAAAATCTCTAATCCACAAAAGAATAATCTCATACTGATTAAATATCTTAAGACAAACCATAATAAATGCCAAATTGTCTCAAACCACACTCTAAAATTATTATTACAATTCCGAACAAACTAATGTATCAAAACCTAAACATAATATATCTAAATCATTTGGATAAAAGGGAGGTCTCGTCACACTTGCCCTTAATTATCCTGATTACCTGCCAAAAGAAAAACACAGCATGAGCCAAATGCCCAGTGCGGATATAGAATACAAATAATGAACCAAAATAACTAACTCAATTAAATGAAATGAAACGAAACAAACTTAAACGAAACGAACAAAACTAACACAACGAAATGATATGCTGAATCAAATGGCTGGGTGTTATTTCATACCGAGCTCAAAATAAATAGTAATATACCTTGCCACACAGGCAAGTCAAATAATGCCACAAAGGCAATCAAAATAATGCCACAGAGGCATTCACACATCATCTTTGCTGCAATCCAAATGTGTGTGCAAAATCGAAGGCGTGTTTGGCACAAACATCAAGACTCAAGTAAAAAGCGAGCGAGAAAACTAGAATTCAACCCATCGCCTCCCATAACAAAACAACAAATGGCCAACTCCCACCGAGCACAAAGCGGAGACGCTTGGTTGGTCGATCACACCTAAGATGAAGGTGTTATGCCTCGGTGCCAAGAGGACATGCCTGTGGTACCCCCACAGGTGGTTATAGCCCAGGTATACCCTACGGTACATTCTAAAAAGGATACAATGTCACAACACATGCGACACAATATCAACACAAAGGGGTTCTAATATGTACATGCTAAACTGAAATGAATCATCAACTCAAAGTCCTCAACAATACTAACATGCACATTACTACAAATATCAAAATAAATTTAGACATGGTGTACTAGTCTAAAGAGTACAAATATGAGTTCCAACTATGAACGCCAAACGAAACTATCACAATTATTGTAGAATTTCTTCCTTTTTGTGTCGGGGTTACTATTCACGTATACGGTACTATTCACGAATACGACACTCCTCACCGAAAAATGAAATTTTCTTCTTTTTGTCCCAGATGTCTATTATGGTTACTATCTTTGATTGTATCCATGTTTTTATCTTTATTTTTGAATTATGTTTCAAAATTGGTTATTATGGAGTATTGTTGAACTTGGATAAACTGTAATACGAATCCCTAATATTTATTCTTTTATCTCACTGGATTCATTTTCTTTAAGATATTTTTCATCATCCTCAGTTCTAAATGATGAATGATTAACTAATGAATATATTTGGCCTGTAGTGCAAAGATGAATGATTACCTAATTAATATCTTTGGCCTGTAGTGCAAAGATGAGCAGGTGTTGAGATGAACATGACCAACTGGTGATACAAATGAATATCTTTGGCCTGTAGTGCAAAGATAAATATTTGATTCAGGATGTATATTGATTGATGTTACAGGGATAAAATGTTGATGATGGACTTTTAAATCTTAGAAGATAGTAGAATTCTTTCTCTACTTGACTCTTCTAATGGATTGTTGTTCCGCTGCAGTTGTTGATCTAAAACTTGTTGTCTATTATATTTTATCAGATTTTTTCCTGTTGAAGACTAATGATAAATTGTTGTATATTATTTTAGTCATAATATTCTTTACTAGGCTAGTTGAGCACACTCTTTTCCTTTTTGTTCCATTTTTCTCAGGAGGTGAGAACATAGTAGGAACTAGCCGGGGTATGGAGTGATGGTTCAGGATAGTTGTACTAGTAGTCCTCACTATTTTGTAAAATAGTGTATCAATAATTGTAATGAGGACTCCTTTTGAGTTTGTATACTATCTATTAGAAAATAGTTGTATTCAAACTCACAATATATGTGTTGTTGTATTTTGCACGACAATTGTATTACTGAAGTTGTATTTGTTTCTGTACCATATATTTGGCGACTCAGAATGGGTGATGTATAACTATTTTGGGGGCGTCACAGTTGGTATCAAAGCTTTGGGATATGATCCCTGGCTGGGATGTGAGACAAGAACTAGGAGGGGAGAGTCGGGGAATTCCTTCGCTAGTATGACCTTATTTGTTATTTGGTTGGTCAGTCAGAGCATATGGTTAATATGTGATATGTTAATTAACCTTTGTTTTATGGTAGTATTTAAGAATGGCAGCGGGAAATATTAACAATGGAGTGAATGAGACAGTGGAGACACCTTTAATCACCACCTAGGGGAACGTGCAACAAGAAGGCAATATTCTTCATTAAACAACACTACCGAACAAATGATGAATGATGGGATGTTTTGAAGGTTTTTGTAGTTAATGCAAAATCAGACGAGGGAGACTCGTGCACAAAATACGGGTGAAAATGATAGCATTGTGCGGCTTGTCATAGCCAAGCAGTTCAAGGAGTTGGGACCACCAGAATTTGCGGGAAAACCGGATCTGATTACGATGGAAATACGGGTCAAGCAAATTACCAAGATATTCGATGTCTTGGGATGTATGGAGGAACAGAAGGTTCCTTTCGCCACCTTTATGTTCCATGGTGAGGTAGATCACTGGTGGGAATCTGTGAAGCATACCCAGCCAGCCGCACTCAACATGTCTTGGGAAACATTTCAAAAACTGTTTAATGACAAGTACTTTCCTGAAAGTATTTGTCATATGAAGGAGGTGGAATTTATCAGACTGGAATAAAACAACATGACGGTGTCCCAGTACGAGGAGAAGTTTGCAGAGTTATCCAGGTTTGCACCTCATTTGGTCGAGAATGAGGAATGAATGACGAGAATGTTTCTGAGAGGTCTAAAACCTGAGATTAGACAATATCTTATCTCTCATAATTTTTTTTATATTCAGATGTTGTTAACAAGGCTCAATTATTAGAGCGAGATAATGAGCATGTTCAACTAAGGGAACACAACCAGGGTCATACCAGTGGCAGCGGTCATCAGAGCAATGAAAACTAGCAGGGAGAAAAACATTCAGACAAAAGCGGTAACCACTGTGGTGGTAATTGTGGTCGTGATAATAGAAGGAGTGAGTCGGGAGGAGATTTCAAAAAGAGAAGGTACAATAATGATAATGTGAAGACGTCAGTACAAACATCAACTGTTTCTAGGGGAGGAGAACGAGCACCAGTCGTTTGTTACAAATCCAAGGTGTGTTATAACTGTGGAAACGAAGGTCACATAGCTAGAGATTGTCTAGTTGCGAAACTAAGTTCAACAGGGATGGGGACTCCAAAGGTTGTCCCGAACAAGTCAAAGTTGGTGGTTCCTGGAAGGGCATTTGTAGTGACTGCCCAAAATGCGAGAAACCCGAACGAGGTGATCACGGGTAAGCTAATCATAAACTCTTGAAAAGTTTATACCTTATTAGATACCGGTTCTACACATTCTTTTATCTCTCCTGCTTGTGCTCAACGTTTGAACTTGACTCTGGAGAAATTAGACCTTGACTTATCTGTTGAGACTCCGTTAGGAGAAACTTTCATTACATCTACTATTTATAAATCTTGTTTGATTCAAGTTGGTACCATAACATTACATGTCGATCTTATTTCGTTGAAAATACTTGCATTTGATGTGATCTTAGGGATTGAATGGTTAACCATGCATCATGCTAAAATTGATTATTTTCGTAAGGTTGTTAGTTTTCATATTCCTAACCAACCTGTTATGCGAATTCAAACAACCAAACTACTAAAGTCAATCACTGTCATATCAAGCCATAAAGTTATTTGTTTATTGAAAAACGGATGTCAAGTTTTCTTAGCCCATGTCATGGATTTGAACAAAAACACGTCAGATTTGAATAATATTTCTGTTGTTAGTGAATTTCCTGACGTATTTTCTGAAGAACTTCCCGGTCTACCCCCAGAACGTGAAGTTAAATTCTTTATTGACCTTGAACCCGGTACAAAGCCCATTTCTAAAACCCCATATCGAATGGCTCCTATTGAACTTCAGGAGTTAAAGGTCCATCTACAGGAGTTGTTGGACATCAGTTTTATTCGTCCTAGTACATCTCCTTGGGGTGCTCCTGTGTTATTCGTAAAGAAGAAAGATGGGAGTATGCAACTTTGTATTGACTACCGAGAATTGAACCATGTCACCATCAAGAATAGGTATCCTCTAGCTCGCATTGATGACCTGTTTGACCAGTTGCAAGGAGCACAATTATTTTCAAAGATCAATCTTCATTCTGGATATCATCAGCTGAAGATTAAAACTGAGGATATTCAAAGGCGCCTTGAACTTCGTCTGAAATTATGAATTCTTAGTCATGTCTTTTGGATTGTTTAATGCTCCTGCTGCTTCCATGGATATGATAAACTGTGTATTCAAGGAATATTTGGATCAGTTCGTTGTTGTCTTTATTGATGACATCCTCATCTATTCCAAAAGTCGTGAAGATCATGAGCACCATTTGAAGCTGGTACTGCAAAGGCTTCGTGATAATAATCTATATGCCAAGCTGAAGAAATGCAAATTCTGGCTTGAGGAAGTAGCATTCCTTGGGCACGTGGTGTCAAAACATGGAGTATCTGTTGATCCGGCAAAGATTGAAGCAATACAAAGTTGGGAGCAACCAAAGTCGGTGACCGAAGTACATAGCTTTTTGGGCTTAGCTGGTTATTATCGGAGATTCGTGGAAGGATTTTCTTGAATCGCTACTCCATTAACTCAGCTGACTCATAAAGATACAAAATTCGGTTGGAGCGAGGATTGTGAGAAGATTTTTTAAGAACTCAAGAGGAGACTCAAGAGGAAATTTTTTAAAATTCGATTCAAGTTGTGAGATTGCATGGCATGCCAGTATCCATAGTTTTGGATCATGACCCAAGATTCACTTCACGATTTTGGGTTAGCTTGCAGAAAGATATGGGCACGGATTTACGATTCAGTTCGGCATACCATCCTCAAACGGACAAACTGTAACGACCGAGAAATTCGGATCCTTTGTAAAATACTTGGAAGAATAAAATAATGAATAAAATAATATTGTTTGTTATTATTATGTGTTAATAAGATGTATGTCGTTCTATAACCTAGAAACGTCGGAACATCGTAGTATTTGAACCACGTGAATGAATTAATGTGTTTGAATTTCCAAGACGAAAATAAAAGTTTTCCAAGAAAGTGTACCGAGAAAGTTTACGAAAAACACTATTCATCGTTTATCGCTCGAGAATTATTTTTGAACTTCTGAGAAATACGTAACGTTATAATATCGAGGCGAGATGAATTATGTAATAATAATCTAAGTATGGAAAACGCTATATTTCGATGCAGACGTAAATTGAGAATGTAAGTAATAAAATCTAATGAAAGGATTTATGGTGATCTAGTATGAATTAAAAGTCCAACTTGATTAAAGTGTAAGTGTATGTGGGATTATTCTTAAGCCTAGGTAGTAATAACATGAAGCCCTTAGTAGATTAATACAAGCCCAAAGATTAAGTTAATTAAATTAACCACTAAGCCCAAAGGATGATCCAATGGGTAAAACAAGATCCATGGGGCAACCCATGGGTGAATTGGTAACCAAGCACTTTGTGTGATGAGAAAGAACTTTATGTAGTGATCAAGTAAGAGGTAAGAGTTGTGGGCAACAAGAAATGAATAGTAAGGAGGTTAGTTAAGGAGGTGAAAGGTCTTAATGACCATTATACCCTAGCTTAGAGACTTCTATAAATAGCTAGCTCATATTTCAATTGTTGCCTGTTATATCATCCAACAAACTCTCTCTCAAACAACTTATTTGTTAGAGCTAATAAGCACTTTAAAGCTTAACCTTCCATTGTTAGATTTCCAAAGAAAGAGAAGTAGTCTTCAAAGGTAATTGATCTTGTCTCTTCCATCTCTAATGAACTTATATGTTAAGAACATATGAGGAGTGGTTAAGTAATGGACTTAAACCGAGTAAGCAAGAAAGAAGCAAGTTAAACCTAAGAAAGTTAGGGACTTATAATGATCATATACACTTGTAACATTATGAATGAAGTTAATATGCTAATAAGATGCAATAATGTTGCTTAAAGGGACTTGAACCAAGAATAAGTTATAAGGAAATGAAAATTATGTATTGAAGAATTAGTAAGTTATGAACTTATAAGAATTAAGCTATAACCTAATTTGAATGTAGGTTGTTGTATCATGTAAGATAACATGTCTAGATAATGAAATGAATGTATTTAGAATGATGAGCAAATCACTAGTAATGGAGTTTTGCTGGAATTCACACGATTGGATGATAATCGTCGAATTCGTGAAATTCTCGGAATAAAAGTCGTATTTTGTGTTTGAACTCAGAAACATTGGTTTTCGATGGAGACAAGTCATATTGGGCATTATAGAGTTGCGGACTCGAAAATGGCCAGATTCTGACCTAGAACGAAGAAACGAGCGTTGAACGTTCACGAACGTTCATTGTTTTCGTTAAAAATGGACTAATAGGTGAAATTTTAGCAAACGAAGTCGAATAGATAAAATTTTTGCTTGAACACGTAGAATATGTGATTGGTGAACCGTAGGCTCTTGAACGAGCCAATTCGAACTTATAACGAAGAAGTTACGAGTCCAGGAATCTCACTATTTGAAAAATCTGTCAAAAATTTCTAAGGATCAGAGTTCGTGCCGCGGCGCGACTCCAAGCCAAAAGTCCGGTGCCACAGCGCCAAAGTGAGCCTCAACCCCTGCAAACTCGTGCCGCAACACGACAGGTAACAAAGAGACTTGCGCCGCAACGCCGAGTCTGGTTTCTAGGCAATAATAGGTGGCGCCGTAGCGCGGCACCAAGAGTAATAGCCGGTGCCGCAGCGCCAACTTCATGACTTAGGTAATGGAAAAATGTTTACATGTTGAGCATGAAGAGTAATTGATGAACACTTAAATAAGGATCTTAATGAAACATTGTTAAGACATAATTAAGCCTTAAGTATGAACACTTAGGGTTAAGTTAAGTCAATTACACATTAATGTAAGAATGACATAACGGAATGTCAGAACCAATAATAACAAATCTAATAAGTAATTAGATTGAGAAGAAGGGTAAGATTCTTTAGGAACCATGTATGTTTATTCATGACCTAATTTGCTATGTGATGTTATCATTTACTGTAGAGACCCTAAAGACTTAAAGTGCACGTGTTATATCTGTAAGCAGACGCTAAAGGCAAGTATTTTAACCCTTGTTCCAGTTAGTTCTGGACAAGTCTTTGTGATTTATGTATTCTTCGCATGAGTTAATGTCTGATGAAGTCAATGCCAATTCCTTCGGCTAGACTTATGATATGTTGGATTCTTTTAATCTTTCAAGTACGTATAATGATTTACCAAACTAATATTGTTGTGGTTTTCAAAAGGAGACTGAATATGCTAAAGCTGTTTAGATGTAAATCAAAGCGAGCGAGAGCACGTGAGGTTGCCACAACTTAAACGTATACACATTAAATGAATGTAGTGTTGATCAACATAGAGTACTATAGGCTTATCACCTAGACATGCTCGTAAGCTATGCCAGACTTACGAACTTAGTGTCGGGACGTCCTTTTCAAAGTACTTATGAAATAGTTACGGTCTTAAACCGGAATTGGTTTTTTATTGAATACTGTTGTTGTAAAATGTTTTGAATGAAAAGAAGTGCAATTTTGAATCATCGATAGTACTTCGTAACTATTGTTCAGTTATTGAAGATATACGATTCCTATGTTTCAAGCATTCTAGTTTTATTAGAATTGTTGTACCTGCTGAGCTAGTTAGGCTCACTCTTGCTTGAACCATATGAATGCAGCTAAGATCGAACGGACCGATGGATTTGGCAAGGATAAAGGGAAGGCTAAGGAGTACCCGTAGCTTATCTGTGTAATAGTATATGTATTGTAATGATAATATTTGATATTATGACAAGAACAGATGTAATGGTTATAAATAACCTGGGAGAATGTTAATATTACTTTGAATATATATAAGACATTCGTTCTTTTGAGGTATTTCAATGGAATGATTGTGTGAATAGTAGCACCGTGTAGCGCCATCTGTTGCGTTGGAAGATACCCAAATTTGGTGGCGTCACACGGACAATCAGAGAGGACTATACAAACTCTTGAAGATCTATTAAGACTCTATGTCCTAGATTTCAAAGGGAGTTGTGATAAGTACCTACCATTGGTGGAATTCTCCTACAACAACAATTATCAAGCATGTATAGGCGTGGCTCCATTTGAAGCACTGTGTGGACGAAAGTGCCGCTCTCCAATATGTTGAGATGAGGTGGGAGGAGAAACGTTGTTGGGACTAGAGTTGGTACAAATGACTACAGAGAAGATCCAAACGATTCGACAATGTATACAAACGGCATAGGATCGACAAAAGAGTTATGTGGATCTTCATCGAAAGGACGTGGAATTTAATATTAGGGATCATGTATTGTTATGTATTTTCTCCATGGAAGGAAGTTACAAGATTTGGGAAGAGAGGAAAGCTTAATCCAAGATTTGTTGGTCTATTTGAGATTCTTAACCGAATAGGAAAGGTGGAATATAGACTCGCAATACCTCCAAGCATGTCTCGTGTTCATAATGTTTTACATATATTTATGCTTCGTAAATATGTGAAAGACTCGAACCACATTATTGAGTTAGAACCAGACGACATAGCCAAAGATTTAACGTATGAGGAGGTGCCTATTAAGATATTGGATAGGAAAGAGCATGTCCTACGTACCAAGGTTATACCACAAGTTAAGGTATTGTAGAGAAACCATGCTATTGAAGAAATGACCTGGGAGTTGGAATCAAAAATGAAGGCGAGGTATCCTCACCTTTTCGAAACACTAGGTACATACGAGGAGGAAATTTCATAAGGAGGGGAGGTTGTAAGACCCCAACTTATTATAAATAAAATTGAATTTCCTCTATTTATTATTGTGAATAATAATGTGATAATTTGATATAATACTTTGGTTATGGGTGAAATGTGCAAATTTTGCAAAATAAGCAAGTGGTTATAAAATATTCATTGTTGTCGGGGAATATTCGTTTGGTCGTGGAATATTCTTGTTGTTGGAGAATATTAAATGCGGCGTAGCTTTGACCATTTGTAGGCCCATACTTGAAATAAGCGCCGGATGAAGAAAATGACAAAGTTTGAGTTTTTATAAATAACGGCGTAATTATTATCGTTAACACCGTTGGATTACCTGGTGGTTAAAATACGCGTGTTTGCACAGTAGCACACGGTATTGTACAATATTGTTGAATTATTGATTCTTACGTAAGAAGGCACTACTCAATAATTGTTACAGTAATTACTGTTCAATATTTTATTTTATTGATTCAATAATTGCTGTGTTGATATTTTATATTATTATTGTTTCAATAATTGTCACTGCACAGTATTTCCCATTATCAGATCAATAATTCATATTATTTGAATAATATTATCAGATAGCATTATTGGCAATGTCTAGAAAGTTCTGTCAAAGAGAGGTTTGGTCACCTAATTGCGCGTCAGTAAGGAGAATCCTTATCGGAAAGCCCCCTCTTTCTTGGGAACTGCCTAGTTGTCATTATTGTGATTCTATAATATTATTTATGAATAATTAATTATTAATTTATATGATAAGTAAATATTTATTTGATGTGGATATAAGTGATGGATTTATTTATTTATGTGGTTATAAATGAAGGAATTAATGATGAGGTATTTTATCAGTATTTTGCCGGAATGGAGGTATTAAAAATCATCCGTTTGTGGATTTCAGATATTTTCTGTTTGGAATTTGGAGAAACTTAAAGCTACAAAGTTGTAGAGAATTCGATTTTCGTGTGGAATGGATATAAAATTCATATTTTTCTGATAAACGGGCTATTTTCTATGAATTAATGAAGTTTCGGAAAATAAAATAATTTTTATTAAAATTGGGTAGGACCAATTTTGTTTTAAACATGTGGGCTGTCAACAAATTTTAGAATTGAGGTGTTGGTCTTGGTTGGTGAGTGTTCGTAGAATTGAGAAAAGAAATAATAATATTTTATTATTTTAGTCTCCTTTGACGTTCTAGCATTTTCCTATAAATAGACGCTTAGGTTAGAATTGAAAATCACACCAGAAATAAGTTTAATTTGTCACTAGATTATCGAGCGTATTTTTATGAGTATTTTGATACTTTAAGAGTTGCTTTATTCAGGTGCAAGTTTACATAAATGATATTTAGAAATTGGTTAGAAGTACGGTTATTTTGAGGTAAGGGATGTTATTTTCTTCCAAAATGATGTTATTCTTTCAATATCATTATACCGAAATATTGGTATGGATATTATTGTGGAATTTCTACCTTTTTATGTCGGGGTTACTATTCACGTATACGACACTATTCACGTATACGGTACTATTAACGAATACGGCACTATTCACCGAAAAATGAAATTTTCTTCTTTTTATCCCAGATGTCTATTATGGTTACTATATTTGATTGTATCCATGTTTTTATCTTTATTTTTGAATTCTGCTTCAAAATGGTTATTATGGAGTATTATTGAACTTGGATAAACTGTAATACGAATCCCTAATATTTGTTCTTTTATCTCACTAGATTCGTTTTCTTTAAGATATTTTTCATCATCCTCAGTCCTAAGTGATGAATGATTAACTGATGAATATCTTTGGCCTGTAGTGCAAAGATGAATGATTACCTAATGAATATCTTTGGCCCGTAGTGCAAAGATGAACAGGTGTTGAGATGAACATGACCAACTGGTGATTCAAAAGAATATCTTTGGCCTGTAATGCAAAGATGAATATTTGATTCAAGATGTATATTGATTGATGTCACAGGGATAAAATATTGACGATGGACTTTTAAATCTTAGAAAATAGTAGAATTCTTTCTCTACTTGACTCTTCTAATGGATTGTTGTTCCGCTGTAGTTGTTGATCTAAAACTTGTTGTCTATTATATTTTATCAGATTTTTCCCTGTTGAAGACTAATGATAAATGGTTGTATATTATCTTAGTCATAATATTCTTTACTGGGCTAGTTGAGCTCACCCTTTTCCTTTTTGTTCCATTTTTCTCAAGAGGTGAGAACATAGCGAGAACTAAGCTAGGGGTATGGAGTGATGGTTCGGGATAGTTGTATTTAGTAGTCCTCACTATTTTGTAAAATAGTGTATCAATAATTGTAATGAGGACTCCTTTTGAGTTTGTATACTCTCTATTAGAAAATAGTTGTATTCAAACTCACAGTATATGTGTTGTCATATTTTGCACAACAATTGTATTACTGAAGTTATATTTGTTTCTGTACAATGTATTTGGCGACTCGGAATGGGTGATGTATACCTATTTTGGGGGCGTCACATCATTTCACAATGGTATTTTCTGCACATTCTTGTTAAATTTTAAGCTTTTCATGTCGGAGTACTGTCCATGAGTACTATTCATTTATACAGTACTATTCACAAAGTACTATTCATGGATACTATTCACAAAGTACTATTCATGAAATACTATTCATAAGTACTATTCACAAAGTACTATTCACGGGGTACTATTCCCAAAGTACTATTTACGGGATACTATTCACCCGGAGTACTATTCATGATAAAAAAATTGATTTATTTTTGGTCCAAATCATTTTTGATATATTATTATTCTTGAATTTTATTTTACAAAAGCAGTATCATGTTGACAATTTGGCCATTATTGAATTTTGGATAAATTAAATTATAAATTTTTTACAATTTATCCTTTGATTTCATTTAATTGAATTCTTATATCATTATCATCATTCTCATGCTTATCATCTTTGGCTTATGTGCATAGATAGGTTGTTGATTGGTATGATTATGACCTGGGATCATTCGGTATAATCAGGACCCGTAATGTTACAAATAATTTGGTAAAAGTCCTCATTAGCCCGTAGTGCATTGACGGATAATTGTTGGTATGATTATGACAAGGGATTATTAAGTATAATCATGACCATTGATGATTACATGAATATCCTTGGCCCGTAGTGCAGGGATGATTTGATGATGTGGTTTATTTATTAAGTTGAGTCTCAGCGATAAAATTGATGATAAACTTTTTAAACCATAGAAGATAGTAGATATCATGCTCTACCTGACTCTTCTAATGGATTGCTTATTCCGCTGCAGTTAAACTTGATGTTTATTGTATTTTATCAGTTTAACACTGTTAAAGACTAACGATAATTTATTCTGCATTATCTTAGTCATAATATTTCTTACTGGGCTAGTTGAGCTCACCCTTTTTTTTCATTGTTCTCTTCAGTAAATGAGAACGTAGCCGGGACTAGTCGGGGAACGAAATGATGGTCCGTGATGGTGGCTATAGTAGACCTCACTATTTTATACAATAGTGTGATAATAATTGTAACGAGGACTCCTTTTTGAGTTTGAATACCGTCTTCTAGACAATATTCGTGTAAAAACTCTCAGCTACGTTTTTTTGTATTGTATAAAAGAAATTTGTATTTGATTTCTGTACCATGTATTTGGTGACTCAAGATGGGTGGTGTATACCTATTTTGGGGGCATCACATCTTGGTTTGCACTAGGATCAGCGCGGTCGTGCCACTCCTCAGTACAAATCAAGTCTTGGTATGGCATCAATCTGCAGTGATGGTCGATTTACATTAATAAATTAAGAATTGATGCATGCATATACATGGTGTACGCGAGGCTGATCCCCTCAAGTACTTATTTTGTAGCCAGTAACAAAAGGGTCAATCAGCTATTGATTCCATTGGAATTTTATAGTTCAAAGTCTACTTGACTATCAGTTATTTTAAAAGCAATCATTATCTTTATTTCTAATATTCATATTGTTGAATCCTTCAGATATTCATATTGTTGAATTTATTGTCAGATATTTTCCATTCATCATGATATATCTTTATTGTTACATTTAAACTTGTTGAGCAAACTTGTTGTTCATCCTTGCTATATCATGAATTATATTGCAGTTAAGCCCGAGACCTTACGGAAGGACAAGGGTAAAGGAAAGATGTAGGATAGTTGCGAGGAGCATATTTTACTTTATGTCTAGTTTAAATTATTGTAATGTAATATGAACCCTAATGATTATTTTAGGGTATATTTGTAAGATTGTATTAAGGTTATCGAATCTTGGTACTAATAACACCTTTTGAATGAACGACATACGTTTATTATATTTCGCATTTTAGTTATTGTATGTTGTTTAGAGGTAGATGTTTATAGTTTATCATGATGACCGAACCGGGGTCAGAGGACCCGGTTTTGGGGGTGTCACAACCTTTCCCTTGAGACAGACTCCTAAGTGAGTCTTCCCACAGTTCTTGCATGCCTTCATCCTTTTCTTAGGATCTCCTTGCCTCACCCCGGTATTCCTAAAGTTAAAAAAATTCCTCTTCTGACCGTTTCCACTCCCACTAGCTCCTTCCGTTTTCACTCCCCCATCTACCTTATTCTTGTTCTTCTTCTCCTTGTGGTATTGGCTTAGAGCCTCATTACCACCTTCGGCAATTATTGCCTTCTCCAGTATGGTCCCAAAAGAGTTACTTTGGAACACTAATATCTGGCTATAGAGTCAGGGTTTCAAGCCCTGATCAAACCTCCTAGCCTTCCTCACCTCAGTGTCCACCTGATGTGGAGCAAACCTCGCCCGTTCATTGAACTTGGCAGCGTATTGGGGAACTGTCATTTCCCCTTGTTTCAGTTCTGGGAACTGCATCTCCATCCTCCCCTGCATACTCGTGGGAAATTAGTTATCAAATAAAATCTCCTTGAACCGCATCCACGTAAGGTTTTCTATACCGGCCCTAGCCTAGTACACCTCCCACCAGAAGTTGTCCTCTCCTTTCATCATATTGGTAGCAAAAGCAACCTTTTTCCCCTCATCGACATTTGCAATAACAAACGCCTTCTCTATTTCTTTCACCCAAGTCTAGGTCTTCTATTGGGTCCGTAGTTCCTTTGAACTCTGGCGGATCGACACTTTTAAAATCCTTAAACGTAGTAGCTTGTACTACTACATGATTTACGGGTATATGAGTTCCATTTTTATTAAAAGTAGCTATTAATAAATTAACGAACACTTGCATCCGGTTAATCGGTTCTCCTTCCGGTTGATTTACATTGGCTTCTTAATTTCGTTACCTTCTTCTTGGCGGCATTTTCTGCTAAGATAAATAACACGTCATTATTACTTTCTTCTTGTTAGTTAGTTATTATTAATTATTAAACAATAACTTCAAACTCATTGCACAATATGTTCCATAAAAAGGCTTATATTGATTTACTTCTTCCTTGTAGTATAATACTACATCATTCATCATTACACAACCTTAGCTGATTACATTACTTTCTCGCAATTGCTTTCCAAAAATTGGAATTTACAAAAGACTACCCTTTGATATACAAAAGAGGGTTTTACGTCGCTACTAGATACATCATATTTACATATCTAACTCTACTCTATTCTAGTTAATAGCTAAATTACATTTGCCTTATGGCATTCTCATAATCCGCATTGGCAAGACCGACTATAATATCTCGGCTGATAGTATGCCGAGTCTGCCCTGCCTCTATCGGATACCCAGCCACTTGTTGCTGAAAATCCGCATGAGAACTCCTATGTATATAGGACATTCTACTAACCTTCTACTTCTTGGCCTTTAGCTCCTTCCAGAGCTCAAAGACCTTATGTTTCAGCTCATGGACCTTGTCCTTTGCCAAAACTCTCTCGTTGTGCTCCTCCTCCCACATTGTCTCCATGTTTTTCTTAGCCTCCAGGATTTCCTGGACCTCCTTCTTCAGCTCCCTAATCTCTTTCCCCAACTGGATATTTCTATCCAATATTGCCATGAATAACGTCTTTATTGACTCCCCTGGAGTCATCTCTTATGCACGTGCTACGGTGTTAAAAGATACCACCTCCACCTCCTCCTCCGACATGTAATCAAACAAAGACATGAGGTCTAAGTTTTCCGAGTCTCCAGACTTGACTACAACCACTTCTGGCTCTTCTGCTATAGGGGTCGGTAAGATCTCTACTTGATTTATGGACTCCTCGCTAACAACATGTATATCCCTATACATCTCATTATTTTCTTACATCTACAACAAAACAATTTAGTTTGATTAGTACACGTCAGTAGAATAATAAAAACACACATCACATTTAATTCATTTTTAGGGTTAACTTCATCTTTTACTTCTTTAACTTTTCTTAATGTTATAGCTTAAGGTTGTTTTCCCTCCCTTAAGTTTTATAACCTACAACTTTGATACCATCCTGTGACGCCCCAAAATCCAGGTATCTTCCAACCGGACAGATGGTGCTACATGGTGCTACAGTTCACACATACATTCAATTGAAATACCTCAAAAGAGTGAATATGTCTTCTATATATTCCAAAACAATATTCCCATTCCCAGGTTCTTTATAACCATTACATGTGTTCTTGTCATAACATCAAATAATTACAACATTCATCCTATACTATTACAAAGGCAACTTATTGGTTTGCCTTAGCCTTCCCTTTATCTTTACTAGGTCTTTCAGCCCGTTCGGTCTTAGCTGCATTCATATGGTTCAAGCAAGAGTGAGCATAACTAGCTCAACAAGTATGATAATTTCATTTAAACAAGATGATTAAATCATATGAATCGTATATCTTCAATAACTGAATCAATAGTTATGAAGTACTATCGATAATTCAAAATATCACTTCTCTTTTCTTTAAAACATTTCACAATGAACAACATTCATTAAACATCAATATTGGTCCAAGACCTTGATCATTTCATTCTTTCTTTAAAAAGGACAACCCGACACCAAGTCCATAAGTCCGACATATCTTACGAGCACTTCTAGGTGATCAGCTTATAGTACTCTATGTTGTACAACACTACTTTCTTTAAACATATTTACGTTTGAGTTTTAGCAACCTCACGTGCCTGTCGTTTGATGACAAAACATTTTTTTATTATACTCAGTCTTTCTTTGAAATCAATACCAAAATAGTTTGGCAAAAGGTAGCAACATTGACAACATTTTGATAGATTATAAGGAAATCCACAAAACACATTAAGTCTAGCCGAAGGAATTGGCTTCGACTTCATTATACCTCAATTCATGTGTAAGATACATGAATCACAAAGCTTGTCCAAAAGAACTTAGACAAGGGTTATAACACTTGCCTTCAGCGTCTTCTACAGTTATTATTCTTTTCCTTTGAGTCTTTAAGGATTTTACAATACATTATCACCAGGGGAGAATCCAGCCACAAAGTTCAGTGGGGTCAAATTTGAATTTTTTTTATTAAGAATAATAATTATAACTATATATATACTTTTCTAAATCAAATATAATTTCTCAACACTTAAGTCATTAAGTTTAATATATACATATATATATATTCATATTTTTCTTATAAGAAAAATATTAAAATGAATTTTTTAATCAACCATTTTTTTATTAAAAACCCAATATAGTAAAAATGTGACAAATCCAAAAGAGTTAGATAAGGTCACACGGGATAAAAAAAAAAAACTAAGTGAATAGTCTTGGAGTTTTAACACCTTGCCTTTATCTTTGAGTTTTAATTTGGTGATAAAAGAAAAGGAAGCGAATGAAAACAAAAAGAGATAATGTCAATTTTGTAATAGAAGATAATTTTTTTAAAGAAAAATGGTGTTTTTGAGTTTTAATTAGAAAATAAAATATAAAAAAAAAATGAGTGTATTTCGAGGAAAAAATTTTCTTTCTCATTTGTTTTTCTACAAATAAAAAACTTTACAGGATGTTAGTTAAAAAGAAAAGAAAGTAGAAGAGAGTACTTATTTTTTGAGCCAAATATTACACATGGAGAGAGAAATAAGAGAAGTAGTACAAAATTATCATTACTTTAAAAAGTCACTTATATAAAAAGAGGTGGTGATGGGAGTGTGTACTATGGGGAAAGGGAAGGAGCCAAGGAGGGCACAACACATGCACAAAAATTCAGTGGGGGCAGGTGCCCCCCTGCCCCTGGGGTAGATCCGCCGCTGATGATCACATAACATACCACATTAGGTCATAAACAATCATGTATGGTCACTAATTTATCTTACCCTTCTTCTCAATCTAATAATTCCTTAGATTGGTTAATATCTGTTACGGTTTATCGAATTACTTTGTACTTACGTTCAAGTAATCTTTCTTCAACCTTTAGTCATCATTCTTAAGGTTTTATTCATCCTTAAGGATGTTACTTTAAGTCAATTAAAGTTGTAACTTACTTTTAATTAACTTCCCTATGCCTTACATTCCTTTTAATTCTTCACTGTCATTTTTCTAGTGCGGTATTTGACGCCTTGACTTTCCTTATAGAGCTTCATACTGCATTGTAACTCTTGGTATCTTTGTCGTGGTCTCGTGATGCGTTATTTGTCCTTTTTGCTAATGGCCACGCTACGGCGCCACTCATCAGTGTCTAGCTTGGTCTTTGCGGTATGATTTACCTACTTGGCTCATGACATGACTTGTAGACCCCAACTTTTTAATGAATAAAATCAAATTTCCTATATTTATTATTTTGAATAATAAAGTGTTAATTTGATATAATACTTTGGTTATGGGTGAAATGTGCAAATTTTGCAAAATAAGCAAGTGGTTATAAAGTATTCATTTTGTCGGGGAATAATCGTTTGGTCGTGGAATATTCTTTCTGTCGGGGAATATTCGTACAACGGCGCAACCATTTGTGGGCCCCATAACAGATAACTGTCGGATGAAGATAACGACAAGTTTGAGTTTTTATAAATAACGACGTAATGGTTACCGTTAACACTGTTGGAATACCTGGTGGTTAAAATATAGTAATATGCATGGTTGCACAGTAGCACACGGTATTGCATAGTATTTTTGAAATTATTCATTCTTACGTAAAAGTCACTACTCAATAATTGTTACAGTAATTACTGTTCAATATTTTATTTTATTGGTTCAATAATTGCTGCATTAATATTTATATTATTGTTGTTTCAATAATTATCACTGCACAGTATCTCCATTATCAGATCAATAATTCATATTATTTGAATAATATTATTAGATAGCATTATTGACAATGTCTATGGAAGTTCTGTCTAGGAAAGGGGTTTGGTCACCTAATTGCGTGCCAATAAGGAGAGATCCTTATCGGAAAGCCCCCTCTTTCTTGGGAACGACCTGGTTGTCATAATTGTGATTCTGTAATATCATTTGTGAATAATTAGTTATTGATTTATATGATAAGGATATATTTATTTTATGTGGATATAAATGATGGATATATTTATTTTATGTGGTTATAAATGAAGGAATTAATGCTGAGGTATTTTATCAGTATTTTGTCTGAATGGAGGTTTTGAAAATCGTCCGTATGTGGATTTCGATCATTTTTCGTTTGGAATTTGAAAAAACATAAACTTACAAAGTTTTGGAGACTTAAATTTCCTATGGAAAGCACATGAGATTCGAATTTTTCTGATAAAAGGGCTATTTATTATGAATTGTTGAAGTTTCGGAAAATAAAATATTTTTATTAAAAATATGGTGGGCCCCACTTTTGGTTGGTGAGTAATGAAATGTGCTGGAATTTATTTTCAAAAGTGGTGGGCTTGAATAGTATCAGGTAAAGCCATCAGGTAGCAGGTTAGTCTGCTATAGCGTTCTAAGCATTTTCCTATGAATAGGGTGCTTAGTTAGAATTGAAAATCACACAAGAAATAAGTTTTCTCTCTTTCTCTTTCTATATTATCGAGCGTATTTTTTTAGTATTTAGATACTTTGTGAGTTGCTATTCATCGGTGCAAGTTTCCTTCAGCATTATACCGATATTCTGATCCGAAGTACTGATATTTTGAGGTAAGGAATGTTATTTTCTTTCTAATGATGTTATTCTTTCAATATCATTATACCGAAATATTGGTATGGATTTTATTGTAGAATTTCTATCTTTTTCTGTCGGGGTTACTATTCACGTATACGACACTATTCACTGAAAAATTTAATTTTCTCCTTTTTGTCCAAGATGTCTATTATGGTTACTATATTTGATTGTATCCATGTTTTGATCTTTATTTTTGAATTTTGCTTCACAATTGGTTATTTTGGAGTATTATTGAACTTGGATAAACTATAATACGAATCCCTAATATTTGTCCTTTTGTCTCACTGGATTCGTTTTCTTTAAGATATTTTTCATCATCCTCTGTCCTAAATAATGATATTACTGAATATCTTTGGCCTGTAGTGCAAAGATGAATGATTACCTAATGAATATCTTTGGCTTGTAGTGTAGAGATAAATGATTACCTAATGAATATTTTTGGCCCGTAGTGCAGAGATGAACAGGTGTTGAGATGAACATGACCAACTGGTGATACAAATGAATATCTTTGGCCTTTAGTGCAAAGATGAATATTTGATTCAAGATGTATATTGATTGATGTTACATGGATAAAATATTGATGATGGACTTTTAAATCTTAGAAGATAGTAGAATTCTTTCTCTACTTGACTCTTCTAATGGATTGTTGTTTCCGCTGGAGTTGGTTATCTAAAACTTGTTGTCTATTATATTTTATTAGATTGTTCCCTATTGAAGACTAATGATAATTTGTTGTATATTATCTTAGCCATAATATTCTTTACTGGGCTAGTTGAGCTCACCCTTTTGATAAGTGGGTTTTATACCTACTTATGGAGTACCAATTCATGCGAACTATGCCCATCTCAAGTACATTTTAGTATGTTTTAGCTGCATTTCATGTTAGTTTGCATTGCATATACTTAAAACTCTTTTTGGTGAATAAGTGCAGGAATCGGCCTAATTTGGTGGTGTTATAGGGCACGAGGCTAATGGATGCGTGAGGCGAGGCAAAAGATAGGATGTGCATGGCTGAGGATTGAGTGGAGCATGGATGGACAAACATGGATAGACATAGGACATTTCGATGCTAGCGTGACAACATTTCGAGAACCAAACTCGAGGAAGCGAATCGAAGTCATCAAGCGCAATGGCGCTTGTGACAGGGAAGAGCTTAGAGACTTGCTTGTGCATGAAGTACCCAACCATGGACCATGGAACCCTCTCGCAAGTTATTGGCGTCAAGTGAGCATGACAAGCCCTAGGGAGCGCGTGTTTCGACGAGAGCCCAAATTGAGCAAAGACGACTTATTGCAAGTCTCGCGCCTTGCATGAAAGCAATAAGCGAGGAGGAGGCGTGGTAGCCATGCGAGCCTAAAGTCTGGCGATGTGTTTTATTTTATTTTATTATTAAAATGGTTGTAATGGTTTAAAAATGAGATCTGACTGGTGTCAGACGTATCTGTGATATCTTTTGTCGTATTTTTCATCATCGTAATTAGGGTTTACTCTGTGGGAGAGATTCCAACGGAGAAGGATGCCAAAACTCTACTCTTCTACTTCTTCTTTGGATTTTCTACCAGAGTGGATTATTATTATTATTTTGCTGGAAGTTTATGAGGATTTGAATAGTAATAGTGGATTCTATTCAGCAATTGGGTTTGATAGTTCTATCTTTCATCTTTCAATTGTTTGTTTATTAATCATGTTTAGATTTGATCCCATGATGGCTTTTGGTTCAGTCATGAACTAAACTCCATTATGGGATTCTAACGGATTTTAATATGTAGTTTGATTGCATTCTTGAATGCGGGATTGTTTTACATATCATATGGAATGTCTATTATGATTGTTTTGCATGTATAAATGCTTGATCACCATTCGTTTCAGTACTTGTATGGAATTGACAATGAACATGCAAGTATGGAGTGTAATCATGATAGTATACGTATATGGGGCTGTTTTATATGGCTTGTGTATTTCGTGAACCAGATAAACACATACTATTTCACCATATAAGTTAGAATAAGGGCTTGAGCTTAAATTCAATATAGTTGCAATTTCACATAGATATATAGTGATTTTGGTTATATTGATGATTACAAAGAGTCTATCATCTGTGGATGCTGTGTAAGTAGGTCTTAGTGCATTGAAAAATGGCTAATACTCTTTTAGTGCTCTTGGCTACTTTAATGTGATATGTGAACAAGTCATGCATGATAGTGGCGATTGAATGAAATATTAAATGAAGTTAGGATCCCATTATTTCCAGATTTGATTTATTCCGTCGTTATTATTGTTTTAGTCATTATTAGCAATTTGAGAACAAACCAAGTTTATTCATTAGTTTGAGTATATAAATATAGTGATTTAATTAATACATAGTGATTTAAATTAAACTACTTTCTCCGTGGGATCGATACTTTACTTGCTCTGTATTGCTTGTTGACACATGTATGCTTGCATAAGTTAGAGCTCTTTTGTTAAGACTAAAAAAGAGGCAACAAGTTTTTGGCTCCGTTGCCGGGGAAAGGCGTTTAATTTAGTATTATTATCATTAGTTTTAAGCTATATTGTATGACTTAGACAATTCTAGTCTTATCTCATTTCAGTTTTTGTTTTTAGTTTCAAGAATTGGGATAAATTTTTATGCGAACGCGGTCATCCAACCCCGACTTAACACCTGTTCAGGATAACATAAACGGGAGAGGTTTGAAAGGGAGTGTTCGTAGAAATTTACAATCACAGTTGGAAAGTACGACAGCTAATATGGCAGCCGAGGCACAAGGAGAAGAGCAAAGAGAGGAGCATAGGGCTCTGAAAGAATATTCCATGCCCAATATTAATGGACTACAGTCCAACATCGTCAGACCAGCGATAGCAACCAACACATTCAAGATAAAAATGGGCACTATTCAGATGGTACATAATTCAGTACAGTTTGGGGGTGCCACTACAAATGATCTGAATGAACACCTGTTGACCTTCATTGAAATCTGTGATACATTCAGATACAACGGTGTGACGGAGGATGCTATCAGACTTAGGCTATTCCCATTCTCATTGAGGGATAAAGCAAGAAGTTGGCTTTATTCTTTGCCAGCAGGATCTATAACTACATGGGAGGACTTAGCACAAAAGTTCTTAGCTAAGTTCTTCCCGATGGCTAAGACTGCAAAGATGAGGACAGCGATCTCTCAGTTTGAGCAACAACATGGTGAGTCCTTATATGAAGCATGTGAGAGATACAAAGAAATGCCGAGGACGTGTCCACATCACGGTATGCCAGATTGGATGGTGATCAACACGTTCTATAATGGATTGGGATGGCAGTCGAGACCGATTGTAGATGCAGCTGCTGGAGGGGCATTATGGGCAAAAAGTTACGAAGAAGACTATAACCTTATCGAGACAATGGCATCGAACGATTTTCAGAATCCTACATCTCGGATGCCACAACCCAAAGTTGCAGGTGTGTTGGAGGTAGATGCTATTACTCAGTTATCAGCACAGATGGCAGCCATGGCGAAGAAGATAGATACTTTGGCAGAAGGTAAAAACAAAAACAGTTGCCTTCGTATGTGAGATTTGTGTAGGGTCACACTCGATTGATCAATGTGCTATCAGCTCAGAATCAGTGCAGTATGTGAACAACTACAGAAAAGACCAAGGTCAATTTTAGAATATATACCACCCTAACAACCAAAATCATCCAAACTTTAGTTGGTCAAATAACCAAGGGAATCAGCAGAATCAATTTCAATCAAATAATCAGTTTCAGACACAACCAGCGCAGCCGCAGTCTAATCCTAGACCACCTTTCCCGCCGGGATTTTCTCAACAACAACAACAGCAACATCACACTCCAGCTGCACCTCAGCAAGAAATGAAATCAGAAATGGAGGAGATGATGATGAAATACATGGTTTGAGGATCGTATGCCGAACTGAATCATAAATTCGTTCCCATAGCTTTCTGCAAGCTAACCCAAAATCGTGAAGTGAATCTTGGGTCACGATCTGAAACTATGGATACTAGCATGCCATGCAATCTCACAATCTCATTCACGTACATATGAGCAAGAGGTTCAAGGGAATAAGTCTCTCGTATAGGCAAGAAATGAGCAGACTTGGTTAATCTATCAACAATGACCCAAATCGCATATATGCCTTAAGAAACCTTGGGAAGACCCGTAACAAAATCCATAGTAATGTGTTCCCACTTCCATTTTGGAATCTCAAGTGGTTGCAATGGACCCTTTGGCACTTGATGCTCTGCCTTTACACGTTGACAAGTTAAACACCTCGAGATAAACTCCGCAATCTCTCTCTTCATATTACTCCACCAAAATGTATGTCGAAGATCATGATACATTTTGGTACTCCCAGGATGGATTAAAAAAGGTGTGTTGTGTGCCTCCATCATGATTCTATGTTTCAAGTCAGAATCGTTAGGAACACAAAGTATGGAGTTGACTCGAACCATTCCTTCTTCATCGATTCTTGCTTCTGGAATAACACCTTCTTGCACTTTCTTCTTTATACGCATTAACTCCAGGTCCGTAGCTTGAGAAGCTTTAACTTTATCGATTAAAGTCAGTTCTACTCGTATGTTTAATATCATCATGAGGGTACTTGGACCCTTTACCTCTATCTCCATCCTTTGCAAGTCATACAAAATAGACCTTTGTGTTAAGAACATTGCACTCGTACCCGCATATAATCTTCTACTCAATGCGTCAGCTACCACGTTTGCTTTTCAAGGATGACATTGGATGGTATGATCATAATTTTTCAACAGCTCGAGCCAACGTCGTTGTAAGACCCCAACTTATTATGAATAAAATTGAATTTCCTCTATTTATTATCTTGAAATAATAAGGTGATAATTTGATATAATACTTTGGTTATGGGGGAAATGTGCAAATTTTGCAAAATAAGCAAGTGGTTATAAAATATTCATTGTTGTCGGGGAATACTCGTTTGGTCGTGGAATATTCTTGTTGTCGAAGAATATTCGTACGACGGCGCATCCATTTGTGGGCCCCATAACGGAATAAATGTCGGATGAAGAAAACGACAAAGTTTGAGTTTTTATAAATAACGGCGTATTTGTTACCGCTAACACTGTTGGAATACCTGGCGGTTAAAATACGATGTCTGGCGTGGGTGCAGTAGACTGCGGTATTGCCTGAGTATTTTTGAATTATTGATTCTTACGTAAGAAGGCACTACTCAATAATTGTTACAGTAATTACTGTTCAATATTTTATTTTGTTGATTCAATAATTGCTGCGTTGATATTTTATATTATTGTTGTCTTAATAATTATCATTGCACAATATTTGCCATTATCGGATCAATACTTCATATTATTTGGATAATATTATTAGATAGCATTATCGGCAATGTCTAGAAAGTTCTGTCAAGGAGAGGTTTGGTCACCTAATTGCGCGCCAGTAAGGAGAAATCCTTATTAGAAAGCCTCCTCTTTTCTGGGAACTGCCTGGTTGTCATTGTTGCGATTCTGTAATATTATTTGTGAATAATTAATTATTAATTTATATGATAAGGAAATATTTATTTGATGAGGATATAAATGATGGATTTATTTATGTGGTTATAAATGAAGGAATTAATGTTGATGTGTTTTATCAGTATTTATTTGGATTGGAGGTATTAAAAGATCAAATCGGTGTTCTTAAAGCTCTACTGCGTGAGTTATAATTTTAATTTGACCGTTGGATCGTTATGATTTTTGGATATGTTATACATATATAAGTTGAGTATATATCCACAAATTTTGAACCGTTAAAAAAGAACGAATGATTTGTTATGGATTTTTAGAGGTGTTGAAAATCATCCGTTTATGTATTTCGGATATTTTCTGTTTGGAATTTGGAAAAACTCAAAGCTACAAAGTTGTAGAGAATTCGATTTCGTGTGGAATGGACATAAAATTCGTATTTTTCTGATAAACGGGCTATTTTCTATGAATTATTGAAGTTTCAAAAAATAAAAAAAAATTATTAAAATTGGGTGGGACCCACTTTTGTTTTAAACATGTGGGCTGCTATTTTTTTGGTTCCAAGTTGGCTGGCTTGGTTGGTGAAGGTTGGCATAGAAGAAAGAAAAAGAATATTATTATTTTATTATTTTAGTCTCCTATGGCGTTCTAGCATTTTCCTATAAATAGACGTTTAGGTTAGAATTGAAAATCACACCAGAAACAAGTTTTCTTTCTCTCTAGATTATCGAGCGTATTTTTGTAAGTATTTTGATACTTTGAGAGTTGCTATTCAGTACAAGTTTTTGTCAGCACTATATCCGAAATTCAGACAGAAGTACGGTTATTTTGAGGTAAGGGATGTTATTTTCTTCGTAAAAGATACTATTTCTTTCAATATCATTATGCCAAAATATTGGTCTGAACTTTTTATCAAGTTTGGAACTTTTTGTGTCGGGGTTACAATTCACGTATACGGCACTATTCACGAATACGACACTATTCACCGAAAAATAAAATTTTCTTCTTTTTGTCCAAGATGTCTATTATGATTACTATCTTTGATTGTATCCATGTTTTGATCTTTATTTTTGAATCCTGCTTCAAAATTGGTTATTATGGAGTATTATTTATCTTGGATAAACTGTAATACGAATTCCTAATATTTGTCCTTCTGTCTCACTGGATTCGTTTTTTTAAAAATATTTTTCATCATCCTCAGTCTTAAATGATGATGTTACTGAATATCTTTGGCCTGTAGTGCAAAGATGAATGATTAACTGATGAATATCTTTGGCCCGTAGTGCAAAGATGAATATTTGATTCAAGATGTATATTAATTGATGTCACAGGGATAAAATATTGATGATGGACTTTTAAATCTTAGAAGATAGTAGAACTCATTCTCTACTTGACTCTTTTAATGGATTGTTATTTCCGCTGCAGTTGTTGATCTAAAACTTGTTGTCTATTATATTTTATCATATTTTTTCTTGTTGAAGACTAATGATAATTTGTTGTATATTATCTTAGTCATAATATTCTTTACTGGGCTAGTTTAGCTCACCATTTTCCTTTTTGTTTCATTTTTCTTCTCAGGAGGTGAGAAATAGCAGGATCTAGTCGGGGTATGGAGTGATGGTTCTAGAAAGATGTTTTTGCAGTCCTCACTATTTTCGTAAAATAGTGTTTGAATAATTATAATGAGGACTTATTTGATTGTGGATATTGTCTAGAAGACAATATTTGTATTTAAACTCACAGTATGTGTTGTTGTATTTTGCACGACAATTGTATTATTGAAGTTATAGTTTGCTTTCTGTACCATGTATTTGGTGACTCAGAGTGGGTGTTGTATACCTATTTTGGGGGCGTCACAGTTGGTATCAAAGCTTAGGGATATGGTCTCTGGCGGAGATCGAGGAATAGAACTAGGAGGGGAGAGATGAGTAAATCCTTCGCTAGTGTGTCCTATCTAAGCTTATTTGTTGGTCGGTCATAATATAGGGATATTATGTGATATGTTAAATTATTTAATTAACCCTTGTTTTATGGCAGTATTTAAGAATGGCTGTTGAGAACGTTAACAATGGAGTGTATGAGACTGTGGAACAACCTTTAGTCACAAACCAAGAGAACGTACAACAGGAAGGCAATATTCCTCCTGTAAACAACACTACCGAGCAAACGATGAATGAGGGAATGTTTAGGAGCTTTTTTCAGTTCATGCAAAATCAGACGAGGGAGACTCGTGTACAAAATACGGGTGGAAATGATAGCAATGCTATTCGTTTATTGAAAAATGGATGTCAAGCTTTGTTAGCCCATGTTATGGATTTGAACAAAGACAAGTCAGATTTGAATAAGATTTATGTTGTTAGTGACTTTCCTGATGTATTTCCTGAAGAACTTCCCGGTCTACCCCCAGAACGTGATGTTGAATTCTTTATTGACCTTGAACCGGGTACAAAACCCATTTTTAAAACCCCATATCGAATGGCTCCTATTGAACTTCAGTAGTTAAAAATCCAACTACAGGAATTGTTAGACATCGGTTTCATTCGTCCTAGTACATCTCCTTAGGGTGCTCCTGTTTTATTCGTAAAGAAGAAAGACGGGAGTATGTGACTTTGTATTGACTACCAAGAATTGAACCATGTCACCATCAAGAATATGTATCCGCTACCTCGCATTGATGACCTATTTGACCAGTTGCAAGGAGCACAATTCTTTTCAAAGATCGACCTTCGTTCTGGATATCATTAGCTAAAGATTAAAACTGAGGATATTCCAAAGACTGCCTTCAGAACTCGGTACGGGCATTATGAATTCTTAGTTATGTCTTTTGGATTGACTAATACTCATGCTGCTTTCATGGATATGATGAAACGTGTATTCAAGGAATATTTGGATTAGTTCGTTGTTGTCTTTATTGATGACATCCTCATCTATTCCAAAAGCCGTGAAGATCATGAGCACCATTTGAAGCTGATACTTGAAAGGCTTCGTGAAAACAAGCTATATGCCAAGCTGAAGAAATGCGAGTTTTGTCTTGAGGAAGTAGCATTCCTTGGGCACGTAGTGTCAAAACATGGAGTATCTGTTGACCCGGCAAAGATTGAAGCAATAAAAAGTTGGGAGCAACCGAAGTCGGTGACCGAAGTGCGTAGCTTTCTAGGCTTAGCTGGTTATTATCGGAGATTCGTGGAAGGATTTTCTCGAATCACTACTCTGTTAACTCAGTTGACTCGGAAGGATACAAAATTTGTATGGAACGAGGAATGCGAGAAAAGTTTCCAAGAGCTCAAGAGGAGACTCATTTAAGCACTGTTGCAGCAATACCATCTGGTTCGGATGGATTTGTTATATACAGCGATGCTTCAGGCAAAGGGTTAGGATGTGTTCTCATGCAACATGGGAAAGTCATAACCTATGCCTCACGACAACTCAAAGAATATGAGAGGAATTATCCTACTCATGATCTAGAGTTGGCAGCAGTCGTTTTCGCGTTGATAATATGGAGACACTACCTGTATGGGGAGAAAGTGGAGATCTATACGAATCATAAAAGCCTCAAATACTTCTTCACCTAAAAGGAACTCAACATGCGGCAACGACATTGGCTCATTTGTTGAAAGATTACGATCATACCATTCAATACCATCGGAAAAAAGCAAGCGTAGTAGGCGGCGCATTGAGTAGAAGATCGTATCTTGATGCGAAGTGCGATGTTGTTAACACAAAGACCCATTTTATCACGATTCTGAAGGATGGAGATTGAGTTAAAGACTCTAGGGACCCACGTGATGATGGCGAATATCTGAGTAGAACCGACTTTAATCAATAAAGTTAAAGGTGCTCAAGCTACGGACACCAATGATCGTATGAAGAAGAAAGTGCAAGAAGGTGTTGTTCCAGAAGCAAGAATCGATGAAGAAGGAATACTTCGAGTCAACTCTAGACTTTATGTTCCTAACGATTCTGACTTGAAGCATAGAATCATGATGGAGGCATACAACACCCTGTTTGCAATCCATCCTGGGAGTACCAAAATGTATCATGATCTTCGACATACATTTTGGTGGAACTATATGAAGAGAGAGATCGCGGAGTTTATCTCGAGGTGTTTAACCTGTCAACGTGTAAAGGCGGAGCATTAAGTCCCAAAGGGTCCATTGCAATCACTTGAGATTCCAAAATGGAAGTGGGAACACATTACCATGGATTTTGTTACAGGTCTTCCCAAAGTTTCTCAAGGCATAGATGCGATTTGGGTTATTATTGATAGATTAACCAAGTCTGCTCATTTCTTGCCGATACGTGAGACTTATTCCCTTGAACGTCTTGCTCGTATGTACATGAATGAGATTGTGAGATTGCATGGCATGCCAGTAGCCATAGTTTTGGATCGTGACCCAAGATTCACTTCAACATTTTGGGTTAGCTTGTAGAAAGCTATGGGCACGGATTTACGATTTAGTTCAGCATACCATCCTCAAACGGTCGGGCAATCGGAAAGAACTATTTAAACCCTTGAAGATCTTTTAAGACTCTATGTCCTAGATTTCAAAGGAAGTTGGGATAAGTACTTGTCACTGGTGGAATTCTCCTACAACAACAGTTATTAAGCAAGTATAGGCATGGCTCCATTCGAGGCGTTGTATGGACGAAAGTGCTGTTCTCCAGTATGCTGGGACGAGGTGGGAGAAGTAACATTGTTAGGACCAGAATTAGTACGCATGACTACAGAAAAGATCCAAACAATTCGACAACGTATTCAAACTTCACAAGATCGACAAAAGAGTTATGTTGATCTTCATCGAAAGGACGTGAAATTTAATATTGGAGATCATGTACTATTACGTATTGCTCCATGGAAGGGAGTTACAAGATTTTGGAAGAGAGGAAAGCTCAATCCACGATTTGTTGGTCCATTTGAGATTCTTGAATAGAATAGAAAATGTGGCCTATAGACTCAAGATTACCTCCAAGTATGTCTCGTGTTCATAATGTTTTTCACATATCTATGCTTCGTAAATATGTGAAAGACCCGAACCATATTATTGCGTTATAACTAGACGAGATAGCCGAAGATTTAACGCACGAAGAGGTACTTGTTAAGATCTTGGATAGGAAAGAGCATGTCCTACGCACCAAGGTTATACCACAAGTTAAGGTGTTGTGGAGAAACCATTCTATTGAAGAAATGACCTGGGAGTTGGAATCAGAAATTAAAGCGAGGTATCCTTGCCTTTTCGAAACACAAGGTACGTAAGTCAATTTCGAGGACGAAATTTCATAAGGAGGAGAGGTTGTAAGACCCCAACTTATTATGAATAAAATTGAATTTCCTCTATTTATTATCTTGAAATAATAAGGTGATAATTTGATATAATACTTTAGTTGTTGGGAAAATGTGCAAATTTTGCAAAATAAGCAAGTGGTTATAAAATATTCATTGTTGTCGGGGAATATTCGTTTGGTCGTGGAATATTCTTGTTGTCGGAGAATATTCGTACGACGGCGCATTCAATTGTGGGCCCCATAACAGAATAACTGTCGGATGAAGAAAACGACAAAGTTTGAGTTTTTATAAATAACTGGCGTATTTGTTACCGCTTAACACTTGTTGAATATTCGGCGGTTAAAATACGATGAATGGCGTGGGTGCTTGCGATGCATTACGGTATTGCACAAGATATTTTGAATTATTGATTCTTACGTAAGAAGGCACTACTCAATAATTGTTACAGTAATTACTGTTCAATATTTTATTTTATTGATTCAATAATTGATGCATTGATATTTTATATTATTGTTGTCTCAATAATTGTCATTGCACGGTATTTGCCATTATCGGATCAATACTTCATATTATTTGGATAATATTATTAGATAGCATTATCGGCAATGTCTAGAAAGTTCTGTCACCTAGTTGCGCGCCAGTAAGGAGAAATCCTTATAGGAAAGCCCCCTCTTTCCTAGGAACTGTCTAGTTGTCATTTTTGCGATTCTGTAATATTATTCGTGAATAATTAATTATTGCTTTATATGATAAGGAAATATTTATTTGATGCGGATATAAATGATGGATTTATTTATGTGGTTATAAATGAAGGAATTAATGTTGAGGTGTTTTATCAGTATTTTATCGGATTGGAGGTACTAAAAGATCAAATCGGTGTTCTTAAAGTTCTACTGCGTGAGTTATAATTTTAATCTGACCGTTGGATCGTTGTGATTTTTGGATATGTTATACATATATAAGTTGAGTATATATCCACAAATTTTGAACCGTTAAAAATGAACGAATGATTTGTTATGGATTTTTAAAGGTGTCGAAAATCATCCGTTTATGTATTTCGGATATTTTCTATTTGGAATTTGGAAAAACTCACAGCTACAAAGTTGTAGAGAATTCGATTTCGTATGGAATGGACATAAAATTCGTATTTTTCTAATAAACGGGCTATTTTCTATGAATTATTGAAGTTTCAAAAAATAAAATAATTTTTATTAAAATTGGGTGGGACCCACTTTTGTTTTAAATATGTGGGCTGCTATTTTTTTGGTTCCAAGTTGGCTGGCTTGGTTGGTGAAGGTTTGCGTAGAAGAAAGAAAAAGAATATTATTATTTTATTATTTTAGTCTCCTATGGCGTTCTAGCATTTTCCTATAAATAGACGCTTAGGTTAGAATTGAAAATCACACCAGAAACAAGTTTTCTTTCTCTCTAGATTATCGAGCGTATTTTTGTGAGTACTTTGATACTTTGAGAGTTGCTATTCAGTACAAGTTTCTGTCAGCACTATATCCGAAATTCAGACAGAAGTACGGTTATTTTGAGGTAAGGGATGTTATTTTCTTCGTAAATGATACTATTTCTTTCAATATCATTATGCCAAAATATTGGTCTGAACTTTTTATCAAGTTTGGAACTTTTTGTGTCGGGGTTACAATTCACATATATTTGACTTATTCACGAATACTAAGACTATTCACGAATACTAAGACTATTCATAGAAAAATAAAATTTTCTTCTTTTTGTCCAAGATGTCTATTATGATTACTATCTTTGATTGTATCCATGTTTTTATCTTTATTTTTGAATCCTGCTTCAAAATTGGTTATTATGGAGTATTATTGATCTTAGATAAACTGTAATACGAATTCCTAATATTTGTACTTCTGTCTCACTGGATTCATTTTCTTTAAAATATTTTTCATTATCCTCAGTCTTAAATGATGATGTTACTGAATATCTTTGGCCTGTAGTGCAAAGATGAATGATTAACTGATAAATATCTTTGGCCCGTAGTGCAAAGATGAATAGGTGTTGAGATGAACATGACCAACTGGTGATACAAATGAATATCTTTGGCCTGTAGTGCAAAGATGAATATTTGATTCAAGATATATATTGATTGATGTCACAGGGATAAAATATTGATGATGGACTTTTAAATCTTAGAAGATAGTAGAACTCATTCTCTACTTGACTCTTCTAATGGATTGTTGTTTTCGCTGCAGTTGTTGATCTAAAACTTGTTGTCTATTATATTTTATCATATTTTTTCCTGTTGAAGACTAATTATAATTTATTGTATATTATCTTAGTCATAATATTCTTTACTGGGCTAGTTTAGCTCACCATTTTCCTTTTTGTTCCATTTTTCTTCTCAGGAGATGAGAACATAGCAGGATCTAGTCGGGGTATGGAGTGATGGTTCTAGAAAGATATTTTAGCAGTCCTCACTATTTCTGTAAAATAGTGTTTGAATAATTGTAATGAGGCCTTATTTGAGTGTGGATGTTGTCTAGAAGACAATATTTGTATTTAAACTCACAGTATGTGTTGTTGTATTTTGCACGACAATTGTATTATTGAAGTTATAGTTTGCTTTTTGTACCATGTATTTGGCGACTCAGAATGGGTGTTGTATACCTATTTTGGGGGCGTCACAGTCGTTGCCGCATGTTGAGTTCCTTTTGGGTGAAGAAATATTTGAGGCTTTTATGATCTGTATAGATCTCTACTTTCTCCCCATACAGGTAGTGTTTCCAAATCTTTAACGCGAAAACGACTGCTGCCAACTCCAAATCATGAGTAGGATAATTCCTCTCATATTCTTTGAGTTGTCGCGAGGCATAAGCTATGACTTTCCCATGTTGCATGAGAACACATTCTAACCCTTTGCCTAAAGTATCGTTGTAGATAACAAATCGATCACCGACTTCGGTTGATCCCAACTTTGTACTGCTTCAATCTTCGCCGGGTCAACAGATACTCCAGGTTTTGACACCACGTGCCCAAGGAATGCTACTTCCTCAAGCCAGAACTCGCATTTCTTCAGCTTGGCATATAGCTTGTTATCACGAAGCCTTTGCAGTACCAGCTTCAAATGGTGCTCATGATCTTCACGGCTTTTGGAATAGATGAGGATGTCATCAATAAAGACAACAACGAATTGATCCAAATATTCTTTGAACACACAGTTCATCATATCCATGAAAGCAACAGGAGCATTAGTAAATCCAAAAGACATGACTAAGAATTCATAATGCCCATACCGAGTTCTGAAGGCAGTCTTTGGAATATCCTTAGTTTTAATCTTCAGCTGATGATATCCAGAACGAAGATCAATCTTTGAAAAGAATTATGCTCCTTGAAACTGGTCGAACAAGTCATCAATGCGAGGTAGCGGATACCTATTCTTGATGGTGACATGGTTCAATTCTCGGTAGTCAATACAAAGTCGCATACTCCTGTCTTTCTTCTTTACGAATAACACAGGAGCACCCCAAGGAGATGTACTAGGACGAATGAAACCGATTTCTAACAACTCCTGAAGTTGGACCTTTAACTCCTGAAGTTCAATAGGAGCAATTCGATATGGGGTTTTAGAAATGGGCTTTGTACCAAGTTTAAGGTCAATAAAGAATTCAACTTCACGTTCTGGAGGTAGACTGGGAAGTTCTTCAGGAAATACGTCAGAAAATTCACTAACAAGAGAAATATTATTCAAATTTGACGTGTTTTTGTTCAAGTCCGTGACATGGGCTAAGAAATCTTGACATCCGTTTTTCAATAAACGAATAGCTTTATGGCTTGATATGACAATGATTGACTTTAGTTGTTTGGTTATTTGAATTTGCATAACAGGTTGGTTAGGAATATGAAAACTAACAACCTTACGAAAACAATCAATTTTAGCATAATGAATGGTTAACCAGTCAATCCCTAAAATCACATCAAATGCAAGTATTTTCAACGAAATAAGATCGGCAGGTAATGTGATAGTTCCAACTTGAATCAAGCAAGATTTATAAATGGTAGATGTAATGAAAGTTTCTCCTAACGGAGTCTTAACAGATAAGTCAAGGTCTAATTTCTCCGGAGTCAAGTTCAAACGTTGAGCACAAGCAGGAGAGATAAAAGAATGGGTAGAACCGGTATCTAATAAGGTATAAACTTCGCAAGAGTTTATGATTAGCTTACCCGTGATCACCTCATTGTGGTTCTTCGCGTTTTGGGCAGTCACGACAAACGCCCTTCCAGAAATCACCGACTTTGACTTGTCTGGGACAGCTTTTGGACTCACCATCCCTGTTGAAATTGGTTTCGCAATAAGATAATCTCTAGCTATATGACGTTCCTTTCCACAGTTATAACACACCTTGGATTGTTGTGGGCAGTTTGGGCTGATGTGTCCCTCTTTCCCGCATTTATAACAAACGACCGGTGCTCGTTTTCCTACCCTAGAAACAGCTGATGTTTGTACTGAAGTCTTCACGTTGTCGTTGTTGTACTTTCTCTTCTTGAAATCTCCTCCCGCCTCGCTTCTTCTATTTTCATGGCCACGATTACCATCAGAGTGGTTACCGCTTTTGTCCGAATATTTTCCTCCCCGCTGGTTGTCATTGCTACGATGATCGATGCCACCGGTATGACCCTGGTTGTGGTCCCTCTATTGAACATACTCATTATCTCGCTCTAATAATTGGGCCCTGTTTACAACATCTGAATATAAAGAAAATTTATGAGAGATAAGATATTGCCGAATCTCGGGTTTTAGACCTCTCAGAAATATCCATGTCATTTGTTCCTCATTCTCTACCAAATGAGGTGCAAACCTGGATAACTCTACGAACTTCGCCTCGTACTGGGACACCGTCATATTGTTTTGGTCCAATCTAACAAACTCTACCTCCTTTATATGACGAATACTTTCAGAAAAGTACTTGTCGTTAAACAGTTTCTAAAATGTTTCCCAAGACATGTTGAGTGCGGCAGGCTGGGTACGCTTCACAGATTCCCACAAGTAATCTGCCTCACCACGGAACATAAAGGTGGTGAATAGAACCTTCTGTAATTCCGTGCATCCCAAGACATCAAATATCTTGGTAATTTATTTAACCCACGTTTCTGCCTTGATCGGATCTGGATTTCCCGCAAATTCTGGTGGTCCCAACTCTTTGAACTTCTTGGGTGTGACAAGTCGCGCATTGCTATCATTTCCACTCGTATTTTGTACACGAGTATTCGTCGTCTGATTTTGCATGAACTGCAAAAAGCTTCTAAACATCCCATCATTCATCATTTGTTCGGTAGTGTTGTTTACAGGAGGAATATTGCCTTCATGTTGCAAGTTCCCCTGGGTGGTGATTAAAGGTGTCTCCACGGTCTCATTCACTCCATTGTTAATATTTCCAGCTGTCATTCTCAAATACTGCCACAAAACAAGGGTTAATTGACAAATTAACATATCACATATTAACCATATGCTCCGACTGACCAACCAAATAAGCTTAAGTAGGACACACTAGCGAAGGATTACTCGTCTCTCCCCTCCTAGTTCTATTCCCCGATCTCCGCTAGAGACCATATCCCTAAGCTCTGAAACCAACTGTGACGCCCCCAAAATAGGTATACATCACCCATTCTGAGTCACTAAATACATGGTACATAAACAAATACAACTTCAGTAATACAATTGTCGTGCAAAATACGACAACACATATACTGTGAGTTTAAATACAAATACTATCTAATAGACAGTATACAAACTCAAAAGGAGTCCTCATTATAATTATTGATACACTATTTTACAAAAATAGTGAGGACTGCTAAAACAACTTTCTAGAATCATCACTCCATACCTCGGCTAGTTCCTGCTAAATTCTTACCTCCTGAGAAGAACAATGGAAGAAAAAGGAAAAGGGTGAGCTCAACTATCCCAGTAAAGAATATTATGACTAAGATAATATACAATAATTTATCATTAGTCTTCAACAGGGAAAAATCTGATAGAATATAATGGACAACAAGTTTTAGATCAACAACTGCAGCAGAAACAACAATCCATTAGAAGAGTCAAGTAGAGAATGAATTCTACTATCTTCTAAGATTTAAAAGTCCATCATCAATATTTTATCTCTGTAACATCAATCAATATACATCTTGAATCAAATATTCATCTTTGCACTACAGGCCAAAGATATTCATTTGTATCACCAGTTGGTCATGTTCATCTCAACACTTGTTCATCTTTGCACTACGGGCCAAAGATATTCATCAGTTAATCATTCATCTTTGTACTACAGGCCAAAGATATTCAGTAATATCATCATTTAAGACTGAGGATGATGAAAAATATCTTAAAGAAAATGAATCCAGTGAGATAAAAGATCAAAGATTAGAGATTTGTACTTTAGTTTATCCAAGTTCAAAAATACTATATAATAATCAATTGTGGAGCAAAATTCAAGAATAAAGATCAAAACATGGATACAATCAAAGATAGTAACCAAAATAGACAACTTGTACAAAGAAAGAAAAAAATTTATTTTTCTGTGAATAGTGTCGTATTCGTGAATAGTGTCATATACGTGAATAGTGTCATATACGTGAATAGTAACCCCAACATAAAAAAGGTAGAAATTCCATAATAAAATTCATAACAATATTTCGGTATAATGATATTGAAAGAATAACATCATTATGAAGAAAATAACATCCCTTACCTCAACAGAACAGTACTTTCAGCTGAAATATCGGATATAAGGCTGAAGAAAACTTGCACTAAATAGCAACTCATAAATTATCTAAATACTCACAAAATATGCTCGATAATATAGAGAAAGAAAGCTTATGATTCTTGTGTGATTTTCAATTCTAACTAAGCACCCTATTTATAGGAAAATACTTAGAACGCCATAGCAGACTAACCTGCTACCTGATGGCTTTACCTGCTACTATTCATGCCCACTACTTTTGAATAAAATTTCATCACATTTCATTTTTCACCAACCAAAAGTGGGGTCCGCCATATTTTTAATAAAAACATTTATTTTCGAAACTTCAATAATTCATAATAAATAGACCTTTTATCAGAAAAATACGAATTTTATATCCATTCTATAGGAAATTGAATTCTCTACAACTTTGTAGAAGAAATTGTTTCCAAATTCCAAACAGAAAATGCCCGAAATCCACATACGGACGATTTTTAATACCTTCATTCTGACAAAATACTGATAAAACACCTCAACATTAATTCCATCATTTATAACCACATAAAATATATTCATCCTTTATATCCACATAAAATAAATATTTTCTTATCATCTAAATCAATAATTAATCATTCACAAATAATATTACAGAATCACAATTATGACAACCAGGTCGTTCCTAGGAAAGAGGGGGTTTTCCAATAAGGATTTCTTTTTATTGGCGCGCAATTAGGTGACCAAACCCCTTTTCTAAACAGAACTTTCTTAGACATTGCCAATAATGCTATCTGACAATATTATTCAAATAATATGAATTATTGATCTGATAATGGAGATACTGTGCAGTGATAATTATTGGAACAACAATAATATAAAATATCAACGTAGCAATTATTGAATCAATAAAATAAAATATTGAAGCGGTAATTATTGTAACAATTATTGAGTAGTGTCTTCACGTAAGAATCAATAATTCAAAAATACTATGCAATACCGTATTATTCTTTGTGCAACCACGCCAGACATCGTATTTTAACCACCGAAGTATTCCAACAAAGTGTTAACGCAGTAATAACTACGTAGATTATAAAAACTCAAACTTTTTCGGTATCTTTATCCGATCGTTTTCACATTATGGGGCCCATAAATGGGCTATGCTGTCAGAGCATACGAATATTCCCCTGATGCAAAGAAGAATATTCCACAACCAAACGAATATTCCGCGACAACAATGAATATTTTATAACCACTTGCTTATTTTGCAAAATTTGCACATATCACTCATAACCAAAGCATTATATCAAATTAACACCTTATTATTCAAAATAATAAATAAAGGAAATTCGATTTTATTTTTAAAAAAGTTGGGGTCTTACATACGAGGCTCTCTGGTTGAATCATCAGTGATCAGACTTTTGGTGGGCAGTTGGACACTTCTCTAGACTTTGCGTAATTTGAAGAACAATAAAATTAATTTTGGGGAGCTTCTTCAATACTTCTCTTCTCTGTCGAGTGTCGATCGTGACTTGTTTTGGGAAAGCTTCTGCAATACTCTTTACTCATTTCACTGGGGTCAAAATAGTAAATTACACCATAAAAATTTATTTTATATATATAAACTAGTAATTGCTCGTGTCTGAAGGCACGACGTAACAAAAAATTAAATTAAAATTCAAAAAATACTACATTACCTAAATATTTTTTACAGTCTAAAATAACTTACAATCACACGTAACAATCAACAAAATTCACCACACCACCATAATAATTAATTTTCCTTGAAAAATAGATATTCAGAAAAATCTAAATCTGTCTACAAAACTTACAAATCATCAATAATAATTTTCATAATTCACACTTATTATTATTAATAATAATAATAATAATAATAATTATTATTATTATTATTATTATTATTGTTGTTGTTGTTGTTGTTGTTGTTGTTGTTGTTGTTGTTGTTATTATTATTATTATTATTATTATTATTGTTGTTATTATTATTATTACTATTATCATAATAATTATTATAATTATTACTATTATTATTATTATTAATATTACTATTATAGTTATAATACTAATAATTATTATTATTACTATTATTAGTATAATTAAATTATAATTATTTTTATTATTGTTTTTATTATTGTTGTTATTGTTATTACTATTATCATAATTATTATTATAATTATAATAATATTATAATAATTATTATAATTATTAATAATTATAATAAAATTAAAATCGATGACATTCCAAAGACTACTTTTAGAATTCGGTACGGGCATTATGAATTCCTAGTCATGTCTTTTGGGTTGACTAATGCTCCTGCTGCCTTCAGTTAAAGATTAAAATCGATGACATTCCAAAGACTGCTTTCAGAACTCGGTACGGGCATTATGAATTCCTAGTCATGTCTTTTGGATTGACTAATGTTCATGTTGCCTTCATGGATATGATGAACCGAGTATTCAAAGAATATTTGGATCATTTTGTGGTTGTCTTTATTGATGACATCCTCATATACTCCAAAAGCTGTAAAGATCATGAGCAACACTTGAGGTTGATACTCCAAAAGCTTCGTGAAAACAAGTTATATTCCAAGTTGAAAAAATGCGAGTTATGGGTTGAGGAAGTAGAATTACTTGGGCATGTGATATCAAATAACGGAATATTTGTTGACCCGACAAAGATTGAAGCAATACAAAGCTGGGAGCAACCTAAGTCAGTGACCGAAGTACGTAGCTTTCTGGGCTTAGCTGCTTATTATCGGAGATTCGTGGAAGGATTTTCTCGAATCGATACTCCATTAACTCAGCTGACTAGAAAAGATACAAAATTCTGTTGGAGCGAGGAATGTAAGAAGAGTTTTCAAGAACTCAAGAGGAGACTCATTTCAACACCTGTTCTGACAATACCATCTGGTTCGGAGGGATTTGTCATCTACAGTGATGCTTCAGGCAAAGGGTTAGGATGTGTTCGCATGCAACATGGGAAAGTCATAGCATATGCCTCACGAAAATTCAAAGAATATGAGAGGAATTATCCTACTCATGATCTAGAGTTGGTAGCTGTCATTTTCGCGCTTAAAATCTGGACGCATTACCTGTATGGGGAGAAGGTGGAGATCTATACGGATCATAAAAGCCTCAAATATTTTTTCACCCAAAAGGAACCCAACATGCGGCAACGACGTTGGCTCGAGCTGTTGAAAGATTACGATCATACCATTTAATACCATATTGGAAAGGCGAACGTGGTAGCTTACGCGTTGAGTAGAAAATCATATGCGAGTACGAGTGCGATATTATCAACGCAAAGTCCCATTTTGTATGACTTGCAAAGGATGAAGATAGAGTTAAAGACTTCAGGGACTCACGTGATGATAGAAAATATATGAGTAGAACCGACTTTAATCGATAAAGTTAAAGCTACTCAAGCTACAGACCTGGAGCTGATACGTATGAGGAAGAAAGTACAAGAATGTGTTATTTCAGAAGCAAGAATTGATGAAGAAGGAATACTTCGAGTCAACTCCTAACTTTGTGTTCCTAACGACTCTGACTTGAAGTATAAAATCATGATGGAGGCGCACAACACACCGTTTGCAATCCATCCTGGAAGTACCAAAAATGTATCGAGATCTTTGACATACATTTTGGTGGAGAAATATGAAGAGAGAGATCGGGGAGTTTATCTCAAGGTGTTTAACATATCAACGTGTCAAGGCGGAGCATCAAGTGCCAAAAGGTCCATTTCAACCACTTGAAATTCCAAAATGAAGTGGGAGCACATTAATATGGATTTCGTTACTGGTCTTCCCAAGGTTTCTCAAGGCATAGATGCGATTTAGGTCATTATCGATAGATTGACCAAGTCTGTTCATTTCTTACCTATACGAGAAACTTATTCACTTGAACGTCTTGCTCGTATATACATAAATGAGATTGTAAGACTGAATGGTATGCCAGTATCCATAGTTTATGATCGAGACCCAAGATTCATTTCACGTTTTTGGGTTAGTTTATAAAAAGTTATGGGCACAGATTTACGATTTTGTTCGGTATATCATCCTCAAACGGACGGGCAGTTGGAGAGGACTATTCAAACTCTTGAAGATCTATTAAGACTCTATGTCCTTGACTTCAAAGGAAGTTGAGACAAGTTCTTGCCATTAGTGGAATTCTCCTACAACAACAGTTATCAAGCAAGTATAGGCATGGCTCCATTCGAGGTGTTGTATGGACGCAAGTGTCGTTCTCCAGTATACTGGGACGAGGTGGGTGAAGCAACTTTGTTGGGATCGGAATTGGTATGCATGACAGCAGAAAAGATTCAAATGATCCGGGAACGAATAAAAATCTCACAAGATCGACAAAAGAGTTATACTAATCTTCATCGAATGGACGTAGAATTCAATGTGGGAGATCATGTGTTGTTACTTGTTGCTCCATGGAAAGGAGTTACAAGATTTGGAAAGAGAGGAAAGCTCAATCCTCGATTCATTGGGCCATTCGAAATCCTCGATCGAGTAGGAACTGTGCCCTATAGACTCGCCTTACCGCCAAGTATGTCTCATGCTCATAACGTTTTTCACATATCTATGTTACGTAAATATGTGGAAGTCTCAACCACATTATTGAATTAGAAACAGACGAGATAGCGGAAGATTTAACGTATGAAGAGGTACCTGCTAAAATCTTGGATAAGAAAGAACATATTCTACACTCCAAGATTATACCTCAAGTCAAAGTTTTATAGAGAAACCACGATGTTGAGGAAATGACCTGTGAGTTAGAATCTGAAATGAAATCAAGGTATCCTCACCTTTTCGACATACCAGGTACGTACACCAATTTTGAGGATGAAATTTTATAAGAAGTGGAGGTTGTAAGACCCCAACTTTTATGAATAAAGAATAATTTTCTCTAAATATCATTTTGAATATTATGGTGTGGATTTGATATAATGTTATAGTTGTAAATAGTATTTATAAATTTTACAAAGTAAGCAAGTTGTTATAAAATATTCGATTAGTCAGGGAATATTCGTTTTATCAGGAAATATTCGTACGACGGCACAATCATTGGTGGACCCCACAACGGAATTATTGTCGGAGTTAGAAAACAACAGAAATTCTTTTTATAAAAATAATGGCGAAAATTTTACTGTTAACTGTTGAAATACCCGGTGATAAAAGTACAGTAATACGCGTGATTGCATAGTAGTACACGGTATTGTACAGTATCTCTGATTATTGATGATTACATGAGAAGTCACTCAGTTTTATTCAATTATTGTCACAGTAATTGCTACATAGTATCTCACGTTATTGATTCAATTATTGTCACAGTATTTTATATTATTAAATCAATAATTAAGATGACAAGTTATTCATATTATTATTTGCATTATTGACAATGTCTAGAAAGTTCTATTGAGGAAAGGGGTTTGGTCACCTAATTGCGTGCCAATAAGGAGAAGTCCTTATTGGAAAGCCCCATCTTTCCTAAGAATGATTTGGTTGTTAATATTGTGAGTTATAATATTAATGATGAATATATATGTTATTAAATATTTTATGACAACTTGCTTACTTTGCAAAATTTATAAATATTACCCACAACGATAACATTATATCAAATCCACGCCTTATTATTCAAAAATAATATTTAGAGAAAATTAAATCTTTATTCATAAAATTGGAGTCTTACAAAATTCCCTACCTTAAACTATTTCAAAGGCATTAGTGTAAGACCCCAACTTTTTATGAATAAAGATTTAATTTTCTCTAAATATTATTTTGAATAATAAGGTGTGATTTGATATAATGGTATAGTTATCGGTAATATGTGCAACTTTTGCATAGTAAGCAAGTTGTCATAAAATATTTGTTTGGTCGAGGAATATTCTTTTTATCGGGAATATTCGTACGACGGCACAATCATTGATGGACCCCACATAACGAAATAAGAGTCGGATATAGAAAGCGACAGAAATAATCTTTTTATAAAAAATAACGGTAAATTTTTTACCGTTAAACTGTTAAAATACTTGGTGATAAAAGTACAGTAATACGCGTTGTTGCACAGTATTACACGATATTGTACAGTATCTCTGATTATTGATGCTTATGTAAGAAGTCACTCAGTTTTATTTAATTATTGAAACAGTAGTTGCTACATAGTATCTCATATTATTGATTCAATTATTGTCTCAGTATCATCTGCACAATATTTTATATTATTAAATCAATAATTTAGACGACACATTTATTCATATTATTATTTGCATTATTGACAATGTCTAGAAAGTTCTGTCGAAGAAAAGGGTTAGGTTATTTAATTGCGCGCCAATAACGAGAAATTCTTATTCGAAAGCCTCATCTTTCCTGGGATGATCTGGTTGTCAATATTGTGAGTTATAATATTAATGATGAATAATTGTTGAAAGATTAAAAATGTGTTTATTGAAGATAAGTGATTTGTAATAAATATTTATTCAAATTTTAATATAAATAGAGGGGGGTTTTCATAAATTTTTTGTTGTAAGTTAGCTTATTACATGGACCCCCACTTACTCATTTTTCAAAATCGCCGGTAGAAAGTTATCTCAGTTTTTGTTTTATTATTATTATAATAGTAATAAAACAGAAAACTTTTTATATAAAACAGAATACTTTTTATATTATATATAAAGTTATCACTTTTTTAGATTATAAATAGAATATATTATATTTTATATAAAGTTTTGTTTTATTAGAATATTTTATTGCACAGTGATGAATAGTAAAAATCTGAAAATTCGTCGAATTCGCCCGTGAAAATTTTCTTCTGTTCACCTGTGACTTTTTTTAAATAGTGCCCTACCATTCTCCTATAAATAGGATCCTTAGTTCACACCAGAATAAGAAGAATAAGAGAATTCTTCTTCTATAATATTGTGCGTATTTCTTTTTAGTATAAGGATACTTTGAGTGTAGCAAATAGTGCAAGTTTTCTTCAAAAATATCTATGATATACTAGTCAGATTTAGTCTCCTACTACGGTAAAGGATGTTATTTTCTTTCATATTCGTTCGTGATATTACTTAATACTCGTAAGGGGTACTATTTATTTCATATTCGTAAGAGATATTATTGTTCGTATTCGTAAGGAATATTTTTTTTCGTTCAATATTCGTAAGAAATATTATTTTCGTTCAATATTCGTAAGGGATATTATCTTCGTTCAATATTCGTAAGGAATATTATTTTCGTTCAATATTCGTAAGGGATATTATTTTCATTCAATATTCGTAAGAAATATTATTAATTCACGACAAAATTAGTTTCTTTTTTGTCTAAATTATTTTTGATACATGAATATCATTCTTGAATTTTACTCCACAATTAATTATCACGATGACAATTTGGACATTTTTAAACTTTGGGTAAAGTTAATTATAAATCTTTAATATTTATCATTGACCTCACTTGATTGAATTCTTATATCATTGTTATTATCCTCATGTTTATATTGTGGAGAAAGTCATCTTTGACCCGTAGTGCATCGATGGACTGTTGATTGGTATGATTATGACTAGGAATTGTGTATTGGTATAATCATGACCTGTAACGTTACAGACAAATGATGTGGTGAAAGTCCTCTATGGCCCGTAGTGCATAGATGAACAGTTGTTTGGCATGATCATAACCACCGGTGATACTAACGAATATCATTGGTCCGTAGTGCATGGATAATTCGATGATGTGAAATATTTATTGAGTTGTGTTACAGAGATAAAATATTGATGATGAACTTTTAAATCATAGAAGATAGTAAACATCATGCTCTACTTGAATCTTCTAATTGATTGCTTATTCTGTTGCAGTTGTTGATTTAAAACTTGTTGTCTATTATATTATATCAGATTTTTCTCTGTTGAGAACTAAGGATAATTTGTTCTGCATTAACTTAATCATAATATTCTTTACTGGGCTAGTTGAGCTCACCTTTTTCTTTCATTATTCTCTTTCGGAAATGAGAATATAGTTGGGACTAGTCAAGGAATGGAGTGATGGTCCAAGATGGTTGTTATAGTAATCCTCACTATTCTATAAAATAGTGTGATAATAATTGTAATGAGGACTTTATTTGAGTTTGGATATTGTCTACGAGAAAATATTCGTATTAAAACTCACAGCTTACGTTTTATCGTATTTTACACGATAGTTAATAAATGTATAAATGAAGTTGTATTTGATTTCTGTACCATGTATTTGGCGACTCAGAATGCGTTGTGTGGACCTATTTTGGGGGCGTCACAGTTGGTATCAGAGCTTAGGGATATGATCCCTGACAGATATTTGAGGCTAGAACTATGAGGGGAGAGACGAGTAAATCCTTCGCTAGTGTCCTACTTAAGCTTATTTGTTATTTAATTGGTCGGTCGGAATATAGGGATAATATGTGGCATGTTAATTAACCCTTGTTTTGTGGCAGTATTTGAGAATGGCATTTAAAAATCAAGAGATGAACTCATATAGAGTTTTAAGTGATTAATCGAGGAGATTCATTTAAAGAATACATATTGGAGTATAATATCTTGTTATAACAAAGATTTTTATTAGGGAGTACTAATTAAGTTATTAAACTTGATTGTAGGATGTCAGGCGAAGAAGAAATTAGAGATATCCATGTGATGAGTGAAGAATTAATAGTTGCACCCGAGCTAGTCGCAGAGGTAGCAGCTAAGAGTGAGGAAGAAGAGGAATCTGTGGAGGATTTATTAAGAGAATTTTATGATCGAAATATAGAACTACAAGATCATATTCGTGAGTTAGAAGAGCAGGGTGAAGAACGGAAGGCGGTCGTGGAACAAAGGGATGCAAAAATTTAAGATTTTGTTACCCGATATGCGATACTTGAACAGAAGCTCTCTTTGGCAAAGTATATGATAATAGAGCTAAAATTTGAGAATGTAAATGTCAAAGATCATCTAAAAGATGAAAAAAAGGAACGAGTGAGAATGGAGGATGTATGGGTAAAAGTCGCACGACGCGTTGATATTGTAGAAAGAGAAGTCCGATCCAAGAAGGCTAAAATAGATTATATGCATTTCTCTTTTTGGAAAATAATTGGGAGAACCCAACATCAAGTTTTTAATTACCCTGTACAGAGCGGTCAACCCCAATTCGATATAGATCAAAGATTAATGATTCAGATCATGGATCAGGAGTACGACGAAGTTGTTGAGGGTGGAATATGCCCTATAGCAAAGTCAATTCCAGCGGTAATGATGACACCAAAGGTTGTCTCGGACAAGTCAAAGCTGATAGTTCAAGGGAGAGTGTTTGTTGTGACTTCTCAAAAAGAGAATAACCCGAACAAAGTTATCACGGGTAAGCTAATCATAAACTCTTGCGAAATCTATGCCTTATTAGATACCGGTTCTACCCATTCTTTTATTTCACCTACTTGTGCACAACGTTTAAATTTGACTCCAGAGAAATTAGACTTTGACTTATCTGTTGAGACTCCGTTGGGAGAAACCTTCATTACATCCACTATTTATAAATTTTGTTTGATTCAAATCGACACTTTCACATTACATGTTGATCTCATCTCTTTGAAAATACTTGTATTTGATGTGATTTTAGGGAGTGATTGGTTAACTACTCATCATGCTAAAATTGATTATTTTCGTAAGATTGTTAGCTTTCATATTCCTAACCAACCTATTATACGAATTCAAGCAACCAAACCACTAAAGTCAATCACTGTCATATCAAGCCATAAAGCCATTTGTTTATTAAAAAATGGATGTCAAGCTTTTTTAGCCCATGTCACGGATTTAAATAAAAATACGTCATATTTGAATGATATTTCTATTATTAATAAATTTCCCGACGTATTCCCTGAAGAACTTCCTGGCCTACTCCCCGAGCGTGAAATTAAATTTTGTATTGCCCTTAAACCCGGTACAAAACCCTCAAATATTTCTTCACCCAAAACGAACTTAACATGCGGCAATGACACTGGCTTGAGCTGTTGAAAGATTACGACCATACGGTGACAGCCCCAAAATAGGTCCAATCCATCCAACCTATTTTGAGTCGCCAAATACATGGTATAGAAAATAACTACAACTTTATTACAACAATTATCGTGCAAAATACAACAGCACATATGCTGTGAGTTTTAATACAAATATATACCAACTGTGACTCTCATCCCAACCTTGGATAGCACGTCACAATGGCACCTTACATAAAGGTATAGTCAAAACCTGTTTTAGAGATTAAAACCTTTGGGAAGTGCTCAAGGAAACTTTCGTACATGGGAGGCCACGCGTTTAGGTTATGATAGATATCATATGTCCACAGAATTATCCTTGATTGACCCAATAGACCCCAAAGAAAAACGAGAAGATTACTATCATGTTCTTTCCAATGGTGAGTCTTCTCTTGACATATAACTATCTCCACTGTCTCCAGTTGAAAATTATATTTCAAATAAACTCCAAGATCATATAGGTAGTGCTCGTAGATATACTCAGCAAGTGGATGTGCACAACCCTGTCTTATGATAACACGAGGTTGTATGTCACTATACATCTTGTATGATAGTGGCAAAACACCCTTCTAACGTTGGGTTCGCCTCACCCTATTTGATTCACCAAATATAACTACTAAATGATGTATAAAATACAACACATTTTTTTATACTGTTTAGGGAGAACTTCCACCGCTAGAGACCACCGTTCTATTCCCCTGTTACCCCCGATCGACCCAGCTACACTCTTATGGTAGATGATAAAACTTTTCAACCATAGTTGCAGCGGAACGAGCAATCCATTAGAAGAGTCAAATAGACCATAAAGTCTATTATCTTCTCCAAGTTAAAAGTCCACCAACAATGTTTTATCCCTGTAACATCAATCAACAGTTCTTGTCCACAATCATGTGAATAACTCATAATCATAATTGTAGTTCTAAATTCCTTTTCGTACCCAGGACGAAGATAATTTTTATCACCTGTCTTTACCTAAAACATCAAAGATCATGGTTATACCAAATCACAGTTCCTGTTCATAATCATACGAATAAATTCATCTTTACACTATGGGCCAAAGATATTTATCAACAGTTCATCTTTTCACTACAAACCAAAGATATTCAACAACAGTTCATCTTTGCACTACGGGCCAAAGATATTCACAATAATTCATCTTTGCACTACAGACAAAAGATATTCAACAACAGATCATCTTTGCACTACTGGCCAAAGAGAACCCATAGTTGCGATCATACCAATAATCTACCCATCTTTACACTCAAGTCAAAGAAAAATTTCTTCACCAAAATTATAAAAATGTTATATATTATAGTAAAAATAATATGATCAAAACATGGATTTAATTTCAAGAGTAAAATTCATAAATCAACGATAATTTGGTCAGAAAAAAAAAACCAATTTTATCGTGAATAGTGCCCCGTGAATAGTAACTCATGAATAGTAATTCATAAATAGTAACCCCGACATAAAAAAGGTAGAAATTCCACAATAAAATCCATACCAATATTTCGGTATAATGATATTGAAAGAATAACATTTCTTAAACTTATAAATAATTTATTTTAATTGTTTACACTTTACTAAATAATGCATTTAATCATCCTAAAATGCCAAACTCATAAGATTTCATCACCAATAACCAAAACCCTCATCAAAAATTTGCATATACTTCATATAGGATTCTCAAGCCATAAAATCCTATTTTTTTCAATTTTCTTACTTCACATAACATATTTAATTCATTTACTCATAACTAGTCCATTTTCATGAAAAATTCCAAATCAGTCCCAAAAATATTTCTTTTTTGGGATTTAGCAAAATATAGTCCCATATTGAACATATATTTTTCCTGAAATTTTTAAAATTCATTTACTATTTTCATATGGCCAAAACTGCCGAATATTTAGACATTTATCATAAATTGTATTTTTGTGCAAAAATTCGAAATTTCTGAGTATATACATTATATACATGTACTCCCAATAAAAATTTTACCAATTTTGGAGTTAACCACAAGGAGTTATAAGGGTTTACTTTTAAAATAGTCTTTTCCTATAAAATTCATAACTCCTAATCTATAAATCCAAAAATCGTCATTTTTGGACACAATCTAGAAAACTCATCAAATTATCATTTCAAATTTTTCCAGAATTTTTGAAGGTCAGAAAAATTATGAAACTGAAAAACATAACAACCCTTAAAATCTCTTACCTCAAAATAACAGTACTTCTGATCGGAATATCGATATAAGGCTGAAGAAAACTTACACTGATAAATAAAAAACTCATAAAGTATCTAAATACTCATAAAATACGCTCGATAATATAGAGAGAGAAAGAGAGAAAACTTATGTTTCTGGTGTGATTTTCAATTCTAACTTAGCCCTCTATTTATAGAAAAATATTAGCACGCCGAAACAGACTTGACCTGCTACCTAATGGCTTTACCTGCTACTATTGTCACCCACCATATTTGAAATAAAATTCAGCACGTTTCTTCACCAACCACAAGTGGGGCTCACTCAATTCTAGAATTTTCCACCAAAATCATTTATAAACCTAATTTCCGAATCAGTCACCTCTTAAAATTCATAACAAATTATACATTCATTTTTAACGGTTCAAAATTTGTGGACATATACTCAACTTATATAGGTATAACATATCCAAAAATCACAATGATCCAACGGTCGAATTAAAAATTATAACTCACGCAATATATCTCAAAAACACTGGTTTAATTTTTAATACCTCCATTTCGATAAAAATACTGATAAAACACCTCAACATTAACTCCTTCATTTTTAACCACAATAAATATATCCAACATTTATATCTACATAAAATAAATATTTTCTTATCATATGAATCAATAATTAATTATTCACAAATAATATTACAGAATCACATTTATGACAATCAGGCCGTTCCTAGGAAAGAGGGGGCTTTCCAATAAGGATTTCACCTTACTGGCGCGCAATTAGGTGACCAAACCTCTCCTTAACTGAACTTTCTAGACATTGCCAATAATGTTATCTAATAATATTATTCAAATAATATGAATTATTGATCTGATAATGAGAAATACTGTGCAGTGATAATTATTGAAACAACAATAATATAAAATATCAACGCAACAATTATTGAATCAATAAAATAAAATATTGAACAAAGAATTCATCAGTAACAATTATTGAGTGGTGTCTTCTTACGTAAGGATTAATAATTCATCAATCTCAGTGCAATACCGGTGCTTCTTTATGCAAACCACGCCGACATCGTGTATTTTTAACCCCGTGTATTCCAATGTTGTTAGCATGGTGAATAAGACGTACTGTTATTTGTAAAAATTTAAATTTATCGTTTTCTTCATTCGACAATTATGGGGCCCACAAATGGCTGCGCCGTCGTACAAATATTTTCCGACAGAAAGAATATTCCACGACCAAACGAATATTCTCCTACATCAATGAATATTTTATAACCACTTGCTTATTTTGAAAAATTTACACATTTCACCCATAACCAAAGCATTATATCACTACAAGAAATCACACAAAAAATGACGCTAAAATTTGTCACATAAAATTCATTTTTCGTCACTAAAACATTTGGTGACGATTGTTAATCGTCACAGAGACCGTCCCTGTATGAGCGTGGTATTAGGTTTATTTTGACAATATTTGATTTCACTAAATGTTTTAACTTATGGTGACGATCTACATCATTGTCAATATAATTAATTACTTTTAGTGACGTTAATAACGTCACTATTTGAATGAAACTTTCGTCACTCTATATTATGTTTCGTCATCAAAACTTGGTGCATTAAATGACAAAAATTATTTTTCGTCATTAAATGATATTGTTTTAGTGACGAAAAATATGTTACTCTATTTAAATCTTCTAATTTTAATGACGAAAATATTGTCATATTTATGATTATTCTTTCGTCATGTTATTGTGTTTATCGTCACCAAAAATAAAAAAATAAATGACGACAGAACAATTCGTCACCTAATAATATATTTAACATGACAATTATGTCGTTGTCATTTCATATTTTAAATAATATTACAAAATAATTTATCATCAAAGAGTTACTTTTTGGGACACATTTTTCAATGTCACTAATTGAATACGTATGGTAACGATACATCTCGTCACAGAAAGAGTTATTAATAGTGACAAAATTAGTTGTTATGACTAAATGAATATATAATAGTGACGATATAGTTTGTCATTAAAGAGTAATTTTCTATGACACATTTTTTTATGTCACTAATTGAATACTTATGGTGATGATAGAACTCGTCACATAAAGAGCTATTAATAGTTAGAAAATTAAAGGTCATTTGACAGCATAATTCGTCACCAAATAGTTAATATTAGTGACAAGATCAATTGTCATAACTAAATAAATATATATAATGACAATACTATTAATTCTAAAGAGTTAACATTATTCGTCATTAAATTTTAATTTTCATTGACCAAATATTATTCGTCAATAAATGACCAAATAGTGGTCATATTAAGTTGTTTGACATTCAAAATGTATTGTTACATCAACAATTTTCAATTAAAAAAATATAATACATTTAGTGAGCTTTTTAAATCAACTTTACACATGTATATAATATAAGAGACAAAAGGCAATAAACATTTAAAATAAAAAATAATTATCTTATAAAAAATAGTAAATTCACTAATACAACAAAATACCCAACTAGCTAGGCAATAAACAGTTGCTTAAATAATCTAAGTTCCACAAAACCAAATTATATAATCCAAAAAACTGAAATTCTAAAATCCATATCCTAAGAAAATGATTAATTAAAACCTTTAACCTTGTGGTTATTGACCTTCCAGAAAAACTCTATCTGCAAATCAAAAAACATAAATCAGCCAAATAGTTATGAAATTAAAAAAGAAATCTATATAAAGAAAGAAGTTTAAATAATAAATTATGAATTTACCAGAACTATAGCTATACCAGCATTATATCAACCAAAATTCCTATGAACCCAACTAATTGGGCAATATAACCACACGCAGAAGCAACTGCAAAAATAACTAGTATAATAATTACTTTAGATCATGGTTTGAGCCAAGCCAGTGTGATATTACGTGGTCAAAGAGAGAGGGGAACAAAAAACACTAAAACAGGCAGCTCCTTAATGAACATATGATAAATTGTTTTACTGAAAGAGATATAAAAGTTTACCATCACTAGATGAGTAACATTCTTCAACAGATTAGAATTTAAATGTACCGAGAACATAGAGAACTATTGAACCGGGAAGAGATGTGTAATGGTTACTAAGATTGCTAACTTATTCATCCCCAATTAATCTTCTGGAAAACACAAGTTCAATCTCTATTCAAACACAAATACATAAATTAGAAAGCAAAACCAAGGAACTATGATAATACTAACATTTCCCTATGTAATTATATATCTATAGTGGATGCTTGTATATATGCCTGTGCACTTGCACTTGAGCAGCGTCCCCCCCTTTGACACATTGCCAATATACTCCTCAAAAAACATCTTTCAGTGTCTCAATTATCATGCCTCCAGCCCATAAAAGAAACAAAAAAGGAAGACGAATTCCACCATAAAAAGAAGAAAAACACCTATACACAGCTTGAGTTAAGATTATCTGATAAAGCCATAAATAATTTAATTATGTTTTCTGTCTTTTTCCATATTACCTTTCTTCTTATAGCGATTTTACTACTAATTTTATACAATATATGCAATTACACTAGTAAATGTCAAAGCCCCAACCCCAGCAGGCTGAAGAAACATCAATTGCACAATGACACTCGCAACAACTTTTAAGAGTTCAAACTAAGCCTGCAACCTAAATACATGAGTAATCTGTTTATTCATCAGTAACAGAAGACCCTTTTGGTATAATTAGTTTACCTAGGGCCTAGGGGGGCATGTAAAAAGCACAAGGTAGTCGAGCATAATCACATTTCAACTTCCACTGTGAAGATATTCAAGTACAATTTCAAAGTCTGCCTGCTAGATTAGTCTATGTTTCTTGTCTTTCTGTTATGCTGTCAGCATAATATTTCTTCCATGAAACCTTGTAAACTTAGCACATACAGACTTGCAATAAACCCCAAATAGTATCCAAAACATTTTTAATACGATACATCATAGCATATAATTAGATACTTGAGGCAATGTTACAAGACACTCAACAGTATATTCAAAGAAGCAGCCTGGTACATGTCACCAATACAAAAATAGGAACACTAATAATTCATGTCGATTACTCATCAACATGGTCAAAATTTTCCATAAAGACATGCAAACTATCAGCATAATCTGAGAAGTATTGTTACCTTTAAGCCAGTGGCACTAATCTTTTCAGCCAATTAGTCTACAGCCACGTTACTTGGAGCACATACTAAAACCTGATAAGCGAAAAAGCTATCAGACAGTGAAATACAGAATAGCTAACACAAAAAACAATGGGAAAACATGCCATAAACTTACCTGCCCTTGTCCCTGTTTTGCCATATGATATGTAGCAATGCAACTCGGTGATATGTATAACTTTCATAACTTTACAAAATTGTGAAGTTTGTCAACTTCACGGCATCCAAATCCGTCCATGAGTATTATGCTAATGAACCCTTGCTTACTTTGCAAAATTTTACGCGGTGATTTGATATAATATTATTTCGAACAGTGTTAAGACGAAATAATATTACTTCAACAGTGTTAAGACGAAATAATATTAACAGGAAATATGTTATAAACCTTGTCCCCAAAAAAAAACTTCAATAATAAGTAATATCAGGAGCTGTGAATTTTACCTGTCCAGCAATATCAGGAGCAGAACCATGTATGGGTTCATATAGTCCAGGTCCCTACAGATCCAAAATGTCCACAATGAAGAAAATAAATTTATTCAACTAAACTTACTTTCTGTGAAAGAACATAAATAATTTCTTCTGATCTTAAGGAAAAATGGAAGCTTTGGCAAGGAACAAATGATTTCTCATTACCGATTCACCAAGACTAGCAGATGGAAGCATCCCAATGCTTCCATTAACATTGAAGCCTCATCCGATAAAATATCACCAAATATGTTGTTGGTGACAATCGTATCAAACTGCAAAATACTTTACAGACGGCCAATAAAAAGATTCATTAATGTGCTAGTATTTCCAGGGTATTAGCATTTACAGCAACATCATCATAAACAAATGCTACAATTCTAGATTAGTGCATAACGAAAGCTCCATACTTCAAATTCAAAACAAATCTACAATTCAAAATTTTATTCTACAAACAATATCCAGCCAATACAATCACAGAATTAAGGCATCTTAAATTCTACAACTCTATTAATTTTTGATAATCTCCCAGAGCTCAACAAAGAACCACATATCAAAAAAATACCCCTAACACTAGCAATTGTTCCTCTTATCATTCAAAAATTTTGTCGACAGTCAATTAACTCCTTAAAAAGACACATAATTTTGCTAATTAAAATACACAGTGATCACAGATTAATCCCACATACATGCACAAATACACATACACTTGCATATATAAAATCTGAACTGAATTTTACCTGTTTATGAATAAGTTGGCCATTCAGAGAGTAAATTAACAAATACCCACACGAGGTAGGGCAAGAACCCTAACATCATCAAACACCAACCATTCAATGGCAGAGATGTATTCGGCCTCGATTGGGGAGAGATTAGGTCGGATCCTGACCCAAGAACTTAACGCATCAAAAGCGTTGTTGGACCATTCGAGAAGGAGGACAATGGAGTAGTTGGCTAGGGCGAGAGAATGGGTGTCGAGGGCGGATATGAGGTTAGGGTTTTCGACGAGCCAACCTTCTTTTCCCGCACCCAGTTCGCCCAGATCGACACAGGCAATCAAACCCGCATCGGTTGTATGACTTCGTCGAGCCATTATCTTCTAGGGTTAGGGCTTATCGGAACATGGTTGGTTGATCTTAGTCAGAGATGGTATCCTTATGAACCAAGTCAGGCCTGAACTCTGGTTTATGGAGAGAGATTACACTAAGAAGGTGAAGTTGACAAAGTGAGTAGTGTTATCAAGCCGTGAGTCTGTGACTTCAATTCCTCTAAAACTTTAGCGTTTTTATTTTTGTGCTCCGTGTTTTTTACATAGATAACATTTTTTTTTTAAAATGTTATCTATTTAAAACCAAAAAATTACTTTTATAAATACATAACGTTTTTTCATATGTATCTACAACGTTTTGTTAAAAAACGTTGTAAAAAAAAATACCACAACGCTTTTTATAAAAACGTCATCTTTTAAGTGTTGTCTTTTTATAGTTTTGTACTAGTGAGAATATCATCATACTAGCCATAATATCAGATCAAGCCAGTGTTAAAAGTTGGACACAAATAAATAAACACGAAAACAGTCTTCGATAAGATTCAAGTTGGTAATTTACCCATGGTAAGAAAGAGAATAGGAAAATGAAGTGACCCAAGAGAAAGGAAAGAGTTACCCAAAAGCAAGACACCTCTATCCCCAAAAACAAACAAACAAGCAGAAGTGCTCAATGTAGCTAATGCTATTGCAAGGAGAAACAACAGAAACACAAAATGAATTCTTGTTACTATAAAATTCCAGCATCTAAATAAATGTCTTCAATTTCTCAATATCAAATTTAGATGCTGGAAAAGGCTGACTATACACATCATTAATCCAGGAAATTGGTCAGACATCAAAATAAACTGCTACTAAAAAAATACTGGATAAAAACCTTTTTAACCAATATTGATTTTTGCCTTGCCTAATTCCAGAAGGTTAAAAAAAGAAAAGGCAAGGAGTTGGGGAAATCTTGCCACACTACTGTCATGCATCAATCACTAATCGTTGCACAACAATTACATTGCCAGGATTGTAAAATGTAACAACCAAACCCATTATGTGATCATATGTAAAGTGTGATAGTGTAGGACACATATCAAAGAGGAATATCATAGTAAGGTGATTAAAGTACTTGATGTGTTTCAAGGATAGGATCAAGGGAACACGAACCATGACTTTAGACCACATTATTATTAAATAAAGTGATAGAACTGGAATTTAAATGTTTAAGCAAGATAATCTTAAAAATTTTGTTGAGGCTTGCAAATGCTGTCCTACAAACTCAAAGGTATCTTCACTGTAATTTTCACACTGACAGTAAGTTGCACATTTAATATGAATCTGATAAAGGGGTTAGTGACTGTAATTTAACAAGACCAAAATAATAACATTATAAAATATCTAACCAAATCTAAATCAACCACGGAATACTAACAAACTTGAAACCAAAATAAAGTCATCCACAAGTTTTTATATTCAACCTTATCTCTTATTTCCTTTTACCTAGTATGAAAAATAGCAGCATAGAAACTTCATAAAACATCAAAAGCTTAAATCCATAAACAGAACACGACACCAATATATTACAACTAAGAGAGTAATTCGTTCTTGAATCAAAATAAAGATCCAATTTTTAACTTCCCTACACTCACTGAACCACCAAACGTATACAGAAATATTCATCAATAATAAATCAAAAAGTACCTCTCAATTGAACCTGATGAGACCGAATTGATATTAGTGCCACCATCCTCACCATAAACCCCAATTGGATGCAAATTCGACATAGATATTGAAGAATTCGTAGACCCAAACGACGAATTGGTCTCCAAAACCATGGACTCCGACCCAATATCTAATATCTAACAACGTATTCTTAGCCTCCTCGCCAATACTTAAACTCTCACCCTGAGCTTCCATTGAAGAATCCGAAAGGCCCAACCCTTCAAAACCCTTCAACCCGTTACCAATACCCGCACCAGCAGACTGCCCTCTCTGGATCAACACGTGCTCTTCAGCGCATCGGAGAACCAAGACTCTGATTTTGGGTCGAGGAGTATGGTACCGACTGATTCGACCTTTGTAGGAAAGAGGAACAATCTGATGCGGGAGGGTGTAGAGGTGGAGGATGGGACAATGGGCTGAGATGAAAGAAGACCGACGAAGGAGATATTCAAAACCACTATGCAAATCTAACCCATAGTTTCGTGCTTTCAGGTCTGGGTTGAGCGACGGGGAGAGAGTTAGGTTAGGGATGACTGAGGAAGATGAGTTTGGGGAGAAGGGGTGGGTATCGGCCTTCTTTGTTTTTTTTAAAAGTCTCCGTATTTCATTTGTCAAAACCTCCGTGTTTTTTAACTTACAACGTTTTCTTAGAACGTCATTTGATTTTAATTTAATTCATTTCCTAATCTTTAAATTTTGTTTTATTTATTTCTAAATAATTTTCCAATTAACTTTCATAGTTAAAGTTTTATTTTAACTTAACAACTCATATCATATTATATGAATACAATATTCAAATATAATATATATTATTTATTTTATTATGCTTATTTTACATAATATTAAAAAATGTATTACTTACATCTTTGTATGAAAATTATATTTTCCATAGTAATGCTTTGTATTAAAATAATTCTATATTAAAATTATTTTAATACCCTTTCTTAAATAAAAATTACTATTAGAATTTAATATTCAAAATTATTTTTAATTGATCGTCTCTTTTATGAAAGATTTAGTTAAGTAATAAATCATGCAATAAAAATATATATATATATATATATATATATATATATATATATATATATATATATATTTATCACACATACGCGTTATTATACGCATTATAGTCACTTATTATGTATCACATATTCAATATAGTATATATTAAAATTAAAAAAATATTTTAATAAATTCTTATTTTAATATATACTGAACATTTGAACTATTACATTATCTTTTGTCAACACTCTAAATGCATACATAACTTATAGAGCAGCCTTATGAATTTAAGTCTCCTGATACACGAAATCATTATTCTCATATTTTTTTTCAAGAATGCAGAACCATTCTATGATGTTGATTCACTACACTTACTAATCAAATCTATGAAATTGCTTCGTCAAAAATTTAAACCAAATAGTGATTTAGATTATCAAAATTGTACAAGATCATCAACAACAATAGCAACCATCAACAACAATGACATGAAATCATTCCAAAAACGTAGTTGTTCAATTAGACCAACTAGTAATCAATTCAAATAAAAATCTAGAAACATACCTAAAATGTCAAATAATTTCTGCCTTCAAATTGGGATTATTGAAAATTGATAATGGAGGTTCTTGACTAAATGGAGGCTGCCAATGATAAAAGGAAGACCGGTGACATCGCTTGGATACAAGTTTATTCGGGAAATTTTTTGCCTCCATATAAAAATGTGACGTCATTGCATACTTTGTCACTAAATATAAGGATTTATGACGAACCAATGTTGTCACTTATCCACTTATCTAATTAGTGGCCTTATTTATTATCTCTAAATCATATAAAATTGGTATTTGTGACAATAAAAATTGTCATAATTTATTAATTTTTCGTCTTTACAAAATTGGCTCCAAAATTTCTTAAATTTTTTTTGCCTCCAAATCAAATTGTGACGATATTACGTACTTTGTCACTAAATATAAAAATTTATGACGAACCATTTTTGTCACTTATCCATGCATCTAATTAGTGACCCACTATTATCTCGTCATATAAAATTGGTATTTATGACAATATAAATTGTCATAAATTATTATTTTTTCGTCTTTAAAAAATTTCCCTCCAAAAGTTTTCAAAATTTTTTTGCCTACAAATAAAATTATGACGATATTATGTACTTTGTCACTAAATATAATAATTTATGACGAATTATTTTTGTCACTTATCCACTCATTTAATTAGTGACAAACTATTATCTCGTCATATAAAATTTGTATTTATGACAATACAAATTGTCATAAATTATTATTTTTTTCGTCTTAAAAAATTTTCCTCCAAAAGTTTTCAGAAAAATTTTGCCTCCAAATAAAATTGTGATGAATTTGTATTTGGCGTCACTAAATGTGAATATTAGTGACGAAAGCACATTGTCACTAAATTTTATAAATAATTAATGACAAACTATTATTTTGTCATCGAAAAAAATATTTGGTGACAATAAATATTGTCATCAATTATTACAAAATGTCACTAAAAGGTTTCTCTCCAAAATTTTGGTGCGAAATTCTACCTCCAAAATAACTTGTGACGAAATTTTCTTAATCGTCATCAAATGTGTAAATTAGTGACGATATAAATGATTAATAGTAACAAAATTAAAGGTTGTCACAAAAGTAAAAGTTTTAGTGACGATTATGAATTTCGTAATTATTAATTAACAAATTGTGACAAAAATTTGTGCGTGGCAAAAAATTCGTCATAAAATGTGTGATTTCTTGTAGTGTATCAAATTAACACCTTATTATTCACAATAATAAATAGAGGAAATTCGATTTTATTCATTAAAAAGTTGGGGTCTTACAACCTCCCCTCCTTATGAAATTTCATCCCCAAAATTTACATACCTGGTATTTCGAAGAGTTGAGAATACCTTGCTATCATTTCAGATTCTATCTCCCCGGTCATCATGATTTCTCCATTGCTCATCTCCCGTGATAACTTCATTTGGGTTCCTCACTTGTTGGGAAGTCATGACAACCGCTCTCCCTTGAACTACCAGGTTTTGACTTATCTGGGGCAGCATTTGGTGTCATCACTACCGTTGGAATATACTTTTCTATAGGGCATATTCCACCCTCAACTGCTTCGTCGTACTCCTGATTCATGATCTGAATCATCAATCTTCGATCCATATCGAATTGAGGTTGACCGCTCTGTACAGGGTAATTCAAAACTCGATGTTGGGTTCTCCCAATTGCTATCCAAAAAGAGAAATACATATCATATATTTTTATCCTTCTTAGATCGAACATCTCTTTCCACACTATCAATGCGTCGTGCGACTTTTACCCATGCATCACTCACTCTCACTCGTTCAATTGTTTCTTCTTTCACATTTCGATTTGACTTTATCATCTTATACTCGCTTGAAAGAATGCTTACATTCAAGCATCACATATCGGGTAACACAAGCTTGAATTGTTGCATCCTTTTGCTCCACGATCGTCTGCCGTTCTTCAACCTGCTCTTCTAACTCATGAATACGATTTTGCAATTCTACATTTCGATCATAAAATTCTTCTAATAAATTCTCCTCAAGTTCTTCTTCTTCCTCACTCTCAGCTGCTACCTCTGCGACTAGCTCAGGTGCAACTATTAATTCTTCCCTTACCACAAGAATATCTCTAATTCCTTCTTCGCCTGACATCACATTATCATAGTTGGTGATTATAGGTATCCCCACGGTCTCATTCACTCCATTGTTAACATTCTCAACTGTCATTCTCAAATACTGCCATAATATTGCCATAAAACAAGGGTTAATTTAACAAATTAACGTATCACATAATATCTGTATATTACGACCGACCAACAAATAAGCTTAGGTAGGACACACTAGCGAAGGATTTACTCATCTCTCCCCTCCTAGTTCTATTCCCCGATCTCCGCCAAAGACCATATCCCTAAGCTCTGATACCAACTGTGACAGCCCCAAAATAGGTCCAATCCATCCAACCTATTCTGAGTCGCCAAATACATGGTACAGAAAATAACTACAACTTTATTACAACAATTGTCGTGCAAAATACAACAACACATATGCTGTGAGTTTTGATACAAATATATACCAACTGTGACTTTTATCCCAACCTTGGATAGCACGTCACAATGGCACCTTACATAAAGGTATAGTCAAAACTATTTTAGAAATTAAAACCTTTGGAAAGTGCTCAAGGAAACCTTCGTACATGGGAGGCCACGCGTTTAGGTTATGATAGATATCATATGTCCACAGAATTATCCTTGGTTGACCCAATAGACCCCAAAGAAAAATGAGAAGATTACTATCGTGTTCTTTCCAATGGTGAGTCTTCTCTTGACATATAACTATCTCCACTGTCTCCAGTTGAAAATTAAATTTCAAATAAACTCCAAGATCATATAAGTAGTGCTCATTAGATATACTCAAGAAGTGGATGTGCACAACCCTGTCTTATGATAACACGAGGTTGTATGTCACTAGACATCTTGTATGATAGTGGCAAAACACCCTTCTAACGTTGGGTTCGCCTCACCCTATTTGATTCACCAAATATAACTACTAAATGATGTATAAAATACAACACACTTTTCTATACTGTTTAGGGAGAACTTCCACCGCTAGAGACCACCGTTCTATTCCTCATTATCCCCTTTCGACCCATTTACACTCTTATTACCTGAAAGGAATTGTGAAGCAAAAGGGTGAGCACAACTAGCCCAGTAAAGAATATCATGACTAAAGATAAATAAATTATCAATAGTCTTCGTCAGTAATAAATCATAGATTTAGAACATATGGTAGATGATAAAAAAATTCAACCATAGTTGCAGTGGAACGAGCAATCCATTAGAAAAGTCAAATAGACCATAAAGTCTATTATCTTCTCTAAGTTAAAAGTCCACCAACAATGTTTTATCCCTGTAACATCAATCAACAGTTCTTGTCCATAATCATGTGAATAACTCATAATCATAATTGTAGTTCTAAATTCCTCTTCGTACCCAGGACGAAGATAATTTTCATCACCTGTCTTTACCTGAAACATCAAAGATCATGGTTATACCAAATCACAGTTCCTGTTCATAATCATACGAATAAATTCATCTTTGCACTATGGGCCAAATATATTCATCAACAGTTCATCTTTGCACTACAGACCAAAGATATTCAACAACAGTTCATCTTTGCACTACGGGCCAAAGATATTCAACAATAGATCATCTTTGCACTACTGGACAAAGAGAACCCATAGTTACGATCATACCAATAATCTACCCATCTTTACACTCAAGTCAAAGAAAAATTTCTTCACCAAAATTATAAAAATGTTATATATTATAGTAAAAATAATATGATCAAAACATGGATTTAATTTCAAGAGTAAGATTCATAAATCAACGATAATTTGGTCAGAAAAAGAAACCAATTTTATCGTGAATAGTGCCCCATGAATAGTAACTCGTGAATAGTAACTCATGAATAATAATTCATAAATAGTAACCCCGACATAAAAAAGGTAGAAATTCCACAATAAAATCCATACCAATATTTCGGTATAATGATATTGAAAGAATAACATTTCTTAAACTTATATATAATTTATTTTAATTGTTTACACTTTACTAAATAATGCATTTAATCATCCTAAAATGCCAAACTCATAAGATTTCATCACCAATAACCAAAACCCTCATCAAAAATCTGCATATACTTCATATAGGATTCTCAAGCCATAAAATCCTATTTTTCCAATTTTCTTACTTCGCATAACATATTTAATTCATTTACTCATAACTAGTCCATTTTCATGAAAAATACAAAATCAGTCCCAAAAATATTTCTTTTCTGGGATTTAGCAGAATATAGTCCCAGATTGAACATATATTTTTCCCATAATTTTTAAAATTCATTTACTATTTTTCATATGGCCAAAGCTATAGAATATTTAGACATTTATCATAAATTGTACTTTTTGTGCAAAAATTCAAAATTTACATAGTATATACATTATATACATGTACTCCCAATAAAATTTTTACCAATTTTGGAGTTAACCACAAGGAGTTATAAGGGTTTACTTTTAAAATAGTCTTTTCCTATAAAATTCATAACTCCTAATCTATACATCCAAAAATAGCCATTTTTTGACACAATCTAGAAAACTCATCAAGTTATCATTTTAAATTTTTCCAGAATTTTTGAAGGTCAAAAAAATTACAAAACTGAAAAACATAACAACCCTTAAAATCTCTTACCTCAAAATAACAGTACTTCTGATCGGAATATCGGTATAAGGCTGAAGGAAACTTGCACTGATAAATAGAAACTCACAAAGTATCTAAATACTCACAAAATACGCTCGATATATAGAGAGAAAGAGAGAAAGCTTATGTTTACGGTGTGATTTTCAATTCTAACTTAGCCTCTATTTATAGAAAAATGTTATGCATGCAAAGCAGACTTGACACGCTGCACGATGGCTTTACCTGCTACTATTGCTACCCACCACATTTGAAATAAAATTCAGCACATTTCTTCACCAACCACAAGTGGGGCTCACTCAATTCTAGAATTTTCCACCAAAATCATTTATAAACCTAATTTCTGAATCAGTCACCTCTTAAAATTCATAATAAATTATACGTTCATTTTTAACAGTTCAAAATTTGTGGACATATACTCAACTTATATATGTATAATATATCCAAAAATCACAATGATCCAACGGTCAGATTAAAAATTATAACTCACGCAATATATCTCAAAAACACTGGTTTAATTTTTCATACCTCCATTTCGACAAAAATACTGATAAAACACCTCAACATTAACTCCTTCATTTTTAACCACAATAAATATATCCAACATTTATATCTACATAAAATAAATATTTCCTTATCATATGAATCAATAATTAATTATTCACAAATAATATTACTGAATCACATTTATGACATGACCGGTAGTTCCGAGGAAAGAGGGGCATTCAATAAGGATTTCTCTCTTCTTGGCGCACGCAATTAGGTGACCAAACCTCTCCTTGATGAGAACTTTCTAGACATTGCCAATAATGTTATCTAATAATATTATTCAAATAATATGAATTATTGATCGATAATGGAAAATCTTGTCAGATGACAATTATTGAAACAATAATAATATAAAATATCAACGAAGCAATTATTGAATCAATAAAATAAAATATTGAACAATAATTATTATAACAAGTATTGAGTAGTGCCTTCTTATGTAAGAATTAATAATTCAAAAATATTGTGTAAAAGCGTATGGTGTCTTTCTTTGTGCAACCACGCGTATTCGTATTTTAACCACTGTGTATTCAACGAGTGTTAGCGGTGTGAATAACTATGCCGTTATTTTTAAAAATTCAAATTTGTCATTTTTTTATCCGACAATTATGGGGCCCACAAATGGCTGCGCCATCGTACGAATATTCCCCGACAGAAAGAATATTCCATGACCAAACGAATATTCTCCGACATCAATGAATATTTTATAACCACTTGCTTATTTTAAAAAAATTTCACATTTCACCCATAACCAAAGCATTATATCAAATTAACACTTTATTATTCACAATAATAAATAGAGAAAATTCAATTTTATTCATTAAAAAGTTGGGGTCTTACATATACCATTCAATACTATCCTGAAAAAGTGAACGTAGTAACTGACGCGTTGAGTAGATGATCATATGCAGGTACGAGTGCGATATTGTCACACACAAAGACCCATTTCGTATAACTTACAAATAATGGAGATAGAGTTAAAAACTCTAGGGACCCACGTGAAGATGACGAATATACTATTAGAATCGACTTTAATCGATAAAGTTAAAGCTGCTCAAGCTACAGACCCGGAGCTGATGAATATGAAGAAGAAAGTACAAGAATGTATTATTCTAGAAGCAAGAGTCGATGAAGAGATGAAATCTCAAATCTCGATTTAATGGTCCATTTAAATCCTCGACTGAGTAGGAACTATGGCCTATAGACTCGTCTTACCGCCAAGTATGTCTCGTGTCCATAACATTTTTTTCATATCTATGTTACGTAAATATTTGGAAGACCCAAACCACATTATTGAATTAGAACCAGATGAGATAGTTGAAGATTTAACGTATGAAAAGGTACCTGTTAAAATCTTGGATAAGAAGGAACATATTCTATGCTCAAAGGTTATACCTCAAGTTAAAATTTTATGGAGAAACCATGATATTGAGAAAATGACTTGGGAATTAGAATCTGAAATAAAAACAAGGTATCCTCACCTCTTCGACATATCAGGTATGTACATCAATTTCGAGGACGAAATTTTATGAGAAGAGAAGGTTGTATGACCCCAACTTTTTATGAATAAAAATTTAATTTTCTCTAAATATTATTTTGAATAATAAGGTGTAATTTGATATAATGGTATAGTTATGGGTGATATGTGCAACTTTTGCAAAGTAAGCAAGTTGTCATAAAATATTCGTTTGGTCGGAGAATATTCTTTTTATCGGGAATATCCGTATGATGGCACAATCATTGGTGGACCCCACATAATGGAATAACTGTCGGATATAGAAAGCGACAGAAATAACCTTTTTATAAAAAATAACGACAAAACTTTTATCGTTAAACTGTTGAAATACTCGGTGATAAAAGTAAATGCGAATCTGGCGTGGTTGCACGATGCTTTACGGTATTATACAATATCTCTGATTATTGATACTTACGTAAGAAGTCACTCAGTTTTATTCAATTATTACAACAGTAGTTGCTGCATAGTATCTCATATTATTGATTCAATTATTGTCTCAGTATTATCTGCACAATATTTTATATTATTAAATCAATAATTGAGACGACACGGTTATTCATATTATTATTTGCATTGTTGACAATGTCTAGAAAGTTCTGTCAAGGAAAGGGCTTAGGTTATTTAAGTGGGCGCCAATAAAGATAAATCCTTATCGGAAAGCCCCCTCTTTCCTGGAAATGATCTGGTTGTTAATATTGTGAGTTATAATATTAATGATGAATAATTGTTGAAAGATTAAAAATGTGTTTATTGAAGATAAGTGATTTATGGTAAATATTTATTCAATTTTTAATATAAATAGAGGGGTGTTTCATAAAGTATTTGTTGTAAGTTTGCTTATTACATGGACTCCCACTTACTCATTTTTCAAAATTGTCGGTAGAAAGTTGTCTCAGTTTTGTTTTATTATTATTATAATAGTAATAAAACAGAAAACTTTTTATATAAAACAAAATACTTTTTATATTATATATAAAGTTATTCATTTTATTAGATTATAAATAGAATATATTATATTTTATATAAAATTTTTGTTTTATTAGAATATTTTATTGCACAGTGATGAATAGTAAAAATCAGAAAATTTGTCGAATTCGCCTGTGAAAATTTTCTTCTGTTCACCCGTGAATTTTTTTTAAATAGTGCTCTGCCATTCTCCTATAAATAGGATCCTTAGTTAAGAAATGAAAATCACACCAGAATCAGAGAATTCTTCTTCTATAATATTGTGGGTATTTCTTTCTAGTATAAGGATACTTTGAGTGTAGCAAATAGTGCAAGTTTTCTTCAAGAATATCTCCGCTATACCAGTCAGATTTAGTCTCCTGCTAAGGTAAAGGATGTTATTTTCTTTCATATTCGTTCGTGATATTACTTAATATTCGTAAGGGGTACTATTTATTTCATATTCGTAAGAGATATTATTGTTCGTATTCGTAAGGAATATTATTTTCGTTCAATATTCGTAAGGAATGTTATTTTTGTTCAATATTCGTAAGGAATATTATTTTTGTTCAATATTCGTAAGGGGTATTATTTTCATTCAATATTCGTAAGAAATATTATTTTCTTCCATACTCTATAGTTTGTAAGTAATATTATTTCGTTTCATATTCCTAAATCTAGATCTACACTTATTTTGATAAGTATTGCTTCTATAATCCCTGAAATTAGTAGAATATCATTGAATTTTGCGCTTCATCTAGTATCGTTTTATTAAAATATTGGTATGAACTTTCTTATTAAATTTCAATATTTTCACTCGGGGTACTATTCACTCGGGTACTATTCACTTGGGTACTATTCCTGAGTATTATTCATATGTACTATTCATACGGTACTATTCACTTGGGTACTATTCACGATAAAATTGGTTTTTTTTCTGTCCAAATTATTTTTGATACTGAATATCATTCTTGAATTTTACTCCACAATTAATTATCATGTTGACAATTTGGACATTCTTAAACTCTGGATAAATTTAATTATAAATTTTTAATATTTATCCTTGATCTCACTTGATTGAATTCTTATATCTTTGTCATCATCCTCATGCTTATATTGTGGTGAAAGTCATTTTTGGCCCGTAGTGCATAGATGGACTGTTGATTGGTATGATTATGACCAGGAATTGTGTATTGATATAATCATGACCTGTAATGTTACAGACAAATGATGTTGTGAAAGTCCTCTTTGGCCCATAGTGCATAGATGGACAGTTGTTTGGCTTGTTCATGACCACTGGTGATACTAACAAATATCATTGGTCCGTAGTGTATGGATAATTCGATGATGTGAAATATTTATTGAGTTATGTTACAGAGATAAAATATTGATGATGAATTTTTAAATAATAGAAGATAGTAGACATCATGCTCTACTTGACTCTTCTAATGGATTGCTTATTCCGCTGCAGTTGTTGATCTAAAACTTGTTGTCTATTGTATTCTATCAGATTTTTCTCTGATGAGGACTAAGGATAATTTTTTCTGCATTATCTTAGTCATAATATTCTTTACTAGGCTAGTTGAGTTCACCATTTTCTTTCATTGTTCTCTTCAGGAAATGAGAATATAGCTGAGACTAGTCAAGGAATGAAGTGATGATCCAAAATGATTGCTATAGTAGTCCTCACTTCTATAAATATAGTGTGATAATAATTTTAATGAGGACTTTATTTGAGTTTGGATATTGTCTACGAGACAATATTCGTTTTAAAACTCACAGTTTACGTTTTGTCATATTTTACACAACAGTTAATAAATTTATAAATGAAGTTGTATTTGATTTATGTACTCTATTTTTGACGACTCAGAATGGAGTGTGTGGACCTATTTTGGGGGTGTCACAATTAGCATATTGAATTGATTTGATATACATATATGCATACATACACACATTGAATTGATTTGATATAACTAAATTGTATAAAGTAAATATCAAATATCAATAATAGACGTAACAAGATGAACAATTAAATGAAAAGTTTTAAAACTAATTAAATGAACAAAAAACATTGACAAGGGCATAACACCTGTATCAATTTATAATGCAATGTGGTAATAAAACTAATAAAATCAGTACAACCCAGAGACATTAAGAATTGCGAAACTTTAATATTCATTAAGATATGCAGAATTTTAAAACAATAAGGCCTTCCTATCTAATTATGAGAAATACTACGATCTAAAACGAAATTAAAGTTGAGACTTGATCCATTCAAAACCAAAAATCAAATCCGGAACTTGCTCATTTTTCTTTTCTTATTCACAATATAAAGGTCAATATAGCTGACGGGTGTGCCTCCTTAATCAAGTGTTTCCTTTCATACAACTATTTTCAATTTGAACTTTTTAAACCCACCCCACCCCACCCCACTCCACAACAACAGAAATTTGACCTTAGAAATTAAATTCTCCCACTTCTTTTCAACAAACATATGTCTATAAGTTAATAATTTCAAAGTAGAACTATATATAGTAATGGCGATAAACACATAGAAAAATATTGCTAAAAACAAATTAATTACTACCCATTATACCAAGCAAGGGAACTAAATCAGAGCATACACCCTCTGAAAATTTCTAAATTAATGTAAAATTAGAGCATACCTGAACTTAATTCAAGAAATAACTGAATTCTTCAACACAATAATTTATCAACAGAAATTAGATATGTGTCACTAAGCCATGAAAACCCCAGTTCACCACCAAACGGAAAGAAGGAAGTAATACACTACAATTGGGTATCTCCCGTCACATTAAATTATCATGTAAACTTGCAAACTATAAACTAGTAATACATTGCAATTGAAATTTGGGAAAAAATAGAGTGAAATTGTAGAAACATAGATTATTAGGTTATATTTGGGGGAAAATTGAAATTGGGAAAGCAAACCTTGCTCGAGAGAGATAGATAGGGACGGTGACGGGGAAGAGATGATGACGACGATAAGAATAAGCTAGAGGGCAACGGTGCGAGGGGAAAACAGAATCGCGAGGGAAGAAAAAAATGAAAGAGCAGAAATGAAAAACTAAACTGACTCTAATTAAATACAGACTTATTCTCGACGGCAGTGTCGTCGATATTGCCCATCGATAATGAGGTCAATCACGATGGCATTTCTCGTCGCCAATGAGCTGAGTCTATCGACCTTTATTTTTGGTGCGCGCGCGTAGAGAAAAAATGAGCGCGAAAAATAAATAAGTACTCATTGGTGACGACACACAGTATCGACGGCCATGCCGTCAGCATTAAGGTCATTCACGACGACGTTTTTGCCGTCGGTAGTAATCCTCTAGATAATGCCCTATTTTTTTGTAGTGAAAGTAAAGTTCAGAAATTACCTTCAAATGATCCACTCTTGAGCGTCGTCGACGAGCCTTGCTTCTGAGTTCCGAGGAAGTGTTGCAAGGCAGCAACAATGGGAGTTGGTGGAGGACGTGTTGCAAGGCTGTAACAATTGGAGCTGGAGTGGAGGACGCGTTGCAAGGCTGCAATGCAACAATTGGAGATGGTGGACTATGGACATACCATTTGGATTTGGTCATTTGGGCTCTCTATTTGTTGAGTTACTTGGGTATTATGTATTTAATATTGGGCTGAGCTATTGAAGATATATAAATACTAAATATTTGTCAAAAATTTCAACTAGGCTACAGCCTACCCCAGCCCAAGTGCGTCTCCGCCCCTGCTTATCTCATATTCTCTCTCATACATAATATTTTCTCATATGTGATAATTTTGAAAATTTTGTAGTTAATTCTCTTAGATTATATAAAACGATAAATAATTAGTGAAAAATAAAATGATCTAAAATGACATATATTAAGAGCATTAACAACAGTTTCCCTAATTAACTCTCTATCCTCAATTTTGAAGAATGCATCAACAAATCATTATCCAACAGCTTCCTTATCCTTATTTGACTCTCTATTTTAATCCCTATATAGAATTTTATTCCCCAAAGTGAGGGAGTCAAAAGACCATTCTCTATATATACAAAATGACATTTCACACCCTCATTTAAGTGGACAACTCATCAATCATACACATCTTGACATTTTTTTTACTACTTTATTTTCAAATTATATACTTAATATTGACTTATATTTTAAAAATTAATTTTAAACGTATTCAAATTTAAAACTAATATAAATTTATTTAATTTATGTCAATATAATTATAAATATTATAAAAATAATAATTATAAAATTTATTATTTTCAAATTTTAATGAATCATATTAAATTTAAATTTAAAATATCACAAATTAACTTTTAAAAGTTAATATTAATCTTATGTACATTTGTAATTACAATCAATTCAATACTCACTTCATAAATTACTTAAAATTTAAAATAAAATAAAAATTATTTTACAGTGAAATATAATTGATAAATTATACTCTCTTTTATAAATTATAAGATTATTATTAATTTCATATTTTGACTATTGGAAATTTTAACTTTTAAATTTTAAATTTCATTATTTAAGGAATCAATATAAAGAACTTGTTGGGTACATAGTGAAAAAATTGAATCTCTATTTTGCAAATGACCTAATAAAACTCCAGAGTATGGATAAAGATAAGAAAACTGTTGTGAATGCTCTAAGAGACAAGGAGAGTATTAGATGGATGGGAAACAAAATTAAAGACACAAATATATGTTGTTGTTCTTTCAAAAGTATTTTTCGATGGGCAAAAAATTTGTTTATTTATGAGCAATTAATATATCAGTACATAAAGAAACTGTTGTACATATATAATTCTTGTTCTATATTGTTATCCCATTTAATCCTATGATCTCTTTCATCATAATTCTGGTTGTACTTCTTTTCAACCTTAATTAAGTTTAATTTAAAATCGGAACTTCCTCCTCTTAAGCCAACATGAGTAGCTTTCTTTGCTTCTGTCATGAAGTTGAATCTCACATATTATTACTGCTAGAGCTTTCAATATAGTTGGTTAAGTGTTGGATCAACCATATTAACTGAAATTAAATAAATTGGTTAATTATTTTTATTTATTTGAATTAGATAAAATTTGGATCAATATTTTTAAAAAGAAATATAGAACCTAGCCGATTATTTTTCAATTCATTTTTCGTATATTTATAAAGTGCACCGAAGACAGATTGTCTAAGTATCCTCAATGATTGAACATACGAAAATATGTTTGGTCTGTAAAATAAACTAATGATAATTTTGTGTGGATTTCATATTTCATATTTCATAAACTAATGATGCTTTCGAAGTATACATATAACTTTTTTTTGTTGTTCACGCTTTGAAACCTATATTAAATTTACAACTTAGATATCATATACACTCTATGTTCTAACAAAATAATTGAACTTTTTAATTATAAATATTAGAAATATATATTTATTTTATGTTCAATAAAAAAATTCTTAATTTAAAAATAATTACTCCCTCCGTCCCATAGTTATAGTTATAGGCTGATTTCTTTTGGCACATAGTTTAAGAAAATCAGTTTAAGTGGCAATTTTAACATAAATTTTTCACATATACCCCTTAATATGGAATTAATGAATAAGTTAATTACTCCTTACTTATCACACTGGAACTCTCAACATCATTGATTGATTGACGTGTACTGACCATTAAAGTCCATAACAATAGAACTTTAACCAAAGAGAATACAACAACATTAAATGTGGTGCTAAAAATAATGACATTGAATGTTGTTTCTTCAAAAAAAAGAGTAATTGTTGAATATTTATTATAAGAGCATAAAAGTAAAACAATGAACCAACTAAATTTTATAAATAGTAAGTAGCTTATATATTGAGACATCTCAAAATGGAAAATCAGCCTATAACTATGGGACGGAGGGAGTATATAATAATAAAATTATTATGACAATGTCATTGTATACCAAGATCAATAAAAATATTATTCCATCCGTTCCAAAATTAGATATATTTTGGCATTTTTTGAGTCAATTCGTGAAATCTTAAAATCTGTACTTGTCGGATCTTGTCTGTACTTTACAAGTTTGTTTCACTTCTGAATTCTTTGAACAGTACTTCAAACGAATAAGACTTGTATTTTACCAAATATACATATTCAACTTTTGAATAATCATCTCTTTTTCTTTTATTTGTTCAATTTGAAAAATATTTTTTATGTAAGTCAAATATATAAATTCTATCAAGTAGTCTAGTTGGACCAACATTTAAATGGAGAGTAATTTGATAACTTTTTGAATCTTAGACATAAATTACTTTTACAATAGCCAGATAGTTTTCATCATTAATACTTTAGTTGGACCAACATTTAAATAGAAATTTTGAGTTCAATTTCATGTTGAAAATAGAAATTCAGCCATCGATTTTTCAATTTTATTATACTTTTTCCCTACCCCACAAGGCCACACGAATTAATGAAGTAAAGAAAAAACAGAAAAGGCATGCATTGATTCCAAAACAGTTTGGATAACAAACAAAACTCTTTTTAGGAAGCATTTGCATGTAAAACATACGTGTAAGCATGAATCAACCCACCTCCAAAACCCTCACATCAGCCTAAACTCAATATTCTACACGTAATTGCCTTGCAAAGTCCCAAATATATTATAAATACCCCTCTCCACGACCCCTTATATCCATCAATTACCTCAAGCTCAAAAAACCATAAACAAATTTCCAATATATATACAATCAAAATGGCAAAGCTCACAATAACCCTAGCAGCTGCTTTCCTTGTAGTCCTTTTCGCTCTGGCCTCGGCCACCACCTACACAACCACCATCACCACCACCATAATCGAGGATGAAATGGGCGGGTCACAGTGCAGTCAGCAGATCCAGCCGCAGCAACAACTCCAACACTGCATGATGTACCTTTCCCCCAGAAGCTCGATGAACGCACAGGAGCAGCACCTCGAGGAGTGCTGCCGGCAGATGAGAAGCATAGACAAATCGTGCCGTTGCATGGCCATAAGGGAGATGGTGAAGCAGCAGCAACAGGGACAGAGGCAGACTGAGCAGCAGATGCAACAGATGATGCAAGATGCCCAGAGTCTCCCTTCCAAATGCAACATCGAAATGCCCCAACAATGCCAAATCCGTGCCGTTTATTTTTAATTTAATTAGTTAATGAGATATATCTATATATCGATGAACGTACGTAGGCCAATATTAAAATTGGCCTTGTCTATCATCGATGAAAATTGTAATAAGGGTTACTCCCAAATATCTAGCTAGTCTCCATAGCATTTTAGCTAGGGACCATTATTATAAAACATTATAATTTATGTCCAAGGCGGCAAGGCCTCTTTAACTTTTAACGAAAAAATGGCACGCACTGCCATGTAAGAGAGAGAAAATGTACATGTCATACTATTTTCCATGTGGCTTACCAATGTGGAAAAAATTATAATTTTAACGTTAAATTAATAAAAATTTAAAAATATTTTAAATTTTAAAAATCTATTAAAAACATATGATAAAAGATATTATAATTTCTTTATAAAAAAAATAATCTTTGTACTTTACAATTACAAAAGAAAAAAATATTTTATGCTTTTTTGAATAATACTAAACCTTAAGAATGCTTGATTAAACTTATTATATAAAGAGTAAAATACACTGACACCCCCTGTAGATAATCATAATAACACTCACCACCCTTCTAATTTTTCAAGTAACAGTCAGTACCCCTCTAGTCTACAATATGTAATATTTACTACCCCTAGTGTGGTTGACCAACTAATATTTAAAAATATTTTTAATATAATGTCTAATACACCCTTCAAGTTATAATGTTTAATTTCTCCACTAAATATAAATTTGTATATCATAATTTTTACTTTACTTGATCTAATTAATTAAATTATGAAATTTTGCAATAAATAACATAAAAGTCAAAAATAATAAATATTAATTTTATCAGGAAAATAAAGTCATACAATTTTTACTAATTAAATTTCTCAAATATTAAAATTTACGTGATATATATTCAAATATATTTTTTGTAATTAAAAAGTATAATGTTAATACCCATAAAAATTACAAATTAACGTAATAAAATAATAATAATTTTTTTCAAATATTAAAATTTACATAAAACAAACTTATTATTACAATTTAAAGCTAATCTTATTACTCATATAAAAAGTATTAAAATTATATTAATTATTTTTTTCATATATTAAACTAAACATAAGTCACACTTAAACATAATTATTCACAGTTAAAATGACAAATGTTGTTACTCAAAAAAAAAGAAAAATATATTAAAATAATTTTTTTACAAGATAGAGGTAGTAATAAATATAATTATATTTTTTATTTAACATTGTATAAAAACAATCAGTATACTAAAAAATATAATCAAAATCAAAAACATCCCAATTTTTTATATATAGTCAATAAAATTTAACATATAAAAATTGTAATATGAAACTAAAAATTCAAATAATATTTTTTTGTTGTTAAGCACCAAAAATTAAACTATTAATATACTCAATCACTCTAATTAGAATAGCTTCATTAATAATTTAATTTAAATTTTTTTAATATTTGTATCACTTATCCAAAAATATGTGTTAATTAAACTAAATTAGTTTTTTATAAGTTACCAACAATTTAAATGAGATAGTTTTAATTACAAATAAAACTATAATTAAAATGTATTGTATTAAAAAAGATAATTAAAACACACACACACATTACACATCATATATATATATATATATATATATATTATTTAGTGTGGGCAAGGAAATCGTACCTTGCTAGGGTTAGGGTTTCGTGTTAGCTGAGGAGGAGAGAAATTCACGAACAACACGGAATTGATTGGTTGATTGAAGAGGGAGAGCAGCCGGTGGGCGATTACTCTAACGACGCGTGTGAGAACTCCTAGAATCCGGAACCGTGTTAGGGTAATGAGGATTTCAAGAGCCTTCTTGAGTCCTTCGAGTTGAGAGAATGTCCAAACCCCTTTAGTGCTTTTAGGTGGAATCTCCAAGCCTTTAAGTCACCAAAAGGGTCCCTTTGATCTTCCAAGAGTCCAAGTCTTGAGTCTGAAGAGAAGTCCCCTTCCCAATGGAATGTGTAAGACCCCAAATTATTAATAAATGAAATTTAATTTTCTCTATTTATTATTTTGAAATAGTAAGGGTTGAATTGATTAATGTGGTTAGTTATGGGTAAAATGCGCAAATATTTTAAAATAAACAGGTGGTTATAAAATATTCATTATTGTCGGGGAATATTCGTTTGGTCGTGGAATATTCTTGTTTGTTGGGAATATTAAATGCACTGACGGTAGCGATCTTATGTGGGCCCCATAACGGAAAAGCGATTGGATGAAGAAAGCGACAAGTATAAGTTGTTTATAAATAATGGCGCCGATTATTTATCAATTATCTTTGTTGGAATACCCTTGGTTTAAAACATAGTAATACGCGTTGTTGCCACAAGAAAGACTGCAGTATTGCACCAATTATTGATTCTTACGTAAGAAGGCACTACTCAATAATTATTACGAGTTAATTCTCATTCGGTATTTTATTTTATTGATTCAATAATTCTTTGCGTTTATATTTTATATTCATTGTTGTTTGATAATTGTCACTACACGGTATTTTCCATTATAGAAGCAATAATTCATATTATCTGAATAATATTATTAGAAAATATTATTGGCAATGTCTAGAAAGTTCTGTCTAAGGAGAGGTTTGGTCACCTAATTGCGAGTCAGTAAGGAGTAATTCTTATTGGAAAGCCCCCTCTTTCTTGGGAACTGCTTGGTTGTCAGTATTGTGATTCTGTAATATTATTTGTGAATAATTAATTATTGATTTATATGATGAGAAAAATATTGATTTTATGTGGATATAGATGCAGAAAATTTTTAAAGTGACAATTGTTGAAAAATGATATTTTATCTTTTCTGATAAAATAATTTATTATTATATTTTAATAATATAATAATGATGATATTTTTACAATGAATGTGGGATATATGAGTATATGAGGAGAAATAATATTTTTGTTGCAAAAGTTGTTTAAAACATGTTAAACATGTCTGTGGGCCCATTTTTTGACTAAAATTTGATTATAGCCTGTAAAATCGCCCGTTTATGAATTTCGGTCAATTTCTGTTTGGAATTTGAAAAAACTTTCTTCTGCAAAGTTGTAGAGAATTGAATTTCCTATAAAAATTGTGAGATTCGAATTTTCTGATAAAAGGGCTATTTATTATGAATTATTGAAGTTCCAAAATAATTAAATTTTGGAAGTTTTAAATATTTTTGTTTAGAAAAACGTTTTTGTCATTATGGTGGACTATTTTGGTGGCTGAAATCAGATTCAAAGGTGTGCGTATGAATAAGTTTTGAAAATATTATTAATTTATTAAATTTTCTGCTTTGGTGTTTTAAGCATTTTCCTATAAATAGGGTGCTTAGGTTAGAATTGAAAATCACACCAGAAACTACAGATTTCGAGTGTATTCTTGTGAGTATTTTAATACTTTGAGTGTTGCTATACGATGTAAGTTCAAGTCATAGCTTATATCCGGTGTTTCAACTAGAAGTACTGTCTTTACGGGGTAAGGGATGTTATTTTCTTCTTAAATGATATTATTTCTTCAATATCATTATGCTGAAATATTGGTTGGAACTTTTTATCAAATTTGGAACTTTTTCATGTCGGGGTTACTATTCATGAGTTACTATTCATGAGTTACTATTCACGAGTTACTATTCATGAGTTACTATTCACAAGTTACTATTCACGAGTACTATTCATGAAGCATGATGACTTTTGTGAAATTTCTATCTTTTGGTATCGGAGTTACTATTCACGAATACGGCATTATTCACGTATACGACACTATTCACGAATACGACACTATTCACAGAAAAAGTAAATTTTCTTTCTATGTCCAAGATTGTCTGTTATAGTTCCTATCTTTGATTGGATCTATGTTTTGGTCTTCATTCTTGAATTTTACTCCACTCTGGTTATTTATGAAGTATTTTCGAACTTGGGTTATTTAAAGTATGAATCCTTAATACTTGTTCTTTTGTTTCACGGGATTCGTTTTCTTTAAAATATTTTCATCATCCTCCGTCCTAAATGATGATATAACTGAATATCTTTGGCCTATAGTGCAAAGATTAATGATTTCTGATGAATATCTTTGGCAGTAGTGCAAAGATGAAGCAGTGTTTAGATGAGCATGACATTAATCGATGAATATCTTTGGCTGTAGTGCAAAGATGAATATTTGATTCGAGATATATATTGATTGTTGTTCTGAGGATAAAAGATGAGCGATGAACTTTTAAATTCATATATAGAAGATAGTAGTTTGCATTTCTACTTAACTCTTCTAATGAATTATTATTTTCGCTCTGAATATTGATTTAAAACTTGTTGTCTATTGTATTCTATTAGATTTTTCCCTGTTGAAGACTAACGATAATTTGTTTTATATTATCTTAGTCATAATGTTCTTTCTTTGGGATAGTTGAGCTCACCCTTTTCCTTGTTGTTCCATTTTTTTCTTCTCAGGAGGCAAGAATGTAGCGAGTACTAGTCGGGGTGTGGAATGATGGTTCTAGAAGTCGTTTTAGTAGTCCTCACCATTTTTGTTAAATAATGTATCAATAATTGTCTTGAGGACTTATTTGAGTGTGGATATTGTCTAGATGACAATATTTGTATTTAAACTTCGATTTTTATGTTGTATTAATAAAGTTGTAGTTGTTTTACATACCATGTATTTTTGACGACTCGGAATGGGTGTTGTATACTGTTTTGGGGGCGCCACGGTTGGTATCGAGCTTAGGGATATGGTCTCTGGCGGAGATCGGGGAATAGAACTAGGAGGGAGAGGCGAGTAAATCCTTCGCTAGTGTGTCCTACCTAAGCTTATTTGTTGGTCGGTTATAATATAGGGTATTATGTGATTTGTTAAATTATTTAATTAACCCTTGTTTTATGGCGATGTTAAGAATGGGCAATTTGAGAATATTAACGATGGAGTTAATGAGACCGTGGAAACACCTTTAATCACCACCTGAGGCGTGCAACATGAAGGCAATATTCCTCCCGTAAACAACACCCATCGAGCGGGCGATGATGAACAGCGAGATGTTTAGGAGCTTTTTGCAGTTCATGCAAAACCAGACGAGGGAGACTCGTGTACAGAATACGGGTGGAAATGATAGAAACGCGCGGCTTGTCACGGCCAAGCAGTTCAAAGAGTTGGGACCACTAGAATTTAAGGGAAAGCCGGATCCGATCATGGCGGAAATGTGGGTCAAGCAAATTACCAAGATATTCGATGTCTTGGGATGCACGGAGGAACAGAAGGTTCCATTCGCCACCTTTATGTTCCATGGCGAGACAGATTACTAGTGGGAGTCTGTGAAACGTACCCAGCCTACCGCACTCCGTATGTCTTGGGAAACGTTTCAGAAACTTTTCAACGAAAAATACTTTCCTGAAAGTATTCGCCATATGAAGGAGGTAGAGTTTATTAGACTAGAAAAAAAACAACATGGCGGTGTCCCAATACGGTGAGAAGTTCGAGAGTTATCCGAGTTTGCACCTCAAATAGTAGAGAATGAGGAGCGAATGGCGAGGATGTTTACGAGAGGTTTAAAACCCGAGATTCAAACAATATCTTATCTCTCATAAATTTGCTTTATATTTAGATGTTGTCAGCAAGTGCTCAATTATTTAAGCGAGATAGCGAAAGTACGTTCAACCAAGGGACCGCAACTGAGGTCATCTGGGGTGTGGTGATCATCTGAGCAATGAAAACCGGTAGGCGGAAAACATTTAGACAAAAGCGGTAAGAACTACTCCTGGTGGTAATCGTGGCCATGAAAATAGAAGAAAAGCGACTCGGGGAGATTTTAAAAGAGGAGATTCAACAATGACAATATGAAGACGCCAAAGACCAGCTGACAACTTGTTCCAAGGAGGAGGAGAACGACCACCGGTCCATATATCTTTATAAGTGCGGAAAAGAAGGACATATCACCCAAACCCGCCCCTAACAACAGTTTAAGGTATGTTATAACTGTGGAAATGAAGGACATATCGCTCGAGATTGTACTGTAGCGAAACTAAGTCCAGCGGGGATGGTGACTCAAAAGGTTGTCTCAGAAAAATCAAAGTCACGGTTCCTGGAAGAGCGTTTGTCGTGACTGGTCAACATGTGAGGAACCCAAACGAGGTGATCACAGGTAAGCTAATCATAAATTCATGCGAAGTTTATACATTACTTGATACCGGTGCTACCCATTCATTTATCTCTCCTGCTTGTGCTCAACGTTTAAACTTGACTCCGGAGAAATTAGACTTTGACCTATCAGTGGAAACTCCGTTAGGAGAAACTTTCATCACATCCACTGTTTATAAATCTTGTTTGATCCAAGTTGGCACCATCACATTACCTGTTGACCTTATCTCTTTAAAGATACTTGCTTTTGATGTGATTTTAGGGATTGATTGGTTAACTACTCATCATGCCAAAATTGATTGTTTTTCGTAAGGTTGTTAGTTTTCATATTCCTAATCAACCTGTTGTGTGAATTCAAGTGACTAAACCATTAAAATCAATCACCGTCATATCAAGTCATAAAGTTATTCGTTTATTGAAAAATGGATGTCAAGCTTTCTTAGCCCATGTTATGGATTTGAATAAAAACACGTCAGATTTGAATAATATTCCCGTGGTTATTGACTTTCCTGACGTATTTCCTGAATGACTTTCCTGACGTATTTCCTGAAGAACTTCCCGGTCTACCCCCAGAACGTGAAGTTGAATTCTTTATTGACCTTGAACTTGGTACAAAGCCCATTTCTAAAACCCCTTATCGAATGGCTCCTATTGAACTTCAGGAGTTAAAGGTCCAACTACGAGGAGTTGTTGGACATCGGTTTTCATTCCCTAGTACATCTCCCTTGGGGTGCTCTGTTTTATTTGTAAAGAAGAAAGACGGAGTATGCGACTTTGTATCGATTATCGGGAATTAAACCATGTCACTATCAAGAATAGGTATCCGCTACCTCGTATTGATGACCTGTTTGACCAGTTACAAGGAGCGCAATTCTTTTCAAAGATTGATCTTCATTCTGGATATCATCAATTTGAAGGTTAGGCGAGGATATTCAAAAGCCGCTTTCGAACTTCAGATGGGCATTATGAATTCTTAGTCATGGCTTTTGGATTGACTAATACTCCTGCTGCTTTCATGGATATGATGAACTGAGTATTTAAGGAATATTTGGATTAGTTCGTTGTTGTCTTTATTGATGACATCCTCATCTATTCCAAAAGCCGTGAAGATCATGAGCGCCATTTGAAGCTGGTACTGCAAAGGCTTCATGATAACAAGCTATATGCCAAGCTGAAGAAATGCGAGTTCTGGCTTGAGGAAGTAGCATTCCTTGGGCACATGGTGTCAAAACATGGAGTGTCTGTTGACCCGACGAAGATTAAAGCAATACAAAGTTGGGAGCAACCAAAGACGGTGACCGAAGTACGTAGCTTTTTGGGCTTAGCTGGTTATTATCGGAGATTTATGGAAGGGTTTTCTAGAATCGCTACTCCGTTAACTCAGCTGACTCATAAAGATACAAAATTCGTATGGAGCGAGGAATGCGAGAAGATTTTCCAAGATCTCAAGAGGAGACTCATTTTAAGACTGTTTTGACAATACCATCCGGTTCGGATGGATTTGTTATCTCTGGTGATGCTTCTGCAAAGGGTTAGGATGTGTTCTCATGCAACGTGGGAAAGTCATAGCCTATGCCTCGCGACAACTTAAAGAATATAAGAGGAATTATCCTACTCATGATCTAGAGTTGGCAGCAGTCATTTTCGTGTTAAAGATCTGGAGGCACTATCTATATGGGGAGAAAGTGGAGATATATTCAGACCATAAAAGCCTCAAATATTTCTTCACTCAAAAAGAACTCAACATGCGTCAACGACGTTGGCTCGAGCTATTGAAAGATTACGACCACACTATTCAATACCATCCTGGAAAAACAAACGTGGTAGCTAACGCGTTGAGTAGAAGATCATATGCAGGAACGAGTGCGATGATGTCAAATATACGCACAGACCCGACTTTAATCGAAAAAGTTAAAGTTGCTCAAGCCACAGACCCGGAGCTGATGCGTATGAAGAAGAAAGTACAAGAAGGTGCTATTCCAGAAGCAAGAATTAATGAAGAATGAATACTTTGAGTCCACTCCAGACTTTGTGTTCCTAACGATTCTGACTTGAAGCATAGAATCATGATGGAGGCACACAACACACCGTTTGCAATCCATCCTGGAAGTACCAAAATGTATCATGATCTTCGATATACATTTTGGTGGAACAATATGAAAAGAGAGATTGCAAAGTTTATCTCGAGGTGTTTAACTTGTCAACGTGTAAAGGCGGAGCATCAAGTGCCAAAAGGTCCATTACAACCACTTGAGATTCCGAAATGGAAGTGGGAACACATTACCATGGATTTCGTTACGGGTCTTCCCAAGGTTTCTCAAGGCATAGATGCGATTTGGGTTATTGTTGATAGATTAACCAAGTCAACCCATTTCTTGCCTATACGTGAGACTTATTCCCTTGAACGTCTTGCTAGTATGTACGTAAATGAGATTGTAAGATTTCATGGCATGCCAGTATCCATAGTTTCGGATCGTGACCCAAGATTCACTTCAAGATTTTGGGTTAGCTTGCAAACAGCTATGGGCACGAATTTACGATTTAGTTTGGCATACCATCCTCAAACGGACGGACAATCAGAGAGGACTATTCAAACTCTTGAAGATCTATTAAGACTTTGTGTCCTCAATTTCAAAGGGAGTTGGGATAAGTATTTACCATTGGTGGAATTTTCCTACAACAATAGTTATCAGACAAGTATAGGTGTGGCTCCATTCGAAGCATTGTATGGACGAAAGTGTCGCTCTCCAATATGTTGGGATGAGGTGGGTGAAGCAACATTGTTGGGACCCGAGTTGGTACGTATGACTACGGAAAAGATCCAAATGATTCGACAACGTATACAAACGGCACAGGATCGACAAAAGAGTTATGCGGATCTTCATCGAAAGGATGTGGAATTTAGTATTGGGGATCATGTATTGTTGCGTGTGGCTCCATGGAAGGGAGTTACAAGATTCGGGAAGAGAGGAAAGCTCAATCCACGATTTATTGGTCCATTTTAGATTCTTGAACGAGTAGGAAATGTGGCCTATAGACTCGCTTTACCTCCAAGTATGTCTCGTGTTCATAATGTTTTTCATATATCTATGCTACGTAAATATGTGAAAGACTCAAACCACGTTATTGAGTTAGAACCGGACGAGATAGCCGAAGATTTAACGTACGAAGAGGTACCTGTCAAGATCTTGGATAGGAAAGAGCATGTCCTACGCACGAAGGTCATACCACAAGTTAAAGTTTTGTGGAGAAATCATGCTATTGAGGAAATGACACGGGAGTTGGAAAGCGGAAATGAAAGCGAGGTATCCTCATCTTTTGAAAACACTGTGTACGATACGTCAATTTCGAGGATGAAATTTCATAAGGAGGGAGGTTGTAAGACCCCAAATTATTAATAAATGAAATTTAATTTCCTCTATTTATTATTTTGAAATAGTAAGGGTTGAATTGATTAATGTGGTTAATTATGGGTAAAATGCGCAAATATTTTAAAATAAGCAGGTGGTTATAAAATATTCATTATTATCGGGGAATATTCATTTGGTCGTGGAATATTCTTGCTTTGTTGGGGAATATTCGTATTTATGCGTGATCTTTTGTGGGCCCCATAACTAAAAAACGATTGGATGAAGAAAGCGATAAAGTATAAGTTGTTTATAAATAACGACGCAGTTGTTACCAATTAATCTTGTTGGAATACCCGGTGGTTAAAACATAGTAATGTCTGGCGTTGTTGCACAAGAAGTTAGCACAGATTGCACCAATTATTGATTCTTACGTGAAAGGCACTACTCAATAATTGTTACGGTAATTCTTTATTCAAAGTATTTTATTTTATTGATTCAATAATTTGCTGCATTTATATTTTATATTACCGTTGTTTCAATAATTGTCACTACACAATTATTTTCTATTATAGAAGCAATAATTCATATTATCCGAATAATATTATTAGAAAACATTATTGACAATGTCTAGAAAGTTACATCAAGGAGAGGTTTGGTCACCTAATTGCGAGCCGAGAAGGAGAAATTCTTATTGGAAAGCCCCCTCTTTCCCAGGAAGCGCACGGTTGTCGAGATTGTGATTCGTAATATTATTTGTGAATAATTAATTATTGATTTATATGATGAGGAAAATATTGATTTTATGTGGATATAGATGAGAAAATTTTTTAAAGTGACAATTGTTGAAAATGATATTTTATCTTTTCGATAAAATAATTTATTATTATATTTTAATAATATAATAATGATGATATTTTACAATGAATGTGGGATATATGAGTATATGAGGAGAAAGAGTATTTTTGTTGTAAAGTTGTTTAAAACATGTTAAACATGTCCGTGGGCCCATTTCTTATTTGAAATTTGATTATAAATGTAAAATCGCCTGCTTATAGATTTGGTCAATTTATGTTTGGAATTTGGAAAAACTTTCTCTTCGCAAAGTTGTAGAGAATTGAATTTCCTATAAAATTACTTAGATTCAAATTTTTACGATAAAGGGCTATTTATTATGAATTATTGAAGTTCCGAAATAATTAAATTTTGGAAGTTTTAAATATTTTTGTTTAGAAAAATGTTTTTGTCATTATGGTGGACTATTTTGGTGGCTGAAATCAGATTCAAAGGTGTACGTATGAATAAGTTTTGAAAATATTATTAATTTATTAAATTTTCTGCTTTGGTGGTCTAAGCATTTTCCTATAAATAGAGTGTTTAGGTTAGAATTGAAAATCACACCAGAAACTACAGAATTCTCTCTCTTTCTCTCTCTATATATCGAGCGTATTCTTGTGAGTATTTTAATACTTTGAGTGTTGGTATACGGTGTAAGTTCAAGTCATAGCTTATATCCGATGTTTCAACTAGAAGTATTGTCTTTACGAGGTAAGGGATGTTATTTTCTTCTCAAATGATATTATTTCTTCAATATCATTATGCTAAAATATTGGTTGGAACTTTTTATCAAATTTGAAACTTTTTCATACCGGGGTTACAATTCATGAGTTACTATTCATGAGTTACTATTCACGAGTTACTATTCATGAGTTACTATTCACGAGTACTATTCACGAAGCATGATGATTTTTGTGAAATTTCTATCTTTTGGTGTCGGAGTTACTATTCACGTATACGACATTATTCACGTATACGACACAATTCACGAATACGATACTATTCACAGAAAAATAAATTTTCTTTCTATGTCCAAGATTGTCTGTTATAGTTCCTATCTTTAATTGGATCTATATTTTGGTCTTCATTCTTGAATTTTACTCCACTCTAGTTATTTATGAAGTATTTTCGAACTTGGGTTATTTAAAGTATGAATCCTTAATACTTGTTCTTTTGTTTCACGGAATTCATTTTCTTTAAAATATTTTCATCATCCTCCGTCCTAAATGATGATATAACTGAATATCTTTGGCCTGTAGTGCAAAGATTAATGATTTCTAATGAATATCTTTGGCCCGTAGTGCAAAGATGAACATGTGTTTAGATGAACATGACCAACTGATGAATATCTTTGGCCTGTAGTGAAAAGATGAATATTTGATTCCAGATATATATTGATTGATGTTACAGGGATAAAAGATAAACGATGAACTTTTAAATTCATATATAGAAGATAGTAGTTTGCATTCTCTACTTAACTCTTCTAATGAATTATTATTTCATTGCATGAATATTGATTTAAAACTTGTTGTCTATTGTATTCTATTAGATTTTTCCCTGTTGAAGACTAACGATAATTTGTTTTATATTATCTTAGTCATAATATTCTTTACTGGGCTAGTTGAGCTCACCCTTTTCCTTGTTGTTCCATTTTTCTTCTCAAGAGGCGAGAATGTAGCGAGTACTAGTTGGGGTGTGGAATGATGGTTCTAGAAGTCGTTTTAGTAGTCCTCACCATTTTTGTTAAATAATGTATCAATAATTGTATTGAGGACTTATTTGAGTGTGGATATTGTCTAGATGACAATATTTGTATTTAAACTCACAGTTTTTATGTTGTATTAATAAAGTTGTAGTTGTTTCTGTACCATGTATTTTGACGACTCAGAATGGGTGTTGTATACCTATTTTGGGGGCGTCATTGAATGAAAGGGGTATTTATAGGGTTTTCTGGAAAGTAGTCATGTGCGAGGCACATGCTATCAGGGAAATTCCAGAAATACCCTTTAGTCATTAGAATAATGCCTATATTGCCCTGTCCTTCTAGCCACCAATCCAATCCCTCAATCAATTCCCAAATCGAGCCGCCCACGAAGTCTTACGCCTCGGGACACGTGGAGGCTTCTCCCGAGTCTAACACATTTATTTTCGACTTTTTGTCTTAATTCCATTAGATTATGCGAACCCTAATTTGCACATTTAATGAGGCCGTGGAACCCTAATTGCGCATTTAATTCAATTAGGTCATGTGAACCCTAATTTTACACTTGGGCCCACATTTGCCCTCTGCGCGAGAGTCGCATTTCCAAATAGACGATTGTGCAAGAAAACTGCAAGCCTTTGAACGATTTGCGGGACTTCACTTTACAGGTCTTGAAGACAATGGTCCTAGAAGAGGGAACCCCTAGGGAGCCAAACCCTTAGAGTTAAACCCTAGGAAGGCAAGACCTAGCAAGGCTCTTCCTTGGACATATTGAAAAATCTTCTGAAATCTTTCTGTATCTTGCCCAATATTTTTTTCCTTGAAACAAAATCAAGATAAATTAAATTATATATTAACAAATAAAATCTTATTTTATTTTTGAAAATCAAATCCTTTCAAAGATTTTGGAAATAAAATCAAAACATTCCTATTTAAAAAATAGGATATTTGTTTCAATAATATATATATATATATATATATATATATATATATATATATTTTGAAACATCTCAATTATATATGTAATATAATATAATGAGTGATATAATGAATCAATATTACTATTCTGCAATTGTCAAGACTACAATTATCTAATAGCTTCACAGTGCACGAATAGTAGAAATTGTAATTTCCAAGACTACAATTTAATAGCTTCACAGTTGACATTCAAATAAGTTATATGGAAATCTAAACTGCCATATTATCAAGCCTAAGAATAGTAGAAATTGTAGTATATATATATATATATATATATATACTAGGGTTAACCCGTGCCTTCGACACTACTAATACTCGTGTAATTATTAATTATTTAATACCTAAAGATTAATCTAAATGAAAAATGTGAGTTAACAATGTGAAAAGAGTATATATTTGATAAAAAGTAGAAAATTTCGTAATTATTTGTTGTAAATAAGAAAATTTCTAATCAAGATATACATCCCACTTAAAAAGTAAAGAAGTCAAGAATTTTGCCATAAATTGTATCTACATGCTCATTATTTACTTGTCCATCAAAATTCGCTACATGCTCATTATTTACCTAAAACATTAAATTGACAACATCAATATGAATAAAGTCTCCTGTTGCTACCACTATTGAGAAAACTTAGCTGAAATCTAAACCTATCCTATGAGAAAACAAACCACCAGAAGCATGAAAACAACATGTAGATACAAAACCATGCCCTCACATCTCAACTGAAATCCGAATTAATAACTAAGAAAAGTTCTGCTCCAAATTCAATTCCAAAGCATGATTACATGCTCCAAGAAGCAACCCAAGTAGATATAAAAGAAGAAATCACAGCACAGCTAGACATATCAAAGCTCTGATTTATTTTTAATAATTTATCCAAAAACAAAACAAATGAAAACACCTGATACATTTACTTTAGTAAACCCATAACCAACAAAGTTAGCAAATTAGTTTACGGAAAATAAGATATTTACTGCTCCATACAAACCTGCATACCTTTTATCAAAAAGAGAACTTGGACATTCTAGAAATTGCATTAATCATGTCAAATAAACAAACACAGCTCTGAATGCCTGATCAACCATAATAAACATCCAAATGTACCCAAAAAAATGATTTTACAACAATCTATTTTCCAATTATCTACCAAAAAATATTACCACTTGTAATAAACTATGTTCTTAAAAATACATATATAACAACATTTTCCTTGTAGATCTGTCAAGCTCTACCATGTCTGTGACGCCCCCAAAATAGGTATACATCACCCATTCTGAGTTGTCAATACATGGTACAGAAACAACTACAACTTTATTATTACAACAAGAAATCGTGAGTTTGAATACAAATATTATCTTCTAGACAATATCTATACTCAAATAAATTCTCATCACATTTATTGATACATTATTTTACAAAATGGTGAGGACTACTAAACAACTCTCTCTAGAACCTTCATTCCATACCCCAGGCTGCGTACTCGCTTATATTCTCGCCTCCCGAGAAGAAAAATGGAACAAAAATGAAAAGGGTGAGCTCAACTAGCCCAAAGAAGAATATTATGACTAAGATAATATACAACAAATTATCGTTAGTCTTCAATAGGAAAAATCTAATAGAATACAATAGACAACAAGTTTTAAATCAATATTCTAAAGAAAAATAATAATTCATTAGAAGAGTTAAGTAGAGAATGCAAACTACTATCTTCTATGTATGAATTTAAAAGTTCATCGTCTCATCTTTTATCCCCCGTAACATCAATCAATATATATCTAGAATCAAATATTCATCTTTTGCACTACAGCCAAAGATATTCATCGATTAATGGTCATGTTCATCTAAACACTGCCTCTCTTGCACTACGGGCCAAAGATATTTATCAAAATCATTCATCTTTGCACTACTGGGCCAAAGATATTCAATAATATCATCATTTAAGACCGAGGATGATGAAAAATATTTTTAAAGAAATGAATCCGGTGAAACAAAATGACAAGGATTAAGGATTAAGGATTCAGTACTTTGTTTTATCCATGTCCAAAAATACCTCAAAAATAATCATAGTGGTGTAAAATTCAAGAATGATCAAAACATGGATACAATCAAAGCTAGTATCCACAATAGATATTTTAGACTTAAAAGGAAAAATTTTCATTTTTCGATGAATAGTCTTAGTATTCATGAATAAGTATCGTATATGTGAATAGTGCCGATATCGTGAATAGTAATCAGACACCAAAAGTTCCAAATTTGATAAAAAACGTCGGATCAATATTTCAAAGATAATGATATTGAAGAAATAATATCATTACGAAAAAAATAATATCCCTTACCTCGAAAGATCAAGACTTTAGTTGAAACAGGATATAGGTTATGACTTGAACTTGCACCAGTATAACAATACTCAAAATATACTCAAAATACTCACAAGAATATGTTCGATAATATAGAGAGAAAACTTCAGTTTCTGGTGTAATTTTCAATTCTAACCCAAGCACCCTATTTATAGGAAAATGCTTAGAACACCAAAGCAGAAAATTTAATATATATATATATATATATATATATATATATATATCAAAATTCCTACGTCACTCTTGAAATCTGATTTCAGCTCAATAAGCACATGCCACCTTCTAGAAAAAGTAAGAAAAAATGTTTTTCTAATTTAAACTTCCAAAAATCAATTATTTTGGAGCTTCGGAACTTCAATAATTCATAATAAATAGCCCTTTTGTAAGAAAATTCGAAACTCACGGCTTTTTATAGGAAATTCAATTCTCTACAACTTTACAGAAGAAAAGTTTTCCAAATTCTAAATGTAAATTGGCCAAATCCACAAACGAAAGCGATTTTCTGTGCTATAATCAAATTTCAAATCAAGAAATGGGGTTCACTTTAACACATAAAACATGCTTTAAATATTTTTGGTAACAAAATACTCCTCCTCCGAGATATACTCATATATCCCACATTCATCGTAAAAATATCATCATTATTATATTATTAAAATATAATAATATATTTAAATGAATTATTTTATCGTAAAAAGATAAAATTTCAATTTTCAACAATTGTCACATTAAAATTTTTTTGCATCTATATCCACATAAAATCAATATTTTTCTCATCATATGAATCAATAATTAATTATTCATAAATAATATTACAGAATCACAATATTGACAACCAGGCAATTCCTAGGAAAGAAGGGGCTTTCCAATAATAATTTCTCCTTATTGGCGCGCAATTAGGTGACCAAACCTCTCCTTAGACAGAACTTTCTAGACATTACCAATAATGTTATCTAATAATATTATTCAGATAATATGAATTATTGCTTCGATAATGAAAATATCGTGTAATGACAATTATTGAAACAACAAAGAATATAAAATATCAACACAAAGAATTATTAAATCAATAAAATAAAATCTTGAATAAAGAATTATCAGTAACCATTATTGAGTAGTGCCTTCTTACGTAAGAATCAATAATTGGTGCAATACCGTGTGCTACTGTGTGTTAACCACCGAGTATTTTAACAGTATTAACAGTAACAACTACGCCGTTATTTTTAAACAACTTATATTTGTCGTTTTCTTCATCCAATCGCTTTCCCTTACGGGGCCCATACATGGCTGCGCCGTCGTACGAATATTTCCCGACAGTACGAATATTCCACGACCATACGAATATTCCCCGACAACAATGAATATTTTATAACCATTTGCTTATTTTGAAATATTTGCGTATTTTACCCATAACTATCCACATTAATCAAATCAACCCTTACTATTTCAAAATAATAAATAGAGAAAATTAAATTTCATTAATAACAAGTTGGGGTCTTACAACCTCCCTCCTTATGAAATTTCGTCTCGAAATCGACGACGCATTCTGTGTTTCAAAAAGGTGAGGATACCTCGCTTTCATTTCCGTTTCAATTCCGTGTCATTTCCTCTATAGCATGATTCCTCCACAAAACTTTAACTTGTGGTATGACCTTTGTGCGTAGGGATATGCTCCTTCCTATCCAAGATCTTGACAGTACCTCTTCGTGACGTTAAGTCTTCCGCTCTCTCGTCCGGTTCTAACTCTATAACGTGGTTGGTCTTTCACATATTTACTAAGATATGATATGTGAAACACATTATGAACACGAGACATACTTTCGGAGGTAACGCGAGTCTATAGGCTACATTTCCTACTCTCGGTCAAGAATTTGAAATGGACCAATAAATCGTGGATTGAGCTTTCCTCTCTTCCCAAATCTTGTAACTCCCTTCCATGGAGCAACTCGCAACAATACATGATCCCCTATACTAAATTCCACGTCCTTTCGATGAAGATCCGCATAACTCTTTTGTCGATCTTGTGCCGTTTGTATACGTTGTCGAATCATTTGGATCTTTTCGATAGTCATATGTACTAACTCGGGTCCCAACAATGTTGCTTCGCCCACCTCATCCCAACATATTGGAGAGAGACACTTTCGTCCATATAATGCTTCAAATGGAGCCACACCTGTACTTGCCTGATAACTATTGTTGTAGGAGAATTCCACCAATGGTAAATACTTATCCCAACTGCCCTTGAAGTCTAGGACACAGAGTCTTAATAGATCTTCAAGAGTTTGAATAGTCCTCTCGATTGTCCTTGGCTTGAGGATGGTATGCCGAATCGAATCGTAAATCCATGCCCATAGCTTTTGCAAGCTAACCCAAAATCTTGAAGTGAATATTGGGTCACGATCCGAAACTATGGATACTGGCATGCCATGCAACCTCACAATCTCATTTACATATATACTAGCAAGACGTTCAAGGGAATAAGTCTCCCGTATCGGCAAGAAATGAGCAAGTCATAAACAATAACCCAAATGGCATTGATGCCTTGAGAAACTGTAGGAAGACCCGTAACGAAATCCATGGTAATGTGTTCCCACTTCTATTTCAGAATCTCAAGTGGTTGCAACGGACCCTTAGGTACTAGATGCTCCGCCTTTACACGTTGACAAGTTAAACACATCGAGATAAACTTTGCAATCTCTCTCTTCATATTTTTCCACTAAAATGTATGTCGAAGATCACGATACATTTTAGTACTTCCAGGATGGATTGCAAATGGTTTATTGTGTGCCTCCATCATAATCTTGTACTTCAAATTAGAGTCGTTAGGAACACAAAGTCTGGAGTGGACTCGAAGTATTCCTTCTTCATCAATTCTCATTTCCGGAATAACACCTTCTTGTACTTTCTTCTTCATACGCATCAGCTCCGGGTCGATGGCTTGAGCAACCTTAACTTTTTCTATTAAAGTTGGCTCTATGCGTATACTTGACATCATCGCACTCATTCATGCATATGATCTTCTACTCAACGAGTTAGCTATACGTTCGCTTTTCCAGGATGGTATTGAATAGTGTGGTCGTAATCTTTCAACAACTCAAGCCAACGTCGTTGCCGTATGTTGAGTTCCTTTTGCGTGAAGAAATATTTGAGGCTTTTATGGTTTGAATATATCTCCACTTTCTCCCCATATAGATAGTGCCTCCAGATCTTTAATAAAACGCATCGGGCCGCTAACTCTAGATCATGAGTAGGATAATTCCTCTCATACTCTTTAAGTTGTCGCGAGGCATAGGCTATGACTTTCCCATGTTGCATGAGAACACATCCTAACCATTTGCTCAAGCATCATTTGTAGATAACAAATCCATCCATACCGGATGGTATTGTTAGAACAGTGCGAAATGAGTCTCCTCTTGAGCTCTTGGAAACTCTTCTCGCATTCCTCGCTCCATACGAATTTTATATCTTTCAAAGTCACCGAAAGTTAATGGAGTAGAGATTCGAGAAAATCCTTCCACGAATCTCCGATAATAACCACTAAGCCCGTAGTTACTACGATACTTGATCACCGAATTTCGGTTTCTCAACTTTGTATTGCTTCAATCTTGTAGGGTCCACGGATACTCCATGTTTTGACACACGTGCCCAAGAAATGCTACTTCCTCAAGCGAACTCGCATTTCTTCAATTTGGCATATAGTTTGTTTTCACGAAGCCTTTGGAGTACCGACTTCAAATGGTGCTCATGATTTTCACGACTTTTGGAATATATGAGGATGTCATCAATAAAGACAACAACGAATCGATCCAAATATTCCTTGAATACTTGGTTCATCATATCCATGAAAGTCATAGGAGCATTAGTCAATCCGAAAGACATGACTAAGAATTCATAATGCCCGTCTGAAGTTCTAAAAGCGTCTTTGGAATATCCTTAGTTCTAATCTTCAATTTGATGATATCCGTAAGCGAAGATCGATTTTTGAAAAGAATTGTGCTCCTTCAGAATCGGTCAAACAAGTCATCAATACGAGGTAGAGGATACCTATTCTTGATGGTGACATGGTTCAATTTCGATAGTCAATACAAAGTCGCATACTACCGTCTTTCTTCTTTACGAATAAAACAGGAGCACCCCAAGGAGATGTACTAGGATGAATGAAACCGATGTCCAACAACTCCTGTAGTTGGACCTTTAACTCCTGAAGTTCAATAGGAGCCATTCGATATGGGGTTTTAGAAATGGGCTTTGTACCGAGTTCAAGATCAATAAAGAATTCAACTTCACGTTCGGGGTGAGCCAGGAAGTTCTTCAGGAAATACGTCAAGAAAGTCAATAACAACAGGAATATTATTCAAATTTGACGTGTCTTTATTCAAATCCATAACATGGGCTAAGAAAGCTTGACATCCGTTTTTCAATAAACGAATAGCTTTATGATTAGATATGACAGTGATTGATTTTAATGGTTTAGTTGCTTGAATTTGTACAACAGGTTGGTTAGGAATATGAAAACTAACAACATTACAAAAATAATCAATTTTGACATGATGAGTAGTTAACCAATCAATCCCTAAAATCACATCCAAAGCAAGTATCTTTAAAGAGATAAGGTTAACAGGTAAGGTGATGGTGCCAACTTGAATCAAACAAGATTTATAAACAGTGGATGTGATGAAAGTTTCTCTTAACGGAGTTTCCACAGATAGGTCAAAGTCTAATTTCTCCAGAGTCAAGTTTAAACGTTGAGCACAAGCAGAAGAGATAAATGAATGGGTAGCACCGATATCAAGTAAGGTATAAACTTCGTAAGAATTTATAAATAGCTTACCCGTGATCACCTCGTTTGGGTTCCTCGCATTTTGACCAGTCACAACAAACGCTCTTCCAGGAACCGTTGACTTTGACTTTTCTGGGACAGTCTTTTGAGTCACCGTCCCCGCTGAACTAGGTTTTGCTACCGTATAATCTCGAGCGATATGTCCTTCCTTTCCACAATTATAGCATACCTTGAACTGTTGTGGGCGGTTTGACCGATATGTCCCTCTTTCCCAGATTTATAGCATATATGACCGGGTGGTCGTTTCTCTCCCTTAGAACCGATTCTTTGCTTGCGACGCATCGTCTTCACATGGTCGTTGTTAAATCTCCTCTTTTAAAATCTCATTCGACTCGCTTCTTCTATTTTCATGGCCATGATTACCACCAGAGTGGTTACCATTTTTGTCCGTCTTTTTCTTTCTCCATTGGTTATCGTTGTTTTGTTGATCGCTATCTCCTAGATGATCCTCGATTGTGGTCCCTCGGTTGACCGTACTCGTTATCTCGCTTCTAATAATTAAGCCCCTGCATTTACAACATCTGAATAGAGAAAAATTTATGAGAAATGAGATATATCGTACGGGTTTCAAAACTCTCGAAACATCCGTGATCACACGTTCCTCATTCTCCACCAAATGAGGTGCAAACTCGATAACTCTGCAAACTTTGCCTCGTACTGAGACACCGTCATGTTATTTTGTTTAAACCTATTGAACTCCACTTCCTTCATATGACGAACACTTTCAGGAAAGTATTTGTCATTAAATAGTTTCTGAAACGTCTCCCAAGACATGCTGAGTGCGGCTGGATGTGTACGCTTCACAGACTCCCACCAAGAGTTCCTTTCGCCATTGGAACATAAAGGTGGCGAATGGAACCTTCTGTTCCTCTGTGCATCCCAAGACATTGAATATCTTGGTAATTTGCTTGACCCGTGTTTCCGCCATGATCGGATCTGGCTTTCCCTTAAATTTTGGTGGTCCCAACTCTTTGGCGCTTGCATTTGTGACAACCCGTGAATTGCTATCATTTCCTCCTCAGTATTTTGAACACGAGTCTCCTCTAAATGCGATTTTGCATGAGCTGCAAAAAGCTTCTAAACATCCCTCGTTCATCATCTCTTTCGGTGGTGGTGTTCACAGGAGGAACATTGTCAGCCTGTTGCACGTTCTCCTCGTTGGTGAGTACAAGCGTCTCCACGGTCTCATTTCCACTATTAATATTCTCAGTCGACATTCTCAAATACTGTCATAAAACAAGGGTTAATTAAGGAAATCAATATATCACATAATATCCCTATATACTGACCAACTAACAAATAAGCTTAGGTAGGACACACTAGCGAAGGATTTACTCGCCTCCTCCTAGTTCTAATCCCCGATCTCCGCCGGAGATCATATATCCTAAGCTCTCGATACCAACTGTGGACGCCCCCAAAATAGGTATACATCACCCATTCTGAGTTGTCAATACATGGTACAGAAACAACTACAACTTTATTATTACAACAGTAAAACTGTGAGTTTGAATACAAATATTATCTTCTAGACAATATCTATACTCAAATAAATCCTCATCACATTTATTGATACATTATTTTACAAAAATGGTGAGGACTACTAAACAACTCTCTCTAGAACCTTCATTCCATACCACGACTTTGTACTCGCTTATATTCTCGCCCCCGAGAAGAAAAATGGAACAAAAAGGAAAAGGGTGAGCTCAACTAGCCCAAATAAAGAATATTATGACTAAGATAATATACAACAAATTATCGTTAGTCTTCAACAGGAAAAATCTAATAGAATACAATAGACAACAAGTTTTAAATCAATATTCGCAGAATGAAATAATAATTCATTAGAAGAGTTAAGTATAGAATGCAAACTACTATCTTCTATGTATGAATTTAAAAGTTCATCATCTATCTTTTATCCTCGTAACATCAATCAATATATATCTCGGAATCAAATATTCATCTTTGCACTACGAGCCAAAGATATTCATCACCGTCATGTTCATCTAAACACTTCCTCTTTTGCACTCACGGGCCAAAGATATTTATCGAAATCATTCATGTTTGCACCAGGTGCCAAAGATATTCAATAATATCATCATTTAAGACCGAGGATGATGAAAAATATTTTTAAAGAAACGAATCCGGTGAAACAAAATGACAAGGATTAAGGATTAAGGATTAGTACTTTGTTTTATCCATGTCCAAAAAATACCTCAAAAATAATCATAGTGGTGTAAAATTCAAGAATGATCAAAACATGGATACAATCAAAGCTAGTATCCACAATAGATATTTTAGACTTAAAAGGAAAATTTTCATTTTTTAATGAATAAAGTGTCGTATTCATGAATAAATAGTGTCGATTACGTGAATAAAGGTCAGATATATGTGAATAGTAACTCTCAGACACCAAAAGTTCCAAATTTGATAAAAACTTCAGATCAATATTTCAACATAATGATATTGAAGAAATAATATCATTACGAAAAAAAATAATATCTCTTACCTCGAAAGATCAAGACTTCTATTTAAACACAGGATATAAAGCTATGACTTGAACTTGCACCGATATAGCAATACTCAAAATATACTCAAAATACTCACAAGGATAAATTTCGATAATATAGAGAGAGAAAACTTCATTTTCGTGTAATTTTCAATTCTAACCTAAGCACCCTATTTATAGGAAAAGGCTTAGAACACCAAAGCAAAAAATTTAATAAAATATAAATATATATATCAAAATTCCTACGCCACTCTTGAAATCTGATTTCAGCTCAATAAGCACATGCCACCTTCTAGAAAAAGTAAGAAAAAACATTTTTCTAATTTAAAATAATTTAAACTTTCAAAAATCAATTATTTCGGAGCTTTGGAACTTCAATAATTCACAATAAATAGCCCTTTTGTCAGAAAATTCGAAACTCCCGACTTTTGATAGGAAATTCAATTCTCTACAACTTTATAGAAGAAAGTTTTTCCAAATTCCAAACATAAATTGACCGAAATCCACAAACGAGCGATTTTACAGGCTATAATCAAATTTCAATCAAGAAATGGGGTCCACCGACTCATAAAACATGCTTTAAATATTTTTGGTAACAAAAATACTCCTCCTCCACATATACTCATATATCCCACATTTATCGTAAAAATATCATCATTATTATATTATTAAAATATAATAATATATTTAAATGAATTATTTTATCAGAAAAAGATAAAATTTCAATTTTCAACAATTGTCACATTAAAAATTTTCTCCATCTATATCCACATAAAATTAATATTTTCCTCATCATATGAATCAATAATTAATTATTCATAAATAATATTACTGAGAATCACAATAATATTGACAACCGTGCAGCTCCTCAGAAGAGGGGCTTTTCAATAAGAATTTCTCCTTCTTGGTAGCAAGCAATTAGGTGACCAAACCTCTCCTTAAGCAGAACTTTCTAGACATTGCCAATAATGTTATCTAATAATATTATTCAGATAATATGAATTATTACTTCTATAATGAAAAATATACCGTAATGACAATTATTGAAACAACATGTTAATATAAAATATCAACGTAGCAATTATTAAATCAATAAAATAAAATATCGAGCAAGTAATTATCGTAACCATTATTGAGTAGTGTCTTCTTTACGTAAGAATCAATAATTGGTGCAATACGTAATGCTTCTTGTGTGTTAACCACTCGAGTATTTTAACAAAGATAATCTGTAATAACTACGCCGTTATTTTTAAACAACTTATATTTGTCATTTTCTTCATCCAATCGCTTTCAAGTTATGGGGCCTACATACATGGTCGCTACTGTGCATTCGCACGAATATTCCATGACCATACGAATATTTCCCGACAAAAATGAATATTTTATAACCACTTGCTTATTTTGAAATATTTGCGTATTTTACCCATAACTATCCACATTAATCAAATCAACCCTTACTATTTCAAAATAATAAATAGAGAAAATTAAATTTCATTAATAACAAGTTGGGGTCTTACAACCTCCCCTCCTTATGAAATTTCGTCCTCGAAATTGACGACGACGCATTACTGTGTTTTGAAAAGGTGAGGATACTTCGCTTTCATTTCCGTTTCCAATTCCCAGGTCATTTCCTCTATAGCATGATTCCTCCACAAAACTTTAACTTGTGGTATGACCTTTGTGCGTAGGACATGCTCCTTCCTATCCAAGATCCTGGAGTCTTCCACCACGGGCTCCGTTTCGAGTGTCTCCTCCAGCTCCTCCCCAAGTATCCTCTGATGCCGAGCTAATGAGAGTTATTCGTTCTAAAACGAGAGCAGGTATTACTACTAATTCTGAAGTAGCTCCTCCTATTGCTTCTGTTGTGGTTCCAGTCAGTCGTCCTCCTCCTATTAGGCTTATCATAAAGCCATTGGCAAAACGCCCTCTTGATGGTACTGATTCTAGTATGCCGGCAGCTGAGGATCCGACCAAGAAGCGCCGTAGAAATTTGGTAATTTTTTTTTTGTCATGTTATTCTCATTTTTCTGTCATCCCTTGTATAACTGAGTTCATATTTCCTCGAGTAATGATTTCCTTGATTTTTAGATTACAGAGGTCTGTGAAGATGATGATGATGACGTTCCTCTTGGGTTAATGTATAAGATCAAGAATGAGGCAAATACATGCATGGCTTCCACTAGTCGTGAGCCTCCCCAACCTACCCTTGTTGATATTGAGTCATCTACTCCGCGCGATGATTGCGTTAGTCTTGATGCTAAGGACACTTTATCTGATGTGAGCTTGAGTCTTGTTGTGGGTGATACAACAATTTCTTCAAACCTTCCTATGCCTGCTCCTCATAATGAGTCTGAAGATGTTGATGAGACTCTTATTTCCCCGAGGGGGAATCATTCTGAAACTATTGGTGATGTTCATCCTCCCCAGAAAGATTCTACCGAGTTGGTGATTTCTCGGGAGGGCATTGTTGATAGTACTTTGGGTGGGTTGAATGACATTCCCCTTTCTGTGGCATCTCCTGACTTCTTCTACATTGACTATATTGTGAGTATCCTTCTTTAGTTAACGTATAATTTATCTTGAATTTCCCTTATCTTTTTTTTATAATACATTGTGATTTGATATTTTGTTTTCAGAGAGAGAAGATGAAAGATTTGCCTTTGCATGTTGAGGCACTCGCTTTATTTGACGCTCTCCATCCGGATGTTGCCCACTCGCCATATAGTGACCTTGGTTATTCTCCAGGTGGCCAAGGCTTCGAGGAATCATTAGTCGTACAACATCTTTCTGCTCCTCCATCCCTTGCCTCAATAAATTCCATGGTGACCTCTAAAGTAGCTCCTGCTAGAGCTTTCTTCAATCCAAATGGGGATCTTGTTTCATGGAGGGGTTTCCAGATAACAACTTCTAGTCAGGAAAGTCTGGAGCGTCTCCTAGCTCGGTTCCCGCAGATACTTGACCGATTTATTATTAAGTCGATTCCTTCCCAAACCTTCTTCCTAGATCAGCTTGCAGGCCTTGTTCTTCGGTTGCACAATCTTTCTTTATATTCATTACGAGTCAAGGACCTAAAGGAGTTTAGTGATGATGTAGACGACCTTGCAGCCGTGGGTATTGACATGTCTCCTTTTCGTACTAGGCTGGATCTTCTCGAGTCAAGTTTTAATCTTATTGCACTACATTCGGAGGTTGCTGTTCGTAAGTGTAAAGATGAATCCTTTTCAGTGCAAATTTCTGAGCTTGACGAAGCCATGAACAAATTGAAGATTCAATCTAAAAATTTAGAGGACCAGCTTCAGGATCTAAATGCCAAATTTCAGGATGTAGAGTGCCAGCGACGGGACTTAGAAGCAACTACCCAACAAGTTAGGGAGCTGAAAGCTGCAAATCTTAAGGTTCGAGATGCGGCCATTGCTGACTTGGAAACTTTAGCTATGCCTCCTCTTCAGTTTAATATGTCTTGGTCTTTAGATCATAACTTGTTGTAGTAGTTTTTTTCGATTTGTTGTCTCAAAAACTCATTTACACATGTTTCATTTATCAGAATATAATTTCTTTAACCTTGTTGATTGCTTTTAATTTGAATGATTCCTTAAAACTCAATATTTATCATTGAATCTCAAGCTCTTCAAATTAATATTCCAAGACAACAGTAGGTATTATAAGTAAACATGAATTAAATTTTTTTTTCAAAAACATGTACATAATTTTCCACAAACCAACACTTGAATTTATACTCTCTTTTTTAAGAAATTTAAAAAGAACATTCAAGTATAAGTGAAAGTTTGTCAATTTATTGATAATAAAATTGCTTTTAACGAAAAGCATAACGTTTCATTAGTAAATCTTGCTTTTGTCGAAGAAAGCATAACGTTTGCCACTTTTAGAGGTAAAGTGTAACTTTCTTGCTTTTGTCGAATAAAGTATAACGTTCGCCACTTTTAAAGATAAAGTGTAACTTTCGGGGTTGAGGGCTTATACTCAGGATCCTCAATCACTTTTGAAGTTGAAAGTGTAACTCCCGAGGGCTGTTAATCAGGTGCCTCGATCACTTTTGAAGTTGAAAGTGTAACTTCCGTGGGCTGTTAGTCAGGTGCCTCAATCACTTTTGAAGTTGAAAGTGTAACTTCCGAGGGCTGTTAATCAGGTGCCTCGGTTACTTTTGAAGTTGAAAGTATAACTTTTTGTGATACTCTTCTCATGTATAATATTTCTTTACCCACTTCAAGTTTAATGGGCCTGAGACAGCATCTGATCCCACACGAGATATCTTGCAATACCCGCTTTCGGAGATCTCTCGTACCCTATACGGGCCTTCCTATTTGGGGTAAAACTTGGTGGTTGGGGTCCCCCTCATGACTTGAGTTGCCTTTTTGAGCACCAGGTCTCCCACCAGAATTTGTCGTGGTACCACCGCGGTATTGTTTTGTCGTCGTAGTCTTTCATGGTACCGTTCAAGCTTTTCTTTAGCCTTGTCTCGAAAGTCAACTAAGGCTTCCAGGGCGGCTGGTCGGTTTTCTTCCTCGACTAAGCTTCGAACACTCATTCGAGCCGAAGGTATTTCTATTTCGGTGGGCAAGATAGCTTCTTCACCATAAATCAAAGCGTATGGGGTCTCACCTGTAGGTTTTCTTTTTGAAGTTCGATATGCCCATAACACTATTGCTAGTTGTTCTGCCCATGTGTTCGGATGATCGTCTAGGGTTTTTGATAAAATTTTTATCAAGGTTTTGTTTGTAGCCTCTGCTTGTCCGTTGCTTTTCGGGTAGTAGGGTGATGATTTGTAATGTTTCACCCTGTATCTTTCCATCAGATTTTTGACATCCCTATTGATGAAGGGAGTTCCATTATCCGACAAAATGATCTTCGGGATCCCGAAACGGCAAATAATGTGCTCCTTGATAAAATTTGCCACTACTGGTCCCGTGGCCTTCTTCAAGGGTATTGCTTCCACCCACTTTGTATACATCTCGGTGGAAGTTAAAATCCATATGTTACCCTTAGAATTAGGGTGAACAGGACCTATAAGATCCATTCCCCATGTATGAAAGGGCCATGGTGTTGCCAAGGTTCGCAAATCCACAGCGGGAGCATGGATCAAGTTTCCATGTATTTGACAAATGTGGCACTTTTTAACAAATTCTAGACAATCTCCCTCCATCTTTGGCCAGTAGTAACCATGATCGATAAGTTGTTTGTACAACTTGGCTCCCCCTTGTTGTTCATCCTTGTGCATTTGGTAAACCAAATCTTTGGCTTCACCTAGTTCCAGACACCGTAGGGGCTTGCCATTGAATCTCTTCTAAACAATTCTCCATTTTGCAAGAAGAAATTTTGTGACTTCCTCTTGATTATAATTGCGTCCTTTTCGGTCGAAAGAGTCCTGCTTTGTAAAAATTCCACATAAGGGATTCACCAATCCACTATGTCTTCAATGAAGGCGCATTCATCCTCCCCGGGGTATTCTTGGCATGAAACATATTGGCGTTGTAGGGCATTTGCTTCCTTCTTCATTTCAGGCCAATAATACCCATGACGTTGAAGCCTACGATACAGGCCTATGTCTGCCAATTCGGAGTTCTCGTCATGCACCTGATGCAAGACTCTATTTGCTTCCTGGCTCCCCAAGAATCGCGTCAATACACCGTCTGCTTCTTTGTGATACAAGACACCTTTGATGATGTTGTACTTCTGTAATTCTATGATATGTATTATTCCCTCCTTTGTTTGCAATTGATGGTAGATGTCATGTCTCCAATCATCTATCATGTCTTTGGGGAACAAGTTTAGCACCGTGGTTGGGAGGGTTCTCGTCATTACCTTTACATCCAAGTCTTCTCCTTGGACATAGACTCGAGACGCTACTGTTGCTAGTGCATCAGGTTGTTTATTTTATCCTCTTGGCACATATTCAATTATCACCTTGTTGAAAGCCTCCATCACCTTTTGTGTTACAGTTCGATATAGCGCCAAGATAGGTTCCTTCACTCTGAACTGGCCTCTTATCTATTGCACTATGAGGTTTGAATCTCCTTTTACATTAAGATGTTTGACTCCCAATTCTTGAGCCGCCAACAATCCTAGTATGAACGCCTCATATTCTGCTTCATTGTTTGTGCAAGGGAAATCCAATTTGTATGACAAGGCCACTTCATTTCCTTCTTTGGTGGTCAACACCACTCCTGCTCCGCCTTTACCTTCTACAGATGATCCATCAAAAGCCAAACTCCACCATTCTGGGTCCTCATCCATCAACTCGATTGATTCTACTTCTCCACCCGGAAGATCCTTAGAAGGGAGTTCATATTCTCCATTTGGAAATTGAGCCAGCAGGTCTGCCAAGGCTTGACATCAAATCGCCTTCGGTGTTACACACTTGATGTCATACTCTGAAAGAATCATCATTCATCTGGCAGGTCTTCCTACTAATGCTGGCTTAGTTAATAGGTATCTGATTGGATCAGTTCTTGTTGCAAGTTTTACTTCGTGCGCTAAAAAATAATGCCGCATTCTCTGCCCAATGAACACCAATGCTAGGCAATGCCTCTCCACCTGTGAATACCTGGTTTTCGGTCCTCTGATTATCTGGCTAATGTAATACACATGTTTCTCTTCTCCATCCACCTCTTGCGTGATCAATCCACCTATGGACTTCTTAGTAGATGTGATGTATAACTGCAACGGCGTTCCTCTTTGTAGCACTACCATCGTTTGCGCTGAAGCCAAAATTCTTTTCACCTTTTCAAAGGCCTGTTGTTGATCTTGCCCCCAGTCCCATTGTGCCTTTCCTTTTAGCAATTTACTGAAAGGTTCTGTGACTTCGACTAATGCTGGCATGAATCTTCTCATGTATGAAACTTTCCCTAGAAAGCTCTTCAACTGTTTCTGCGTTTTTGGTGGGGGCATCTATGTGATTGCTTTAGCCTTGCTTGGGTTCACTTCTAAACCTCTGTTGTGCACCAAGAAGCCTAGGAATTTTCCAGCCGTCATTCCAAAGGCGCACTTCTTTGGATTCATCCTCAACTTGTACCTTCGACATCGCTCAAACACTTTCTTCAGATCCTCTACATGAGTTGTCGCCTTCTTGGATTTTACTACTATGTCGTCCACGTAGTCCTCCACTATATCATGAATCATGTCATGAAATATGGCGTGCATTGCCCTTTGATAAGTTGCCCCCGTATTCTTCAACCCGAATGGCATTACTACATAGTAAAAATTCCTAAACGGGGTACGAAAGGCTGTCAACTCTGCATCTTCTACGGACATCTTTATCTGATTATAACCCACAAACCCGTCCATGAATGACATCATCTCGTGATTAGCCGTTGCATCTACCGAAGTGTCTATGTTGGGTAATGGGTACATGTCCTTCGGGCATGCCTTGTTCAAGTCTCTGAAATCCACACATATTCGTAGTTGTCCATTTGATTTCTTTACCGGTACAATGCTGGATAGCCATGTTGGATGTTGAATTGGCTTGATGAACCCTACTTCCAGCAACTTCTTGATTTCTTCCTTTATTTGAGTTTCGACTTCTGGTGCATAGTTGCGAGGTGCTTGCTTCACTGGCTTCATTCCCGGGCTTATGTTTAGATTGTGCTCCACAAGATCCTTGTCAATTCCGAGCATCTCATCGTAATTCCAAGCAAAGATATCCCTATACTCTCGCAATAATTGTATCAGCTCCTCCTTCTTGTTAGCATCCAGCTCCTTGTTGACATAAGTTGGTCTTGGCGTTCCTCCTTCTATTGCCAAATCAACTTCCTCTAATTCATTTTGTTGAGATTTTGGCCTATCCTCAAAGCATTCTGGAGCTGGTTCTACCTTCTGCTGTATAATTCCTCCTTCCTCAGTATTGCTGGAGTGGGGGACCTCCTTTAAGCCATTGGGTTCATATGATTCCTTGGTCTCTTCCCTCTTGCATCGTCACAATCGAAACAACAACCTTTCCGTCGGGTTTAACAACCCTCTCCCATTTTGTCTTTTGGCCATCATCAGATTGTGCCATCCGCTTGGCATTTATTATATTTCTGGCATCTTCGGGGCCTGCTGGCCTTTTCTTTTCTTCTCTTCCTTCTTTCTCTAGGTCTACTACCATTGGCTTCTTGTTTTTGGAACATTCTCCGTGTTCCGAGGTCTTCTTCTTCTCTTTTTCTGCAGGCACAAACCTATCTTCCTGCACTTCCTCCCAGCTTGCTAGTCTTAGGGAATCAGGCCTTGCAATCTGGTTCTTTTCCTCTTCAGCGACATCATCAAAGAAAGTTGCTTCGGTGATGTGTGCCTCCTCTGGTCCAAAGGGATTTCGAGTTGCTGGTACCTTCACTTCTCTCCCTTTCCAGATAGCCTTCAGGCACTGATGAAAGACCGAAGGTACCACCCCGTAGTTATTTTGCCAAGCCCTTCCTAGCAAGATATGATATGCTACATCCACCTCAGCAACATGGAACATTACAGGCCCTCGAATCTTCCCAACTTGCATGTACACCTTGATGTGCCCCAAGGTTCTGTGTGCTCGTCATAAATCTCGTAATATTTGTTTGTTCCTTCACAATCTTCTTCTCTGGCAGGCCTAACCGTTTAAACACGGTGTAGGGCATAATATTTACAGACGCTCCATTGTCAATGAATGCCCTCCGCACCTCGATGCCATTGATTATTGCTGTCACATACAACGGCCTGTTGTGTGGGTATCTTATCTCTCTATCAGCTTTAGAGAAAGATATCTTATTTTCTTCTTCCTCCATCGTCTTCACAAATCCTTTGCTTATGGCCATGAAAGTCTCATGCGTCTCGGCAGCCTTGATATCTTATTGCCCTGGTTGCCTCAATCCTTGCTTCCTTGGCCAATCCTATCTGACCGAAAAAATTTCTGAACTTGGCCCCATTCATCAACGCCGTCACCTACAGGCCTGGGTCACACTCCTCTTTTTCTTCCATTATCATCTCCACTTCTGCGATTATGCTGTGAATAACAGTGTTGCACGTTTCCTTCCCCTTGTGATTTAGCAGTGGCTTGTCATGAACGCTACTTTCCTTTCCAAGTTCAATCTCCCCATTTGCCAGCTTCTCGTGGAATATCCTCCGCAGGCTATAACAATCCATAGTTGAGTGTCCCGCGTATTGGTGGAATACACAGAAGTCTGGTCTTCTCTTCATCTCTTCCGTCACTACAAATCTAGGCCTTGGGGGTTTCACCACCCCATGTTCAACCCATTGTTCATACAGACCCCTGAATGCTTTCTCACTGCATGTGATGGCTTCCAGAACTGGCTTTCTTGCATATTTGTCTCTGGGCCTTCCTCTACCTCGGTCAAAATTCTTCTCATGCTTCTCCCTCTTGCCCCCTTGTGGTTTTGACTGAGAGTCAGCCAAAGCCATTGTGACGCCCCCCAAAATAGGTATACAACACCCATTCTGAGTCGCCAAATACATGGGACATAAAGAAAACTACAACTTCAATAATACAATTGTCGTGCAAAATACGACAACACATACTGTGAGTTTAAATACAAATACTATCTTCTAGACAATATCCACACTCAAATAAGTCCTCATTACAATTATTCAAACACTATTTTACAAAAATAGTGAGGACTGCTAAAACATCTTTCTAGAACCATCACTCCATACCCCGACTAGATCCTGCTATGTTCTCACCTCCTGAGAAGAAAAATGGAACAAAAAGGAAAAGGGTGAGCTCAACTAGCCCAATAAAGAATATTATGACTAAGATAATATACAAATTATCATTAGTTTTTAACAGGGAAAAATCTGATAAAATATAATAGACAACAAGTTTTAGATCAACAACTGCAGAGGAAACAACAATCCATTAGAAGAGTCAAGTAGAGAATGAGTTCTACTATCTTCTAAGATTTAAAAGTCCATCACCAATATTTTATCCCTGTAACAACAATCAATAGACATCTTTAATCAAATATTCATCTTTGCACTACATGCCAAATATATTCATTTGTATCACCAGTTGGTCATGTAAGACCCCGAATTTTATGAAATAAAAATATTCAAATTTTCTTATAATTACTATTCAGGAGTTACTATTCAGGAGTTACTATTCATGAGTTACTATTCACGAGTTACTATTCATGAGTTACTATTCACGAGTTACTATTTATGAGTTACTATTCACGAGTACTATTCACGAAGCATGATATTTTTTTTAGAAGGCACTACTCAATAATCATTATAAAGAATTCTTGTTCAATATTTTATTTTATTGATTCAATAATTGCTACGTTGATATTTTATATTACTGTTGTTTTAATAATTGTCATTACACACGTATTTTCCATTATCGAAGCAATAATTCATATTATCTGAATAATATTATTAGATAACATTATTGGCAATGTCTAGAAAGTTCATTCAAGGAGAGGTTTGGTCACCTAATCAACTTGGCCAAGAAGGAGAGATCCTTATTGGAAAACCCCTCTTTTCCGGGAGAGCCGCACTGGTTGTCATTATTGTGATTACGTAATATTATTTGTGAATAATTAATTATTGATTTATATGATAAGGAAAATATTCATTTTATGTGGATATAGATGGAAAAAATTTTTAAAGTGACAATTGTTGAAAATTGATATTTTATCTTTTCTGATAAAATAATATTTTATTATATTATTATAATATAATAATGGTGATATTTTTATAATGAATGTGTGATATATGAGTATATGAGGAGGAAGAGTATTTTTTTTACTAAAATATTTAAAACATGTTAAACATGTTTGTGGACCCCATTCTTGATCGAAATTTGATTATAATTGTAAAATCGCTTGTTTGTGGATTTTCAATCAATTCGCATTTAGAATTTGAAAAAACTTAAACTTACAAAGTTGTAGAGAATGAAATTTCCTATGGAAAGGACATGTGGTTCGAATTTTTTTGATAAAAGGGCTATTTATTATGAATTATTGAAGTTCCAGTATATCGGGTCTGAATTGATTTTTGGAGTTTTAAACATTTTTGTTTAGAAAAACGTTTTTGGTGATTATGTCACTTGTATGGCTGATGTCTAGACCAAAAGAGTGGGCTAAGGAAAATTTATATAAATATAATAATATTTTATTAAATTTTCTATTTTGGTGTTCTAAGCATTTTCCTATAAATAGGGTGCTTAGGTTAGAATTGAAAATCACACCAGAAACTGAAGTTTTCTCTCTCTATATTATCGAGCGTATTTTGTGAGTATTTAGATATCTTGAGTGTTTTTATACGGTTCAAGTTCGTTCAGCGTTATATCCGACATTTCAGTACTGCTCTTTTGAGGTAAGGGATAGTAATGGATTTTAAGGGTTGTTTTGTTTTTCAGTTTCGTAATTTTTCTGACCTTCAAAAATTCTGGAAAAATTTGAAATGATAATTTGATGAGTTTTGTTGATTGTGTCCAAAAATGGCGATTTTAGAATATATAGATTAAGAGTTATGGATTTTATGAGAAAAGACTATTTTAAAAGTAAACGCTTATAACTCCTTGTGGTTAATTCCAAAATTAATAAAATTTTTATTGGGAGTACATGTATATAATAGAAGTATACCGTGTAAATTTCAGAATTTTTGGACAAAAGTAAAATTTATGATAAATATCTAAATATTCGGCAGTTTTGGCCATATGAAAAATAATAAATGAATTTTAAGAATTTCGAGAAAAATATATGTTCAATATGGGACTCTATTTTGCTAAATCCCAGAAAAGAAATATTTTTGGGACTGATTTGGTATTTTTCATAAAAATGGTCTAGTTATGAGTAAATGAATTAAATATGTTATGTGAAGTAAGAAATTTGAAAAATAGGATTTTATGGCTTAAGAATCTTATATAAGGTATATGCATATTTTTTATGAGAGTTTTGGTTATTGGTGATGAAATCTTATGAGTTTAGCATTTTAGAATGATTAAATGCATTAATTAGTAAAGTATAAACAATTAAATTAAATTATTTATAAGTTTAAGAAATGATTAAGATATTGTGGTAATATTAATAATATTAGATTATGAGATTATTAAGTGATTTATAATATTTGGATTAAGGTGTTATGAAATCATTGATTTATGAATCTTATTCTTGAAATTAAATGCAGTTGTTGATCATATTGTTTTTATTATCATATATAATATTTTTATAATTCCGGTGATGATATTTCTCTTTGACTTAAGTGTAAAGATGGGTAGATTATTGGTATGATCGTGACTATGGGTTCTCTTTAGCCAGTAGTGCAAAGTTGAATCATTGACTGGTATGATCATGACCAATGAATTTACAATTGAATATTTTTAGCTTAAGTGCAAGGTGAATTGATCAACATGGTTGTAATTATTATTTATACAAATTCTGAAATGATTATATATTTCTTTGAGATATGAATATTTTTGGCCCGTAGTGCAAAGATGACTTGTTGAATATCTTTGGCCTGTAGTGCAAAGATGAATTATTGGTGAATATCTTTGGCCTGTAGTGCAAAGATGAATTATTGGTGAATATCTTTGGCCGTAGCGCAAAGATGACCTGTTGTTGAATATCTTTGGTCGTAGTGCAAAGATGACATGTTAATGAATATCTTTGGCCCGTAGTGCAAAGATGGATTTATTAGTATGATTATGAACATGAACTATGATTTGGTATAACCATGATCTTTGATGTTTCAGATAAAAACATGTGATGAAAATTATCTTCGTTCTGGATGAGAAAAGGAATTTGGAACCACTAATATGATTATGAGTTATTCATATGATTGTGGACAGGAACTGTTGATTGATGTTACAGGGATAAAACATTGTTGGTGAAATTTTAACATAGAAAAGATAATAGACATTATGGTCTATTTGACTCTTCTAATGGATTGCTTGTTCCGCTGCAACTATGGTTGAAAAGTTTTATCATCTACCATATGTTCTAAATCTCTGATTTATTATTGATGAAGGTTATTGAGAATTTAATTATCTTTAGTCATAATATTCTTTACTGAGCTAGTTGTGCTCACCCTTTTGCTTCACAATTTCTTTCAGGTAATAAGAGTGTAGCTGGGTCGAGCGGGGATAACAGGGGAATAGAACGGTGGTCTATAGCTGTTAAGGTTCTCCCTAAATAGTATGGAATTAATTTTATTTGGAACTTTAGATAAGTGTGTCGTATTGTATACGTCATTTGATATTTAATTTTGGTGAACCGAATAGGGTGAGGCGAACCCAACTTTGGAAGGGTGTTTTGTCACTATCATACAAGATGTCTAATGACATACAACCTCGAGTTATCATAAGACATTATATCTACAAGCACTATCTATATGATCTTGGAGTTTGGTTGAAGTATAATTCTCAATTAGAAATGGTGGAGATAATGATATGTCAAGAGAAGACTCACCATTGGAAAGAATATGATAGTAATCTTCTCATTTTTCTTTGGGGTTTATTGGGTCAACCAAGGATAATTCTGTGGGCATATGATATTTATCATAACCTAGACTCATGGCCTCCCATGTACGAAGGTTTCCTTGAGCACTTCCCAAAGATTTTAATTTTTAAAATAGTTTTTGACTGTACCTTTATGTAAGGTGTCATGGTAACGTGCTACCCAAGTTGGTGTCAAGAGTCACATTTGATATATATATATTTGTATCAAAACTCACAACATATGTGTTGTTGTATTTTGCACGACAATTGTTGTAATAAAGTTGTAGTTGTTTTCTGTACCATGTATTTGGTGACTCAGAATAGGTTGGTTGGATTGGACCTATTTTGAGGGTGTCACAGGTCATGTTCATCTCAACACCTGTTCATCTTTGCACCACGGGCCAAAGATATTCATCAGTTAATCATTCATCTTTGCACTACATGCCAAAGATATTCGATAATATCATCATTTAAGACTGAGGATGATGAAAAATATTTTAAAGAAAACGAATCCAGTGAGATAGAAGGACAAATAGTAGGGATTCGTATAACAGTTTATCCAAGATCAATAATACTTCATAATAACCAATTGTGAAGCAGAATTGAAAAATAAAGATCAAAATATGGATACAATCAAAGATAGTAACCATAATAGACATTTTGGACAAAAAGGAAAATTTTCATTTTTCGGTGAATAGTGCCGTATACGTGAATAGTAACCCTAACACAAAAAGTTCCAAATTTGGTAAAAAGTTCAGACCAATATTTCGGCATAATGATATTGAAGAAAATAATATCATTTAAGAAGAAAACAACATCCCTTACCTCAAAATAACAGTACTTCTGATCGGAATATCGGTATAAGGCTGAAGGAAACTTGCACTGATAAATAGAAACTCACAAAGTATCTAAATACTCACAAAATACGCTCGATAATATATATATATATATATATATATATATATATATATATATATATATATATAGAGAGAGAGAGAAAGCTTATGTTTCTGGTGTGATTTTCAATTCTAACTTAGCCCTCTATTTATAGGAAAATAAGACGCAAGTCAAGCGGACTTTGACTGCTACACTGATGGCTTTACTTGCTACTATTACCACCCACCACATTTGAAATTCAATTTGAGCACATTTCTCACCAACCAAAAGTGGGGTCCTCCAATTCTAGAATTTTCCACCAAAATGATAAATTTTGAAACTTCAACAATTTCTGAATCAGTCACCTCTTAAAATTCATAACAAATCATACGTTCATTTTTAACGGTTCAAAATTTGTGGACATATACTCAACTTATATATGTATAACATATCCAAAAATCACAATGATCCAACGGTCAGATTAAAATTATAACTCACATAATAAAGCTGTAAGAACACCGATTTGATCTTTTAATACCTCCAATCCGACAAAGTACTGATAAAACACCTCAACATTAATTCCTTCATTTATAACCACATAAATAAATCCATCATTTATATTCACATCAAATAAATATTTTCTTATCATATAAATCAATAAGTAATTATTCACAAATAATATTACGTAATCACAATTATGACAACGGTAGCCGCTCCGAGGAAAGAGGGGCTTTCAATAAAGATTTCTCCTCATTGGCGCCGCAATTAGGTGACCAAACCTCTCCTCGATGTAACTTTCTAGACTTTGCCAATAATGCTATCTAATAATATTATTCCAATAATATGAATTATTGATCTGATAATGGGAGATACTGTGCAGTGATAATTATTGAAACAACAATAATATAAAATATCAACGCAGTAATTATTGAATCAATAAAATAAAATATTGAACAATAATTATTATAACAATTATTGAGTAGTTCCTTCTTACGTAAGAATTAATAATTCAAAAATACTGTGCACCACGCGTAATACTGTATTTTAACCACCAGATAATCTAACAGTGTTAACGGTAACAACTACGCCGTTATTTATAAAAACTCAAACTTGTCGTTTTCTTCATCAAGCGATTATTACATTATGGGGCCCTAAATGGTTCGTGATCGTCGCATGCGAATATTCCACGACCAAACGAATATTCCCCGACAAAGAATGAATATTTTATAACCACTTGCTTATTTTGCAAAATTTGCACATTTCACCCATAACCAAAGTATTATATCAAATTAACACCTTATTATTCACAATAATAATTAGAGGAAATTGATTTTATTTATAATAAGTTGGGGTCTTACAACCTCCCTCCTTATGAAATTTAGTCATTCTCGAAATTGACGACGACGCTGTGTGTTTTGAAAAGGTGAGGATACCTCGCTTTCAGTTCTGATTCCAACTCTCAGGTCATTTCTTCAATAGCATGGTTTCTCCACAAAACCTTAACTTGTGGTATAACCTTCGTGCGTAGGACATTCTCTTTCCTATCCAAGATCTAAACATGTTCCTCCTCGTAAGTTTAATCTTCGGCTATCTCGTCTGCTTCTAACTCAATAATGTGGTTGGGGTCTTTAACATATTTACCAAGCATAGATATGTGAAAAATATTATGAACACGAGACATGCTTAGAGGTAATGCGAGTCTATAGGCCACATTTCCTATTCGGTCAAGAATCTCAAATGGACCAACAAATCGTGGATTGAGCTTCCCTCTCTTCCCAAATCTTATAACTCCCTTCCATGGTGCAACATGTAACAATACATGATCCCCAATATTAAATTCCACGTCCTTTCGATGAAGATCCGCATAACTCTTTTGTCGATCTTGTGCCGTTTGTATACGTTGTCGAATCGTTTGGATCTTTTCTGTAGTTATGCGTACCAATTTTGGTCCCAACAACGTTGCTTCTCCCACCTCATCCCAGCATACTAGAGAGCGACACTTTCATCCATACAATGCTTCAAATGGAGTCATGCCTATACTTGCTTGATAACTGTTGTTGTAGGAGAATTCCACCAATGGTAGGTACTTATCCCAACTTCCTTTGAAATCTAGGACACATAGTCTTAATAGATCTTCAAGAGTTTGAATAGTCCTCTCTGATTTTCCGTCCGTTTGAGGATGGTATGCCGAACTGAATCGTAAATCCGTGCCCATAGCTTTCTGCAAGCTAATCCAAAATCGTGAAGTGAATCTTGGGTCACGATCCGAAACTATGGATACTGGCATGCCATGCAATCTCACAATCTCATTCACGTACATACTAACAAGGCGTTCAAGGGAATAAGTCTCCCGTATAGGCAAGAAATGGGCAGAACAAGTGCCGAAATGAGTCTCCTCTTGAGCTCTTGGAAACACTTCTCACATTCCTAGCTCCATACAAATTTTGTATCCTTCCGAGTCAACTGAGTTAACGGAGTAGCGATTCGAGAAAATCCTTCCACAAATCTCCAATAATAACCAGCTAATCCCAGAAAGCTACGCACTTTGGTCACCGACTTCGGTTGCTCCCAACTTTGTATTGCTTCAATCTTCTCCAGGTCAATAGATACTCCATGTTTTGACACCACGTGCCCAAGGAATGCTACTTCCTCAATCCAGAACTCGCATTTCTTCAGCTTGGCATATAGCTTATTTTCACGAAGCCTTTCAAGTATCAGCTTCAAATGGTGCTCATGATCTTCACGGCTTTTGGAATAGATGAGGATGTCAAAAATAAAGACAACAACGAACTGATCCAAATATTCCTTGAATACACGGTTCATCATATCCATGAAAGTAGCAGGAGCATTAGTCAATCCAAAAGACATGACTAAGAATTCATAATGCCCGCATCGAAGTTTCAAGGCGCTTTGGAATATCCTCAGTTTTAATCTTCAGCTGATGATATCCGGAATGAAGATCGATCTTTGAAAAGAATTGTGCTCCTTGCAACTGGTCAAATAGGTCATCAATGCGAGGTAGCGAATACCTATTCTTGATGGTGACATGGTTCAATTCTCGGTAGTCAATACAAAGTCTCATACTCCCGTCTTTTTTCTTTACGAATAAAACAAGAGCACCCCAAGGAGATGTACTAGGACGAATGAAACCGATGTCCAACAACTCCTGTAGTTGGACTTTTAACTCCTGAAGTTCAATAGGAGCCATTAGATATGGGGTTTTAGAAATGGGTTTTGTACCCGGTTCAAGGTCAATAATGAATTCAACATCACGTTCTGAGGGTAGACCGGGAAGTTCTTCAGGAAATACGTCAGGAAATTCACTAACAACAGAAATATTATTCAAATCTGGCGTCTTTTTGTTCAAGTTCGTGACATGGACTAAGAAAGCTTAACATCCATTTTTTAATAAACGAATAGCTTTATGGCTTGATATGACAGTGACTGATTTTAGTGGTTTAGTTGTTTGAATTCGTATGACAGGTTGGTTAGGAATATGAAAACTAACAACCTTACAAAAATAATCAATTTTGGCATGATGAGTGGTTAACCAATCAATCCCTAAAATTACATCAAAAACAAGTATCTTTAAAGAGATAAGATCCACAGGTAATGTGATGGTGCCAACTTGGATTAAGCAAGATTTATAAACAGTGGATGTAATGAAAGTTTCTCCTAACGGAGTCTCCACTGATATAATCAAAGTCTAATTTCTCTGGAGTAAAGTTTAAACGTTGAGCACAAGTAGGGGAGATAAAAGAATGTGTAGAACCGGTATCTAGTAAGGTATAAACTTCGCAAGAATTCAAGATTAGCTTACTCGTGATCACCTCGTTCGGGTTCCTCACGTTTTGGCTAGTCACGACAAACGCTCTTCCAGGAACCGCTGATTTCGACTTATCCGGGACAGCTTTTGGAGTTACCATCCTCTTTGAACTTTGTTTTTCTGTAGCAGGTCTCGAGCTATATGGCCCTCCTTTCCACAGCTTATAACATACCTTGGATTGTTGTGGGCGATTTTAATGATATGTCCCTCTTTCCAGATTTGTAACTAACGACCTAAGGTGCTCGTTCTCCTCCCCTAGAAAGCTTGATTGATGTTTGTGATGACGTCTTCACGTTATCATTGTTGTACCTTCTCTTCTTAAAATCTCCTCCCGACTCGCTCCTTCTATTATCACGGCCACGATTACCACCAGAGTGGTTACCGCTTTTGTTCGAATGCTTTCCTCCCTGCTGGTTTTCATTGCTCCGATGGCTACCGCCACCAGTATGACCCTGGTTGTGGTCCCTCGGTTGCACATACTCATTATCTCGCTCTAATAATTGAGCCCTGTTTACAACATCTGAATATAAGAAAATTTATGAGATATAAGATATTTCCGAATCTCGGGCTTTAGACCTCTCAGAAACATCCTCGTCATTCGTTCCTCATTTTCAAACCTGGATAACTCTGCAAACTTCGCCTCGTACTGGGACACCGTCATGTTGTTTTGTTCTAGTCTGATAAACTCTACCTCTTTCATATGACGAATACTTTCAGGAAAGTACTTGTCATTGAACAGTTTCTGAAATTTTTCCCAAGACATGTTAAGTGAGGCAGGCTGGTTACGCTTCATAGACTCCCATCAGTAGTCTGCCTCACCGCGGAACATAAAGGTGGCGAATGAAACCTTCTGTTCCTCCGTGCATCCCAAGACATCGAATATCTTGGTAATTTGCTTGACCCACGTTTCCGCCTTGATCGGATCCGGCTTTCCAATAAATTTTGGCGGTCCCAACTCTTTGAACTGCTTGGCTGTGACATGCCGCGCATTGCTATCATTTCCACCAGTATTTTGTGCACGAGTCTCCTTCGTCTGATTTTGCATGAACTACAAAAAGCTCCTAAACATTCCATCATTCATCGTTTGCTCGGTAGTGTTGTTTACAGGAGGAATATTGCCTTCCTGTTGTACGTTCTCCTGGTTTATGACTAAAGGTTGTTCCACAGTCTCATACACTCCATTATTAACGTTCTCAACAGCCATTCTTAAATACTGCCATAAAACAAGGGTTAATTAAACAAATAAGCTTAGATAGGACACACTAGCGAAGGATTTACTCATCTCTCCCCTCCTAGGTCTATTCCCCGATCTCCGCCAGAGACCATATCCATAAGCTTTGATACCAACTGTGACGCCCCCAAAAAGGTATACAACACCCATTCTGAGTCGCCAAATACATGGTACATAAAGAAAACTACAACTTCAATAATATAATTGTCGTGTAAAATACGACAACACATACTGTGAGTTTAAATACAAATATTGTCTTCTAGACAATATCCACACTCAAATAAGTCCTCATTACAATTATTCAAACACTATTTTACAAAAATAGTGAGGACTGCTAAAACATCTTTCTAGAACCATCACTCCATACCCCGACTAGATCCTGCTATGTTCTCACCTCCTGAGAAGAAAAATGGAACAAAAAGGAAAAGGGTGAGCTCAATTAGCCCAGTAAAGAATATTATGACTAAGATAATATACAACAAATTATCATTAGTTTTTAATACGGAAAAATATGATAAAATATAATAGACAACAAGTTTTAGATCAACAACTGCAGCGGAACCAACAATCCATTAGAAGAGTCAAGTAGAGAATGAGTTCTACTATCTTCTAAGATTTAAAAGTCCATCACCAATATTTTATCCCTGTAACAACAATCAATATACATCTTTAATCAAATATTCATCTTTGCACTACAGGCCAAAGATATTCATTTGTATCATCAGTTGGTCATGTTCATCTCAACACCTGTTCATCTTTGCACCACGTGCCAAAGATATTCATCAGTTAATCATTCATCTTTGCACTACAGGACAAAGATATTCAATAATATCATCATTTAAGACTGAAGATGATGAAAAATATTTTAAAGAAAACGAATCCAGTGAGACAGAAGGACAAATAGTAGGGATTCGTATAACAATTTATCCAAGATCAATAATACTTCATAATAACCAATTGTGAAGCAGAATTCAAAAATAAAGATCAAAATATGGATACAATCAAAGATAGTAACCATAATAGACATTTTGGATAAAAGGAAAATTTTCATTTTAAATTGAATAGTGTCGATTCGTGAATAAGGTCGCCAGTATCGTGAATAGTAACCCCGACACAAAAAGTTCCAAATTTGATAAAAAGTTCAGACCAATATTTTGGCATAATGATATTGAAGAAAATAATATCATTTAAGAAGAAAACAATATCCCTTACATCAAAATAACAGTACTTCTGATCGGAATATCGGTATAAGGCAGAAGGAAACTTGCACTGATATATAGAAACTCACAAAGTATCTAAATACTCACAAAATACGCTCGATAATATATATATATATATATATATATATATATATATATATATATATATATAGAGAGAGAGAGAGAGAGAGAGAGAGAGAAAGCTTATGTTTCTGGTGTGATTTTCAATTCTAACTTAGCCCTCTATTTATAGGAAAATATTAGCACGCCGAAGCAGACTTGACCTGCTACCTGATGGCTTTACCTGCTACTATTACCACCCACCACATTTGAAATTCAATTTGAGCACATTTCTCACCAACCAAAAGTGGGGTCCACCAATTCTAGAATTTTCCACCAAAATGATAAATTCCGAAACTTCAATAATTTCTGAACCAGTCACCACTTAAAATTCATAACAAATCATACGTTCATTTTTAACGGTTCAAAATTTGTGGACATATACTCAACTTATATATGTATAACATATCCAAAAATCACAACGATCCAACGGTCGGATTAAAATTATAACTCACACAATAAAGCTGTAAGAACACTGATTTGACTTTGAATACCTCCAATCCGACAAAATACTGATAAAACACCTCAACATTAATTCCTTCATTTATAACCACATAAATAAATCCATCATTTATATTCACATCAAATAAATATTTCCTTATCATATAAATCAATAATTAATTATTCACAAATAATATTACAGAATCACAATTATGACAACCAGTAGTTTCAGAAAGAGGGCTTTTCAATAAAGATTTCTCCTTCATCGGGCGCATTAATTAGGTGACCAAACCTCTCATTGACTGAACTTTCTAGACATTGCCAATGATGCTATCTAATAATATTATTCCAATAATATGAATTCTTGATCTGATAATGGGAAATACTGTGCAGTGATAATTATTGAAACAATAATAATATAAAATATCAACGCAACAATTATTGAATCAATAAAATAAAATATTGAACAGTAATTATTGTAACAATAATTGAGTAATGCCTTCTTATAAAAATTCAAACTTGTCATTTTCTTCATCCGACAGTTATTCTGTTATGGGACCCACAAATGGCTGCGTCGTCGTATGAATATTCCCCGACAAACAGAATATTCCATGACCAAACGAATATTTCCCGACAACAATGAATATTTTATAACCACTTGCTTATTTTGCAAAATTTGCATATTTCACCCATAACCAAAGTATTATATCAATTTAACACCTTATTGTTCACAATAATAATTAGAGGAAATTCGATTTTATTTATAATAAGTTGGGGTCTTACAGCCATAGTTGTTTTCCTCTTGCCCTTCCATGTAACCGTCGCATGGCTAGTGGGCAATGTCATGATTCCTCCCATGTCTTGTGCAAAGGATGAGAGGGTCGCAAAGGAATCACAAGCCTTGGTGATGAGGTGGGGCTTGAAGGCATCTAAAGCACCATTGTTGCAAATGCTGACTAAGTTCTTTTCTTTAATCGGCTCTGCGCACTTCTGTGCCTGGTCCCTGAACCTGTCAATGTAATCTGACAACTCCTCATTCGGCTTCTGCTTGAACTGCATGAGCTCTACAATGGTTACCTGTTTCTGCACATAGAAAAATTTCTTAAAAAATTGTAATTTTAGGTCATCCCAATCATGGACTGACCCCTTCTCCAAATTATAGTACCAACTAAAGGCACTATCCGTCAAAGTCTTGTTGAATTCCTGCATCAACAAGTTGTGGTTGTTCACTTCATCATATCCAAGCCATAGAGACATTAACTCTGCAAACTTGGCAATATGTTCCCTGGCATTTCCTTTCTCCCCGTTGTATTTTGGAAACTGCGGGGGTTGCTCAATATACCCTGTTGGGTAAGGTTGCCTCCGAATGTGTGCAGGGTAAGGAGGAGTAAAGTCCAACTTTGAGGGTCGAGATGTCTGTCTGCGAAGTTGATTGATCACGTCGATCATATCATCCTTCGTCACGTACTGGCTTATGGCGTGAACTCTCTGGGGTGTTGTGATATACTGCTGCATCGGCGGTGTATATGGTAGAGAGATTGGTTGATGCACACTTGCATCATGCATAGCTAGCACTGGTGGCAGTTGCTGGCTCACTCACTGGACATTACTTGGAATGGTTGGAATTTGCACCTGTAAAAATAATGGGAGAGCAGTTGGGATGATGTTTGTCCGAGGTTGGCTTGCTTCCAACCTAGGTTGTGGCACATCACCACTGTTCTGGGCCTCCAAGTTGATTATTGGAACCAATTGACTTTCCGTCGATGGAGGTACAATATGGTTCTCTTTGTTGTTGTTGCCATTGTTGTTGTCTTCCACTCCTGCTTGTTCCCCATGCGAACTTCCTGGGAACATGGCCTTGAAAGTGGGAATTTGCATCAACTACTGGCGGAAATTCCCCATTTCCTCTTGCTTCCTCTGCATTTCCAGCATCATGGTCATCATCATCCCTTGTCCTTCTCGTGCTTCCTTCAACGCCTTGAGCATCTTCAGTTGCACAACATTTGCTTGCTCTCCACTTGCATCCTCGCCTTACCTTCCTACGTTGGTTTGTTGTTGATTGGCCATATGTGGTGATGTAGAACTCCCTTCTAAAGCCTCTTGAATAAGTGGTTGGTCAAAATCCAGGTTTGCGCCTTGGAATGCTTGAGTTACTTGCCTTGGAATGGGATACGGTGAGGTAATGCTATTTGTTGGTGAAGCAGATCTTCCTGTAGTTCTCCCACTTCGAGTTATGGGCATACCCTTCACGAATTCTACACCTCCCCAGCAGAGTCGCCAAAGAAATGTGGGCAAGGAAATCGTACCTTGCTAGGGTTAGGGTTTCGTGTTGGCTGAGGAGGAGAGAAATCCACGAAGAGCACGAAATTGATTGGTTGATTAAAGAGGGGAGAACGACAGGTGGGCGATTACTCCAATGACGCGTGGCATAACTCTTAGAATCCGGGAACCGTGTTAGGGTAACAGGGATTCCAAGAGCCTTCTTGAGTCCTTCGAGTTGAGAGAATGTCCAAACCCCTTTAGTGCTTTTAGGTGGAATCTCCAAGCCTTTAAGTCACCAAAAGGGTCCCTTTGTTCTTCCAAGAGTCCAAGTCTTGAGTCTGAAGAGAAGTCCCCTTCCCAATGGAATGAAAGGGGTATTTATAGGGTTTTCTGGAAAGTAGTCATGTGCGAGGAACATGCTTTCAGAGAAATTCCAGAAATACCCTTTAGTCATTATAATAATGCCCATATTGCCCTGTCCTTCTAGCCACCAATCCAATCCCTCAATCAATTCCCAAATCGAGCTGCCTCCACGAGTCTTCTGCCTCGGGACACGTGGAGGCTTCTCCCGAGTCTAGTACATTTATTTCTGACTATTTTGTCTTCATTCTATTAGGTTATGCGAACCCTAATTTGCACATTTAATGAGGCCGTGGAACCCTAATTGTGTATTTAATTCAATTAGGTCATGTAAACCCTAATTTTATACTTGGGCCCACATTTAGTAATTAAAATTTGATAAAATACAAGGGTAAATATGTAACTTCATTTATTTAGTCAACCCTAAAAACTTGCATGGGTACTAACTGTTACTTAAGAAACTAGAGGGGAGGTGAGTGTTATTATGATTATCTAGAGGGGGTGTCACTGTATTTTACTCTTATATAAATACATTATCATAACAAAGGTGAGTTAAAAATTGCATTTTTCATCCAGCAAATCAAATTAACCTCAAGATCTAAGACCCAAATCAAATTTAGGATCCAACTTCAAAAAAACCTACGACCTGTACCCCATCACCATATTCACAATCTCTCCTACCTATTCCCATTGATGACAGCAACATTGGAATTTGGAAACCACAATCGGACGGTAAAACCATGGAAACCATCATCCCACATCTCGTTAGTATTGGAATATCACAGATACGGGTCTTCAAACCGTCTCCTATTCCTCTTCAGATCTAACTCAATTTTCAATTGTCCCCTCTCTCCATATATATATAAATCGTATGTATATATTGCTCTCTAATAGTATTATATCTATTGAGTATATAAAATCGAAAAACAAATATAGTGAAATCGCTAATTAAATGTTTGAGTAGAGAGTAAATAAAAATAACATCGAGTGGAATGAGTTTAAAAGTCTATAAATAAGAATCGTCATAGTGAAAACTCAACCTAATTGACTGTAACAGTTCTATGAGAATGATAAGACTATACTTCTCTAGAACACTCATAAATTCAGGAATGTTTAGGACCGAAATGAACAAAGTTATGAGAACTAAATAATATCTAGAATGATTCTATGTGAATTTTTATTGTCTCAATTTACACAAACGATTAAGCAATTGAAGACATCACATTCACTGAGCAACTAGTAAACCCGATAGTCTTTCACAATGGAAGGTTCAAAGTCACAAGTCACCTCTCTCTATACAGATGATTTTCAATAATGTCTCTCTCAAGGTCCGCATAACATTTGCATAGGCTGACAGTTAATTTCATTCATGTGGGAGATTGTTAGAATTTGAGCATGAGTTTTTAAGCTGAAATTAAATTGGATTTCATTAATCTTTTGAGATGAATTCACACATCAATGTGTTTTACTCCATGAGTAGATGAAAATCAAGTATTAAGAAGCTTAAATCCATGGGGGAATTAATGAATGAGAAATTTACTCCCAAAGATCACCCATTAAAGAGGATAAATAAATGTTTGTGGGTAGTGAGAGTCCCACATCCATTATGAACTAAAAATTAAATTGGTATATATAAAATTAGATTGCTTTTGGGTTTGGGCCCCAAGGGGCACCCTACTTTTGTGGAGGGGAGATGACTTAGCTAGTCAAGACTTGGTTTGGGTTCACCATGTGCGCTGCTACCCCGACCCATGCATGGATCGTGGGTCTGAGTCATTGTATATATCTTTTTAGGTAAAAAGTTCCTTAAATTTTTTGTTTGGTTTAGTTCCATTTTATTTATTAGTTTTGGAGAAGCAAGGAAAGAGGCAAGAAGAAGTGCCTAGGGTCAGCGCAACTGCGCTCCATCACGGTGTAGCGGCGCTAGCTAGAACACATCTGACCCTCGCTTGCTTCGATGAAATTGTTGTCGACGGATGATTTTTCGTCGAGATTAATGTACTTCCGACGGAATATTCGGTCGAACATAATTCAGTCAAATTTATTGTAAGTTTGACGGAATTTAGTCGGGATAATGCTGGCCCAAGGTTGCCAACATTCGCGCCACCAAGAATTATAATTTCAACGGAATATCACGTATGGTCTACGAAAACTCCATCAGAAAGCGTAATATCGACAAAACTATTTTTGACGGACATTTCGTCGAAAATAATCTATTTTAATTAGGGATCAGACCTGATTGCTCGATCATTTCTTTCTCGCTCTCCATTCTCTCTGTTTCTTTCTAGCGCCGACGAAAATCTCCATTCTCCCTCACTCTCTCTGGCCCGGCCGCTCCTCCCTCCTCCCTCCTCCGCTCCCTCGCCCCTCCATATGATTTAGACGTCCTCCCTCTCTCTAGTCGAACGAATCCCAACTGAAACCTGGTGAACTTTGGATTTTCGGAGGTCGTAGGAATCGGTGACAACGTTGTGGGTATCTCCTCTCTTCTGTCTCTAACATTTCGATCAAGTGAGGTAAATTTCTAACTTAAACACAGTTGTGTTAGGGTTAGGGTTAGGGTTTGTATCTCAGTATATTAAGCAACTGATTTTGGGCTTAATTTTGTGTTTAATTTATTTTGTTATATATGAAACTGATGAACTTGGCTGAATTATAGTTCAATTTCAGTTTTATATATAATTTAAGGTTTAATTTGTTATTAATTGTTGAGATGTTGAGGCTGAATAATATTGTTCAAATTGGGTTTGATATCCTGCGATTTGGGTTTGATATATTGCAATTTGGGTTTGATATTTATTGCAATTTGGGATTGATTTGCTACAATTTAGGTTTGATATTCTGCAATTTGGGATTTATATTTACTGCAATTTGGGTTTGATAAAATTTGGATTATGTTTAGGTAAATGATCAGTTTTAATGAAGATGTTTGATGTAGGTATATTTGCTATTTTTGATGGAATTCTCGACAGAATTTCTGTCAGAATTATTCAATTCCAAAATTTGGAGGCCCTGCATGTTTATATATTTCTTTTGTTTCCCAATATTGAAATAAACTACGTACCATTTACTTAGTTTCCTAATACTAAAATAAATTAATTGATATAAAATAAAATAATTTAATGTAAATAAATTATAAATTATAATTTAATAAAATAAAAATAAAAAAGAAAATAAAACTACAAGAAATAACTTAAATCATATATAATAAATAAATAAAATAAAATAAATAATAAATTAAATTAAATTAAATAAATTTATTTTAATGTAATAAAATAAAATACTTTTAATAAATAAAATTTAAAAATTTATTTGATTTAATATAATTAAATTTAATTAATTTAAATAAAATTAATTAAAATTAATAAATAAATTAAATTTAATATAATTAATTTAAATAAATTAAATTCAAGTAAATAAAATAAAATAATATAATATAATACAAAATAAATTAAAAATAGCATATAAATAAAATAAATTTATTTAAAAACTTAATTCATTAATATAATATAATATAAGAGAAAATAAAAAATTAAAATGAAATAAATTAATTAACATATATAAATAAATTAAATTAAATATTCTAATATAATATAATATAAATAAACAAAAAATAAAATGAAATAAAATAAATTAATGTAATTAGATAAATTTAATTAAAAGAAATTAAATTAAATTACAATATATTAAATATTAATTGAAATAATTGAAAATAATAGAATATAATAAAGTAAGTAGCATTTACTTAGTTCCACTACTACATAAAATAAAGTAAAAATAAATTTTAAAATAAACTTAGTTTACGTTATAGCATTTATTAAAATAAGTAGTATTTACTTATTTTTCTATTGTTAAAATAAACTAAGTAGCATTTGCCTAGTTTTCCATAATTAAAATAAATTGAATAAGTACTATATGTATATACATATATGTACTATACTTTGAAAGTTAGAAACCCGTTTAACAAGTAAGAGTGAATGTCGAATATTAGTCCCCATATTCAAATAATAGTTCTCATAAACTAAGTAACATTTACTTAGCTTTGCATTGATAAAATAAACTAAGTAGCATTTGCTTAGTTTGCCACAATCTTCAATAAACTCAATAATACTCTCTCTTCAATCTTCAATACACTTAATAGACCGTTTAGTTTTCTTAGCTTGACATTATCCTCAATAAACTCAATAGTTATAATCAATTACGACTATACATTTTATAAGCGTATATCCTTCCATTAACTTGCAAATATTTTGACCGCCTTAGTTGAGCTAGCAAGGGGTTGTTAGACAGTAGTTGTAAAGTGCAGGAGCAATATAAGTTGACATCAGCATGATAATATGCAACTTATCACCCAACTCATTGTGAAGAAAGCATTAACTGCTTTGACTTTCTTAATAATCCGTCCCCACAACCGCATTTTGGGACATTTATAAGTTCTCCTTCTCCACTTTATCTTCCTACTTAAAAGTATTACATTATCCTTTTTAAAACAAAAAGCTCATAAATTACAATGAACTATATATGAATGAGCAAAGAAGAGCAACTAATTAACCGGTCAATTGTAGAACTTGCGATTAGAATTCTTGGAAGTTCTAGAGGTCTTGAGCGGGAAATGAATATCACAACGAGTGCAAAGAAAGTAAGGTGGAAAATATTTTAACCCGTCACAACACTTTATGGGTTCAGGTCAACTTTTTATACGACGTGACAACTTAGAGTATTCTCCACCTTTTATTCTTTGGCCTCCTTGCGATATTCGTTGCCCGCTCAAGACCTCTGGAACATCCAAAAATCCTAATCGCAAGTTTTACAATTGATCGGTTAATTAGTTTCTCACCATTGGGCATTCATATATAGTTTAGTACTATAATTTATGAGCTTTATATTTTTACGTGATAAAAACTATAACACTTGTAAGGGGGAAGATGAAGTGGAGAGGGGATAACTTATACATATCCCAAAATGCGATTGCGGGGCATGATTGTGAAGAAAGCTAAGATAGCTAATGCTTTTTTCACAATGAGTTGGGTGATAAGTTGCATAATACCATGCTGATGTCAACATATGTTACTCTTGCACCTTGCAACTACTGTCAAACAACCCCTTGCTAGCTCAAATAAGGCAGTCAACATATTTGCAGGTTAATGACAAGATATATGTACTATACTTTGGAACTTAGAAACTCGTTTGAAAGTCACTCATTACGAGTGAATGTCGAATAGTCCCAAGTTTGGGACTGTTAATGGATGTTATGTCTCTCACATAGGTTGGTGCCAATTCACAGGGTATATTTATTTTGTTTTGATGATTTTTCTGCTGTTATCTCTACATGTTCTTCGAGTGCATACTTAGATTAAGTTATCTTAGTCTATTTCGTGTACTTAGAGACCATGGGGAGGTGGGAGCTGTCGTTAACACTCCTAAATTAACCTCACTTTCACTTCATAATTTATAATAATTAGCATAGTAGCAAGTAAGGATCGATCCCATAGAGAGTAAAGTTGTTTTAGAATTATTCTACTATTTCAATAGAAAATAAAGATGGGGGTTTTTGAAAATTATTTTTAAACTAAGAGAACAAGAATTAATGATGAAGTTAACCAAATATGTAAAAACTTCAGATTCATAGATTCGATTTCACCAAGTACAACAATCAATTAATCAAGTTATTATTTTCCCTTCAGTGAAACTATTAGCCCTAGATAACAATAAGCTCTGTTATCCAAAATTCTCCGTAGATAATCACTGTATGAAACAAGCTCTCCAAAAGATTCTAACTAGCATACAACCTAGAATAAGCTCTCTAGATTTAATATGATATAAGCATTAAGAAATAGAGAATTAGGCTAATCCAAGCAACAAACACAGAGTTCTCATTACCCTATTGTTTGTCACCAAAATCAACTATTAAATGACGTATAAAATACGACACACATTTTAAGTCCTCGGTACAATTATGATTCCATACTGTTCTATAACTTGATGAGGATTGAGACTAATTCGAAACACCACTTTATACCCATGTTTTCTCTGCTAGTCCCAGCTACACTTTTATTTCGTGAAAGGAATTGTGAAACAAAAGGGTGAGCACAAATAGCCCAATAAAGAATATAATGACTAAAGATAATTAAATTATCAATAGCCTTCATCAGTAATAAATCAGCTATTTAGAACATATGGTAGATGATAAAAGTTTTCAACTATAATTGCAGCGGAATCAACAATCCATTAGAAGAGTCAAGTAGAACATAATGTCTACTATCTTTTCCAAATTAAAAGTCAATCATCAATATTTTATTCTTGTAACACCAATAAACAGTTCTTCAGGGTACCCAAGACAAAGAGAACTTTCACCACCTGTCTTTACCTGAAACACCAAAGATCATGGTTATACCAATTCACAGTTCATGTTTATAATTATGCCATTAAATTTATCATTGCAGTTCAGGCCAAAGATATTCAATTGTAACACCAATAGTCATGCCAATTAACAGTCCATCTTTGAACTACGGCCAAAGACACACAACTATAAAATCAATAATCAACAGTCTATCTTTGCACTACTAGCCAAAGAGATACAACTGTAAAATCAATAATCAACTGTTCATCTTTGCATTATGGGCCAAAGACATACAACTGTAAAACTAATAATCAACAGTCCATCTTTTCACTACAGGCCAAAGATATACAACTGTAAAACCAATAGTCATGATTATACCAATACATAATTCTGGTCATGTTTATACCAATACACAATTCCTGGTCATAATCATACTAATCAACAGTTCATCTTTGCACTACGGGCCAAAGATAACTTTCCAACACAAAGTTGAGGATGATGACAATGATATATATATATATATATATATATATATATATATATATAATATATATATATATATTTATATATATATAATGAATGGATAGATATAATCAGAATAATAAGATAAAATAGATCTTAGTGATTTTCAACTTAATTATCCAGAGTTCAAATTGCCAACATGATATCCAGAAAATCAATTAGAATTCTTGATAGGATATAAAGTTCAAGTAATATAAAGTTCTCAGCTCAAATATAATAACTTAAAACTGAATAGAAAGATTCAGGTCAAGATATTAGATGAAGCACACACTATTAAGGATATTCAAATTATATTAGGACTTTTCACCATTTAATGATAAGCTGAAGAAACGAATAATAATATCGTATCATAATATGGAGTATGAAATAAAATGATATTCATTTACCATAAAAAAATGATACCCCTTACCTTAGCATGTGACTTGATTCTGGTTTCTATAAAGTTGATCAATTTAAACAATGCTTGCATTCCTTATCCACACTTGGAGTAACCTTACACTCAACAGAAATACTCACAATATTGTAGTAAAAGAATTTTATATTTTTAGTGTAGTGATGGTGTGTGTTTAGTTACTCAACCGAGCAACCTATTTATACTGAAAATTGAGGAGACAACTAGCATAACCCTTTTGACAAAATAACCAAATGAGGTATATAATAATGTTAGTAGTGGAACTTGTGGTCCCACGGAAAAAATTAAACCAACTTATACACGTTTTAACAAAATTTGTTCAATAATAGAGTTGTGGTGCATACTACTTTAAGAAAAGTAGAGTGTCGGCAAGTCCTGCCAGACTTACTTTTGTAAAAAGAAAATAATTGAACAAACATCTGCATATCATACTTATCTTTAATCAACACCCTTTTCATTCTTTGAACCATTATTCACAATTATTAAAATAGACTCACAATATTATCAACTAGTCTAATTATATCATATTAAATAATTTGAGTTACTGTGCAATAACTATTGTGACAATTATTGAATGAAATACTGAGTGACTTCTTACGTAAGAATCAATAGTATGAATTATTGTACAATACCGTGTGCTACTGAGGAATACCGTGTACTACTGTGGAATCATGCGTATTACTATATTTTTATCACCGGTATTTCAATAGTTAATGGTAAAAGTTTTGCCGTCAATTTTTAAAAAGTTTATTTCTGTCGCTTTCCCTATCTGACAGTTATTCTGTTATAGGGCCCACCAATGATTGGTTAATTCGGCACCGTTACGAATATTCCCTGATAAAATGAATATTCGTAATAAATAATTACATGCAATAAGTGTATGATAACCAAAAATTTTGGAGGCCTCAGTGGTGTCTTCATCGGCGCAACTCAGCTTTCCCCCGAATAAATCCAGGGCTCAACTTACCCCCGAATAAATTCAAGGCGTGAGACCACTTGAGCATAGAGGAGTTTACCAAAACTCGAACCCACGTTAATGGAGACTTATGTCCATCTTCCCACCACTAAGCCACCACCTCAAGCGATGATAAACTACAACCATCTAAATATATAAACATTTATTAAATCAACACCTTACTATAAACAATTTAAATTCTATTAAAAGTTGGGGTCAACACCAAAACATATTTACCTCGAATAACATATAAACCAACTAATAATTCATTTTTCATTCAAGTTGTCTTTATTTATCGCATTATATTCCAAAACTTATAAATGAATAACAAATCTAAAGAAACCCATATATGACAATTTATTTTAAAAACATCAGTCCACTATTATGGTATTATCACCATTAACCAAAACTTAACTATCAATTTAATTAATTTTAATAGAAACTAGACCTCAAATAATTCAATTTAGCATCAAAAATCACCCAAATCGGATTTATAATCATTAAGTTATACATTTTTAAAACTTAAAGTTTGTTGCTAAAAAATCTTCTTGAAAAATTCCGAACCAGCCACCTCACGAAATTCATAAAAAATCATACGTTAATATTTAAAGGTTCTCAATTTATGGACATAAACTCAACTTATATATGTATAACATATCCAAAAATTACAACGATCCAACAGTCGGATTAAAAAATATAACTCACGCAATAGAGCTTAAGAAAACTGATTTTTCGAATTATGAGTCCTTCGGACCAGTTTCATTCAAACAGTCACCACGAAAAATCCACAAGGAATTTCCTAACTTATTATACATAAAGAGTTATGGATTTTACAAAAACATGGTAGCAAACTAATTTTTATGAAATTTTCAGATTTCATTTTTCATTTGATTTCTTGATTTCTCTCATTTGATTCATGTTGATGCAAGTTTAATCCATCATAAATTAATAAGCATAACATATCCTCTTTCCATAAATTTCATAAAACTTAATAACTATATATGAAAATCAAAGGTTTTGAGTTTACCTTTCTTAGTTTTCATTTCTTCTTCCTTTCTTCTTTATCTTATCTCATTCTCTCTATTTTACTTGACTGATAATTGCCTTCTTAAGCTAACATCACATGCCTCATTCAAATTAATGGACCAATCACATGAGGGGTGGGTGAGGAAAATAAGGAAAAGCTTAGAATATATGTAAAATGAGTTAAACATTATCCCACATGTTGCAACAATCAGTCGCCTCCCCCATAGCCCACATCTCTAGAAATTTAATCCCCCTCCGTTTATTTACTTGTTTATCCGATTAATTGACCATTAAAAAAGTTCACATCTTATAGTTTTAGAATAATAATCATAAATTAAATTAGACTTTTATTTCATAAAATTCGGGATCTTACAATCACCCTTCCTTATGAAATTTCGTCCCCGAAATTTATGTATGTACCTGGTAATCCGAAGACATAAGAATTTCAAATTCTAACTTCTAGGTTATTTCCTCAGTACCATGGTTCATCTGTTGCTCATCTCCTGAATTTCAGATATCACTCTAGAATACGGCTTCAAAACAAAGGTTAATTGACATATCACAATTTGTCAACCTAAGTAAAAAAATTCAGCTTAGGTAGGACACACACACACACTAGCGAATGATATTACTCGTCTCTCCACTCCTAGTTCTAATCTCGGATCTCTGCCAAAGATCATATCCCTAAGCTTTGATACCAAATGTGAGGCCCCATAAATTGGTCCTCACAACCCATTCTGAGTCGTCAAAAACAACACTATTGACGCGAACTTTCCTATTACAACAATTCAACTGTCGTACAAAATTTGACGACACATATACTGTGAGTTTCAATACCAATATTGTAACGTATATAATGTGACAATATTCATACTCAAATTATTATAATGCCATATAAAATACAGCAATAAATGTTTCAAGTCCTCAAAGGAACACGAGAAGATGTTTTTCCTCCTCATTCTAATACGGTTTATTTTTGACGCTTTCAAAGTCGGGTTCTCATCACCCTATTGTTGTTCACCAAAATCAACTATTAAATAACGTATAAAATACTACACACACATTTTAAGTTCGCAGTACAATTATGATTCCACATTGTTCTATAATAGATGAGTGAGTTTTATATCCATAATTGAGTGCATTTGAGCTTAATCTTTTGGATTTTTTTAAGTGTTTGTGTGTATTCACACATGTTTTACGGTGTTTTGTAGGAATTGGGACAAAAGTTACTTGGATCAACGTTCGGGGTTGCTAGAGTCGCATTTTCGACTTGCCTTTTACATAGCAGCCACTTCAAAGCCAATTTCAACATTTCTCTGGCCTTTATTTCGAAAAAAATCAAAGAATGAAAGTTGTAGATCTACGTCTCCTCTTTTCGTAACATCTTGAATCATCAAAATCGGAGTTCAGACGAAGACGTTATGACCATTTTACCAAAGTATATCAGAGTAGAAAATTTTAGAAAATGTTCTAGCATCGGGGCGCCCAAACATAGCCTATTCTCAAATGGTTAGGTTAGGAGGCGACTTCCCAAATGTCGTGAGCAAATGTTAGGCAATGGGGTCGATCCTGGTCAAGCTTAGACGCGTTTTGGGGCAAATTTTGACACTTTTTTGACTCCAAATTGGATTGGGTTTGCTCCTAAGCTAAAAATTAGACTTGTAACCTATAAATACATTATGTGAGGCATAAAATAAGGGGATTAGATAGGAGATTAGGATAGAAAAAACACTCCATTAGATTAGAACATAAACCCTAGTTTATATTGGATTGTTAGAGATTGAAGCAACTTAAAGAACATTGAAGATTCAAAGCAGAAGCGGAAGAGGAATCTCAAGACTGCTGGCAACATATTTTATTCTCTTCTATTATCTTAATTTTATCTTTTAATTCTTATTCAATTGTGGATTCTTGATTTTAATTCAATAACAATGAACTAAATTTCTTGTTTAAGATTGCAACAGATCTTATTGCATAGCTTATTTTAGTATGCTTCTCTGTTAATTACTGTGATCGATTATATGGATTGTCTATTATGATTGCGTTTAATTGTTTAATTTTCTAGCTAATAATTACCATGATAATCTATATGAATTTTGGAGATGAAATATAGATTTAGATCTGATCATAATAGCATGTGATTGTGTTTTCTGCATGGCGGTGGAATTCATGATTTGTGTTTAGGATAGGGATATGCTTTTATGCCGCATGTAATCTGATAGGGAACATGTGCTTTAAATCCTTTTGTTATTGCAATTCATATAGAAATATAGTGAATTAGTTAATTAGGGTGTTTGATTCAATTCTATCAACTGTGGATTTAGATTAATATGTTTGTGATGCATCGGAAGGTGGTTATAAATACTAATAAATTCCTGATTAACAATCCAGATTAGTGAGTATAATTAATAAGAAGTATTTTAATATAAGTGAAGCAATAAGTGAAGTTGTGATCTTAAATCTCCATAACCTGATTTTCAACTAGTGGTGGTGGTAGTAGTAGTTTAATTATATATTTTAATTCACAACATTAAATCGATTGTTTAAATAAAATTAGTTTGGTTAAGAACTAGTACTTGGTGATTTTTATTAAATAACTCCTCGCGGGAACGATACTTTACTTTCACTTTATTACTTGTTGGCCGTGTATACTTGCACGTATGTTTTGATTGTGAAATCGATCAACAATAACTTGCTGATGTTGCGACTAATTCGAAACATCACTTTATACCCATGTCAGGATCTTACAATGACCATCTCGTTTTCGTTCATGGGAGGACTCACCTGAGCCGTCATTCTCCTCCATCTTTGAGTGTATTCCCAGAAAGACTTAGTGGTTGCTTCTTGATTTTTGTTATCTGATACCGGTTTGGGGCCATCTGAGATTGGAAGTTGTATTAGTTCAGAAAGGCATGGGCTAACTCTTCCCAGCCATGAATTTTGGGGTTATCCAGCCCGACATACCAAGTCCTGGCTCTGCCAATCAAACTTTTCTGAAACAGTTACATCCTTAGACTCTCAACCTCATCATAGGACCCAAACTCACTGATGTACACTTTTAGGTGTATGTAATGATCTCTCAATTTACTGTACTTCTTAAAATTCGGGACTTAGAATTTCTCCGGGTATCTGGGCTCGGGAAAGATGCATAGATTAGAATAATTGATGCTACCGTGAATTCACGTCCCTTTCATGGACCGGATGACTTCTTCTATTCGCTTCACTTTCTTAATTACTTCGGAATCTTTATCCTCTAGAATATTGATTACTTATGGTGGACTTTTCTCCGTATCGTCTTCGGTACTTTTTTTACCTAGTTAGAATGTGATGGCTGGGATTTGTGTATCGTTGGTCTGACTTCCCTCCTGACTGAAAGATTCTAGTTGTTTCATCTTGCATTGTTCTCTTAGCAGGCTGGTCATTTTACAAATTTGCTTTTTAAAAGTCTCAAATTCTTCTCGAGAGACGAGAACAGATTCGGATGAGGACATTTCAGCCAATTTTCTTGTGAGGATCGGATGTTTCGCTCCCAGATTCGGGTTCTGGGACCAATCTACATATACAACAGTACCTAGTTTAGTCTTGATACACATGGAAATTATGGATGCATGCTATGCATTTTTGTTTTTAAGGTTTTTTTTAATCTTTTCCTACAAAATAGGGGTCAGTTGTTTTTATAACAGGATAAACAGATATAGGATGAAATTTAAGATGGATGACATTCGTATATACAAAAGAGTAACAGGGCATTAAGAGACTTCTCGTAGCATTGGGTTTATTTGAGGCTGACCTACCCTAGGGTTACTCTCGCGGGTTTTTTGGCATGAAGGTCCCCTGATCTTCACAATCTACTCGATGGGATTGGATCCGATCATTTGATTGGAGCGGATCTGAGTGGTGCCTTTCTTGAGTCTCGCGGGGGAACGCCTCCTTGAGTCTAGTAATCAACAAACGACGGATTTGCCTCCTGATGGAGGAAACACACAATATATATTCACATACATTCATTCTGTCTTACCGTATGCATATGATGACATTGTGCGAGGCAATAATATAAAGTCATTTGAAAATATAAGGAATTCACACACATATAAATCATTCACACGACATGCAGATATATAAGAAAGGAATCAACAAGATTGAAACGCGACATAAGTCCTCTACATTAATCCCTAGTGGAGTCGCCAATTTTTTGATGCCAAAAAAGTATTTTTCTAATCGTGTTCTTTACCCTTTGTTATTCTATTGTTTCGATTAACTTATTAAATGGGATATTTTAAGAAAAAGACCAACATAAATGCCGACGAATTTGAAAAGGTCAATTTTAATGATTGGGCCGAATTAAACAGTCGTCGGTTGGTATGATTTTAAATGGATGTACCAACTTATCTGAATTTTTGAGGTTTTCGCAATATGGCCTAATATGTGAATCCGTAAAATTTGTCTGAAACCCGAGATTTATAGAGTTCGGGAGCTTTCTTAAGCGAGGAGAATGAGTTAGGCACCCCCCCCCCGACTTATGTGAAAACACGGTTACTACATCTTGTCGATTTCCTAATCATGAAGTGTGTGTGTGTGTGTGTGTGTGTGTTTGTTTGTGCGATATTAAGAAAACCTTTGATATTTTTGAAGTGTGTGAAGTGCCTTGATTTTATAAGTTGTTCTAAGCCTTGTTTTAGCTTAGAAGCGCATTTGTTTGATTTTAATTTGAGTTTGAGAAAAAACCTACAGAGGCGCCACTTTTGGAAAATAGGGGGTTTTCTATGTTAGATTGTCGTTTCATTTTTTATTCTTAAGTCTAACCTGAAGCGATTTGGATTTTATAAGATCTTTGTTATTTTGATTTGAAAATCGTTTTAGGTGATAATAGACATGAAATATTGCATAAAAGGGGTCGGGCCACCCGTGGGCATGAACATCTAAGTAGACCCAAACACCAATAATCACAGTACTAGTTTCCACTATAATGGGGCCTTAAATCCTATTTCGGGATGAGGCCCTCGAAGTCTTTTTAAGGCCCTAAATTACATATACAATGATTGGATAATAGCTTTACAATCGAAATCGCGTCCATCGTGGGAATCGAGGCAAGATCTGATCTTTGATTCTTTGACTCTGACATTCTTAGGCTCATATCGCAATATATTAAAGCATGAATAAAAAGAGATCTAAGGAAACATTCGAGAGACTATGTGTATTAACGAGATCTATGGAAATGGACTTGGAATCTAGGATATAAATTCGTAGATCTAAGATGCCTCAGATCCGTTCGATGACACAATCGGGATTTTAATGATAAATGAATATAAAAAATATATCCTAAAACTGCTATCATCTAATTCAATTATTAAAACCCCTAGCGAGATTAACTAGGACCTCCTCCTCACTAGATATGGATCTAGGGTTTTGCGGAGTGCTCAAAATTGATTAAAAACATTGAAAATAGTTAGATCTAACCTAGATCCAATCCAATCTAGCATAAAGGTTCAAGCTTTGAAGCTTTAGAACCAGTTAAGGGCTAGATCTAGCTAGATCTAGGGAAAAGATTCAAACTTTGATAACTTTAAACGCAAAATGATCGGTAGTGATCTAGGCACTAAATGGGAAAAGATGCAAGCTTATAAACATTAAATGACTAAAACATAATAGATCTACATTGAAAAAATGAGAAAAATCATATCTTTCACCTTGGAAATGGAGGAACAAGCTTCCCAAACTTTGAATCGAAGAGATCCTACTCACTAATGGATGATTCCTATACAAGTTACTAGATTGGAGTGAGATTTAGGTGATATTTGCTCTAATTCTCTCGAGCCTTTCTCTATCTAAAAGTTGGACTTTCTTTATCTGTAAATGCTCCTCTTTTCAAAAAAATGAGTAAATCGCTCATTTATAGAGCGACTAAGCGGTTGAGGTCGGACTAGGTGGGTCCGACGTGTTTCGGTTCGATGTCGCGACCACTATTTTCGTGATGTACGCTGGAATGTTCGTAATTGTTAATCCAAAAATAGTTGGGATACATGTCATAACATTTTGGAAAGCTTGTCTCGAGAGCTTTACGATGACATGAAGACTGGTCAATTCTAGATCCGGAAAGATAGGACAAAGTGATAAATGGTTCCTCCCGTAAGCGCCAAACAGTCAACCGTCATGCCTTGCTTAGTTTCTCGCCTTGTATTGTCCGCGGTAATTTCCATGTACTTTAATCAGAGCTCCGAAATCCTCTATCTGGGTACTCTGTCCTCTGGTTGAAAGGACTACTTTGCCCTTCCTTCCAGGGTTAATACAGATATGCAGAAATTCAGGTGTCTACATATACTATGTATATGACTGAAGAAATGATGAAAAATTAAATTAAATGAATGCAAATGACTGACTTCATATGATATTTATAGTGTGATTTATGTGACCCATCATGACTGGACATGTCCCTTTGAAATGTATGGATACCAATAAAAAGGCATAACTGATGGTTGAACAAGAGCGAAGCAAGTAAGGGTCGGATGCATTCTAGCGTCGTTGCGCCGTGATGGAGCGCATTCGCGATGACCCTAGGCACTTCTTCTTGCCTCTTGCTTTACTTCTCCAAAACTAATAAATAAAATGAAACTAAACCAAACAAAAAATTTAAGAAAACTTTTACCTAAAAAGATCTATATAATGACCCATACCCGGGTTGGGGCGGCAGTGCATGGTGAACCCAAACCAAGCATTGGCTAAGTCCTTTCCCCTCCACAAAAGTAGGGTGCCCCTTGTGGCCCAAACTCGAGCAATTTTATTGGATATATACCAATTTAATGTTTAGTTCATAATCAATGTGAGACTCTCACTACGCACAAGCATTTATTTATCCTCTTTAATGGGTGATCTTTGAGAGCAAATTTCTCATTCATTACCCTATGGATTTGAGCTTCTTAATACTTGATTTTCATCTACTCAGTGTAAAACACATTGATGTGTGGATTCATCTCAAAAGATTAATGGAATCCACTTTAATTTTATCTTAAAAACTCATGCTCAAATTCTAACAATCTCCCACATAAATGAAATTGACTGTCAGCCTATACAAATGTTATGCAGACTCTTGAGAGAGACAAAATTAGAAATTATCTGTATAGAGAGGTGACTTCTGGCTTTGAACCTTTCCTTGTGAAAGACTATATCGAGTTTACTAGTTATTCAGTAAACGTGATGTCTTGAACTGTCCAACCGTTTGTGTAAATCGAGACAATAGAAATTTACACAACATCTTTCTAGACATTTTTTGGTTCTCATGACTTTGTTCATTTTGGCCCCGAATATTCCCGGATTTATGAGTGCTCTAGAGAAGTATAGCCTTATCAATCTCATAGAATTGACTTAGTTCACACTTACGTAAATAGGTGATTCTTTATAAGAGTATCATGTCATACCTCACTTGTTTATCAAAATATAAGAATCATTAAAAGTATAACTTATCCTAAAACTGCTACAATCAACGAGGTTGCGTTTTTACCATAACGATCCTTAGATTATTTTTACATACTCTCTAGTCAAGTATTTAATTAACAGTTACGCTATATTTTTTTTGACTGTATGTAGTCAATAGATATAATGCTATTAATTAAGAACAATATATACATACGTTTATATTTATATATTTATGGAGAGAGAGGGGACAATTGAAAATTGAGTTAGATCTGAAGTGGAATAGGTGACGGTTTAAGACCCGTATCTGCGATAGTGCAATACTAACGATATGTACGATGATGGTTTCCATGGTTTTACTGTCCGATAGTGGTTTCCGATGCTGGTCATGTAGTCTAGTATTATTCAAAAAAACATAAAATATTTTTTCCTTCTGTAATTGTAAAGTACAAAGATTGTTTTTTTAAGAAAATTATAATTTCTTTTAGCATATTAATTTTTTAATAAATTTTAAATTTTTAATATTTTAAATTTTTAATAATTTAACGTTAAAATTATAATTTTTCCTCATTGGTAAGCCACATGGACAATTAATAGTATGACATTTCGTTAAAAGTCAAATAGGTTTGACAGAAATTGTAACGTTTTATAATAATTTATCACTTCAGTAAGTTAAATAGTAACAAAATCAGTTTAATGATGTAAATGTTAAAAAGATTTTAGTTTAGTGGCCAAAATTATATTTAACCCTATCTAGATATACTTGCCTGTTCAATTCTTTTATACTTCTCCTTCTCTATTCTCTTTCATTAACTATCCCTCGTCCAAATTTAGAGTCTCATATATATGATTTTTGATGTTTTTCTTGAATCATATATAAAATTTTGCAGACATATTTAGACATTACTTTTTTGTGATAGTTTTTATCAAGTACATACTAAATTTTAAACTGACAGAGAGACGATTATGGAAAGAAAACAAGGGAAAACGATAGTTTATAGCACTGGAGACTTTATAAACTCAGGAAAACACATGACACACGATCATGTGATTTTATCAGCAAGTACTCAATTAACATTGGTCCCTAGCTAGATATTGAGTAACCCTTATTACAATTTTCATCGATGATAGACAAGGCCAATTTTAATATTGGCCTACGTACGCACATCGATATATAGATATATCTCATTAACTAATTAAATTAAAAATAAACGGCACGGATTTGGCATTGTTGGGGCATTTCGATGTTGCATTTGGAAGGGAGGCTCTGGGCATCTTGCACTATCTGTTCCCTCTGCTGCTCAGTCTGCCTCTGTCCCTGCTGCTGCTGGTTCACCATCTCCCTTATGGCCATGCAACGGCACGATTTGTCTATGCTTCTCATCTGCCGGCAGCACTCCTTGAGGTGCTGCTCCTGTGCGTTCATCGGGTTTTTGGGGTGTGGGTCCATGTGCAAAATTAGGGTTCACATGACCTAATTGAATTAAATGCACAATTAGGGTTCCACGGCCTCATTAAATGTGCAAATTGGGGTTCGCATAACCAAATTTAATAAAGACGGAAAAGTCAGAAATAAATGTGCTAGACCCGGGAGAAGCCTCCACGCGTCCCGAGGCAGAAGACTCGTGGAGGCGGCTCGTTTTGGGAATTGATTAAGGAATTTGATTGGTAACTAGAAGGACAGGGCAATATGGGCATTATTCTAATGACTAAAGGGTATTTCCGAAAATTCCCTGAAGGCATGTGCCTTGCACATGACTACTTTCCAAAAAACCCTATAAATACCCCTTCCATTCCATTGAGAAGGGACCTCTCTCTGAACACAAGACTCAGACTCTTTTGGTGACTTAAGGCTTGGATATTCCACCTAAAAGCACTAAAGGGTTTGGGACACTCGCTCTCAACTGAGAAGACTCTTTTGGTAGCTCAAGGTTTGGATATTCCACCTAAAAGCACCAACAAGATTTGAACACTCTCTCAACTCGAAGAACTTTTGAAGAAGGCTCTTGGAATCTCAATAACCCTAACACGGTTTCTGGATTCTAGGGGTTCTGCCACGCGTCGTTGGAGTAATCGTCCTCCTGTCGTTCTCCCCTCTACAATCAATCAATCAATTCCGTATTCTTCGTGGATTTCTCTCTTCCTCAGCCAACACGAAACCCTAGACAAACAAGGCGCGATTTCCTTGCCCACATTCTTTTGGCGACTCTGTTGGGGAGGTGTAGAATTCGTGAAGGGTATGCCCATAACTCGAAGTGGGAGAACAATAGGAAGAGCTTCACCAACAAACAGCATTACCTCACCGGGTCCAGTTCCAAGGCAAGCAAGTCAATCTTTCCAAGGCGTGAATCTAAATCTCAATCAACCCATCCTTGAAGACGCATTAGAAGGAAGTTCAACATCACCATACGTGGCTGAGCAACAACCAGAGAATGTCAGGCAGACAGACGCGGGAAGGCTAATCGAGGAAGAAAGAGGAGAGCATGCAAATGCTGCGCAACTGGAGATGCTCAAGGCGTTGAAGGAAGCACGGGAAGAACAAGGGATGATGATAGCTATGATGCTGGAGATGCAGAGGAAGCAAGAGGAAATGGGAAATTTTCGCCAGCAGTTGATGCAGATTCCCGCTTTCAAGTCCATGTTCCCAGACAATTCACAAGGAGAACTGGCAGGAGTGGGGGACAACAACAACGATAGCAACAATAAGGAGAATCAAACAGCACCTCCATTGAGGGAGAATCAATCCGTCCCAATCGTCCACTTGGAACCTCAGAACAGTGGTGACGCGCCACAACCCAGATTGGAAGTCATCCTGCCTAAGACAAACATCATTTCGACCACTATCCCCGTATTTTCACAAGTGCAGATACCAACCATCCCATTTCTCGTTCAACGAACCGGCCCACAAGCACAACTGATGCAGAATTTACATGATGTCAGTGTACATCAGCCAATTTATGTACCACAGAGAGTCCATACCACGAGCCAATATGTGACAAAGGATGATATGATCGATGTGATCAATCAACTTCACAGACAGACATCCCGACCTTCGGAGTTAGACTTTACTCCACCTTACCTGGCACATATTCGGAGACAACCCTACCCAGCAGGGTATATCGAGCATCCCCCGCAATTTCCAAAATACAATGGAGAAAAAGGAAATGCCAGGGAACACATTGCGAGGTTCGTGGAGTCAATGTCTCCGTGTTTAGGATGTGATGAAAGGAACAATCACAATTTTTTGATGAGGGAATTCAACAAGACTTTGATGGATAATGCCTTTAGTTGGTACTACAACTTGGAGAAGGGATCAGTCCATGATTGGGATAATCTAAAATTGCAATTTTTTAAGAAATTTTTCTATGTGCAGAAACAAGTAACCATCGTAGAGCTCATGCGATTCAAGCAGAAGCCAAACGAGGAGCTGTCAGATTACGTGGATAGGTTCAGGGCCCAAGCACAAAAGTGTATAGAACCAATTGAAGAAAAGAACTTAGTTAACATATGCAACAATGGTGCTTTAGACTCCTTCAAGCCCCACCTCATTACCAGTGCGTGTGATTCATTTGCGACCCTCTCATCTTTTTTGTGACAAGACTTGGGGAATCATGACATTCCCCACCAGTCATGCGATGGATACATGGAAGAATAATAGGACAGCAACTGTGGCTTTGGTGGATTCTCAGTCAAAACCACAAGGGGGCAAGAGGGAGAAAAATGAAAATTTTGAACGAAGTGGAGAAAAGCATGGGGACAAGTATACTAGAATGCTAGTTTCGGAGGGTATCACATGCAGCGAGAAGGCTTTAGGAGCCTGTACGAACAATGGGTCGAGCACGGAGTGGTGAAACCTCCAAGGCCCTTGGGTTATTGTAATGGAAGAAATGAAAAGAAGATCGACTTACAGTATACCACCAATACGCAGGCATTCCACTATGGATTGTTATAGTCATGGAGGATATACCATGAGAAACGGTGGTAGGGGAGATTGAACTAGAGAAGAAACGCAACACAATCACCCATGGTGCAAATTTCAAAGTCAAGAACTCAAATCGGCTCTATGTACCATCAAACAAACTATGAACTACGGATGAATTAAAATCCACCTAAGATGGTGGTCCACCAAAATGGTGGTTTAAGTCCTCAAGAATATCCCTTGCCAAGTAAATTGGATGACCAAGGGAGGAGGCACAAGAATTGACGACTAAAAAAACCCCACCCAAGATGGTGGTCCACTCTAAACGGTGGTCAAGTCCTCGTAGATCGTGCACTTGCCAAGAAATTGGACGACCCAAGTGACGAGGCACCCGATTTCAAGTCCTCGTAGATCGTGACTTGCCAAGATATTGGATGACCCAAATGACGAGGCACCGATTTCAAGTCCTCGAGATCGTGACTTGCCAAAATATTGGACGACCCAAGTGACGAGGCACCCATTTTCAAGTCCTCGTAGATCGTGACTTGCCAAGAAATTGACGACCCAGTGACGAGGCATCCGAAAGTGTTACACTTTATCATCAAAAGTGAATGAGGCACCTGAGTATAAGCCCTCAACCCCAAAAAAGTTACACTTTATCTCTAAAAGTGGTGAACGTTATGCTTTCACCAACAAAAGCAAGATTTATTATATGAAACGTTATGCTTTTCGTTAAAAGTAATTTTATTATCAATAAATTGACAAAATTTCACTTATACTTGAACATTTTTCTTAAATTTCTTAAAAAAAAAGAAAAAAATATATAGATTCAAGTGTTAGTTTGTATGAGATAAATGTACATGATTTTCTGATACAGGAAATGAAAAGAACTACGAAAGTTCATGATCCAAAGGACATGACATGTCGAATTGAAGATAGAGGAATACCTAAAGCTTGGTCTTCGAGGCTATCAACAGGTCTTCAAGGCCCTCAGCAGGTCTTCGAGGCTATCAGTAGATCTTCAAGGCTATTATCAGGTCTTCAATGCTATCAGGCCGTCGAAGCTATTAGCAGGTCTTCGATGCTATTAGCAGGTCTTCGAGGCTATCAGCAGGTCTTCGAGGCTATCAGGCCTTCGAAGCTATCGGGATTTCAAGGCTTTCAGGCCTTCAAGAAATGTTTGGTTCTCAATGACTTCTTGATTCCAAACGAAAGGAAAATTTTAAGAGATGAGGTTCCCTCTTCTAGGACTTTCGTTTTCGAGGATTGCAAAACATCAAGCCCCACGAAGTGTTCAGACACTAGAATCAAGACTTCAACACTTACAATATTTTGCGCGATCATCTCACCAAAGGCGTGACTCATGCGCAGGGGGCAAATACTAACCGATAGATGGCATAGACATCCTCTAGAGTAAAGGTGCATTCACCCCAAGCAGTGATGAATATGTAGATAGAAGAACACCATGGTCCTATTGGATACGAATGTTCCTACATAGCTGGATGCAAGAAGAATGTCAGCTATCCACATAATCAGCATTCCCAAGTAGCTAGTCGATCCAATGTTGCTATTCTTGAATATGGGTAGATGAATCAGACAAGAAGTCATCCCAACTTCCACAAGCCGTTGGATATAGAATCAAGCCTTCCTTCTAGGATGGAGAAAAAGTTGTACGGGCATAAGTTTGGACTTGCTTCCAAAAGACGACGAAAAGGCCAAAGGAGGGGAGCCCTTTCCCAATCAATGAGAAACGGGGCCTCCTTGGTTGTTCTCAAGCCTGCAGAATGTTCAACAGGCCGTTGGATATAGAATCAAGCCTTCCTTCTATGATGGAGAAAAAGTTGTACGGGCATAAGTTTGGACTTGCTTCCAAAAGACGACGAAAAGACCAAAGGAGGGGAGCCCTTTCCCAATCAATGAGAAATGGGGCCTCTTTGGTTGTCCAAGAGTAAAGCTTCAAAACACCTAAAAAGGAGAAGAAACAATGTCAGAAAGATTGGGGAGTCCTGAAAAAGAAAAAGAAAAAAAAATTATAGGGTTCGGCCCCCCTAAGGTTCGGCCCCCTAGGGTTCGGTAACCTAGGGTTCGGCCATAATGACTCTGTAGGGCTCCTCGCTAGCTTCGTTTTGATATATTATGGGCCCCGAAACTCTAAACGAGTCAAAAGTTATGATCAAAATAGTAGTTGATCCTCCAAAACCCCCCTAGGGTTCGGCCCCATAGGGTTTGGCCACCTAGGCTTCGTCCATGATGACTCTGTAGGGCTCCTCGCTAGCTTCATTTTGATATATTATGGGTCTCGAAACTCCAAACGAGTCAAAAGTTATGATCAAAATAGTAGTTGCTCTTCCAAAACTCCCCTAGGGTTTGGCCACCTAGGGTTCGGCCATGATGACTTTGTATGGCTCCTCACTAGCTTCGTTTTGATATATTGTGGGCCTCGAAACTCTAAACGAGTGAAAAATTATGATCAAAATAGTAGTTGCTCCTCCAAAAAACTTCATTTTTTTCATTTAAACTTCATTTTTCTCATAGGGTTCGGCCATGTTGCCTTAGGCCACCTAGGGTTCGGCCATGTTGGCTTTATAGGGCTCTTCGCTAGCTTCGTTTTGATATATTATGGGTCCCGAAACTCCAAATGAGTGAAAAGTTATGATCAAAATAGTAGTTGATCCTCCAAAAACTTCATTTTTTCCATTTAAACTTCATTTTTCCCATAGGGTTCGGCCATGTTGCCTTAGGCTACCTAGGGTTCGGCCATGTTGACTTGAGAGATGCATACATACGAATACATGTATAGCCCCAAAGTATGCTTGCAACGGAAAAAGAAGCGATCACTCTTTTTCCATTAAGGGAAGGATTCAAGCTGATTTCCAAAAAGATAAGTATCTTTGAATTTATTTCTAAATGGAAACATATAAAAATATTATTTCCTAAATATAGAATAGATTTGATTTTTGATTTTATTCCCAACAAAGGGAAAATTCGAAATATATGTTTGATTTTCCTTCTTAATGATAATAAGGAATGGTCTTATCTTCAAAATCAAATATAAAGAAGATTTAATTTTATTCCCAACAAAGGGTAATTTTTGAAAATGGATTATTTATATATATATATATATATAGATGATAATATATATATATATATATATATAAATAAATAAATAAATAAATAAAATCTTTTGCTTTCAAATAAAGAAAGATTTGATCTTATTTCCAAAATAAAATTAAGATTTGATCTTATTTCCAAAATAAAATTAAGATTTGATCTTATTTTCAAAATAAAATTATGATTTGATCATCTTTCCTAAATAAAATTTAGTTTTGATTTTATTTCCAAAATAAAATTATGATTTGATTTCATTTGGTAAAAGGGAAAGATTTGGTTTACGAAAAGAAGGATTTTATTAAATTAAATTTTATTTGGTAATATTTGATGATCTTCCTTGTCTTAATTTCCAGGAAAAAAATAAGGAAGCAAATATTGGGCAAACTATGGAAAGATTTTCAGAAGATTTTTCAGTATGGAAGTATTCTTGCTCGATCGTCTATTTGGGAATGCGACTCTCGCGCAGGGGGCAAATGTGGGCCCATGTGCAAAATTAGGGTTCACATGACCTAATTGAATTAAATGCACAATTAGGGTTCCACGGCCTCATTAAATGTGCAAATTGGGGTTCGTGATAACCAAATTTAATAAAGACGAAAAAGTCGTAAATAAATGTGCTAGACCGGGAGAAGCTCCCCGCCGCCCGGAGGCGAAGACTCGTGGAGGCGGCTCGTTTAGGAATTGATTGAGGATTGGATTGGTGGCTAGAAGGGCCAGGGGCAATATGGGCATTATTCTAATGACTAAAGGGTATTTCCGGAAATTCCCTGAAGGCATGTGCCTTGCACATGACTACTTTCCAGAAAACCCTATAAATACCCCTTCCATTCTATTGAGAAGGGGACCTCTCTCCGAACACAAGACTCAGACTCTTTTGGTGACTTAAGGCTTGGATATTCCACCTAAAAGCACTAAAGGGTTTGGGACACTCGCTCTCAACTGAGAGGACTCTTTTGGTAGCTCAAGGTTTGGATATTCCACCTAAAAGCACCAACAAGATTTGAACACTCTCAACTCGAAGAACTTTTGAAGAAGGCTCTTGGAATTTCAATAACCCTAACACGGTTTCCGGATTCTAGGGGTTCTGCCACGCGCGTCGGAGAGTAATCGTCCCACCCGCCGTTCTCCCTCTACAATCAATCAATCAATTCCGTATTCTTCGTGGATTTCTCTCCTCCTCAGTCAACACGAAACCTTAGACAAGCAAGGCGCGATTTCCTTGCCCACATGGGGGAAAGGTACATCATGCAGTGTTGGAGTTGTTGCTGCGGCTGGATCTGCTGACTGCACTGTGAGCCGCCCATTTCATCCTCGATTATGGTGGTGGTGATGGTGGTTGTGTAGATGGTGGCCGAGGCCAGAGCGAAAAGGCCTACAAGGAAAGCAGCTAGGGTTATTGTAAGCTTTGCCATTTTGATTGTATATATATTGGAAATTTGTTTATGGTTTTTTGAGCTTGAGATAATTGATGGATATAAGGGGTTGTGGAGAAGGGTATTTATAATATATTTGGGACTTTGCATGGCAATTACGTGTAGAATGTTGAGTTTAGGCTGATGTGTGAGGGTTTTGGAGGTGGGTTGATTCATGCTTACACGTATGTTTTACATGCAAATGCTTCCTAAAAAGAGTTTTGTTTGTTATCCAAACTGTTTTGGAATCAATGCATGCCTTTTCTGTTTTTTCTTCACTTCATTCATTCTTGTGGGGTAGGGGAAATGTATAATAAAATTGAAAAATCGATGGCTGAATTTCTATTTTCGACATGAACTTGAACTCAAAATTTCTATTTAAATGTTGTATGTCCAACTAAAGTATTAATGATGAAAACTATCGGGCTATTGTAAAAGTAATTGTATGTCCAACTAAAGTATTAATGATGAAAACTATCGGGCTATTGTAAAAGTAATTGTATGTCCAACTAAAGTTAGTTTTCGGGCTATTGTAAAAGTAATTTTATGTCCAACTAAAGTATTAATGATGAAAACTATATGGCTATTGTAAAAGTAATTTTATGTCTAAGATTCAAAAAGTTATCAAATTACTCTCATTTTTTTATTCATAAAAAAGTCTTATTTATTATCTTTACTAACGATAGTATAAAACGATACAATAATGTAATACTCAAAAAATAAAATAATAAAGAAAAGAATAAAATAAAATAAATAAATAACATTCAAATATATATTTTAAATATTTTAATTAAATTTTTCTTATGTTTGGTTCAAATTGTATTTAATTTATGTGGACTATAATAAGTAAGAGATTACATTAATTTGAGTCTTAAAATTAATTGGATTAATTTATATGTGAATAATAAATCTTATTAAACTAGGAGAATTAATAATATATATTGATAATAAATAACTAAAACACAAATCCTATACTGTATTCAAACCATTATTCATCTGATATAAAAAAGGGGAGAAGGGGAGTCGCCTCTTATTGTATTTGTGAGAGAAGTCGCGTACGGAATATATATAGGGGTGAAAAACGGTCCGGGTTACTCGATACCCGACTCAAAAATTTGATCCGAGACTCGGATTCGGTAGGCAACCGAGCCGAATATGGGCTAAGCTCAATTTTTGGGTTATAATAATACTGAACTCGAATGTGAACAACACACTGTTCGCTCGTTTTAGGGTTCGTGTACGCTGCCTTCATCTGATCCATACTCAATCCTTACTCTATGATCCCTACTCGTTTAGGGGTTCCATACATACTCGACTTTTAGTCTGACTCTGATTTTTATAAAGAACTGGAAAGGTTTTCCTATTCACCTCTATCATCTTTGTTAGCCTCGCCTCTTCGTTTACTGCAATTTTGTAGGCTCGAGATTTCATATTTGTTGGGACGTATGACTGAATCATCCCACAAAAGAGGCTAAATATATGAAAAATTATTGATTCAAACTCAGAATCACAAATTTCTGATTTCCCAAAAGATGAAGTGTGATGACGAAGTGTAAATGTGTAAGTTTTCTGTGTTTTAGTTTTTTCATATTTCTTCTTCAGTTCTTCTCTTTCACTTAAGTAATTTTTATATATGTATAGCTTTAATATTTCATACTCAATTTCAAATAACTTCTAGTATATCAAAAATTCCCAATCAAAAAAAGTAAAGCCCTAATTTCTAGCTTTCAAATCGATCTTATTAAATAGAACACATTGATGCTTCTGGTACTGGTTTATACATATATATTAATTGTTTTATATATGTACAACTATAATATTTTATAATGCATATATGTATAAGCAGTTTAGCTTCTTTTTTAGCAACAGTAATACTTTGTTATGAGATTTCCTGAATACTTAGACAAGGCATAGATAAACTTCGTCATATTGTGATCTATCTGCCCAAAAGTAGTCCTTTATGCATACACAAAATTTTGGACAAAGAAAACATTGAACATCTTTAGTTATTTTCTAAACTATGTTTGATCTTTGCTCTATATATTGCAACTTTGATATTATTTAATGTGGCTATGGTAAATAATTTGAAGTGCATTTGCAGGGGCCCTAAGGCCCTAATGTATATTTTGAATATGATAATACAATCAACCTTGAAGCTGAATTAACAAGAAGTAAGAGAATTAAATGCGGTTGTTGTGGATGAAAAGGGGCAGCTCTTGGGTGCTATGAGAAGAGTTGTCGCAGAAGCTTTCATGTTCCTTGTGCGAAGTTAACTCCACAATGTCGATGTGATTATATTACTAGATTGGGTTTGAAAAGAAACTTCATAAAAAATACATACCACATCTGAATTTATTTTCTTGGTACATGATAACTTTGTCATGCTATACTCTCTTTATGCTTCTTTGAAACTACCAGATGAGGTATCTGGATCTCATAAAAAACAGAAAGTGAGATGCCTTCCAAGAAGGTATATGAACTTGCTCAACTAATTGGTTCTTAAATTTTTATTGAACTAGCATTCATTTTCCTTATTTTGTTTCTCTAACTCCCTCTTCTTTTTTAATGTTGTTTTGCAGACAACCTCCCCCAAAAGTGGTGGTTAAAAATGATAGTTGCTCGAGTTGGAACTCTAATGGTTTGTCGAAAAAATTGGTTGTTTGTTGTTCAGCTCTCACTGTTGCAGAGAAGGTAAAAAATATGTCTGGTTCAAAATTTTCCTTTAGAGGGTTCTAAGTGAAATGTCATAAAATGATAAATACATTTGTTGGGTGGTTTATTAGCCAAATGCAATAAACGAGCTGCAAGAAATTTCTTAAAATGTCCTGATTCTGGTTAGTTGCATTATATAACACTGATTTTAATGCATTATAAGATGTGGTAGTTTTTAATGCTTCTTGTCCTTATAAAAGGTGGGCACTTGTTGCAGCTAAAGCTAGAATTCTTCCTATCTTTTCTTGCAGGATCTTATGAATGAGATTTTCTTAAATGCCATTAAAGGTAAAATCGTTTTTAAATACTTAGAGTATTGATGACATAAATTTTAACTAGATTTTCAGTTCTTTTATATTCCCGATGATGAATAATCAGAGCCTTAAAGTAACTGATTCAAGTAATTATGCAACTTTTTCACCATTAAAGAGTTTGTTAACTAGATATGCAACTTCAGTTAAACTTCATATATAGATGTTCTTTATTAGCAATTAAGTGTGTTTTACAGTTTCTTAGCAATAATCACATAAACTTGATGCTTTCCTTTATGTATTCGAGTGCTGCAAATAATGTTAGAAGTTAGTCTTTAGAATTCTCATTGTAATAATGATTCTATTTATGTTTGTTATTATTCTCTTATTGTTCACTGTTTGTTATCGTTGACTTGTTTTAGTTGAGAATATAAAGTTATTAAGGGTTTTTGAGTGTTGCAGTATTACACTTTTGCAGGACCCATTTTGCACACAATGGAATCGAGTAATTAAATTTTATTGGGATGTTTTATTTCTCAATATGTCCCTATGATCAGAGGGAAACAAGAATATTTATTCAAGATGAGGTTGGTATACCAGTATTCAACAATCAAGGTGATTCGCCTGCCTTCTGAGGAGAGCATATACTTGCAATTCAAATGAAGAAATCATATCTGATGATGAGGTATACAATAACATGTTATGTTAGCTTTATTACAATTTTGCATTCTTAATCTAAAACACTAGCCTTACCTCTAATTTAAAGGTAAAGGAAAACAACATGCTCCCAACTCAATCCATCTTCTTGAGGCATGAAAGTACGAACAAAAGTAGTAGTTTTCCTGGTTTTGGAATCACTAGGACGAATGAGGAATGTGTATGGTCTGCAGCAACTAGAGAGGTCGAAGCACTAGTTCATCTGAACAAAAATTGTGACGCCCCCAAAATAGGTATACAACACTCATTCTAAGTCGCCAAATACATGGTACAAAAAGCAAACTACAACTTCAATAATACAATTATCGTGCAAAATACGACAACACATACTGTGAGTTTAAATACAAATATTGTCTTCTAGACAATATCCACACTCAAATAAGTCCTCATTACAATTATTCATACACTATTTTACAGAAATAGTGAGGACTGCTAAAACAACTATCCTGAACCATCACTCCATACCCCGGCTAGTTCCTGCTATGTTCTCACCTCCTGAGAAGAAAATGGAACAAAAAGGAAAAGGTGAGCTCAACTATTTCAAGAAAGAATATTATGACTAAGATAATATACAACAATTTATCATTAGTCTTCAACAGGGAAAAATCTGATAAAATATAATAGACAACAAGTTTTAGATCAACAACTGCAGCGAAAATAGCAATCCATTAGAAGAGTCAAGTAGAGAAAGAATTCCACTATCTTCTAAGATTTAAAAGTCCATCATCAATATTTTATCCTTGTAACAACAATCAATATACATCTTTAATCAAATATTCATCTTTGCACTACAGGCCAAAGATATTCATTTGTATCACTAGTTGGTCATGTTCATCTCAACACCTCTTCATCTTTGCACTATGGGTCAAAGATATTTATTAGGTAATCATTCATCTTTGCACTACAGGCCAAAGATATTCAGTAATATCATCATTTAGGACTGAGGATGATGAAAAATATTTTAAAGGAACGAATCCAGTGAAACAAAATAACAAATATTAGAGATTCAGACATGTTTTATCCAAGATCAATAATACTCCATAATAACCAATTTTGAAGCAAAATTAAAGAATAAAGATCAAAACATGGATACAATCAAAGATAGTAACCATAATAGACATCTTGAAATAAAAAAGGAGAAAATTTCATTTTCTATGAATAGTGCCAGATTCGTGAATAGTGCCAGATATCGTGAATAGTAATCCCGACACAAAAAGTTTTAAATTTGATAAAAGTTCAAACCAATATTTTGGCATAATGATATTGAAAGAAATAATATCATTTACTGAAGAAAATAACATCCCTTACCTCAAAAAGACAAGATTTGATCGAATACTAGATATAGTCTTTGAAAGAACTTGCAGACCGAGATAGCAACACTCAAAGTATCAAAATACTCACAAGAATACGCTCGATAATATAGAGAGAAAGAGAAAACTTGTTTCGTGTGATTTTCAATTCTAACTTAGCCCTCTATTTATAGGAAAATGTTAAGACGTCAAGGCAGACTTGACTTGCTACCTGATGGCTTTACCTGCTACTATTGCCACCCACCACATTTGAAATAAAATTCAGCACATTTCTTCACCAACAATAAGTGGGGCTCACTTAATTCTAGAATTTTCCACCAAAATCATTTATAAACAGAATTTCCGAATCAATCACCTCTTAAAATTCATAACAAATCATACGCTCATTTTTAACGGTTCAAAATTTGTGGACATATACTCAACTTATATATGTATAACATATCCAAAATCACAATGATACAACTATTCGGATTAAAAATTATAACTCACGCAATATATCTTAAAAACACCGGTTTAAATTTTAATACTTCAATTAAAACAAAAATCTTCGATAAAACACCTCAACATTAACTCCTTCATTTTTAACCACAATAAATATATCCAACATTTATATCCACATAAAATAAATATTTTCTTATCATATGAATCAATAATTAATTATTCACAAATAATATTACAGAATCACATTTATGACAACCAGGTCGTTTCCAAGAAAGATGGGGCTTTCCAATAAGGATTCTCCTTACTGGCGCACAATTAGGTGACCAAACCTCTCCTTGACAGAACTTTCTAGACATTGCCAATAATGTTATCTAATAATATTATTCAAATAATATGAATTATTGATCTGATAATGGGAAATATCTGCAAATGACAATTATTGAAACAACAATAATATAAAATATCAACGCAAAGAATTATTGAACCATTAAATAAAATATTGAACAAGAATTACCGTAACAATTATTGAGTAGTGCCTTCACGTAAGAATCAATAATTCAAAAAATATCGCAGTAAAACCGTGCTTCTTGTGTAAACCACGCCAGACATCTTGTATTTTAACAACTAGGTATTCAACAATGTTGTTAATTGTGAATAATTACAACCGTTATTTATAAAACTCAAACTTTTTCATTTTCTTCATACGATAGTTATCCGTTATGGGGCCCATAAATGGTCGCTACTAAAGTCGCATTTAATATTCTCCTACGTAAAGAATATTCCACGACCAAACGAATATTCCCCGACAACAATGAATATTTTATAACCACTTGTTTATTTTGTAAAATTTGCATATTTCACCCATAACCAAAGTATTATATCAATTTAACACCTTATTATTCACAATAATAATTAAAGGAAATTCGATTTTATTCATTAAAAAGTTGGGGTCTTACAACCTCCCCTCCTTATGAAATTTCGTCCTCGAAATTGACGTACGTACCTGGTGTTTCGAAAAGGTGAGGATACCTCGCTTTTATTTCTGATTCCAACTCCCAGTTCATTTCTTCAATATTATGGTTCCTCCACAAAACCTTAACTTGAGGTATAACCTTTGTGCATAGGACATGTTTTTTCCTATCCAAGATCTTGACAGGTACCTCCTCGTACGTTAAATCTTCGGCTATCTCGTCTAGTTGTAACGCAATAATTAATGTGGTTTGGGTCGTCCACATATTTACGTAACATCGATACGTGAAAAACGTTATGAACACGCGACATACTTAGCATTAAGGCGAGTCTATAGGCCACAGTTCCTACTCGATCGAGGATTTCAAATAAATCGAAGGCTTGAGCTTTCTTCTCTTCATCGAATCTTACTTCTAGAATAACGCAGTCTTGCACCTTCTTCTTTATATTCATCAGTTCCAGTGTGTAGCTTGAGAGGTTTTAACTTTATCAATTAAAGTCGATTTTACTCATATATTTAACATCATAATGTGGGTACTTGGAGCCTTTAACTCTATCCCCATCCTTTGTAAGTTATACAAAATAGGTCTTTGTGTTCGACAATATCGTACTCGTACTCGCATACAATCTTCTACTCAACGCGTCAGCTACAACGTTCGCTTTTCCAGGATGGTATGGTCAGAACATGTGCCGAAATGAGTAGCCTCTTGAGTTCTTGGAAAATCTTCTCGCATTCCTCGCTCCACACGAATTTTGTATCTTTCCGAGTCAGCTAAGTTAATGGATTAGCGATTAGAGAAAATCCTTCCACGAATCTCCGATAGTAACCAGCTACGCCTAGAAAGCTACGTATTTTGATTACTGACTTAAGTTGCTCTCAACTATGACTCATATCCCAATCTTGGATAGCACGTCACAATAGCACCTATTATTTTACCACCAAACAAATATACGCCCTACGGAGAGTCTGGCTTTGGTGCATTCCACAAAGGAAGTTACCAGATAGAGGCTTGAGTACCAACTTTATAGTTGGGTTTTTAACTCCTGAAGTTCAATAGGAGCCATTTGATATGGATTTTAGAAATTGGTTTTATACCGGGTTCAAAGTCAATACAAAATTTAATATCACACTCTGGGGGTAGGCCAAGAAATTCTTCAGAAAATACGTCAGGAAATTCACTAACAACAGAAATATCATTCAAATCTGACGTATTTTTTTTTAATGCTAAGAAAGCTTGACATCCGTTTTTAAATAAACGAATGACTTTATGGCTTGATATGAAAGTGTTTGACTTCAATGGTTTGGCTGCTTGATTTCGTATAACAGGTTGGTTAGGAATATGAAAACTAACAACCTTACGAAAATAATCAATTTTGGCATGAAGAGTAGTTAACCAATCAATCCTTAAAATCACGTCAAATGCAAGTATCTTTGTGACGACCCCAAATCCAGGTACTTGAAACCCGAACTCGGTTCTCTACGATACCATTTCTTTAAGCTGAATAATACTAAATAATTATACATTTGAACTTAATTTAAATACATCAAAGTTTACTTCCCCAGGTACGTGACCTTCAAATACATTCCTTACAATACTTGAATAGATACCAATACAACTATAACCATTAACTCATAATACACACTTATTCGATCAGCTTTCCTTTTCCTTTTCGTACTCGAGCCTTCAAAGTTGCTCATACATAACCTAAAAATATTTAATTTAAGCAAGGATGAGCATTTAAGTGCCAAAGAAGTAATAGCAATTATATATAAACCGAAAGAATATAAGTATTCTCTTTACATAACACTTCTACAACGAATTGAAAGTTGTGAAGTAATCAGATCTTGATAAAAAATTCGCATAACAACTCTCTTTCAAATTCTTTAAATTTGGCTCTGGCTCTACCCTTGAATAGGGTTTAAGAAACATACTATGAACATTCTTTTCATTTTCGAAAAGGTTTAGCGGAATTTATCCTCAAAATCGTCATAACTTACTTTTAGCACGGAGGGTGATCACTTTCATTGTACCCTGATTGATCAATACTACATAACTTGAACGAAATTCATCACTCACTCTATCCGCCTTTATGCAAAAAATCTTCCCATATAGGGATGTTCATACATACCTAGTTCCAAACCCGAAGGTTTTTAATCTTGCTCAACAATAATATGTAATTCAACATATATATACGGGTAATTGACAAAGGTGTATCAAACATGTGAACAAATGCCATGATTATCCAAGTGGGGACACTTGTATAACCATTTATAGAAATCAATGAATAGAATATATATCTGAGCTAACATGTCGATAATCAAAGAGTACATAATATGTACAGGGATAGAATAATTCTGAAACTTCTTACTCATGTCCATTGCATAAAGGAAGTACAAAGGTAGGATACTTGCCTGATTCGCTGATTACAAATCTCAACTTAGGTTTTATCTCTTTATCACAACCTATCAATAATCAGATCATTCGTTCGATTAGAACAATATATCTTAACACATAGGACTGTCTATTACAGTCAGCACATAGTCTAATCACATAATCACAGTGATCATACTTTTAGTTCCTATTCTATACTTGAAATATTTTTATACATTTTTCAAATATCTCATCCATGCTCTTACAAGTAGTCTTTTCTTTTCTTTTATAAGGTCCGACATTTGTTTGTCAAAACCGGCTGACTTTATTTGTAAATACTTGAGTCTAAGACTCTTATTCTATACCTCAACATCTCAGAATATCGGACATCTTATTTTTAATCATTTTCTCAATTTAAATTGAAAAATTTAAAATAATTCAAATCATCACCAAAGGGCCTATAGTGATATAATCATTACTATAGGTGTTCTTCTTCAAATTCGTAACTTCATAATCGGTTCTCAAGTCACTAGTTTGGTAAAATTTATAACTTTCAAATGTCGGAATCATAATTAAATGATTTAAACATTAAACAATTCCATTATCATTAATAGTTTAATTAATACTAAACTATTAATGAAACCATCGCTAAAAATATAAAAGTTATTTATAATAACTCAAACTATTTTTAAAACATTTATATTACCTAAATAATTACCATTAATATTTAAATATTAATGTACTATTTATCCAAATATTAAAAGTCATTAATTATAACTTAAAATATTTTTAAATCCTTAATATCCTCTTTAAATGGTTTTTAAATAAGTAAAACCATTTTTAAACTATTTATTTAATATTAATCATTAAATAAACTAAATATCATTAATATTATCTTAATATCATTAATATTTAATTATTAATGAAATTATCATTTAAATATTAAAAGTTATATTTTATAACTTAAAATATTTTTAAATACCTTATTTTCATTTAAAATGATTTTTATAATATTAAAATCATTTTTAAACTAAATTATTTAATATAATCATTAAATAACTTTAATATCATTAATAATTATTAATTAATGAAATTCATCACAAAATATTAAAAGTCATCACAAATAACTCATTTACATAATCAATTCCAAGCCAAAATAAACATAGTAAACTAACTAGTTTATTAACAACACTAACTAAACTTCAAAATTCAAACTTTAACTAACAATTAAAAATAATAACATTACAAAAATTAAATAAGAAAACATAATTCAAAAATCTTAATTCCATGTAATTGAATACGCACTTCCACGCCTAAAAATTTAACTAAGGAGATCTTTATAAAAAGTCCTCCCACAACAAAGCCTTTCTCAAAAATTGAGGCCTTATTATTGGTGAATGAAACAAAGGTCAAGCCCTTCTATTTATAGGTTTAGAAAATGGTGAAGTTCTCAATTTAGTCGATGTGGGACTTGGTTTATACTAATTTTCAATAGCTCACTTTGCGATTTTCTAACGCATTGCTCATAACTCCGATTAATCTGATTTTTGGATATGTTATACATGGTATGTAAGAATATTTTAAAAAATACAAATTACCCAATTCGGGTTCATTAGGTAGCCCAAACAACAAGGCCAAAAGTGGACGCTCATAACAGTTTTCAATCTCGTTTCAGCTTTACCTCTTTCGCTAAAACAGTCATAACTCTTTCACTTTAAAACATTTTTGAGCGATTCTTGAGCCCACGCGAAGCTAACTTCTGGGGCTACAACTTTTATTCTTTGACCATTTCCAAATTCCGAACACATCAGCCCAGAAATTCCGTTCAAATGGACTGCACCGCACTTGTTGGGAAGTTTTGACACTACTACTTTGAAATGTCATAACTCTCTCCTCCGATATCGGATTTAGTCCGTTTCGGAGTCTATGGAAAGCTTATTCGGTGTACTATAACATAACAAAAGCCCAGAAGGTTTTGGAAACATTAACTGATCGAAACAATGTCCCGAATAGCACATCCCGCTGCTGACTTTCAGTTTTGAGAAATTTGACACATTTTCTTCCAATCACCGTAATTCCCTCATCCGAGGTCGGAATGAGGTCATTCCAAAGCCTATGGCTTCCTAACTCAGTGCACTACAACATATCAAAAGCCCAGACCTTTTAAAGCACAAAAAGTGGACGAGAATGCCCCCATTACTGCATCGCTTAAAAAGCAGTTTATCATGCTCAATCAACCATGTTTGACCATCTATAACTTCTAATCTATACATGATATGGACTTGATTCTTTTTGAAGATTAAAGACCACATATCAGGCTACATATAACAACTTTTGAAGAACAAAACTCATGATCGAGCAAAGAGTTATGGCCTCTGACATTTGGTGAAAAATAACAGAATTCGGTTTTTCCAACTTGCTTAAATCTTCAAATTCGTGCACTTTGATGTTACGGGTCTTTGATTTATCAACCCATATCATCAATTAACATTCTATTACACAATTTTAAACAATCAATTGCATCAAATAACATCGAATCAAAGGATTTCTAGGTTTAGTGTTCTTATACCCTTTTTGCCAAAAATTCTTGATTCTTGCTTCTGATTTGTTATGGGTGATGGTTGGGCTTTGTTTAAGAGTGTATGGGCAATCTTGTTCAAGGCAATTAAATGTAATATTTAATCACTAGATTTAATTCTTATAATTTACCAATTAACTTCTATCCTTTGGTAAATTAAAACACTTATACAAGAATATCGAAATTAAACCCCGTTAATTAAAATTAGGGTTTCTCAACGTCATCAATTAGGGTTTCTAATTGACCATTAGTGGTTCTTTAATTATCGTGTATGTTACTAATAACGATGTTACTTTCATGCTTTCTAATTTCAACGGTGCTAGGTTATAATAATTAGGGTTTGTCCTAATTATCGACGCATAATGATAATTAGGGTTTCTTCTAATTATCGATATTCTTATTCACAAGAACTTCATATATTACGATTACTACTCGTAAATATCCCATAACTGAGTTTAATAATTAGGGTTTCATAGCACGGTAATATGCTATGACCTAATTGACCGTCATTGCTCAATATTATCTATCCGCACATACCCAGTACATAATTATGGTACTGTAAAATAATATAATATTATTATTCTCATCTCTTGATCACAATCCCAATCCAGGATTTGGATCTCATGTCTGACTTATTCTTCGTACACATCATCAATAATCAAGTTAAAATAATTAACTTAAATATTCTGAACAATTCATATAATAAAATATTTATTATATAAATCTAATTATCACATCATATATTATTTCCAATCATGTTTTCATGAAAAATAATTAATAAAAATATTTCGGCTTACAGAAATTTATTACCATATAATTTGTGGTAATTAATAATTCTAAAATTATTTCTAATTTTTCAAGTAATAAATGTATTCGCATTTATCATTCACTTTACTTGACACTTAGAGTCTTGTCATTAAATAAAAAAAAAATTTATACGCAAAATTTCTTATTTATTTTATATAGAAAATCTCGGGTTATTACATTCACCCTCCCTTATAAGGATTTCGTCCCCGGAATCACCGCTTTAAACACTCATATGCAGAAGGGTACATAACATATAATCATTGTACGTAGATTTCGATCATACTTGATCGAACTGATCTTTAATTATTCATCATAACACTTGTTCATCCGATTAAGCGTAAATATAAGATATATAAGTTATTCAAATAAGACTGGAGTTACGTTTCCACCGCCACCGTATCTCGGACCGTCATGTTGTAAACCCTCGGAGTTGCTTTTCGTTGGAGTTCTTGGTTGAGTTTGGTCCCGAAATTGCTAACGCCCCACCGCTTCTCCCTCGTGGGTTACGTTCCTGCCTCCATTCCCCTCGTGGGATGGATTCCTCACCTTATGCTCGGTCGATCCACATATGAAGCATCCACTGATCATCCTTGAGTTGGGGCAGTTGGGAGAGATATGACCCTCTTGCCCGCACTTGTAGCATACAAACTTGCCCTTCAGACACTCGCCAGAGTGATTCTTCCCGCAGTTCTTGCACTGCACTACCTGCTTCTTTATACCTTCCTGCTTTACTTGCATTTTCTCAGAAAAATTCCTCATTCTTTTCTCACCCCTATTCCCACTACTACTTTCTATCTTTACTGTTCCTCCTGACTTGCTTTTGTTCTTCTTCTCCTTATGGTAGAGGCTCATGGCCTCACTTCCCTGTTCAGCAATGATAGCCTTCTCCATGAGTGCTGCAAAAGTATTGATTTGCAGTACTGACACCTTATTGTAGAGCCAGGGTTTTAAGCCCAGCTCAAATCTCCTTGCCTTCCTAGCCTCTGTATCCACTTGATGTGGAGCAAACCTAGCCAACTCATTAAATTTTACGGCATACTCATAGCGGTATATGTTATCCCGCTTTAACTCCGTGAATCTCACATCCATTCTAGATCGCATACTAACAGAGAGAGATAGTTTTGAAAAATAAATCCTTAAACCTATCCCAAGTAATTTCTTCTTCTTCTCCGCTTCGAGTCTTATTTGCCTCCCACTAAAAGTTAGTTTCCCTTTCATCATATAAGTGGCAAAAGCGGTCTTTTGCCCTCATCTACTTTAGCGATTCTAACGCCTTCTCTATCTCGTTCACCCAAGTCCAGGCTTCTATTGGGTGGTGATCCTCCAATTACGGTGGTCCTACGGCTTTGAAGTCTTTGAATTTTGCCAAGCGATTGTCTGTTTGGTTTCCGTGAATTGGTGTTCCTCACGATAGCTTCGAGCTACCATGTTTGCAAAGTTTTGCATCGATTCCGGCCGCTGTCGTTCCTCAAAGATTAGTAGATTCTTCTATCCTTTGGTTTCGAGTTTGACGTCTTGGCGGCATTATCTCGTTAAATAAAACCATAAATTATACCTTACATTTTAAACCTTATTGCATAAGATTAATGTATTAAACTCGTTTCATTTCTCAAACTTAGATTCATATTCATTTATCGAATATTTACACAAAGACATGCTTTTAATCAACATACTATCCCTTTGTGACTACGAAAGTCGGGATTTAAAATCTTAACCAACATAAAAGTTAAAAATAGTTCATTACTTATCACACATATTACATACATAACCCATACTACTTATTTACCAAGCCTTTTTCTCGGACATTCATTCGCTCGATGTCCTTCCATCCCACAATTAAAACATCCACCTTTCTTATAGTGGGGCAAAAGAGAGAGGTGTGCCCTTCACGGATGTGTCGCTTGAGGCTCCATCCGGTCAATTTGGATTTTGAGCTTATCCTGCTCTTCCATTGTTTCCATTAACGCTTGACGATCAACTTTTCTATCTCCCACAACCTTTCCAATGAAGAAACCTTGTTCTCCAAATCCTGCACCTCCGTTGATGCTTGAGCAGCTTCAACTTTAGTGTCTGAATCACTATCTGTCAAATCCAACATTTCTGGATCTGATGCTACGTTTTTCCACGATAGCCACCTCGTCCGATTTGGGTTCCTAGTGAGCTTCTATTTCATCTGTTGGCCTCGATATTAGCTCGGGGTGTGAATATGATCCTTCTTATTCCACATATCTTTCTCACCAGACATCTACATACATAAGTTACCCTGATTAACATATAGTATATATACACAGCAATCAAGAGTTCTATATACGTTGTCTCTTATTTTGATTGACGATAAATTTATTCAATTCTCATCAACGCCTATCTCTCGCTGAAAGATGACTCCATCCACTCTGCATCGAATCGCATGAAGGTGATGACTAAAGCCCTGGTCCAAGGTATATATCCGGTGTCTTTGGCTTCTATTTCAACCTTCAACCTGCCTTATCTGAATATCTCCCTCTCGCTCCAACCTCCCTCATAACTCTCGGCTTAACTCTATCTCAGGCTTACAACATTCACACATATCATCACATGCTACCCAATACACCTCTCACAAGAGTAAAAGTTTTCAAATTGTCTTTGAGGGGTCATATAGACCATGAACACATAGTTTTAACGGTATTCATACCGTAAAACAAAACATTACCGGTATGTTTACAATCACAAAGAAGGTAAACTACCATTAATAGTACTTTTAGGTGATTAGCCTATTTGTACCCCTACGCCATGCATAACGTATTAATCATACCTAGCGAATATTTACGCCCATTAGATTGGATCATTTATCCAAACAACATTGTTCACCTCGGTCTTATCATAGGATTCCGCACCAAACAATTTGGTTCGGGAAATTTCTTTCAATGAACACTTAGAGTTTTCATAAACATTAGTCTAGTGATTCAAATAGCATAGACTCATATCAATAATTCACTTCAATCGAATTATTTAGATGTAGCCAAACCGTTGGCAAATTAAACTTTTGAAAACATTTTCGAGAATGACGTCATGATGCCGCAGATTGTATTAACAATCCATTGAGGATGCCTTCATTGTATGACTTTGTCATAACACATCATACAATAGTGGAACAAATGACTTCAGTCAAATTCACACTAAGTATTCCTCGTATTTACAACTCCATCACATTTTTATCATCTCTCGCACCAAGGTTACATGGTACATGAGTGATAATTAAAAACAAATTTTGATATTTCAAATCATTGCGCTTCAGCAAAAATAAGTAGCATAACCGTATTTTTAAACCTTTTCAAAAATGATTACGAGTCTACATTTTTGTTTTCAAAAGCACATAGTGCGTATTTAGCTTGATGTCAAAAATTTTGAATTTTAGCATAGCTAGGAGTTTAGGAAAACCTAACACCTTCACTAAAAATCATTTACTTAACAATCTATCTGTTCCTGTAATCCATAATACTCCATTCACACAAAACTATACCCAGTTCATCAAACCACACTTATAAGTTCATAAATTGCCACAATCATATGAGTTTAAGAACTTATCCTAGTCAGACCTTTGGCGTCCATTCGCTGAGGGGTTCATAAACATTTCATATAATTATGAGTCAAGAATGTCTCATAGGTATGAGTTTTTTAAGAACTCGAACTTAATCTTATATTCTCTATCTATGACCTATCTACCTGTTATACACCTGAGAATGGAGTCATCCTCTTAATATGCATATAACAAATAGACAGACATTTAGTTGATTATCAGTGCCAGAAACTAAGTGGTTTTTACACCAAGTACAATTCAGCTCCCATACGAAGAATCATACAACTCAGCTGCCGACATGAGTCCTCAATTGAATCCCCATCTAACACTAACCCCATTCTCCATAATGAATTTAATTCGTATTTATAATTCTCTTACGGATCTGTACCAATTGATAGTACAATTCATACAAAGCAATCTTGTCGTAAACTTTCCAATCATCGATTGATTCCTTCCGTCATTATAGCCTTATCGGATCACGGGTGATCTCATCGTATATATTACGATTTAGTTCTATATCTTGATCGTTTTATTTTTACGATCTCTCATAATCTGCACTTTCGGTCTTTTTAGACTCAATCTATTCCCCACTCTTTGTTTAACTTTATAATCGAGTTAGGGAACTCTGCGTCTTTTTACACTCGCCGAGATTCATCTTTGAATCTTATCGACCAACTAACTCTATATGAGTTAATACTTATCCTAATCATTGCGGTTATTAGTCTCAGGTATTCCTACCTAAGCTTCATAACCAACAGCTTTGATACCAACCTGTGGCGACCCCAAATCCAGGTACTTGAAACCCGAACTCGGTTCTCTACGATACCATTTCTTTAAGCTGAATAATACTAAATAATAATACATTCGAACTTAATTTACATACATCAAAGTTTACTTCCCCAGGTACGTGACCTTCAAATACATTCCTTACAATACTTGAATAGATACCAATACAACTATAACCATTAACTCATAATACACACTTATTCGATCAGCTTTCCTTTTCCTTTTCGTGCCTGAGCCTTCAGGTTGCTCATACATAACTGAAAACATTTAATTTAAGCAAGGATGAGCATTTAAGTGCCCAGCAAGTAATAGCAATTATATATAAACTGAAAGAATATAAGTATTCTCTTTACATAACACTTCTACAACGAATTGAAAGTTGTGAAGTAATCTGTACTGATAAAAAAATTCACATAACAACTCTCTTTCAAATTCTTTAAATTTGGCTCTGGCTCTACCCTTGAATAGGGTTTAAGAAACATACTATGAACATTCTTTTCATTTTTGAAAAGGTTTAGCGGAATTCTATCCTCAAACCGTCATAACTTACTAGCACGCGGAGGTGATCATTTCATTGTAGACCTGTATTGATCAATACTACATAACTTGAACGAAATTCATCACTCACTCTATCCGCTTCATGCAAAAATCTTCCCATATAGGGATGTTCATACATACCGGTTCCAAACTTAGAAGGTTTTAATCTTGCTTTCAATAATATGTAATTCAATATATATATACGGGTAATTGACAAAGGTGTATCAAACATGTGAACAAATGCCATGATTATCCAAGTGGGGACACTTGTATAACCATTTATAGAAATCAATGAATAGAATATATATCCGAGCTAACATGTCGATAATCAAAGAGTACATAATATATACGAGGATAGAATAATTTCAAACTTCTTACTCATGTCCATTGCATAAAGGAAGTACAAAGGTAGGATACTTTTTCGATTCACGATTACAAATCTCAACTTAGGTTTTATCTCTTTATCACAACCTATCAATAATCGGATCATTCGTTCGATTAGAACAATATATCTTAACACATAGGACCTGCTATACTATTACAACAAGACATAGTCTAATCACATAATCACAAAGTGATCATACTTTTAGTTCCTATTCTATACTTGAAATATTTTTATACATTTTTCAAATATCTCATCCATGCTCTTACAAGTAGTCTTTTCTTTCTTTTATAAGGTTCGACATTTGTTTTGCACTTAAAATGACTTTATCGGGTAAATAATCGAGTCTAAGACTCTTATTCTATACCTCAACATCTGTAAATATCAGACATCTTATTTTTAATCATTTTCGCAATTTCCAGAAATTGAAAAATTTAAAATAATTCAAATCTGTCACTAAAGGGCCTATAGTGATATAATCATTATTATAACGTGTTCTTCTTCAAATTCGTAACTTCATAATGGGTTCTCAAGTCACTAGTTTGGCTTATTATAACTTTCAAATGTCGGAATCATAATTAAATGATTTAAACATTAAACAATTCCATTATCATTAATAGTTTAATTAATACTAAACTATTAATGAAACCATCACCAAAATATAAAAGTTATTTATAATAACTCAAACTATTTTTAAAACATTTATATTACCTAAATAATTACCATTAATATTTAAATATTAATGTACTATTTATCCAAATATTAAAAGTCATTAATTATAACTTAAAATATTTTTAAATCCTTAATATCCTCTTTAAATGGTTTTAAATAAGTAAAACCATTTTTAAACTATTTATTTAATATTAATCATTAAATAAACTAAATATCATTAATATTATCTTAATATCATTAATATTTAATTATTAATGAAATTATCATTTAAATATTAAAAGTTATATTTTATAACTTAAAATATTTTTAAATACCTTATTTTCATTTAAAATGATTTTATAATATTAAAATCATTTTTAAACTAAATTATTTAATATAATCATTAAATAACTTTAATATCATTAATAATTATTAATTAATGAAATTCATCACAAAATATTAAAAGTCATCACAAATAACTCATTTACATAATCAATTCCAAGCCAAAATAAACATAGTAAACTAACTAGTTTATTAACAACACTAACTAAACTTCAAAAATTCAAACTTTAACTAACAATTAAAAATAATAACATTACAAAAATTAAATAAGAAACATACCCGAAAATACGAATTCCACAGACTGAATACGCACTTCCACGCCAAAATTTAACTAAGGAGATCTTTATAAAAAGTCCTCCCACAACAAAGCCTTTCTCAAAAATTGGAGGCCTTATTGTTGGTGAATGAAACAAAGGCCAAACCCTTCTATTTATAGGTTTAGAAAATGGTGAAGTTCTCAATTTAGTCGATGTGGGACTTGGTTTATACTAATTTTCAATAGCTCACTTTACGATTTTCTAACGCATTGCTCATAACTCCGATTAATCTGATTTTTGGATATGTTATACATGGTATGTAAGACTATTTTAAAAATACAAATTACCCAATTCGGGTTCATTAGGTAGCCAAAAACGGTCGTCAAAAGTGGACGTTCATAATGCTTTTCAATCTCGTTTCAACTTTACCCTCTTTTCGCTAAAACAGTCATAACTCTTTCACTTTAAAACATTTTGAGCGATTCTTGAGCCCACGCTGAAGCTAACTTCTGGGGCTACAACTTTTATTCTTTGACCATTTCCAAATTCGAACACATCAGCCCAGAAATTCCGTTCAAATGGATCTGCACCGCACTTGTTGGGAAGTTTTGACACTACTACTTTGAAATGTCATAACTCTCTCCTCCGATATCGGATTTAGTCCGTTTCGGAGTCTATGGAAAGCTTATTCGGTGTACTATAACATAACAAAAGCCCAGAAGGTTTTGGAAACATTAACTGATCGAAACAATGTCCCGAATAGCACATCCCGCTGCTGACTTTCAGTTTTGAGAAATTTGACACATTTCCTTCCAATCACCGTAATTCCCTCATCCGAGGTCGGAATGAGGTCATTCCAAAGCCTATGGCTTCCTAACTCAGTGCACTACAACATATCAAAAGCCCAGACCTTTTAAAGCACAAAAAGTGGACGAGAATGCCCCCATTACAGACTGCCCAAAAACAGTTTATCATGCTTTCTATCAACCATGTTTGACCATCTATAACTTCTAATCTATACATGATATGGGCTTGATTCCTTTTGCAAATTAAAGACCACATATCAGGCTACACATAACAACTTTTGAAGAACAAAACTCATGATCGAGCAAAGAGTTATGGCCTCTGACATTTGGTGAAAAATAACAGAATTTGGTTTTTCCAACTTGCTTAAATCTTCAAATTCGTGCACTTTGATGTTATGGGTCTTTGATTTATCAACCCATATCATCAATTAACATTCTATTACACAACTTTAAACAATCAATTGCATCAAATAACATCGAATCAAAGGATTTATAGGTTTAGTGTTCTTATACCCTTTTGCCAAAAAATTCTTGATTCTTGCTTCGATTTGTTATGGGTGATGGTTGGGCTTTGTTTAAGAGTGTATGGGCAATCTTGTTCAAGGCAATTAAATGTAATATTTAATCACTAGATTTAATTCTTATAATTTACCAATTAACTTCTATCCTTTGGTAAATTAAAACACTTATCAAAGAATATCGAAATTAAACCCATTAATTAAAATTAGGGTTTCTCAACGTCATCAATTAAGGTTTCTAATTGACCATTAGTGGTTCTTTAATTATCTCGTGTATGTTACTAACACAAATCGTTACGGTTTCTAATTTCAATAGGTTAGGGTTATAATAATTGGGTTTGTCCTAATTATCGACGCACAACGATAGAATTAGGGTTTCTTCTAATTACCGATATTCTTATTCACAAAGAACTTCATATACGATTACTACTCGTAAATATCTCATGACCGAGTTTAATAATTGGGTTTCATAAACATGCGGTAATATGCTTTATGACCTAATCAACCGTCCATCGCTTTCAATATTATCTCGTCTCAAGATATATACCCGATTACATAATTATGGTAATGCTGTAAAATAATATAATATTATTATTCTCATCTCTTGATCACAATCTCAATCCGAGGTTTGGATCTCATGTCCGACTTATTCTTCGTACACATCATCAATAATCAAGTTAAAATAATTAACTTAAATATTTCGAACAATTCATATAATAAAATATTTATTATATAAATCTAATTATCACATCATATATTATTTCTAATCATGTTTTCATGAAAATAATTAAAAAACATTTTGAACTACGTAAATTTATTACCATATAATTTGTGGTAATTAATAATTCTAAAATTATTTCTAATTTTTCAAGTAATAAATGTATTCGCATTTATCATTCACTTTACTTGACACTTAGAGTCTTGTCATTAAATAAAAAAAAAATTTATACGCAAAATTTCTTATTTATTTTATATAGAAAATCTCGGGTTATTACAATCTTTAAAGAGATAAGATCAACATATAATGTGATGGTACCAACTTGGATCATACAAGATTTATAAATAGTGGATATGATAAAGGTTTCTCCTAATGGAGTCTCCACAGATAAGTCAAAGTCTAATTTCTCCGGAGTCAAGTTTAAACATTGAGTACAGGCAGGAGAAATAAAAGAGTGGGTAGAACCAGTATCTAATAAGGTATAGACTTCGAAAGAATTTATAATTAACTAACCCGTGCTAACTTCATTTGGGTTACTCGCTCTTTGAGAAGTCACGAAAAATGCTCTTCCTGAAACCACCGACTTTGTTTTGTCTGTATCCACCTTTGGTGCTACCGTCCCAACTGGACTTGATTTCGCATTCTGAGTGACAAAATCGAAGCTATGTGATAATCTTTTCCACAACTAAAACATATCTTGGAAAGTCGTGAACATTTTGGACTTATATGTCCCTCCCGTCTCGCATCTGTAGAAGATCTAACCGGGCGTCGTTCTCCTCCCTAGAATTTGTTCTTTTGTATTGGTGTCGGTGCCGACGTCTTCCCGTCATCGTTAAATCTTCTCTTCTTGAAATTTTCACTTGAATCATTTCTTCTATTATCTTGGCCATGATTACCACCGAAGTGGTTACCATTTCTGGCATGATAATTTTCTCCACGATGGTTATCATTGTTCGGATGATCGTTGCCACGCAGACGATTATTATCGTGTTGTTGCTCGTTATCCTTCGGTTAAATTTGGCTCATTATCGCGCGCTCCAATAATCGAGCCCTATTCACTACATCTGAATATAAACAAAGTTTGTGAGAAATGAGGTATTGACGTATTTCGGGTTTCAAACCTCACAGAAACATTCGCGTCATTCTCTCCTCATTATCAACCAAATGGGATGCAAATCGGGACAACTCGGCAAACTTAGCTTCATACTGCGACACGTTCATATTGTTTTGCTCCAGCTTGATGAACTCAACCTCCTTCATGTGACGAATACTTTCGGGAAAGTACTTGTCGTTGAACAATTCTTGGAACTTCTCCCAAGACATCTTCAGTGCGGCAGATTGAGTACGCTTTACAAATTCCCACCAGTAATCTGCCTCTCCTCGCAACATGAAGGTGGCAAAGGGAACCTTTTGCTCCTCAAAACATCCCAAGACATCAAATATCTTGGTGATCTGCTTCATCCATGTCTCTGCCGTAAGTGGTTCTGGCTTTCCCAAAAACTCTGGTGGTCCCAGCTCCTTGAACTGCTTAGCAGTGACTATCTGAGAGTTGTCAGTGTTTCCACCTGCATTTTGAACAGGAGTCCCTCTCGCCTGATGTTGCATGAATTGCATAAAGCCTCTGAACATCCCATCGTTCATCATTTGATCGGTGTTGTTATTTACCTGAGGATTATTGTCATCCTGATGCACATTATCCTGAGTATTGATCGTTGGTGACTCAACGGTCTCATGGGCTTCATTGCTTATCACAACATTTTTGGATGTCATTATCAAACACTGCCACAAAAAAGGGTTAATTGACATATCACATATTATCCCTATACTCTAACCGACCAATTAAATACCAAATAAACTTAGGTAGGTCATACTAGCGAAGGAATTCTCCGTCTCTCCCCTCCTAGTTCTTGTCTCACATCTCAGCCAGGGATCATATCCCTAAGCTTTGATACCAACTGTGATGCCCCCAAAATAGGTATACAACACCCATTCTGAGTCGCCAAATACATGGTACAGAAAGCAAACTACAACTTCAATAATACAATTGTGCAAAATACGACAACACATACTGTGAGTTTAAATACAAATATTGTCTTCTAGACAATATCCACACTCAAATAAGTCATCATTACAATTATTCATACACTATTTTACAGAAATAGTGAGGACTATTAAAACAACTATCTTGAACCATCACTCCATACCCCGGCTAGTTCCTGCTATATTCTCACCTCCTTAGAAGAAAATGGAACAAAAAGGAAAAGGGTGAGTTCAACTAGCCCAGTAAAGAATATTATGACTAAGATAATATACAACAATTTATCATAGTCTTCAACAGGAAAAAATTTGATAAAATATAATAGACAACAAGTTTTAGATCAACAACTGCAGCGGAAACATCAATCCATTAGAAGAGTCAAAAGAAATAATTCCACTATCTTCTAAGATTTAAAAGTCCATCATCAATATTTTATCCCTGTAACAACAATCAATATACATCTTTAATCAAATATTCATCTTTGTACTACAGGCCAAAGATATTCATTTGTATCACCAGTTGGTCATGTTCATCTCAACACATGTTCATCTTTGCACTACGGGCCAAAGATATTCATTAGGTAATCATTCATCTTTGCACTACAGGCCAAAGATATTCAGTAATATCATCATTTAGGACTGAGGATGATAAAAAATATTTTAAAGGAACGAATCTAGTGAAACAAAATAACAAATATTAGAGATTCGTATTACAATTTATCCAAGATCAATAATACTCCATAATAACCAATTTTGAAGCAAAATTAAAGAATAAAGATCAAAACATGGATACAATCAAAGATAGTAACCATAATAGACATCTTGAACAAAAAGGAGAAAATTTCATTTTTCGGTGAATAGTGCCGTATTCGTGAATAGTGCCGTATACGTGAATAGTGCCAGTATCGTGAATAGTAATCCCATACACAAAAAGTTTCAAATTTGATAAAAAGTTCGGATTAATATTTAAGATAATGATATTGAAAGAAATAATATCATTTACTGAAGAAAATAACATCCCTTACCTCAAAAAAGACAAGACTTCCGACATTTGGAATATTTGGATATAGTCTTTGAAAGAACTTGCACCGTATAGCAACACTCAAAGTATCAAAATACTCACAAGAATACGCTCGATAATATTTTTGGTGTGATTTTCAATTCTAACTTAGTCCTCTATTTATAGAAAAATGTTAGCACGCCGAAGTAGACTTGACTTGCTACTTGATGGCTTTACCTGCTACTATTGCCACCCACCACATTTGAAATAAAATTCAGCACATTTCTTCACCAACCACAAGTGGGGCCCACTTAATTCTAGCATTTTCCACCAAAATCATTTATAAACCTAATTTCTGAATCAATCACCTCTTAAAATTCATAACAAATCATACGTTCATTTTTAACGGTTCAAAATTTGTGGACATATACTCAACTTATATATGTATAACATATCCAAAAATCACAATGATTCAACGGTCGGATTAAAAATTATAACTCACGCAATATATCTCAAAAATACTAGTTTAATTTTTAATACCTCAATTCCGACAAAAATACTGATAAAACACCTCAACATTAACTCCTTCATTTTTAACCACAATAAATATATCCAACATTTATATCCACGTAAAATAAATATTTCCTTATCATATGAATCAATAATTAATTATTCACAAATACTATTATAGAATCACATTTATGACAACCAGGTCGTTCCCAAGAAAGAGGGGGTTTTCCAATAAGGATTTCTCCTTACTGGCGCACAATTAGGTGACCAAACATCTTCTTGACAGAACTTTCTAGACATTGCCAATAATGTTATCTAATAATATTATTCAAATAATATGAATTATTGATCTGATAATGGGAAATACTGTGCAGTGACAATTATTGAAACAACAATAATATAAAATATCAACATGACAATTATTGAACCATTAAATAAAATATTGAACATTAATTATCGTAACAATTATTGAAAGGCCTTCTTACGTAAGAATCAATAATTCAAAATATTTGTGCAAAACCGTGTGCTCTTCGCTGCAACCACACGTATTCGTATTTTAACAACCGTGTATTCCAATGTTGTTAATCTGGTAATAATTACGCAATTATTTATAAAACTCAAACTTTGTCGTTTTTTTCATTTGACAGCTTATCGTTATGGGGACCCACAATCGTCGCTGGCTGTCGCATTTAATATTCCCCGACAGAAAGAATATTCCATGACCAAACGAGTATTCCCCGACAACAATGAATATTTTATAACCACTTGTTTATTTTGTAAAATTTGCACATTTCACCCATAACCAAAGTATTATATCAAATTAACACCTTATTATTCACAATAATAATTAAAGAAAATTTAATTTTATTCATTAAAAAGTTAGGGTCTTACAAAAATGTTACGTGTTACTCATCTCATACTGGCTTTTAAAAAGTGAACAAATCCTGTAAAGGTAGTGTTCACCATTCTATGGTTGATTAAGTCATATTGATGTCATTTCTGCACTTCTATTGAAAGATGTTAGCGGTAGCCTCAAACTCTCAATTTGTAATTTGGTAGGTGTATTATTAGTGTGTGCGCGTTCTGTGTGAAGAGTGTGTGTAAGCGAGGGAAAGATAGAGAGATGAGAGTAGCATACTCAGGAAGGTAAATGATTACTTTGCTAGCCTAACTCTACCGAATCAAATATATGTTGCAGAGAAGAATTACTACTCACTTGATTAATTTTTTGTGTTGTTTCATTCTTAAAATCAATTGTGTTCTTAACTGTTGCAGGTGGTTGAGGAAAAACGAAGCCTAGATTTTCTTTCCATTTCCAGCCACATAAGGATGATTTTTTTGGGGATGTTAATGAGAGTTACGAGATTGGATAAATGTAATGATGTTACTAGAAATTGTATCATAGTATAATTAATATTATAAATTTATCATTGTAATTTTTTTAACACATGTATTTTTATATATAAATGAAATTGAAGTTTTTATAAGTTTTAATTTTTATGTCTTATTTTGGTGTGATCCATCTTAAACTCGAGCTCGAATAGAAAGGCTCGCGAGTTATTCGTTGTGAAAACGAGTCGAGTAACTTCGAGTCGAGTAGTATCGAGTAATTCATCGAGCCGAACTTGAGCAACCTTGGAAATTATTAATTTGAATTCGAGTCGAACCTGAATACAAATTTTCTGATCCGAATCGAGCTTGAGCATTAGGGTGTTCGGATCGACTCAGGATCATTTTCACCCCTAACAAAATATAATAAGGAGCATCAAGTTTGCTTTTCGTTTTGTTGCTTTTCTGCTTATTATTATTTTTTTTTTAGTTCACAATTAATAATTGGGAATAGTATACATGATTTATTTGGCAGTAAGGGATTGAGTTAGATTTATCTATCTAACAAAATATAACTGATTTTAAATTTTCCGCTTATCCTAATAAATTATCTGAACTGTTCAACGTTTGGAATAAATCTCACCGTTCACGTAGTATCGAAGACACGGGACACAACTAGTATATATATATGGGAGATCTTAAGCATTCCCCTTGATTGATATTATCCTTAAATGACATACATATTTAAAGGTATCGTATTTTTCTCTTCAAAACAAAACAAAACCTCTGAACATCTCATATTTCGGACCAAAACAAAACCACCAAGAATCAAGCATTCTAGCTCGAGCATTCTAGCTCGAATATCTTCGAATCCCCCTATTTCAGACCAAAAAAATTTGAATCCCCCTATTTCAGACCAAAAGAAATCCAAGAATCAAGCAACCTAACTCGAAAAATTCGAATCCCCCCTCACGGAGACCAAAAATCAGTATCTACCTCCTTGATATCGATTTCGATTCGGTAAACCCTTTTACTATTTTTCGCCATTACAACTCTATTTTATGAAGATTTGCTGCAATTTATCCATCTACTTTTTCTAGGTTTTGGCCTTGGATGATTTCTGGGTCATATTTGGGTTTTTTTCAGTGGGGTTTTTCACCATGTTTGTTTCTCCATTCTTCTGCAACACTAAGACCATGTTACAATTTGTTTTTGTTTCGTTATTTTTTGTTGAATTAGTGTCTTCAATATTTGATTTTTCAAGTGGGTTTTACATATCTAAGTAGAATAGTAGCGGTTCACGGACAAATTTATGTATTTTTGAAGACGAAATACAAGTGTTGTGATTATCCTATGGCTATTTTAATATCTTAGTTTTTGTTTGAAATTTTAAATTTTACTGTTTTTTGCTGCAAGGATTATGCCTGATTGCATGAGGGGATTTTTTTTTCAAGTTGTCTTGTATATTTGTTGGTACATCTAGGATTCAAGTCCTAGAGAGCTCTGTCTAGTATTGAGTTTACATATATGTTAAAGATTTGATCTAAATAGTCATTTTTGTAATAGGTGCTTTCTTTGATCTAACAGGTTTATATGACACATCATAGTAATGTAGCACATTTGTTTGAATGGTTGAATTCAATATTATCCATCTCGCACTCATATGCCTTTCATTGTACAACATTGTAACATTGCCTCGGATATTATTTAGTTTTGCCTTCAATGGAAACTTAGCTTGGCCTCAGTAGGCTTGAAGCAAGTTTGGCTCAAAGTATTGTGATGACTTTCTTGTTGATGGAAGTTAACCTTATTTGGGAGTTTGTTTGCCAAATATTACATGCATTTACAAGCCATTGGTTTTTAGCTCTTATGTAAACCCCTCACTAATTTTTTTCCCCGAGTCATGAACACAAATTCATCAATGTGGAGTTCCTTCACCTATGGAGGTTTCATGGATCAAAACAAATCCTGGGAGACAATTTGTTGGTTGCACAAATTATAAAACAATACCATATAACTCATTTGAATGGATTGATCTAGCAATGTCACCGCGCTCAAGAATTGTTCAGTATTATAGTGAAAATAATGAATTGAAGTTTGAAATAGAAATTCTAAAAAAAAAAAAGTTGACGAGTTGACCATTGTTATTGTCAATGCCAAAAATGACAAAGCTATTATAGAAAAGAAAAATCAAGAGTTGGTGATAAAAATTGAGGAGATTAAATTGAACAATGAAAAATTGAAGAAAATAGTGGTGTACTTGGTGTTTGTTTTTCTTTTCATGTTGTGGTTTTTATTGTTTGTAATGAAGTTATAGTTGCTTTGTAATGAAATTGTTCAATGTAATGGAGGTGGTTTTCCTTTATTTAACATCTTATTCTACCATCAATTGTCTGTGACTGAATGTCTCAAAAGTTCAACTATGTATGAATATACCTCCCAATTATACAAGCTGAAACGTTAACGATTATTTATTAATTAACGATTGTTTAAAATATCAAAAAAGAGACATGGCCATCTCAAATTTGAGCTAGTAAATAATTGGAGCAACATTTATGTACATTTAGAGTATAAACATGTCTGATGTAACATCTTAAATTTATGTACTTTGAACTTGAATAGGAACAATAATTGAAAAGTGAAAACTGTGCGTAATGATCTCCAGTCTGCCGTAATGCCTGTCTACTATTTTATGTCCCTCATTCTTTGTGTAATTTCACAACTCTGTTGCACGTCCAAGTGTGTCATATACAAATATCAATAATCGTAAAAATAAATAAACAAGAAGGTTAAAAAAATGATTAAAACAATGTGTTTAGAACCATTTTACTGCCTGTTGAACTAAAAGAGAACACTGCTCATTTTAATTACTCATAAAGACTTACAAAGTTACTGATACAATGATTATTGGGATAACCTTGCATTCAACTTCTTACAAATTTAATCAAAAAAAATGCTCCACACTTTTTAATTGAGCTCAATTAATCAAGATAATCTCAAAGAAAATGCCACCAATATAAAAAAGGTTGTGGTGTTACACTTCTTAATTGAGCTCAGCTAGATACCATATTAAAAGTCTCCATTACATAATAACAAAAATACAAATTAATACAAGTCTCTCCCATTATTATTGTAATTCTAAAATTCTGAAGCATCCCAAGTATAGTCAGTACTCCCATGGTTAGTGCAATTTTGAAGCCCACTCCGTAAAAAAATATAAATTAATACAAAAATATAGATATACAAGTGTTGTTATAGCAATCTCAGTTGCACATGTGCGTGAATTACTATCATCCTGAGTAGCATCAACATTTGATACTCAAGTTCTACATTTAAACAAATAACAAAGTCAAATTTAAATAAGGGTTAAATACAGTTTACTACATGAAGTATCATCATATTCATGATAAGGCTCCCAAAGAATTTGAGCTTACACTTTACTACATCAAGTGTATACGGTTTGATTTTTTTAACACGAATAACATTAAACTTTTAAACAATTGACAAAAGTGCCCAAAATTTAATTAATTAAATAATACCCTTTTATATTGAAAAAGCATACAAAAGGAGGAGAAAAAAAATAAAAAATAAAAAAAATGACTAGTTTGCTCTCTCTCCTCTCTCCCTGTTCCATAATCCTTCAAATTGTCTTGTTCCTTCAAATTTGGAAATTTCGGCGCCTTGAATTTGCAAAGTGAGTTATTTTTATTTAGTTAAAAGATTCTTCAAACAAATAGTAGTTAATTAGTTTATCCAACAACACTTTCTTTCCATTTGTTTTCCATTTTATTCTTCAAACAAGCAGTAGTTAATACATATATTGTATTTATAAATTTTTTTTAAAATTGTATCTATAATTTAACAAATTGTATATATAAATTTTCAACTTAAATCTTGCAAATTATAAAATATATCATAAATTATAAATTTTTCGTCTTAAATTTTACAAATTATATCATAACTTAAAATTTACAAATTGTATTAATAATTTTATAATTTTATTTATAAATATTTATAATTTAAAATTGTATTTATAATTTTATACTGTATTTCTATGGTGTTAGTTACTTTTTTTTAAAGGGCTACAAATTATTATATTTTTAATTTTAATTTATTTTTCTTTAGAGGCTGAATTATGAATATGGTGGTACTTGATGTAATTGAACTGTAAATAGCCATTTTTTAAATTAAGTCAAACCATATATTTATACGGTCAACTAGTATTAAATACACAAGACACGATCAGATTCTTGGGTGGGTCATGTATTCCTATCAATTTTAGCCGAATTCTGAAATTGGGGGCAAAATAAAATAGTATCAAATTAGACACTTGATGTAGTAAATTATAAACCCAAATTTTTTGGGGGCCGAATTATAAATTTAATGGTACTTCATGTAACAGAAGTGTAATTAGCCCTTTAAACAAATAGCAAAGTCAATTTTAAATAAATAGCAAAGTCAAAATAAGTAAACTTGTTTACCGATTATTAAGCATCGGGTAATTTCTTTTATCGTGTGTCACACCAACTTTGCCACATCCATGACAACGTTTACCCTTGGAATTTTTTATTTTCCCCAAAGCCCTTTCTTTGCCACCCTTCAACCTTTTGCCACACCCTTTTGTTCACAGTTGGTTCGGCTCAATATAACTATGTTCATAAGTACAAGTCATGTTAACTGACTTGTATACACTCATTTCACCACACTTCATTTCATTGTTTTCGAAACCATTCTTCCTAATAATTTGATTGATCTTTTCATCCACATTACCTAAACATTCTTTTAAAACATTTGTGGCTTCTTCATTTGTGAGAGCCCTATCAATCAAATTTAAAGAATGTTGAATCAATTGACTCTACAAGAGTAAGTATGACTTTTCATCTTTTATCACCACACTGTTGGGTGTAATCTAATTATGCACAGAACGCAAGTATACGTGATCAACAAGTAATATAATGATAAGTCAAGTATCATTCCCACATAGACAAGTTTCAATTTTAATCTAACAATTACCAACTTTGTATTATCTCAATTTTATTAAACTAATCGAATTAATGATTGAAAATAATTAAAAACTAATAAATAACAATCCAAAAAGAATCAACTCAACTAGCTATCGCAAAATTTAATCAGATAATGGAGAATTAAGCCTATAACTTCACTTCAAGCTTCACTCAAATTATCACTCTTCTTTTCAATTCAATTAACTATTACAGTTTATTAATCAAGAACACAAAAGTAGAATTAGCCATTTCTCAATGCACTAACACCATATCAACTTAAATCCATAATTGATAGAATTAAGCCAAACACCCTAATTAACTAATTCACTATATCTCTATGTGAATTACAATTAAAGAAGGTTTAAATTTCATGTTCTTACATGATTACATGCGATGTTAGGTATATCTCTATCCTAAACATACATCATGAATTCCATCAAAACACAGAAATCATAAACACATGCTATTATGACTAAGTCTAGATTCATATCTCATCTCTCAAATCCATACAAATCCACATAAAATTGGTGATCAAGTAATTCATAAGTTATGCACAAATCACAATAGATGAACTGAAAAGATAGCTTCATTGAACTGAAATCAAAGTATGATAATCATCGTTCCACTTAAAGATCCATTGTAAGCTTAATAAGAAATTTAGTTCATAATAATGAATTAAACACTAAGTAAATTAAAGAATACATCATCCCAATCACAGAAACTGAATTAAAAGAATAAAGAATAGTATAGAACCACCCTTCTCTGCACTAAGTTCTGAAATCTTCGTGATTCTTGCTTTTTCACTCTGCTCCTCCACGATCTTCTCCAAAATAAGGGCTTCCAAGTTTAAATTGATGATTGTCTGATTGAATATTTGAATTACTTGTTTTAAGTCTCTATAATAACTGATAGAAACGTCCACAATCCAGTCCCCATCGAAGCCAAAGTCGTTTAGTCCACGCCACATCAGTGTTAGAATTGCATCAAAACACTTCCCTTCTGTCCATGCACCCCCGCCCCGACAGGATATTTGACCGTGAAAACCCCTACCCCGGCGGAGTATCATTCTTCTGACACGTGTACCCCTGCCCCGGTGGGGTACTAAGTTGCAGTTACTGATTTCCTTTCTTTTCCATGCTAATTCCTGCCACATTGCCACCAACATACCGAAGCTAACACATACTGAAACTTGCAAACAAAATAAGCACAAACACAAAAAACTGTACTATAATAACTGGATTATGCAATGTTTTAGTCTGAATAGGAACCCGATTTATAGGTATGAAACCTACTCATCAAATTCCCCCAAACTTAAATCTTGCTAGTCCTCGAGCACAACAATATGCAATGCAATGTAACTAACTATATATGCCTATAAATCCAACTATCAAGCAGAACAAAGTATATTCACATGGCCTCAGAGAAATCACAATAGACATGACAGTACATTATACCAAGACAAATCAATAACTTCTCAATCAATCACCAAATCTTAACTTGTTATAATTGATATAGTGCGTGTGAACTCAACAACCATGATAACTGACGTAAAGTTAAATAAAACACATAATAAACCTCTTTAAAGGAATCAAATAGCTGAAAGTCAAGAAATTCACAAACAAGCAAAATCTAACTAAAATCAAACAGTTACCAAATTCAAAGGTCAAAATGGTATACTTTTACTTTATTATTCACTTACGGGAGTTTTTCGCTCTTTTTCCCGTTTTTCACTTTTTATTTTTCTCATGGCTGTGAGATCCCGAATTTTATGAAATGAAAGTATTCAATTTTCCTATAATTATTATTCTATTTAGTAAATGGTTAAATTGATAAAAGGTTAGAGTTAAGGGTGATATTTGAAAATTTTGCAAAGAAAGCAAGTTGATATAAAATATTCGTTGTGTCGGAAAATATTCGTTTTAACAGGGAATATTCGTACGACGACACAATCATTGGTGGATTCCACAACAGAAGTATTGTCGTATTTAGAAAACGACAGAATTATCTTTTTATAAAAATAACGCCGAAAGTTTTACCGTTAAACTGTTGAACTACCCGGTGGTAAAAAAACGATGTCTGGCGTGGTTGCATAGTAGCACACGGTATTGATTATTGATGCTTACGTGAGAAGTCACTCAGTTATACTCAATTATTGCTATAATAATTGCTGCATAATATCTCTCATATTATTGATTTAATTATTGTCACAGTATCATCTGCATAATATTTTATATTATTAAATCAATAATTGAGATGATAAAGTTATTCATATTATTATTTACAATATTGACAATGTCTAGAAAGTTCTGTCGAGGAGAGGTTTGGTCACCTAATTGTGCGCCAATAGGGAGAAATCCTTATCGGAAAGCCCCATCTTTCCTGGGAATGATCTGGTTGTTAAATATTGTGAATTATAATATTAATGATGAATAAGTTCGTGTTGATTAAAGATGAAATTGATATTTCCATTGTGTTGGGATTATTAGTGTTAGTGGAAATCGACATTTATTTCGATAATAATTGATGTCGGGAAGTTATATTGACCAATCGGGTAATTAATCGGATAAATGAGCAATTAATTGTTATTAATTCACATGCTTATAACTATGTGTTCACATGTGTGTACTATTGATTTAAATGCATGTACTATTAGGGGATGTGGTGCAAGATTGATAATACTTGCATGACTAAATTAAAAATGGAGGTATAGATGAATGTACTATACTGTAATTATTTTTTCTCATGTATAGAACTATTGATTCGCATGATTGTACTATTGATTCACATGATGTACTATTAGGGGATGTGGTGCAAGTTTGATAATACTTGCAGGACTAAATTAAAAATAAAGGAAAAGATGAAGGTATTGTACTGTAATATTTTGAACCCCAAAACGTGCAATTATCGAAACTATATTTTCCTATAAATAAAAGCTCATTCTTCTTTCATTCTCACCAATTCACTAAGACTCACAAGAGCAATTATAGAAAGAGAAGCTATAGAGAGAGAAGCTTTAGATAGAAAGTAGAAGAAAAGTCTGCTACCTCACTATTCCAGTATCCAGTCTTCTTCTGAGGTAAGGGGTATTATTTCTTTCGTATTTGTAAGGGGTATTATTTCTTTTGTATTCGTAAGGGGTATTATTTATTTCATATTCTGAAGAGATATTATTTTTCGTATTCGTATGAATATTATTTTCGTTCAATATTCATAAAGAGTATTATCTTCGTTCAATATTTGTAGGAATATTATCTTCGTTAAATATTCGTTGGAATATTATTTTCGTTCAATAGTTGTAAGGGATATTATTTTTGTTCAGTATTCGTATACAATAATATTTTCTTCCATACTCTGTAGTATGTAAGTAATATTATTTCGTTTCAGATTTCGAATTCTATACTCATTTTGTTAAGTTTTGGCTTCTATACTCCATGAAATTAGTAGAATATCCTTGATATTTGCGCTTCATCCAGTATCTTTTCATAGAAATATTATTCTGAGCATTCTTGATAAGTTTTAACTTTTTCATGTCAGAGTACTATTCACGGGGTTACTATTCTCGAAGTTACTATTCACGGGGTACTATTCACTTGGTTACTATTCACCCGAGGTACTATTTATGACAAAAATTGATTTCTTTTCGGTCCAAATCATTTTTGATACAATATTATTCTTGAATTTTACTCCACAAAGCAGTATCATGTTGACAATTTGGACATTATTGAATTCCGGATAAATTAAATTATAAATCTTTAAAAATTTATCCTTTGTTTCTTTTAATTGAATTCTTATATCATTGTCATCATCCTCATGCTTATATTGTGATGAAAGTCATCTTTTGCTTACGTGCATAGATGGACTGTTGATTTATATGATTATGACCAGGGATCACTCGGTATAATCATGACCCGTAATGTTACAAATGATGTACTAAAAGTCCTCATTGGCCTGTAGTGCATTGATGGACAGTTATTGGTATGATTATGACCAGGGATTATTCGGTATAATCATGACCATTGATGATTACATGAATATCCTTGGCCCATAGTGCAGGGATGATTCGATGATGTGGTTTATTTATTAAGCTGAGTCTCAGCGATAAAATTTATGATAAACCTTTTTAAATCATAGAAGATAGTAGATATCATGCTCTACTTGACTCTTCTAATGGATTGCTTATTCTGCTGCAGATGTTGGTCTAAAACTTGTTGTCTATTATATTCTATCAGTTGTTATACTGTTGAAGGCTAAGGATAATTTATTCTGCATTATCTTAGTCATAATATTTCTTACTGAGCTAGTTGAGCTCACCCTTTACTTTCATTGTTCTCTTCAGGAAATGAGAATATAGCTGGGACTAGTCGGGGAATGGAGTGACGGTCCAGATGTTTGCATTAGTAGTCATCACTATTCTGTGAAATAGTGTGATAATAAATGTATTGAAGACTTATTTTGAGTTTGAATACTGTCTAGAAGACAATATTTGTATTAAAATTCACAACTCATGTTATATATTTAAGTTTGTATTTATATTCAGTACCATGTATTTGGCGACTCAAAATGGGTGATGTATACCTATTTTTGGGGCGTCACAATGGCTATGCAATGTCTAGTCGTCTTAGGCTTTTCAATGCTACCCTTTAGCGAGCTTTTAACCAACGACTCCCAAACCATAAGGTTTTAGGGCGCTAGGTGTAGAGACATCTCCTCGAGCGTACTTACTCAAGTAATAAAGGCCACAAAACTAGACTAGCCACGGTGTTTATTCATACTTTTTCTTTTCTTTTTTTTCTTTTTTTAACCTTAATATCCCAAATTTTCTCCCAAACTTAGGTTCTTGTATAATCTTAGCCATCACTACCTATTTATAACTTTCTTTCATTCAAACTAGCATTATCCTTAAGAGTTCCATTATGTATCAATTTCAACTCAATCAGTCAATATAGTCGTTTTGTAATGTGTTATCCTGATTACACCAGTTTCAAACAGAATAAGATCTAATTCATGATAAGAAATCACATCAAAGCCTTAACAGTCAATACTTATCTACGCAATTCCAATCTCATCATTGGCCCAAACAAACTTTAACCATCTAATAGCCGGAATCATGCAAATATGAACTAAATGCAACACAAAACAAGTAAACTAACTAATATTTTTGAGATTTTTTTTTATATATATGATTTAACAAGAAACATAAACATAAAACTATTTACAAACTAAACTACTAAATTAAACTAAAGATGAAACAACATGAATGTATACATGAACTAGCATGAAAACTAAATGCAAACCTAAAACATGCAACATATGACATATTTAAAGAACTAAAACTAAAACATTAAACAAATAACTAAAACTCCCCCAAACATAACATACACAATGTCCTCATTGTGAAAATACTGCATTAAAGTATAAGAGGACTTCCCTGTAGCATGCTCAGAAGACGGTGGCTATGGGATTGAAAACTCCTCCACATCAGAGTCAGATGGTGGATATTGCGGCAATGGTTGTGGTATTAGAAACTGGAATTGATCTACAACAGCCAAATTCATTCTTTGAAATGACTCAGTCAATGAAGCATGGAAATTATTCATAGTGGTAAGCATGTGATCTTGTCTCATTGCAAGTCTCTTCAGCTTCCTATTTTTTTTCTCTATCCCTCATATCAATGTGCATCTGCAAGCTGCGAAACGGGGTACTAAACATGTATTTGGTAGACCTACTACCCTTCGCAACTTCATCAGAACCCTCAAAAAACTCGTCCCCCTTGAATTCGTCATCGTCAGAGGTATCCTCGGTGTCCCCCTCCTCAAGAGCATCGGGAAATACAAATCCTGCCCCTCTAGGATGCGATTCACCTCTAGCCCAAATTAAATATCGAGCAATCAAACATGAGTCAAGTAGCTGGAGTGGCTAATGTACAATGTGACACCCCCAAAATTAGGTATCACATCACCCATCTTGGGTCGCCAGATACATGGTACAGAATACAAATACAATCTTAAACATACAGCTGTCCTGTAGAATACGACAAGACATATGCTGTGAGTTTTAATAAGAATATTGTCATCTAGACAATATCCACACTCAATGGGGTCCTCATTACATTTATTATCACACTATTTCACAGAATAGTGGGGACTACTAATGCTATCATCTGGACCGTCACTCCATTCCCCAGCTAGTCCCAGCTACGTTCTCATTTCCTAAAGAGAACAGTGAAAGAAAGGGTGAGCTGAACTAGCTTAGTAAGAAATATTATGACTAAGATAATGTAGAATAAATTATCGTTAGCCTTTAACAGTGTTAAACTGATACAATATACCAATCATCAAGTTTAACTGCAGCGGAACAAACAATCCATTAGAAGAGTCAAGTAGAACATAATATCTACTATCTCTTCTAGATTAAAAGTCCATCGTTGATATTTTATTCCTGTACTACTCATCAACAGTTCTTTGTTATACTCAGGACAAATAGAACTTTCATCACTTGTCTTAACCTGAACCACCAAAGATGTTAGTTAAATTCATAATTCATATTTAGAATAATGTGAATTAACAGTTCCTTCTTGCCACAAAGGCTTAATAGAACGTTTACTCAATATCCTTACCCCAAAGGCTGAAGATATTCAAATGTAATAACAATGATCATACCAATCAGTTGTCTATCTTTGCACTACGGGCCAAAGATATTCAACTATAAAACCAATGGTCATGATCATACAAATCAATTGTCTGTCAGTGCACTACGGCCAAAGACATTCAACTGTTAACTAATGGTCATGATCCTGCCAATCACATCATTGAATTATCCATGCACTACGGACAATGATATTTGTTAGTATCACTAGTGGTCATGATCATGTCATACACCTGTCCATCTTCGCACTACGGGTCAAAGCTATCAAACAACAGATCATCTTTGCACTACAGGCCAAAGGTATTCAACAACATATCATCTTTGCACTACAGGCCAAAGACATACAATTGTAAAACCAATAACCAACAATATAATAAAGAATGGAATAATAAAAGAATTTCACCATGTATGCGAGATTGATAGACAAAAGTTATTCCAACATAATAATAAAGAATGGAATAATAAAAGAATTTCACCATGTATGCAGTACTTCGCATAGACAGGTTATTCCAACATAATAATAAAGAATGGAATAACAGAAGAGTTTCACCATGCGTGCGTAATCCGCACAGACAGGCTATTCAAACAGAATAATAAATAATGGAACCAGATCATGCGTAATCGCACAGACAGGATATTCCAATAGAATAAATAAGAATGGAATAACAACAGAATTCACCATGCATGCGATAGATCGCACAGACAAGTTATTCCAACAGAATAATAAATAATGGAACCGGTCGGCGTAAGCGCTTGCAGCGACGGGATATTAGACAAAATAATAAATAATGGAACCGGTGTCGCCAGAGCCTTGCAGCATAAGATATTAAAGCCGAATAATAAAGAAGCGGAATATTAGAAGAATTTCACCATGTATGCGATACTCAGCATAAATGAGTTATTCAATATAGTGATAAAGAATGGAATAATGAGAAGAATTTCACCAAGTATAGGGTAGGTGAAGCGTATACAAAAGTTATTCCAATGAGAATACTAAAGAATGGAATAATGAAGTTCTCTTCATGAATAAGAAAGAAAGAATACCCCTTACGAGTACAACAAATAATATCCCTACCTTTAAAAAGTTAAGAGTATTAAATTTGGTAGGGGCGAGGATATACTCAAGAAAACTTGCACTATGCTCAAATCTTTCTTAAACTCTAAAGAAATACGCTCAAGATTATAGAAGAAGAACTCTCTATAGTTTTCTCTCCGGAGTTTGGTGAATTCGTAAGAAATAATAAAGGAATGAACTTTTATTTATAGAAGAATGGACCGCATAGTAACTAAATCATGAAGCGGTCAGATTGATTTACTTTTAATCGATGGTCTATATTTAAAGTAAAATCTTTTAAATAAAATATAATATATTCTATTTATAATCTAATAAAAGCGAATAACTTTATAAAAGTATTACATTTTTTATATAAAAGATTTTACTATGCAAAATACTATGCAACACTATGCATAATAAAATATAATATATTACATTTATAGAATAACTTTATAAAAGTATTACATTTTTATATAAAAAGATTTTATTATGCAAAACACTATGCATAATAGAATATAATATATTCTATTTATAAAATAACTTTATAAAAGTATTCTGTTTTATATAAAAAGATTTTACTATTAAAACTTTAAACCAACGATCCATATTGATTTACTATTATAATTTCAACCAACAGTCTGAAAAATTAACACATCTCCTCATGGAATAATATTGTACCCAAAAATGATTTAGACCGAAAAGACATATATTTTTCGGGTGAATAGTACCCCATGAATAGTACTTTGGGAATAGTAGCCTGTGAATAGTACACTGACATAAAAAGTGTCCCAAATACCCGAGTAAACAATACTAGAGTGAATAGTAACTGGGTATTTTATGACAACTTGTCTACTTTGAAAATTTTTCACATATCACCCTTAACTTTAAACTTTTATCAATTTAACTATTTACCAAAATAGAAAAATTAAATACTTTTATTTCATAAAATTCGGGGTCTCACAATCACCTCTCCTTATGAAATTTTGCCCTCGAAATTTACGTACATACCTGATATTCGAAGAGATGAGAATACCTTGCTTTCTTTTCAGATTGTACCTTCCAGGTTATTTCCTCTCTATCATGATTTTCCATTTCTCATCTCCTGTATTTCAAATATCATTCTAGAATATAGTTTCTAAATAAGGGTTAATAGACATACCATATAATACCCCTATATTCTGACCGACCAATTAAATAACAAATAAACTTAGGTAATTCATACTAGCGAAGGAATTCCCCTTCTCTCCCCTCCTAGTTCTTGTCTCACATCTCAGCCAGGGATCATATCCCTAAGCTTTGATACCAATTGTGACCCGCATCCAGTACTTGGATAGCACCTCACAATGATACCTATTAACTTGCCATTGCTATTTCTTCTGGCGTCCCTACGGAAAATGCGGCCGGTGCATCCCAAGATTTGGAAGTCACCAGATAAAGGCTCGGGGCTCTTTTCTATGGCTTTGATACCAACTGTGATGCCCCCAAAATTAGGTATCACATCACCCATCTTGGGTCGCCAGATACATGGTACAGAATACAAATACAATCTTAAATATACAGCTGTCGTGTAGAATACGACAAGACATATGCTGTGAGTTTTAATAAGAATATTGTCATCTAGACAATATCCACACTCAATGGGGTCCTCATTACATTTATTATCACACTATTTCACAGAATAGTGAGGACTACTAATGCTATCATCTGGACCGTCACTCCGTTCCCCAACTAGTCCCAGCTACGTTCTCATTTCATGAAGAGAACAATGAAAGAAAGGGTGAGCTCAACTAGCCCAGTAAGAAATATTATGACTAAGATAATGTAGAATAAATTATTGTTAGCCTTCAACAGTGTTAAACTGATAGAATATAATAGACAACAAGTTTAACTTCAGCGGAACAAGCAATCCATTAGAAGAGTCAAGTAGAGCATAAAATCTACTATCTTCTATGATTTAAAAAAGTTTTCATCAACTTTTATCATTTGAGACTCGACAATAAATAAAATCAAATCATCCCCGCATCACTACCGATGATATTCATGTAATCATCAATGGACATGATTATACCGAATAATCCCTGGTCATAATCATACCAACAACTGTCCATCAATGAACTATAGGCCAATGAGGACTTTTACCACATCATTCGTCACATTACGGTCATGATTATACCGAATAATTCCTGGTCATAATCATACCAAGTTCATCTATGCACGTAAGCCAAAGATGACTTTAATCATAATATAAGCATGAGGATGATGACAATGACATTATAATTCAATAAAACATGTTCAAGAATAAATTTTAAAGATTTATAATTTTAATTTATCTAGAAATCAATAACATCCAAATTGTCAACATGATACTTCTTTGTGGAGTAAAATTCAAGAATGCTCAGAAGAATATTTCCATGAAAAGATACTAGATGAAGTGCAAATATCAAGGATATTCCACTAATTTCATGGAGTATAAAAGCCAAAACTTTATCCAACTGAGTATAATAGAATATATGAAATCACATATGGATTTTTTTGTCCGCCATGCGGTAATCCACGTAAACAGATCATTTCCATAATTTAATAAGGAATGAATACGAATGATCATTCACCATGCATGCGGTAATCCACATAGACAGGTTATTCTAACAGAATAATAAATAATGTGAATCAATAGTTCAATCATGTGAATCAATAGTTATAATCATGTGAAAATACGAATTACAGTATAGTACCTTCAACTATACCTCTATTTTTAACTTAGTCATGCAAGTATTATCAATCTTGCACCACCTCCCCTAATAGTACAAGAATGTGAATCAATAGTACACACACGTGAATAAATAGTTATAATCATATGAATTAATAGCAATTACTTGCTCATTTATCCGGTTAATTACCCGATTGGTCAATATAACCTCCAGACATTAATTATTATCGAAATAAATGTCGATTTCCACTAACACTAATAATTTCCACACAATGGAACTATCAATTTCATCTTTAATCAACACGAACTTATTCATCATTAATATTATAACTCACAATATTTAACAACCAGGTCGTTCCCAAGAAAGAGGGGGCTTTCCGATAAGGATTTCTCCTTATTGGCGCGTAATTAGGTGACCAAACCTCTCCTTGACAGAACTTCTAGACATTGTCAATATTGCAAATAATAATATGAATAATTTGCCGTCTCAATTATTGATTTAATAATATAACATATTATGCAGATGATACTGTGACAATAATTGAATCAATAATATGAGAGATATGATGCATCAATTACTGTAGGAATAATTGAGTATAACTAAGTGACTTCTCACGTAAGCAACAATAATCAATACCGTGTGCTACTATGTAACCACGCGAATTACTGTACTTTTACTACCGGTTATTTTATGACAACTTGCTTACTTTGCAAAATTTTCACATATCACCCTTAACTTTAACCTTTTATCAATTTAACCATTTATGAAATAAAATAATAATTATAAAAAAATTGAATACTTTCATTTCATAAAATTCGGGGTCTTACAATCTCCCCTCCTTATGAAATTTTGCCCTCGAAATTTACGTACCTACCTGGTATGCCGAAGAGGTGAGGATACCTTGACTTCATTTCAAATTCCAACTCTTGAAGTGTAACCTTTGAGCGTAGAATATGTTCCTTCTTATCCAAGATTTTAACACGTATCTCCTCATACGTTAAATCTTCTGCTGTCTCGTCTAGTTCCAATTCAATAATGTGGTTCGGGTCGTCCACATATTTACGTAACATCGATACGTAAAAAAAACATTATGAACACGCGACATACTTGGCGGTAAAACGAGTCTATAGGCCACAGTTCCTACTCGATCGAGGATTTTAAATGGGCAAATTAAATCGAGGATTGAACTTTCCTCTCTTTCTAAATCTCGTAACTCCTTTCCATGGAGCAACACGTAACAACACATGATCTCCAATATTGAATTCCACGTCCTTTCGATGAAGATCAACATAACTCTTTTGTCGATCTTGTGAGATTTTTATACGTTGTCGGATCGTTTGAATATTTTCCGTAGTCATACGTACCAACTCTGATCCCAATAACGTTGCTTCACCCACCTCATCCTAGCATACTAGAGAACGACACTTTCTTCCATACAACATCTCAAATGGAGCAATGCCAATACTTGCTTGATAACTGTTGTTGTAGGAAAACTCCACTAATGGTAAGAACTTGTCCCAACTTCTTTTGAAGTCAAGGACATAGAGTCTTAATAAATCTTCAAGAGTTTGAATAGTCCTTTCCGCCTGCCTGTCCGTTTGAGGATGATATGCTGAACTAAATTGTAAATCCGTGCCCATAGCTTTTTGCAAACTAACCCAAAATCTTGAAGTAAATCTTGGGTCTCAATCAGAAACTATGGATACTGGCATACCATGAAATCTTACAATCTCGTTTATGTACATACGAGCAAGACGTTCAAGTGTATAAGTTTCTCGTATCGGTAAAAAATGAGCAGACTTGGTCAATCTATCAACAATGACCCAAATCGTATCTATGCCTTGAGAAACCTTGGGAAGACCAGTAACGAAATCCATGGTAATGTGCTCCCACTTCCATTCTGGAATTTCAAGTGGTTGCAATGGACCTTTTGGCACTTGATGCTCCGCCTTTACTCGTTGACAAGTTAGACACCTTGAAATAAACCCCGCTATCTCTCTCTTTATATTGGTCCACCAAAATGTATGTCGAAGATCAAGATACATTTTGGTACTCCCGGGATGGATTGCAAACGATGTGTTGTACGCCTCCATCATGATTTTATACTTCAAGTCAGAATCGTTAGGAACACAAAGTATAGAGTTGACTCAAAGTATTCCTTCTTCATCGATTCTTGCTTTCGGAATAGTACCTTCTTGCACTTTCTTCCTCATACGCATCAGCTCCAGGTCTGTAGTTTGAGCAACTTTAACTTTATCGATTAAAGTCAATTCTACTCGTATATTCGCCATTATCACATGGGTCCCTGGAGTCTTTAACTCTATATCCATCCTTTGTAAGTCATACAAAATGGGCGTTTACGTTGACAATATCGCACTCGTATCTGCATATGATCTTCTACTTAATGCGTTAGCTACTGCGTTCGCTTTTCCAGGATGATATTGAATGGTATGATCGTAATCTTTTAATAGCTCAAGCCATCGTCGTTGCCGCATGTTGAGTTCCTTTTGAGTGAAGAAATATTTGAGGCTTTTATGATCCGTATAGATCTCCACCTTCTCTCCACATAGGTAATGCCTCCAAATCTTAAGCGCAAAAATGACTGCTGCCAACTCTAGATCATGAGTAGGATAATTCCTCTCATATTCTTTGAGTTATCGTGAGGCATAGGCTATGACTTTCCCATGTTGCATGAGAACACATCCTAACCCTTTGCCTGAAGCATCACTGTAGATGCCAATTCCCTCTGAGCCAGATGGTATTGTTAGAACAGGTGTTGAAATGAGTATCCTCTTGAGTTCTTGAAAACTCTTCTCACATTCCTCGCTCCAACCGAATTTTGTATCTTTTCAAGTCAGCTGAGTTAATGGAGTAGCAATTTGAGAAAACCCTTCTACAAATCTTCGATAATAACCAACTAAGCCGAGAAAGCTACGTACTTCGGTCACTGACTTAGGTTGCTCCCAGCTTTGAATTGCTTCAATCTTTGTCGGGTCAACATATATTCCATAATTTGATATCATGTGCCCAAGGAATGCAACTTCCTCAAGCCAGAACTCGAATTTCTTCAACTTGGCATATAACTTGTTTTCACAAAGCTTTTGGAGTATCAGCCTCAAGTGTTGCTCATGGTCTTCACGGGTTTTGGAGTATATGAGGATGTCATCAATAAAGACGACCACAAAGTGATCCAAATATTCCTTAAATACTCGGTTCATCATATCCATGAAGGCAGTAGGAGCATTAGTCAATCCAAAAGACATGACTAGGAATTCATAATGCCCGTACCGAGTTCTGAAAGTAGTCTTTGGAATGTCATCAGTTTTAATCTTCAACTGATGATATCCGGAATGAAGATCAATCTTTGAAAAGAATTTGGCTCCTTGCAACTGGTCAAATAGGTCATCAATACGAGGCAACGGGTACCTATTTTTGATGGTGACATGATTCAACTCCCGATAATCAATACAAAGTCGCATACTTCCATCTTTCTTCTTCACGAATAGAACAGGAGCACCCCAAGGAGACGTACTAGGTCGAATGAAACCGATGTCTAACAATTCCTGCAGTTGGGTTTTTAACTCCTGAAGTTCAATAGGAGCCATTCGATATGGGGCTTTGGAAATGGGTTTTGTACCAGATTCAAGGTCGATACCAAACTCGATTTCACGTTCCGGGGGTAGGTCAGGAAGTTCTTCGGGGAATACGTCAGGAAATTTATTAACAATAAAAATATCATTCAAAATTGTGACTCTCATCCAAGACTTATATAGTACGTCACATTGATACCTATCAACTTGCCACTGTTATTCACAACGTCCCTTACGAAAAGTTCGACTTTGGTGCATTCCACACAAGGAAGTCACCAGTGAAAGGCTCAGGGCTCTTTACTTATGGCTTGATATGAATTTGATTAACTTTAGTGGTTTGGTTGCTTGAATTCGCATAACTGGTTGGTTAGGAATATGAAATCTAACAACCTTACGAAAAACATGATGAGTAGTTAACCAATCGATTCCTAAAATCACATCAAAGGCAAGTATTTTCAAAGAGATAAGATCGACAGGTAACGTGAAAGTGTCGATTTGAATCAAACAAGATTTATAAACAGTGGAGGTAACGAAGGTTTCTCCTAATGGAGTTTCAACCAATAAGTCAAAGTCTAACTTCTCTGGGGTCAAATTTAAACGTTGAGCGCAAGTAGGGGAAATAAAAGAGTGGGTAGAACTGGTATCTAATAAGTTATAGACTTCGCAAGAATTTATATTTAACTAACCCGTGATAACTTCGTTCGAGTTCCTCGTCACAAAAAATGCTCTTCCTGAAATCACCGACTTTGTTTTGTCCGTATCCGCCTTTGGTGCCATCGTCTCAATTGGACTTAACTTCGCTATGGAGTACATTCCACCCTCAATTGCTTCGTCGTATTCTTGATCCATGATTTGAATCATTACTCTCCGATCCATATTGAATTGGGGTTGACCACTCTGCACAGGGTAATTCTGAACTCGATGTTGGATTCACCCAATTGTTGTCCAAAAAGAGAAATCCATTTCATCTATTTTAGCCTTATTGGATCGGACGTCTTTTTTCTACAATATCAGCACGTCGTGTGGCTTTTACCCATGCATCCTCCATTCTCATTCATTCAGTTGTCTCTTCTTTCATCAGAATTTTGATCATAGAATTCTCAAATTCCAGCTCTAATATCTTATACTCCGCCAAAGAGTGCTTCTGTTCAAGCATCGCACATCGGGTAACACAATTTTGAATTGTTGCATCCCTTTGCTCTACGACCGCCTGCCGTTCTTCAACTTGTTCTTCTAACTCATGAATACAATTTTGCAATTCTATATTTTGATCATAAAGTTCTTCTAATATATTCTCTTCAGGTTCCTCTTCTTCCTCACTCTCAGCTGCTACCTCTGCGACTAGTTCGGGTGCAACTATTAATTCTTCACTCATCACATGGATATCTCTAATTTCTTCTTCGTCTGACATCACATTAACCTGGTTAGTGATTAAAGGCGTCTCAACGGTCTCATTCACTCCATTGTTAACATTTTCAGCTGCCATTTTCAAACATTGCCACAAAACAAGGGTTAATTAACATGTCACATATTATCCATATACTGTAACCGACCAATTAAATACCAAATAAACTTAGGTAGGTCATACTAGTGAAGGAATTCCCCGTCTCTCCCCTCCTAGTTCTTGTCTCACATCTCGACCGGGGATCATATCCTAAGCTTTGATATAATTGTGCGCGCCCCAAAAATAGGTATACATCACCCATCTTGAGTCGCCAAATACATGGTACAAAATTCAAATACAACTTAATTATACAACAGTCGTGTAAAATACGACAAAACATAATCTAAGAGTTTTAATAAGAATATTATCATCTAGACAATATCCACACTCAATGGAGTCCTCATTACATTTATTGTCACACTATTTAACAGAATAGTGAGGACTACTAATGCTATCACTTGGACCGTCACTGTAAGACCCCAACTTATTATAATAAAATTGAATTTTCCTCTATTCATTATTCTAAATTAATAAAGTGTTAATTTGATATAATGCTTTGGTTATGGGTGAAAGGTGAAAATTTTACAAAATAAGCAAGTGGTTGTAAAATATTCATTTTTGTCAGGGAATATTTGTTTGGTCGTGGAATATTCTTTTTGTCGGGGAATATTCGTATGACGGCGCAGCCATTTGTGGGCCCCATAACGGAAAATGGTTGGATGAAGGAAAATGACAAAGTATGAGTTTTTATCAGCTGAATATTCAGATCTTCGTTCTGGATATCATCAGCTGAAGATTAAAACTGAGGATATTTCGAAGACTGCATTTTGACTAATGCTCCTGCTGTTTTTATGGATATGATGAACCGTGTATTCAAGGAATATTTGGATCAGTTCTTTGTTGTCTTTATTGATGACATCCTCATCTATTCCAAAAGCCGTGAAGATCATGAGCACCATTTGAAGCTGATACTTGAAAGGGTTCGTGAAAACAAGCTATATGCCAAGATGAAGAAATGCGAGTTCTGGCTTGAGAAAGTAGCATTCCTTGGGCACGTGGTGTCAAAACATGGAGTATCTGTTGACCCGGCGAAGATTTAAGCAATACAAAGTTGAGAGCAGCCGAAGTGGGTGACCAAAGTGCGTAGCTTTCTGGGCTTAGCTGGTTATTATCGGGGATTCGTGGAAGGATTTTCTCGAATCGCTACTCCGTTAACTCTGCTGACTTGGAAAGATTCAAAAATTTTATGGAGCGAGGAATGCGAGAAGAGTTTCCAAGAGCTCAAGAGGAGACTCATTTTGGCACCTGTTCTGGCAATACCATCTGGTTCGGATGGATTTGTTTTACAACGATGCTTCAGGCAAAGGGTTAAGGTGTGTTCTCATGCAACATGGGAAAGTCATAGCCTATGCCTTGTGACAAATCAAAGAATATGAGAGGAATTATCCTACTCATGATCTAGAGTTGGCAGCAGTCGTATTCGCGTTGAAAATTTGGAGACACTACCTGTATAGGGAGAAAGTGGAGATTTATACGGATCATAAAAGCCTCAAATATTTCTTCACCCAAAAAGAACTCAATATGCGGCAACGACGTTGGCTCGAGCTGTTAAAAGATTACGGTCATACCATTCAATACCATCCTGGAAAAGCAAACGTAGTAGCTGACGCATTGAGTAGAAGATCATATGCGGGTACGAGTGCGATATTGTCAACGCAAATGCCCATTTTGTATGACTTGCAAAGGATGAAGATAGAGTTAAAGGCTCTAAGTACCCACATGATGATGGAGAATATACGAGTAGAACTGACTTTAATCGATAAAGTTAAAGCTGCTCAAGCTACGGACCTGGGGCTGATGCGTATGAAGAAGAAAGTACAAGAAGGTGCTATTCCAGAAGGAAGAATCGATGAAGAAGGAATACTTCAAGTCAACTCTAGACTTTGCGTTCCTAACGATTCTGACTTAAAGCATAGAATCATGATGGAGGCACACAACACCCCGTTTGCAATCCATCCTGGGAGTACCAAAATGTATCATGATCTTCGACATACATTTTTGTGGAACAATATGAAGAGAGAGATCGCGGAGTTTATCTCGAGGTGTTTAACTTGTCAACGAGTAAAGGCGGAGCATCAAGTGCCAAAAGGTCCATTGCAACCACTAGAGATTCCGAAATGGAAGTGGGAACACATTACCATGGATTTCGTTACAGGTCTTCCCAAAGTTTCTCAAGGCATAGATGCGATTTGGGTTATTGTTGATAGATTAACCAAGTCTACTCATTTCTTGCCTATACGTGAGACATTTTCCCTTGAACGTCTTGCTCGTATGTACGTGAATGAGATTGTGAGATTGCATGGCATGCCAGTATCCATAGTTTCGGATCGTGACCCAAGATTCACTTCAAGATTTTGGGTTAGCATGCAGAAAGCTATTGGCACGGATTTACAATTCATTTCAGCATACCATCCTCAAATGGACGGGCAATCAGAAAGGACTATTCAAACTCTTGAAGATCTATTAAGACTCTGTGTCCTAGATTTCAAAGGGAGTTGGGATAAGTACCTACCATTGGTGGAATTTTCCTACAATAATAGTTATCAAGGAAGTATAGGCATGACTTCATTCGAGGCATTGTATGGAAAAAAATGTCGCTCTCCTGTATGCTGGTACGAGGTGGGTGAAGCAACATTGTTGGGACCAGAATTGGTACGCATAACTATAGAGAAGATCCAAATGATCCGACAACGTATACAAATGGCATAGGATCGACAAAAGATTTATGCAGATCTTCATCGAAATGACGTGGAATTTAATATTGGGGATCATGTATTGTTACGTATCGCGCCATGGAAGGAAGTCACAAGATTTGGGAAGAGAGGAAAGGTCAATCCAAGATTTGTTGGTCCATTTGAGATTCTTGACCAAATAGGAAATGTGGCCTATAGACTCGCATTACCTCCAAGCATGTCTCGTGTTTATAATGTTTTTCACATATCTATGCTTCGTAAATAAGTGAAAGACCCGAACCACATTATTGAGTTAGAACCAGATGAGATAGCCGTAGATTTAACGTACGAGGAGGTACCTGTTAAGATCTTGGATAGGAAACAGCATGTCCTACGCACCAAGGTTATACCACAAGTTAAGGTTTTGTGGAGGAACCATGCTATTGAGGAAATGACCTGGGAGTTGGAATCGGAAATGAAAGCGAGGTACCCTCACCTTTTCGAAATACCAGGTACGTACGTCAATTTCGAGGACGAAATTTTATAAGGAGGGGAGGTTGTAAGACACCAACTTATTATAATAAAATTGAATTTTTCTCTATTCATTATTCTAAATTAATAAAGTGTTAATTTGATATAATGCTTTGGTTATGGGTGAAATGTGAAAATTTTACAAAATAAGCAAGTGGTTGTAAAATATTCATTTTTGTCAGGGAATATTCGTTTGGTCGTGGAATATTCTTTTTTGTGGGAATATTCATCATGACGGCATTTGACCATTTGTGGGCCCCATAACGGAAAAGCGGTTGGATGAAGGGAAAGCGACAAAGTATGAGTTTTATAAATACAGGCGTAATTATTCTGAATTAAACATTGTTGGAATACACGGTGGTTAAAATACGAATACGTGTGGTTGCATTGGTGACATTACACTGTGATTGCATAATATTTTGAATTATTGATCCTTACGTAAGAAGGCACTACTCAATAATTGTTACGATGAATTCTTATTCAATATTTTATTTTATTGATTCAATAATTGTTGCGTTGATAGTTTATATTATTGTTGTTTCAATAATTGTCATTGCACAATATTTCCCATTATCGGATCAATAATTCATATTATTTGAATAATATTATTAGATAGCATTATTGACAATGTCTAGAAAGTTACATCGAGGAGAGGTTTGGTCACCTAATTGCATTGCGCTAGTAAGGAGAAATCCTTATTGGAAAGTCCCTCTTTCTGAGGAGCGGCTTTAGTTGTCATAATTGTGATTACGTAATATTATTTGTGAATAATTAATTATTGATTTATATGATAAAGAAATATTTATTTGATGTGAATATAAATGATGGATTTATTTATGTGGTTATAAATAAAGGAATTAATGTTGAGGTATTTTATCAAGTATTTTTTGGATTGGAGGTATTAAAAGATCAAATCGGTGTTCTTCTGACTCTCTATTGTGTGAGTTATAATTTTAATCCATTTGTTGGATCGTTGTGATGTTTGGATATGTTATACATATATAAGTTGAGTATATGTCCACAAATTTTGAGCTAATTAAAAATGAGCGTATGATTTGTTATGAATTTTAAGAGGTGATTTGGTCGAGAAATTGTTGAAGTTTCAGAATTTATCATTTTGGTGGAAAATTCTAAAATTGGTGGGCCTCACTTTTGGTGGTGAGAAATGTGCTCAAATTGAATTTCAAATGTGGTGGGTGGCAATAGTAGCAGGTAAAGCCATTAGGTAGCAGGTCAAGTCTGCTTCGGCGTGCTAACATTTTCCTATAAATAGAGGGCTAAGTTAGAATTGAAAATCACACCAGAAACATAAGCTTTTCTCTTTTCTCTCTATATTATCGAGCGTATTTTGTGAGTATTTAGATACTTTAAGAGTTCTTATTCGGTACAAGTTTCATTCAAAGATCATATCAGAGCATTTCATTACGAAATCTTTGCTTTCTTTGAGGTAAGGGATGTTATTTTCTTCCTAATGATGTTATTCTTTCAATATCATTATACCAAAATATTGGTATGGATTTTATTGTGGAATTTCTACCTTTTTGTGTCGGGGTTACTATTCACGTATACGAAACTATTCACGAATACAGCACTATTCACCGAAAAATGAAATTTTTCCTTTTTGTCCAAGATGTCTATTATGGTTACTATCTTTGATTGTATCTATATTTTGATCTTTAGTTTTGAATTCTGCTTCACAATCGGTTATTATGAAGTATTATTGATCTTGGATAAACTGTTATACAAATCCCTAATAATTGTCCTTCTGTCTCACTGGATTCATTTTCTTTAAAATATTTTTCATCATCCTCAGTCCTAAATGATGATATTAGTGAATATCTTTGGCCTGTAGTGCAAAGATGAATGATTAACTGATGAATATCTTTGGCCCATAGTGCAAAGATGAATAGGTGTTGAGATGAACATGACCGATTGGTGATACAAATGAATATCTTTGGCCTGTAGTGCAAAGATGAATATTTGATTAAAGATGTATATTGATTGATGTTACAGGGATAAAATATTGATGATGGACTTTTAAATCTTAGAAGATAGTAGAACTCATTCTCTACTTGACTCTTCTAATGGATTGCTATTTTCGCTGCAGTTATTGATCTAAAACTTGTTGTCTATTATATTTTATCAGATTTTTCCCTGTTGAAAATTAATGATAATTTGTTGTATATTATCTTAGTCATAATATTCTTTACTGGGCTAGTTGAGCTCACCCTTTTTCCTTTTTGTTCCATTTTTCTTCTCAGGAGGTGAGAACATAGTAGGATCTAGTCGGGGTATGGAGTGATGGTTCTAGGAAGATGTTTTAGCAGTCCTCACTATTTTTGTAAAATAGTGTTTGAATAATTGTAATGATAACTTATTTGAGTGTGGATATTGGCTAGAAGACAATATTTGTATTTAAACTCACAGTATGTGTTGTCGTATTTTGCACGACAATTATATTATTGAAGTTGTAGTTTACTTTCTGTACCATGTATTTGGCGACTCAGAATGGGTGTTGTATACTTATTTTGGGGGCGGACAGTTGGTATCAGAGCTTAGGGATATGATCCATGGCTGAGATGTGAGACTAGAACTAGGAGGGGAGAGACGGGTAAATCCTTCGCTAGTATGTCCTACCTAAGCTTATTTGTTGGTCGGTTATAATATAGGGATATTATGTGATATGTTAATTTGTTTAATTAACCCTTATTTTATGGCAGTATTTAAGAATAGCAGCTGAGAACGTTAACAATGGAGTGTATGAGACTGTGGAACAACCTTTAGTCACGAACCATGAGAACGTGCAACAGAAAGGCAATATTCCTCCTGTAAACAACACTACCGAGCAAACGATGAATGATGGAATGTTTAGGAGCTTTTTGTAGTTCATGAAAAATCAGACGAAGGAGACTCGTGTACAAAATATGGGTGGAAGTGATAGCAACGCGTGGTCTGTCACAGCCAAGCAGTTGAAGGAGTTGGAACCACCATAATTTATTGGAAAGCCGGATCCGATTAAGGCAAAAATGTGGGTCAAGCAAATTACAAAGATATTCGATGTCTTGGGATGCACGGAGGAACATAAGGTTCCATTCGCCACCTTTATATTCTGCAGTGAGGCAGACTACTGGTGGGAGTCTGTGAAGCGTACCCAGCCTGCCGCACTCAACATATCTTGGGAAACATTTCAGAAACTATTCAATGACAAGTACTTTCCTGAAAGTATTCGTCATATGAAGGAGGTAGAGTTTATTAGACTAGAATAAAACAACATGACGGTGTCCTAGTATGAGGCAAAGTTTGCTGAGTTATCCAGGTTTGCACCTCATTTGGTAGAGAATGAGGAACGAATGACAAGGATGTTTCTGAGAGGTCTAAAACCCGAGATTCGTCAATATCTTATCTCTCATAATTTTTTTTTATATTCAGATGTTGTAAACAGGGCTCAATTATTAGAGCGAGATAATGAGTATGTTCAACCAAGGGAACACTCATACCGGTGGCAGCAGTCATCGGAGCAATGAAAACCAGCAGGGTGGAAAATATTCAGACAAAAGTGGTAACCACTCTGGTGGTAATCGTGGCCGTGATAATAGAAGGAGCGAGTCGGGAGGAGATTTCAAAAAGATAAGGTACAACAATGATAACGTGAACACGTCAGCACAAACATCAACTGTTTCTAGGGGAGGAGAACGCGAGCACCTGGCGGTCGTTTGTTATAAATGCGGGAAAAAGTACACATCAGTCCAAAAGCCCACAACAATCCAAGGTGTGTTATAACTGTGGAAAGGAAGGTCATATAGCTAGAGATTGTCTAGTTGCGAAACCAAGTTCAACGAGGATGGTGACTCCAAAGGTTGTTCCGATTAAGTCAAAATCAGCGGTTCCTGGAAGAGCGTTTGTCGTGACTGGCCAAAACGCGAGAAACCCAAATGAGGTGATCACGAGTAAGCTAATCTTGAATTCTTGTGAAGTTTATACCTTACTAGATACCGGTTCTACCCATTCATTTATCTCTCCTGCTTGTGCTCAACGTTTAAACTTGACTCCGGAGAAATTAGTCTTTGATTTATCAGTGGAGACTCTGTTGGGTAAAACTTTCGTTACATCCACTGTTTATAAATCTTACTTAATCTAAGTTGGCACTATCACATTACTTGTTGATCTTATCTCTTTAAAGATACTTGTTTTTGATGTGATTTTAGGAATTGATTGGTTAAGCACTCATCATGCCAAAATTGATTGTTTTCGTAAGGTTGTTAGTTTTCATATTCCTAACCAACCTGTCATACGAATTCAAACAACTAAACCACTAAAATTAGTCACTGTCATATCAAGCCATAAAGCTATTCATTTATTAAAAAATGGATGTCAAGCTTTCTTAGCCCATGTTATGGATTTGAACAAAGACAAGTCAGATTTGAATAATATTTCTGTTGTTAGAGAATTTCCTGATGTATTTCCTGAAGAACTTCCCAGTCTACCCCTAGAACGTGATGTTGAATTCTTTATTGATCTTGAACAGGGTACAAAGCCCATTTCTAAAACCCCATATCGAATAGCTCCTATAAAACTTCAGGAGTTAAAAGTCCAACTACTGGAGTTATTAGACACATAAGTTTCATTCGTCCTAGTACATCTCCTTGGGGTGCTCCTATTTTATTCGTAAAGAAGAAAGACGGGAGTATGCGACTTTGTATTGACTACCGAGAATTAAACCATGTCACCATCAAGAATAGGTATCCATTACCTCGCATTGATGACCTGTTTGACCAGTTGCAAGGAACACAATTCTTTTCAAAGATCGATCTTCGTTCTGGATATCATCAGCTGAAGATTAAAACTTAGGATATTCCGAAGACTGCATTTAGAACTCAGTACGGGCATTATGAATTCTTAGTCATGTCTTTTGGATTGACTAATGCTCCTGCTGTTTTCATGGATATGATGAACCGTGTATTCAAGGAATATTTGGATCAGTTCGTTGTTATCTTTATTGATGACATCCTCATCTATTCCAAAAGCCGTGAAGATCATGAGCACCATTTGAAGCTGATACTTGAAAGGCTTCGTGAAAACAAGCTATATGCCAAGCTGAAGAAATGTGAGTTCTGGCTTGAGAAAGTAGCATTCCTTGGGCACGTGGTGTCAAAACATGGAGTATCTATTGACCCGGAGAAGATTGAAGCAATACAAAGTTGGGAGTGAAAGAAGTCGGTGACCAAAGTGCGTAACTTCAGGCTTAAATTTGGTTATTATCGAAGATTCGTGAAAGGATTTTCTTGAATTTCTACTCCGTTAACTCAGCTGACTCGGAAAGATACAAAATTTGTATGGAGCGAGGAATGCGAGAAGAGTTTCCAAGAGCTCAAGAGGAGACTCATTTTGGCACTTATTCTGGCCATACCATCTGGTTCGGATGGATTTGTTATCTACAGTGATGCTTTAGAAAAAGGGTTAGGGTGTGTTCTTATGCAATATGGGAAAGTCATAGCCTATGCCTTGCGATAACTCAAAGAATATGAGAGGAATTATCCTACTCATGATCTAGAGTTGGCAGTAGTCGTATTCGCGTTGAAAATTTGGAGCCACTACCTATATGGGGATCATAAAAGCCTCAAATATTTCTTCACCCAAAAAGAACTCAATATATGATAACGACGTTTGTGACGCCCCCAAAATTAGGTATACATCACCCATCTTGGGTCGCCAGATACATGGTACAGAATTCAAATACAACTTACTAATATAAGCGTAGGTATACAATACGACAAAAACATAAAGCTGTGAGTTTGAATACAAATATTGTCTACTAGAGATTATACAAACTCAAAAGGAGTCCTCATTACAATTATTATCACACTATTTCACAGAATAGTGAGGACTACTAATGCTATCCTCTGGACCATCACTCCGTTCCCCGACTCGTCCCAGTTATATTCTCATTTCCTGAAGAGAACAGTGAAAGAAAGGGTGAGCTCAACTAGTCCAGTAAGAAATATTATGACTAAGATAATGCAAAATAAATTATCATTAGTCTCCAACAATGTTAAACTGATAAAATATAATAGACATCAAGTTTAACTGCAGCGGAACAAGCAATCCATTAAAAGAGTCAAGTAGAAAATAAAATCTACTATCTTTTATGATTATAAAGGTTTTTTATCACTGCTATCGCTGAGACTTAGCTTAATAAATATTCCACATCATTGAATCACCCCTGCACTATGGCCAAGGATATTCTTTGGTATCACGACCACAATTATCCATGCACTACGGGCCAAGAATATTTGTGTATTCATTAATGGTCATGATCATGCTAACAACTGTCCATCAATGCACTATGGTTGAATGAGGACTTTTACCACATCATTTGTAACATTACGGTCATGATTACACCGAATAATCCCTGGTCATAATCATACCAAGTCCATCTATGCACTACAGGCCACAAATGACTTTCAACATAATATAAACATGCGGATGATGACAATGATATAAGAATTCAATAAAACAAGTTCAAGAAATAATTTGTCCAAGAACTACAAATGTCCAAATTGTCAACATGATACTACTTTGTAGAGTAAAATTCAAGAATGATCAAAAGAATATTTCCATGAAAAGATACTAGATGAAGCGCAAATATCAAGGATATTCTACTAATTTCATGGAGTATAGAAGTCAAAACTTTAACCAACTGAGTATAATAAAGAATGGAATAACAAAAAAATCACCATGCATGCGGTACTTCACATAGACAGGTTATTCCAACAGAATACTAAATAACGGAACTGTGTCGGCGAAATTGACCCAAGCAGGATGTTCCAACAGAATAATAAAGAATGGAATAATAACAGAAATCACCATACATGCGGTACTTCTCATAGACAGGTTATTCCAACAAAATACTAAATAACGGAACTAGGTCGAAATTAAATTGCAATCGACAAGATGTTCCAATGAGAATAATAAAGAATGGAATAACAACGAAATCACCACGCATGCGATTGCTTGATAGATAGGTTATTCAAATGAATACTAATAAGGGCGGAATCGGTCCCGCGAAACGCATGCATGACGAGGATATTCCAGCGAGAATAATAATAAAGAGCAGAACCAGTCCGCCAGTAAAACGCATTGCATGGATATTCCAACGAGTAATAATAAAGCGGAATCAGTCCTGCCAGAAAGCGGATGAGCAGGATATTCCAATAGAATAGTAAAGACGGAATAATAGAAGAATGTCACCAAGTATAGGGTAGATCAGCGTATACAAAGTTATTCCAATGAGAATAATAAGCAATGGAATAACAATAGTTCTCTTCATGAATAAGAAAGAATAACACCCTTACCGTAAAAAAGAACTGAATATAAGAGTAGTTAAGTGGTAGTAAATCTTTTCTTCTTTCTCTCTATAATTTTCTCTCTAGAGAGTTCAAATTGAATTCGTAAGAAAATAATGAAGGAATGAGCTTCTATTTATAGAAAATGGACTGCATAGTAACTAACTCATGAATGGTCCAGATTGATTTACTTTAATCTGACGGTCCATATTTAAAGCAAAATCTTTTAAATAAAATGTAATATATTCTATATATAATCTAATAAAACGAATAACTTTATAAAAGATTTTACTATGCAAATACTATGCAGGCACTATGCAAACACTATGCATAATAAAATATAATATATTCTAATTATTGTCTAATAAAACAGATAGCTTTCTGTTTTATATAAAAAGATTTTACTATGCAAAATACTATGCAAACACTATGCATAATAGAATATAATATATTCTATTTATAGAATAACTTTATAAAAGTATTCTGTTTTATATAAAAGATTTTACGTATTATTACATTAATAATACCAACAAAACCGAGTGACTTATCACGTAAGCATCAATAATCAATACCGTGTGCTACTACTATGCAACCACGCCAGTATTCGCATTTCTTTAACACCGGGTGTTTCAACAGTTAACGGTAAAACTTCGGCCGTTATTTTCATAAAGTATTTTTGTCGTTTTCTCAATCCGACAATAATTCCGTTGTGGGGTCCACCAATGATTGTGTCATTGTACTAATATTCCCTGTTAAAATGAATATTCCCCGACCAATCGAATATTATATAACAACTGCATTACTTTTGCAAAATTTATAAATATTACCCACAACTATTATATCAATTTCACTCCATAATATTCAAAAATAATTTTTATAGAAAATTCATCTTTATTCAAAAGTTGGGGTTTTACAATCTCCCTTCTTATGAAATTTAGCCCTCGAAATTAGGGGTACGATACACTGGTATGTCGAAGAGGTAAGGATACCTTGATTTCATTTGATTCTAACTCCCAAGTCATTTCCTCAACATCGTGGTTTCTCCACAAAACTTTGACTTGAGGTATAACCTTGGTGCGTAGAATATGTTCCTTTTTATCCAAGATTTGAACAGGAACCTCTTCATACGTCAAATCTTCCGCTATTTCGTCCGGTTCCAACTCAATAATGTGGTTCGGGTCTTCCACATATTTACGTAACATGGATATGTGAAAAACGTTATGAACATAAGACATACTTGGTGGTAAAGCGAGTCTATAGGCCACAGTTCCTACTCGATCAAGGATTAAAAATGGGCCGATGAATCGAGGATTGAGCTTTCCTCTCTTTCCAAATCTAGTAACTCTTTTCCATGGAGCAACATGTAACAACACATGATCTCCTATATCGAATTCCACGTCCTTTCGATGAAGATCAGCATAACTCTTTTGTCGATCTTGTGAGGTTTTTTATCGTTCTTTGAATCATTTGAATCATTTCAGTAGTCATACGTACCAACTCTGGTCCTAACAATGTTGCTTCACCCACCTCATCCCAAAGATTACTGGAGAACGACACTTTCTTCCATACAACTCTTGAATGGAGCCATGCCAATACTTGCTTGATAAGCTGTTGTTGTAGGAAAACTCCACCAATGGTAAGAACTTGTCCCAACTTCCCTTGAAATCAAGGACACGAGTCTTAATAGATCTTCAAGAGTTTGAATAGTCCTTCCCATTGTCCGTCTATCATCGAGGATGATATCTGAGAGCTAAATCGTAAATCTGTGTCCATAGCTTTTTGCAAACTAACCCAAAATCGCGAAGTGAATCTTGGGTCTCGATCAGAAACTATGGATATTGGCATACCATGCAATCTTACAACCTCGTTTATGTACATACCAGCAAGACGTTCAAATGTATAAGTTTCTCGTATCGGTAAGAAATGAGCAGACTTGGTCAATCTATCAACAATGACCCAAATCGCATCTATGCCTTGAGAAACTTTGGGAAGATCAGTAATGAAATCCATGGTAATGTGCTCCCACTTCCATTCTGAAATTTCAAGTGGTTGCAATGGACCTTTTGGTACTTGATGCTCCGCCTTGACTCGTTGACACATTAGACACCTTGAGATAAACAGCGCTATCTCTCTCTTCATATTGCCCCACTAAAATGTATGTCGAAGATCATGATACATTTTGGTACTCCTAGGATGGATTGCAAACGGTGTGTTGTGCGCCTCCATCATGATTTTATACTTTAAATCGTGGTCGTTAGGAACACAAAGTGCGGAGTTGACTCAAGTATTCCTTCTTCATAGATTCTTGATTCCAAGATCGCACCTTCTTGCACTTTCTTCCTCATACGCGCATCACTGGATCTCGTAACTTGAAAGCGACTTTAATTTTATCAATTAAAGTCGGTTCTACTCGTATATTTTCCATCATCACGTGGATCCCTGGAGTCTTTATCTCTATCTCCATCCTTTGCAAGTCATACAAAATGGGCCTTTGCGTTGACAATATTGCACTCGTACCCGCATATGATCTTCTACTCAATGCGTCAGCTACCACGTTCGCTTTTTCAGGATGGTATTAGATGGTATGATCATAATCTTTCAACAGTTCAAGCCAACGTCATTGTCGCATGTTGAGTTCCTTTTGAGTGAAGAAATATTTGAGGCTTTTATGATCCGTAAAGATCTCCACTTTCTCCCCATACAAGTAATGCCTCCAAATCTTTAGTGCGAAGACAACAGCCGCCAACTCTAGATCATGAGTAGGATAATTCCTCTCATATTCTTTGAGTTATCGTGAGGCATAGGCTATGACTTTCCCATGTTGCATGAGAACACATCCTAACCCTTTGCCCCGAAGCATCATGTAGATGACAAATCCCTCCAAACCAGATGGTATTGTCAGAACAGGTGCTGAAATGAGTCTCCTCTTGAGTTCTTGAAAAATTTTCTCACATTCCTCGCTCCAACTGAACTTTGTATCTTTCTGAGTTAGCTGAGTTAGTGGAGTAGCAATTCGAGAAAACACTTCCACGAATCTCCGATAATAACCAGCTAAGCCAAGAAAGCTACGTACTTCAGTCACTGATTTAGGTTGCTCCCAGCTTTGAATAGCTTCAATCTTTGGTGGGTCAACAGATATTCCATGACTTGATACCACGTGCCCAAGGAATGCTACTTCCTTAATCCAGAACTCGCATTTCTTCAACTTGGCATAAAGCTTATATTCACGAAGTTTTTGGAGTATCAACCTCAAGTGTTGCTCATGATCTTCACGGCTTTTGGAATAAATAAGGATGTCATCAATAAAGACGACCACAAAGTGATCTAAATATTCCTTGAATACTCGGTTCATCATATCCATGAAGGCAGCAGGAGCATTAGTCAATCCAAAGGACATGACTAGGAATTCATAATGCCCGTTCTGAGTTTCGGAAAGCCGTCTTTGGAATGTCATCGGTTCTAATCTTCAATTGGTGATATCCGTAAGCGAAGATCAATCTTTGAAAAGAATTTGGCTCCTTGCAACCGGGTCAAACAGTCATCAATACGTGGCAATGGGTACCTATTTTTGATGGTGACATGATTCAACTCCCGATAATCAATATAAAGTTGCATACTCCCATCTTTCTTCTTCACGAATAGAACAGGAGCACCCCAAGGAGAAGTACTAGGACGAATAAAGCCAATGTCTAACAATTCCTGCAGTTGAGTTTTTAACTCCTGAAGCTCAATAGGAGCCATACATTCGATATGGGGATTTAGAAATGGGTTTTGTACCGGGTTCAAGGTCGATACAAAATTCAATTTCACGCTCTGGGGATAGGCCAGGAAGTTCTTCAGGGAATACGTCAGGAAATTCATTAACAATAGAAATATTATTCAAAACTGACGTATTTTTGTTTAGATCTGTGACATGAGCTAAGAAAGCTTGACATCCGTTTTTCAATAAACAAATAACTTTATGGCTTGAGATGACAGTGATTGATTTTAATGGTTTGGTTTCTTGAATTCACATAATAGGTCGATTAGGAATATGAAAGCTAACAACCTTACGAAAACAATCAATTTTTGCATGATGAGTAGTTAACCAATCAATCCCTAGAATTACATCAAATGCAAGTATTTTTAATGCAATAAGATCGACAGGTAATGTGTGGGTACCAACTTGAACCAAACAAGACTTATAAACCGTGGATGTAATGAAGGTTTCTCCCAACGGAGTTTTCACAGATAAGTTAAAGTCTAATTTCTCCGGAGTCAAATTTAATCGTTGAGCGCAAGTAGGAGAAATAAAAGAATGGGTAGAACCGGTATCAAATAAAGTGTAGACTTCACTAGAGTTTATGATAAGCTTACTCGTGATGACCTCATTCGGGTTCCTTGCTTTCTGGGAGGTCACAACAAACGCTCTCCCTTGCACTACCGGCTTTGACTTTTCTGGGACAGCCTTTGGTGCCTCCATCCTAGCTGAATTTGTCTTTGGTGAACAACAAAATCGGGCTAAGTGACCTTCTCTTCCATAATTATAACATGCTTTGGATGGCATCACGTAATTTGGACTGATGTGTCCCTCCCCTCCGCATTTGAAGCATATGATAGGTGGTCTTTCTCCTTCCTTAACAACGGGTGCTGGTGCTGACGTCTTTCCATCATTGTTGAATCTCCTCTTCTTGAAATGTCCATTCTTATTGTTTTGGCCCTGATTACCACCAAAGTGGTTACCATTTCTGGCCTGTTGATTCCCTCCACGCTTGTTGTCACCGCTTCGATGACTGCTCTCACTGGTATTATCATTTTGCCGGCTGCTCTCTTTTGGTTGCGTTGACTCGTTATCGCGCTCCACCAACTGAGCCCTATTTACAACATCTGAATACAAACACAGTTTATGAGAAATAAGATGTTGACGTATCTCGGCTTCAAACCTCTTAAAAATATTCGCGCCATTCTCTCTTCATTATCCACCAACTTGACGAAACCGGGATAACTCCGCAAATTTTGTCTCAGACAGACACGGCCATATTGTTTTGCTCCAATTTGATAAACTCCACCTCCTTCATGTGACGAATACTTCGGGAAAGTATTTGTCATTGAACAACTCTTGGAACTTCTCCCAAGACATCTTTCTGGCGGAGTTGAGTACGTTTACCGATTCCCATCAAGAATCGCCTCTCCGCGCAACATAAAAGGCGTGAAGGAACCTTTTGCTCATCTGAACATCGCAAGACATCAAATATCTTGGTAATGCTTTATCCATGCTTCCGCCATAAGTGGTTTTGGCTCTCCCTTAAACTCCCGGTGGTCCCAAACTCCTTGAACTCATTTAGCGGTGACCGCCGAGAGTTTCAAGTGTTTCCACCTACATTTTGGACAGAGCCGCTCTGCTTTCTTTGTTGCATGAATTTCATAAAGCGTGAACAATCCATCATTCATCATTTGGTCGGTGTTGTTGTTTGCATGAGGATTGTCGCCTTCTCGATGCACATTCTCACGATTATTGATATGTGGAGACTCAACGGTCTCTTGTGCTCCATTGCTATTCTCAACATTTTTGGATGTCATTTTGAGATCATCGCCACAAAACAAAGGTTAATTGACATGTAACATAATATCTCTAAACTCGACCAACCAATTTAAATATAAAATAAATTTAAGTAGGTCCTACTAATGAAGGAATTTCCAAATCTCTCCCTCCTAGTTCTAGTCTCACATCTTAGCCATGGATCATATCCCTAAGCTTTGATACCAACTGTGACGCCCCCAAAATTAGGTATACATCACCCATCTTGGGTCGCCAGATACATGGATGTAATTCAAATACAACTTACTAATACAATCATGCGTGTACAATTCGACAAAACATAAATTGTGAGTTTGAATACAAATATTGTCTACTAGAGATTATACAAACTCAAAAGGAGTCCTCATTACAATTATTATCACACTATTTCACAGAATAGTGAGGACTACTAATGTTATCATGTGGACCATCACTTCGTTCCCCGACTCGTCCCAGCTATATTCTCATTTCCTGAAGAGAACATTGAAAGAAAGGGTGAACTCAACTAGCCCAGTAAGAAATATTATGACTAAGATAATGCAGAATAAATTATCATTAGTCTCCAACAATGTTAAACTGATAAAATATAATAGACATCAAGTTTAAGCTGCAGTGAACAAGCAATCCATTAAAAGAGTCAAGTAGAAAATAAAATCTACTATCTTTTATGATTAACAAGGTTTTTCATCATTATTATCGCCGAGACTCAAATTTTAATAAATATTCCACATCATCGAATTACCCCGCTTTACTACCAAGGATATTTTTTAGTATCACGACCACAATTATCCATGCACTACGGGCCAAGAATATTTGTGTATTCATTAATGGTCATGATCATGCCAACAACTGTCCATCAATGCACTACGGGCCAATGAGGACTTTTACCATATCATTTGTAACATTACGGTCATGATTACACCGAATAATCCCTGGTCATAATCATACCAAGTCCATCTATGCACTACAGGCCACAGATGACTTTCAACATAATATAAAATGAGGATGATGACAATGATATAAGAATTCAATAAAACAAGTTCAAGAAATAATTTGTCCAAGAACTACAAATGTCCAAATTGTCAACATGATACTGCTTTGTAGAGTAAAATTCAAGAATGATCAGAAGAACATTTCCATGAAAAGATATTGGATGAATCGCAAATATCAAGGATATTCTACTAATTTCATGGAGTATAGAAGTCAAAACTTTAACCAACTGAGTATAATAAAGAATGGAATAACAAAAGAAATCACCATGCATGCGCAGTACTGATGAGCAAAGTTATTCCAACAGAATACTAAATAACGAAACCAGTCAGCGAAAATTGCACCAAGCAGGATGTTCCAATGAATAATAAAGAATGGAATAACAACGAGAAATCACCATGCATGCGGTGCGCATGTATAAAGTTATTCCAATGAATACTAATAAGGGCGGAATCAGTCCTGCGTGAAAACGCATGCAGATAGGATATTCCAATGTAATAATAATAAAGGCGGATCCAGTCCAACGTAAAAGCGCATGCATACATGATATTCCAAGCGAATAATAAAAAGGCGAAGTCGTCCGCACAGAAACGCATGCACGAGGATATTCCAAATGAGAATAGTAAAGGCGGAATAATAGAAGAATATCACCAAGTATAGGGTAGACCGCGTATACAGGTTATTCCAACAGAATAATAAACAATGGAATAACACTAGTTCTCTTCATGAATAAGAAAGAATAACACCCCTTACCGTAAAAGAACTGAATATAAGAGTAGTTAAGTAGCAGAAATCTTTTCTTCTTTCTCTCTATAATTTTCTCTCTCTAGAGTTTCAGTGAATTCGTAAGAAAATAATGAAGGAATGAGCTTCTATTTATAGAAAATGGACTGCATAGTAACTAACTCATGAACGGTCCAGATTGATTTACTTTAATCTGACGGTCCATATTTAAAGCAAAATCTTTTAAATAAAATATAATATATTCTATTTATAATCTAATAAAATGAATAACTTTATAAAAGATTTTACTATGCAAATACTATGCAGGCACTATGCATAATAAAATATAATATATTCTAATTATTGTCTAATAAAATAGATAGCTTTATAAAATTATTCTGTTTTATATAAAAAAAATTTACTATGCAAAACACTATGCAGACACTATGCATAATAGAATATAATATATTCTATTTATAGAATAACTTTATAAAAGTATTCTGTTTTATATAAAAAGATTTTCTCGTATTATTACATTAATAATACCAACAAAAGCGAGTGACTTATCACGTAAGCATCAATAATCAATAATAGTGTGCTACTTATACAACCACGCAGACATCGTATTTCTTTTAACATCGGTGTTTCAACGATTAACGGTAAAACTTCCGTAGTTATTTTCATAAAGTATTTTGTCATTTTCTCAATCCGACAATAATTCCGTTGTGGGGTCCACCAATGATTGTGCCGTTGTACTAATATTCCCCGTTAAAACGAATATTCCCCGACCAATCGAATATTATATAACAACTTGCGTACTTTGCAAAATTTATAAATATTACCCACAACTATTATATCAATTTCACTCCATAATATTCAAAAATAATTTTTATAGAAAATTCATCTTTATTCAAAAAGTTGGGGTTTTACAACGTTGGCTCGAGCTGTTGAAAGATTACGATCATACCATTCAATACCATCCAGAAAAAGCGAACGCAGTAGCTGACACATTGAGTAGAAGATCATATGCGGGTATGAGTGAGATATTGTCAACGCAAATGCCCATTTTGTATGACTTGCAAAGGATGGAGATAGAGTTAAAGGCTCCAAGTACCCACATGATGATGGAGAATATACGAGTAGAACCGACTTTAATCGATAAAGTTAAAGCTGCTCAAGCTACAAACCTGGGGCTGATGCGTATGAAGAAGAAAGTGCAAGAAGGTGCTATTCCAGAAGCAAGAATCGATGAAGAAGGAATACTTCGAGTCAACTCTAGACTTTGCATTCCTAATGATTCTAACTTAAAGCATAGAATCATGATGGAGGCACACAACACCCCGTTTGCAATCCATCCTGGGAGTACCAAAATGTATCATGATCTTCGACATACATTTTGGTGGAACAATATGAAGAGAGAGATCGCGGAGTTTATCTCGAGGTGTTTAACTTGTCAACGAGTAAAGGCGGAGCATCAAGTGCCAAAAGGTCCATTGCAACCACTAGAGATTCCGAAATGGAAGTGGGAACACATTACCATGGATTTCGTTACAGGTCTTCCCAAAGTTTCTCAAGGCATAGATGCGATTTGGGTTATTGTTGATAGATTAACCAAGTTTGCTCATTTTTTGCCTATACGTGAGACTTTTTCCCTTGAACGTCTTGCTCGTATGTACGTGAATGAGATTATGAGATTTCATGGCATGCCAATATCCATAGTTTTGGGTCGTGACCCAAGATTCACTTCAAGATTTTGGGTTAGCTTGCAGAAAGCTATGGGCACGGATTATTGATTGGCCAAAGATACCATCCTCAAACGGATGGGCAATCAGAAAGGACTATTCAAACTCTTGAAGATCTATTAAGACTCTGTGTCCTAGATTTCAAAGGGAGTTGGGATAAGTACCTACCATTGGTGGAATTCTCTTACAACAACAGTTATCAAGAAAGTATATGCATGACTTCATTCGAGGCATTGTATGGAAAAAAATGTCGCTCTCCAGTATGCTGGGACGAGGTGGGTGAAGCAACATTGTTGGGACCAGAATTGGTACGCATAACTATAGAGAAGATCCAAATGATCCGACAACATATACAAATGGCACAGGATAGACAAAAGATTTATGCAGATCTTCATCGAAAGGACGTGGAATTTAATATTGGGGATCATGTATTGTTACGTATCGCGCTATGGAAGGGAGTCACAAGATTTGGGAAGAGAGAAAAGCTCAATCCAAGATTTGTTGGTCCATTTGAGATTCTTGACCGAATAGGAAATGTGGCCTATAGACTCGCATTACCTCCAAGCATGTCTCGTGTTCATAATGTTTTTCACATATCTATGCTTCGTAAATATGTGAAAGACCTGGACCACATTATTGAGTTAGAACCAGATGAGATAGCCGAAGATTTAACGTACGAGGAGGTACCTGTTAAGATCTTGGATAGAAAAGAGCATGTCCTACGCACCAATGTTATACCACAAGTTAAGGTTTTGTGGAGGAACCATGCTATTGAGGAAATGACCTGGGAGTTAGAATCGAAAGTGAAATTGAGGTACTCTCACCTGTTCGAAACACGAGGTACGTACGTCAATTTCGAGGACAAAATTTTATAAGGAGGGGAGGTTGTAAGACCCCAACTTATTATAATAAAATTGAATTTTCCTCTATTCATTATTCTAAATTAATAAAGTGTTAATTAGATATAATGCTTTGGTTATGGGTGAAATGTGACAATTTTACAAAATAAGCAAGTGGTTGTAAAATATTCATTTTTGTCAGGGAATATTCGTTTGGTCGTAGAATATTCTTTTCGTTGGGGAATATTCGTACGACGGCGCAACCATTTGTGGGCCCCATAACGGAAAACGGTTGGGTAAAGGAAAACGACAAAGTATGAGTTTTTATAAATAATGGCGTAATTGTTACCGTTAACACTGTTGGAATACCTGGTGGTTAAAATACAGTAATACGCGTGGTTGCATAGTAGCACACGGTATTGCACAATATTTTAAATTATTGATCCTTACGTAAGAAGACACTACTCAATAATTGTTACAATAGTTACTGTTCAATATTTTATTTTATTGATTCAATAATTGTTGCGTTGATAGTTTATATTATTGTTGTTTCAATAATTGTCATTGCACAATATTTCCCATTATCAGATCAATAATTCATATTATTTGAATAATATTATTAGATAGCATTATTGACAATGTCTAGAAAGTTCTGTCAATGAGAGGTTTGGTCACCTAATTGCGCGCTAGTAAGGAGAAATCCTTATTGGAAAGTCCCCTCTTTCCTGGGAACGGCCTGGTTGTCATAATTGTGATTCTGTAATATTATTTGTGAATAATTAATTATTGATTTATATGATAAAGAAATATTTATTTGATGTGAATATAAATGATGGATTTATTTATGTGGTTATAAATAAAGGAATTAATGTTGAGGTATTTTATCAGTATTTTTTCGGATTGGAGGTATTAAAAGATCAAATCGGTATTCTTACAGCTCTCTATTGTGTGAGTTATAATTTTTAATCCGACTGTTGTATCGTTGTGATGTTTGGATATGTTATACATATATAAGTTGAGTATATGTCCACAAATTTTGAACCGTTAAAAATGAACGTATGATTTGTTATGAATTTTAAGAGGTGACTGGTTCAGAAATTGTTGAAGTTTCGGAATTTATCATTTTGGTGGAAAATTCTAAAATTGGTGGGCCCCACTTTTGGTGGTGAGAAATGTGCTCAAATTGAATTTCAAATGTGGTGGGTGGCAATAGTAGCAGGTAAAGCCATTAGGTAGCAGGTCAAGTCTGCTTCGGCGTGCTAACATTTTCCTATAAATAGAGGGCTAAGTTAGAATTGAAAATCACACCAGAAACATAAGCTTTCTCTCTTTCTCTCTCTATATTATCGAGCATATTTTGTGAGTATTTAGATACTTTGAGAGTTACTATTCAGTACAAGTTTCATTCAAAGATCATATCCAGACATTTCATTAGAAATCTTTGTTTCTTTGAGGTAAGGGATGTTATTTTCTTCCTAATGATGTTATTCTTTCAATATCATTATACCAAAATATTGGTATGGATTTTATTGTGGAATTTTGACCTTTTTGTGTCGAGGTTACTATTCACGTATACGGCACTATTCACCGAAAAATAAAAATTTTCCTTTTTGTCCAAGATGTCTATTATGGTTACTATCTTTGATTGTATCCATGTTTTGATCTTTATTTTTGAATTCTGTTTCACAATCGGTTATTATGAAGTATTATTGATCTTGGATAAACTGTTATACGAATCCCTAATAATTGTCTTTCTGTCTCACTGGATTCGTTTTCTTTAAAATATTTTTCATCATCCTCAGTCCTAAATGATGATATTAGTGAATATCTTTGGCCTGTAGTGCAAAGATGAATGATTAACTGATAAATATCTTTGGCCCGTAGTGCAAAGATGAATAGGTGTTGAGATGAACATGACCGACTGGTGATACAAATGAATATCTTTGGCCTGTAGTGCAAAGATGAATATTTGATTAAAGATGTATATTGATTGATATTAAAGGGATAAAATATTGATGATGGACTTTTAAATCTTAGAAGATAGTAGAAATCATTCTTTACTTGACTCTTCTAATGGATTGATGTTTCCGTTGTAGTTGTTGATCTAAAACTTGTTGTCTATTATATTTTATCAGATTTTTCCCTGTTGAAAACTAATGATAATTTGTTGTATATTATCTTAGTCATAATATTCTTTACTGGGCTAGTTGAGCTCACCCTTTTTCCTTTTTGTTCCATTTTTCTTCTCAGGAGGTGAGAACATAGCAGGATCTAGTCGGGGTATGGAGTGATGGTTCTAGAAAGATGTTTTAGCAGTCCTCACTATTTTTTAAAATAGTGTTTGAATAATTGTAATGAGGACTTATTTGAGTGTGGATATTGTCTAGAAGAAAATATTTGTATTTAAACTCACAGTATGTGTTGTCGTATTTTGCACGACAATTATATTATTGAAGTTGTAGTTTGCTTTCTGTACCATGTATTTGGCGACTCAGAATGGGTGTTGTATACCTATTTTGGGGGCGTCACACCACTCCGCTCCTCGATTAGTCCCTAGTCACTACGTTCTCATTTTTCAAGAGAACGATGAAAGAAAAAAGGTGAGCTCAACTAGCCTTCAACAATGTTAAACTGATAGAATATAATAGATAACAAGTTTAACTTCAGCGGAACAAGCAATCCATTAGAAGAGTCAAGTAGAGCATAAAATCTACTATCTTCTATGATTTAAAAAGTTTTTCATTAACTTTATCGCTGAGACTCAGCTTAATAAATAAAATCGAATCATCCCTGCATCACGACCAATGATATTCATGTAATCATCAATTGTCATGATTATACCGAATAATCCCTGGTCATAATCATACCAACAACTGTCCATCAATGCACTACAGGCCAATGAGGACTTTTACCACATCATTCATCACATTACGGTCATGATTATATCGAATAATCCTTGGTCATAATCATACCAAGTCCATCTATGCACGTAAGCCAAAGATGACTTTAATCACAATATAAGCATGAGGATGATGACAATGATATAATAATTCAATAAAACAAGTTCAAGGATAAATGTTAAAGATTTATAATTTTAATTTATCCAGAAATCAATAACGTCCAAATTGTCAACATGATACTTCTTTGTGGAGTAAAATTCAAGAATGTTCAGAAGAATATTTCCATGAAAAGATACTAGATGAAGCGCAAATATCAAGGATATTCCACTAATTTTATGGAGTATAGAAGCCAAAACTTTATCCAACTGAGTATAATAGAATATATAAAATTGCAAATGAATTTTTTTGCCCGCCATGCGGTAATCCACGTAGACAGATCATTTCCACAATTTAATAAGGAATGAATACAAAGGATCATTCAACATGCATGCGGTAATCCACATAGATAGGTTATTCCAACATAATAATAAAGAGTGGAATAACAAAAGAATTCACCAGGCGTGCGTAATCCGCATGCAGCATAAAGTTATTCCAATGTAATAATAAAGAATGGAACCGTGTAATGCATAACCCTTGCATGCATGTGATATTCCAATGTAATAATAAAGAATGGAACTAGGTCATGCGTAATCCGCATGCATGTGATATTCCAAATGTAATAATAAAGAATGGAATAACAACAAAATTCACGTGCATGCGATAGATCGCATGCAGATAAAGTTATTCCAATGTAATAATAAAGAATGGAATAACATAAGAATTTCACCATGTATGCGGTACTTTTGCATAGACAAAGTTATTCCAACATAATAATAAAGAATGAAATAACAACCATTACGAAGTATTGAAAGAAAATAACTCTTCATGAATACGAAAGAATAATACCCCTTACCTTAGAATAAAACTTGATACTGGAATAGAGAGGTAGCAGACTTCTCTTCTTCTTTCTCTCTATAATTTCTCTCTATAATAATTGCTCTATAGCTTTAGTGAATTGGTGAGAAATGAAGGAAGAATGAGCTTCTATTTATAGGAAAATATAGTTTCGATAATGGCACGTTTTGGGGCTCAAAATATTACAAAGATAATACCTTCCTCTTTTCTTCATTTTAATTTAGTCCCGCAAGTATTATCAAACTTGCACCACCTCCCTAATAGTAAATAATGTGAATCAATAGTTCAATCATGTGAATCAATAGTATAATCATGTGAAAAATATGAATTACAGTATAGTACCTCCATCTATACCTCCATTTTTAACTTAGTCATGCAAGTATTATCAATCTTGCACCAACTCCCCTAATAGTACAAGAATGTGATTCAATAGTACACACATGTGAACAAATAGTTATATAAGCATGTGAATTAGTAGCAATTAATTGCTCATTTATCCGATAAATTACCCGATTTATCAAAATAACCCCCAGACATCAATTATCATCGAAATAGATGTCGATTTCCAATAACACTAATAATCCCAACACAATAGAACTATCAATTTCATCTTTAATCATCACAATTCATCATTAATATTATAACTCACAATATTTAATAACCGGGTCGTTCCCAAGAAAGAGGGGGCTTTTCGATAAGGATTTCTCCTTATTGGCGCGCATTTAGGTGACCAAACCTCTCCTTGACAGAACTTCTAGACATTTTCAATATTGCAAATAATAATATGAATAACTTTGCCGTCTCAATTATTGATTTAATAATATAACATATTATGCAGATGATACTATGACAATAATTGAATCAATAATATGAGAGATATGATGCATCAATTACTATAGCAATAATTGAGTATAACTAAGTGACTTCTCACGTAAGCATCAATAATCAATACCGTGTGCTACTATGCATTCACGTGTATTACTGTACGTTTACTACCGGTTATTTTATGACAACTTGCTTACTTTGCAAAATTTTCACATATCACCCTTAACTTTAACCTTTTATCAATTTAACCATTTAAGAAATAAAATAATAATTATAAGAAAATTGAATACTTTTATTTTATAAAATTCGGGGTCTTACAATCCCAACTGAGTATACACAGATAATGGCATGAGGTTCACACTCGCACCCAAATCACACAAATATTTGTTGAAGGCCATGTTCCCAATTATATAAGGAATGGTAAAACTCCCCGGATCCTTTAACTTCGGAGGCAACTTTCTCTGTAATACCGCACTACATTCCTTCGTCAATGCAACAGTCTCATAGTCTTCTAACTTCTTCTTCCTTGACAGAATACCCTTCATAAACTTTTCATAGCTTGACATCTGTTCTAGGGCTTCCGCGAATGGAATGTTAATTTTTAATTTCTTGAAGATTTCCAAAAACTTAGAGAACTGCTTGTATAATTTCTATTTTTGAACTCTCTGCTGAAACGGTGGTGGAGGATAGCTAGACAACTAGTTCAAAATCTGCCTGATTCTTGTCCACTTGCTTGTGTTCACCCTGTTTCTCTTCAACCAACTTGTCTTCACTTTCTTTCACATCTTTCCTTGGCAAATTTTCTGCACTTTGTTCCTCAAGATGTTTTCCACTTCTTAATGTGATTTCTTGACATTGTTCATGATTTCCCCTCGGATTTTTCTCTGTGTCACTCGGTAAAGTCCCTTGAGGCCTATTATTCAATGCTAATGCAAGCTGTCCCATCTTATTTTCCAAGTTCTTAATTGCCGCTGCTTGTATTTTCATCACTTCCTCATTACCGGATATGTATTTCAACTACAACTCTTCCAAATCAGACTTTTTTTCTCATGTTGCGGAGCTGACCGTTGATACTAATTTTGGAAACCAGGGGGATAAATTGTCGTGGAGCTTGCTGATTTTGGTTGTTACTCCACGAAAATTTCAGATGGTTCTTTGCCCCAGGTTGTAGGTATTTTGATACAGATTCTGAGGTATTTTGTTATAACTACCTACAAACTGAACTGCGGCTGGATTGATGGCACACTGCTCTGTTGGATGTTTTCCCGCACACAATTCACTAACATATGCCACTTGTTGAACCTGTGCACCCGTGAGGGCATCCATCTCCTTTTATAATGCTTCACTCCATCTACTTCTAACACCTCTGCCTTCGGTTGTGTTATTCTTGTTGTGGGCCACTGGTAGTTGTTAGCCGCCATTGTCTTAATCAAATCATACGCTTCCTCGAATCTTTTAGACATAAAAGCTCCCCCAGACGCTGCATCAATACTAGTATGGAGATTACCATTCAGCCCATTGTAAAAGGTGTTCATCTGCAACCATTTGGGTAGTCCATGATGCGGACACTTCCTTAGCAATTCCTTGTACCTTTTCCAAGCTTCAAACAGAGATTTCCCATGTTGCTGTTCAAATGCCGCAATCTCATTCCTCATCTTAGCAGTCTTCACCGGTGGGAAAAATTTAGCTAAAACCATCTGAGCTAGGTCATCCAAGTAGTAATTGACCCTGGCGGTAGTAAATGTAACCAGCTCTTCGCTTTGTCCCGCAATGTAAACGAAAACAATCGAAGCCTAACTACATCATCAGATACCCCATTATACTTGAAGGTATCACAAATCTCTAAAAAGCTCACCAGGTGCTCATTCGGATCATCATTAGCCAATCCCCCAAACTGTACTGAATTCTGTATCTTCTTAATCATCCCATGCTTTATCTCAAAATGATTAACAGCTATTGCAGGCCTAGTAATGCTTGACTGAATTTCAGTAACCCTGGGAGTAGCATAGTCCCTCATTGCTTTTTGATCCTCTGCAGCCATACTTTCTTGCTTATCAAAATTCTCTTTAGCCTCTTTAATCCACTTACTAAGCCTCTGAAACCTTCATTCGATGTCGTCCTAGTAAGGAAACAAATCTGGTTTCTTTGACCGAGTTTACATACACTAAGTAAGAGAACCTGAAACAAGAAATAACAAAAACAAAATTGTTTAACTAAAACTGAACTAGTTAAACTGATATTGAAAGTAATAAAACCAAAAATTCTCCTTGGCAACGGCGCCAAAAACTTGTTGGGTGTAATCTAATTATGCACAGCACGCAAGTATACGTGATCAACAAGTAATATAATGATAAGTCAAGTATCGTTCCCACAGAGACAAGTTTCAATTTTAATCTAACAATTACCAGCTTTGTATTATCTCAATTTTATTAAACTAATCAAATTAATGATTGAAAATAATTAAAAACTAATAAATAAAAATCCAAAACAAATCAACTAAACTAGCTACCGCCAATTTTAATCAGATAATGGAGAATTAAGCCTACAACTTCACTTCAAGCTTCACTCAGATTTTCACTCTTCTTTTCAATTCAATTAACTATTTCAGTTCATTAATCAAGAACACAAAAGTAAAATTAGTCATTTCTCAATGCACTAACACCATATCAACTTAAATCCACAATTAATAGAATTAAGCCAAACACCCTAATTCACTATATCTCTATATAAATTTTAATTAAAGAAGGTTTAAATTTCACGTTCTTACACGATTATATGCGATGTTAGGTATATCTCTATCCTAAACATAAATCATGAATTCCATCAAAACACATAAATCATAAACACATGCTATTATGACTAAGTCTATATTCATATCTCATTTCTCGAATCCATACAAATCTACATAAAATTGGTGATCAAACAATTCATAAGTTACACACAAATCACAATTGATGAGCAGAAAAGATAACTTCATTGAACTGAAATCAAAGTATGATAATCATCGTTCTACTTAAAGATCCATTGCATGCTTAATAAGAAATTTAGTTCATAATGAATGAATTAAACACCAAGTAGATTAAATAATACATCATCCCAATTACAGAAACTGAATTAAAAGAATAAGAAAAGTATAGAACCACCCTTCTCTGCACTCAGTTTTGAAATCTTCTTGATTCTTGCTTCTTCACTCTGCTCCTCCACGATCTTCTCCAAAATTAGGGCTTCCAAGTTGAAATTGATGATTGTTTGATTGAATATTTGAATTACTTGTTTTAAGTCTCTGTAATAGTTGATAGAAATGTCCACAATCTAGTCCCAATCGAAGCCAAAGTCGTTAAGTCCACGATACAACAGTGTTAAAATTGCATCAAAACACTTCCCTTTCGTCTGCGCTTTTGACTTTTCGGCAGATATTTGGCTTGAGAACCTCATTTTTACGGGTAATTTTTGTAAAACGCCTCGCCTTTCTACGGGTACTAATCATCTGCCATCGATTTCCTTTATTTTCCATGTTAATTCCTGCCACATTGCCACCAACATACCAAAGCTAACAAATACTAAAACCTGCAAACAAAATAAGCACAAACACATAAAATTGTACTAAAATAACTGGATTATGCACTGTTTTAGTCTGAATAAGAACCACATTCGTAGGTATAAAACATGCTCATCACACACCATTATCATCAATTATACCACTTAATTTTGATGTTTTTTTCAACCTCTTCAAAATGTATTTTGTAGGCAATTTGTCAAGACCATGATACTTATTCAAGTAAGCTATCACATGCCGACATAGGATTTCGAAAATCTCAAACTTTTTGCAAGTGCATGTTGCATAATCCAAAGATTTGTCATAATAAATTTCTCTTACTTTAAACTTGTTGACATTTCTTTGGTAAATCTTATATACATTGTAGTTGACATCCTCCTTCATAAGTTCAAACCTATCTCACACAAATTATCTTCAAATTTATAATATATAGAGTGTTTATAAATGTCAATCATTTGAAATAAGATGTCTTGGCTAATTTTCATTTTCTTCCTCTCAATCAAATATTTTTTATCTGAAACCAACTCTACATGTTGTTGATATTGAAGGCCCCGACCAAATTGAATTATAAATCCACTAAAGAATTTCTTTTAGAAACAATTGTTGTTAAAAAAAATGAATCAGGACTATCTGCTCATTGGCTACTTGACATGCCGATTGAAAAAACATGGTTCACATGTGCGGGTACCCATCTAGAATGGATGGCATACATTGATTATAGTGATTTATTAGCATTCAACCCACTTTTATCGACCAACTCCACCCAAGTGGAGTCAAACTTTTCTATAGTCTCCGAATTCCAAATGCAATCTGAAAACTCTTTATAATAAGTACTAAATTTTATTGAGTCAATCTTCTCTAAAAATTTGGTAAAAATGTTCCAACTATAATACCTATGAAATGCATCAAGAAGGATCTGTGAAATGGAATTTGTCATAGCCGGATCCTGATCGGTGATAATCATCTCAGGTGCATCACCTGGCATTGCTTTCAAAAAACACTTGAAAAGCCAAAAAAAATATATATGGTTTCATAACTTAAGATATCACAACTAAATACAATAGTTTGACCATGGTTATTAGCCCTCATTATTGGTGTAAATATCAATTTATAACGATTAGTATTGTATGTGGTATCAAATATGACAACATCACAATAAAATCTATAAACCCATCTAGAAGTTGCATCGGCCTAAAAACAATGAGTGATCCTTTTTTCATCGTATGTGTCCATTGAAAAAATGAATGAATGATTCTTTTTTTGTTCTAAATTCAAGTACTCATTCAACATATCACCATCATGTCTCTTTAACTCATTGCACTTGTCTCTTTCAAAGTTACACAAATCTCATTGCGAGAAACTAATATTTTCAAACCCTCCCCACCTACAATGCAAGAAATTTGTATTGTTGGCATTGTGGTATATTCACCATGCTAAGTTGTTCGCCTTATAGTTTCATTTTGGTGTTGCTATTTGGAACTCATGTTTGTTTTGACACCCCAACTTTTATGAATAAAGATTATTTTTTCTCAAAATATATTTTTGAATATTATGTTGTGGATTTGAGATAATGTTATAGTTGTGGGTAATATTTACAAATTTTGCAAAGCAAGCAAGTGGTTATAAAATATTCGTTTGGTCGGGGAATATTCTTTTTAACATGAAATATTCGTACGACGGCACAATCATTGGTGGACCCCACAACATAAGTTTTGTCGAAGTTAGAAAATGACATAATTATCTTTTTATAAAAATAACAGCGAAAGTTTTACCATTAAACTGTTGAACTACCCGGTGGTAAAGTAAAGAATATGTCTGTGGTTGCATAAGAAGACACCAGATTGATTATCGATGCTTACGTGAGAAGTCACTCAGTTATACTCAATTATTGCTACAATAATTGATGTTTAATATCTGTAAGACCCTGAATTTGATGAAATGAAAGTATTCAATTTTCTTATAATATTTTATTTCGTAAATGGTTAAATTGATAAAAGTTTAAAGTTAAGGGTGATATGTGAAATTTTTTGCAAAGTAAGCAAGTGGTTATAAAATATTCGATTGGTCGGGGAATATTCGTTTTAACAGGGAATATTCATACAACGGCACAATCATTAGTGGACCCCATAATAGAATTATTGTCGGAGTTAGAAAACGACAAAATTATCTTTTTATAAAAATAACGGCGGAAGTTTTACCGTGAACTGTTGAAACACCCGGTGTTAAAAATGCAGTAATACGCGTGGTTGCATAGTAGCACACGATATTGATTATTGATGCTTACGTGAGAAGTCACTCAGTTTTATTCAATTATTGCTACAGTAATTGCAGTATAGTATTTGCATAGTAAAATCTTTTTATATAAAACATAATACTTTTATAAAGTTATTTGTTTTATTAGATTTTAAATAGAATATATTATATTTTATTATGCATAGTATTTGCATAGTGCCTGCATAGTATTTGCATAGTAAAATCTTTTTATATAAAACAGAATACTTTTATAAAGTTATTTGTTTTATTAGATTTTAAAAAATATATTATATTTTATTATGCATAGTATTTGCATAGTAAAAACTTTTATATAAAATAGAATACTTTTTTATAAAGTTATATTTTATTTGAATATAAATAGAATATATTATATTTTATTGCATAGTACAACATAGTATCCTTTCCATTCTCCTATAAATAGAATGCTTAGTTAGGATTGAAAATCACACCAGAAATTCAAAGAATTCTTCTTCTATAATCTTGAGCGTATTTCTTTAGAGTTTAAGAAAGCTTTGAGCGTAGAAAATAGTGCAAGTTTTCTTCAAGTATATCCCCACTTCACCCGGCTTGAATACTCTTCTTTTAAGGTAAGAGATATTATTATTATAGTAAGGGTATTATTTCTTTCAGATTCTCAAGAGAGCTATTGTTATTTTATTCCTTATTATTATGTTGGAATAACTCAGTATACTTTGGACTATCGTATACATGGTAAAATTCTTTTGTTATTCCATTCTTTATTATTCTCGTTGAAATAACCCCGCTCTGTGCGGTTCATCGCATGCCCGGTGAATTTGTTGTTATTCCATTCTTTATTATTCTCATCGAACATCTGTCGTGCATGCGGATTACGCATGACCTAGTTCCATTCTTTATTATTCTATTGGAACATCCTGTCTGTGCGAATTACGCATGACCTGGTTCTATTTTTTTATTATTCTGTTGGGAATAACCTGTCTGTGCGGTCTATCGCATGCATGGTGAATTCTTCTGTTATTCCATTCTTTATTATTCTGTTGAAATAATCTGTCCACGTGGATTACCGCATGGCGGGCGAAAATCAATTTGCAGTTTCATAATTTCTCTGACCCTAAAAAATTCTAAAAATATTTAAAATGATAATTTGATGAGTTTTCTATATTGTGTCCAAAAATGGCAATTTTTGAATGTATAGATTAAGAGTTATGAATTTTACGGAGAAAGACTATTTTAAAAGTAAACCATTATAACTCCTTGTGGTTAACTCCAAAATTGGTGAAATTTGTATTAGGAGTACATGTATATAACAGAAGTATACCGTGTAAATTTCGGAATTTTTGTACAAAAGTACAGTTTATAAAAAAATGTCTAAATATTTGGCAGTTTTGGCCATATGAAAAATAGTAAATGAATTTTTAAAATTTCGAGAAAAATATATGTTTAATATGAGACTATATTCTGCTAAATTCCAGAAAAGAAATATAGTTAGGACTGATTTGGTATTTTTCATGAAAATAAACTAATTATGAGTAAATGAATTAAATAAGTTATGTGAAGTAACAAAATTGGAAAATAGAATTTTATGACTTGGAAATCTTATATAAGGTATATGCAGATTTGTGATGAGAGTTTTGGTTATTGATGATGAAATCTTATAAGTTTGGCATTTTAGGATGATTAAATGCATTAATTAGTAAAGTGTAAATAATTAAAATAAATTGTTTATAAGTTTAAGAAATAATTAAAATATTGTTATAATATTAATGATATTATATTATGAGATTATTAAGTGATTGATAACATTGGGTTATTATTGAACGCTGGATAAATTGTATTATAAGTGTTTAATATTTATCTTTTATCTCATTTGATTGATTATTTATATCATTGTCATTATCCTCATGCTTAAATTATGTTAAAAGTCATCTGTGGCCTGTAGTGCATAGATGGACTTGGTATGATTATGACCAAGAATTATTCGGTATAATCATGACCGTAATGTTACAAATGATGTGGAAAAAGTCCTCATTGGCCCGTAGTGCATTGATGGACAGTTTTTGGTATGATTATGGCTATGGATTCTCTTCGGCCAAGGGTGCAAAGATGAATTGTTTTGTGGCATGAACATGACCGTTGATGAAAACACGATTATCTTTGGCCCGTAGTGCATGGATAATTCGGTGATGTGGATTATTTATTGAGCTGAGTCTCAGCGATAAAATATTGATAATAGACTTTTAATTCGTAGAAGATAGTAGATATCATGCTCTACTTGACTCTTCTAAAATACAGTTGCATGTCTTTGCCCTGTAGTGCAAGAATGAACTGTTAATGAATATCTTTGGCCCGTAGTGGAAATATGAATTTATTAGTATGATTATGGACATGAATTATGATTTGGTATAACCATGGTCTTTGATATTTCAGGTAAAGACAGGTGATGAAAATTATCTTCGTCCTAAGCGCGAAGAGAAATTTAGAACCACAATTATGATTATGAGTTATTCACCGATCAGGATGAGGAATTATCAATCGATGTTACATGTGGAGAAAACATTATTGGTGGATTTTTAACGTGGAGAAGATAATAGACTTTATGGTCTATTTGACTCTTCTAATGGATTGCTCGTTCCGCTGCAACTATGGTTGAAAAGTTTTATCATCTGCCATATGTTCTAAATCTCTGATTCATTATTGACAAAGGCTATTGATAATTTAATTATCGTTAGTCATGATATTCTTTATTGGGCTAGTTGTGCTCACCCTTCTGCTTCATAATTCCTTTCAGGTAATAAGAGTGTAGCTGGATCGAGCGGGGATAACAGGGGAATAAAACGGTGGTCTATAGTTGTTGAGGTTCTCCCTAAATAGTATGGAAATAATTTTGTTGAGAACTTTAGATAAGTTTGTCGTATTGTATACGTCATTTGATATTTAATTTTGGTGAACCGAATAGGGTGAGGTGAACCCAACTTTGGAAGAGTGTTTTGCCACTATTATACAAGATGTCTAATGACATACAACCTCGTGTTATCATAAGACATGATTGTGCACATCCACTTGCTGAGTATATCTACGAGCACTACCTATATGAGCTTGGAGTATATTTGAAATATAATTTTCACTTGGAGACAACGGAGATAATTAATTATATGTCAAGAGAAGACTCACCATTGAAAAGAAGATGATAGTAATCTTCTTATTTTTCTTTGGGGACTTTTGGGTCAACCAAGGATAATTTTGTGGACATATGATATCTATCATAACCTAGACGCATGGCCTCCCATGTACGAAGGTTTCTTGAGCACTTCCCAAAGATTTTAATTTCAAAACAGTTTTTTGATTTGTACTTTTATGTAAAGTACCATTGTAAGGTTGTGGTCGAGGCACCGTGAGAGTTACATATATTTGTATTAAAACTCATAAAGCTTATCTTGTTGCATCGCACTGCATTTACGCAGTTTCAAATATTGTATAAATGAAGTTTGTATTTGATTTTTATAGTGCGATATCTGGCGACTCAAGATGGGTGATGTATACCTATTTTGGGGGCATCACAAATGGTATCAGAGCTTAGGGATATGGTCGCTGGCGGAGATATGAGTCTAGAACTAGGAAGGGAGAGACGAGCAATATACTTCGCTAGTGTGTGACTTACCTAAGTCGAAATTTTTACTTGATAAATTGACAATTTGTGATATGTCAATTGACCTCATTAGCCTGTAGTGCATTGATGGATAGTTGTTCGTATGATTATAACCAGGAATTATTCGGTATAATCACGACCATTGATGATTACATGAATATCCTTAGCCCGTAGTGTAGGGATGATTCGATGATGTGGTTTATTTATTAATCTGAGTCTCTGCGATAAAGTTGATGAAAAACTTTTTTAAATCATAGAAGATAGTAGATATCATGCTCTACTTGACTCTTCTAATGGATTGCTTGTTCCACTGCAGTTAAACTTGATGTTTATTGTATTTTATCAGTTTAACATTGTTGAAGGCTAACGATAATTTATTCTGCATTATCTTAGTCATAATATTTCTTACTGGGCTAGTTGAGCTCACCCTTTTGTGTTCATTGTTCTCTTTAGGAAATGAAAATGTAGCCGGGACTAGTCGGGGAGCAGTGACGGATCTAGAGATAGTGGCTATAGTAGTCCTCACTATTTTATGAAACAGTGTGATAATAAATGTAATGAGGACTTCATTTGAGTTTGAATACTGTCTATGAGACAATATTCGTTTAAAAACTCTAAGCTACGCTTTTGTCGTACTGTATAAAAGAAGTTTGTATTTGATTTATGTACCATTTATTAGCGACTCAGAATGGGTGATGTATACCTATTTTGGGGGCGTCACATTTGTACTATTTAGACTAGTACATCATGTGACGCCCCCAAAATAGGTATACATCACCCATCTTGGGTCGCCAAATACATAGTACAGAATACAAATACAAACTTAATTATACAACCAGAGCTTAGAGTTTTTACACGAATATTGTCTCATAGACAGTATCCAAACTCAAATTCAATCCTCATTACATTTATGACCACACTAAATAATGAGGATTACTAAAAAAGCCATCTCGGACCATCACTCCGTTCCCCGACTAGTCCTGACTATGTTCTCATTTCCTGAAGAGAATAATGAAAGCAAAAAAGTGAGCTCAACTAGCCCAGTAAAAAATATTATGACTAAGATAATGCAGAATAAGTTATCGTTAGCCTTCAATAATGTTAAACTAATAGAATATAATAGACAACAAGTTTAACTGCAGTGGAACAAGCAATCCATTAGAAGAGTCAAGTAGAGCATGATATCTACTATCTTATATGATTTAAAAAGGTTTTCATCAACTTTATCGCTGAGACTCAGCTAAATAAATAAACCACATAATCGGATCCTCCCTGCACTACGGGCCAAGGATATTCATGCAATCATCAATGGTCATGATTATACCTAATAATCCATAGTCATAATCATACCAACAACTGTCTATCAATGCATTACATGCCAATGATGATTTTTACCACATCATTTGTAACATTATGGGTCATGTTTATACCGAATGATCCCTGGTAATAATCATACCAATCAATAGTTTATCTATGCACGTAAGCCAAAAATGACTTTCATCACAATATAAGCATAAGGATGATGACAATGATATAAGAATTCAATCAAATGAGATCAAGGATAAATATTAAAGACTTTAAATTTATCTAGAGTTTAAAAATATCCAAATTGCCAACATGATACTGCTTTGTGGAGTAAAATTCAAGGATAATATTCATGTATCAAAAATAATCTTGGACATAAAAGAAATCAAATTTTATCGTGAATAGTACTACGGATGAATAGTACCTGAGTGAATAGTACCCCGACATGAAAAGTGCCCCAAATATCCGAGTGAATAATATTTGAGTGAATAGTAACTGGGTGAATAGTAACCTATGAATAGTAACTCGTGAATAGTATCCCGGCATGAAAAGTACTCCGAATACCCGAGTGAATAATATTCTAGTGAATAGTAATTGGGTGAATAGTAACCCGTGAATAGTACCCCGGTGAAAATATTGATATTTAATAAGATAGTTCAGATCAATATTCCAATGAAACGATACTGGATGAAGCGCAAAACTCAAGGATATTCCACTAATTTCAAGGATTATAGAAGCAATACTTACCATAGTAAGTTTAGATTTAAGAATATGAAAAGAAATAACATACTTAAATCAGAATGAATTTTCACACCATTATACGATGACGTAATCCGCGTAGATAGGTTATTCCGACATATTAAAGGATGAATACAAAAAAATAGTATTCCTTATGAATACGAAACAAATAATACCCCTTACGAATACAACAAATAATATCCCTTACCTTAGTAGAAGAATGGATACTACAATAGTAAAGTAGCAGAATACTCTTCTTCTTGCTCTCTATAGTTTCTCTCTCTATAGTTTCTCTTGTGAGTCTTAGTGAATTGGTGAGAATGAAAAAAGAATTAAGCTTCTATTTATAGGAGAAATGACTAAATAGTAACTAATTCACGAATGGTCCAGATTGATTTACTATTAGAACGAATGGTCCAGATTGATTACTATTAAAACCACAACCGACGGTCCAGATTGATTTACTTTTAAAACCACCACCGACGGTCCAGATTGATTTACTTTTAAAACCACCATCGACGGTCCAGATTGATTTACTATTAAAACCACCACCGACGGTCCAGATTGATTTACTATTAAAACCACCACCAATGGTCTAGATTGATTTACTATTAAAACCACCACCAATGGTCTAGATTGATTTAACTTATTACACTTTAGTACCCCTAAAGTTTTCCAAGTTTACATTATTCCCCTGTAACTTTTGTAATTCACTTATCTTCAATAAACACATTCTTAATACTTCAACAATTATTTATCATTAATATTATAACTCACAATATTTAATAACTAGATCATTCCCAGTAAAGAGGGGGCTTTTCGATAAGGATTTCTCCCTATTGGTGCACAATTAGGTGACCAAACCTCTCCTCGACATAACTTTCTAGACATCGTCAATATTGCAAATAATAATATAAATAACTTTGTTGTCTCAATTATTGATTTAATAATATAAAATATTATGCAGATGATACTGTAACAATAATTGAATCAAATAACGTGAGATATTATGTAACAATTACTATAGCAATAATTGAGTAAACTGAGTGGCTTCTTACGTAAGCATCAATAATCAATACCGTGTGCTACTATGCAACCACGCATACATCGTATTTTTTACCACCGGGTAGTTCAACAGCTTAACGGTAAAACTTTCACCGTTTTTTCATAAAAAGATATTTATGTTTTTTTTAACTCCGACAATAATTTCGTTGTGGGGTCCACCAATGATTGTGTCGTCATACAAATATTTTCTATTTAAAACGAATATTCCTCGACCAATCGAATATTTTATAACAACTTTCATACTTTGCAAAATTTATAAATATTACCCACAACTATAACATTATATCAAAATCACACCATAATATTCAAAAATATATTTCGAGAAAAAATTAATCTTTATTTATGAAAGTTGGGGTCTTACAACCTCCCCTTCTTATTAAATTTTGTCCTCGAAATTAGGGTACATACCTTGTATGTCGAAGTAGTGAGGATACTTTGATTTCATTTCAGATTCTAACTCCCAGGTCATTTCCTCAACATCATGGTTTCTCCATAAAACTTTGACTTGAGGTATAACCTTGGAGCGTAGAATATGCTCCTTCTTATCCAAGATTTTAACAGGTACCTCTTCATACGTTATATCTTCTGCCATCTCATCCGGTTCTAATTCAATAATATGGTTCGGGTCTTCCACATATTTACGTAACATAGATATGTAAAAAACATTATGAACACAAGACATACTTGGCGGTAAGGCGAGTCTATAAGCAACAGTTCCTACTCGATCGAGGACTTCGAATGGCCCAATGAATCGAGGATTGAGCTTTCCTCTCTTTCCAAATCTTGTAACTCCTTTCCATGGAGCAACACGTAACAACACATGATCTCCAACATGGAACTCCACATCCTTTCGATGAAGATCAACATAACTCTTTTGTCGATCTTGTGATGTTTTTATACTTTGCCGGATCATTTGAATCTTTTTTGTTGTCATGCAAACCAATTCCGGACTCAACAATGTTGTTTCACCCACCTCATCCCAGCATACTGGAGAACGACACTTGCGTCCATACAACGCCTCGAATGGAGCCATGCCAATACTTGCTTGATAACTGTTGTTGTAAGAGAATTTCACTAATGGAAAGAACTTGTCCCAACTTTCTTTGAAGTCAAGGACACAAAGTCTTAATAAATCCTCAAGAGTTTGAATAGTCCTCTCCGACTGCCCGTCTGTTTGAGGATGATATGCCGAACTAAATCGTAAATTCGTGCCCATAGGTTTTTGCAAACTAACCCAAAATCGTGAAGTGAATCTTGGGTATCGATCAGAAACTATGATACTGGCATGCCATGCAGTCTTACAATCTCATTTATGTACATATGAGCAAGACGTTCAAGTGAATAAGTTTCTCGTATAGGTAAGAAATTAGCAGACTTGGTCAATCTATCAACAATGACCCAAATTGCATCTATGCCTTGAGAAACCTTGGGAAGACCAGTAACTAAATCCATGGTAATGTGCTCTCACTTCCATTCTGGAATTTTAAGTGGTTGCAATGGACCTTTTTGCACTTTATGCTCCGCCTTGACTCGTTGACAAGTTAGACACCTTGAGATAAACTCCGCTACCTCTCTCTTCATATTGCTCCACCAAAATGTATGTCGAAGATCTGTGACACCCCCAAATCCAGGCACCTCAATCCCACAGATTTGGTGTTCACTGTCCAATTAAATCATAACTCATTACCCATAAACAAAGGATATAATTAAACTCAAAAGTTTAAACAATCAATCTCCCATTAAAGGGTTACATAATCTAAAATAAATCTCAGGTCATCTAACCTTTATTACAATTTTCAGTGGAAAATTAAAACATGATCATAATTAAATCTATTACATAAGCTTCATTAATAAAAGGTAAATTAAACGTTGTCGTCTAATCAAGCACTTTGTCCTTGCCCTTGCTTGTAGAAAGCTCTTCAAATTTCTTAACTTCATCTGCATTGTTTTGTGCAAGACTGAACAAACAATTGCCCACAAGAAGGATAATATACAATAACGTTTTATGAATGACCATTAACTGAGATTTCAATGGTAAAGTATTCTTACCAGAACAATAAACTTTAATTCAACAACTATGAGTTCAAAGGAATAATGAACATTTAAGTTAACAATAGATATTAACATCAAAGAATACACTGAGGGTCACAAGACCACGAACTATACTATAGGTTTTCAAGTATTTCTACTTTAACCTTTAACAATCTAAAAGACTATAATCATCATCTATGTCCTAGGTTAACAGGTGTTTTTACTGTAACCTTTAACAATCTAAACGACTATATGGACCATCATTCTGTACTCCAGGTGATCAACCCTTCGTACTATGTATTGCACAAACATTTTAACGTTATTGCGTAGCTCTAAAATAATCCCCTAATATAGGGTTGTTCATCTCAGCTTAGATTATCAGGTTCCGAACCAAATAAAGTTTGGTTGGGAATTAACTTAAAAGAAATTCTAGATATTTAGAATGCTCATCAACTAAGTACTGGTTGAATCAGATAGAGACCAATAACTATTCAAGAGTTTGATTATAATATCTTCATGAACGAGGTATATCGATGAATCAAAAAGAGCTAGAGTATTAAAAATTTCTAAATTGAACAAATGTTATCATCGACAACATGATTTCAAAATTGTGTGAGTACATAAGCAAACCAAAGGAAGTTTGGTTTGGGTTGACTTCAAGGTAATTTAGAGTTTAGAACATTCATCAACTAATAAGGATTAGTTGAATTGGTAAAGAATCGCTAGGCAACTTAGAGTTTGGTACAATAATGTAAGATAGTACAATGACATTGGAGAACGAAGATCAAACAATAGTTATTAGTAGCTGAATAAACATATTTCTTATAAAAACATTACAGACTTTGAATAACCAAAGTAATCTCGTTTGGAATAAAGAAATAAAGATTAATTAACTTGCTCAACAGTAAATGAGGGTTAAAGAACTTGCATAACAACAAATTACTCAACAAGAGATTAGAAATAGAGAACTTGCAAAAGTATATCATGATAGTGAAAAGTAACCTTGCTGAATCATAAAGTAGCAAAGGTTAGGGAACTTGCCTCTTGCGTAAGCTATACAATTACAACTCACGTACTCCAATATCCTACACATACCATTAGGAATATCACATCAATTAGCTACATACATTAACCTCATAGATTTATTTCTCATCTTAGTTAAGTTATAACCTTTAGTTTAAGGTCTATCCATAATACTAAACCACATAACACGAATCTGAAAACTCACTAACACCTACATAAGACTTTTATCAGCCCATTTGCAATAATTGCCAATAGTTAGGCAAAAAGTCAAAAAAGAGACCAAAACCCGCCTCGGTCATCCGAACGACACACAAACACATACATAGCACCACATAGGCATTAGGCACGCACAACAACTTATGGGACTCGATTATGACATACGGATGCTGAGTTATCAGCTCGTTTGCCAGAATTGCCGACACTTAGGCAAAAAGCCGAAAAACAGACCAAAACCCACCTCGGTCGTCCAAACGACACACAAACACACACATAGCACCGCATAGGCATTAGGCACGCGCAAGAAGAACTTACGGACTCGATTTAGACATACGGATGTCGAAAGTTATCACTGCTTGCGTAATTGCCAACACTTAGGCAAAAAGTCGAAAAAGAGATCAAAACCCACCTCGGTTGTTCGAACGACACGCAAATACACACATAGCACCGCATAGGCATTAGGCACACGCGAAAACTTACGGGACTCAATTTTGACATACGGATGCCGAGTTATCAGCCCATTTGCAATAATTGCCAACAGTTAGGCAAAAAGCCAAAAAAGAGACCAAAACTCGCCTCGGTCATCCGAACAACACGCAAACACACACATAGCATCGCATAGGCATTAGGCACGTGCAACAACTTACAGGACTCGATTTCGACATACGGATGCCGAGTTATCAGCCTATTTGCCAGAATTGCCAATAATTAGGCAAAAAGCCAAAAAAGAGACCAAAACCCGCCTCGGTCATCTAAACGACATGCAAACACACACATAGCACCGCATAGGCATTAGGCACGCGTAGCAACTTACGGGACTCAATTCCGATATACGGATGTCGAGTTATCAGCCCGTTTGTAATAATTGTAGAACACAAACTACAATAATTTAAATATGCTCTATTTTCGACTTCGTAATTAATATTTTTACTTTTATAGGATATTGTTGATGAGACTCATGGGGGTGGAGGCTGCGGCACAGGCGATGCCCGTAGTGGCGATGGTGGTGACCGCCGAGCTGATGCTGATGAGACTATGGAGGGTGGGACCGCAGGTGGGACAGGCGATCGTACAATAGATGGCGGTGATGATGACACTGAAATTCCTGATCTTTGTTGTAGTTAGTTTATGTTTATATTTTGACTTTCATATATGTATTTATATAACTTTTGAGTTGTACAAACCAAAGTTTTGTATCTAACTAAATTGATTGTTGATGGTAAAATATATGATTGTTATTGATATGCGTGCATGTTCATTATTAGTTTTTCTTTAATTTATAACAGGTACAATTATGTATATGTAAATGAACAGGGAAATTTTGCAATTTTTAAATTTTTTTTAAGCAGGTCATTGGTGACGGGATCATTGGTGACGGGGGGTCGTCGGCAATATGTACTCTTTGGCGATGGCATGTCGTCGATAATTACAGTAAAATTAAATTTTATAAATGTTTATTAACGACGAAGATATGCTGCCGCTAATCTTTGTCAAGAATGACACATTAGCGATTTACGGACCGCTTCAAAGAATGACTTCTTCTTCTCGACGGCGAGCGACGGGAGTCACGGGCGACGGCCTCTAGGGCGACGGGAGGGGCGACGGACTATGCCGTCATGCTTAATGACCTCATTCTTACGGCAAGAAGAGAACCATTAGCTTGAGTACGATCCGTCGATAATGACCCTTTTTTTTGTAGTGACACTTCTCCTTAATCGAACTTGAAGTTCAACCAAGTATTTAAGTCTTCCTAGGACTCAATGGTTTTATATTAATCACCTTCTATATCTTAGTGCTCATTTCAAAAATCACAAGTGTTAACATCAGAAGACTTATTCACTATTCATTGTATACATTAAGTCATAACGCGTTCGTAACTTACTAATCCTTTACAACTTTGAAATTATTAATGACATGACACGGTTCTGTTTTAACCTCCATATTCCATGTTTATTACATTAACACATCATTAAACCAAGTTATAGTGGTATCCTGTGTCCGCAGAAAGAAGAAGATGGCGAAGCCACTCGACTCGAGATCGATTGTATGAAGCAATTGCATATATATATAAGCTTAGGGCCAAGTAGAAATTGTGTAACGATCGAGAAATTTATAATTTAATTTAAATATTTATTGAATTAAATAAATATTTTAAATAATTTATTTATTAAGAAAAAAAATAATTGATAATTGTGGTGAATTAATTTAGTAACTAAATTGATTAATGCTAATTAAATTGAATAATGATAATTTTATTGAATGATTTAATTTAAGGAAATAATTAAATTAAATGAATTATTTAATATTTAAGAAAATAATTAAATTAAATAAAATATTGTTTTAATCCAATTTAATAATTAAATTAGATATGTAAAGATTTATTAAGTATATTACAATGGGAATTATAATTATTATAATTATTATAATTATAAGTATGAGTTAATTAAATTAATTTAGTGGTGTGACATGAAACTATATCATATAATAATATAAAAATAATTTGGTATGGGAATTGTGTGGTTAGCCAAACAGTGTCTTATAACCTTTGGCTTATTCAACTGACGTCTTTTCATTATGTAACTGATATTATAATTATGCACGTATTATTATTGGTTTATCAATTTGGCTTGGTTATTAGTTTGGTTTACGCCTTCTAGTTGCTAAGACTAAGAGAAATACAGAGAGAAACTTGATAGAGCTTGAGAGAATTGTGAAGAAATTCTTGAGTTTTTCCAAAGAAAATTCAGTGGGTTAGCAAGGATTATAAGCTATTTGAAGGTATTTCTTAACATCTTGATATTAGATATATTATATATATATATATATATATATGTGCATATATGGGTTTTACGGCATACAAACCTCATGTTCTGTGAATTCAAATTGTTGAATTGTTGATGTATATAATTGGTAATTGTGAGTATATGTGTTTATAATTATTAGAGCTGTGTTTAAACAAGAATTCGTATGCTAATTACAGTTTAAAAAGGAAGAAAAGTATGACAGTATATATTTAGTCATATGGCTTGTGTAAGTATCAATTTTGATGATCAATTCATATGTTAAACTGTAAATTGAAGCTTGTTTATGCTAGTCCATTAAGAAACGAAGATAATGTAGTTTGATTGAAGTGATTTGGTGAAAAATTGTGATGTCAGTGATAATTTCTGTGAAGAAGTTCAAAAATAGAGTTCTATATGAAAATATGGAATTTTGAGAAATTAAACTAGTTTTAGTTGTTGTTAAATTATTCTATATTGATATATATATATGTGAGAAAACATGTTTGTGATAGTTCTATACCATTTGTACGTGTTATTATCACTGTTTGGTGGGTGAAATTCATGTTAGTTGGCTTATGAAAAGTGTCGTAACCATGTTATGCAAACTCGGAATATAATAAATAAGTGTGCTATGTGACCCTTTTATGGTAAGCGCGATAAACTGAATATAAAAGCGGGCGCTGTCATCGGCCAAGCCGTTTACTATCTCGATAAGGTGAAGTCTACTAATTCTACAGATTTTGGTCGTTCAACGTAACTTAGCTTAATGTTAGGTTAATGTGAGAACCATGTAACAACAAGATTAAACAAAGTTGTGTTATGTGGATTGTAAATTCAAAGTTGTAAAAATGATTTATAAATCATGAACTTGTTATGTTATAACTTAGCTTATACAATGAAGGTTAGTTAAGTATTGTGATGTTAACACTCGGGAATTCTAAAATGTAAATTGTAAAACCCCAACTTTTTGAATAAAGATGAATTTTCTATAAATATTATTTTTGAATATTAAGGAGTGAAATTGATATAATAGTTGTGGGTAATATTTATAAATTTTGCAAAAGCACGCAAGTTGTTATATAATATTCGATTAATTGGGAATATTCGTTTTTAACAGGAATATTAGTACAACGGCACAATCATTGGTGGACCCTAACGAAATTATTGTCGAATCGAGAAAACGACAAAAATACTTTATGAAAATAACGGCGGAAGTTTTACCGTTAATCTGTTGAAACACCCGGTGTTAAAAGTGCAAGAATGTCTGGCGTGGTTGCATAGTATAACACACAAGATTAATTATTGATGCTTAAGTGATAAGTCACTAGCTTTTGTTGGTATTATTAATGTAATAATACAGAAAATCTTTTATATAAAAAATGTAATAATTTTATAAAGTTATTCTATAAATAGAATATATTATATTCTATTTTGCATAGTGTTATATAGTGTTTGCATAGTGTTTTGCATAATAAAATCTTTTTATATAAAATGTAATACTTTTATAAAGCTATCATTTTATTAGACAATAATTAGAATATATTATATTTTATTATGCATAGTGTTTGCATAGTGCCTGCATAGTGTTTGCATAGTAAAATCTTTTATAAAGTTATTCGTTTTATTAGATTATAAATAGAATATATTATATTTTATTTTGCTTTAAATATGGACCGTCAGATTAAAGTAAATCAATCTCTAATTGTTCATGAGTTAGTTACTTATGCATTCCATTTTTCTATAAATAGAAGCTCATTCATTCATTATTTTTTTTTTAATTCTTTGAAACTCTAGAGAGATAAACTATAGAGAAAGAAAAAGAAATATTCTCGCTACTTTACTATTTATATATCAAGTACTCTTCTTCTTAAGGTAGGGAATATTATTTGTTGTACTCGTAAAGGGTGTTATTCTTTCTTATTCATGAAGAGAAAGCGTTGTTATTCCATTCCTTATTATTTAGTTGGAATAACTGTGATAACGCTGGTCTACCCTATACTTGGTGACATTCTTCATTATTTCATTGGAACATCCTGTCTTTGTGTTTTACAGGACCGGTTCCGTCTTTATTATTATTCTGTTGGAACATCCTGCATGTGTGTTTTACACCGGACTGGTTTAAATCTTATTATTATTACATTGGAACATCATATTCTGTGTTTTACACACGGACTGGTAAAATCTTTATTATTCATTGGAACATCCTGTCGGTGCAAATTTTGTCCCGACTGGTTCCGTTATTATTATTCGTTGGAATAACTGCGTCATACATGCGCAATCGCATGCATGGTGATTTCTTTTGTTATTCCATTCTTTATTATACTCAGTTGGTTAATGTTTTGACTTCTATACTCCATGAAATTAGTAGAATATCCTTGATATTTGCTCTTCATCCAGTATCTTTTCATGGAAATATTCTTCTGATCATTCTTGAATTTTACTCTACAAAACAAAGATCATGTTGACAATTTGGACGTTAATAATTCCGGATAAAATAATTCTTGAACTTGTTTTATTGAATTCTTATATCATTGTCATCATCCTCATGTTTACATTTTGTTAAAAGTCATCTGTGGCCTGTAGTGCATAGATGGGCTTGGTATGATTATGCCTTGAGGATTATTCGATGTAATCATGATCGTAATGTTACAAATGATGTGGTAAAAGTTCTCATTGGCCCGCAGAGAGCATTGATGGACGAGTTGTTGGCATGATCATGACCATTAATGAATACACAAATATTCTTGGCCCGTAGTGCATGGATAATTGTGGTCGTGATACTAAAGAATATCCTTGGCGTAGTGCGAGGGGTGATTCGATGATGTGGATTATTTATTGTCGAGTCCCAAATGATAATAAATGATGAAAAACCTTTTAATCATAAAAGATAGTAGAATTTATTTTCTACTTGACTCTTTTAATGGATTGCTTGTTTCATTTGCAGATTAAACTTGATGTCTATTATATTTTATCGTTTAACATTGTTGGAGACTAATGATAATTTATTACGCATTATCTTAGTCATAATATTTCTTCTTGGGCTAGTTGAGCTCACCCTTTCTTTCACTGTTCTCTTGTGAAATGAGAACATAGCGAGGACTAGTCGAGGAAGCGGAGTGACGGTATTCTGAGGATAGCATTAGTAGTCCTCACTATTCGTGAAATAGTGTGTTAATAATTGTAATGAGGACTCTTTTTGAGTTTGTATAATCTCTAGTAGACAATAATTGTATTCAAACTCACAGTTATGTTTTGTCGTATTGCATACTACAGTTGTATTAGTAAGTTGTATTTGAATTTTGTACCATGTATCCGACGACCCAAGATGGGTGATGTATACCTAATTTTGGGGCGCCACGGTTAGTATCAAAGCTTAGGGATATGATCCCGGCTAAGATGTGAGACTAGAACTAGGAGGGAGAGGCAGAATTTCTTCTCTAGTATAACCTACTTAAATTTATTTTGTATTTAAATTGGTTGGTTAGAGTTTAGAGATATTATGTTACATGTCAATTAACCTTTGTTTTGTGGCGATGATCTGAAAATGACATCCAAAATGTTGAGAATAGCAATGGAGCACAAGAGACCGCTGAGTCTCCACATATCAATAATCGTGAGGAGAATGTGCATCAGAAGGCGACAATCCTCATGCAAACAACAACACCGACCAAATGATGAATGATGGATTGTTCATGTGCTTTATGAAATTCATGCAACAAAGAAAAGTAGAGCGGCTCTCCTGTCCAAAATGTAGGTGGAAACACCGGAAACTCTCGGGCGGTCACCGCTAAACAGTTCAAGGAGCTGGGACCACCAGAGTTTAAGGGAGAGCCAAAACCACTTATGGCGGAAGCATGGATAAAGCAGATTACCAAGATATTTGATGTCTTCATGATGTTCGATGAGCAAAAGGTTCCTTTCACGCTTTTTATGTTGCATTTTGAGAGGCGACATGGTGGGAATCAGAAACGACTCAACTCCGCCAGATCAAGATGTCTTGGGAGAAGTTCCAAGAGCTGTTCAATGACAAATACTTTCCCGAAAGTATTCGTCACATGAAGGAGGTGGAGTTTATCAAATTGGAGCAAAACAATATGACCGTGTCACAATACGAGGCAAAATTTGAGGAGTTATCCCGGTTTGCGTCCCACTTGGTGGATAATGAAGAGAGAATGGCGCGAATGTTTTTAAGAGGTTTGAAGCCGGAAATACATCAACATCTTATTTCTCATAAACTGTGTTTGTATTCAGATGTTGTAAATAGGGCTCAGTTAGTGGAGCGCGATAACGAGTCAACGCAACCAAAAGAGAGCAGCCGGAAAAATGATAATACTAGTGAGAGCAGTCATCGAAGCGGTGACAACAAGCGTGGAGGGAATTAACAGGCTAAAAATGGTAACCACTTCGGTGGTAATTAGGGCCAAAACAATAAGAATGGACATTTCAAGAAGAGGAGATTCAACAATGATTGAAAGACGTCAGCACCAGCACCCGTTGTTAAGGAAGGAGAAAGACCACCTATCATATGCTTCAAATGCGGAGGGGAGGGACACATCAGTCCAAATTGCGCGATGTCGTCCAAAGCATGTTATAATTGTGGAAGAGAAGGTCACTTAGCTCGATTTTGTCTTTCACCGAAGACAAATTCAGCTAGGATGGAGGCACCAAAGGCTGTCCCAGAAAAGTCAAAGCCGGTAGTGCAAGGGAGAGCATTTGTTGTGACCTCCCAGAGAGCAAGGAACCCGAATGAGGTCATCACGGGTAAGCTTATCATAAACTCTAGCAAAGTCTACACTTTATTTGATACCGGTTCCACCCATTCTTTTATTTCTCCTACTTGCGCTCAACGATTAAATTTGACTCCGGAGAAATTAGACTTTGACTTATGGAAACTCCGTTGGGAGAAACCTTCATTACATCCACGGTTTATAAGTCTTGTTTGGTTCAAGTTGGTACCCACACATTACCTGTCGATCTTATTGCATTAAAGATACTTGCATTTGATGTAACTCTAGGGATTGATTGGTTAACTACTCATTATGCAAAAATTAATTGTTTTCATAAGGTTGTTAGCTTTCATATTCCTAATCAACCTATTATGCGAATTCAAGCAACCAAACCATTAAAATCAATCACTGTCATCTCAAGCCATAAAGCTATTCGTTTATTGAAAAACGGATGTCAAGCTTTCTTAGCTCATGTCACAGATCTAAACAAAAATACGTCAATTTTGAATAATATTTCTATTGTTAATGATTTCCCGACGTATTCCCCGAAGAACTTTCGGCCTACCCCAGGCGTGAAATTGAATTTTGTATCGACCTTGAACCCGGTACAAAACCCATTTCCAAAGCCCCATATCGAATGGCTTCTATTGAACTTCAGGAGTTAAAGACTTAACTGCAGGAATTGTTAGACATTGGCTTTATTCGTCCTAGTACTTCTCCTTGGGGTGCTCCTATTCTATTCATGAAGAAGAAATATGGGAGTATGCGACTTTGTATTGATTATCGGGAGTTAAATCATGTCACCATCAAAAATAGGTACCCATTGCCACGTATTGATGACATGTTTGACCAGTTGCAAGGAGCCAAATTCTTTTCAAAGATTGATCTTCGTTTCGGATATCAACCGATGATATTCCAAAGACGGCTTTAAGAACTCGGTACGGGCATTATGAATTCCTAGTCATGTCCTTTGGATTGACTAATGCTCCTGCTGCCTTCATGGATATGATGAACCGAGTATTCAAGGAATATTTGGATCATTTTGTGGTCGTCTTTATTGATGACATCCTCATATATTCCAAAAGCCGTGAATATCGTGAGGAACACTTGAGGCTGATACTCCAAAAGCTTCGTGAATACAAGCTTTATGCCAAGTTGAAGAAATGCGAGTTCTGGCTTGAGGAAGTAGTATTCCTTGGGCACGTGGTATCAAGTCATGGAATATCTGTTGACCCAGCAAAGATTGAAGCTATTCAAAGCTGGGAGCAACCTAAATCAGTGACTAAAGTATGTAGCTTTCTCGGCTTAGCTGGTTATTATCGGAGATTTGTAGAAGGGTTTTCTCAAATCGCTACTCCACTAACTCAGCTGACTCGGAAAGATACAAAGTTCGGTTGGAGCGAAGAATGTGAGAAGAGTTTTCAAGAACTCAAGAGGAGACTCATTTCAAAGACTGCTCTGACAATACCATCTGGTTCGGAGGGATTTGTCATCTACAGTGATGCTTCGGGCTAAGGGTTAGGATGTGTTTTCAAGCAACATGGGAAAGTCATAGCCTATGCCTCACGATAACTCAAAGAATATGAGAGGAATTATCCTACGCATGACCTAGAGTTAGCAGTTGTTGTCTTCGCACTTAAAATTTGGAGACATTACTTATATGGGGAGAAAGTGGCGATCTTTAAGGATCATAAAAGCCTCAAATATTTCTTCATTCAAAAGGAACTCAACATGTGACAACGACGTTGGCTTGAACTGTTGAAAGATTATGATCATACCATCCAATACCATCCTGAAAAAGCGAACGTGGTAGCTGACGCATTGAGTAGAAGATCATATGCGGGTACGAGTGCAATATTGTCAACGCAAAGGCCCATTTTGTATGACTTGCAAAGGATGGAGATAGAGATAAAGACTCCAGACACCCACGTGATGATGGAAAATATACGAGTAGAACCGACTTTAATTGATAAAATTAAATTTCGCTCAAATTACGATCGAGAGTGATGCGTATGAGGAAGAAAAGTGCAACAAGGTGCGATCTTAGGAAGCAAGAATCGATGAAGAAGGAATACTTGAGTCAACTCCAGACTTTGTGTTCCTAACGACCGATTTAAAGTATAAAATCATGATGGAGGCGCACAAACACACCGTTTGCAATCCATCTCGGGAGTACCAAATGTATCATAATCTTCGACATACATTTTGGTGGGGCAATATGAAGAGAGAGATATATATTTGTTTATCTCAAGGTGTCTAACGTGTCAACGATTCAAAGTGAGCATCAAGTACCAAAAGGTCCATTGCAACCACTTGAAATTCAAGAATGGAAGTGGGAGCACATTACCATGGATTTCAATTCATCGGTCTTCCCAAGGTTTCTCAAGGCATAGATGCGATTTGGGTCATTGTTGATAGATTGACCAAGTCCGCTCATTTCTTACCGATACGAGAGACTTATACACTTGAACGTCTTGCTCGTATGTACATAAACGAGATTGTAAGACTGCATGGTATTCCAGTATCCATAGTTTCTGAACGAGACCCAAGATTCACTTCACGATTTTGGGTTAGTTTGCAGAAAGCTATGGGTACAGATTTACGATTTAGCTCGGCATATCATCCTCAGACGGACGGACAGTCAGAAAGGACTATTCAAACTCTTAAAGATCTATTAAGACTTTGTGTCCTTAATTTCAAGGAAAGTTGGGACAAGTTTTTACCATTGGTGGAGTTTTCCTACAACAACAGTTATCAAGCAAGTATTGGCATGGCTCCATTCGAAGCGTTGTATGGAAGAAAGTGTCGTTCTCTAGTATGCTAGGATGAGGTGGGTGAAGCAACGTTATTGGGACCGGAGTTGGTACGTATGACAACAAAAACGATTCAAATGATCCGACAACGTATAAAAACCTCACTAGATCGACAAAAGAGTTAACCTGATCTTCATCGAAAGGACGTGGAATTCGATATAGGAGATCATGTGTTGTTACGTGTTGCTCCATGGAAAGGGGTTATGAGATTTGGAAAGAGAGAAAAGCTCAATCCTCGATTTATCGGCCCATTTTTAATCCTTGATCGAGTAGGGGCGTGGGCCTATAGACTCGCTTTTACCGCCAAGTATGTCTCGTGTTCATAACGTTTTTCACATATCCATGTTACGTAAATATGTGGAAGACCCGAACCACATTATTGAGTTGGAACCGGACGAAATAGCGGAAGATTTGACGTATGAAGAGGTTCTTGTTCAAATCTTGGATAAGAAGGAACATATTCTACGCACCAAGGTTATACCTCAAGTCAAAGTTTTGTGAAGAAACCACGATGTTGAGGAAAATGACTTGGGAGTTAGAATCTGAAATAAAATCAAGGTATCCTTACCTCTTCGACATACAGTACTTACCCTAATTTCGAGGGCTAAATTTCATAAGAAGGGGAGATTGTAAAACCCCAACTTTTTGAATAAAGATGAATTTTTTATAAATATTATTTTTGAATTTTATGGAGTGAAATTGATATAATAGTTGTGGGTAATATTTATAAAATTTGCAAAGTACGCAAGTTGTTATATAATATTCGATTAGTCGGGGAATATTCGTTTTAACAGGGAATATTAGTACAACGGCACAATCATTGGTGGACCCCACAACGGAATTATTATCGGATTGAGAAAATGACAAAAATACTTTATGAAAATAACGGCGGAAGTTTTACCGTTAACTGTTGAAATACCCGGTGTTAAAAGTACAATAATACGCGTGGTTGCATAGTAGCACACGGTATTAATTATTGATGCTTAAGTGATAAGTCACTAGGCTTTTGTTGGTATTATTAATGTAATAATACAGAAAATCTTTTATATAAAATGTAATACTTTTATAAAGTTATTCTATAAATAGAATATATTATATTCTATTATGCATAGTGTTGCATAGTGTCCGCATAGTGTTTTGCATAGTAAAATCTTTTTTATATATAAAGCAGAATACTTTTATAAAGCTATCTGTTTTATTAGAAAATAATTAGAATATATTATATTTTATTATGCATAGTGTTTGCATAGTGCATGCATAGTATTTACATAGTAAAATCTTTTATAAAGTTATTCGTTTTATTTGATTATAAATAGAATATATTATATTTTATTTTGTTTTTAAATATGGACCGTCGATTAAAGTAAATCAATCTCAATTGCTTCATGAGTTAGTTACTTATGCATTCCATTTTTCTATAAATAGAAGCTCATTCATTCATTATTTTTTTACTTAATTCTTTGAAACTCTAAAGAGATAAACTATAGAGAGAAAGAAGAAAGTATTCTCGCTACTTCACTACTTATATATCCAAGACTCTTCTTCTTAAGGTAGGGAATATTATTTGTTGTACTCGTAAGGGGTGTTATTCTTTCTTATTCATGAAGGAACCTGTTGTTATTCCATTTCTTATTATTCGTTGGAATAACTGTATCTGCTGGCTTCACCCTATACTTGGTGACATTCTTCTATTATTACATTGGAACATCCTGTCTTTGTGTTTTACGGACACGGTTGGTTCCGTCTTTATTATTATTCCGTTGGAACATCCCGTCGTGTGTTTTACACCGGACCGGGTTAAAATCTTATTATTATTCTCATTGGAACATCCATGCTCAGGTGTTTTTTACACGGACTGGTTAAAATCTTTATTATTCATTGGAACATCCCGCCGATTTGCAAATTTTGCTCGACCGGTTCCGTTATTATTATTATGTTGGAATAACTTCGCTTCACATTAAGTACCGCATGCATGGTGATTTCTTTTGTTATTCCATTCTTTATTATACTCAGTTGGTTAATGTTTTGACTTCTATACTCCATGGAATTAGTAGAATATCCTTGATATTTGCGCTTCATCTAGTATCTTTTCATGGAAATATTCTTCTGATCATTCTTGAATTTTACTCTACAAAACAGTATAATGTTGACAATTTGGACGTTAATAATTCACCGGATAAAATAATTCTTGAACTTATTTTATTGAATTCTTATATCATTGTCATCATCCTCATGTTTATATTTTGTTGAAAGTCATCGTGTGTATTGTAGTGCATAGATGGACTTGGTATGATTATGACCGAGGATTATTGATTGTAATCATGACCGTAATGTTACAAATGATGTGGTAAAAGTTTTTCATTGGCTTTTGTAGTGCATTGATGGACAGTTGTTGGCATGATCATGACCATTAATGAATACACAAATATTCTTGGCCCGTAGTGCATGGATAATTGTGGTCGTGATACTAAAGAATATCCTTGGCCGTAGTGTAGGGGTGATTCGATGATGTGGATTATTTATTAAGTGAGTCACGATATAAATGATGAAAAACCTTTTAATCATAAAAGATAGTAGATTTTATTTTCTACTTGACTCTTTTAATGGATTGCTTGTTCACCGCAGTTAAACTTGATGTCTATTATATTTTATCGGTTTAACATTGTTGGAGACTAATGATAATTTATTACGCATTATCTTAGTCATAATATTTCTTCTTGGGCTAGTTGAGCTCACCCTTTCTTTCACCGTTCTCTTGTGAAATGAGAACATAGCGAGGGGACTAAGTCGGGAAGCGAGTGACGGTCAGGCAGGATAGCATTAGCGATCCTCACTATTCGTGAAATAGTGTGTTAATAATTGTAATGAGGACTCTTTTTGAGTTTGTATAATCTCTAGTAGACAATAATTGTATTCAAACTCACAGTTATGTTTTTTGTCGTATTGTATACTTATAGTTGTATTAGTAAGTTGTATTTGAATTTTGTACCATGTATCTGACGACCCAAGATGGGTGATGTATACCTAATTTTGGGGGCGTCACATAAATGGTAGCATAAGACTTGTGCTAAAATGATAAGTTTAGCTAGAAATGTACATGTTGTGGTATGTTATCATATCTAATAGGTATTGTAGTTTTAAACCTATGTGTAGGTGAACGTGAGTTTAATATTATAGCTTACATACAAGGCAAGTTTCTAAATCTTAACTCTTTACATTTAGCAATCTTTCTAACTTCATTCTTTTCATATTGAATGCAAGTTCCCATTCCTATATTATTATTGTACAAGTACCTAAAATTCTTTGTAGAGTTGAGCAAGCCTAATCTATCTTGCGTATGTTTGTGCAAGCTCTTGTAACCTAATTCGTTACATCGAGCAGTTTCATTTTCCTAATTATTATTCAAAGCATATATTATTCTAATATATTGACTCAAGTGAGATTGTTCTAATTCTTTTTAGTACTTTGAATGTATATCATGTTATTCAATTATATATTGTTGATATCCGATCTTTGACTTTGATAGCCTTGTTCGGTTATACATTATTGTATTAAACCATTATTGATGGAAATTAAATAGTGTTCTAAAATTCTAGAAACACTGATAAGCTAGTTCCAAACTAAACTTTCTTTAGTGCGGAAATTCTAAATTCAAACTAAGACGAACAACCCTAACATAGGGGATTTTGTACGTGTAACATTTAGATGTTTTGTGCACAATACATGGTACAAAAAATTTGATCCCCTAAGTATGTTAAGAAGAGTCCAGTATGGTCTAAATGATCATTAAGGTTGAGGTAATAATACCTAAATACCAAAGACATAGTTCATGGTCTTAAGACCCTCGGATATTAAAGTTCGAACTTGTTTTTTATTTTTGATTCATAGAACAAGTTCATTATTATTCAAGATTCGTTGTTCATTCTCATGTTGTTATTATTACTACTCTTTATATCGGTGAGCAATTGTTTGCTCACTCTTTATTAACACTTTCAGCCTAAAATTTGAAAAGAGTCGATGAGCCATCTACTAGCAAAAGGAAAGGGCAAGATGTCCAAGTGTTGAAGAGTTATTGAAAGTTTATTTAAATGCATGATGTTATAAGACTTGCTTTATTTTATAATGGGGATAAGGTCCAAAAACCCCTGAACTATACACGGATGTCCCACTTGCACCCTAAACTAATTTTTTTCCAAAAGTGTCCTTAACATTACAGATTTTAGCTCAACTGCACCCTACCACTAACGGACATACCACGTAGACTAATTCCGCTTATACCGGTGTTAAAAAAATAAAGAATGTCTGGCGTGGTTGCATAGTAATACTACAGTATTAATTATTGATGCTTAAGTGATAAGTCACTCATTTTGTTGGTATTATTAATGTAATAATACGGAAAATCTTTTTATATAAAATGAATACTTTTATAAAGTTATTCTATAAATAGAATATATTATATTCTATTATGCATAGTGTTGCATAGTGTCTGCATAGTGTTTTGCATAGTAAAATCTTTTTATATAAAACAGAATACTTTTATAAAGCTATCTGTTTTATTAGAAAATAATTAGAATATATTATATTTTATTATGCATAGTGTTTGCATAGTGCATGCATAGTATTTACATAGTAAAATCTTTTATAAAGTTATTCGTTTTATTTGATTATAAATAGAATATATTATATTTTATTTTGCTTTAAATATGGACCGTCAGATTAAAGTAAATCAATCTCGACCGTTCATGAGTTAGTTACTATGCATTCCATTTTTCTATAAATAGAAGCTCATTCATTCATTATTTTTTTACGAATTCACTGAAACTCTAAAGAGATAAACTATAGAGAGAAAGAAGAAAGTATTCTGCTACTTCACTACTTATATATCCAGTACTCTTCTTCTTAAGGTAGGGAATATTATTTGTTGTACTCGTAAGGGGTGTTATTCTTTCTTATTCATGAAGGGAACTGTTGTTATTCCATTTCTTATTATTCATTTGAATAACTCAGATACGCTGTGATCTTACCCTATACTTGGTGACATTCTTCTATTATTACATTGGAACATCCTGTCTTTGTGTTTTACACGGCACTCGGTTCCGTCTTTATTATTATTCCGTTGGAACATCCACATGCGTGTGTGTTTTACAGGACTGGTTAAAATCTTATTATTATTATTCATTGGAACATCCTCATGCATGTGTTTTACACAGGACTGGTTAAAATCTTTATTATTACATTGGAACATCCCGCTCGATTGCAAATTTTGCCTCGACTGGTTCCGTTATTATTATTATGTTGGAATAACTTTTGTCTGGCATCTGCAAGTACCGCATGCATGGTGATTTCTTTTGTTATTCCATTCTTTATTATACTCAGTTGGTTAATGTTTTGACTTCTATACTCCATGGAATTAGTAGAATATCCTTGATATTTGCGCTTCATCTAGTATCTTTTCATGGAAATATTCTTCTGATCATTCTTGAATTTTACTCTACAAAACAGTATAATGTTGACAATTTGGACGTTAATAATTCCTGGATAAAATAATTCTTGAACTTATTTTATTGAATTCTTATATCATTGTCATCATCCTCATGTTTATATTTTGTTGAAAGTCATCTGTGGCCTGTAGTGCATAGATGGACTTGGTATGATTATGACCAGGGATTATTCGGTGTAATCATGACCGTAATGTTACAAATGATGTGGTAAAAGTTTTCATTGGCCCGTAGTGCATTGATGGACAGTTGTTGGCATGATCATGACCATTAATGAATACACAAATATTCTTGGCCCGTAGTGCATGGATAATTGTGGTCGTGATACTAAAGAATATCCTTGGCCGTAGTGTAGGGGTGATTCGATGATGTGGATTATTTATTAAAGTTTGAGTCGCGATGATATGATGATGAAAAACCTTTTAATCATAAAAGATAGTAGATTTTATTTTCTACTTGACTCTTTTAATGGATTTCTTGTTTCATTGCAGATTAAACTTGATGTCTATTATATTTTATCAGTTTAACATTGTTGGAGACTAATGATAATTTATTCTGCATTATCTTAGTCATAATATTTCTTACTGGGCTAGTTGAGCTCACCCTTTCTTTCACTGTTCTCTTCAGAAATGAGAAACATAGCAGGGACTAGTCGGGGAGCGGAGTGGCGGTCCGGAGGATAGCATTAGCGATTCCTCACTATATACGTGAAATAGTGTGTTAATAATTGTAATGAGGACTCTTTTTGAGTTTGTATAATCTCTAGTAGACAATAATTGTATTCAAACTCACAGTTATGTTTTGTCGTATTGTACACGATAGTTGTATTAGTAAGTTGTATTTGAATTTTGTACCATGTATCTGACGACCCAAGATGGGTGATGTATACCTAATTTTGGGGGCGTCACATAAATGGTAGCATAAGACTTGTGCTAAAATGATAAGTTTAGCTAGAAATGTACATGTTGTGGTATGTTATCATATCTAATAGGTATTGTAGTTTTAAACCTATGTGTAGGTGAACGTGAGTTTAATATTATAGCTTACATACAAGGCAAGTTTCTAAATCTTAACTCTTTACATTTAGCAATCTTTCTAACTTCATTCTTTTCATATTGAATGCAAGTTCCCATTCCTATATTATTATTGTACAAGTACCTAAAATTCTTTGTAGAGTTGAAAGCAAGCCTAATCTATCTTGCGTATGTTTGTGCAAGCTCTTGTAACCTAATTGATTACATCGAGCGGTTTCATTTTCCTAATTATTATTCAAAGCATATATTATTCTAATATACTCAAGTGAGATTGTTCTAATTCTTTTTAGTACTTTGAATGTATATCATGTTATTCAATTATATATTGTTGATATCCGATCTTTGACTTTGATAGCCTTGTTCGGTTATACATTATTGTATTAAACCATTATTGATGGAAATTGAATAGTGTTCTAAAATTCTAGAAACACTGATAAGCTAGTTCCAAACTAAACTTTCTTTAGTGCGGAAATTTTAAATTCAAACTAAGACGAACAACCCTAACATAGGGGATTTTGTACGTGTAACATTTAGATGTTTGTGCACAATACATGGTACAAAGGGCTGATCCCCCTAAGTATGTTAAGAAGAGTCTGTATGGTCTAAATGACTGTTAAGGTTGAGGTAATAATACCTAAATACCAAAGACATAGTTCATGGTCTTAAGACCCTCAGATATTAAAGTTCGAACTTGTTTTCTATTTTTGATTCATAGAACAAGTTCATTATTGTTCAGTATTCGTTGTTCATTCTCATGTTGTTATTATTACTACTCTTTATATCAGTGAGCAATTGTTTGCTCACTCTTATAAACATCACCGCAATGACTAAAATTTCGAAAGAGTCGATGAGTCATCTACTAGCAAAGGAAAGGGCAAGATGTCCAAGTGTTGAAGAGTTATTGAAAGTTTATTTAAATGCATGATGTTATAAGACTTGCTTTATTTTATAATGGGGATAAGGTCCAAAAAAACCCCTGAACTATACACGGATGTCCCACTTTCACCCTAAACTAATTTTTTTTCCAAAAGTTTCCTTAACGTTACAGATTTTAGCTCAACTGTACCCCTACCACTAACGGACATACCACGTAGACTAATTCCGTTTACACCTGGACATTTTTTTGATGACAAACCAAAATTTTGGTGTCAAGGCATGACTACTCATTTTACAACACATTCCTTTCTCTTCCTTCATCACCGTAAACTTTTTTCCTCTCCAAAAACTCATTCTCTCTCTCTGCAATGGAAGAATCAAACAAACAACTCAGAATCAGCCGTGGCAAGGCCCTCAAGGAAGCAGCTAGCAACCAAAGTCCGAAAATTAGCTCCGGCCACTGGTGAAATGAAAAATCCCCATCGATTTCGTCCCATAACTGTGGCTTTGAGATGACCTAGTCTTTGGTCTATGTGTTGAATTTCCTCTTAAAGAAAAGACTTATGGGGCTTTTATCCAAGATTTTGATTTTTAAAAGTGATTTGAGTATGATTTTACCCTGATTCCTTTTTCTTTTTGGGTTTAGGGTTTGAAATTAAAGTTTTGCTTTCTTCGGGTTTGGTGTTATATAAATTTGAACAAATTCTTTCTATTCTGAGAAAGCTTTTGTTATTAGTTCTTTATGAATTTTCTCGTAGTTTGGTTATATAGCAAAATATTGGTTGCAATTCGAAGTACTGAATTGATCTCTTCAAGAATCGAAAAACTGAGAGATGAAGAACTGCATTTCAAATCTTTGAACTGCTACACGGGTAAGTAGATAACTCAGAGATATAAATGGGTCAAGTGATTAATTGACGAATCCTGCCTGAAGTTTGTTGTTCCTGAAGTTGAATTCTACTCCAATAGAAGGAGTTCTGCCCCGCCATGTCAATTAGCAAAAATAAATTTTGCTGCTGGCCATTCATATTTTTCTCTCTCTCTCTAAATATATTTCATCATCATCATCAATTGTGATGACTTCTGAATAAAACTAGTTTGGTGTTTATTAATTAAATTTCAAAGATTTGTATGCTCTGCTCTTTCTGTTCTGACAAATAAGTGGGTCAGAAATTTGATTCTTTCTTCATTTATGGGTTTCCTCTAGCTTCAAAGTCAAGTACTTTAACCAAAATATATACACCCTTTTGCAGTTCTTCTTGTTACAGCAAAAGGAGATGATGACAATGAAACACAAGTCCACGGGCACGTTTATGGCCGGAAAAGGGAGCAAATGATAATGAAAAGAGAAAGAAAGAGAGAGATTATTTTAAGATAGAAATTTTAATGAAAGAAAAATCCACGTCAGCAAAATTTATTTAGGTGTCAATTATATTTGTCTGAGTGGCATGTCAGTTTAGGACAGGGGCACAATTGAGCTAAAATTTGTAACGTTAAGGACATTTTTGGAAAAAAAATTAGTTTAGGGTGCAAGTGGGACATCCGTGTATAGTTCAGGGGTTTTTTTGGACCTTATCCCTTTTATAATGTATTCCGCAAACTGATGTAATAATTTAAGGTTAGATTACCTGGGATGGATTATGAAATGATGTAACCCTTTAATGCGAAAGATTATTGTTTAAGTTATTTAATGTTTTATCCTATATCATGGGTAGTTAGATGTAATTATTTTGATAGTGAGCACCAAATTCGGTGGAAATGAAGTACCCGGATTTGGGGGTGTCAAAGCTTTAGGTTATGAACCTTAGGTGGGGGAAACCTTAGGAAGTAACCATTAAGAAGTCAGAAAACATGGTGGTGTTTAACTCTTATCGGGTTTGAAGGAATGGATTAAGGCATCCATTGAAACTAAATAATAAAAGAAATTATGTGATATGTGTTAATAACTTATGTGCTCGCGAGTATCTATAATGTTAAGTAAAACTTAAAATATTTTATTGTCAGGATGTCTGACGAAGGAGGATCCAATCCAGCTAGGGAGGTGATACCTCAGATACCTAGAGATGATGAACCCCGGGATATTCACGTAGTGCGGGAACAGTTGATCCAGGAGGATGAGCCTGTGACCGATCTCGAGGAGGATAGTCCTGAAGAGATAGAGGAGGATGATGATGATGAGGATCCTGTGGAGTTTTCACCAAACTCCATATCGGCTGAGATGTATACTGCTTTGTACGATCGTAACATAGAGTTACAGGATAATGTAGAGGAACTGAAGGAGATGGTTGATATGCATCACGTTGCGTTGGAGAAAAAGGATGTAGAGATTCAGGAACTTGACTCAAAACTTGGAAGCACAGAGTGGGACCTAGTTCATACCAAGGGTCAGCGTGAAGATCTGTTGGTAGTGAACGAGAACATGAAGACTGACATGGAGAAATTAAAGGATGACTTCAAAGAGGAATCAGCTAAGCGTGCTAGAGCAGAGGATGCTTGGATGAAGGTGACTCAACGTGCAGACCGTGCTGAGGCTAAAGTCCAAGTGAAGAAGGCAAAAATGAACGAAATGGATCATGCCTTTCATTCTGCAATTGATAGGGCTCAAGATCGAGTCTTTTATTACCCGATTTGAAGACTCATCGTGGTTCGTGATGGATCGTAGAACGGTATGTCGCATCATGGAGGAGGAGCGTAGAGAAGCCTTACGACGTCTTAATATACGTAGATAGAAAATAAGAGTGATAATAATATGTGGTTAATTATGTGAATAAATAAACTGTGAATCCCTTATTTTGAGATGAATAAAGGGGTAGTTTGAGTATGTAATCCTGAAGCTTGTTTAGTTCAGGAAAGTGGATGTTAATAGCGTTTATGCTATCTTTATTGTGTTTTAAAATATTATGAATGAATAAAATATTAAGTTATTTAAAATGTGATGTGTTATAGCTTTAACCTTAGAATGTATAAAGTTAAACTTTAAAACATTCAGGGAGTTGAATAAATGAACTAATAAGTGTATACTTTAACAGAAAATGCCTCCTAGAAGAAGATAACAACGTCAACAACCACCTCCTGAGGGGTCTACTAACAATAACAATAAGGCTAACGCTAATTCGGTTCAGCAGTTGGTAACTCTATTGACGGGAGCACTTACGAATCAACCGCAAGCTCAAGTTATGACCTTCAAGGAATTCAAAGCGGTTGGACCGCCAGAGTTTCAAGGAAGCCCAAACCTGGATCATGGAAATGGAGAAGGTGTTTGATGTTGCTAGAGTTAACGAAGATCAGAAAACTACATTCGTGACGTTTATGCTGAAATCCGAAGCTAGCTACTGGTGGCAAGCAAATAAGGTTCGTGGAGGACAAGGAGTGATAATGTGGGATAGATTTAAGGAAATGTTTTTCGAAATATACTTTCTAGCGAGTTCTCAGAATCAGTTGGAGGTGCAATTTCTGGAGCTTAAACAAGGAACAATGACGGTGCCAGAATATGCTGCGAAGTTTAACGAGTTGGCAAGGTTTGCCACTTATAAAGTCAATACGGATGAGCGTAAGGCGAGAAGGTTCGAACAAGGATTGAAACCATGGTTGTATAGCAAGGTTTCAATATTCCAAATTGAATACATTTATAACATCTTTGGAAAAGGCAATCATCGCAGAAGGTGGAAGCGATGCCTTGACCAAGTACAATCAAGAACAAAAGAAGAGGAAGAATGATAGTGAAAATAAGGCTGGGGGAAGTAATGTTGGAAGTAACAATCAGAAGAGGAAATGGAACGAGAATTCGACTACGGGAGGACAACAAGGAAGTCAGTAGAAGAAAAAGAAAAAGTTTGAAGCTTGTGCTACTTGTGGAAAGAACCATACTGGGGTATGTTTGAAGGGAAAGCGGGTGTGTTTCAACTGTGGTCAGGATGGACACATTGCACCGAACTGTTTTAGCCCAAAGAAAGGAGCATGTTTTACCTATGGTTCGAAGGATCACATGGCTCGTGATTGTCCTAAAAAGCCAGCGGGGAGTGCAAGTGGAGGAAAAGGAAACAACAACGATGGTGGTGCATTGACTATCACTGGACCGACAACAAGTCAATCGACTCTCTGCGAGAACTTTCAATATGATGGCAAATGCGGGGATGATGTTCAGTCTAAGGATGTGGTGTCAGGTATCATTCTGATTAATGGTATTAATGCTTATGTACTGTTTGATTCAAGTGTTACTTGTTCATTTATATCCGATGAATTTGCTCAAAACTTATATTTGCCTCAAGAAGAATTAGATTATCCTTTGAGCATAGAGATTGCAAATAGGGAAGTGATTCCAGTTAGATTCATATATAAGATTTGTAGAGTGGTTATAAAGGGTCAAGAGATGAAATTTAAGTAGGTACACTTAGAAGGGAGCTTGAATAAGTGTAGGCACAAACTATGTCCTTTGGATATTCAATGCAGCAAGTTGGATTCTATATCTTTGTACTTTAAAAATGAAACCAGGATATTGAGTTAATGTATCACTTTCCAAAATGATAATTCTGAAACATAACTTTTTCTAAAGTTGATTATGATAAACAGATTTACTGAATAGTTAAGTGATATGAATGGATATAGAATGCAGGTTGCTGGACAGTTAGCAGAATAATATGACACAAAATGCAATCACATAAACACCAGAATTTTTATGTGGTTCAACTACTACCCTCTAGAATAGTAGCCTAATCCATGTCCAATACCAACTAGTATTGGAGACTCACTTTTATTAAACTTTTTCAATTACAGTACAAGTTCCGTCAATTTGAACACCTTTGTTCCTCGTGCACCTATGCACTCTTAAGCACCTATGCTTTCTTCAAACTTGATTGTACTAATGCAGTAACCCAAACTAGATTATAATTTAGAGAGTATTGATTTGTGTAAGGAAATATAAGATACATAGTAGAGGTCTAATGATCAAGCAATACATCACTTACCAATGCAAGGCTCTAGTATGTGATGATATGCAATGAAAGAAATTACCAGAATACTTTCTGCACTATCACCTTAGCAGTATCTCCTTCAGTTGTAATCAACAGTCAATCGAAGAAACACATTTCCATAACTTTGTATGCGTGCAAACACAGTATGTATTTCTTGCTTTTCTTAATATTGGACTAATTCTTTTATAGACAACCCAACGGATATTACCTTTGTTGTGAATCACTACTGTGATATACATGTTTGACAACATAGTGCAGAAATCATGTAATTTACATGTCAATATGCTTAATTACCTCTTTAGTCCTGAAATCAGCATAGTGATTCTGTTTGTTTGTAATAGATGATATCACGCTATAGTATATCCTAGATCAGTGTGATAGAGAGAGAAGTATTTTAGGCTATATTGATTTCCCATCACGTGGGCTAGCACAACTTTTCTTTTTATTTATACGTCACCCACTTGATTGCTGGAAGTCAATATTTTAGTTACCAAAACAAATCTTTTCCATATGTGACTTACTATAGATTTGGCCGGTAGAGATGCCCAACATATTTATGATGCGTGATTAGATTTTTCAAACCATGGGTTAATTACTACCTTAACATATGGCGTAACATTTATTGTGTATATTCAATCAACTATTCTTACCATGTTACCATATTCGGTTTTACTAGAGATGTATTACCTTAATTTATGAAGCACGAATTAAGCCACTGTTTATTCCATGATCTTTAGGGAATGAATTTAGAATATGCACAGGTATGTATATATGAGATGCACATGCCCTAAAGCCTTGTATTTGGAAAGTATTAAATGCTAGGATCTTATATATTTTTCCTAGGACTCAATTTGCTCTTCCTTCTTCAAAGATTCCTTGTCTTTGTAATTTTCTCCTTGATGTTCTTGTCTTTGTGGCCGCGCCCCAAATTCGGTACCAAGCTTAACTCAGTGCTTCACGATACCATTTCTATGAGCGGAATAATACTAATAATAATAACAATAATATAGATTATCAAATTTAATTTACATATTATCAGAGTTTTCAATCCCAAGTATGAAACCTTTAAACATTCGTTCCATTACATGATAATTAATATATATCATTATTATCCTAATAAAGTCTAGTTATTACAAAAGATAGCATTATCTTTCATTCAGCAACCTTCCCTTTCCCTTTGTTCTTGGCAGAGCCTTCAAGTTGTTCATACTTAGCTGAAAACATTTAAATTAAGCAAGGATGAGCATTTGAGTGCCCAACAAGTAATAATGTTTTCTTTGAACGATACTTCTACAACGAATCAACAGTTGTGAAGTAAGCTGAACCAATAATAAACAACATATCATTTCGATTTCAAAATTTTGAAACTACGTATTGACTATAAATGAGGATCATTTGACAGACTATGAACATTATTTTCTATTTTCGAAAAGGTTAAACAGAACTTCATCTGTAAACCGTCATAACTTACGGGCACGGAGGGTGATCAGTCCATTATGCCCTGTATTGATCAATACTACATTATAGGATGATGTTTTTGTCCTGCATTTTCGCCTTAGGAGCATAAAAGTTTCCCATATTTGGGATGTTCATACCAGTCTAGAATCCAAACCGAAACAATTCAGTTGGATAACAATAAAGTTCTTATCTTGTTCAACAACAATATTAAGTTGGTGTCTAGCCAGATCAAATAGCTTAGACGGATTTTAATTCAACTTGTACATACTGGACACCGATAAGTATGTATCAACATGTGATAAAATATAATGATTATCCAAGTGAGGACACTTGTATAACCAAGTTTAGAAATTAACGAATATAATATATTTCTTGATCTACAATAACAGAATTAAGGAACTTGTACAACATATTATAATTTAATAACTTACTTATACAGAATCATTGCATAAGTACATACAAAGTTTGAAATATTTGAACAATTGAAAAGAATAGTTCGGATATTATCTTACGCATATCCATTGCATAAAGTAAATGCAAAGGGTTAGATATTTGCCCTGTCTGCTGCTTACACAACTTAGATTTATATTTTATATCAAGCCCTATCATTAAATAGATCATTCGTTTAATTAGAATAACATATCATATCATATTGTACTGCTATGTGCAGTCAGCACATAACCTAATCACATTGTCATGTAAGTTTAACAACTACTGAATCACAAATAAACATTTATCAAGTCAATTTATTTAAGTCCAGATCAATTTCTGAAATATGTGATTGTCTTGTGACTTTATCGGGTATTTATCGAGTCTAAGACTACATTACGTAACTCAATATCTCGTAAATAGCGATCATATTATTTTTAAATGACTTATAATAATTTTAAAACATTTATTATAATTTATCATGAATTTTCAAACATCGAATCATATTAAATGATTTAAATATTAAACAATTCTATTATCATTAATATTTAATTAATATTAAACTATTAATGAAATTATTTCAAAATGTCAAAGTTATTTATAATAACTCAAAATACTTTTAAAGTATTAATATTATCCTTAAATAATTTTTAAAACATTTAAAATTATTTTTAAATAATTATCATTAATATTTAAATATTAATGTACTATTTATGAAAATATTAAAAGTCATTAATTATAACTTAATAATATTTTTAATTCATTTATATCCTTTTAAATGATTAATAAAACTATTTTAAACTATTTATTTAATATAATTATTAAATAAATTTAATATCATTAATAATAAATTAATAATCATTAATATTAAATTATTAATGAAATTATACTTTAAATATTAAAAGTTATATTTTAGAACTTAAAATATCTTTAAACACTTTATTTTCATTTAAAATAATTATTATAATAATAAAATCATTTTAAACTAATTTATTTAATATAATTATTAAATAACTTTAATATCATTAATAATAATTAATTAATAAAATTTACCTTTAAATATTAAAAGTTATATTTTATAACTTCAAATATTTTTAAACTATTTATTTTCATTTAAAATAATTTTTATAATATTAAAATAATTTTTAATTAATTTATTTAATTTAATTGTTAAATAAATCTAATATCATTAATATTAAATAATTAATGAAATTTACTTTAAAATATTAAAATTTATATTTTATAACTTTAAATATTTTTAAATAACTTATTAACATTTAAAATAATTTTTAATATAATAAAATCATTTTTAATTAATTTATTAATGCATATAATAAATAAATTAATTACCAATAATATTTAAATAAATACTAATATTTATGAAAAATATTTCAAATTATTAAAAGTTAAATTTTTATAACTTAAAATTATTTTTAAAATTATTTTTGTAATTTTCGGAATTAAATTTCTATTTTAAATGATTTTTGAAAATTTAATTAATTAAAATTAATAAAACTATCGTTATAGGCTTTTAGCGACAGATAGTGTAGTCTATGGTGTTCTTGAGTCTTCAAGAACATTCATAGTCAGCTTTGAGATAGCTACTTTGACCATTAATAATGAGTTGTGTAATGTGTTTCTGTGAATGGTTTTGGTCTGATTGTGTAGTACAAATTCAACACTACAAGACCCAACAATAATCATGGCCAACAAGCATGAAACAAATGAGATCTAGGGCCTAGAACAAGCTGTTAGAGCTGTTCTTCATTTTCTGGGTTACCCGGAAATGAAGAACAGTTCGACTGACTAGTTTTGGGCTTCCACAACTTGCTAATCTTGTAATTCTTTTGTGCTTTAAATGTTGCAGTGTCTAGCCAACATATCAAGGACGAGATCCATCACAAAACATAAACAATACAACAACAGAATCACAAGATCCATCTTTGGTCAACCTTGTCAAAGATCACGTTTTCGAAGTTTTCGGGTTACCCGTAAACTCGATTCGTGATCATCCGCCCGCTTGACCCGACCACTTACTTCCATACTAAACTATAAACTAGATACAACAACATACACAGATCAACCAACACAAGAAAGATCCGAGAGCTTGAATATGTTGTCAGGCCCTTTCTGGGCAGTTTTTGGGTTACCCAAAAATGCCCAGTCATGGCCGGTCAATGTGGTTTGACCACGATTATCTGACAACTTAAGTCCGATCTAAGCATGATTTCAACTCTAGATTAAAGACCATACTACATGTTATAAGTACAAACTTTCAAACCACGAAAATAGTACACAGAATGAAATCTATGGGGTCTGACATTCATTGTCAGACCACTTTTTAAAGATTTTTCAGACTTTGAAAAACTTCAAATCCAAGACTCTAGATGTTATGGATTCAACATCTAGCAACCTAGATCATCATTAGACACTATAACCAACATGTTTTAACAAAAATTTCAAACATCAAACAACAGAAAATTGGACAGAAATCAAGCTAGGGTTTTATACCTTCTATGATTAATTTATGATTCTGGCTTTTGATTTGGTTAGGGGATTTCGTGGGGCTTATCTTAGGGACCGGAAAGCTTAATAATTTCGTGGGTTTGGATTGAGAAAAAAGGCTTGAGTGTTTGTGTGACGCCCCCAAAATAGGTATACATCACCTATTCTGAATCGTCAAATACATGGTACAGAATACAAATACAACTTAATTATACAACTGTCGTGTAAAGTACGACAAAATATAAGCTGTGAGTTTTAATACAAATATTGTCGTCTAGACAATATACAAACTCAAATTCAATATTATTACATTTATTTTCCACTATTTCATTGAATAGTGAGGACTACTCTTGCTATCATAAATCGTCCGCATCACTCGTTCCCGAGACTAGTCCTCGCTACGTTCTCATTTCCTGAAGAGAACAATAAAAGTAAAAGGGTGAGCTCAACTAGCCCAGTAGGAAAATATTATGACTAAGATAATGCATAATATATTATCGTTAGCCTTCAACAGTGTTAAACTGATACAATATAACAACCATCAAGTTTAACTACAGCGGAACAAGCAATCCATTAAAAGAGTCAAGTAGAGAATAAAATCTACTATATTTTATGATTTAGAAGGTTTTTCATCACTTTTATCGCTGGGACTCAGCTTAATAAATAATCCACATCATCGAATCACCCCTGCACTATGGCCAAGGTTATTCTTTAGTATCACGACCATAATTATACATGCACTATGGGCCAAGAATATTTGTGTATTCAATAATGGTCATGATCATGCCAACAACTGTCCATCAATGCACTACGGGCCAATGAGGACTTTTTCCACATCATTTGTAACATTACGGTCATGATTACACCGAATAATCCCTGGTCATAATCATACCAAGTCCATCTATGCACTATAGGCCATAGATGACTTTCAACAAAATATAAACATGAGGATGATGACAATGATATAAGAATTCAATAAAACAAGTTCAAGAATTAATTTATCCAGAAACTAATAACATCCAAATTGTCAACATGATACTGCTTTGTAGAGTAAAATTCAAGAATGCTAAGAAGAATATTTCCATGAAAAGATACTGGATGAAGCGCAAATATCAAGGATATTCCACTAATTTCATAGAGTATAGAAGTCAAAACTTGAACCAACTGAGTATAATAAGGAATGGAATAACAAAAGAAATCACTAGGCATGTGATAGACCGCACAGGCAGGTTATTCCAACAGAATAATAAATAACGGAATCAGGTCCGGCGTAAAACGCACAGACAGGATATTCCAAAAAAATAATAAAGACGGAATCAGGTTCGACGTAGAACGCACAGACAGGATATTCCAACAGAATAATAAAGACGGAACCAGTCCCAGGCGTAGAAGCATCTGAGCAGGATGTTCCAAAGAATGATAAATAATGGAACTAGGTCCTGCGTAAACGCACAGACAGGATGTTCCATCAGAATGATAAAGAATGGAATCACAGAAGAATTTCACCAAGTATAGGGTAGCCCGCGTATACAAGTTATTCTAACAGAATAATAAAGAATGGAATAACAGAAGTTCTCTTCATAGATAAGAAAGAAATAATACTCCTACCTTAGAAAAATTGGATCTTTGGAATAGTGAGGGTGGTAGACTTTCTTCTTCTTTCTATAATTTCTCTCTATAATAATCGCTCTAAAGCTTTTGTGAATTGGTGAGAAATGAAGGAAGAATGAGCTTCTATTTATAGAAAAATATAGTTTCGATAATCAGACGTTTTGGGGCTCGAAAAATTACGAAGACAATACCTCTAACTTTTCCTTTATTTTTAATTTAGTCATGGAAGTATTATCAAACTTGCACCACCTCCCCTTATAGTAAATAATGTGATTCAATAGTAAATTATGTGAATCAATAGTTCTAGACATGTGAAAATACGAATTACTGTATAGTACCTCCATCTATACCTCCATTTTTAACTTAGTCATGCAAGTATTATCAATCTTGCACTAACTCCCCTAATAGTAACAAGAATGTGAAACAATAGTATACACATGTGAACAAATAGTTATAATCATGTGAAATAATAGCAATCAATTGCTCATTTATCCGGTTAAATACCCGATTGGTCAAAATAACTTCCAAACATCAATTTTTATCGAAATAAATGTCGATTTTCACTAACACAAATAATTCCAACATAATAAAACTATTTTTATCAAAAATATAAATTTTGAAGTTTGACTTTTCCTGAAAAAGTCAACTGTTGACTTTTTGACCAAATAGTAAAAACCGACAAATTTTGTGTGTATAGTCTATTTTTACTAATTTCATCGCTCCAGACTCAAATATCACGTCCGCATCTCCAAATTTAACTCCGAACACAACTTTAATTTTAATAACATTCATCATTAATATTATAACTCACAATATTTATCAACTAAATCGCGTTCCCGGGAAAGGGGCTTTCCAATAAGGATTTCTCCTATTGGTAGCGCAATTAGGTGACCAAACCTCTCTTTCGATGAACTTCTAGACATTTTAAATATTGCAATTTAATAATATGAATAACTTTGTCGTCTCAATTATTGATTTAATAAAATAACATATTATGAAGATGATACTGTGACAATAATCGAATCAATAATATGAGAGATATGATGCAGCAATTACTGTAGCAATAATCGAGTATAACTGAGTGACTTCTTACGTAAGCATCAATAATTAATCTGGTGTGCTCTTTATGAAACCATGCGACATTTGTACTTTTACTACCTGGGTAGTTCAAAAGTTAACGGTAAAACTTCCGCCGTTATTTTCATAAAGTATTTTTGTCATTTTCTCAATCCGACAATAATTCCATTGTGGGGGTCCACCAATGATTGTGTCGTTGTACGATTATTCCCTATTAAAACGAATATTCCCCGACCAATCGAATATTATATAACAACTTGCGTTCTTTGCAAAATTTGCAAATATTACCCACAACTATAACATTATATCACACCATAATATTCAAAAATATATTTCGAGAAAATTTAATCTTTATTCAAAAAGTTGGGGTCTTACAGTTTGAGCTAAAAATGGCTAACAAAATGCAAGCTTTTCTCTCTCAATATATATATAGAATACAAGATGCATGAATTGGCTGATATACAAGGCTTATTGCTGTCAATTATGAGCATGTGGGGTTGGTATGAGTTAGTCACCAACTCACCTAAATGTCAAAACCTATTAGTTAGCCAAAATAATGCAACAAGGGGCAATTTGGTCATTGGCCATAAGAATTTAATGGCAATTATGTAATCCTTGTAAACCCTTAGGGTTTGACCATTAGAGTTTGACCATTAGGGTTTAACCCTTAGGGTTTAACCCTAAGGTCTAGCACAAAAAGAATTTCTAGAATCACAATTAGGGTTTAGAATAAAATAAAAATAATGTTAGTTTCTAATTTTTGCAAATTAGTGTTTCTTAATCGAGTTTAATTTTTCTAATTACATATACAGGAACATTAGGGTTTAAAATTAAATAAACATAATTAACCTTACTAATTTAGCAATTAAGGTTTACAATTAGTAATTAGGGCTACTAATTTAGAAATTAGGTTTACTAATTTTAGAATTAGGGTTTCTAGTTAATTAGGGTTTTCAAAATTTATTAGGGTTTTCCTAATGAACAATTATAATTCTAATACTTGTAAATTAATCACCTTATCACGATTACAACCAATCTCGAACTCTAATTTGAGTTTCAAATTAGGGTTTCTCATTTCCGAAATTAGGGTTTTATAATTAGGGTTTTCTAAAGATTAATTAGGATTTCTAGATTTTAATTAGGGTTTACCTAATTAATCAAATCATTATATAATACACAGCAGAAATCATATAACACAGTTATATAACAGTATTTGAATTTCTCATTTAAATTTAAAAATAGGGTTAAACAAATTAGTGCTAGGGTTTCGAGTCAATAATTAGGGTTTGTCATATAACGACATAATTGACCAACCATTATCGGTCCATGTATACAGTACATATTTATGGCACTGAAAAATCAAAAATATAATTAATATTATATTATTATCATTCCTTATTCCAAAACTAGAATTAGGGTTTGGATTTCATATCTGATTTACCTTGCATAAACAACTTTATTAATTAAGTTACAATATTTAACTTAATAATCTGAGCTAAAATTCATATAAATAAATAATAATTATAATAACTACAATAACCATTCCTTATATTATTGAAATAATATAATATCATATTTCCTTTGAAAGATAAATAATAAAAACATTTCTACAATAAAATTAATTATTAAAAAATATAATTTATAATGATCATTAATTCTAAAATAAAATTATTTATAAATATTCATGTAATAAATATATTTTTATTTGCCACATAAATACATATACACATTATCTTGTACAAATTCTCATCCTAAAAAAAATTTATACGCAAAATTTCTGTTTTATTTATATAGAAAATATCGGGTTATTACATTCACCCTCCCTATAAAGATTCCGTCCCCGGAATCACCGTTTTAAAACTCACACATATAAGAGTACATAGCATACACAATCATTTCTAGTAGATCTCGATCATAATTGATCGAACTGATCTTTAACTTTTCACATAAAGCTTATCTTTCTGATTAAAAGGAAATTTAATTTCTAAACAACTCAAATTCCTCCTTCAAAATTTCTTTATAAAATAATTTATTATTTATAGGAAAATCATGTATAAGAGAATAAAAGTTATATGAATAATACCTGGAGTTCTATTTGCAAATTACCGGCCAGTATCCTGGTATCGTCATGTTGAAGACCCTTGCAGAGATTTTTTGTCGACTTGCTAGATGATGTTAGTCCTGTGATTGCCAAAGTTCCGCCGTTTTCCCCATGTTCACGCTTTCTGCCTCCGTCCTCCTTTTCGGACTGTAAGACCCCAAATTATTAATAAATAAAATTTAGTTTCCTCTATTTATCATTTTGAAATAGTAAGGGTTGATTTGATTAATGTGGTTAGTTATGGGTAAAATCTTGCAAATATTTTAAATAAGCGGTGGTTATAAAATATTCATTGTTGTTGGGGAATATTCGTTTGGTCGTGGAATATTCTTTGCTTTGTCGGAGAATATTAAATGCGATGATAGCAGTCTTTTATGGGCCCCATAACGCTTAAAAGCGATTGGATGAAGAAAGCGACAAGTATAAGTTGTTTATAAATAACGGCAGTAGTAGGTTACAATTAACTTGTTGGAATACCCGGTGGTTAAAACACACGAATAATACGTTGTTGCATAAAGAAATTACCAGTATTGCACCAATTATTGATTCTTACGTGAAAAGGCACTACTCAATAATTGTTACAAGATAGAATTCTTATTCGCTTTTTTTATATTATTGATTCAATAATTCTTTGCGTTGATATTTTATATTATTGTTGTTTCAATAATTATCACTACTACGGATTTTCCATTATCCGAATCAAATAATATAAAATATCAACGCAGCAATTATTGAATCAATAATATAAAATAATTGAATAAAGAATTCATCGTAATAATTATTGAGTAGTGCCTTCTTCACGTAAGAATCAATAATTGGTGCAATACTGCAGTGCGCCATCGCAATAACGCCAGACATCGTGTTTCAACCAATTTAGTATTCCAACAAATTGTTAATTCTGAACCACTACGCCATTATTTATAAATAACTTATACTTGCTGCTTTTCTTCATCCAATCGCTTTCGTTATGGGGCCCACAAAAGATCGCGCCATCGCATTTAATATTCCCGACAAAGAAGAATATTCCATTTAGCAAATGAATATTCCCGACAACAATGAATATTTTATAACCACCGCTTATTTAAAATATTTGCATATTTTACCCATAACTAACCACATTAATCAAATCAACCCTTACTATTTCAAATGATAAATAGAGGAAACTAAATTTCATTTATTAATAATTTGGGGTCTTACAATCTCCTCCTTATGAAATTTCGCCCTCGAAATTGGCGACGTATTCACACAGTGTTTCAAAAGATGAGGATACCTCGCTTTCATTTTCGTTTCCAACTCCCGTGTCATTTCCTCAATAACATGGTTTCTCCACAAAACTTTAACTTGTGGTATGACCGCTTTCATGCGTAGGGACATGCTCTTTCCTATCCAAGATCGACAGTACCTCCTCGACGTTAAATCTTCTCGCTATCTCGTCTGGTTCTAACTCAATAATGTGGTTCGGGTCCTTCACATATTTACGAAGCACAGATATGTGAAAAACGTTATGAACACGAGACATGCTTGGAGGTAACGCGAGTCTATAGGCCACATTTTCTACTCGTTCAAGAATTTGAAATGGACCAATAAATCGTGGATTGAGCTTTCCTCTCTTCCCAAATCTTGTAACTCCCTTCCATGGAGCCACACGCAACAATACATGATCCCCAATACTAAATTCCACGTCCTTTCGATGAAGATCAACATAACTCTTTTGTCGATCTTGTGCCATTTGTATACGTTGTCGAATCGTTTGGATATTTTCCGTAGTCATACGTACCAACTCGGGTCCCAACAATGTTGCTTCACCTACCTCATCCCAACATATTGGAGATCGACACTTTCGTCCATACAATGCTTCGAATGGAGCCACACCTATACTTTCCTGATAACTGTTGTTATAGAAGAATTCCACCAATGGTAAATACTTATCCCAACTGCCTTTGAAGTCTAGGACACAGAGTCTTAATAGATCTTTAAGAGTTTGAATAGTCCTCTCTGATTGTCCATCCGTTTGAGGATGGTATGCCGAACTAAATCGTAAATTCGTCCCCATAGCTTTTTGCAAGCTAACCCAAAATCTTGAAGTGAATCTTGGGTCACGATCTGAAACTATGGATACTGGCATGCCATGCAACCTCGCAATCTCATTCATGTACATACTAGCAAGACGTTCAAGGGAATAAGTATCCCGTATCGGCAAGAAATGGACAGACTTGGTTAATATATCAACAATAACCCAAATCTCATTTATACCTTGAGAAACCGTGGGAAGACCCGTAACGAAATCCATGGTAATGTGTTCCCACTTTCATTTCGGAATCTCAAGTGGTTGCAATGGACCCTTTGGTACTTGATGCTCCGCCTTTACACGTTGACAAGTTAAACACATCAAGATAAACTTTGCAATCTCTCTCTTCATATTGTTCCACCAAAATGTATGTCGAAGATCACGATACATTTTGGTACTTCCAGGATGGATTGCAAATGGTGTATTGTGTGCCTCCATCATGATCTTGTACTTCAAATCAAAATCATTAGGAACACAAAGTCTGGAATGGACTCGAAGTATTCCTTCTTCATCGATTCTTGCTTCTGGAATAGCACCTTCTTGCACTTTCTTCTTCATACGCATCACTCCGGTTCATGGGTTTGCTTGAAGCAACTTTAACTTTTAGATTAAAGTCGGTTCTATGTGTATATTTGACATCATCGCACTCGCTCCTCGCATATGATCTTCTACTCAACAGCGATACCAATACTACCACGTTTGTTTTTCCAGGATGGTATTGAATAGTGTGGTCGTAATCTTTCGAAGAGCTCGAGCCAACATCGTTGCCGCATCTTCGAGTTCTTTTGTGAAGAAATATTTGAGGCTTTTATGGTCCGAATATATCTCCACTTTCTCCCCATATAGATAGTGCCTCCGGATCTTTAAGCAAAAAAACGATTCTTTGTCAACTCTAGATCATGAGTAGGATAATTCCTCTCATATTCTTTAAGTTGTCATGAGGCATAGGCTATGACTTTCCACGCGTTGCATGAGAACACACCCTAACCCTTTGCTCGAAGCATCGTTGTAGATAACAAATCCATTCGAACCGGATGGTATTGTTAAAATAGGTGCCGAAATGAGTCTCTCTTGAGATCTTGGAAACTCTTCTCGCATTCCTCGCTCCATACGAATTTTGTATCTTTTACGAATTTGAGTTAATCGGGGTAGCGATTCGAGAAAACCCTTCCACGAATCTCCGATAATAACCAGCTAAGCCCAAAAAGCTACGTACTTCGGTCACCGTCTTTGGTTGTTCCCAACTTTGTATTGCTTCAATCTTCGCCGGGTCAACAGACACTCCATGTTTTGACACCATGTGCCCAAGGAATGCTACTTCCTCAAGCCAGAACTCGCATTTCTTCAGCTTGGCATATAGCTTGTTATCACGAAGCCTTTGCAGTACCAGTTTCAAATGGTGCTTATGATCTTCACGGCTTTTGGAATAGATGAGGATGTCATCAATAAAGACAACAACGAACTGATCTAAATATTCCTTGAATACTCGGTTTATCATATCCATGAAAGCAGCAGGAGCATTAGTCAATCCAAAAGACCTGACTAGGAATTCATAATGCCCGTACCGAGTTCTGAAAGTAGTCTTTGGAATATCCTCAGTTCTAACCTTCAGCTGATGATATCCAGAACGAAGATCGATCTTTGAAAAGAATTGTGCTCCTTGCAACTAGTCAAACAGGTCATCAATACGAGGTAGCGGATACCTATTCTTGATAGTGACATGGTTTAATTCCCGATAATCGATACAAAGTCGCATACTCCCGTCTTTCTTCTTTACAAATAAAACAGGAGCACCCCAAGGAGATGTACTAGGACGAATGAAATCGATGTCCAACAACTCCTGTAGTTGGACCTTTAACTCCTAAAGTTAAATAGGAGTCATTCGATATGGGGTTTTAGAAATGGGCTTTGTACCAGGTTCATGGTCAATAAAGAATTCAACTTCACGTTCTGGGGGTAAACCGGAAAGTTCTTCAGGAAATACGTCAGGAAAGTCAATAACAACAGGAATATTATTCAAATCTGACGTGTCTTTATTCAAATCCATAACATGGGCTAAGAAATCTTGACATCCATTTTTCAATAAACGAATAGCTTTATGACTTGATATGACAGTGATTGATTTTAATGGTTTAGTTGCTTGAATTCGCACAATAGGTTGATTAAGAATATGAAAACTAACAACCTTACGAAAACAATCAATTTTGGCATGATGAGTAGTTAACCAATCAATCCCTAAAATCACATCAAAAGGAAGTATCTTTAAAGAGATAAGGTCAACAGGTAATGTGATGGTGCCAACTTGGATCAAACAAGATTTATAAACAGTGGATGTGATGAAAGTTTCTCCTAACGGAGTTCCACAGAATAGGTCAAGTTCTAATTTCTCCGGAGTCAAGTTTAAACGTTGAGCACAAGCAGGAGAGATAAATGAATGGGTAGCATCGGTATCAAGTAATGTATAAACTTCGCATGAATTTATGATTAGCTTACCGTGATCACCTCGTTTGGGTTCTCGATGTTGACGATCCACGATAAACGCTTCTTCCAAGAACCGTTGACTTTGACTTTTTCGGGACGATCTTTTGAGTCACCATCCCCGCTAGACTTGGTTTCGCTACAGTGCAATCTCGAGCGATATGTCTTTCATTTCCACAATTATAACATACCTTGAAGTGTTATGGACAGTTTGGGCTGATATGTCCCTCTTTTCCACATTTATAGCATATGACCGGTGGTCATTCTCCTCCTTTGGAACTAGTTGCTACTGGTGTTGACGTCTTCACATTGTCATTGTTGAATCTCCTCTTTTTAAAATCTCCCCCCGAGTCGCTTCTTCTATTTTCATGGCCACGATTACCACCAGAGTGGTTACCGCTTTTGTCTGAATGTTTTCCTCCCCGCTGGTTTTCATTGCTCCGATGATCGCCGCCACCCAGATGACTCGGTTGCGGTCCCTTGGTTGAAACGTACTTTCATTATCTCGCTATAATAATTGAGCCACATTGACAACATCCAATATAAAGAAAATTTATGAGAGATAAGATATTATTAGAATCTCGAGTTTTAAACCTCTCGAAACATCCTCGTCATTCGTTCCTCATTCTCTACCAAATGAGGTGCAAACCTGGATAACTCTGCGAACTTCGCCTCGTATTGGGACACCGTCATGTTGTTTTGTTCAAGTCTAATAAACTCTACCTCCTTCATATGGCGAATACTTTCAGGAAAGTATTTTTCGTTGAAAAGTTTCTGAAACGTTTCCCAAGACATCTTGAGTGCAAAGAAGTCGGGTACGCTTCTGAGACTCCCACCGATGTCGCCTCACCACGGAACATAAAGGTGGCGAATGGAACCTTTTGTTCCTCCATGCATCCCAAGACATCGAATATCTTGGTAATTTGCTTGACCCATGTTTCTGCCATAATCGGATCCGCTTTCCCTTAAATTACGGTGGTCCCAACTCTTTGAGCGATTGTCAGTGACAAGCGGCGTTGCTATCATTTCCACCGTATTCTCGTATACACCAGTCTCCCAAATCGGTTTTGCATGAACTGCAAAAAGCTCCTAAACATCCCGTCGTTCATCGTCTGCTCAGTGGTGTTGTTTACAGGAGGAATATTGCCTTCCTGTTGCACGTTCCCCTGGGTAGTGATTAAAGGTGTTTTCACGGTCTCATTAACTCCACCGTTAATATTCTCAGCCGCCATTCTTAAATACTGCCATAAAACAAGGGTTAATTAAACAAATTAACATATCACATATTAACCATATACTTCAATTGACCGACAAATAAGCTTAGGTATGACATACTAGCGAAGGATTACTCGTCTCTTCCCTCCTACTACTATTCCCCAATCTCCGCCAGAGACCATATCCCTAAGCTCTGATACCAACTGTGACGCCCCCAAAATAGGTATACAACACTCATTCTGAGTCGTCAAAATACATGGTACAGAAACAACTACAACTTTATTAATACAACATAAAAACTGTGAGTTTAAATACAAATATTGTCATCTAGACAATATCCACACTCAAATAAGTCCTCATTTCAATTATTGATACATTATTTTACAAAAATGGTGAGGACTACTAAAACGACTTCTAGAACCATCATTCCACACCCCGACTAGTACTCACTACATTCTCGCCTCCTGAGAAGAAAAATGAAACAACAAGGAAAAGGGTGAGCTCAACTAGCTCAGTAAAGAATATTATGACTAAGATAATATAAAAAAAATTATCGTTAGTCTTCAACAGGGAAAAATCTAATAGAATACAATAGACAACAAGTTTTAAATCAATCTTCGCAGCGGAATTAATAATTCATTAGAAGAGTTAAGTAGAGAATGCAAACTACTATCTTCTATATATGAATTTAAAAGTTCATCGTCTATTTTTTATCCCTGTAACATCAATTAATATATATCTGGAATCAAATATTCATCTTTGCACTACAGGCCAAAGATATTCATCAGTTGGTCATGTTCATCTAAACACCTGTTCATCTTTGCACTACGGGCCAAAGATATTCATCAGAAATCATTCATCTTTGCACTACAGGCCAAAGATATTCAGTTATATCATCATTTAGAACTGAGGATGATGAAAATATTTTAAAGAAAACGAATCCAGTGAAACAAAAGAACAAATATTAAAGATTCGTACTTTAAATAATCCAAGTTCAAAAATACTTCATAAATAACCAGAGTGGAGTAAAATTCAAGAATGATCAAAACATGGATACAATCAAAGCTAGTATCCAGAATAGATATTTTGGACAAAAAGAAGAAAATTTTATTTTTCGGTAAATAGTGTAAATATTTGTGAATAGTCTTAGTATACGTGAATAGTAATTAGACACTAAAAGATAGAAATTTCACAAAAAGATCATCATGCTTCGTGAATAGTACTCGTGAATAGTAACTTCGTGAATAAGAACTCATGAATAAGTAACTCATGAATAAGTAACCCGACATGAAAAAGTTCCAAATTTGATAAAAAGTTCCAACCAATATTTCGGCATAATGATATTGAAAAATAATATCATTTTTAAAAAAATAATATCTCTTACCTCGTAAAGACAGTACTTCTAGTTGAAACACCGGATATAAGCTATGACTTGAACTTACACCGTATAACAACACTCAAAGTATTAAAATACTCACAAGAATACGCTCGATATATAGATAGAGAAAGAGAGAGAAATCTGTAGTTTCTGGTGTGATTTTCAATTCTAACCTAAGCACCCTATTTATAGGAAAATGCTTAGAACACCGAAATAGAAAATTTAATATAATATTAATATATTATATATAAATTCCTACGCACACATTCTAAGATCTGAACTTAGCCATCTTGAACATGCTAATGATGCCAACCAAGTATAAAAAACATTTTTATTATTTAAAATAATTAAAACTTCCAAAAAATAATATTCAGGAATTTCGGAACTTCAATAATTCATAATAAATAGCCCTTTTATCAGAAAATTTGAATCTCGCGAATTTTTATAGGAAATTTAATTCTCTACAACTTTGCAGAAGAAAGTTTTTCCAAATTCCAAACAAAAATTGACCGAAATCCATATACGGACGATTTTACAGGCTATAATCAAATTTCAATCAAGAAATGGGTCCACCAACATGTTTAACATGTTTTAAACAACTTTTGCAACAAAAATATTCTTCCTCCTCATATACTCATATATCCCACATTCATTGTAAAAATATCATCGTTATTATATAATATAATAAAATATTATTTTATCAGAAAAGATAAAATATCAATTTTTAACAATTGTCACTTTAAAAATTTTCTCCATCTATATCCACATAAAATCAATATTTTCCTCATCATATAAATAAATAAATAATTATTCACAAATAATATTATAGAATCACAAAGATTGGTAACTGTGTCATTCTCTAGGAAAGAGGGGCTTTCAATAAGAATTTCTCCTTCTTGCAAGCCTATGATTAGGTGACCAAACCTCTCCTTAGATGAACTTTCTAGACATTGCCAATAATGTTTTCTAATAATATTATTCAGATAATATGAATTATTGCTTCGATAATGGAAAATCTTGCAGTAGTGACAATTATTGAAACAACAAGAATATAAAATATCAACGCATCAATTATTGAATCAATAATATAAAATATCTTGAGCGAAAGAATTTCTGTGTAACAATTATTGAGTAAAAGGCTTCTTCACGTAAGAATCAAAATTGGTGCAATCTGCGTGTCTTCTTGTGCAACAACGTGTATTACATCGCGTGTTTTAACCACGGGTATTCCAACAAAGGTTAATTGTAACCACTACGCCCGTTATTTATAAACAACTTATACTTGTCGTTTTCTTCATCCAATCACTTTTTAGTTATGGGGCCCATAAAAGATCGCTACCGGTAAATGCATTTAATATTCCCCGACAACAAGAATATTCCACGACCAAACGAATATTCCCCGACAATAATGAATATTTTATAACCACCTGCTTATTTAAAATATTTACGTATTTTACCCATAACTAACCACATTAATCAAATCAACCCTTACTATTTCAAAATTGACAGTCCTTCACCTTATGTTCCTTTGATCCGCACAGAAAACACCCATTAATAGTTCTAGGATTGGGGCAGTTGGGAGAGATATGGCCCTCCTGCCCACACTTAAAACATGATAATTTACCTTTCAGACATTCTCCCAAATGGTTCTTTCCATAGTTCCCACATTGTACCAGCTGCTTCTTCTGTGTACCTTCCTACTTCACCTGCATACCCCCAAAGTTGTTTCAATTCCTCTTTTCACTCCTATTCCAATTGTTTGTTTCCACCTTCCCAGCTCCCTCAACTTTACCCTTGTTCTTTCTTTCTTTGTTGTAGAGGCTCATGGCCTCACTCCCCTCCTAAGCAATAATAGCTTTCTCCATGAGTGCTGCAAATGTAGGGATCTGCAACACTGCCACCTTATTGTAGAGCCAGGGTTTTAATCCCAACTCAAACCTTCTAACTTTCCTAGCCTCCGTATCAACTTGATGCGGAGCAAACCTAGCCAACTCATTAAACTTAGCGGCGTATTCTGACACCGTCATATTCTCCTGTTTTAATTCCAGAAATTTTACCTCCATCCTAGCCTACATACTAGATGAAAATTAGTTTTTGAAAAATAGAGTTTTAAACCTTTCCCAAGTAACTACACCTTCTCCTGCCCTCGCCTGATTCGCTTCCCACCAAAAATTTTCTTCACCCTTCATCATGTAGGTGGCAAAAGCGGTTTTTTGCCCCTCAGCTACCCTAGCTATAACGAATGCCTTTTTGATCTCCTTAACCCAAGTTTGGGCTTCTATAGGGTCAATTGTACCTCTAAATTCGGGCGGTCCTGCAGCTTTGAAGTCCTTGAAGTTTGCCAAGAGCTTGTCTGGCTGGTTCCCTACGACTGGTATTCCTTGTTGCATAGCCTGAGCTACCATGTTTGCAAAGTGCTGCATTGGATCTGGTTGTTGTCCCCCAGCGTTGTTGACAGATTCTTCTGCCCTTTGATTTCTAGTTTGACATCTTGGCGGTATTATCTGATTAAATAAAACATAATTTAACTTACATTCTAAACTTTATCACATAAGTTTAATATATTAAACTTGTTTCATTACTCAAACATAAGTTCATTTTCATTAAGTCGTAGTAATTTACATAACATAGCACATACTGCTATCCCTTTGTGACTACAAAAGTCGGGATTTACAACCTTGATTAATACAAAAGTTTTAGAATATTACATTACACAGACATACTAAGCATACATATTACATTAAACAGACACACACCACAGAACCTATACTACCTATTCACTACACTTTTTTCTTGACCTTGGACAACTTTTTGCCTGATGACCTCATAATCCACAATTAAAACAGACACATTACGTTGGATTGGGACAATGAGGAGAGAAATGTCCCTTTTGTCCGCAATTATAGCAAACATATTCCCCTTTTCTGCGTACACCTTCATGTTTCTTGTCACAATTTGCACACCTTTTTATTCGATTAATTTTTCCTTGGTTGTTATCAGGATTTCTTATATCACGGTCTTTCATCTTTCTTTTCCCCTTCTTGCTCGAAGTTGCACATGCTTTGTTGCTTTTAGCTCCAATTTGGTCAATTTTAATTTTAAGCTTATCTTGTTCTTCCATTGTTTCTATTAATGCTTTCTGCAGTTGGCTATTTAGTAGTTTTTCTATTTCCCACAACTTTTCCAAAGAGAAACACGGTCCGTAGATTTCGTACTTTGTTAATTGATGCTTTGACTCAACTTCAATGTCCGAATCACTATCTGTCAATTCTATCATTTTCGGATCTGGTATTACGTTTTCCACAATCACCACCTCATCGAGGTTGCCTTCACTTTGAGCCTTTATTTTAGCTATTGGCTTTGATATTGGCTCCTTCTTTACGATCCGAGGGTATCCTAATCCTTTTTCACCTGACATCTCCACACATAAATTATCCTGATTAGTATGTAATATATACACATAACAAACAATAATGTTGTATAGGTTATCTTTTATTTTATTTGTCGATGAATTTATTCAATTCATCTATTTTTAAACTGTATATGAGTTATTTATATTTTTAATGTTTCCCTCTATTCTAAGGTTATAGCCTAAGGTCTATCCCACCTAAGATTTTTAACCCTAAGCTCTGATACCATGTTGTGACGCCCCCAAATTCAGGTACTTGAAACCCAAACTCAGTGCTTCACGATACCATTTCTATGAGCGGAATAATACTAATAATAATAACAATAATATAGATTCTCAAATTTAATTTACATATTATCAGAGTTTTCAATCTCAAGTACGAAACCTTTAAACATTCGTTACATTACATGATAATTAATATATATCATCATTATCCTAATAAAATCTAGTTATTACAAAAGATAGCATTATCTTTCATTTAGTGACCTTCCCTTTCCCTTTGTTCTTGGCAGAGCCTTCAGGTTGTTCATACTTAGCTGAAAACATTTAAATTAAGCAAGGATGAGCATTTGAGTGCCCAGCAAGTAATAGCAACAATAACAATTAGTTGAACGAATTAAATGTTTTCTTTGAATGATACTTCTACAACGAATCAACAGTTGTGAAGTAAGATGAACCAATAATAAACAACATATCATTTCGATTTCAAAATTTTGAAACTACGTATTGACTATAAATGAGGATCATTTGACAGACTATGAATATTGTTTTCTATTTTCGAAAAGGTTAAACAGAACTTCATCTGTAAACCGTAATAACTTACGGGCACAGGGGGTGATCAGCTCGTTATGCCCTGTATTAATCAATACTACATTATAGGACGATGTTTTTGTCCTGCATTTTCGCCTTAGGCGCATAAAAGTTTCCCATATTTGGGATGTTCATACCAATCTAGAATCCAAACCGAAACAATTCAGTTGGATAACAATAAAGTTCTTATCTTGTTCAACAATAATTTTAAGTTGGTGTCTAGCCAGATCAAATAGCTTAGACGGCTTTTAATTCAACTTGTACATACTGGACACTGATAAGTATGTATCAACATGTGATAAAATATAATGATTATCCAAGTGAGGACACTTGTATAACCAAGTTTAGAAATTAACGAACAGAATTTATTTCTTGATCTACAATAACAGAATTAAGGAACTTGTAAAACTGATTATAATTTAATAACTTACTTATACAGAATCATTGCATAAGTACATACAAAGGTTGAAATATTTGAACAATTAAAAAGAATAGTTCGGATATTATCTTACGCATGTTCATTGCATAAAGTAAATGCAAAGGGTTAGATATTTGTCTTGGCTGCTGCTTACACAACTTAGATTTATCTTTTATATCAAGCCCTATAATTAAATAGATCATTCATTTGATTATAATAACATATCATATCATATTGTATTGCTATTTGCAGTCAACACATAACCTAATCACATTGTCATGTAAATTTAACAACCATTGAATCACAAATAAACATTTATCAAGTCAATTTATTTAAGTCCAATTCAATTTCTGAAATATGTCGGTGTACTGACAACTTTATCGGGTATTTATCGAGTCTAAGACAGTATTATGTAACTCAATATCTGTAAGTAGCAGTCATATTATTTTTAAATGACTTATAATAATTTTAAAACATTTATTATAATTTATCATGAATTTTCAAACATCAGAATCATTATTAAATGATTTAAATATTAAACAATTCTATTATCATTAATATTTAATTAATATTAAACTATTAATGAAATTATTTCCAAAATGACAAAGTTATTTATAATAACTCAAAATACTTTTAAAGTATTAATATTATCCTTAAATGATTTTTAAAACATTTAAAATCATTTTAAATAATTATCTTTAATATTTAAATATTAATGTATTATTTATCAAAATATTAAAAGTCATTAATTATAACTTAATAATATTTTTAATTAATTTATATCCTTTTTAAATGATTAATAAAACTATTTTTAAACTATTTATTTAATATAATTATTAAATAAATTTAATATCATTAATAATAAATTAATAATCATAATATTAAATTATTAATGAAATTATCCTTTAAATATTAAAAGTTATATTTTATAACTTAAAATTTCTTTAAACACTTTATTTTCATTTAAAATAATTATTATAATATTAAAATAATTTTTAAACTAATTTATTTAATATAATTATTAAATAACTTTAATATCATTAATAATAATTAATTAATGAAATTTACCTTTAAATATTAAAAGTTATATTTTATAACTTAAAATATTTTTAAACTATTTATTTTCATTTAAAATAATTTTTATAATATTAAAATAATTTTTAATTAATTTATTTAATTTAATTGTTAAATAAATTTAATATCATTAATATTAAATAATTAATAAAATTTACTTTCAAATATTAAAAGTTATATTTTATAACTTAAAATATTTTTAAATAACTTATTATCATTTAAAATAATTTTAATATAATAAAATCATTTTTAATTAATTTATTTAATGCATTTAATAAATAAATTAATTACCAATAATATTTAAATAAATACTAATATATGTGAAAAATATTTCAAATTATTAAAAGTTAAATTTTTATAACTTAAAATAATTTTTGTAATTTTCGGAATTAAATTTCTATTTTTAAATGATTTTTGAAAATTTAATTAATTAAAATTAATAAAATTGTCGCTATAGGCTTTTAGCGACAGACAATGTAGTCTATGGTGTTCTTGAGTCTTCAAGAACATTCATAGTCAGCTTCGAGATAGCTACTTTGACCATTAATAATGAGTTGTGTAATGTGTTTCTGTGAATGGTTTTGGTCTGATTGTGTAGTACAAATTCAACACTATAAGACCCAACAATAATCATGGCCAACAAGCATGAAACAAACGAGAGATCTGGGGCCTAGAACAAGCTGTCAGAGCTATTCTTCATTTTCTGGGTTACCCAGGAATGAAGAACAGTTCGACTGACTAGTTTTGGGCTTCCACAACTTGCTAATCTTGTAATTCTTTTGTGCTTTAAATGTTGCATTGTCTAGCCAACATATCAAGGACGAGATCCATCACAAAACATAAACAATACAACAACAGAATCACAAGATCCATCTTTGGTCAAACCACGCCGAGATCACGTTTCTGAGTTTTCGGGTTACCCGAAACTCGGCCAGATGATCATCGCGCCTCTTTGACCGACCACTTACTTCCATTAATTTGATGTTTAGGAGATTTTAAGGCATACATATGCAGTCAAAATACTAAACTATAAACTAGATACAACAACATACACAGATCAACCAACACAAGAAAGATCCGAGAGCTTGAATATGTTGTCGAGAACTTCTAAAGGCGGTTTACGGGTTACCCGAAATGCCCGATCATAATTCGAGAAGCGTGGTTTAACCACGATTATCTTACAACTTAAGTCGGATCTAAGCATGATTTCAACTCCAGATTAAAGACCATACTACATGCTATAAATACAAACTTTCAAACCACGAAAACAGTACACAGAATGAAATCTATAGGGTCTGACATTCATTGTCAGACCACTTTTTAAAGATTTTCCAGATTATGAAAAACTTCAAATCTGAGCCTCTAGATGTTATGGATTCAACATCTAGCAACCCAGATCATCATTAGACACTATAACCAACATGTTTTAACAAAAATTTCAAACATCAAACAACGAGAAAATTTAGATGAGAAATCAAATTTAGGTTTTATACCTTCTATGATTAATTTCTGATTCTGGCTTTTGATTTGGTTAGGGGATTTAGTGGGGCTGATCTTAGGGACTGGAAAGCTTAATAATTTTGTGGGTTTGGGTTGAGAGAAAAGGTTTGAGTGTTTGAGCTAAAAATGGCTAACAAAATGCAAGCTTTTCTCTCTCAATATATATATAGAGAATACAAGATGCATGAATTGGCTGATATACAAGGCTTGTTGCTGTCAATTATGAGCATGTGGGGTTGGTATGAGTTAGTCACCAACTCACCTAAATGTCAAAACCTATTAGTTAGCCAAAATAATGCAACTAGGGGCAATTTGGTCATTGGCCATATGAATTTAATGGCAATTATGTAATCCTTGCAAACCCTTAGGGTTTAACCCTAAGGGTTAGCACAAAAAGAATTTCTAAAATCATAATTAGGGTTTAGAATAAAATAAAAATAATGTTAGTTTCTAATTTTTGCAAATTAGTATTTCTTAATCGAGTTTAATTTTTCTAATTACATATACAGGAACATTAGGGTTTAAAATTAAATAAACATAATTAACCTTGCTAATTTAGCAATTAAGGTTTACAATTAGTAATTAGGGCTACTAATTTAGAAATTAGGTTTACTAATTTTAGAATTAGGGTTTCTAGTTAATTAGGGTTTTCAAAATTTATTAGGGTTTTCCTAATTAACAATTATAATTCTAATACTTGTAAATTAATCACCTTATCACGATTACAACCAATCTCGAACTCTAATTTGAGTTTCAAATTAGGGTTTCTCATTTCCAAAATTAGGGTTTTATAATTAGGGTTTTCTAAAGATTAATTAGGGTTTCTAGATTTTAATTAGGGTTTACCTAATTAATAAAATCATTATATAATACACATCAGAAATCATATAACACGGTTATATAACAGTATTTGAATTTCTCGTTTAAATTTAAAAATAGGGTTAAACAAATTAGTGTTATGGTTTCGAGTCAATAATTAGGGGTTTGTCATATAACGCCATAATTGACCAACCATTATCGGTCCATGTATACAGTACATATTTATAGCACTGAAAAATCAAAAAATATAATTAATATTATATTATTATTCATTTCTTATTCCAAAACCGAAATTAGGGATTTGGATTCCATATCCGATTTACATTGTATAAATGACTTTATTAATTAAGTTAAAATATTTAACTTAATAATCCGAAGCTAAAATTCATATAAATAAATTATAATTATAATAACTACAATAACCATTCCTTATATTATTGAAATAATATAATATCATATTTCCTTTGAAAAATAAATAATAAAAATATTTCTACAATAAAATTAATTATAAAAAAATATAATTTATAATGATCATTAATTCTAAAATAAAATTATTTGTAAATATTCATGTAATAAATATATTTTTATTTGCCACATAAATACATATACACATTATGTTGTACAAATCCTCATCCTAAAAAAAAAAAATTATACGCAAAATTTCTATTTTATTTATATAGAAAATATCGGGTTATTACATGTACTGTCATATCTTTCCCTGAAATATTATATAATATGATTAGAGGAATAATATGGTCATCATCAAAACATGGAGTATGACATAAGTCAACATTCTCCCTCTTTTTGATGATGACAACAAAATAATTATGACTCCCCCTAAATCCATGCATATCAAGAGAGTTACGACTCCCCCTCAATTTATGCATATCCTTACTATTTAGAATTAACTGTTGAGTGTTGAATAACCCTGCATTTTACTAGTTAGTCCACAACATGTTAAGCAAAAGGGATATAATGAACTTGTAAGTCATCCAACAAACATTTAAAACCATTAAACTGTCATCCAACAAAACATTTAAACCATAGTCTTTTAAATCAGGAGGTATTATGCATGGAAAGTAAAGAAGTAAAGAACTTAAAAGATTGTCTTGTAATCAAGCAAGTCATAAGTCATCTCCCTTGTTGGCATCCATCAAAAAGAGGTGTCCAAAAAGCCAAAAGGGGAATTGTGGAGCTAGGCCTTTAATCATCCGCCTCCTCAATATGAACGTGATTGGCTTTGCGGGCAGTGAAATAAGGATGGTGAAGCTTACGGTGTTCAATCTCTTCCAAGGACAGCGTGTTTGCAAATCGGGGAGGACAAGCAATGAAGGTAGGAGGTGGTAACGGCAATTCCAGGAAGTCGCCTTGGTATTCGACCATCCAATTGTACTGTGGCCATTCAGGTATACGAGATTAGACTTGGTCTACTTGCAGTTCTTCACTGAGATCATTCATGCAGCGCTCGGTAAAGCGACTGAGAGCCCCAATCTGATGGATGATGAATTTAAGTTCAGTGCTCAATTGACAGGCATTACGGTTCATTTTCCTCTGCAGGGCTTCTACCAGAGCCTGAGTGTGCAACTCAAATCCTGCTTGGAGGTCAATGAACTCATCTTCCAAATTGCAAAAAATAGAATGAAGATCATTATGCCGAATAGGGAGTTTGACTTTTTCAAGCACAAAAAGAAAAAGTTGGATATCTTTAACATCAGCAATGATTGTGGCTTGAGTGTTCGCGATGGTATGAAGAAGATTGAGAATCTCAGGGGAGGGGGTAGTGAAGTAGGAGGTGTGGGATTTGGAACATTGGGAATTTTGGGGATAACTCGTATGAACTTACCTTTTAGCAGTGTGATATGAGCACCCTTGAGGTAGTTAGAGTCGATGGAATCAGTTATGTGGATGGAGCCCTCAGTGTCGAGTGGAATTTAAAAGTAAGTAAATAATTTTGTGAGGAATTAGCGGCTGTAAGGCAAGCCCTTTTTGGAATGTTTGATACAGTTAACCATGTGTTTGAGCATCATGAGGGAAAAATTGAATGGTTTGCCTGCCATTATCAAGGCCACCAAAACCAAATCTTGGTAAGAGAAGTCAGCCCCACCACCGAGTCGGGGAAGAAGATTGTACCTTAGCAATTTGTGAAGGACTATTGCAATAGGAGATACTTCAGTGATTTTAGGAAGGGTGACTGTGGACACGGTTGGGTCATCCATGACAGTGCGAAGCTGGACAATAAGAGACAATGGAGTATAAACTGGTCCCTTAAGTGTAAAAGGACAGTCTCCTGTATATGGTATTGAGAGCATGCTCCGTAAATCCAGAGCAGTAAAAAACAGAGATTTGCCTTTAACGAATGACGTATAACAGTCCCCATTGTTTTCAAGATTTGTATAAAATTGTTGGACTTATTTTGGATACGCCACAGAGGGCGGTGCACTGAAGGAAGCTAAACCACATGACTCAAGGAGGTTTTGAAGAGGCGAGTTTTGGTAGTAAAATATGTCAAGTGATTTTTCATAAACAAAAGATTTGTGACATATAAAGGACTTGAAACGAAGTTCGAAGTTGTGACCCTAAAAAAATCATCAGGAACGTCATGCAAGGAAACAGATAGAGGGTTTACCATCATTGGAGGAGAGATGGGTGAGGATTCTTTGACTGTTAGCCGTTTAATGACCATCGATGTCCCAATCGGTGGAGGAGAGGGTAAGCTTACTTCAGATTCGGCAGGGGAGGAGTCGCCGGAGATGGTTGTGACCGAAGGTTGCTTCCTTTTCAATCGTCAAGTAACAGAAGGATGAGGAGGTGGAGAGGGTAGCGATACGTCGTCGCCAGATTCATCGCGGATTTATCTAAATCGTCGGGTTTTCATCTTCACGGACGGTGTTTGAGAAAGGTGTAGGATCTCAGAGACGATTGGGTATTGAGAAGACAGAGTAGAGGGTTGGAAGAGTAAAGTGAATTCTGTCTTTTCAATGTTGTGTGGTACCGAGATATGGAAAGGCGTGGCGCCGTGTTTGGGAAGGGAACTCTTGAGCACATTTAATGGGCGTAATTATGGTAATAAGATACGCAGTGTCTATCGAGTTTCCTTAAAGCATGCAGACCATATCTATATCATTCTCATCCCATGTTCTCTTCTTAGAGTACAAAAACGTTCTTCCCCCAGAGGTTTTGTAAATATATCTGCTAATTGGTGCTCAGTGGGGATAAAAATTAATGTAATTAGTCCTTTGGACACATTGTCTCAAAGAAAATGATGTCTTACTTCTATGTGTTTCTTGCGATAGTGTAAAACTGGATTTTTAAAGATGTTAATTGTGCTTGTATTATCACAGTATATAGGCACATTTTCACACATAATATCAAAATCACACAGCGTTTGACGCATCCACAAAATTTGGGAATATTCACCCTCAATGGTAGATAGGGCAACTGAAGTTTGCTTCTTAGTATGCCATGAGACAAGACTTTGTCCCAAAAATGTACACAAACTGCTTGTGTTTTTTCTATCTATTTGACAGCCTGCATAGTCAGCATCTAAGTAACCCATTAGATCAAAATTGTCACATTTTGGGTAAAATAATCCTAAATTTGTAGTACCACTCAAATATTTAAATATTCGTTTAACAGCTTGTAAGTGTGATTCTTTGGGTTTGGCTTGAAAACGAGCACATATACAAACACTGTACATTATATCAGGTCTAGACGCAATTAGATAAAGTAATGATCCAATCATACCTCTATATTTTGTTACTTCTACATCCATACCTTTTTCATCTGCTGTGAGTTTTATGGATGTACTCATTGGTGTGGTTTTTGAATTTACGTTGTCAAAATCGAATCTCTTGAGTAGTTCTTTTGTATACTTGGTTTGATGAATGAAGATGCCTTCCTGATTTTGTTTGATTTGAAGGCCCAGAAAATAATTGAGTTCTCCCATTAAGCTCATGTCAAACTCCTTGTGTATGCATTTGGAGAACCACTCACAAAGAGAATTATTAGTAGCACCAAATATTATATCGTCTACATATATTTGCACAATAATGATATCTTTATTTTGGCGTTTAATAAATAGTGTAGAGTCGATTTTACCTCTTATAAAGCCATTTGATAGGAGGTATTTACTTAATCTCTCATACCAAGCTCTTAGAGCTTGTTTGAGCCCATATAGTGCCTTCTTTAGTTTGTATACGTAATGTGGTAATTTGTCATGCTCGAATCCAGGAGGCTGGTTTACGTATACTTCTTCGTTTATATATCCGTTGAGGAAGGCGCTTTTGACGTCCATTTGGTGTAGTTTGAATTTTCTGAAACAGGCAAATGCCAATAATATTCGAATGGATTCCAAACGAGCTACCTGGGAAAATGTTTCTTCATAGTCTATTCCTTCTTGCTGATTATACCCTTGAGCTACTAATCTATCTTTGTTTTCGGTGATTGTTCGAACTCGTCAAGTTTGTTTTGAATACCCATTTAGTTCCAATAATGGATACATCTTTCGGAGGAGGCATCAATTCCCACACTTGACATCTTTCAAATTGTTATAGCTCTTCTTGCATTGCTAGTAGCCAATTTTCATCAAGTATGACTTCTTTGGCGTTCTTTGGTTCAATCTGGGATAGAAATGCTGAGAAAGCACACATATTTTGTGCTTTTCTTCTTGTAATAACTTTGTCATTTATGTTTCCAATGATGTTCTCAGGAGGATGGTTTTTGATGTATCTTGGTGATTTTGGAAGTTGAATATCATGTATTACTTCTTCAGTAGTTTCTGAATCGTGGTCTTGTTGTTCATCCATTTCAGCTTGCTGGATATGTTCCTGATTTTCGTACTCAGCTTGCTGGATAGAGTCTTGATCATGTGTTCTTCTAATCCATCTTGCTGGATTGGTTCCATGGTCTTACTGTTTTGCTTTATGTGGTAAGTTGGATTTGCAGCAATCTCTAAATTTCCTGCATCTTCCTCTCTTTCTTTTGGAATATCATGGTTAGATTCATTAAATTTGATATGTATAGATTCTTCGATACACATCTTTTGCACATTATAAATGCGATATGCTCTACTATTTTTTGAGTAACCAATGAATATTCCCTCATATGATCTAGCATCAAACTTACCCAAGTTCCCACTTGTGTCAAGAATAAAACATTTAGATCCAAATACTTTGAAATAGCTTATATTAGGAAGTCGATTATTTAATAATTCAGATGATATTTTCAAAATAATTGGACGGATTAACACTCTATTTAGTACATAACATTATGTGTTTACAGCTTCAGCCCAAAATTTCTTTGGAAGTTTACTTTCTTGAATTAGAGTTCTAGCTGTTTCTTATAATGTACGATTTTTCCTTTCTACCACTCCATTTTGTTGGGGAGTTCTAGGTGCTGAGAATTCATGAGTAATTCATTTTTGATTGAAAAATATAATAAAATCTTTTTGAAATTCAGTACCATGATCACTTCTGATTTTTATAAGATTAAGATTATATTTTGTCTCCAAATTTCTAACTAGTTTTTCAAATTCTTTAAATGCCTCATCTTTTGTTCTAAGAAATAGTACCCATGTATATCTAGAAAAATCATCGACTATCACAAATGCGTAAAATTTTCCATTTAGACTTGCATGCCTTTCAGGTCCAAATAAATCGAGATGGAATAATTGTAAGGGATAAGAAGTTGATATCATGTTCTTGGATGTGAATGATGTTCTTACTTGTTTTCCAAGTTGACAAGGCTCGCATATACCTTTCTTCTCGAAATTCATTTTGGGTAATCCTCTCACTAGGTTCTTTGATGACAACTTTTTGATTAGGTCCATATGAACATGTCCCATCCTTCGATGCCATAGATTTGCTTCATCTTGAATAGTTGCAAGACATAATTCTTCCTCTTGTTGCTCAAAATTAAGAGTATATATATTTCCTTTTCTTTAGGAAACTAAAGCAGCATTGTTAGTACCATGTAAAATTGTACATTTATCTTTTTCAAAATTTACTTGATGTCCATTATCCATTAATTGACTAACACTGATAAGATTGAATTCTAGACCGTTAACAAGATGAACATTATTAATGTTAACCTTACCATTACCGATTTTACCTTTCCCGATTATTTCACATGACCGGTTATCACCGAACGTGACAGTTCCATGTTTCTTTTTGACATTTAGTTCCACGAACTTAGATTTGTCACCTGTCATGTGGCGTGAACATCCATTGTCAAGGATCCACTTTTGAGGTGACACTTTTGCCTTGAAACATACCTGTTTAAAAAAAATACAATTTATCTTTTTAGTACCCATATCTTTTTGGGTCCATTTATGTTAGTTGAAATTAAAACTCTTTTCTTTATCCACATCGTTTTATTGTGATAGTGATTTTTCTTCTTTGAGCAATTTATCTCTAGATGACCTTTAGTACCACCACTAGTACAAAGTACTAAATAGACAATGTTTAAAAGACATGTTAATTTTTTTCCATAATATTTTTAAACAAAACGTTATACATATATATGCAAAAACGTTAACTATTTAATAGGGCATGTTTTTGATTTTAACTAGATAACGTTTTTTTTTAAAACGTTGTCTATCTAAAAAACGGAAAAAAAAACACGCAAGCTAAAATTTGAAATTAAAACAAGTTTCCTATCTCTCTCTTTTCGCTCTGCGATGTTGGTTTTATGCAGATGAGTTCCTCTCTCCTTTTTCCTTCCATTTCTCCTCCAAATCTCGCCATTTTTGAAGCTTCAGAATCGTTGAGGAGCTTTAATTCGGTTTGTTTCACGGGTTTCAAGCATGGAATTCGTGGTTTTGGTTTGAGAAATTTGGATAAATCTAGGGCTTTTATGAGCGTCTCTGATAAATCTAGGGTTCACACCACAAAACTCGCCTGACCCATATATCTGAATCTTCTGTATCTCAACTCTCAGCTAATCTTCTAGATCTCTATCTTCTGTCCAATGGCAGGTCTGTTATGGGTCATGCTTTGAGGATAACATCTAATTCAAGTCTCTCATCTCTGGAATCTGTTTCTCTTTAGAGGTTTTGTGTCCCAATTTTGAGTTGTTGGTCTGGTTTGTCGGTTGCTAGGGTCTTTTGGTTTTACAAAAGGGTGTAAATAGAATGTATATTTTGATCTTTTGCATTGTTTTTCTAATTCCCATTTTTCACTTGGTCTTGTTTCGATTTCTGCTGTGGGTGATGCAAGTTTCATGTTCAAGTATGTTTTTTCATCTCTATCTCTAGTTTTCTTGTTGTTGGCGTGGTGTTGGGGGTGGGTTATTTGTTTAACTTTGTTATTGTGATTCCATTTGTGATGATTTTCTCCCCTGATTTATGAGTGTAACCCTTTGAGATTGTTTGTGGTAGTATCATTTGCCTTTAAGTTCTGCTAATATGCTTCAAGGCTTGAGGGTATTTTCTTCTTGTTTTGTTGGACAATAGGTTGGATGCTTATATACATGATTATCTTGTGAAGAGGAAATACGGTGCTACCTCAAAGACATTTCAAGATGAAGTAGAGGTATCCACAGACCTAAACGGTGAGATAATTTGGAATATCTTAGCAAAACAGAGTTGATATATCCCCTGAAAGGTTTTCTACTCTGCATAATTTGATTGATTTATTTCTCTCCTTTGGTTTTCAGTAGTTGATGCCCCGGCTGGTTTTCTCTATGAATGGTGGTCAGTCTTTTGGGATATATTTATTGCTAGGTACATGGTGCAGGTCCCAGGTGCTGTTGTATCTTGTAAAGAGGTACGATTATGGGCATATTTGCAAATTTTACTTAATTAAATGTGTATGACGGTTTGATGTCTTGGTTTGTTTGTGTGTTCATTTAATCTCTCACATGGCATAATATAGATTCTACTTTGGCCTTTTTTGATGTGTTATTCTTTCTTGCTGCCTAGCTGCAATTTGTATACACAAATTAAGCTAAGTATCCTATTTCAACAACTCTTTTTACTTGATAGGAATATATTTTATTGCCATGCCCTGTTGCTAAAAGAATGAACACTGTGATGGACATTCCTAATCTTCTACTCATTCAAGGAATCAAATGTTGTAGATAATGTATTTGTTAGTATTTGGTGTATGGTAGAAGGAAGGTAGCGAATATGAAATTAGTCACGTAAGCTTTTTAAATTTCAACTTAGCTCATGGGCTGAGGACTTGGGCTGGTTGCATATATGTCTTTCTGATTATTATTCATTTCTACCTAGATAGCCTTGCAACTGATGTTGTATTTCTTTCCGTACAAGTGTAAGCTTATCTTGATCTAACTGTATTTTTGGTTTTTAAACTCTAATAGGCAGTTGATGCTATTGACAATGGAATCAATCAATATAATGTTGACCTACCTCCTAGGTATGTGAATAATACTAGCTTGTCTTCAAGAGTAGGGAGATTAAATCTGGACTGGGTGGACCCTGACCAATCGTCTGAAAGAGAAAATGAGGCCTTTCAACGTGCAATGATGCTGGCTAGAGGCGAATTCATGGAGGTGTAGTTTTTTCTCTGATAGTTCCTTGTATCAAGTGGTTAAGTAATTAATTTTTAAATCTTTCTCAGGTCAACTGGTAGTTCATAGGAAGCTTTTGCCTAAACATTAAATAATCACATAGGTTAACATTAGAGAGCGGACAGTGGCTTTCCTCATCTCTCAAGGTGCAGCTCCTGGAGCATTGACAGATCATTCACCCAAACAGTTGCAGAGCGAACTCCAACTCCAACTCCAATCAGTGATGGGCACTAAGGTATGGTGATAGTGAGTATGGAATGTCAGATAAGCGTGCTCTTTCAGTTCTTGCTGTCAAGACAAACAGAGCAGGACATCAAGATGAGCCAGTGCACGCTGCTGCTACGCGAATACAAAATAAATTATGTAGTTATAAAGGCAGAAAAGAATTTTTGATACTCCGGAAAATAGTTGTTAAAATTCAGGTGTGATGCAACTTTTCCCTTCTCATTGTTCATGACTCTGTATTTTATTTTTTTATTGATCTACTATAAATTTATCCTTAGCCAACATCATTAATTATCCATGTATCTTTTCAATCAGGTTGCCCTATAGTATTCCAACTCTCGGCTTAATTTTTTAAAAGGCCCATGTAAGAGGGCACAAGGTGAGGAAGAATTAACTCTCGGCTGCAAAAAGCCCCTGCTAGGGTGAAGTCCATGGTTCAGTATTCTGAGGCAAGAGATCAATACCGTAGGTTGCTGAATGTTATCTCAGAGATTCAGTAAACTAAGGTATTGGAACTTTATAACATTTAGTGGTCACTTCGAACATGCATGTTTCTAGAGAAAGTGTGCATGATTATTTGAAAGTTATCTAGTCGAGCAATGAATTTGATATAGAATTCATGAGAGTTGAATTATAATTAGATATGATAAAACATAACTCGTGGTAGCAAAGTACAGACCATGCTGCACTAGGTAGTCTGGGTTGATCAAAGAAGCTGTTTTGGCAAGACGTAAATAGTCTGCGTAGTGAATCAGCAGTACGCATTGTGCAGCACCTTTCGCTGATGCTATCTAGTTACAATAGGTGAGGTACTGGCTTCGGGTCTTGGCAGGTGAAGAATTTCTGAGACCATGATATCAAATATCCCCATGTGGGACCCTTGGGACTTATAGTTGATGGCTGGAATGTATTCACCACAATATCGGTAACCAGATGATTGTTCTACACGCGCAGTGCAATCGCCATGACCTAGATACTTGGTTTGGTTGTTTGAAATAATGTAATCATACAATCAATTGATTGACTTATTGAAATAAGAAGAAATTTGGGAGGCTAAGGATGGGTTCCATAAATCTTCAAATAAGTAGCTGCATTTGTTCCAAAGGGAATTCTTCATGGTGGTTTCATATAATGATTGCCTAAAATTTAATTCCCTGGGCACTTGGGCAGCACAAGATAGTGTCTTGGAGATTGGTAGTTTGATTTATGTTTCTGGTTGATATAGCATCTGATGCAAGAGGTTAATGAGTGCAATCTATGTTCATCTCGTGTTATTATATTCAGTTGGCAGCTCCTTTGGAAGTTTTGGGGAGGGCAGCAGTTGAGTTGTAATTGAAAAAAAAAACTCATATTGGTCTCTCTCTCTCTCTCTCTCTTTCTGAATATTCTGCTCTTTGGATAATAACTTTTATTACACTACATAACTGTTAGTCATTTTGATTTTGGGTAGGTCATCTTATCTTCGCCTTTGCATGCTAGTTAACTTTTTTGTTGATGTGTTTTTTAGTTTTTGGTTATCTAGCTTAATGTTTTCTGTTGTGTTTCAGAGCATTGCAGTTGCTGGTCCTCCCTGTTTTCTTTATAAACATAATATCATGGGCGGTATTATTTTCTCAATTCTGGAAAAGAAAAAATGCTGCCATGTTAGCCAGGTACTTTTGTATAATATTGTCGTACTAAAATTATGGTGTAACAAGGCATTTTGATTTACTTCTTGTTTATCCACATTCTTATTTTTTTCGCCAAGTATCGACATTCTTATTCTGTTTTACAGTTTATTTCATTTTTTTCTTTGTTACTTGTGTGGGTTTGAAGGTGGCAGATTAATTATTCTGTTGGACCAGACTCCAGAAGTAAGTTTCTGGAAATGGAGTGGAGTTCCTTTCAATCCCATGTGGAACTTATAAAGAAATGGGGGACTGACAGACCAAAAGAAAAAGAAGTATTACAAATGGAGGAATGGCTTGGACGTATGATGAGATTCAGAAATGATGTCATTATCTTGAGTATCATGTCTCCAGCTGCCATTTGAATTGGCTTATGCTAATCTCTACGAGGTTATAGGATAGTTTGATTTATTTTGTGGTTTATTTTGTGGATTGAAAAGTGAATTTGAGATGTATATATGGATAGTTTGGTATATATTTTGTGGATGTAGTAATTTGAAACTGTAAACGAATGTTATTATTGGGATGTATTTTGAATGGTTGATATATTTTGGCTTTAAATTTAAATGAGAATTTAGATCTTTTAACTATATATCATGGCATTAGTATATTGCAGGTGTATTGGTAATGTAGGTGAATCACAATTATTTTTTTTCTTTTCTTTTTTTATCTACAATATTTTAAAAATATTGTGGAATCATACTTTTTACAATATTTTTAGCCAGAAAACGTTGTGGAATCATACTTTTTACAAACTTTTTCAAGCATCTGCTAATTTATGGAAAACAAATCTATAACGTTTTTTTCTTAAAAAACGTTGTCTAATGTGCTTAACTACAACGTTTTAAAAACGTTGTGTAAGGGTGTCAAATAGATGACACCTTTAACCACGACGTTTTACTGAATGAAACCACAACGTTTTTTCTGCATTGTCTATTTACTGTTTTGTAGTAGTGCACAATTTTTACAAGTAGTGAATGGTGTACAGTAATTTAATTTGAATGATGATTTAGATTTGAGCATTTCAACTTCCTTTCTATGCACCGGATTATAACCAATTTTTTGTTTATCATAACTTGGTCTTTGTTTCCCTAACATGACCTTTAAATTTTCTTCGCCATGAACAAATTTAGCTAGAGACAGTTTTAGGGATTTTATTTCCTTTTGAAGTTCATTAGTTGGGGTTGTTTTATTACTATATTCATCACTAAAAGCATCAATGCATACATCTCTCATTTTTATATCATTTGTTAATTTTTCAACTTCATTATTTAATTGTTTTACTTTGTTGAAAAGTATTTTATTGTAATTATCTAAGTAATCATTTTTCGCCGCTAATACTTTTTCTTCATTTGTATGTGTTACTTTTTCTAATTCCTTCTTTTTATCTATTTGTGACTCAACTTCGCCCATTAGTGTATTTACTAGATCTTTTAAGTACATATTTTTCTCTTTTAGTTTTTCATTTTCTTGTTTCAAAATACAAATATCAGAAAGAGATACCTCACTAGATTCACCTTCAAGTCCCATGAAGCATATTTGAGCCAGTTCATCATTTGCATTTATCTCCACATCAGATTCTTCATCGTTACTCCATGTTAAGAAGGCTTTATTCTTTTTGAACTCTTTATTACCTTGCTTTCCTTTGTTTTTGAGTTGGAAGCAGTCCTTCTTGAAGTGGCCTGGTCGTCCGCATTCAAAACACGTTTCTTCGGTTTGCTTAGCTTTGAACTGGTTTGAATTAAATGTATTCCTTCTTATATTCTTTCTCTGAAGTAGTCCCTTGAGTCTCCTTAAGATCGTAGCTATTTCATCATCCGAGTTGTTTTCTAGTTCTTCTTCAATTCCTGCATTTAGAGCTAGCACTTTCTTTCGAGGAACTTCTTCCTCGTCATCATATCTTTTTAATTGATGTTCATATTCTTCTAGTTCACCAAAGAGGGTTAATGTATCCATAGAAGAGATATTGACCGAATCTTGAAGAGTAGTAATTTTAGATGCAAACCTTTTGGGCATAGCCCGAAGTAACTTACGATTGATTTCACTTTGTGGAATTGACTTGTCGAGCAACTTCAAAGAATTATAAGTACCAAAAATCGTGCTTGAGCCATTTTGATTGTTTTGTCTCTTTCCAGTTTGAACATTTCGTAGTCATGCATGAGTATACTTAGTTTAACTTCTCGTACTTTGGAAGTTCCTTCGTGACTTACCACTAGGGTATCCCATATCTCCTTTGATGTGTTGCATGAAGAGACTTTATCTATTTCGGATTGTACCATGCCGCTGAGAAGAGTGTTCATTGCTTTTGAGTCGTATAAAACCATATATGTCTCAGTTGAGTCCATCTCGAGTAGAGTTTTTGGAGTGCCATCATCTTTCCTTGGGATTACTGGTCCATTCTCTACCACCCACCATTTCCATGGGTCTCGCTTAAGATATATCCTCATCCGAAATTTCCAGAAGTTATAGTTTTCTGTTCCAAAGAGTAGTGGAGGTCGGTTTGTTGATTGACCTTCGTGATGAGCGTTTCCAAGTTGTGCCATGTCAGAATCTTTCCCTACAAGTCACCTTTAAGACCAAGATAAGTAGAGCCAAGCTTTGATACCAATTGAAATTTAAGTAGGTACACTTAGAAGGGGGGTTGAATAAGTGTAGGCACAAACTATGTCCAACTTTTATTTAGCTAAAAATTCCTTTGGATATTCAATGCAGCAAGATGGATTCTATATCTTTGTACTTTAAAAATGAAACCAAGATATTGAGTTAATGTATCACTTTCTAAAATGATAATTTCGAAACTTAACTTTTTCTAAAGTTGATTATGATAAACAGATTTACTGAATAGTTAAGTGATATGAATGGATATAGAATGCAGGCTGCTAGATAGTTAGCAGAATAATATGACACAAAATGCAATCACATAAACACCGGAATTTTTACGTGGTTCAACTACTACCCTCTAGAATAGTAGCCTAATCCACGTCCAATACCAACTAGTATTGGAGACTCACTTTTATTAAACTTTTTCAATTACAATACAAGTTCCGTCAATTTGAACACCTTTGTTCCTCGTGCACCTATGCACTCTTAAGCACCTATGTTTTCATCAAACTTGATTGTAATGATGCAGTAACCCAAACCAGATTACAATTTAGAGAGTATTGATTTGTGTAAGAAAATATAAGATACATAGTAGAGGTCTAATGATCAAGCAATATATCACTTATCAATGCAAGGCTCTAGTATGTAATGATATGCAATGAAAGAAACTACCAGAATACTTTCTGCACTATCACCTTAGCAGTATCTCCTTCAGTTGTAATCAACAGTCAATCGAAGAAACACACTTCTGTAACTTTGTATGCGTGCAAACACAGTTTGTATTTCTTTCTTTTCTTAATATTGGACTAATTCTTTTATAGACAACCCAAAGGATATTACCGTTGTTGTGAATCACTACTGTGATATGCATGTTTGACAACATAGTGCAGAAATCATGTAATTTACACGTCAATATGCTTAATTACCTCTTTAGTCCCGAAATCAGCATAGTGATTCTGTTTATTCGTAATAGATGATATCACACTATAGTATATCCTAGATCAGCGTGATATAGAAAGAAGTATTTTAGGCCAGATTGATTTCCCATCACGTGGGTTAGCACAACTTTCCTTTTTATTTATACGTCACCCACTTGATTGCTGGAAGTCAATATTTTATTTACCAAAACAAATCTTTTCCGTATGTGACTTACCATAGATTTGGCAGGTAGAGATGCCCAACATATTTATGACGTGTGATTAGATTTTTCAAACCATGGGTTAATTACTACCTTAACATATGGCGTAACATTTATTGTGTATATTCAATCAACTATTCTTACCATGTTACCATATTCGGTTTTACTAGAGATGTATTACCTTAATTTATGAAGCACGAATTAAGCCATTGTTTATTCCATGATCTTTAGGGAATGAATTTAGAATATGCACATGTATGTATATGTGAGATGCACATGCCCTAAAGCCTTGTATTTGGAAAGTAATAAATGCTAGGATCTTACATATTTTTCCTAGGACTCAATTTGCTCTTCCTTCTTCAAAGATTCCTTGTCTTTGTAATTTTCTCCTTGATGTTCCTGTTCTGTCATATCTTTCCCTGAAATATTATATAATATGATTAGAGGAATAATATGGTCATCATCAAAACATGGAGTATGACATAAGTCAACAAGAGATGAGGGTAGACTTGATACCAATTAGACTGGGGGAGTTTGATGTTATCCTGGGAATGGATTGGTTATTCAATCACGGAGCAGTAATTGATTGCCAAAGAAAGTGTGTTAACCTTATGACTCCGTCAAAGGTTGTGTTTTATGGCAGCAATTCACCGCGACAAGCAAGTTGTCTGATGGTGATGCAAGCCAAGAAGTTGTTAAGACAAAGATGTGTAGGATACTTAGCCTACGTAGTTGATACACAGAAGAAAAGTGCGAAGTTAGAAGAGATACCGATCATAAGAGATTTTGAAGATGTATTTTGAGACGATTTGTCGGGTCTTCCGCCAGATCGACAAATTGAGTTCGTGATTGATTTTGTACCAGGAACAGGCCCGATATCTAAGGCACCATACAGAATGGCCCCGGTAGAGATGAAAGAGTTGATGGTGCAATTGCAAGAATTGCTCGACAAGAAGTATATCCAGCCGAGCGTATCGCCATGAGGAACGAGGTATTTTTCAAAGATAGATTTGAGGAGTGGTTATCATCAACTGAAGGTGAGGCCACAAGACGTACCGAAGACGACATTCAGAACTCGGTATGGTCATTACGAGTTTCTGGTTATGTCATTTGGTTTAACCAATGCACCTGCAGCGTTCATGGATTTGATGAACAGGGTGTTTAAACCATTCTTAAATAAATTTGTGGTGGTGTTTATTGATGATATCCTGGTGTATTCTAAGACCAAGGAAGAACATGTAGAACACTTAAGAGTGACATTGGAGATATTGAGAAAAGAGAAGTTGTACGCAAAATTTTCAAAATGTGAGTTTTGGTTGGAACATGTACAGTTTCTCGGGCATGTTATTGATAAAGACGGAATTTCGGTAGATCCATCGAAATGAAGTTGTAGTAAACTGGGATCAGCCGAAGACACCGTTAGAGATAAGGAGTTTCTTAGGGTTGGCAGGTTACTATAGGCGTTTTATTCAAGATTTTTCCAAAATCGCGACCCCGTTGACGAATTTAACCAGGAAGGCAGTTAAGTTTGTTTGGACGGAGAAGTGTGAGGAAAGTTTTCATGAATTGAAGAAGAGGTTGAGCTCAGCACCTGTGTTGTCATTGCCTGATGATACAGGGAATTTTGTGGTGTATAGTGACGCATTGCATAAAGGACTAGGTTGTGTGCTTATGCAGAACGACAGAGTTATCGTGTATACATCACGTCAATTAAAAGATTACGAAAAGGGGTATCCGACTCACGACTTAGAGTTGGCTGCGGTGGTGTTTGCCCTGAAAATTTGGAGACATTATCTTTATGGAGAGAGGTGTGAGATATATACCGACCATAAAAGTATGAAGTATATTTTTACACAAAAAGACTTGAACATGCGACATAGAAGATGGTTAGAGCTGATCAAAGACTATGGCTGTGAGATTTTCTATCATCCCGGAAAGGCGAATGTTGTTGCTGATGCTTTACGTAGGAAGGGACGGGAAAAGTTAATGATGTTGACAGCTCAGGAGAAGTTAGTGTCTAAAATGGCTAAGATAGAGATGGAAATTAAATATCCGACAAAATCCGACGAGAAGTTGTTTCAGATAAGAAACGGTTCAACGTTGGTAGATAAAATGAAGAATGCACAACTTCAGGATAAAGACTACAAAAAGATAAAACTGAAAGTATTTGAAGGGGAGGAAAGCAAATTCAAAATCAATTCAGAAGGGTTACTTCGATTCGAAGGGAGAATTTGGGTTCCGCCAGTACCGGACGTTAAAGAGGAAGTTCTGAGTGAAGCTCACAACTCAAGATATTCGATTCACCCTGGGAGTACGAAAATGTACCAGGATCTTAGACATTATTTTTGGTGGCCGAATATGAAGAAGGATTTGGCTGAGTGTGTGGCGAAATGTTTAACGTGTCAGAAAGTTGAAGCTGAACACCAAAGGCCAAACGAATTATTGCAACCGTTGGAGATACCGGAATGGAAATGGGAGCATATCACAATGGATTTTGTGGTAGGTCTTCCAACGACTCAGCAAGGTTATGATGCCGTTTGGGTGATTGTTGATCGATTGAAGAAGTCGGCACACTTTTTACCAATCAAGATTAGATTTAACCTGGATCGATTGGCAAAACTATACGTTAAGGAAATTGTCTCAAGGCACGGTGTACCTGTTTCCATTGTATCAAACAGAGATCCACGTTTCACATCAAATTCTGGAAACGGTTATAAGAATGTTTGGGAACACAGTTAAGAATGAGCACAACGTACCATCCTCAAACAGACGGACAGAGTGAGAGAACCATCTAGACACTAGAGGACATGCTCAGAGCATTTATTATGGATTTCAAGGGAAATTGGGATGATCATTTACCGTTGGTTGAATTTTCATATAATAATAGTTATCATGCGAGTATTGGCATGTCGCCTTATGAAGCGTTATACGACAGGAAATGCAGAACTCCGTTATGCTGGGATGAGGTAGGTGAACGTCAACTATTGGGTCCAGAGTTGGTACAACAAACCTTCGACATCATTAAGGTTATTCGAGCAAGATTGATAGCTGCACAGGATAGACAGAAGAAATATGCCGATCAACACCGACAAAATCGAGAATTCGATGTTGGTAGTTATGTTTTCTTGAAAGTATCTCCCTGGAAGGGGAAAATTCGTTTTGGCAAGAAAGGGAAATTAAGCCCTAGGTTTATAGGACCTTCTGAAGTGCTTCGACGTGTGGGGGAAGTGACATACGAGGTAGCTTTACCTCTAGAATTGGTGCATATCCATAATATTTTTTACGTCTCGGTGTTGAGACCATATAAGCCTGACTATAAACATGTTATAGAATATGATCCCTTACAGTGTGAGAAAGACTTAACGTATGAAGAAGTCCTTGTTCAAATTGTTGACAGAAAAGAGCAAGTATTGAGGAATAAGGTGATACCTTCTGTTAAGGTAATCTGGAGGAACCACAATGCTGAGGAAGCTACGTGGGAACTTGAAGATGTTATGATGAGAAATTATCCTCAGTTATTTGCTTGATCTTGTATAGCGATTCTGGGGACAGAATCTTGTTAAGGATGGAAGAATGTGACGAATGAATTTGTTGAATTGTGATTCTGGGGACAGAATCCTTTTAAGGAGGGAAGGATGTAACGATCGAGAAATTTGTAATTTAATTTAAATATTTATTGAATTAAATAAATATTTTAAATTATTTATTTATTGAGGAAAATAAATAATTGATAATTGTGGTGAAATAATTTAGTAACTAAATTGATTAATGCTAATTAAATTGAATAATGATAATTTTATTGAAGGATTTAATTTAAGGAAATAATTAAATTAAATGAATCATTTAATATTTAAGAAAATAATTAAATTAAATAAAATGTTGTTTTAATCTAATTTATTAATTAAATTAGATATGTAAAGATTTATTAAGTATATTACGATGGGAATTATAATTATTATAATTATAAGTATAAGTTAATTAAATTTATTTAGTGGTGTGACATGAAACTATATAACATAATAATATAAAAATAATTTGGTATGGGAATTGTGTGGTTAGCCAAACAGGGTCTTGTGACCTTTGGCTTATTCAACTGACGTCTTTTCATTATGTAACTAATATTATAATTATGCAGGTATTATTATTAGTTTATCAGTTTGGCTTGGTTATTAGTTTGGTTTACGCCTTCTAGTTGCTAAGCCTAAGACAAATACAGAGAGAAACTTGATAGAGCTTGAGAGAATTGTGAAGAAATTCTTGAGTTTTTCCAAAGCAAATTCAGTGGGTTAGCAAGGATTATAAGCTATTTGAAGGTAATTCTTAACATCTTGATATTAGATATATATATATATATATATATATATATATATATATGGGTTTTACGGCATACAAACCTCATGTTCTGTGAATTAAAATTGTTGAATTGTTGATGTATATAATTGGTAATTGTGAGTATATATGTTTATAATATATTAGAGCTGTGTTTAAACAAGAATTCGTATGCTAATTACAGTTTAAAAAGGAAGAAAAGTATGACAGTATATATTTTGTCATATGGCTTATGTAAGTATCAATTTTGATGATCAATTCATATGTTAAACTGCAAATTGAAGCTTGTTTATGCTAGTCCATTAAGAAACGAAGATAACGTAGTTTGAACGAAGTGATTTGGTGAAAAATTGTGATGTCAGTGATGATTTCTGTGAAGAAGTTCAAAAATAGAGTTCTATATGAAAATATGGAATTTTGAGAAATTAAACTAGTTTTAGTTGTTGTTAAATTATTCTATATTGATATATATGTGAGGAAACATGTTTGTGATAGTTCTATACCATTTGTACGTGTTATTATCACTGTTTGGTGGGTGGAATTCATGTTAGTCGGCTTATGAAAAGTGTCGTAACCATGTTCTGCAAACTTGGAATGCATGTAAATGGTGTACATGCTGACCCACATGCAAGCGCCTGTGATAAACCGATATAAAACTAAGCGGCGCGCATTGGGTGCCGATCTCAAACATTGAAGTCTACTAATTCTGCAGACTTTGGTCGTTCAACGTAACTTAGCTTAATGTTAGGTTAATGTGAGAACCATGTAACAACAAGGTTAAATAAAGTTGTGTTATGTGGATTGTAAATTCAAAGTTGTAAAAATGATTTATAAATCATGAACTTGTTATGTTATATTAGCTTATACAATGAATGTTAGTTAAGTATTGTGATGTTAACACTCAGGAATTCTAAAATGTAAATGGTAGCATAAGACTTGTACTAAAATGATAAGTTTAGCTAGAAATGTACATGTTTTGGTATGTTAGCATATCTAATAGGTATTGTGGTTTTAAACCTAAGTGTAGATGAACGTGAGTTTAATATTATAGCTTACATACAAGGCAAGTTTCTAAACCTTAACTCTTTACATTTAGCAAGCTTTCTAACTTCATTATTTTCATATTGAATGCAAGTTCCCATTCCTATATTATTATTGTACAAGTTCCTAAAATTCTTTGTAGAGTTGAGCAAGCCTAATCTATCTTGCATATGTTTGTGCAAGCTCTTGTAACCTAATTCGTTACATCGAGCAGTTTTATTTTCCTAATTATTATTCAAAGCATATATTGTTCTAATACATTGACTCAAGTGAGATTGTTCTAATTCTTTTTAGTACTTTGCATGTATATCATGTTATTTAATTATATATTGTTGATATCCGATCTTTGACTTTGATAGCCTTGTTCAGTTATACATTATTGTATTAAACCTTTATTGATAGAAATTGAATAGTGTTCTAAAATTCTAGAAACACTGATAAGCTAGTTCCAAACTAAACTTTCTTTAGTGCGGAAATTTTAAATTCAAACTGAGACGAACAACCCTAACATAGGAGATTTAGTACGTGTAACGTTTAGATGTTTGTTCACAATACATGGTACAAAGGGCTGATCCCCCTAAGTACGTTAAGAAGAGTCTGTATGGTCTAAATGACTGTTAAGGTTGAGGTAATAATACCTAAATACCGAAGACATAGTTCGTGATCTTAAGACCCTCAGATATTAAAGTTCGAACTTGTTTTCTATTTTTGATTCATAGAACAAGTTCATTATTGTTCAGTATTCATTGTTCATTCTCATGTTGTTATTATTACTACTTTTTATATCAGTGAGCAATTGTCTGCTCACTCTTGCAGTCTAACTTCTTGACTAAAAGTGAAAAAGTCGATGAGCCATCTACTAGCAAAGGAAAGGGCAAGATGTCCAAGTGTTGAAGAGTTATTGAAAGTTTATTTAAATGCATGATGTTATAAGACTTGCTTTATTTTATAATGTATTCCGCAAACTAATGTAATAATTTAAGGTTAGATTACCTGGGATTGATTATGAAATGATGTAACCCTTTAATGGGAAAGATTATTGTTTAAGTTATTTAATGTTTTATCATATATCATGGGTAGTTAGATGTAATTATTTTGATAGTGAGCATCAAATTCGGTGGAAATGAAGTACCAGGATTTGGGGGTGTCATAGCATTTAGCTTGATTTAAGCCTTAGCACCAGTAGCGATTCTTATGGTACGTATTGAACCGAACGCGCGATGAACAGTAGCCATTTTAGCCCAACTAACACGAATTTCACCTACAAAACAGTGAAATTAACATATACAATTAATATAAAACTATCATAAACATGTTTCCTCACATATTCATCAACATAGAACAATTTAACAACAACTTTTACTAACTTAATTCCTCAAATTCCATGTTTTCATACAAAAACACCATTTTTGACATCCTTTACAAAAAATCATCACTGTAATCTCAGTTCTACACTAAATTACTTCGTTCAAACTACGTTATCTTCGTTTCTTACCGAACTAACATATACAAGACTCAATTCACAGATTATCATACAAAATGACCAACGAATTTTGTACTTTCATAAACCATATGAAAAATATTCATTGTAAACACTTTCTTCCTTTTTAACCGTAATTAGCATCACAAATTTTTATCTAATGCAAAATCTAACATCATAAACATGTATAATCACAATTACCAATTATATATATCAACAATTCGAGAAGATGAAATTCACAGAACATAGAATTTTATGTCGTAAACTCATATATACATATACCTATATATATAATATGGAGATTATGGAAAATTACCATCAATTAGCTTGCACAACCTTTCTAAACACAGGAATTTTCTTTGAAAAACTCAAGAATTCTCTCTCAACTCTCTCTCAAGTTCTCTGTAACTTTTCTTCTCTTCTTCCTCAGTAGACCAACTTCTTAGTTAAGCGTAAACAAATAACCGATAGGGCCATAATACGTAGATTTAATATAACAGTTACTAAATAATAAACGTATATATTATAAATATATTATATTTATTATTTTATTTATTTTATTTAAATTATTTACAAATTCAAAAATTAAAAATCCAAAAGCCATAAGGCTTTGTTTGGCAAAACTCTTTAAAATTAAAGACTTAATATATATTTAAGCCTTGTTTGGCAAAACTAATTTAAAATCCTTTAATTTATTTAATAAACAATTTAGTTTATAATTTATAATCACACATTATTTATTTGGATTTCCATACCCACATTAATCAAATAAATTAATTATACATACTATATTTTAAATAAATATTCACTTAAACAAATATCACAAAATTATATTCTCATTATAATTTTATTTAATAATTTTAACATACCATCTTAAATTATTAAATCAAAACAACAATATAAAATCTCATGTTATCTTACAACTCTCTAACTATAAATTAAATTAATTTAGAATATTATCTAATAAATTTAATTCATAAATATTTACTAATAATAACCACATCAATAGAATACTAATATAATTTAAGAAATACTTTAAATTATAAAACAACAACTTCATCAATAAAATATTTATTTAATTTAATAAATATTTTAAATTACACATAAAATCTTGGATTGTTACAAGATCATGATACATTTTGGTACTCCCAGGATGTATTGCAAATGGTGTGTTGTGCGCCTCCATCATGATCTTATACTTTAAATCAGGGTATTTGGAACACAAAGTCTGGAGTTGACTCGTAGTATTCCTTCTTCATCGATTCTTGCTTCCGAAATAGCACCTTCTTGCACTTTCTTTTTCATACGCATCAGCTCCAGGTCTGTAGCTTGAGCATCTTTAACTTTATCGATTAAAGTCGATTCTACTCGTATATTTGTCATCATTACGTGGGTCCCTGAAGTCTTTATCTATATCTCCATCCTTTGCAAGTCATACAAAATGGGCCTTTGTGTTGACAATATCGCACTCGTACTTGTATATGATCTTCTACTCAATGTGTCAGCTACCACGTTAGCTTTTTCAGGATGATATTGAATTGTATAATCTTAATCTTTCAACAACTCAAGCCAACATCATTGCCGCATGTTGAGTTCCTTTTGGGTGAAGAAATATTTGAGGCTCTTATGATCCGTATAGATCTCCACTTTCTCCCCATACAGGTAATGCCTCCAGATCTTTAGTGCAAAAACGACAGCTGCCAACTCTAGATCATAAGTAAGATAATTCCTCTCGTATTCTTTGAGTTATCCTGAGGCATAGGCTATGACTTTCCCATGTTGCATGAGAACACATCATAACCCTTTGCCCGAAGCATCACTGTAGATGACAAATCCCTCCGAGCCAGATGGTTTTGTCAGAACAGGTGCTGAAATGAGCCTCCTCTTGAGTTCTTGAAAACTCTTCTCACATTCCTCTCTCGAACCAAATTTTGTATCTTTTCGAGTCAGCTGAGTTAATGGAGTAGCAATTCGAGAAAATCCTTCCACGAATCTCCGATAATAACCAGCTAAGCCTAGAAAGCTACGTACTTCGGTCACTGACTTAGGTTGCTCCCAGCTTTGAATTGCTTCAATCTTTGTCGGGTCAACAGATATTCCATGATTTGATATCACGTGCCCAAGGAATGCTACTTTCTCAAGTCAGAACTCGCATTTCTTCAACTTGGCATATAATTTGTTCTCACGAAGCTTTTGTACTATCAGCCTCAAGTGTTGCTCATGATCTTCATGACTTTTGGAGTAAATGAGAATGTCATCAATAAAGATAACCACAAAATGATCTAAATATTCCTTGAATACTCAGTTCATCATATCCATGAAGGCAGCAGGAGCATTAGTCAATCCAAAAGACATGACTAGGAATTCATAATGCCCGTACCGAGTTCTGAAAGCAGTCTTTGGAATGTCATCAGTTTTAATCTTTAACTGATTATATCCGGAAAGAAGACCGATCTTTGAAAAGAATTTGGCGCCTTGCAACTGGTCAAACAGGTCATCAATGCAAGGCAACGGGTACCTATTTTTTATGGTGACATGATTCAACTCCCGATAATCAATACAAAGTCGCATACTCCCATCTTTCTTCTTTACGAATAGAATAGGAGCACCCCAAGGAGACGTACTAGGACGAATGATACCGATGTCTAACCATTCTTGTAGTTGGGTCTTTAACTCCTGAAGTTCAACATGAGCCATTCGATATGGGGCTTTGGAAATGAATTTTTTACCGGGTTCAAGGTCGATACAAAATTCAATTTCACGCTCTGGGGTAGGCCGGGAAGTTCTTCAGGGAATACGTCAGGAAATTTATTAACAATGGAAATATCATTCAAATCTGATGTGTGTTTTTTAAATCTGTGACATGGGCTAAGAAATCTTGACATCCGTTTTTCAATAAACGAATAACTTTATGGCTTGATATGACAGTGATTGACTTTAGTGGTTTGGTCGCTTGAATTCTCATAATAGGTTGGTTAGGAATATGAAAGCTAACAACCTTACGAAAATAATCAACTTTTTGCATGATGAGTAATTAAATAATCAATCCCTAAAATCACATCAAACGCAAGTATTTTTAAGGAAATAAGATCGACAGGTAACGTGCGGTTACCGATTTGAACCAAACAAGACTTATAAACAGTGGATGTAATAAAGGTTTCTCCTAACGAAGTTTCAACCGATAAGTCAAAGTCTAATTTATCCGGAGTCAAATTTAAACGTTGAGCGCAAGTAGGAAAAATAAAAGAATGGTTAGAACCGGTATCAAATAAGGTATAAGCTTCACAAGAGTTTATGATTAGCTTACCCGTGATCACCTCGTTTGGATTCCTCGCTTTTTGGGAGGTTACGACAAACGCTTTCCCTTGAACTACCGATTTTATCTTGTCTGGGACGGCCTTTGATGCCTCCATCCCAGCTGGACTTGACTTTGGTTCACGATAAAATTGGGCTAGGTGACCTTCTCTTCCACAATTATAACATGCTTTGGACTGCTGCGTACAGTTTGGACTGATGTGTCCCTCCCCTCCGCATTTGTAACATACGATCGATGGGCATTCTCCTTCCTTAACAACAGGTGCTGGTGTTGACGTCTTTCCATCATTATTGAATCTCCTCTTCCTGAAATTTCCACTTCTATTATCTTGGCCATGATTACCACCGGAGTGGTTACCATTTCTGTCATGTTGATTCCTTCCACGTTTGTTGTCACTGCTTCTATGACTGCTACCACTGATATTATCGACTTGACGGCTGCTCTCTCTTGGTTGGGTTGACTCATTATCGCGCTCCAATAACTGAGCCCTATGTACAACATCTGAATACAAACACAGTTTGTGAGAAATTAAGTATTGACGTATCTCGGGTTTCAAACCTCTTAGAAACATCCGCGTCATTCTCTCTTCATTATCTACCAAGTGGGGCATAAACCGGGACAACTCAGCAAACTTAGCATCGTACTGTGACACGGTCATATTGTTTTGCTCCAACTTGATAAACTCCACCTCCTTCACGTGACGAATACTCTCGGGAAAGTACTTGTCGTTGAACAGCTCTTGGAACTTCTCCCAAGATATTTTGAGTGCGGCAAGCTGAGTACGCTTTACTAATTTCCACCAGTAATCTGCCTTTCCTCTCAACATGAAGGTGGCAAAGGAAACCTTTTGCTCCTCAGAGCATCCCAAGACTTCGAATATCTTGGTGATCTGCTTTATCCGCGTCTCTGCCTTAAGTGGTTCTGGCTTTCCCCAAAACTCCAACGGTCCCAGCTCCTTGAATTCCTTAGCGGTGACCATCTATGAGTTGCCAATGTTTCCACCTGCATTTTGAACACGACCCCCTCTCGCCTGATGTTGCACGAATTGCATAAAGCCTCTAAACATCCCATCGTTCATTATTTGATCGGTGTTGTTGTTTACCTGAGGATTATTGTCTTCCTGTTGCACATTATCCTGGGTATTGATCGTTGGTGACTCAACGGTCTCATGTGCTTCATTGTTGATCTCAACATTTTCAGATGCCATTTTCAAACACTGCCACAAAACAAGGGTTAATTGACATGTCACATAGTATCCCTATACTCTGACCAACCAATTAAATACCAAATAAACTTAGATAGGTCATACTAGCGAAGGAATTCCCCGTCTCTCCCCTCCTAGTTCTTGTCTCACATCTCAGCCAGGGATCATATCCCTAAGCTTTGATACCAACTGTGACGCCCCCAAAATAGGTATACATCACCCATCTTGGGTCGCCAAATACATGGTACATAATACAAATACAAACTTAATTATACAACCGAGTTGAGAGTTTTTACGAATATTGTCTCATAAGCAAAGATATCAAACTCAAATTCAATCCTCATTACATTTATTATCACACTAAATAGTGAGGATTACTAAAACAGCCATCTCAGACCATCACTCCGTTCCCCGACTAGTCCCGGCTATGTTCTCATTTCCTAAAGAGAATAATAAAAGCAAAAGGGTGAGCTCAACTAGCCCAGTAAGAAATATTATGACTAAGATAATGCATAATAAGTTATAGTTAGCCTTCAACAATGTTAAACTGATAGAATATAATAGACAACAAGTTTAACTGCAGCGGAACAAGAAATCCATTAGAAGAGTCAAGTAGAGCATGATATCTACTATCTTCTATGATTTAAAAAGGTTTTCATCAACTTTATCGCTGAGACTCAGCTAAATAAATAAACCACATAATCGAATCCTCCCTGCACTACGAGCCAATGATATTTATGTAATCATCAATGGTCATGATTATACTGAATAATCCATTGTCATAATCATACCAACAACTGTCCATCAATGCATTACAGGCCAATGAGGATTTTTACCAAATCATTTGTAACATTACGGGTCATGATTATACTGAATGATCCCTGGTAATAATCATACCAATCAACAGTCTATCTATGCACGTAAGCTAAAGATGACTTTCATCACAATATAAGCATGAGGATGATGATAATGATATAAGAATTCAATCAAACGAGATCAATGATAAATATTAAAGACTTTAAATTTATCCAGAGTTTAAAAATATCCAAATTGTCAACTTGATACTTCTTTGTGGAGTAAAATTCAAGAATAATATTCATGTATGAAAAATAATCTTGGACATAAAAGAAATCAATTTTTATCGTGAATAGTACTATGGATGAATAGTACCCAAGTGAATAGTATCTCGTGAATAGTACCCCGACATGAAAAGTGCTCTGAATACCCGAGTGAATAATATTTGAGTGAATAGTAACTGAGTGAATAGTACTCCGGTATGAAAAGTGCCCCGAATACCCTAGTGAATAATATTCTAGTGAATAGTAACCGGGTGAATAGTAACCCGTGAATAGTACCCCGGTGAAAATATTCATTATTTAATAAGAAAAAGTTCATATCAATATTCCAATGAAACAATACTGGATGAAGCGCAAAACTCAAGGATATTCCACTAATTTCAAGGATTATAGAAGCAATACTTACCATAGTAAGTTTAGATTTAAGAATATGAAAAGAAATAACATACGAAACTGCAAATAGATTTTTACCAATTATACGGTACGTAATCCGCGTAGACAGGTTAGTCCGACATATTAAAGGATGAATACGAAAAAAATAGTATTCCTTATATATACGAAAGAAATAATACCCCTTACGAATACAACAAATAATATCCCTTACCTTAGTAGAAGACTAGATACTGCAATAGTGAAGTAGCAGAATACTCTTATTCTTGCTCTCTATAGTTTCTCTCTCTATAGTTTCTCTTGTGAGTCTCAGTGAATTTGTGAGAATGAAAGAAGAATTAAGCTTCTATTTATAGGAGAAATGACTAAATAGTAACTAATTCACGAACGGTCTAGATTGATTTATTATTAGAACGGATGGTCCAGATTGATTACTATTAAAACCACAACCGACGGTCCAGATTGATTTACTTTTAAAACCACCACTGACGGTCCAAATTGATTTACTTTTAAAACCACCATCGACGGTCCAGATTGATTTACTATTAAAACCACCACCGACGGTCCAGATTGATTTACTATTAAAACCACCATCGACGGTCCAGATTGATTTACTATTAAAACCACCACCAATGGTCCAGATTGATTTAACTTATTACACTTTAGTACCCCTAAAGTTTTCCAAGTTTGCATTATTCCCCTCTTACTTTTTTAATTCACTTATCTTCAATAAACACATTCTTAATACTTCAACAATTATTTATCATTAATATTATAACTCACAATATTTAACAACCAGATCATTATCATGAAAGAGGGGCTTTTCGATAATGATTTCTCCTATGGCGTATGATTAGGTGACCAAACCTCTCTCGATGTAACTTTCTAGACATCGTCAATATTGCAAATAATAATATAAATAACTTTGTTTCTCAATTATTGATTTAATAATATAAAATATTATGCAGATGATACTGTGACAATAATTGAATCAAATAACGTGAGATACTATACAACAATTACTGTAGCAATAATTGAGTAAACTGAGTGGCTGATAAGTAGGTTTTATACCTACTTATCCGGTATCTATTACTTGAATTAGTTGCTTAAGCCTATGTTTCTTAGTTACTTTTCATACATTTTATGTTATTTTGTAGGCTATGACATAACATTGGCATGAAGAAGCAAGGGAAAGTAATTCGGACATCTTTTGGAACAAAATACGCAAGCAAATACAAGAAGGGAAGATTGAAGGACTTTTAACACCAAGTTGGATGCATGTTCTTGGTTTGAAACTTGGATTATACTGTAGTTCTTCTTCTTAGCTTTCTGGAACATCTTGAACCGTCCCAATCGGAGTTCAGATGCGACAGTTATGGCATTTTTATCAACGAAAATCAAAGCTAAGAGTTGTCATGTATGCCACTTACATAGCATCTACTTCAAGCTCGGTTTCGATCTTGTTTCAATCCGAATATTTCAATTCACAAAGAATGAAAGTTGTAGAGCTCGTCGATATCTTTAATTTGATAGGTGGCAGGCCTCGTAACTCTTTCTAGATCAAACTTTATGGTCGTTTTCCCAAAGGACGTCAGAACAGAATAGGGACCCCCGCCGGGGCGGGCATAGCAGCTGCAAAATAGTAGGGACCCCCACCGGGGCTAGCCCTTTACAAGGATAGACCCCCGCCGGGGCGGGGGTACGCGCAAAATACTCAGTTTTTGTACAAATTTGAGTTCAGGAAGGATTGTTTCGATTCGATTGACTTACGAACTTCCAAGAGGACTTAAAGACACATAAAGAGACTTATAAAAGGAGGAGAATCATATGGATTAGAGGAGAGATTAGATTACAGAGAGGATTCCATTAAATTAGATTAGAGTAGATTAGATCAAAACACTAGTTCTTATGAGATTTGGAGATTGAAGCAACTTGGAGATCATTGAAGATTCAAGTAGGAGCGAGGAAGGAGTATCAAATCTACAGACAATTGATTCTATCTTATCATCTTCTTCTATATTTGTCTTTTAATGATTATTCAATTGTGGATTCTTAGTTTTAATTCAATAATCATGAACTAATTATTTGTTTAAGATTACCATGGATCTTGTTGTGTAGTTTATTTTAATATGTTTCGCTATCAATTATTATGTTATATTGTGATGATTGTCTATTGTGATTTGGACTTAATTGCTTAATTGTCTAGCTAACAATTACCGTGATAATCTATATGAACTCGAGAGATGAAGTATTGATTTAGATCTTATCATGATAGCATGTGTTTGTGATTTCTGCATAGTTTCATGATTTGTGTTTAGGATAGAGATATACCTTTACACCATATGTAATCTTATAGAGAACTTGTGCTTTAAATCCTTTTTAATTATAATTCACATAGAGATATAGTGGATTAGTTAATTAGGGTGTCTTGCTTAATTCTATCATATGTGGATTTAAGTGAGTATGGGTATTATGCATCGAGAGGTGATTTTATCTGCTTTAGTGTTCTTGATTAACAATTCATGATAGAAAATAATTGATGATAAGTGTGTTAACTTAAATGAAGCAATAAGTGAAGTTGTGATCTTAAATCTCCGTAATCTGATTTTTAATTAGTGGTAATTAGAATTAGTGTAATTAAATAATTTAATTTACATAATTTGAAATTCATTCGTTTAAATAAGATTGAGTTGGTTACGGGTTAGTACTTGGTGATTTTTTATTAAACAATTCCTCGTGGAAACGATACTCTTCTTTCACTTTATTACTTGTTGACCACATATACTTGCGTGTTGTGCGTAATTAGATTTTATCCAACAATGGCTTCTTACATAAGCATCAATAATCAATACCGTGTGCTACTATGTAACCACGCGTATTACTGTACTTTTACCACCAGGTAGTTCAACAGTTAACGGTAAAACTTTCGCCGTTTTTTATAAAAAGATATTTATGTCATTTTCTAACTCCGACAATAATTTCGTTGTGGGGTCCACCAATGATTGTGTTGTCGTACGAATATTTTCTATTTAAAACGAATATTCCCTGACCAATCGAATATTTTATAACAACTTGCATACTTTGCAAAATTTATAAATATTACCCACAACTATAACATTATATCAAAATCATACCATAATATTCAAAAATATATTTCGATAAAAAATTAATCTTTATTTATGAAAGTTGGGGTATTACACATCATGTCTAGAATTTATTTTGATGTTTGTAGTAATGTACATGTTAGTATATTTGTGGAGACTTTGTGTTGATAATTCGTTTCGATATAACATGTACACATTAGACTTTGTGTTAATATAGTGTTGCATGTGTTGTGACATGGTATTTATGTTAGAATATATCGTAGGGTATACCTGAGTTATAACCACCTATGGGGGTATCACAGACATATCATCTTGGCACCGAGGCATGACACCTTCTGTGGCGGTGTGATCAATCCATGGTGTCTTCGTTTTGTGCTCTGGTGGGAGTTGGCCATTTGGTGATTATGTTGTAGGAGGCGTATAGGTCGACCCTAGTTTTCTGTTCTGTTGTGTTCTTTGGAAATGTTTGTGCTAAACACGCCTTCTGATTTTGCATGTTGTTGGGGAATGATTAAATGTACTCGATTAGACTGGTGGGCCTTAGTACGCGTGGAGGAGTGTTTCCCACATAGGAGTGTATTTTGGGCAGGGGAGGATTTTAAGGAATCTAAGATTCTTTGTTGCATTTGATTTTCAATTCCTAAGGAAAGAGTCAGGATAATGTTCAACTTCCTTTCTTTAAAGAGATTCACTTTTATCCCACTATGGTATCCACTATAATGAGCAATTCTATTCCAATTTGGAGACAGGGCATTAAAAGAGGTGTGATTATTATAAATACAATGTTATACCCTAATTCACATGTACACAACATTATGTTTGAGCACTAAAGAATTAAGCCTCCATTGTTAACCTATTTTCAGCATGTACTTATTCTCACACCGAAGCTATCCCCTGGCTGTCCAAGTCGTCAAGGTCCTACGTGTGATTTCATTTATGTGCAGGATTGGACGCGTTATTAGTGATTGGACGCGTGGACGAATCTTGGCATTAACATTGGCGCTAGAATGAGGGCTCTTTAGTGCTAGATAATTATTTTTAATCAACCAGAATTTTAATTGGAGACATGGCGACGAGCAAAGCGAATACAGTTTCAACACGGGACAAGTCAACGACCAACTCATCTTCTTAACCCAGAGGTTCAATAAAAGACAAGTTGGGACCTTTAGTTCATGTTTCGAAAAAACTCAGGCTTCAGTGGGTCCAACGAAGGGTAAGACAACCCCGATCAGACGACAATTGTTCTCAGCCACACAAGAAAAAAGTAGGCACCCACAGCCATGTGGAGGATACTCAGTCCCGCGTATGCACTTATGGGGATCAAAACTCGAGGCTTGACGTCGGGACAAAAAAATGTTGATTCTGGCCAGGAAGATGCAGGAGAATAAGGATGTTATTGCGCCTTCAGCAGAATGAACTGGATGCCCAGATGGCAATGTTGTTAATGGGGAGGAAGTTTATTCTAGCCATCATCGTCGTCGAGAAGCCACGACAAATGACCGATCCAGTACACATCATTCGGATGGTTCTCGGTGCAAGAAGAGCATGCGTAGGAGCTGCTCTCAGGAAGGCAGTAGTGAAGGGCGAGAGAGGTCAGAACGTAGGTAGCAGGTGGCTCCTCTGGAGCACGATCGGGATAGGCATAGGTTATCCCCGTGAAATGAAGTTTTCGACCTCCTCGCAAAAAGAATAACATAGCTGGAGAAGAAGCAGGCAGAGGTCAATTAGGAAAAAGTGGTATCGATTGATCCTACTACGCCCTTCTCTCCAAAAATTGATCGGGTTCGGGTCGATCCTAACAAGAAGGTCCTGCATATGGAGAGTTACGATGGTACTGACGATCCCTATGATCACACTCAGGCACATGATCGTCTTATGAAGTTCTATTACTATTCTGAGGCTACAAAGTGTCAGATGTTCATCACTACCCTCAGGAAAGAGGCCCGACAATGGATAACATCACAGCCTCCAGACTCCATCACATCATGGAAGAAACTCTATGACAAGTTCCATAGTCGGTTCGAGAGTAACAAAAAGGAGGGGAAAGCCAACAGCCTCCCTGATGCAGATAAGGCAGTACTCCAACGAAACCCTGGGCCAGTATATGAAGAAGTTCCGAGAGGCAGTTAGAGCGGTGACAAATCTGAATGGACCTCAAGCCCTCAGATTCTTCACTACCGGTCTAGATGTGGTGAAGTCAAAGAAATTGATAAAGGATATGATGTTCGACCCGCCAAAGGATTTTTCCAAAAGGTATGATCAGGAAGAGAATTTCATCGTAACTGAAGAGGCTATGGGGAGCTTAAGGCCAAACACTCAATCTTCGTAGAAGCCTAGAGATCGTGATAGGAATAACCATCCCAGGTAAGATAATAATCAAAGAAATTCGAACAACCAGACAAAGATGAGTTTCAATAATGGGGGTTCGGGAGGAGGCAGACCACCCTTCCCCGAAACCATGGTGTCTACAAATTTTACACCCCTATTAATACGGATTAGGCAAAGATGTTGGAGGAGATGAGAGACAAGCCTTATTTTGAACCCTGTTCGACAAATACCTGTCCATGGAGCATCAAACCCTGGGCATTCCAATAGGATTGTCGAAGTTTTAAGAATTTAATTAAAAAGAATGTTCAGAGAGGGGATTAGATTCAATATGTTGTTGGGCGAGAGGTTTTGGGAAGGAGAGTAGTTAACAAAAATCAAACCTGAACGCAAACACACAACCACAACCCGAACAAGTTCAACCGACCCGGCGTGTGGTAGGCATGATAACGGGTGGTTCGGTTGGAAAAGTAACTAAGAAAAAGAGATGAGGGGTCTTGGACATTATGCTAACTGTTTCTGACCAGCCTTCTAGGAGAGATCAGCAGTACCCTGTCACGATTATTTCTTTTTTTGACGAGAATTACCCGTTTGAACCTATTTAGCCACACGAAGGTGCACTAGTTATCACAACACAGGTTAGATCGATGGATATGAGGAGAATTATGATCAAAAATGGTTCTTCTGTTGATATATTTTATGCCCATGTGTACCGGAAGGGATTTGGAAGGGCATAAGATAGAGGTCAGGCAGGAGCCCCATTGTATGGATTTAGCAACGATCCGGTTCGGGTGGCGGGAACCATCGAACTACCAATCTTCTTTGGTACGGCTCCCCAGTAAGTTGAGTTGAATGTTAAATTTTATGTAGTGTACGTGGATTCGACGTACAATGATATCTTGGGAAGACCGAAGTTGACTGCGTTGCAGGCGATAATGTCCATACCTCACTTCAAGTCAAAATTCCCGGCGAAGTCAAGTGGGATTTTGATATTGCCCGAAGGTTTTACAGGAACTCTTTGATATCATCAGGGATTGGAGTCAGTAAATAGAGACAGACCATAGCGATCGAGGTGGAACCTTTTACCGAAGGGAGTATGGAACCTTGCTCTGCCAGACGAAGAGATAGAAAACATTGAGTTGATCCTAGGTAACAAGGATAAAACGATCAAGATTGGGTCGGGCTTGCAGAGCCTTTTTGGACGGGTTTGATAGAGTTGCTTCAGGTATATGTTGATATATTTGCATGGGTGCCCAATGACATGCCAGGGGTAGATGAATTTATTGCGGTGCAAAGGTTGAATGTAGATCCTTCCAGGAAACCCGTATGGAAGAAGAGGAGGATCTTTGCCCCCGAACGGAAAAAAAATCATTGATGATGATGTGGCCAAGTTATTAGAAGTCGACTTCATATTTGAGATTGATTATCCCAAGTGGCTGGCGAATGTTGTGTTGGTTTGGAAGCAGAATGGAAAGTGGTGAATCTGCATCGATTACACAAATCTGAATAAGGTGTGCTCAAAGGATTTCTGCCCACTTCCACATATTGGCCAGTTGATAGATGCCACTTCGAGGTACGCTCTGCTAAGTTTCATGGATGCCTTTTCGGGATATAATCAGATTTTGATGTATAAGAATAACATCCCGAAGTTGACCTTCATCACACATCGGGATCATTTGGACGACCTTCATCATGTATGATTAAATGGGTCCGATTGGACTGGTGGGCTCTAGTCCACATGGAGGAATGTTTCCCACGTAGGAGTGTATTTTGGGCAGGGGGATTTTAAGGAATCTAAGATTCCTTGCTGCATTTAATTTCCATTTTCTAAGGAAAGAGTCAGGATAATATTCGACTTCCTTTCTTTAAAGATATTCACTTTTACACCGTTATGTTATCTACCATAATGAGGAATTATATTCCAATTTGGAGACTGGTCGTTAAAGGAGGTGTGATCATTATAAATACAATATTATATTTTAATTCACATGTACACAACATTACTTTCGAGCACTAAAACATTAAACCTCCATTGTTAACCTATTTTCAACTGTCAGCTCGATCTGCTTTTTTTCTTGTAGATGAGTGTGAGACGACTTATCATTATTCATCATAATTCTAATTTACTGAACAAATGTTCAACTTTTGAACTATTCACGTTGGAATTTATATTTAGTTTACTGAATCACAAGAAATTTAACCCAACTCCATATCTGGAATGGAATGTATGAAATACGCATGAACGGAGGAATAAAGAGAATTTTCTACTAAAATTGGAATGGAATTACTTATTCTCATGCCGGAGCTATCTCCCGGAGGCCCAAGCCGTCAAGTTCCTACGTGTGGTTTCGTTTTTATGCAGTATTGGACTCGCGGACGAATCTTGGTGTTAAAACATGCATCTGGATCTGGGTGTTCTTATGTGTGTTATATATGTCTGGCATTATATCGACTTGTTTGTGTGACAATGTATATTTCTGTTTTGTTCTGTGCTCAGTATGAAATAACGCAGAGCCATTTGATTGAGCATATTATTTCATTGTGTTAGTTTTGTTCGTTTCAGCTCAGTTCATTGATTGAGTTAGTTATTTGAGTTCATTATTTTTGTACTCTATATCTGTACTGGGCATTTGGTTCATGTTGTCTTTTCATTCCGACAGGTAATCAAGGGGATCAATGGCAAGTGTGATAAAAGCTCCCTTCTTTCCAATGGTTTAGTTATATTCTGTTTAAATTATGATACATTAGTTTGTTTGGAGTTGTAATGATTATCTTAGATTGTGTTTTGAGTCAATTTGATATTTAATATGCATTGTCTGTTTATATTTATTGGTTATAAAGACTATTGTTTTGTAGCTTTAAGTCTTGCTATAATTTCATCAGTTGTATTTTATTTTTAGGTAACTTTTCTTTCTATTTTGAAAAGGAGTGTTACAAATAATGTTCTGAAATTTAACAAATATCACGTATATATGTCTTAACATTTATGCATTCTGAGACCCTATTCCAATATAGTTCGATATAGCTAACCGATTGCAGATGCGGAGCAATTTCAACCGTGTAATACCAAATTATCTCCAATCCTAAAATTAAAAAACCATAATTTTCTAAATTTAGATGTATGATTTAAAAGTTTAGAAACCATAATTTTCTGACTTTAATTACTCATGCGACTTTAATTTTATTTTTTTGTTCCTCCTGAAATCGTGATGACAATGCTTTTTGCATGCTACTTTGTGATTTTCATAATTCATGCATAAAGGTTAAGAATCCTAACAATTAGATGGATCAAGGCCTTTTATAAAGTAAACATATGTAATTACTTTAATACCAAGAACAAATTCAGCATATATTCTAGATTTAGTGCTACATATATATAGATATGTACCTTATGCAAAAGACAAAATTAGATTATCTTCAATTACATAACATTTTTTATTATTTTTATTATGCTGACAAGAATTTGTATTCTTAGTAGTTTGAATATTGAAACTTTATATACTCACATGTTCCGGTATGGGATGGACGGGGTAACAATATGTGAGATTCAACTTCAAGACAGAAGCAAAGAATGCTACTCATGTTGGCTTAAGAAGAGGAAGTTGCGATTTTAAATTAAAATTAATTAAGATTGGAAATTAAGAAGTACCTTATATATAAAGGCACCAAAGACAATCCTAAACTGAGTCAATTTTAAATCAATTAGGAGTTAACTCACTCAATTGAAAAAAACTCACGCGAGATTAGAATCGAGCCTTCAATCGACAAAACCGTTCATCTCTTCAAATTTCCCAATTCTTCATCTTCCTCTTTCTCTTTTTCACTACCCTCACCCCTATTTCACTTTCATATACATGTTCCCATTCTCTAGCTCCTTTCAATTTCTCACCTAAGGTGTAAACGAACCGATTTGGTTCACAAAAATTATCGAATATAAAATAAGGCTTGATTGAAGCTCATTTAGCTACCGAGTCAAGCACGAATCCGAGTCAAGCCCAAGCAGTTTGAACTTTTCGAACGAATATGATCCAAGTATCAATAGAAAATTATAATTTGAGGAGTTTCGAGTAATTTATTGAACTTTAAAATTTGCTCATATTTGACTCATTTATATTTTGAGTCGAGCTCTAATCGAACTTTTAGTCGAGCGAATACGGATCGAGCTCGAACTGTTTGCTCATTTTACAGTCTTATTCCCACCACCGAAAACGAGTTCATGAACTTGGTCCAACGCCTCACTGGTCCTTCTTCTTCCTCCTGTTCCTCCACCTCCCCTGCCGCCGCCTCGACCCGTGGCGATGTCTCGCCGGCAGCGAGACTAACTTCCATAGTCCGACATAAATAGAGAGAGGGAAAGTCTAGAGACCTTATGGGTATGGTTCAAAGCTTCGAAATGGGTCAATTTTTGGGATTTTATCACCGATGTCGACTCTGCCACCGATCCAACCTAGGTTATGAATAGCCTCTAAGAATGATGAATACCAAGGTATATTTAATTCTTATTCTATTTTTTTTTAATTTGTTCATTTTCTTTCTCTTTATTTTGTCTTAATAAGTTGAGATCTTCAATTTTAATAATGTTGAGAAATCAAATCGCTAAGGTTAATAATTATTATCAATCTCATACGTAATACAACTATTTCAATGTTTGTTGAATTATTTCGAAGTTTGATTGAATTGGCAACACTACTCCCTGATTTGAACATTTTTTGGTTAATTTTAGTATACTCATGAATGAGCCTTAAATCTCTTTGGGTTTGTAGAACATGGAAGTTGGAATTGATTTTTTTTTTTGGGGGGGAGGGTGGGGGAATTTTATAGTTTTAAAAAACCTAGAATTCTGTTCATGGGGTTTGTATCATTCAAAGTTTCAAAGTGTAATTGATGAGTAATATGGGTTATTTTGTATACTGGTTTCAATATCTAACACATTCAAATAAGATTATCAGGGCAGAAACTATTTTAAATTTAATTTGTTGAGTGAATTATATGGTTTCAGTAGAATCCATTATATTATATTATATATACTAAATCACAGTACATAGCACAATATATTGACATATGTCTTTCTACAAATTCAACATATGTCCATCCAATTTAATGCTCCTAATTGTCCTTGACAAAAATACTGTTTTAACCACTGGTGTGAAGACTTGAGGTGAATACATAAATTAATTTTTGGATAAATTTAAGTCAGTTAGTTTAATTATGACTCAATTATCTTAATTATATCCTATCATTTTTCAAATTATGGATAAATAATAACAAACCAAGTAGAATTTAATCTCTTCAACAATCAATCAACAAAATTTTATATGAATAAAATTTCCTAACTGAATTAGAGTTTGAAATAATGTTAATGATCACCTGACCTAATCCTCTATATATATATATTAATCAGGCTAATTGTTTATTCTCATAAGTGAAGTGCAACCATGGCTTCTTCTTCTTCTTCACTTGGAATTTCATTTTTAGCTCCGTGGATAATTTTTTTTAACATTAATACCCGACTCTATTACATTGAGATGGGATATTGGGAATAGGGTATGACAGATTCGAAACCTGCTTTTCAATGCAGGGCGTAATGGGTGGTGTTGATCAGCCGCCAGGAATTTCCGTCTACCCGGAGACATCGTCGTATGGGCCCTCAAGTCAATTATTGTTTTCTTCTTCTGGTTGTTTGGATCTGCATTATTGTTTGTATAAATGTATAGTTGTAAAGAAAGTTGATTAGTGTTATTGATTGTATGATTATGAATTTTGACTGTAGAAATAATTTTCCTTGTCCCCATTTTTTCCGCTATAAATTTTCTTTTGCAAACTCTAAATTGGAGTGGAGTGGAGGGGAAAAATTTTATAGTGAGAGAGCGGTATAGTTGTAAACAACAACTAAATTCGGTTGAAATACTTGCTTTGCTTGTTTTGCAAAGAAGATCGGATCGAAGCCATGAGGAGGAAAGTTATACTGATTGTTAGGCCAAATAAATACTCTATTACATAGATGACTTGCGGATGTGCTATTGTGGGGGTTGTTTGCCTTTGTCAATTTTTCATCTCCATGAAAAGGAGGTTTTTATGGTTGCATGTTGGTTAATATCTTGAAATGCAGGTCCATAGGCCAACAACAATCGAAATGAACTGGCATTATAAATGCTACAATTGACTGCAAAAACTCTTGTCATTACCAACTTGAAAAGTTATACCACATTGTATTATTATAAATACTAACAAATCAATACAGAACAATATTATATAAGGAATTGATATTTTTACATAAAAAATTAATATTTTCACATAATCTCTCTCACATAAATAGTAAGTGGGTCTTATCTTCATGTGAGTGTGAAAATATTATTTTAACATATGAAATTATCAATTTCATATTATATATCCTATCAATTATTATGTAAAGATTGCTTTTATAATGTTGATTAGAACTTTCTACAACTTGAGCTAGCTAGCTATTTTTGCACTTCACTCTAAATTATACTCCTATTAAGCGTGGTGCACAAAGTTTTTGGGAAAGGTATGAACAATTGAACACTATCTATTAATCTTCAATCATCTTCTATTTTTAATTTAATCTAATTTTTATCGTTTAATTCTTTTTTTTATATTTAATCAAAATATGCTACTTAAATTTTCATTTCATTTAAATAGGTCTTTGAGTTTTGTAATTAATTTCTTTTTAATTATTTTATTTCATTAAATATTTATAAGAAAATCTATTTTATTATTGTAAAGAAGTATTTGCCTTTCTATTAGGAGAGAAAATAGTTTTGTTCTCGAATTTATTTTTTATTATTTATAAGCTTTTTGATTGATAATTTTTTTGTTTGTTATAATTATTGTTTTTTTTCGCACTCTTTTTTTAGATGGATGGATATACAGCCACGTAACCGTAACTTGATACAAAAACTGATTGCAGGTCGTTATATAAATTTAGGAATTTGATTGCACATAGAATTTTAAAAACAATTGTTCTCCTCAAACCCAGATAAAAAAATACAATTTTTGTATCAAGTTACGGCTCTGCGAAACTGTATATTCATCTACGTGCGACAAAAAAAAAGAGTTGTTATAACAAGAAAACAATAATTTTATCAAACACTATCTAAGAGTGCTAAATAAGAAAAGTGCTCTTGTTCCTTCATCTACATTATATTAATAAAATTATAGAAGTTTACGTAATTGATAATAAAAAATTAAATAATTAACTTAAATATTCATAATATTTATTATTTTTCTTAAGCGAAGATCCAACACACAAATAGTTAAATGAAATGTAACATGTTTTTTTTTATTATTATTTTTGATTCTATAAGGACATTCAAAATTAATAGATGTTATAGTTGTATGCATTTAATTATTTTTTTGGGTATATTATAGTTTTGTTTCAGATTCGAATATATTTATTCTTCTTATATTTTTTAATAAGGAAAATAAAAAGTAAATTATGGTAAATAAAATATAATTTAAATACTTTATTGGAATTGTTCATTTTAAAATAGTTTTATAATAATTGATTAAATTTGTGTCACATTTGCTGTTGAAATATAAAACACAAATATATATTACAAGTTTGAAAAAGTAGGATAATTCAGTTGCCATTTATTCAGTTACAAATTTGCAGAGGGGATATTGTCGTGATTATTTCAAAAGGCTGCGTCCGAATTTTTAAGCTAGAAGCATAAATTAAGAGTCGGTTAATTAGTGTTAATACGCATGCAGCTATATAATATATTTTTGAGAGATAAATTTTTGGCCGTCGGATGTTGAAGCCCGAAATAATTTTAGATCGTTGGATGTTGAAGTTTAAATTTAGGGGATTATCTAATAATCCCCTAAATCACTATTATAAATCTAAACAGTTTTTTGATTTATATCAACTATTTTGATATTATCCTTTATAATTTAATTGTTATCTCATAATTTATTGATTATCTCATAATTCTTATATTTCACTATTGTCCAGATCCCTCGCAAATATTTATAAGATTGCAACGACTGTTAAAAAGATCATTTAAGTGCTAATTTTTGTTTGTGTGAATATATTGCACATTCAATAAATATAACTGGATTGAAGACCTAAACTGAAAGAAGCTTAAATGTGATAATCGATACCTATGATTCAATGGTGGTAATAGTGACAATGAATTTGGTGTATGCGTTCTTGGTGAGTTAAATTTTTGTTGTCATGCTTCTTGCATTATTTCAGGTGCATCATGGATTTTATTCTGCTTAGCACAACAAAATTTTGCACCCTACAATTCTAAATACTGTTGAAAGTGCAAAGGAGTTATATGAAGACCTTCAGATTATGGGACAGTGCATTCAATGAGAGGGGCTATGGTTTCATTTTGTGGACTATATCCCACAGTGTTTATATTTATGTCTTCTTCATTTATTGCATTCTATTATATAGATTGTGGCTTTGCATGATTTTTTAAGTACTAGCATCCGGTAAATCATTTTCATCATCATTAATATTTTTTTTTGGAATTATGGTAATATTGTGACTGCCTAAACAATTGTCAAAAATTGATAAAAATAACTAATGAGGCAATGTATTCGTTCTTTAACTATAACATTGTGTTATGTATGACACGGTGCTATACTGCTATGTTTTTGGACATGGTGGTTGTTTGACATGAAGATCCAACATAATTATTAATTCTCGTGCTTCTCAGTTTTCACATGTAACATGTGTTTTCCCTTCATGTCTGAGGACCGAAACTGAGACATTCTTTCGTTGTTTTCCCTTTCGTTTGGATATTAGAATTCGTGCAAGTAAGCGATATCAGACATGGACTCTTCAAAATGCATCAAGTACATGTGCCGGATATTTGAGGCTTGGTGAGGTTTGTGTAATGTGTAATAGACTTCAAATATACCACTAGCAATCATATCAATATAACAATTCGATGGCATTGTGCATGACACTTTCTAAATGTTTGTTAGTGCTTTAGAATGAAAGAAATACTCATTTTTTAACCCTATTGGTTACATTATAAACATTTATATATATATATATATATATATATATATATATATATATATATATATATATATATATATACGGTCGATTCAAGAATAAAGACGCTTAAATGACAATACTCCCTTAAAGAGCATTCCTATTTAAAAGCTGCACACTCCGTGTTTTTTCATTCTCTCTTCACTCCCCTCACGATTGAGCTCTCATCTAATGTTCCCCTCCAGATAATCTAGGGCTGCAAAATCGAAGCTTGTAAAATCGATTTCCTTGAAGGAAGTAAGTGCAACATTGAAGTCCTTGAAATCGAAGCCCTAAATCCACTCCAGAAAATTGTTTGCTGCAAGCCCTAAAATCCTATTCTTCCCTACTCTCCGCCATCGCCTTCGCCCGTCGTCTCAGGTATGGGTTTATAAATTAAAGATCAATAATTTGGTGGTTCTTCACTTCTTATGCTCATTTGCCAGACGACTTTTACTTTAATTTGGTGGTTTTGTGTATTCAACCCCTGCATCCGACTCTCTTGGACAAACAAGAAGAAGAAAGAAGAATAGAAATTAAAAATTGAACACTATCTAAATTTACTTGTTCCAAGTGACAGCATATTAGGATTATTGAAGGTCTTTAAAAATGAAAATCATAGCACTATATTCTAAATTTAGGACATACCAGTAAACTATTGTGACTGAGAAGGAGGTATAACTATAATCAAGTGGATCACTCGTTGATAGAATCCTAATCAGTTTGATTTAATAAGATTATGTTGATAGAATCCTAATCAGTTTGTTCCAGTTTGTTTGATGACATATTCCGTTTCCATAAATATATGGCAAGATAGCTTATATGTTTAGTCCATTTCATATAGTCCAAACCTGCTTATTCAAAAAAACAACTCCACAGAAAACATATTGTAATAATTAAAATCAAAAATACATAAATTAACATATCTTAGTAACATTTTTCTTTGCATATCTTCCTCTTTGTTTTCCAAGTTAAATTAAGTGGAATTATTGGCTACATTTCTCTATATCTGTTTGAATGAACAAAAAGAGCTTTTGAATTTTAGCATAATTGCAGTCCTTTTATATTTTTCTTTTCAAATCATGTTATGATCTTTTTTTAAGATACCAGTAAACTATTGTGACTGAGAAGGAGGTAGAACTAGAGATATTGATAGGAGACTTCAATAATCTAATAAAGTTATCAAGTGGGAGGGAGAACTAGAATTCCTTTGTGTTTCTAGTTTTTTTATGAACCTCTTTGTTCTTCATGTGGTGTGCAGCAAGTTTATATGTATTTCCGAGGGAGTGGCAAAGCAACTGAGATGAAGCGTGAGAAGAATTATTTGGAGTACCTGAAGTGCTAAATGCCTTTTTGGAGTCTTATATGACTTTGGATTAGCTTTTAGAAGAATTATTTGGTTTTATGTTTCTATAAAGTAATTTTGGGTTGAAATACATTGAAGTAATTATGGCTTAATTCCTGTAATAGATTGAAGTATTGAAAATATTCAATGCAACATTAAGTAGGTTCAGTTGCTTAAATGTTTTGATATATATCTTCCTTGAATTTGGTGGTTGTAGTTTGTTTTTTCTGTTTTTTTTATATCTGCATTGATAAAGAGCTTGAATTTGGTGGTTGTAGTTGATATATATCTTCCTTGAGAAGAAGCTACTAACATAATTAAGAGAACTGTGGTTTACATTTAGGTGATATTGAGCATGATGAAGGTTTAAGAACAGAAAGTTCTCTTTCTAATTAACCAAACCTTGTAGTTCAAAACACAGGGTTATGAGTCTGAGTAGGGTGGAATCTGGTTGGTCATGCGACTTCAATTCTTTGATGGACAAGGAGAAGAGGGGCGGGGGATTTTCAATACAAGAGCACATGCTAGATCAGTATATACATACACAGACGCATAATATAAATTCAGAATGGCCAATATGTACCAAAATGAGATAGAAATGCATCAAACAAATATTGAGCTAATATCTTTGCTTCATTACAATCAATTCATTACATCTCCCAAATTATAATTATAATTTTTTTCTATTTAAGCATCTTCTTGCACAGAGATGGTTCCAAAGAAATTTCAAACTTCCTCAACAAACCAGAAATCACTTGAATGGCTCTCGGTTGCATCGGAGGATCATACCACATGAAATACTCGCAACCATGAGGCTGTAAAAAAAGAATTTTTTTCGGCAAAAAACACTTTTAATCCACTGTGGTTTTAGTGTTTTAAGCAATTAGTCAGTGTGCTTTTAAAATATTCAATTGACCCACTGTGCTTTTTAAAAATGTACAATCAAGCCATTTCGTCCAATTTCTTGGACGGACGTTAAATAATTACACACGTGGCATTGAAAAAAAAATTAAAAAATTATTATTTTCTGATGTGGCAAGCCAGTCAGCCAAATTCTTAATACTATTGAGCCATTGCACTTTAAAAAAACACAATTAGCCCACTGTGGTTTTAAAAATATTTTTATGTTTTATTTTCTTTCTTTTTCTTTACCTAAATATTTATAATATGTATAATATTAATAAAAATTAATATTATAATATTTATAATATGTATGTTTTATTTTAAAAATAAAAATAAAAATACTTTTATGTTTTAAAATACTTATAAAATTTAAAAAATAAAAATATTTTTATATTTTATTTTCATTCTTTTCTTTACCTAAATATTTATAATATATAATATTAATAAAATTAATATTATAATATTCATAATATGTATGTTTTATTTTAAAATAAAATAAAAATACTTTTATATTTTAAAATACTTATAAAAATACTTATAAATTTTTAAAATATCCATTACCCACCGCCTCTCTCCAATCACGCCACCACCACCAACACCGCCCACCACCACCATCCAATTGCCAACCACCCAACCACCACCACCAACAAACGCTAGTACATAGTCGCTTAATCTCATCATCATCGATATTACACCGGTTCTAGTCTCAGATTCACCAACATCATCATCTCTAACAACTCTAGATCCCAACACGCCGACCATTTTTATACTTAGATCCGCCATCTCGTTTTGGTCAAAAACAAAAATCGGATCTGGATTGTGAAAACTTTCTCCACCATAGTTTGCTGTCGGATCTGTTTGGTCAAAAACAAAATCAATATCATTTTATTTTTGGTCACAACAATCAGATCATCTATCTCAAAAATCAATATCACAAAATCAATATCACAAAAATCGGATCATTTGGTCAAAACAAAAATCGGATCTCATCTTATCTCCACCATAGTAGTTAGTCAAACAAAAGAAAATGAGAACAAGAAGAAAAGGGTTGGATGATAAATATCAATATCATTTTTATTTTTAAAAATTTTATAAGTATTTTTGTAAGACCCCAACTTATTATAAATAAAAGTGAATTTTCCTCTATTCATTATTCTAAATTAATAAGGTATTAATTTGATTTAATTCTCGGGTTACGGGTGAAATGTGTAAATTTTGCAAAATATGCAAGTGGTTATAAAATAATCATTGTTGTCGGGGAATATTCGTTTGGTCGTGGAATATTCTTGTTGTCGGGGAATATTCGTACTACGGCGCAGTCATTTGTGGACCCCATAACAGAATAAATGTCGGATGAAGAAAACGACAAGTTTGAGTTTTTATAAATAACGACGTAGTTGTTACCGGAATTAATACTTTGTTAGAATACCCGTGGTTGGTTAAAATACGATGTCATTGAATGCATGTAATTTTTGAATTATTGATTCTTACGTAAGAAGGTACTACTCAATAATTGTTACAGTAATTACTGTTCAATATTTTATTTTTATTGATTCAATAATTGCTGTGTTGATATTTTATATTATTGGTGTTTCAATAATTATCACTGCACAATATTTCCCATTATCAGATCAATAATTCATATTATTTGAATAATATTATTAGATAGCATTATTGGCAATGTCTAGAAAGTTCTGTCAATGAGAGGTTTGGTCACCTAATTGCGCGCCAGTAAGGAGTAATTCTTATTGAAAAGCCCCCTCTTTCCTAAGGCACTACTGTTGTCATAATTGTGATTCTGTAATATTATTTGTGAATAATTAATTATTAATTTATATGATAAGAAAATATTTATTTGATGTGGATATAAATGATGGATATATTTATTTTTATATGGATAAAAATGAAGGAATTAATGCCGAGGTGTTTTATCAGTATTTTGTTGGTGTGGAAGTATTAAAAATTATCCGTTTGTGAATTTTGGATATTTTATGTTTGAAATTTGGAAAAACTTTTTCTGCAAAGTTGTAGAGAATTTGATTTCAGGCAGAATGGACATAAAATTCGTATTTTTCTGATAACCGGACTATTTTCTATGAATTACTGAAGTTTCAAAAAATAAAATGATTTTTATTAAATTATGGGGTGGGACCCACTTTGGTTGGTGTTAATAACATGTGGGCTGCTGAAAAAAATTCAGAATTGGCATGCTAGGCATTCAACAAAGTAGGCATGCGTGGAAGAAATAAAAGAAAATAATATTTTATTATTTTAATCTCCTATGGCGTTCTAGTATTTTTCTATAAATAGACGCTTAGGTTAGAATTGAAAATCACACCAGAAACAAGTTTTCTTTCTCTCTATATTGTCGAACGTATTTTAGTGAGTATTTATATACTTTGAGAGTTGCTGTTCGGTACAAGTTTTCTTTGGCTTTCTATCCGATATTTCGATCAAAAGTATAGTTATTTTGAGGTAAGAGATGTTATTTTCTTCAATATCATTATGCCGAAATATTGGTGAACGTTTTTTTCAAATTTGAAACTTTTTATGTGAATTACTATTCACGATATAAGACTTTATTCACGAATACTAAGACTATTCACCAAAAAATAAAATTTTCTTCTTTTTGTCCAAGATGTCTATTATGGTTACTATCTTTGATTGTATCCATGTTTTTGGTCTTTATTTTTGAATTACGCTTCAAAATTGGTTATTATGGAGTATTATTAATCTTGGATAAAAACTGTTATATCTAATTCTTAATATTTGTCCTTACGTCTCTTTGGATTCGATTTTTCTTTAAAATATTTTTCATCATCCTCAGTCCTAAATGATGATATTACTGAATATCTTTGGCCTATAGTACAAAGATGAATGATTAACTGATAAATATCTTTGGCCCGTAGTGCAAAGATAAACAGGTGTTGAGATGAACATGACCAACTGGTGATACAAATGAATATCTTTGGCCTGTAATGCAAAGATGAATATTTGATTAAAGATGTATATTGATTGTTGTTACAGGGATAAAATATTGATGATGAAATTTTAAATCTTAAAAGATAATAAAACTCATTCTCTACTTGACTCTTCTAATGGATTGCTGTTTCCGCTGCAATTGTTGATCTAAAATTTGTTGTCTATTATATTTTATCAGATTTTTCCCTGTTGAAAACTAATGATAATTTGTTGTATATTATTTTAGTAATAATATTCTTTACTGGGCTAGTTGAGCTCACCCTTTTCCTTTTTGTTCTATTTTTCTTCTCAGGAGGTGAGAACATAGCAGGATCTAGTCAGGGTATGGAGTGATGGTTCTAGAAAGATGTTTTAGCCGTCATCACTATTTCTGTAAAATAGTATTTGAATAATTGTAATGAGAACTTATTTGAATGTGGAGATTGTCTAGAAGATAATATTAGTATTTAAACTCACAGTATGTGTTATCGTATTTTGCACGACAATTATATTATTGAAGTTATAGTTTGCTTTATGTACCATGTATTTGGTGACTCAGAATGGGTGTTATATACCTATTTTGGGGGCGTCACAATTTTAAAACATAAAAGTATTTTTAATTTTATTTTTAAAATAAAACATACATATTATAAATATTATAATATTAATTTTTATTAATATTATACATATTATAAATATTTAGGTAAAGAAAAAAAAGAAAATAAAACATAAAAAAAAATTATTTTTAAAAAATTTTATAAGTATTTTAAAACATAAAAGTATTTTATTTTTATTTTTAAAATAAAACATACATATTATAAATATTATAATATTAATTTTTATTAATATTATACATATTATAAATATTTAGGTAAAGAAAAGAAAGAAAATAAAACATAAAAATATTTTTATTTTTAAAATTTTATAAGTATTTTAAAACATAAAAGTATTTTTATTTTTATTTTAAAATAAAATATACATATTATAAATATTATAATATTAATTTTTATTAATATTATACATATTATAAATATTTAGGTAAAGAAAAGAAAGAAAATAAAACATAAAAATATTTTTATTTTTAAAATTTTATAAGTATTTTAAAACATAAAAGTATTTTTATTTTTATTTTAAAATAAAACATACATATTATAAATATTATAATATTAATTTTTATTAATATTATACATATTATAAATATTTAGGTAAAGAAAAAGAAAGAAAATAAAATATAAAAATATTTTTAAAACCACAATGGGCTAATTGTTTTTTTAAGTGCAGTCTCAAGGTAGTATTGATATTGATGTCTTACTTAAGAATGCTTTTTGTCACAAGTATCACAGGCATGGTTTTGTCTCTTTTCAAGCACTGCAACCCAAGATTACATGAAACTCTAATTGCCCTGCGTTCTGCAAACCGGGTACATTCCACCCAAGGTAAGAATACAAACGTAGCTGCCAGTTATTCTATGTTTGGCAATTGTTCAGCAACCGAGAGAATGCAAACTAGTCCAAATATCCCAAATTCTGCAGGCAGCATCCTATAAAGCTATGCGAATTGAACGCCAAAGTTATTCTATGTTTGGCAACTTAATACCAAACATCATCATCATGGACTTGAAATTTAGTTAAATTTTGGTGTTCAGTTCCAATTCAAAATCTTCAAATTGAGATGCCAAACATATATATCAACTAAATTCAATTCTACGGAATCCCAAATGTGCTTCCAATTCCATTCCCAAAGCTTGAAATTTAGTTGCCAAACACTGATACACAGCCTTACTGAAACAATTGAGTAGCAACAGACAGTGAATATAGCAGCATGGATTTAGAAAATCCCTAATCCCAAAAATTCTACACTAATTAAAATCCGTCACACCCAAGATTTGACAACTTCTTGTTAACTAAAAACAAGTAAAATTAATTTAAAACAACATCAGATGATATTAAATCAATGAATATTTTCTGGGGTCTGCTCAATTTCATAATAATAAAATTATTTAAATCAATTGCTAGTAAATAGCATAGAGCTCAACTAACATATCTCTAATCAATAAGTCAAACAAATTGGGAATTGAAACGAGTAGTTCTTGAGATTCTAAAATCTAAGCAAACAGTTCAACAAGATATTGTAACATATCTAAAATTCTGAATAGTAAATAATTTCATTATTTATTTTAAGAGATACCATGGATGAGAGGTTTGAATCTAACACGAAGCATTTACAAAGAAAGAAGAATAGTAACAGATGGTACTTGTTCAGAGTCGGATAAAAGATGAAGGAGGCAACCCAGGAGTCAAATACCCCAAATAGTAATGGGTTGAGCAAAAAATACCCACCATAAAACACAAATTCAATCAAATGAGAAGTGCAGACCTGGAGAGAAGTCGACGGGCGAAGGCGGCGACGGAGATAAGGGAAGAATGGGATTTTAGGGCTTGCAACAAACAATTTTCTGGAGGGGATTTAGGGCTTCGATTTCAAGGGCTTCAATGTTGCACTTACTTCCTTCAAGGAAATCGATTTTAGCAGCTTCGATTTTGCAGCCCTAGATTATCTGGAGGGAAACATTAGATGAGAGCTCAGTCGTGAGGTGAGCGAAGAGAGAATGAAAAAACAGTGTGCTGCTTTTAAATAGGAATGCTCTTTAAGAGAGTATTGTCATTTAAGCGTACTGGTCTTGAACGGGTCGATATATATATATATATCAAGTGCATAATCTTTAAGTTGCATAATTTTATCAAAACGACGTAATTTTGATAAGACGCGGTGATATTTTTGTAAATACGCGGTGGCATGGTATTTACAAAAATGTCACCGCGTCCCTCCAAATAAAAATAAAAATATTAATTAGTTTTAGACTAGAAGGTGATATATATTCCATTAAATTAGTCCTAGCTTGACAGTTTCACTTAATTTGGGTTAAGTCACCGTCTCCCTCCACAAACTCCACCATTTTCCAACCAGTGGAAAGTTTACCTTACTTAAAACACCCATTAGTAAAGGCTATTTCAGCCATACTCTAATAACCCATGGGTAAAGGCTAGTTCCAAACGCATGATGATCCTTAATATTTGAAAGAAATGCTCATGTTGCTAAAGCCAAAAAAAATGTAAAAGAAAAAAAAATATTGTTATTTCCCATATTAATTCAATCTTACACGATGGCTTTAGTGTGACTGAAAATTACTTCTAATAATAAACACATGGCTTAAATAAGTTTCACAACCTTAAACTATCTGACATATTCCACTTTGATGATTCACTTTTAAAAAATTTTAATTAGATGATTGAACTATTAATTTTTTTCAATTGTATTCAATTGGGTCTACCACGTCAAAAATTATTGACGTGACTATTTGGGTGGACCATTAGTTAGCTGAGTTGTAATGAGAAAATAATATTTTATTTATTGATTAAATAATTTTGATATAATGGAGGGTAAAATGCTCACAGTCCATCTCGACGCCGATCCCTCCGAGATTGCCAAACTCAACAACATCTCCGACATCGGCACCATCCCCGCCAACACCCTCATCATCGTCCCCGTCAGTTGCTCATGTTCATTCGCCCCCAGCAGCCTATTCTACTAGCACACGGCCTCCTACGTCTTGAAATTTACCGGTGAGACTTACTTCAGTGTAGCTAACAATACTAACCAGGGCCTAAGCACTTGCCAATCCATGATCGGTCAAAATCGGTACAATTATCGACATTTATTGGCCAATATGAAGCTCAATGTTCCATTGCGGTGAGCTTGCCCTTCTCCAAACCAGACCGCCAACATAATCAAGTATCTCCTCACTTACCTTATAATCTGGGACGACACTATTAATGACATCGCCGCTAAATTCGATTTCGGTGGTGCGGATAATCATAGTATTTTTTACGCCGGCCAGATCTCTTCAGATGGGTTAATTTTCCCTTTTACCCCACTATTAGTTCCACTCAAAACAAAGCCCACCAAAACTGATTTATCAGCCACCCCGCCGCCGCCTCCCCTTCCCCTTCCCCTTCCCCTTTCCCTCTGCCTCTGGCGTTATCCACGGCTCCCTTTACTGATGACGACAATAACTCTTCCCGTAAGTGGGTGTTCGTCGGCGTCGGAATTGGGGTGGGTCTTCTCCTACTTGCCTCCATGTCCGACTGCCTGGTTTGGTTTTTCCGGCGCCGATCACTAATAGAAGGTGATAGACTCCACGGCACACTTGCATGAGGTGGTCGTCGCCCATATCGTTTTCTACCACAACTGTTGGGTGAATTGCTTGCAACACCTTAATCCCTCGTCTATATGTAGACGGTAATCTTGGTACAATTGCTCGCGTTTCGGAAATCTGCGTTGAATGGACACCAACGACACCTTGACCCCTCGCTTATATTGAAGCGATAATCTCGGTAGAATCGACGATATGTAGTAGAAGACGCCACACACAACTATGAATTGTTGTATGATAAGTCAAATTGAATCTCAAGGAAATAACTAAGAATTACTTAGGAATTCTTCAAAAAACCAAAAGTAGATAATAAACTCACAAATATATTGAATACTGAATAATGTGTTTGATTACATCAACTTGAACCTCTATTTATACTACTCAAAACAATCCAAATCCTAATAACAATAGGAACAAATTATTCTAATCCTAATAGGATTTGCAATCCAATGTGAAATAGAAATTCATCCAAATCCTAATAACAATAGGAACAAATTATTCTAATCCTAATAGGAATTACAAATCAATGTGAAATAGAAATTCATCCAAATCCTAATAACAATAGGAAAAAATTATTCTAATCCTAATAGGAATTACAAATCAATGTGAAATAGAAATCCATTGTTTCCATAAACCGATAGAAACTTATTTTAAAAAAATAAATCTTTACATGTCTTTATTCCTTTACATGTCTGGGCATGGGCTGATTTGAAGTAGCATGATGCTTGATTAGAAGGCCCACATAAATATAAATTGACTTGTTGAATTGGGTCAGTCCAATAATACTTAAATTGTACTCCCTTAAATAATTTTTAGCCCAATTACTTGAAATCATTTGTTGAACACTTTGACGCTCGAGTCGATAAATTGACGAAAAATTTTGACCCGATCAATCTGTCATCAGAAAGTAAACAAACTACTTCCCTAGTGCCAAACAGGTATGCTATCATTAAATTTATTTCCAACAAACAAAATAAAATTTTCAAACAACCGGGGCTCCCTTCTCCCTTTTCCAATCGACAAAAATGGTCGAAATTTCCCACTTGCATTACCCATTTCCCCTCTCAACACAACATCCAAGCCAAAACTGAGGAAGTCAAGGAAAACAAGAAAGAAAAAAATCCCAATTTAAGAAGGACAAAAAATTTGATGATTTCCTAAACAAATCGATTTTATCATGATTATTTCTATTTGTTTGGAATGAATTTTTGTGATAGATCTGGGATTTTGTTTGGAACGGATGTTTAGTGATAGATCTGGGTTTAGAAGAAGCATAAATCGATTTAGGATGCCCTTTTAAATGAGATTTGACTTTTTTACTCTTGGACATTTAATAAATGTAAAAATTAATTTGAAATAATAATTTTTAATTACATGTAGACAGTTATCAAATTAGTCAGCAGGTCACGCCAGCAATTTCTGACGTGGCAGACCCAATTGAATGAAATTGGAGAAAAATAATTGTTCAATCATCTAATTAAAAAAATTTAAAGGTTGAATCACCAAAGTGGAATATGTCAGATATTTTAAGATAGTAAAACGTATTTTTTTAGGAGAAATTGAATTTCATAACTGGAGATCAAAGCTTAGAGCATTACAAATAAAAGGAGGGGGAATAGAGCCCCATTCCTAGACATCAGACATAGAATTCGAAGCACGAACTAAGAGATGTGCAACAGAATTCGCTGACCTCCTAACAAAATAGATGCGACAATCGACTATAGAAGCAACCAAATCTTTACATTCATTCACCACCAAACCCACATAATTTAGAGAGGAAGATGAAGTCTGAATAGCTTGTATTAACATGGAAGAGTCGGATTCAACAATTACCTGTGAAGCACCAAATCTTTTAAGCCAACTTAAAGCCTCCCTAAAGCTGACCGCCTCGGCCAAAATAGAATCTGCAGGACCCAAAATTGAACCACATCGAGCTGCTATCATCGTCCCCTCAGAGTTGCGAAGAACCATGCTAAAACCCAACTTATTTTCTGATGAGAACACAGCTCCATCTACATTATATTTCAGCCAACCGCATGCAAGTTTGCACCAGCTCACAACGCCATAATTTTGATCAGAAAGTATGTCACCATTTATGAGGATTTGGGCATGTTGCCATTGAGCAAGAAAGGAACCAACCAGGTTGACAATCACCGAAGGCCATTTACGCAAGTTTTTCCAAATCACATCATTTCGATTTTTCCATAGAGACCATAAAATCACACACAAGGCAGGTTGGATGGCCTCACCGTTGTTGGCATATAATAAGAGCTTCAATCCATTGGATAATGTCAGCACCATTGAGAGAGGGAAGCAGTAAAGCTGAAAGTCTCCAACACTCAACATCAATTAGGCAGTGAAGAAATAGATGTGAAGCCATCTCCATGGATTGAGCACAAACTGAGCAAGAGGAATCTACATCAACCCGTCTTTGTCTTAGATTCTCTTTGGTTGGGAGACAACCTTGGCAAATGCGCCAAATTAAATTCTTCACTTTAGGAGGGATCTTTAGCAACCATAATTTCTTCCAAATTTGAGAGGAATGAGCAGGATTAATAGAATTCAAATGAGCGGTGAGAGTTCGATAGGCACTACGGACTAAATACATACCACTTGTGTCCTTACACTAGAAAATATTATCACAGGAACGTAGAGCAGGAAGAGGTACCTGTAGAATTAGAGCACAATCTCGAGGAATGAAGAGATCATTGATTAGATCAATATCCCAACACTGTTCATTTGGGATCATCAAAGACTGTACCGACTCACTCAGCAACCCATGAATCGGAGGAGAGGAAATTCGAGGGTTAGCTTCATCAGGGAGCCAAGCATCTGCCCAAATATTAATAGATGAACCATCTCTCACTCGCCATCTAACATTCTGCTTAATTAGATTTTGGGCAGCCAGGATACTGCTCCAAATGAAACTAGCATTATTCTTCTTGTTGGCATGCAGAAAATCAGTTCTGCATTAGTATTTAGCCTTATAGACACGGGCAACAAGAGAATTGGGGGAAGTTAACAGTCTCCAACCATTTTTTTCCCAACATAGCTAAATTAAATTCGTGGAGCTTACGAAAGTCAAGTCCCCCAAATTGTTTGCGAGCACAGAGAGCATTCCAGCTCTTCCAATGAATACTTGATGACTCTCCAGAGTTAGATCGCCACCAAAATTTGCTCATAATTCTTTCAAAATCAGCACATAAATTCAAAGGAAGAAGAAAAACACTCATAGCATACTTGGTAGAGCTTGGGCAACTGTTTTAATCAAAACTTCCTTGTCGGCCTTTGATAGAAATCTTTTCTTCCAGCTTGCCAAACGAGACCAAAACTTCTCTTTAAGAAAAGAAATAATTTGGGTCTTATTTCTTCCAATAAAATAGGGTAGACCAAGATACTTGCCATGGCCTATAGTTCGTTGAACATTCAAGGAAGAGCAAATTAAATGCTATAAAGGCAAAGGAGTATTCACACTAAAAGAAATAGAATATTTCTGGAAGTTGATTTGTTGACCCGAGGCTCGTTCATATTCAGTGATGCAAGCTCGGATGATGTCACATTCACGTATATTTTCCCGGAAGAATAAAAAGCTGTCCTCGATGAAAAATAATGAAAAATAAATGATATATAACTGGAGCGCTTTGGACAATTTTACAGCCATGAAGAAGTCCCCGCCGTTCATATTTTCTCAACAAGGCCGAGAAACCTTCTGCACATAAGATGAGTAGATAGGGGGAGAGGGGGCAACCTTGCCTTAACCCTCGAGAAGGAATGAATTTTTCAGTTTCAAAGCCCCCATGAACAATCGAATAAGTCACCGACCAAATACACATTAACATCCAATTAATCTATTTAGTCGGAAACCCCATTCGAACCATCACCCTCTCTAAAAAACCCCATTCACGTTTATCATAAGCTTTGCTCATGTCAATCTTCAAGGCTGCATAACCATCACGACCTTGACGCTTACTCTTCAAATAATGGGATATCTCGTAAGCAATCATGATATTATCAGTTATCAATCTTCCCGATATGAAAACACTTTGGAACTCGGAGACTAAACTGTTTAGAACAATTTTGAGTCTATTTGCCAGCATCTTCGAAATTATCTTATAAAGGACTAAACGTATTTAAGCCTAAACATATGGACTAAAACATACTATACGAATTTAAAAAAAATCTTTATCTAATTATAGAGTTCAGCCTAATTAAAGTCCAACAAACACTATGGTTAATATTCACAGGGTACTTTGACTTTTGGCTATTCATTAGTCATTTTGTTCATCAAGAATAGTTAATTATTGTACATGCTTCATCTATTTATGTTTTGTAGATGGAGAGAGAGAAATTAGAGGTAGAAAGATATAAATTTGTGAGATAATATTTTATGAAGTTTGGAGAGAGAATTTTGTAGATTTTAGAGAAATTATATTTTAGAGAGAGCAACTAAAAAAATGAATTTTTGTTATAGAGTATGCGAGAAATTATATATATATATATATATATATATATATATATATATATATATATATATATATATATATATACTGGTCCCTTCTCCAACAAACTTTAAATAACGAACCGATTATAGTAACGATTTTTTGCGTCGTTATGGCATACAAAGCCGACGAACCATCGTCATAGCTCAAAAAACCGTCGTTATAGCCGATTCGCTTTTGGTTCATTGTTTGACACGTGCCAGCTGCTGACGTGGCATCTGTTGAATTTTTCCCAAAAAAATTGACTCTCCTCAAATTTGAATTCACAACCTCACATTTAGAATGTTGGACATATGACCGCTGGAGCAATATGGTTCAACTTTTAATATCTTGCAAGGATTAATATTTATATCAAAACATAAGATTTCCCCCATATATTCATTTCTTCTCCTTCACTACATACCCTAACTAATTGCGTAATAATAATAATAATAATAATAATAATAATAATACTAATAAAAATAGTAATAATAAAAGTACTAATAACAATAATGAGCTTTGTTCTCTACTTCGCTAGCATTTTTTGTTCTCAATGAGCTTGTTGAGGTTAGTGCTATATATAATCTAACACTTTCACGTTTTCGATTGTCTGCCTTTTTTTATGTTTGTGCTTTATCCGTTACTGGAGTTGATAAACAGAAGTATTGTAAATATTGCCATGCTCTAAATGACACATCATATAAAATGAGAAGCACGATTCACTAAAAGATTAGTAATATATGAGGAATTAAGGGACAATATTGGAAATAAGTTGATTTATGTGATAGGGTGATAAATTAAGCACTTTAGTTGTTCCAATTTAATTCACATAACTGATTGACTAATCATGCTTTTTAATTGCAGATGTAGGAGCTGAGGAATATGACATGTCCTATAGTCCTTGCAACTTATTATTATTATTATTATTATTATTATTATTATTGTTGTTGTTGTTGTTGTTGTTGTTGTTATTATTGTTATTGTTATTCTTGTTGTTGTTATTGTTATTGTTGTTGTTGTTGTTGTTGTTATTATCACGCAATTAGTTATGGTATGTAGTGAAGGAGAAGAAAGGAATATATGGGGGAAATCTCATGTTTTGATATAAATATTAATTCTTGCAAGATATTAACAGTTGAACCATGTTGCTTCAACGGTCATATGTGCGAGTTTGAATCTGAGGAGAGGTGTTTTTTTGGAAAAAATTCAACAGACGCCACGCCACGTCAGCAGTGAACATGTGTCAAATTACAATATTAAATACCACGTCAGACCTGCCACGTAGGCGCCACATGTGCCACGTCAGCAGGTCAACGCACATGTGGCGCCTGGGGGGTTCAAAATCCAAATTTTTTGAATAGAAAGAGACACAGTTTGCGTTGATAAGAAGAAAATAGCTCAATACTCAAATTTAACAAAAATTCAGTGATCGACTTTGCATATAACCCAACTTTATACTAATGAAATCATTAAACATTCAATCTAAATTTCTTATTAAAAAAAAAAGTTAAAAAACAGTGAGTACTAGTACCTTTTCTGGATAAGATAGATGGAGTATTATTTATATTGGTGAAATGTCATGTTGTAAATACATATTCAATGAAGTGATTAAATCATGCAATTTGTATGTTTTTCTCTTCACGAAATTGTGAAGACAATGATTTTTAACACCATTACAAAAGCACATTAGGATCCTATTGTTGCATATTTTCATTATCTTAAAAGTATATAATAAATATATTATATATTATTTATATATTCAATAAGAGAAAATAATTATAATGTTAAGGATTTGGGTTTAAGTCATGATAAAAACATTTTTATAATAATTTATTTTTTAATTAACTAATTAATTATGTCAAAAGTAATACATAGTTGGGATGCCACTGAAATGACATGAAATTGATTTTTTAATTAATTAATTAATTATGTCAACGGTGATACAGAGTTGGGTAATAATTTATTTTTTAATTAATTATATCAACGGTAATACAGAGTTGGGATGACAAATTGACAATGAAACAACATGAGATTGGGATGCCGACCCATTACAACGAAACCACAATGAAACGACATGAAATTGATTTTTTAATTAATTATGTCAACAGTAATACCGACATAAAATTGGGATGTCAACCCAATTACAACGAAACGACATAAAGTTAAAGGGCTATATGAAAACATATAAATAGGTTGCCAATTTAACCCAAAAAATAGATCATCACAACTTCAAATCAATCCTTCTCAAGTTCTTAACTTCAAAAATTATTTTAAATCTTTTTCAAATTCATAAAAAAATTATTATTCTAAATAATTTTTCTTGTTATAATTTTCTTCTCTCTCATTTATAGATTACACTAGTTTTGTTTTTACTCAATGTTGGAGTGTGATTATTTGGGTAGTGAGAGAGTCCTTATTAAAGTAAGATTGTATTTTCTTATTTGGTAGGATAAGGAGGTTTAATTTGGGAAAGAATCGATTAGCCATTAATTGCAGTTATAAGGTGATTCTGAAAAGGACTCACACTCCTATCTATAAATACGGCAATAAGCAAGGGATTGGAGGAGGAAGGACACATGAGATACAACACAAATACACAACTTGTACTCTCAATATTATTATAGTGGATTACTCTCTCTCTCTCCGTGATTTTTTTCCCAATTGAGTTTCCACGTAAATTCTTGTGTTCATACTTTATATTTCTTTATTTATGTTTATCTGAGTATATTTCATGAGTTTGATTTCACAACAATTACTCCATCAACCGTTGGCATATTTATTTTTGGCTTTCATTGTTTTGGTGATTTCACAAAGTACATAAAATCAAAGCGCTAACATTTATCCTGGCTACAAGACAAACCGTCAAGCTTCTGTGTTATCTGTTATTATGCGGTGTTCCAGTAGGCGTGGATTACGTGGATTGGACGCGCCAGATTGAAACTCGACGTTAACATCAAGCGCTAGAAGGAGGGCTTTAGTGCTTTCTTACAATCACCACCAACTTTTCCGGCAGCAGGATATGGCGAATAGGGAGAATAATGCCTCTGCCCACGAAAAGGCAAAAACCCAGCAGTCACACCAGACCACACATGTGACGGGGTCGGTGAAGGACCAACTGGGGTCTAAAATTTCGAAGGTTGAAGAGATACCAACCCCTTCCCTCCAACGTAGGGGTGAACATTCGGTTTTACCCGAACCGAATTAGCTTTTCGGTTATAACCAAAAACCGAAATTCAACTGTTTTAGGTATCCGAACTACTAACAGAAACCGAATAACCGACTAACCGAATAACCGAATTAGTTATTCGGTTATTTGGATAATAACCAAATTTAATAGTTTGTAAGCAATCAACTGAATCAAATGTAACTGTCAACAACATGTATCCAGCCAACGGTGAAGGCAAGTATAACAACAGTGAAGGCTAGCAGACAATAGTGAAGCACAAGTATAACAACAGAACAGTAGAAGCAAGAAGCAGTGAAGAAATACAACATCAGTCATAATTCCATAAGACCATAACTACAGCACATGAGAAGCAGGTCATCAACATGCAGTTTTGGGTCATCGGAGGAGATCGGAGGAGGTTCGTCTGGAGGCGGAGCGGACTGCCAGACTGGAAATCAATTTGGGACTGCCAGACTGGAAATCGATTCTAAGATCTGGTATGAGAGTATGAGACTGAGAGATGAGAGCAGAGAAATCGATTTAGGGCGAGAGGTGAGAGATGAGAGATTCAAAACTTCTGAGATCTAGACTATGAATGAGAAGTACAATTATAATTTTTAAGCCCCTTTTTTATTTCGGTTATTCGGTTAACCGAATAACAAAAAAACAAAAATTAAACCCGAAACCAAAAACCGGAAATAAAATCGGATATAACCGAATTACTAAAATTAACCGAATAACTGAAAAAATTCGGTTATTCGGTTTTATCCGTATTTTTCTCAGTCCTACTCCGACGTAAACTCTTCAACGATAGCAAGAACACTCCCAATCCTGCGAGTCAGGCCGAAGAAAATCATTCACGGGCCTAAATGCAGCACGTAATTTAAAGGAAAGGAGCCGGACCAAATGAGGTCATCTCAAAAAAAAGCTCTGATAGAACAACGATGCCATCATGGCCCTACGCCTCCAACAGGAAGAGCTCGAACATCAGATGGCAAAAATGAATGGAGAGCAGGAGGCGTCTTCAAAAAGGCGTAGGAATCGGAGCCGATCCCGGTCACCTCGACGGGGAGAGGCAGGGAAAGAAAGGAGCCGACCCCGGAGTCGCTCCCGAGAGGGCAGAAGTCGCAGGAGGAGTCGGTCAGCCGACAGAAGATCGGGGCTTCCAGGAAGGTCGGATCAAAAGTGGAGGATCGCGTCACTCGAATACGAGAGGGACAGACGTCATTCGTCCCCTCGTAAAGAAAAGGCCGATCCCATCGCCAGAAGAGTCACAGAACTGGAGAAACTACTAGCAGCTAAGAGTCCGATGGAGACCTCTTCTGGTTGTCTTGGATCGCCCTTCTCACCCGAGATAAACCAAGTCACGACCGATCCAAAAAAGAAGATGCCCCCGATGGATACATATGACGGACTAGGGGACCCTTACGATTATTTGGATGGATATGACCGTCTGATGTCTTACTATGGGCATTCGGATGTAGCCAAATGCCATATGTTCGCCACAACGCTTAAAAAGAGTGCCTGAGAATGGATGGGAACTTTGGCAGCCGGATCAATCGGTTCGTGGAATGACCTTAGGGAAAAGTTCCATGCTAAGTTCGGGAGTAACAGAAGATGGGGTAAAATAACTGCTTCCCTCATGCAGGTCAGACAGAAGTCAGACGAAACCCTAGGTCAGTACGTGAAGAGATTCCAGGAGGTTGTGGGTTCGGTAGCGGAGTTGAACTCCCCACAAGCCTTGGGATTTTTCACGGCGGGGTTGGATATAGGGAGGTCAAAGAAGTTGGTAAAAGATTTGATAATCAGCCCTCCTGCAGATCTAACCGAAGCCTTTCATCGGGCCGAAGGGTTCATTGCAATAGAAGAATCCATGGGAAATTTCAAACCACATTCCCAGTCCTACGAGAAGTCTAAGGATCGGGACAGACAACATTATCAGCGCTCGGACAACAACCAGTGGAGGTCTGACAATTCGGGTAAAAAAACTTATAACGGAGGAGGATCAGGAAGCAGCCAACCTCCATTGCCCAATCGTAATGTCAGCAAAGTTTACACCCCCCTCATCGTGGATCTGGCAAAGATTTTGGAGGAGATGAAGAACAAACCCTTCTACGAACCATGCTCAAGACGGACCAAACCCGGAAGGAGGGGTCGGGACAAGTTTTGCGATTATCACCAGAGTACTGAGCACTCGACAGAGGCATGCACCCACCTGATGGACATGATAGAGAAGAATGTTCAAAATGGACAGTTGATACAGTATGCGGAAGGACGGGGTAACGCAGTAGTACCAAGAAAGGAAAGCAGATATCACGATCAGGACACCCAGCCTCCACAGAATCCGTCAGCCCGAGGCGTCATTGATGTGATATCAGGAGGCTCAGTTGGATGGGTAACTAGAAAGAAAAGGAGTGGGCATCTGGAGGCGGTGTTATCGATTACGGGGTCTACTGCAAGAAAGGATTGGGCATACCCTGGAACGTCCATTTCCTTTTCGGACGAGGATTACCCTACAGACCTCATCGAGCCACATGACGGCGCCCTGGTGATAACGGCTCAGGTCGGGATCGTGGATATGAAGCAGATGATGATAGACAACGGGTCCTCGGTCGACATCCTATACACGCACGCCTACTAGAGGTTGGACCTGCAGGGGAATAAGATGGATTTGGGAGGCGAAGGACCCTTGTACGGTTTTAGTGGAGATCTGGTGTATGTGTCTGATACCATCGAACTGCCCGTTAAGTTCGGCACAGCACCCAATTAGGTCGAAATAATGGTCAAATTTTTCATCGTCCAGGTGGATTCGGCTTACAACGCAATCCTCGGAAGACCGACCTTAGCAGCCCTGCAAGCAGTGACTTACATACCCCACTTCAAAATCAAGTTTCCAACACCGAATGGGATCAGGGAGGTAAAAGGAAACTTAGACATTGCCCAAAGGTGCTATCAAAACAGCTTGATATCCTCAGGGGTCGGGGTCAGTAAGCAGAAGCAGACAATGGCCATTGAAATAGAGCCATTTACTGAGGGTAGTCTGAAGCCGCACTCTCACTGCTGAAGAAACCAAGATGTAGAAGTGGTGCCGTGGAATTCGGTAAAACGATCAAGATCGGGTCGGGGTTAGCAGAACCATTCAGGACATGATTGATAGAATTACTCCGAGTATATGCCGACATCTTCGCATGGGAACTGAGTGATATGCCGGGGGTAAGCAAATCGGTGGCCCTACACAGGTTGCATGTGGACCCGAACAAAAAATCAGTCATACAAAAGCGAAGAGTTTTCGCCCAAGAGACACAAAAAATCATCGATGTGGAGATTGCCAAACTTCTGGAGGCCAACTTTATCTTTGAAATTGATTACTCGGAGTGGTTCGCCAACGTAGTCTTGGTCCAGAAGCAGAACGGGAAGTGGAGATTATGCATCGACTACACTGACCTGAACAGGGCATGTCCGAAAGACTTCTATCCATTACCTAACATGGACCAGTTGATAGACGCCACTTCGGGGTACAGCATGCTGAGCTTCATGGATGCATTCTTGGGATATTATCAGATTTCAATGTGTAAGGAAGACATCCCCAAGACCAGTTTTATCACGCATCGGGCAATATACGCTTATCGGAAGATGACCTTCGGATTGCTGAATGCCGGGGCAACTTATCAGCGAATGATGAACTTCGTGTTCACTAAGAAACTAGGGAGAAGTATGGAGGTCTACGTAGATGACATGATCATCAAAAGCATGTCAGTCCGTGACCATCTTGAAGATCTAGAGAACTACTTCGAGACAGTCCGGAGACGCAAGCTGAGGTTGAACCCGACCAAGTGTACATTTGGATTGGGATCGGGAAAAATTCCTGGGATATTTGGTCGCGACAAAGGGGAATCAAGCGAACCGGAGAAGATTCAAAGCGGTCTGGATATGAAATCTCCGAAGTCTTACAAGGATGTGCAGAGACTGACAGGTCGGATCGTGGCCCTTCGAAGGTTTGTCTCCAAATCAGCAGAGAGATGCCTACCATTTTTTGACACCTTGAAAGGGCCCAAGAACGAGAAAAGCTTTCAATGGACTTTGGAGTGCGAAGACGCATTCCAAAGGATCAAACAATATCTATCTTTGGCACCACTGCTGATGAAACCAATCCCTTCGGAACCTCTGTATCTGTATTTGGTAGCGAGTTCGATGGCGGTAGGGGCAACATTAGTTCGGGACAAAGGGGGAAATCAGTTCCCAGTATACTACGTCAGCCATGTGCTTCGAGATGCAGAAATTCGATACCCGAACTTGGAAAAATTCGCCTACGCTTTGATCATAGCGAGCAGGAAACTTCGGCACTATTTCTAGGGTCGGATGGTGGTGGTATACATGGATCAGCCGTTAAAGAAAATCCTGCACCGACCAGAGGTCTCGGGTCTACTTGCGGCATGAGCCATGGAATTAACACAGTTCGCATTAGAGTATCTGCCCCAGACAGCAATCAAAGGGCAGGCACTGGCCGACTTCGTCGTGGAATGTTCGTTTTCAGAACCAAATGTGGGGTCAGTTACCGAAACACAACACGTGAGGACTTCATGGACGTTTTATGTTGACGGCTCATCAACCTCGGACGTCAGCGGTGCTTGGGTCATACTGACAAGTCCCGAAGGGTTCAAAGTCCAAAAAGCAATTCAGTTCCAGTTCAAAGCGACCAACAACGAAGTAGAGTACGAGGCCATTCTAGCCGGGCTGAAGTTGGCCCGAAGCTTAGAAGCGCAAACATTAGTCATCTACAGTGATTCACAGCTGGTCATCAAACAGATATCGGGGGAGTATGAGGCTCGGGGGGCAAGAATGACAAGGTACTTAGCCAAAGTGAAGAGTAAACTGGCATACTTCAGTTCAGTCAGCTGTCAGGGAGTGGATCGATCCGACAACACGGTGGCAGATGCCTTGCTCGCTCGCCAACGATGTAAGCAAGCTCCTTCAATGGTTGGTATATCTGGAAGTATTGGAGCAGCCAAGTATTCCAAAAGAGGAGGTACTATGTATTGATCGGCTGGACTGCTGGCTTATGCCATACATCTCTTACTTGGCCGAAGGGGTTTTACCTTCAGATCACATCCTAGCAAGGAAGATCAAGCACCGAAGCTCAAACTTCATCCTCATTAACGGGGATCTATACCGAAGAGCTTTCAGCTCTCCACTGCTCAAGTGTTTGACACCGTCAGAAGCTAACTACACACTTCGGGAAGTACATGAAGGGATTTGTGGGGATCACATAGGGGCCAAGTCACTGCCACACAAGATTTTGAGGCAGGGGTATTATTGGCCGACTATCTACATAAAGGCCAAGGAATTCGTCAGAAGGTGTCCCGAGTGTCAACTGAACATCACTATCCCACACCAACCTCCCGAAGAGCTGTATTCCGTCCTATCCCCGATTCCTTTCGCTGTATGGGGAATCGACATCCTAGGGCCTCTGCCGAAGGCCAAGGGACAAGTTACTTTCGTGATCGTGGCTATCAACTATATGACGAAGTGGGTCGAAGCCAAACCACTGCAGAAGATCACCGAACAAGAGTGCTTGAAATTTTTCAAAGAAGGAGTCGTTTATCGTTTTGGTATTCTGATGGCAGTGGTCTCTGATAATGGTAGACAGTTCGTGGGGTCAAAGTTCGAAGGCTTTCTGAAAGAGTTAAGAATTCAGCATCGCAAGACTTCAGTCGCTCATCCTCAGTCGAACGGTCAAGTAGAAGTGACCAACCGAACCCTGCTCAACGGGATAAAAAGAAGGTTGGATGAATTAAAGGGTAGGTGGCCCGAAGAACTACTCAGTGTTTTGTGGGCATATCGGACTACTCCGAGGACAACAACTGGAGACTCCCCATTTCGACTGGCATACGGGACCGAGGCACTCATAACAGTCGAGATCGGATCCCCCACTCTTTGAGTCAGTCAATACAAAGAACTATACAATGATGAAGGTCTGAAAACAAATTTGGATCTGCTAGATGAAGCTCGGGACTCTGCTATGTTGAGGTTGGCTATTTATCAGCAGAGAACAGCCCGACACTATAACTAGAAGGTAAAGTTGAGGAGGTTTTAAGTAGGAGATTTGGTGCTTCGGGAGTCAGAGGCATCAACCCCCCAGAACACGGGCAAGCTAATGCCTAACTGGGAGGGGCCTTATGAAGTAGTGGAGGTGCCGAAGCCAGGGACTTACCGACTTCGAGCTATGGACGGATCAGAGGTAAAGAATACATGGCATGCTGGAAGACTTAAGAAAATATTACCAGTAAATGCATTGTTATTCTTTCCTTTACTTATGTAATCTATGCAATTTATCAATGAAATAAAAACTTCTCTTCGAGAAACACTTATACTTCATTTAAATTCACATTGCTTTACTAGTCAGACACGCTTCAGACGTAAATTGATCAGACAGTCCGGAAGGACCTAACTGATCAGTAAAGGTCACGAGTATAAATGATTGACAAAGTTGCAAACCAGATCAGATAAGCTTCGAGCATAAAATGATCAGACAGTCCGAAAGGACCTAACTGATCAGTAAATGCCACAAGTATAACTGATTGACTAGGTTACAAACCCGATTAGATAAGCTTCGACCGTAAAACGATCAGACAGTCCGAAAGGACTTAACTGATCAGTAAGCGCCACAAGTATAACTGATTGATAAAGTTATAAATCCGATCATGTTAGCTTCGGGCATAAATTGACCAGACAGTCAGAAATGACCTAACTGTTTGATAAAAGTCACAAGCAAAACTAATCGAGATAACAACTAAGAAAGATCTGCTATTTTCATTCATATCCAAGTGTTTTACAATTTCCGATCAGACATGCTTAGGATACACCTATCACTAACATAAATGATCGAGCAAAACTAAGAAAGGAAAAATTACAAGTACAAAAAAATTACATGTCCTAAAAGAAGCTACTCGGGAGGAGGATCGTCCCCGGCCTCGGACTCTTCGTCCGAGGAGTCAAGCAGGGAGGTATTGAGTCCAGCAGCTATCAGCTTCGCCCGAGCCTTTTCCCGATAGGTCTCGTACCCTTCACCAAATTGGGCCATGACCTTCTCGTTCAAGGCATCAGACTCTTCATATTCGACAACCGCCTGCTGCTTGGCCTCGGAGAGCTTCCCCGGAAAGGAGTCGGCTTCGGCGGTTAGGGCAGTGTTTTCCTTCATCAGATGCCTCATCTTGGCAAGCACCTCAGCATATTTCTCTGCGATGGCGTCAACCACCTTCTCCCGATCCTTGACCTACGAAGCCAGGTGCTCCTTCTCCTCGATCAGCTTCTTAGCATGACCCTCAAGGCCGACGAACTCCTGTTGAAGTAGGGAGTGTTGTTCTTTTAGTTCGTCGGCCTGACGTTGGGCCTGGGTTGCCTTGTTTTGAGTCTCCGCATGACGGTCCCTTTCATTCTTCAAGTCCGAGGTCAGACCTCAAACCTCAGCTTCAAGCAGCAGTAAATTCGTTCCCAGCTGAACCTCCCTTTTAGTGGTTCGAGCTAGCGGAGGGATGGCCCGAGCAAGAATAGCATTGGCCTGCAACAAGCATGTAAATCAGCCAGGAAAATCAAAGTGTCAGTTACAAGATAAATAACCACAGAATTAACTGGCACTGAGCCCGAACGTAAGCCACCAGGTGCTCTTCATAAGAGAATCCTTTGAATTGGTCGTCATCGCCCGACAGCTTGAACTGATCGAAGAGGTGGAATGGAAAAACTTCCGAAGGGCTCTTCGGCCAACAAGTAGTTGGTGTCCCTTGCGAAGAGCTCGCCCTGGAAGGGGGAGTGGCGGCGGGAAGGGGGTCAGCCTCGACAACTTATTGTTCGGGGGGGTGGTGACTCAGGATCTTCAATGAGTCGCGGCTTTTTGGGTCGGGGCTCGAAAGGAACCTCCTCGGTATCCTCTAAATCCTCGACCACAGTCACTTGAGCCGGAGGGGGAGGAGTAGACTTTAGAGCGATTGAAAGGATGACCTTGGCGGGGACTTCAGTAGAAGGCTTGGATGGCTTCTTGGACTTCTTCAAAAAGGCCGCTTTCTATGCTCGGCTCATCTTTAAAGCCACTCTTTTGGTGGTCGGGACATGAAGTGGATCCCACCGATAGCTCGGTGATTTGAATGGTTTCTTCGTCGGGGGAATCGTCGGTTATCGGTGGGCGAATCGGCTCAATGGTAATAGGGAGGGGTGTTAGGGATTCAGATGCCCCTTCGGGCTTGAAAATCGTCATTGCACAAAAGATAATGGGTTAAGATATAAAATATAAGAGGGTATAAGGGGAAATTAAGGGAATGGTGGATCGATCGGAAGTGAGATACTTACAGCTGTGTTTGTATAGCTAGGCTTCGCTGGACAAAACTGCTAGACTCCACTCGATTTTGCTCCACCTCTTGTAAAATGATTTGAAGGCATCGGCCCGATCCTTCGGGAACTTGGACACCTTGGCGATGGGATCTGTAGGTTGGGCCCATCGAAGGAGGAGTTGGAGGTCGGTTCCCCTGGCGAAGAACCACTTGTCATGCCAACCCTTGTTACTTGAAGGGGTCTTGACAGGAGCGATTCGAGTGGGTCTTTTGTTTAATTGCTTCAAACCAGGCTCTTTCGACCCAGTGACAGTGAATAGGGCGAAGAAGAAGTCGAGGCCAGGCGTGATCCCGAGCTCCTGGCATAAAGCGACAAAGGCAACCAGGTGGATGTACGAGTTTGGCACGAGCTGTGTGAACCCGATTCCCGCAAAACAAAGGAAGGAAGAGATGAATTCATGAAGTGCGAACCGAACCCCATATTTTAGAAGATATAGGGGAACGGCCACCCATTCGCCTTCGGGCCTCCAAAACATTTTCTCATCGAGTTTTGGAACTCGAAGCTTGTATTCTTGGGGGATGTGGAAGAGGGTTCGGATGTCGGAGATTTGAGTAGGCGTAATGGAAGATGGGGTATTGATATGGGAAACTCCGTTTTGGAGTGGTAGGCGTTGAGGATTTTGGCCTCGGCACTGATAAGGGTAGGGAGTACCGAGGAAGAAGGGTTATCGGTGGGAGCCACCGGTAAATCGACGGGAACCAGGTCGCCGGTGGTGACGGAGGGAGGATTTGATTTGCCGACAGGGGAAAGAGTGGTAGAATCAGCCATTTGGTGTGATTTGGAAAGGAATGAGGCACATATATGAGTTTTTAAGAAGAAAACGGACAAGAGTGAAGCTCGAAAACAAGAAGGATGGTCAAAATCAGTATGAATGGGGATGGGCTGATTACTCGTCGGAAATCGCCTTGCCGGAAAATTTGAGCAGGGTTTTTTGAAATGAAGAAGTCTGGAAAAGGTGATAGTGATTGACAGGAGGTGGTTTTTATAAGGCGTATGGCACGGAACCCAAGGGCGGCTATTAAATGTTCAGGGTGGGGCCAGGCCTGAAAAAATATGCAACGTTACGAGAAACGAGGATCGACCGTTTGGCTTCCCTTGACAACTCATCATTAGCTGTCGTGACCTTTCGAATACCTGACCTTTCAAGTCTCCAATTATAAGTACCTTACAATCGGAGACTGGGGGCAATGTTCGGGATCATTTTGTCGACCTGCATTTGGGGCCGAAGGCTTGAAACTAGAAGGAGGTGTTAAGTCCAATGGGCCGAGGCCTTGAAGGGTGTTGAAGGGGTTTGGGCATCCCGAGTCCTCTGGACCGGGGTCTCAATCGAAATATGGCTTTCGGGTTCGGGTATCCGAGCCTTTTGGGCCGGAACCCTGTTCTGGAAGTAGGCGTTTGGGGTCGGGCCTTCGAGTCCTCTCTAGCCGGCTTAGAACCAAGTAATCTGAGCTAGATGGGATTGGGCCTGCGGCAAAGGTCATCCTGCGTGCATAGTCCATGCATCAGGTAGTATTTAAATGAGGTAACTCCAGAGGTGGTGTTGGAGTTGGATTCTACTTCCATATTTTAAGGAGATTGTGTTGGACCCAAATATTGGTAACCTACCATATTTAGGAGTCCCAATCCGACTCGGAGAAGGATTCTAAGGTGGTGAGAATACTATAAATATTAGGCCAATGTTACAATTAACAGGTAATACCTACTTTTGAGCACTAAACACTTAGCTTCCATTATTAAACCTTGTGAACGGCCTGTACTTATTCTCACACTGGAGCTATCCCCCGGCGGCACAAGTCGTCAAGCTTCTGTGTGATCTCGTTATCATGCTTGAGGTTCCAAGTAGCGTGAATTTCGTGATTGGACGCTACAGATTTAAACTTGGTGTTAATTACAACAATCTTAAGGCTATATTACCTGCCTTATTTTGAGAGACTAATTCGCAGTAACTCTATGTAACAAAAGTAAGGGATGAATATAGTCTTAAGGAAATAGTGGTTACCATTTGATTCAGATAGTAATATTGTTATTCTATATCAAACTTAAAGTGGGTTAATTACAACAATCTTAAGACTATATTACCAATGGAGGACAACAATGCAAAAAAATAGCTTGAACCAAATTAAGAAACTTGCGAAATTTGATGGATTATTCTTCAAACATTGGAAGTGCAAAATGTATTTTTGCTTAACGGCATTAAAACTTTCTCATCTACTAAATGAAGAGAAAATTAAAAAAAAAAGAAAATGAGACACCGGTAGAAATGAAGAGTCGAAGGGAACAAAATGACTTTGAAAGTCCAATAATAATCTAGAAGGATGGTTGAATAGATTATTACAGATTTAAAAAATTATCTTAGGCCTTTTTGAATTTTTAGATAATTAATTTCCAGTGTTAGAAATTAATATGCATGACAGTGAAATTTCAATCACACAATGCAGAGAGATTTGTCTATTTCATAACATACATCCTGGGTATGTTACTACGTCCAGTTTCAAACTCCTCTCCAGGACATGAGATCCTATTACTCTCACTAATAAATACTCATTCAACAGGCGGGGAAACATTTACAAAATTTTATAAACAAACTTACAACTATTCTCAACTAACTATCTTGGACAACAAGCTCTCAGCTCTTTGCTCAAACTTAGTTGTACTTTTCTTTCGAATTCAGTTCTATTCTATGATCTGGTCTTGAAACGACAATATCTTCTTCAACTCACAAGTACACTAGAGACCCAACTCCAAGATGACATCTCTAAGATTTAGATATTGATCGAAGATGGGGATCCGTCGGTGTTGGTGAAAAGACGGTCGTCATTTGGACTCTAAAGTATTAGGGGGGAAATTCTACGACGACGGCAGACCTGTTGACATAGAAATATTATAACGTCGACATAAATATATAGTTGCGGCACTATCAGCTACGGTGGGGTACTGTCTGACATAGCATATTTCCTGACAAATTTTTATGAGGCACTGACAGAGGCTATGCTTCTCTTATTACTCCCACATCCTACGCCACTAACCTAGTTATGTATCTCCATTATCTCTCTCTTTTTATTATCTCAAATTTCTCTTATCAATTTATATTTAATTTTATTGCTCTTAATTATTAATATCTAAAAATAATTGACATACACGCAAGTGTGTATCAATATACTAGTATATCTCTATTTATAAAGGAGGGGAGGGAGGGGGGGGGAGGGAGGGGGATTTGAGACAGTTTTCTTTGTAAACCAAAAAAAGTGAAGCTTTTTTGGATGCCCTAAATACCCAAAAGAGTTTTGAACAAGAGTCCCTCCCTCCTTGCATACCTTATGGTCGGTTTTATAATTTAACTCACTTTCTGCTTGAAAATCATTAATCAATTTTATTCTTCTCATCTGATTTGGAAGATTTACTCGTCAGCTTATTTTGCTTATGTAATTTGTTTGATTTTTGTTGAACTTGTTATTTTTGCTTTTAATTTAAAAGGTGAAGATTGGAATTACCATCTCCTTTCTCTCAATATTTTTATTTCATGATTTTTGAATTGAGTTGGATTTTTTGTGATACGAGGTCGTTGATAAATCTTGATTTGTTTAATTTTTCACGCAATATGCTAGATGAGCTTTTATGTGCATCTGGAGTGGAGTATAATTTCTTTTATTTTGGAATTAATGGAGTATAATTAATAGATATTCTATATATTACGGAGAGTATCAAAGTATACTCCTTTATTTAACATACATTGCTCATTATCTTTAGCAACGGACCGGACAAAACTGTTTGGTCCGTCGCGTATATCAGAGAACCATCGTCTTAGCTTTTAACGACGCATCGAACCGTCACCATAACATATAAACCGTTTATCTGTTCTATAGCAACGGATCAAACCGTCGTCCGATCCATCACTAAAGATGATGAACATGGTATGTAAAATAAAGGGTTATGCATTATTAGAAATAGAGTGATATATATTATTCATCTAGATCGGAGGAATTAAATCTAAGCAATTACTTTTTTTTGTTATCAAGTTTTTACTATATATAAGAGTATTACTTTGTCATCAAGCGAGCATCTTTTATTATTATTTTATTTTGTATGCTTTAGATCCTTTCTCTCTATAACACAGTCCTCTTCTCCAGCGAACCTTAAACAGTGAACTAAAAATGAACAGGTTATAGCGACATTTTTTTCCATCGCTATAGCATACAAAGCCGACGACATGCTATAGCGACGGTTCGAACCGTTGCCATACCTTAAAAAATCGTCGCTATAGCCGGTTTATTTTTGGTTCGCTGTTTAAGATTCGTCGAAAAAGAGGACGCTATGATAAAAAATTGACAAATAACATCTGTACCTTCTATAATAACTATCAAGGGCTGGGATTAAAACAAAGAACCCGACATCCGCTAGAATTTCTAGCGAATGGGATTAAATTATTTTTTGAACCATAATACCCCATTCATTCAGGCCCTAACATTTTTATGATCCAAATGACGAAGAAGCTTAATCACCCAAAGGTTCGCTTCGCATTCATGTAATTATCAAAAGTGTTGGCTATCTTCTTAATCACAATCATCTTATTTGTGTCCGTGTTCAGTATTGAGCTTTATAATCAATAAACAAACATCAATCATTTCAGTTTTAAACTCTAGCTCATATTTAAATAAAAAAAAACTAATCAGAACTTGATAGAAATCAATGGAATAAATAAAATACCAGACGATGCCATAAGCACCACGGTCAATAGGCATAATCGGAGACAGGTATTTATTTGTCACCTCGATGAATTCCCAAAAATATTGTACTGAACAAACTGACCCCCGTGGGTTGGAACTGCCGGAATCTGAAGCGAATTAAGAGACGCTTAGTACTTAATTCATCTTTTGATTCATAGCAAATATATGTTATGGATCAAAATTTATTAATTTTTTTTTTAATTGCACAAACACAAAATATGTGCCATTAATATTAGTGAGTATAAAGTAAAATTCACTTTCATGTGAGAAATAATTATGTGAAAGTATTAAAAATAAATGTGTAAATAATATTCCCCTAAATTTTGTATCATGCCTTCAAATTGAATAAAAGTTTTTTCTTTCTGAAAGCAAATTGAATTAAAAGGTTAAATGTAAGGATGACAATAACCAGTTTTTAACCGAACCAATAACTTGCCCAATGCAATTTTTGTACAAAAATAAATAAATCGCAAGAACTGTGATGCGGTAATGGCATACGTTTGTTCAATCAATGGTGCACCGCACCGAACCACATTGTATCGAATGCAAAAACTCTTGGTGCACCATCTTTGAATCGAAGTGTTATGTATATATTAAAATATTAAATAGGTTTTAGTGAATTTATATTAACTTATGATGATGAGATACTTAAAATACTTGTTTCTTATCTAAATTATCGTTTAATCTTTGATATTATTTTACTTTTTAAAATATTTTAATTTATTTAGTTATAAATTTGTCGGTGTCGTTCAAGAGAATGAACTGCCTGCTACAATTTTGATCTAATATATTTTCATGAATCAAGACTGGTGTTGGGACATGATTAATTGGACTCGGATGATTCGGTGGGTCATAAGTCACGTAAAGAAACTTTTCTTACGTAGTCGAATATTTTGGGCAGGAGATTGGATTTTAAGGAATCTAAGATTCGTAGTTATATTTAATTTCCAATTCTTAAGGAAAGAGTCAGGATAATATTCGACTTCTTTCTTTAAGGAGATTCAATTCTATTCCAACTTCAGGGCGAACATGGAGAAAAAGGCGTGATCACTATAAATACAAGGTTATACCCTGGTTCACAGGTTTCAGCACTAAAATTTTAAACCTCCATTATTTAACCTTATACAACATGTACTTATTCTCACACGAGACTATCTCCCGACAGTTCAGGCAGTCAAGTTTCTCCGTGTGACTTCGTTTCTGTGCAGGATTGGACGCGCTATTCATGATTTAGTGCGTAGACGAATTTTGACGTTACCATTGGCGCTAGAAGGAGGGACTTTAGTGCTAGATAATTCTTTTCAATCACCCAAATTCTTAAGTGAAGTTATGGCGACACATAAGACACTTTTTGAACGGGGGAAATCGACGGCCAACCCACCGGCTCAACCCAAGGGTTCACCCAAAGACCAGTTGGGACCATCTGATAGTGTCTCAGATAGGCTCGGGGACAACATTCATTCGGTGGGCCCAAGGAAGACTCAGAAGGCTCCAGTTAAACGATAATTATTCTCAGCTACAAAGAAGGCGACAAGCTACAATAGTCGTGTCGAGGATATTCCATCCCGAACACGCACTCAGGAAGACCGAAACTTGAAGCGGGAAGATCAGGACAAAAGAGAGTTGATCCTGGTCAGGAAGATGCATGAAAACTCTTCAGCAGACAGAACTGGATGCACAGATGGCACTACTGTTTCGTGGTGAGGAGGTCTCTTCCAGTCATAATTGGCATTGAGAGGTATCGTTAGACAACCGATCCAGGAAACATTGTTCGGACGGTTCTCGTCACGAGAATAGCAGGTGTAGGAGCCGCTCTCAAGAAGGAAGTAGCGAAGGGCGAGGGAGGTCCGAACGGAGACAACGGGTGGCCTCTTCGGAGCGCGATCAGGATAGGTATAAGTCATCCAACCGGAAAGATGAGTCCGAAGCCCTTGCCCGAAAGGTGGCATTATTGGAGCAGGAACTTGCATCGGTCAACTAGAAAAGGATATACCCATTTTTCCCCAAAGATAGATTGGGTTCGGGCCGACCCCAATAAGAAGGCCCCACACATGGAAAGATAAGATGGCACCAGAGATCTGTATGATCATAACCAAACATATGACCAGCTTATGAAGTTCTAAGACTATTCCGATGCTACGAAGTGTCAGTTGTTCATCACTACCCTCAGGAAGCAGGCCCAATAGTGGATGACATCGATGGCCCCAAACTCGATCTCATCATGGAAAGAAATCTGCAAAAAGTTCCACGGTCTCTTCGGGAGCAATAAGAGGAGGGGGAAGTCGACTGACTCTCTGATGCAGATAAGGCAATACTTCAATGAGACTTTGAGTCAATACGTGACAAGATTCTGAGAGGCAGTGGAAACAGTGACAGATTGAATGAACCTCAGGCCCTCGGGTACTTCACCACGGGGTTGGATGTGGGGAGGTCAAAGAAGTTGATGAAAAGTATAATATTCAATGCCCGAAGGACTTGGCTAAAGCTTACGATCGAGCAGAAAAGTTCATCAAAATAGAAGAAACCATGGGGAGCCTGAGGCCGAATTCACCATTTTCGGAGAATACTAGAGATCAAGATTGGATTAACCATCCAAAGTCGGATAACAATTAAAACAGATTGGATAATCAAACAAAGAGAAGTATCAGTAATGGAGGATTAGGAGGAGGATACGACATGTCTGAGTTAGAGTTGGAGGATTGTGCATAGGTTAAGGGAGGCATTGGTAGGGTGGTTGATTGAGTAACGGAGTTGAGTCGGTTGATCTTGGGTGGTCAGCTACTAATGGTAGTTGAAGGACAGAAATTGGCGTGCTTTGTGGTAGAATGAATATTTTCTGAAGAGGATCGGAAGAGTGGATCGGGTTCAGGATTAGTTTGGGGCAATAATTGTCATCATCTTGAATTCGATACCTAGACAATTCGTTGATTACAGAGGTTGTGACACCCCCAAAATAGGTCCACACAACCCATTATGAGTCGCCAAATACATGGTACATAATTCAAATACAAACGTCAATTATACAACTATTACTTGTGACGCCCCCAAAATTAGGTATACATCACCCATCTTGGGTTGCCAGATACATTGTACAGAATTCAAATACAACTTACTAATACAACTGTCGTGTATAATACGACAAAACATAAACTGTGAGTTTGAATACAATTATTGTCTACTAGAGATTATACAAACTCAAAAGGAATCCTCATTACAATTTTTATCACACTATTTCACAAAATAGTGAGGACTACTAATGCTATCCTCTAGACCATCATTCCGTTCCCCGACTCGTCCCAGCTATATTCTCATTTCCTGAAGAGAACAGTGAAAGAAAGGGTGAGCTCAACTAGCCCAATAAGAAATATTATGACTTAGATAATGCAGAATAAATTATCATTAGCCTACAACAATGTTAAACTGATAAAATACAATAGACATCAAGTTTAACTGCAGTGGAACAAGCAATCCATTAAAAGAGTCAAGTAGAGAATAGAATCTACTATCTTTTATGATTTAAAAAGTTTTTCATCACTTTTATCACGAGAGACTCATTTCAATAAATAATCAACATCATTAAATCATCCCCGCACTTACGTGCCAAGGATATTCTTTAGTATCACGACCACTTAATTATCCATGCACTCACACGCCAAAGATAATCGTGTTTTCATCAACCATCCCCGATCATGCCATAAAACAATTCATCTTTGCTCCTTGGTCAAGAGAATCCATAGCCATAATCATACCAAAAGCGTCCATTAATGCACTACGGCCAATGAGGACTTTAATTTTCACATCATGTATAACATTACGATCATGATTATACCGAATAATCCTCGGTCATAATCATACCAAGTCCATCTATGCACCATCTGGGCCCACAGATGACTTTCAACATAATATAAACATGAGGATGATGACAATGATATAAGAATTCAATTAAACAAGTTCAAAAATTAATTTGTCCAAGAACCAATAACGTCCAAATTGTCAACATGATACTGCTTTGTAGAGTAAAATTCAAGAATGCTCAAGAATATTTCATTTAAAAGATCTTTGGATGAAGCGCAAATATCAATGATATTCCACTAATTTCATGGAGTATAGAAGTCAAAATTTTAATCAACTAAGTATAATACCGAATGGAATAACAAAAGATATCACCATGCATTAAAGATTGCAGATAGAGCGGTTATTCCAACAGAATAATAATAACGGAACCAGTCGTGAAATTCACAATCAACATGGATGTTCCAAATGTAATAATAAATGCGAAATAATAAATGATGGAACCAGTCCCACAGATATAATACATACAAGATATTCCAATGAGAATAATAAAGACGGAATAATAAAATGGAACTGAGTCCTGCGTAGATAGCATGCATGTGATATTTCGGATGAGTAATAATAAAGATGTAATAATAGAAGAATGTCACCAAGTATAGGGTAAACGGCATGATACAAAGTTATTCCACAGAATAATTAGCAATGGAATAACAATGATTCTCTTCATGAATAAGAGAAAGAATAACATCCCTTACGGGTACAACAAATAATATCCCCTACCGTAAGTAAAATAATACTTGATATAAAGAGTAAGAGTAGCGAGAAAACTTTTCTTCTATCTCTATATATCTCTCTCTCTATAGTCTCTCTCTATAGTTTCTCTCTATAGTCTCTCTCTATAGTTTTCTCTCTAGAGTTCAGTTGAATTGTAAGAAAATAAGAAGGAATGAGATTCTATTTATAGAAAAATGGAATGCATAAGTAACTAATCCATGAACGGTCCAGATTGATTTACTTTTAACTGATTTATTCCATATTTAAAGAAAAATCTTCTAAATAAAGTATAATATATTCTATTTATATAAAAAGATTTTTACTATGCAAACACTATGCAAGCACTATGCAAATACTATGCATAATAAAATATAATATATTCTATTTATAGAATAACTTTAATAAAGTATTCATTTTATATAAAAGATTTTACTATACAAAATACTATGCATAATAGAATATAATATATTCTATTTATAGAATAACTTTAATAAAGTATTCTATTTTATATAAAAAGATGTTTCTATTTTATTACGTGAATAAAACAAAACTTCTAAATCAACAATAATTGAATCAAATAATGTGAGATACTATGCAGCAACTATTGTAGCAATAATTGAACAAAACTGAGTGACTTCTCACATAAATATCAATAATCAATACCGTGTGCTACTATGCAATAACGCGTATTATTGTACTTTTACTACCGAGTAGTTCAACAGTATCAACGGTAAAACTTCCGCCATTATTTTCAATAAAATATTTTTGTCGTTTTCTCAATCTGAAAATAATTCCGTTGTGGGGTCCACCAATGATTGTGCTGTTGTACGAATATTTCCTGTTTAAAACAAATATTCCCCGACCAATCGAATATAATATGACAACTTGCATACTTTGCAAAATTTATAAATATTACCCACAACTATAACATTATCTCAAATTCACACCATAATATAAAAAAATTATTTCGAGAAAATTAATTCTTTATTCATAAAATCTGGGGTTTCAGATTACTTGTCTTGTAAAATACGACAAAACATGAGTTGTGAGTTTCAATACAAATATTATCTTGTAGACAATATCCAAACTCAAATCCTTATTACAATTATTGTCACACTATTTTACGAAATAGAGAGTACGACTATAATAACCATCTTGGACCATTACTCCACCCCCTGACTAGTCCCAGCTACATTCTCGCCTCCTAAGAAGAACAATGGAACCAAAAGGATAAGGGTGAGCTCAACTAGCCCAGTAAAGAATATTATGACTAAGGTAATATAAAAAAAAAATTATCCTTAGTCCTCAACATAGAAAAATCTGATAGAATACAATAGACAACAATTTTTAGATTAACAACTGCAGCGGAAACAACAATCCATTAGAAAAGTCAAGTAAAGCATGATGTCTACTATCTTCTATGATTTAAAAGTCTATCATCAATATTTTATCCCTGTAACACCAATCATTAATTATTTTCAATCAACAAATTATCTATGCACTACAGGCCAAAGATAATCGTTTGTATCACTAGTGGCCATGATCATGCCAAACACCTGTCCATCTATGCACTACGGGCCCAAGAGGACTTTTGCCACAAACATTTATCTGTAACATTAAAGGTTATGATTATACCAATACCCAATTTCTGGTCATAATCATACCAATCAACAGTTCATCTTTGCACTACGAGCCAAAGATGACTTTCACCACAATATAAACATAAGGATGATGACAATGATATAAAGTATCAATCAAGTGAGATCAAGGATAAATATTAGAGATTTATAATTCAATTTATCCAGAATTCAAAAATATCCAAATTGTCAACATGATAACTAATTGTGAAGTAAAATTCAAGAATGATATTCATGTATCGAAAATAATTTCGACATAAAAGAAAATTAAATTCTGTTGTGAACAGTACTCATGAATAGTACCCATGAATAGTACTGTATAAATAGTACCAATGAATAGTACCCCGACATGAAAAGATTAAAATTTAATAAGAAAATTTAGACCAATATTCCAGTGAAATGATATTAGATGAAGCGCAAACCTTAAGGAATTTTTAATCATTTCAGGAATTATGGACACAATTCTTACCATAGTAAGTTTAAATTTAGGAATATGAAATGAAATAATATTACTTACATAATATGGAGTATGAAAGAAAATAATATTTTTTACGAGTATTAAAATAAAATAATATCATTTACCTTAGTAGAAACTAGATCTGACTTGGAATATCGAATATTATCCTGATAAAATCTTGCACTAAAAGTTACAATCAAAGTATTCTTATACTCAAAATAAATACTCAAAATATTCAAGTAGGAATGCTTGTAATTTTTTTGTGTGATTAGGAAGGAGGGGTAACCTCCCTTTTATAGTGCAACTTGGGAGGAAAAATAAATAGAGTACCTAACTTTGCCAAACCTTTCTCTTTTTTCTTCTCTGCCTAACATATGCCTAACTTTCTCTTTCTTTTAATTGGTCGAAGGCCCACACTTTGAAAACATGGCTTTGCAGGCATTCTTTCAAGCCACCATTTTGAGAAAAAAAATGTGCATGAGATGAATTAGGAAAGAATAAGCGCATGAAAAGAATTCTAATTCAAGTTGTTAACCTCTACTCCATTTATTCACATACTAGGAAATTATATATATTATTATACTATTACTATTTAAATAATATATTTGAATGAGTATTTTATCGAAAATAATATGCCAAACTTTCAACAAATATTTCATGCTAAATTCCTTCAACTATATCAAAATTGAACCAATGTCCACCACATAATAATTATTCACAATTAATATTATAAGCTCACAATATTAACAACCAGATCATTCACAAGAAAAAGAGGGCTTTTCGATAAGGATTTATCCTTATTGACGCGCAATTATATAACCTAACCCATTTTCTCGAAAAAATTTTTTAGACATTGCCAATAATGCTAACTAATAATATGTATAATTGTGTCGTGTCAATTATTGATTTAATAATATAAAATATTGTGTAGATGATACTATGACAATAATTGAATCAATAATATGAGATACTATGAAACAACTACTATGGCAATTATTGAATGAAACTAAGTGACTTCATATGTAAGAATCAATAATCAGAGATATTGTGCAATACTGTGTGCTACTATGCAACCACGCGTATTACTGTACTTTTATCACATGGTATTTCAACAGTTAACGGTAAAAGTTTTGCCGTTATTTTTTATAAAAGGCTATTTCTGTCGTTTTCTATATCCGACAGTTATTCCGTTATGTGGTTTACCAATGATTGCGCCGTCGTATGAATATTCCCTGACAAAAAGACCCTGACCAAAACGAATATTCCACGATAAAACGAATATTTTATGACAAATTACTTACTTTGCAAACTTTGCACATATCACCCATAACCATAGCATTATATCAAATCAACACCTTATTATTCAAAATAATATTTAGAGAAATTAAATATCTATTCATAAAAAGTTGGGGTCTTACAACCTCCCCTTCTTAGGAAATTTCATCCTCGAAATTGATGTACGTACCTGGTATGTCAAAGAGCCGAGGATACCTTATTTTTTTCATTTCATATTCTAACTCCCATGTTATTTTCTCAATATCACGGTTTCTCCATAAAACTTTGACTTGAGGAATAACCTTTGAGCGTAAAATATGTTCCTTCTTATCCAAGATTTTAATAGGTACCTCTTCATACGTTAAATCTTCTGCTATCTCTTCTGGTTCTAATTCAATAATGTGATTTGGGTCTTCCACATATTTACGTAACATAAATATGTGAAAAACGTTATGAATCGAGGGTTGAGCTTTTTATGGAGCAACACGTAACAATATATGATTTCCAACATTGAACTCTACGCCCCTTCGATGAAGATCGACATAACTCTTTTGTCGATCTTGTGAGGTTTGTATATTTTGTCGGATCATTTGAATCTTTTTCGTAGTCATGGGTACCATTTCTGGTCCCAACAACGTTGCTTCACCCACCTCGTCCCAGTATACTGGAGAACAACACTTTCGTCCATATAACTCCTCGAATGGATCAATGCCTACACTCGCTTGATAACTATTGTTGTAGGAGAATTCCATCAATGACAAGTACTTGTCCCAACTTCCTTTGAAGTCTAGTAGGCAAAGTCTCATTAGATCTTCAAGAGTTTGAATATTCCTTTCTGACTTCCCGTCCGTCTGAGGATGATATGCAGAACTGAATCGTAAATCAGTACTCATAACTTTCTGCAAGCTGACCCAAAATCGTGAAGTGAATCTTGGGTCTCTATCAAAAACTACGCATACTAGTATACCATGAAATCTCACAATCTCATTTATGTACATACGAGCACAACGTTCAAGTGAATAAGTTTCTCGTATAGGCAAAAAATGAGCAAACTTGGTTAATCTATCGACAATGACCCAAATTGCATCTATACCTTGAGAAACCTTGGGAAGACCAGTAACGAAATCTATGTTGATGTGCTCCCACTTTCATTCTATAATTTCAAGTGGTTGCAATGGACCTTTTGGTACTTGATGCTCTGCCTTGACACATTGACAAGTTAAATACCTTGAGATAAACTCTGCGATCTTTCTCTTCATATTGCTCCACCAAAATATATGTCGAAGATCACAATACATTTTTGTACTGCCAGGATGGATTGCAAACGGTGTGTTGTGTGCCTCCATCATGATTTTATACTTTAAATCAGAGTCGTTAGGAACACAAAGTCTAGAGTTGACTCGAAGTATTCTATCCTTATCGATCCTTGCTTCTAGAATATCACCTTCTTGTACTTTCTTCTTCATACGCATCATCTTCGGGTCTGTAGCTTGAGCAGCTTTAACTTTATCGATTAAAGTCGGTTTCACTCGTATATTTAACATCATCACGTGGGTCCCTAAAGTCTTTAACTCTATCTCCATCCTTTGTAAGTCATACAAAATGGGCCTTTGTATTGACAATTTCGCACTCGTACCTGTATATGATCTTTTACTTAACGCGTCAGCTACCATGTTCACTTTTCCAAGATGGTATTTAATGGTATGATCGTAATCTTTCAAAAGCTCGAGCCAACGTCGTTTCCGCATGTTGAGTTCTTTTTGGGTGAAGAAATAGTTGAGGCTTTTATGATCTGTATAGATCTCCACTTTCTCTCCATACATGTAGTGTCTCCAGATCTTTAGCATGAAACCGGCTGCTGCCAACTCTAGATAATGATTATCATAATTCCCCTCATATTCTTTGAGTTGTCGTGAGGCATAGGCTATGACTTTCCCATATTGCATGAGAACACATCCTAAACCTATGCCTGAAGCATCGTTGTAGATGAAAAATCCCTCCGAACCTGATGGTATTGTCAAAACAGGTGCTGAGATGAGTCTACTCTTGAGTTCTTGGAAGCTCTTCTCACATTCCTCGCTCCATCTGAATTTTGTATCTTTTCGAGTCAGCTGAGTTAATGGAGTAGCGGTTCGAGAAAATCCTTCCACGAATCTTCGATAATAACCAGCTAAGCCCAGAAAGCTACGTACTTCGATTACTGACTTAGGTTGCTCCCAACTTTTTATTTCTTCAATCTTTGTCGAGTCAACTGATATTCCATGATTCGATATCACATGCCTAATAAATGCTACTTCCTCAAGCCAGAACTTGCATTTCTTCAACTTGGCATATAACTTATTTTCACGAAGCTTTTGGAGTATCAGCCTCAAGTGTTGCTCATGATCTTCATGACTTTTGGAGTAAATGAAGATGTCATCAATAAAGACAACCACAAAATGATCCAAATATTCCTTGAATATTCGATTCATCGTATCTATGAAGGCAGCAGGAGCATTAGTCAATCTAAAAGATATGACTAGGAATTTGTAATGCCCATATCGAGTTCTAAAAGCAGTATTTGGAATGTCATCAGTTTTAATCTTTAACTGATGATATCCGGAATGAAGATCGATCTTTGAGAAGAATTTAACACCTTTCAACTGGTCAAAAAGGTCATTAATGCGAGGTAACGGGTACCTATTTTTGATGGTGGCATGGTTCTACTCCCGATAGTCAATGCAAAGTTAGATACTTCCATATTTCTTCTTTACGAATAAAAGAGGAGCACCCCAAGGAGATGTACCAGGACAAATGAAACCAATGTCTAATAACTCATGTAGTTGGGTTTTTAACTCCTGAAGTTCAATGGGAGCCATTCGATATGAGATTTTGAAATGGGTTTTGTACCGGGTTCAAGGTCAATATAAAATTCGATTTCACGCTTTGGGGGTATGCCATGAAATTATTCGGGAAATACGTCAGGAAACTCATTAACAACAGAAATATTATTCAAATCTGACGTATTTTTGTTTAAATACATGACATGGGCTAAGAAAGCTTGACATCCATTTTTTAATAAACGAATGGTTTTATGGCTTGATATGACATTGATTGACTTTAGTGGTTTTGTTGCTTGAATTTTCATAATAGGTTGGTTAGGAATATGAAAACTAACGACCTTATGAAAACAATCAATTTTAGCATGATGAGTAGTTAACCAATCAGTCCCTAAAATCACATCAAATGCAAGTATTTTCAAAGAGATGAGATCAACATGTAATGTGAGGGTGCTGATTTGAATCAAACAAGATTTATAAACAATGGATGTAATGAAGGTTTCTCCTAACAGAGTTTCAACAGATAAGTCAAAGTCTAATTTCTCAAGGGTCAATTTCAAACGTTGAGTACAAGCAGGTGAAATAAAAGAAATGGGTAGAACCGATATCTAATAAGATATAAACTTCGCAAGAGTTTATGATTAGCTTACCCGTGATAACTTCGTTCGGGTTCCTCACTTTTTGAGAAGTCACGACAAACGATTTTCCTTGAATCATCAACTTTGACTTGTCCTGGACAACCTTTGGTGCCACCGTCCCAGCTGAACTTGACTTCGCTACATGACAAAATCGAGCTATGTGACCATCTTTTCCACAACTAAAACACACCTTGGAAGGTTGTGTACAGTTTGGACTGATGTGTCCCTCCTCTCCGCATCTTTAGCATCTAACTGGCGGCCGTTCTACTCCCCTAGAAACAGTTGTTGCTGCCGATGTTTTTCAGTCATTGTTGAATCTTCTCTTTTGAAATTTCTACTTGACTCATTTCTTCTATTACCTTGTCCAAGATTACCACCGAATTGGTTATCATTTCTGGCATGATAATTTCTTCCACGTTGGTTATCACTGCTCCGATGACTATTGCCACTAGTATGACTATTATCTTGTTTCCAGTTGTTATCTTTTGGTTAAACTATCTCATTATCTCGCTCCAACAATTGAGTCATATTCACAATATCTGAATACAAACAAAGTTTATGAAAAATGAGGTATTGACAAATTTTGAGTTTCAAACTTCTCAAAAACATTCGTGTCATTCGCTCCTCATTATCCACCAAATAGGATGCAAACCGGGATAACTCTGCAAACTTGGCCTTGTATTGTGTTACAGTCATATTGTTCTGTTCCAGTTTGATGAATTTCACCTCCTTTATATGACGAATACTTTTTGGAAAATATTTGTCGTTGAATAATTCCTGGAACTTCTCCCAAGACATCTTAAGTGCGAACAGATGAGTACATTTTACAATTCCCACTAGTAGTCTGCCTCTCCACGCAACATAAAGGTGGCGAAGGGTACCTTTTGCTCCTCTGTGCATCCCAAGACATCAAATATCTTGGTGATATGCTTAATCCAAGCTTCTGCCTTGAGTGGCTCTAGCTTTCCCAAAAACTCCGGCCATCCCAACTCCTTGAATTGCTTAGCAGGGACCAGCCGTGAGTTGCCATTGCTTTCACTTGTATTTTGAATAGGAGTCTCTCTCGTTTGGTGTTGCATAAATTTTAGGAAGCTCCTAAATATCCCGTCGTTCATTATTTGGTCGGTGTTGTTGTTTACAAGAGGGTTATTTCCTTCCTGATTCATATTATCCTGATTGTTGATTGGCGGTGACTTAATGGTCGCATATGCTCTATTGCTTATCTCAAAATTTTCAGATGTCATTCTCAAATACTGCCAAAAAATAAGGGTTAATTAAAGAAATTGACATGCCACATATTATCCCTATATTATGACCGACCAAATAAATAACAAATAAGATTAGGTAGGACACACTAACAAAGGTTTTACTCGTCTCTCCTCTCCTAGTTCTAATCTCAGATCTCCACCAGAGATCATATAACCTGGCTCTGATACCAACTATGAAGCCCCCAAAATAGGTCCACACAACCCATTCTAAGTCGCCAAATACATGGTACAAAATTCAAATACAAACGTCAATTATACAACTATTACTTGTCGTGTAAAATACGACAAAATATGAGCTGTGAGTTTCAATACAAATATTGTCTTGTAGACAATATCCAAACTCAAATACAGTTCTTATTACAATTATTGTCACACTATTTTAAAAAATAGCGAGGATGACTATAATAACCATCTTGGACCATTACTCCACTCCCTGACTAGTCTCAGCTACATTCTCGCATCCTGAGAATAACAATGGAACCAAAATGAAAAGGGCGAGCTCAACTAGCCCAGTAAAGAATATTATGACTAAGATAATATAGAAAAAAAAATTATCTTTAGTCCTCAACAGGGAAAAATCTGATAGAATACAATAGACAATAAGTTTTAGATCAACAACTGCAGCGAAAACAATAATCCATTAGAAGAGTTAAGTAGAGCATGATGTCTACTATTTTCTATGATTTAAAAGTCCATCATCAATATTTTATCCCTTAACACCAATCATTAATTATTTCCAATCAACGAATTATCTATGCACTACGAGTCAAAGATAATCGTTTGTATCACCAATGGTCATGATCATGCCAAACACTTGTCCATTTATGCACTATGAGCCAAATAGGACTTTCGCCACAAACATTTATCTGTAACATTAAAGGTTATGATTATACCAATACCCAAATCCTGGTCATTATCATACCAATCAACAGTCCATCTTTGTACTACGGGTCAAAGATTACTTTCACCATAATATAAGCATGAAGATGATGACAATGATATAAAGAATCAATCAAGTGAGATAAAGGATAAATATTAGAGATTTATAATTCAATTTATCCAGAATTCAAAAATGTCCAAATTGTCAACATGATAACTAATTGTGAAGTAAAATTCAAGAACGATATTCATGTATCGAAAATAATTTGAATATAAAAGAAAATTAAATTCTGTTGTGAACAGTACTCATGAATAGTACTATATGAATAATACCCATGAATAGTATCCCGACATGAAAAGATTAAAATTTAATAAGAAAGTTCAAGACCAATATTCCAGTGAAATGATATTAGATGAATCGCAAACCTTAAGGAATTTTTAATCATTTCAGGAATTATAGAAGCAATACCTTACCATTGTATGTTTAAATTTAGGAATATGAAATGAAATAATATCACTTACATAATATGGAGTATGAAAGAAAATGATATTTCTTACGAGTATTGAAATAAAATAATATCATTTACCTTATTAGAAACTAGATCTGACTTGGAATATCAGATATTATCTTGAGAAAATCATGCACTAAAAGATACACTCAAAATATTCTTATACTCAGAATAAATACTCACAATATTACAGTAGGAATGCTTGTAATTTTTTGATGTAATTCGGAAGGAGGGGTAACTTCCCTTTTATAGTGCAACTTGGGAGGAAAAATAAACAGAGTACCTAACTTTGCCAAACCTTTCTCTTTTTTCTTCTCTGCCTAACATATGCCTAACTTTCTCTTTCTTTTAATTGGTTGAAGGCCCACACTTTGAAAACATGGCTTTGCAGGCATTCTTTCAAGCCAGCATTTTGAGAAAAAAATGTGCAGGAGATGAATTAGGAAAGAATAAGCGCACGGAAAGAATTCTAATTGAAGTTGTTAACCTCCACTCCATTTATTCACATACTAGGAAATTATATATATTATTATAATATTACTATTTAATAATATATTTGAATGAATATTTTATCGAAAATAATATGCCAAACTTTTAATAATTATTTCATGCTAAATTCCTTCAATTATATCAAAATTGAACTAATGTCCACCACATAATAATTATTCACAATTAATATTATAAGCTCACAATATTAACAATCAAATCATTCCCAGGAAAAAGGGGACTTTCCAATAAGGATTTATCCTTGTTAATGCGCAATTATATAACCTAACCCCTTTCCTCGACAGAATTTTCTAGACATTGTCAATAATGCTAACTAATAATATGAATAATTATGTCGTGTCAATTATTGATTTAATAATATAAAATATTGTGCAAATGATACTGTGACAATAATTGAATCAATAATATGAGATACTATGCAACAACTACTGTGACAATTATTGAATGAAACTAAGTGACTTCATATGTAAGAATCAATAATTAGAGATACTGTGCAATACCGTGTGGTACTGTTCAACCTCGCGTATTACTGTACTTTTATCACCTTGTATTTCAACAGTTAACGGTAAAAGTTTTATCGTTATTTTTTAAAAAAGGTTATTTCTATCGCTTTCTATATCCGACATTTATTCTATTATGTGTTCCACCAATAATTGCGCCGTCGTACGAATATTTTCTGATAAAAAGAATATTCCCCAACCAAAACGAATATTGTGACGCCCCCAAAATTAGGTATACATCACCCATTCTAAATCGCCAGATACATAGTACAAAATTCAAATACGACTTCATTTATACAACTGTTGAGCTGTCGTATAGAATACGACCACAGTTAACCATGAGTTTTAATACAAATGTATGTAACTCTCATGGTACCTCGACCACAACCTTACAATGATACTTATATAAAAGTAAAGTCAAAAACTGTTTTAGAAATTAAAATCTTTGGGAAGTGCTCAAAGAAACCTTCGTACATCGGAGGCCATGCGTCTAGGTTATGATAGATATCATATGTCCACAGAATTATCCTTAATTGACCCAAAAGTCCCCGAAGAAAAACAAGAAGATTACTATCATCTTCTTTCCAATGGTGAGTCTTCTCTTGACATATAAATATCTCTGTTGTCTCCAAGTGAAAATTATATTTCACATAAACCCCAAGATCATATAGGTAGTGCTTGTAGATATATTCAGCAAGTGGATGTGCACAACCATGTCTTATGAGAACACGAGGTTGTATGTCATTAGACATCTTGTATGATAATGACAAAACACCCTTCCAAAGTTGGATTCGCCTCACCCTATTTGATTCACCAAATATAACTACTAAATGATGTATAGAATACAACACACTTTTCTATACTGTTTAGGGAGAACCTCCACAGCTAGAGACCACCGTTCTATTCCCATGGTATCCCAACTCGATCTGGCAACACTCTTATTACCTGAAAGGAATTGTGAAGCAAAAAGGGTGAGCACAACTAGCCCAGTAAAGAATATCATGACTAAAGCTAATTTACACTATCAATAGCCTTCATCATCAATAAATCAGAGATTTAGAACATATGGTAGATGATAAAAGTTTTCAACCATAGTTGCCGCGGAACGAGCAATCCATTAGAAGAGTCAAATAGACCATCAGGTCTATTATCTTCTCCATGTTAAAAGTCCACCAATAATGTTTTATCCCTGTAACATCAATCAATAATTCCTGTCCAAAATCATATGAATAACTCATAATCATAATTGTGATTCTAAATTCCTCTTCGCACCCAGGACGAAGATAATTTTCATCACCTATCTTCACCTGAAACATGAAAAATCATGGTTATACCAAATTACAATTCTTGTTCATAATCATACTAATAAATTCATCTTTGCACTACGGCCAAAGATATTCATTAACAATTCATCTTTGCACTACAAGCCAAAGACATACATCTTTGCAATATTTTATCGCTGAGACTCTGCTTAATAAATAATCCACATCATCGAATTATCCATGCACTACGGTCAAGGATATTCGTTAGTATCACATCCATGAATTATCCATGCACTACGGCCAAAGATATTCATTATTATCACATCCATGAATTAATATTTCATCGCTGAGACTCAGCTCAATAATTAATCCACATCATCGAATCATCCCTGCACTATAGGCCAAGGATATTTATTAGTATCACGATCACGAATTATCCATGCACTACGGGCCATAGATAATCGTATTTTCATCAACGATCCTGATCATGCCATAAAACAATTCATCTTTACACCCTTGGCCGAAGAGAATCCATAGCCATAATCATACCAAAAATTATCCATGAATGCACTACGGGCCAATGAGGATTTTTTTTCCACATCATTTGTAACATTACGGTCATGATTATACCGAATAATCCCTGGTCATAATCATACCAAGTCCATCTATGCACTACAGGCCACAGATGACTTTTTCCACATCATTTGTAACATTACGGTCATGATTATACCGAATAATCCCTGGTCATAATCATACCAAGTCCATTTATGCACTATAGGCCACATATGACTTTCAACATAATATAAACATGAGGATGATGACAATGATATAAGAATTCAATAAAACAAGTTCAAGAATTAATTTATCCAGGAACTAATAAAGTCCAAATTGTCAACATGATACTTCTTTGTGGAGTAAAATTTAAGAATGCTCAGAAGAATATTTCCATGAAAAGATACTGGATGAAGCGCAAATATCAAGGATATTCCACTAATTTCATAGAGTATAGAAGTCAAAACTTTAACCAACTGAGTATAATAAAGAATGGAATAACAAAAGAAATCACCATGCATGCGGTACTTCGCATAGACAGGTTATTCTAACAGAATAATAATAATGGAACCAGGTCAGGCAAAATTCGCACCGACAGGATGTTCCAACAGAATAATAAAGAATGGAATAACAACAGAAATCACCATGCATGCGGTACTTCGCATAGACAAGTTATTCCAATAGAATACTAAATAACGGAACCAGGTCAGGCGTAATACGCACTAACAGGATATTCCAATAGAATAATAAATAACGGAACCAGGTCCGACGTAAAATGCACATACATGATATTTCAGCAGAATAATAAAGAATGGAACCAGGTCCGGTGTAAAATGCACAGACATGATATTCCAACAGAATAATAACGAATGAAATAACAGAAGAATTTCACCAAGTATAGGGTAGCCCACGTATACAGGTTATTCCAACAGAATAATAAATAATGGAATAACAGAAGTTCTCTTCATGAATACAAAAGAAATAATACCCCTTATGAGTACAACAAATAATATCCCCTACGAGTACAACAAATAATATCCCTTACCTTAAGAATAAGAGTACTGGATATATGAGTAGTGAAGTAGCAGAATACTTTTCTTCTTTCTCTCTATAGTTTATCTCTCTAGAGTTTCAATAAATTCGTAAGAAATAATGAAGGAATGAGCTTCTATTTATAGAAAAATGGACTGCATAGTAACTAACTCATGAACGATCCAGATTGATTTACTTTAATCTGACGGTCCATATTTAAAGCAAAATCTTTTAAATAAAACATAATATATTCTATTTATAATCTAATAAAAGGAATAACTTTATAAAAGTATTTTGTTTTATATAAAAAGTTTTTCTGTTTTATTACATTAATAATACTAATAAAACAAAATTGAGTGACTTATCACGTAAGCATCAATAATCAATACCGTGTGCTAATATGCAACCACGCCGTAGACATCGCATTTCTTTTACTAAGGGTGTTTCAATAGTTAATTCGTAAAACTTCCGTCGTTATTTTCATAAAAATATTTTTGTCGCTTTTTCAATCAATCCTAATAATTACATTGCTAGGGGTCCACCAATGATTGTACCATCATACGGATATTCCCCACTAATCGAATATTCCCCTAACAATCTAATATTTTATATCAACTTGCTTACTTTGCAAAAAAAAAAATTCACATATTACGCTTAACTTTAAACTTTTATCAATTTAACTATTTACAAAAATAGAAAAATTGAATACTTTTATTTCATAAAATTTGGGGTCTCACAATTACCCCTCCTTATGAAATTTTGCCCTCGAAATTTACGTACGTACCTGATATTTGAAGAGATGAGAATACCTTGCTTTCTTTTCAGATTGTACCTTCCCGGTAATTTCCTCGCTATCATGATTTTCCCATTTCTCAACTCCTGTATTTCAGATATCATTCTAGAATATAGCTTTAAAACAAAGGTTAATTGACATATCATAATTTGTCAACTTATCAAGTAAACAATTTTAGCTTAGGTAAGTCACACACTAGCGAAGTATATAACTTGTCTCTCCTCTCCTAGTTCTAGACTCTTATCTCCGCCAGCGACCATATCCCTAAGCTCTGATACCAACTGTGACGCCCCCAAAATTAGGTATACATCACCCATTCTGAGTTGCCAGATACATGGTACAAAATTCAAATACAACTTCATTTATATTAATTGTTGAAATGTCAGATAGAATACGCACCACAAGTTAACTATGAGTTTGAATACAAATGTATGTAACTCTCATGGTACCTCGACTACAACCTTACAATGATACTTTACATAAAAGTATAGTCAAAAACTGTTTTAGAAATTAAAATCTTTGGTAAGTGCTCAAGGAAAACTTCGTACATGGGAGGCCATGCGTTTAGGTTATGATAGATATCATATGTCCACAGAATTATCCTTGGTTGACCCAAAAGCCCCCAAAGAAAAACAAGAAGATTACTATCATCTTTTTTCCAATGGTGAGTCTTCTCTTGACATATAAATATCTCCGTTGTCTCCAAGTGAAAATTATATTTCACATAAAACCCAAGATCATATAGGTAGTGCTCGTAGATATATTCAGCAAGTGGATGTACACAACTATGTCTTATGAGAACACGAGGTGTATGTCATTAGACATCTTGTATGATAGTGGCAAAACACCCTTCCAAAGTTGGGTTCGCCTCACCCTATTTGATTCACCAAATATAACTACTAAATGATGTATAGAATACAACACACTTTTTTTTATATTGTTTAGGAGAACCTCCATGACTAGAGAGCACTGTTTCTATTCCCCGTTATCCCCACTCAACCCTAAGCAACACTCTTATTAACGAATGGAATTGTGAAGCGTAAAGGGTGAGCATAACTAGCCCAAAGAAAGAATATCATGACTAAAGCTAATTTACACTATCAATAGCCTTCATCATCAATAAATCAGAGATTTAGAACATATGGTAGATGATAAAAGTTTTCAACCATAGTTGCCACGGAACGAGCAATCCATTAGAAGAGTCAAATAGACCATCATGTCTATTATCTTCTCCATGTTAAAAGTCTACCAATAATGTTTTATCCCTGTAACATCAATCAATAATTCCTGTCCACAATCATATTAATAACTCATAATCATAATTTTAAATTCCTCTTCGCACCCAGGATGAAGATAATTTTCATCACCTATCTTTACCTGAAACATGAAAAATCATGGTTATACCAAATTACAATTCTTGTTCATAATCATACTAATAAATTCATCTTTGCACTACGGCCAAAGATATTCATTAACAATTCATCTTTGCACTACAAGCCAAAGACATACAACTGTATTTTAGAAAAGTCAAGTAGAGCATGATATCTACTATCTTCTACAAATTAAAAGTGTATAACCAATATTTTATCGCTGAGACTCAGCTTAATAAATAATCCACATCATCAAATTATCCATGCACTACGACCAAGGATATTCGTTAGTATCACATCCATGAATTATCCATGCACTACGGCCAAAGATAATCATTATTATCACATCCATGAATTAATATTTCATCGCTGAGACTCAGCTCAATAATTAATCCACATCATCGAATCATCCCTGCACTATAGGCCAATGATATTCATTAGTATCACGACCACGAATTATCCATGCACTACGGGCCAAAGATAATCGTGTTTTCATCAACGGTCCTGATCATGCCATAAAATAATTCATCTTTGCACCCTTGGTCGAAGAGAATCCATAGCCATAATCATACCAAAAGCTATCCATCAATGCACTACGGGCCAATGAGGATTTTTTTTCCACATCATTTGTAATATTACGGTCATGATTATACTGAATAATCCCTGGTCATAATCATACCAAGTACATCTATGCACTATAGTCCACATATGACTTTTTCCACATCATTTGTAACATTACGGTAATGATTATACCAAATAATCCCTGGTCATAATCATACCAAGTCCATCTATGCACTACAGGCCACAGATGACTTTCAACATAATATAAACATGAGGATGATGACAATGATATAAGAATTCAATAAAACAAGTTCAAGAATTAATTTATCCAGAACTAATAACGCCCAAATTGTCAACATGATACTTTTTGTGGAGTAAAATTCAAGAATGCTCGTAAGAATATTTCCATGAAAAGATATGGATGAAGCGCAAATATCAAAGATATTCCACTAATTTCATGGAGTATAGAAGTTAAAATTTTAACCAACCGAGTATAATAAAGAATGGAATAACAAAAGAAATCACCATGCATGCGGCAGATTGCAGATAGATAGGTTATTCCAACGGAATAATAATAATGGAACTGTGTCAAAGTAAAATTGCACCGGATGGATGTTCCAATGTAATAATAAAGAATGGAATAACAACAAAATCACCATGAATGCGTCACTTCACAGAGACAAAGTTATTCCAACGTAATACTAAATATCGGAACCAGTCAAAGCGTAATACGACCGACGAGGATATTTCAATGTAATAATAAATAACGAAACCAGTCCCACAGAAAACGCATGCATGTGATATTCCAATGAATAATAAAGAATGGAACCAGTCCCACAGAAATGCACAGATAGGATATTCCAATGTAATAATAAAGAATGGAATAACAGAAGAATTTCACCAAGTATAGGGAAGTTCTCTTCATGAATACAAAAGAAATAATACCCCTTATGAGTACAACAAATAATATCCCCTACGAGTACAACAAATAATATTCCTTACCTTAAGAAGAAGAGTACTGGATATATGAGTAGTGAAATAGCAAAATACTTTTCTTCTTTCTCTCTATAGTTTATCTCTCTAGAGTTTCAGTGAATTCGTAAGAAATAATGAAGGAATGAGCTTCTATTTATAGAAAAATGGATCGTGATAGTAACTAACTCATGAAGCGGCCTAGATTGATTTACTTTAATCTGACGGTCCATATTTAAAGCAAAATCTTTTAAATAAAATATAATATATTCTATTTATAATCTAATAAAACGAATAACTTTATAAAAGTATGCTGTTTTATATAAAAAGATTTTCTGTTTTATTACATTAATAATACTAATAAAACAAAACTGAGTGACTTATCACGTAAGCATCAATAATTAATACAGTGTGCTAATATATAACCACGCCAGACATCGCACTTTTACTACATCGGTGTTTCAACAAAGCTTAACGGTCAGAAAACTTCCGCCGTTATTTTCATAAAAATATTTTTGTCGTTTACTCAATCCGACAATAATTCCGTTGTGGGGTCCACCAATGAGTGTACCATCGTACGGATATTTCCTGACTAATTGAATATTCCCCGACACAACGAATATTTTATATCAACTTGCTTACTTTGCAAAAAAAAAATTTCACATATTATCCTCAACTTTAAACTTTTATCAATTTAACTATTTACCAAAATAAAAAAATTGAATACTTTTATTTCATAAAATTTGGGGTCTCACAAATATTCCATGATAAAATGAATTTTTACGACAATTTGCTTACTTTGCAAACTTTGCACATATCACCCATAACCATAGCATTATATCAAATCAACTCCTTATTATTCAAAATATTATTTAGAGAAATTAAATCTTTATTCATAAAAAGTTGGGGTCTTATAGAGGTAGCTAGTGGTATTTTCAGTTCGGGATTTCGATGGTAATGACGTCGGACAGTGGATAAATGATTATAGATTCAATGTTCGGGTAGCTCTTGATGGTTCTAGACATTCAGCAACAGAAGAGGGTCTTATATTGGTGGAGTTCGGATGACTCACTTTAGGGATGAGATATATTTGGCTCAATTTAGATTTATTAAATGATGTTCATGTTGGAGATCGATAGTAGTCGAAAGAAGGGAGGCATGTTCGACTTGCAGTTTGGGAGTTAGGAATTTTTCTTTGGTTCGGTGTTCGGGAAGTAGTTCGAATTGGATCGGCTGAGTGAATGGAACATATTTTTATTATGTTTGGGAAATTACTTTTGAAAACTTTCAGCGTATGATTTTAATCGAAGATTTTAGTCAAAGTACTTGATCAGAGTATTTCAGTAGAGATTTTAATGTGAGTTTTTAATCAGATCTAGTACATGACGAATAATGGAGAAGCAATATACCAGATTAATTATTGGATCAGACATTTGGAGTGGGACGAGTTGTGTTAGCTTCTAGCTTCGGACTTGTTTGAATTGGCAAAATTTGAGCATCAATTTCGTCGGTCATAAAGTCAGATAAATGCCTCCCACAGGGGTCGGGATGACTATTATAGCTGTATAAATTAGGATAGGGGTACAAGGTCAGATAAATGTTCTTCACGAAGGATAAGTTCCTCCGGAAAGGATAAATATTCTTCGGGAAGGATAAGTTCTTCCGTAAAGGATAAACACTCTTTGGGAAGGATAAGTTCATCCTGAAAGGATAAATATTTTTTGGGAAGGATATGATCCTCCTGAAAGGATAAACATTCTTCAGGAAGGATAAGTTCCTCATGAAAGAATTAACGTTCTTCGGGAAGAATAAGTTCTTTCTGAAAAGATAAACATTCTTCAGGAAGGAAAAGTTCCTCCCTAAAGGATAAACGTTCTTCGGGAAGGATAACGTCCTCTGAATGGATAATGTCCTCCGGGATAGATTAACATCCATCAAACTAAACGGTCTTCGGCTAATGTCCTCCATGACTAAATTGATGTACTCTCTTATTTTAAGTTCCTCATAATAAGAGAGTGGGGGCAATGTTGGGGCATGATTAATTGGGCCCAGATGATTTTGTGTGCCATAAGCCACGTGGAGGAATCACTCCACCACAAAATCGACCAAGACCTAACCCTTTATCCCTGACTATGGGTGATACTCCAAAGAAAACTGACTCAACTCCATCGCCTAGGCAATGAGATGACCCGAAAAATTCATTTTATGTAATACCTTCTTAAGGGGTTGATCCGTATACACCACCACTACTCGACCTTGAAAGTAATACAAAATCTTCCGACTAGTTATAATCAAGGCGTAGGTGAACTTCTCAAGGTTTGGATACCGAGTCTCAGCATCTCAAAGAGCATGGCTGACGTAATAAATGGGATACTATTTTCCACCCGTCTGCCTTACCAAAATAATAAAAACTGCTAAGGAACTTGCCACCAGATATAAATACAATGGTTTAAAAGGAAACAACTTCATCAACGGGGCCAAAGACAAATACTTCTTAATCCCTTGGAATGCACCTTCGCACTCTAAAGTCTACTAAAAAAATTTCTCGTTCTTCGGCCCTTTCAAGGTATCCAAAAAGGGTAGACACCGCTCTATCGATCGGGACATAAACCTTCTAAGCGTTGCAATTCATCCCATTAATCTCTAAACATCCTTGAAGGTCTATGGGGACCTCATATTCATTATTGTTTATCTTTTTCGGTTTAGCTTCAATCCCAGGTTTACTAACTAGATACCCGAGGAACTTCCCCAAACCGAGACCAAACGTGCACTTAGTCGCGTTCAACCATATATTATTGTCTCAAATAATCTAGAAGTATTCCTCCAAATCTTTCAACTGATCCCGAGCTGTCGTGCTCTTGATAATCATGTTGTCAACGTAGACTTCAATGTTACGCCCGACCTATCTTTAGAACACCTTATTCATCATGAGTTGATAAGTTGCCCCTACATTGATTATTCTGGAAGACATCTTCTTATAACTATAAATAACACGGTGCGTGATGAAAGCCATTTATGGGATATCCTCCTTAAATATCAAAATCTTATTATATTCTGAGAAAACATTAAAGAAACTTAACAAAGCATGTCTAGAGGTGGCATCAATGAGTTAATTGATGTGTGGTAATGGATAAAGTCCTTCGAACATGCCTTATTCAGATATGTATAGTTAATGCACACTCTCTACTTCTAATTATTCTTTCAAGCCTACACCACGTTAATCAACCACTTCGGGTAGTCGATATCAAAGATAAAATTTTCCACTAATAGCTTAGCTACCTCATCGTTAATAAATTTTTTCCGCTCCGGACAAAAGATTCTCATTTTTTATCAGACAGGCTTCCGGGAAAGATTCACGTCGAAACGATGTAAAGCCACTGACTCGTGGATACCCGGTATATCACTGGGAGCCCAATCAAAAATGTCTGCATAACCCCAAAGGAGATTCACCAAACCCGTCCAAAGAGGTTCCCCCAATTCCGATCCAATCTTAATTGTCTTTGCAGAATTCCATAAAGTTAATTCCATATCTTCTATCCCTTTAGTGGGGAGAACAAGGGGTTCAATAGCACCTTCTATAATGGCTCCACTTCTATCATCATTGTCTGACTCTTCTAACCCCAACCCCCGATGATATCAACGTATTGCGGTAGCATCATCGGACGATGTCCAGATCTCCTTTGATTTCACCGACCCCATTTGGTGTATGGAACTTAATTTTTGAAATGGGTATGGATGTCACCGCATGCAACACTGCCAATGTATTCTGACCCAATATAACATTATAGGAATAATCAACTTGAACCACAAAGAACTTCATATTTACCTAGACTTGTTTAGGAGTTGTGCCGAAGGTGACTGACAGCTCGATAGTTCCGAACACATTGACTGGATCGTTGTTAAACTCGTACAAGGGAGCCTCCTGTCCGAGCTCTATCTTGTATGTCCCTCTAAATCCATCCTTTAGTAGGCATGACTATAGAGAATATCTACCGAAGACCTGTTGTTAATCACATCCTCCATATATCCACCAAGTCAACTTGTGCAGTAATCACAAGTGCTTTTTCATGTGTTTTAACTATTTCAGGTGGGTAATCCTCGTCAAAGAAAGATATCACCATGTTAGGGTAAGGTCGATCCCTTCTTATTGGCTATTCAGACACTGCTAGAATAGAGTCAAATGAGACTCAACGCTTTTTGCCCATCACACGCCCCACTGAATATCCTATAATTACATCAACCACCCGGGTAGTCGATCCCCACGACATACTCGACCACCAATCTCATGTCTTTATTCTGACCCTTGTCGACCTGCAACGTAATAGACCAAATCCCCATTCTGGACCTTTTTCTCAATCATGTTTTTAAGTTTCCAACATGCCTAAGTTGAATGCCCCGTGTTTTAATGATACTAGCAGAACAAGTTTTGGTCTCTTCTTGATGTGTGGTCACTGACTGAGCAGGGTTCAAAGAATAGTTTATCTCTGATCTCGTCCAGATTTTAGCCCAATTAGTGTTAAGTGGAGTATATACCTTATTGACACTTCGATTATGGAACGGAGGTCGGTCATTTCTCAGGGGCCCATTGCGAGCCTCCTTCTTCGGTTGTGTTTTTGGCCTGGGATCATAACTCGTATCCCGATCTCGAGGCCTATTCGTCCTATGCGGCTATGGTGTAAAGCTTCCCATAGCATCAACAATAGCAATGAAGTCCTATACATATCATACTCTTCGAATAGGTCCTTCGAAGAATTGAACATGATATCTTTTAACAGTTTCGGTGATTTCTCTGTGTCCAATCCAACGATGAAGAACCCGAGCACCTGAGGTACGTTAAGGTTTATCACTGTACCAGCCGCCTCTTTAAACCTCTTCATGTAAAGAATCAAACTCTCGTTTGATTGATTTTTTATCTGTATAAGGGAAGCTTTTAACTTTCCCCTTCTCCTATTACTCCTGAACTGATCATGGAACTTGTTGCATAGCTCCTGCCAAGACCCGATAGAATTGGGTGACAACAACATCATCCATAACCGGGCTCATTTCTTTAAAGTGGTGACATGAAATTAATATGCACACAAGTCAATTATATTTGATATGCTATAGCATATACTTTGTAATCTTATTCATTTATTAATAAAAGAATTGATTTATTTAAAGGTATTTTCTTTATTCACATTGTGTTGTTAATTTAAATGTGATAAATCTATAGTTTTGAGCAATGCTTTTAGAATCATGATGATAATCATGCTAATGAGATCTAAATTTTTAGATAGTTCAAAAACTAAAATTATTCCTAACCGTCGGATTACTAAAAAGGGGATTAGTGAATCTAGATAGATTAGTATATATTGTGCTTGCTATTATGAAGAGGATGGTTGATCCCATAATCATTTGTGTAGAGACACTAAAATAAGTATGTAAGTGCTTATTAGAAAATAAGTTCACTAAACGTGACTCGCTAGAGGAATACCTAATGGAGTTTTACTTGCATATGTCAATAGGAATTCCTAAAGTGATCATAGTGCAAGTGATCCTTTGACTTGAGATCATCATAGTATCTAGTATATACTAAGTTATATTTTGATATATTACTTAATACTCTCAGGTATGTTCTAGGGTATGTTTGGATATAATAAAGTATATATGGAGATATGTGAATGATCAACAAAGAATCTACCACTTTCAGTAAAGGGAAAGAATGTCTTATGCGATTCGATAAAGTAAGAACTTGGAAATCCCTGGCCAGGGTTGAATGGAAATTAGAAAGGAGTTTCTAATTTACATTAACTAGAGTTGTGCATTTTAGAATCGGAATACATATAAACAAATAAATAAAACTTGACAGTAAATTCATGTTTTATAATTGATTTAAGACACTGTATGTAAGACCCCAACTTTTATAAATAAAGATGAATTTTCTATAAATATTATTTTTGAATATTATGGAGTAAATTTGATATAATGTTATAGTTGTGAGTAATATTTATAAATTTTGCAAAGTAAGCAAGTTGTTATAAAATATTCGTTTGGTCGAGGAATATTCTTTTTGTCGGAGAATATTCATACGACGACACAATTATTCGTGGACCCCACAACGGAATTATTGTCGGATTGAGAAAACGAAAAAAATACTTTATGAAAATAACTACGGAGGTGTTACCGTTAAAAACCGTTGAACTACCGGTAGTAAAAGTACAATAATACGCGTGGTTGCATAGTAGACACCAGTATTGATTATTGATGCTTACGTGAGAAGTCACTCACCTATACTCAATTATTGCTACGATAAAGAATTGCATCATATCTCTTATATTATTGATTCAATTATTGTCACAAGATTATCTCAGATAATATGTTATATTATTAAATCAATAATTGAGACGACAAGTTATAAATGATTAATAATTGTTGAAAGATTAAATATGTGTTGATTAAAAATAAAATAATTTGTGGTAATATTTATTCAATCCTTGATGTATATAAAGAGTCTATTATGAGACGTTTGTGGTAAGTTTGGTTATTTTATGGGGGGGCCATATGTCATCATCTAAGAGTCTTTTCGTTAATAGTAATTACCTTCGTCAATAGTAATTACCTTCGTCAATAGTAATTACCTTCTCCAATAGTAATTACCTCCGTCAATAATAATTACCTTCGTCAATAGTAATTACATTCATCAATAGTAATTACCTTCGTCAATAGTAACTACCTTTACCAGACGTCAAACCACTTGCCGTTTCATATTACAGGCGTCGAACCAATTGTCATTTCACATTACAGGCGTCAAACCACTTGGTGTTTCACATTACAGGCGTCAAACCACTTTTCTTTTTACATCACCAGTCGTCAAGCCACTTGCCTTTTCATATTTCAAGTGCTAAGCTAGAAATCTTCTTTAAATAGAGGCCTAATGCTTCATTATTTTCACTCAATTCATTCAAGCTTATAGAGAGAAAGTATAGAGAGAATAAGAGAGAAAGAAGAAGAGTATTACGTCACATTACTACTACTACAAATTATTCAATCTCCTACTAATGTAAGAGGTGTTATTCTTTTTATTCATGAAGAGAACTGTTGTTATTCCATTGCTTATTATTCATTGGAATAACTCAGATATGCTGATTTACCCTATACTTGGTGACATTCTTCTATTATTCATTGGAACATCACGTCGTGTGTGTGTTTTACACACAACTTAAAATCTTTTATTATTATTCTCGTTGTAACATCATGTCTCGTATGTTTTTTAATCGGACTGGTTAAAATCTTTTATTATTATTCTGTTGGAACATCTCGTCTGTGTGTTTTACATCGGACCTGGTTCCGTCTTTATTATTCTCTTGGAACATCCTGCGGTGCAAATTTTGCCTGACCTGGTTCCGTTATTATTATTCTGTTGGAATAACCTATCTATGCGAAGTACTGCATGCATGGTGATTTCTTTTGTTATTCCATTCTTTATTATTGATGAATGGGTAGTATACCCATAAATTGGATATATTTAGACTTAGATTATTGCATTCTTAAGTTATTTAGTAGCATTTTTATTGTGTTTACATCTTATTTTGCAGATTTGGAAGCGGGAGGGGCAATTATGGGAAATTCAAGCATTTAATGGCAATCTGGTAATTTTAGAGAAGTCGTGTCACGGGCGCCTTGAAATTATTACTACAAATACGGGGCGCCGAGCCTCTACCGCCTTGATTTGGATTAGCACGTTTGACTTCTGGTTGGACTTGACTTGTCTATTGGGGGCTAATGTAAAACCTAATTGGATGAGGATTGGGGGAGGCTATAAAAAGAAACTAAGTGCTGAAATAAAAGGGGGATTTTTGATTATTATTCTTGAGGAGGATTCAAGGAGTTCTTCCATTGAAGGTTACACAAGATTACTTGGAGATTAAGGATTGGCTACTGAGTTTCTTCTTTTCTCTTTATTTTCAATTTGTAATTCTTTAAGGATGATTTGTCAACAATTAATGGTTCTTATTTAGTGATGAACTAATTCTTTAATTAAGATTTCAATTGAACTATTTATGATTATAAATTAGTTATTCTCTCATTCTAATTATTTATGTTGAAGTGGATTGTTTATCATGTTTTGATTCTATTGATTAATTATTTGGCCAATAATTACCATGTTACTCTGAATGAATTGGGAAAGGAATTCTAGGGTTAGAACTAGACATGATAACATGTGACTTGAAGTTATTTGCACGGTAAATAATTAGGTTTGTGAATTGAATGGAAATATCTCATTCACCGCATGTAACATATAAGGAATTGGTTTTGGAAAGAGTTTAATTCAATTATTTTGCATAGGAATATAGCAAGATTAATCTGGATTAAATAGAAGTTAATTGATCACTGGAAGAGGGCTTTTGGCATTTGAGAATTTCTGTTAACAATTCAAAGAGACATAATAATTGGGATGATTAGATAATTGATTTATAGTTCATAATTGGGGATATTGAAGTCTTAATATTTACCTATCTAAGTCATTTACTCAAGTATTAGCTTAGTTATTCGCTTATCTTAGTACAATATCTTTAAGTGTTTAATTTTGAGTTAATAATTCGTAAAATCACAATTTATCATTGTTTGAATAAAATTGAATTGATATAGTATTAGTAGTTGGGATTTATTAATTAGAATTCCTGTGGGAACGATACTCAACTTATCACTTTATTACTTGTTGATAGCGTATACTTGCGTGTTGTGTGTAACTAGATTTTACTCAACAAGTTTTTGGCGCGTTGAATTCTTTGGAATTTTATTAATATTAATTTCATATTAGTTATAATCAATTCGGTTTTAATTTGAACGCTACTTAATCTTTCTTCTTGGATTGGCGAGGAATCGTGTATGCACACTAGATCGAAAGCTAGAAAGGAACTTCTTACGATATCTGAGACAACCTTGAGAAGAAGTTCGCATAACGGGCGATTGAATAGTGAGGTTATACATTTGGAAGAAGAATCGACAACCTAAGAAATACTCGTGAACATGGCGAGAACTAAGCGAAATCACTTAGGATTACATACGCCAAATGTCACGGATTTCTGATCAAGTATTAAGAGACAAAGCAATCAATGCGAGCAGTTTGAGATAAAACGGGATCAATTGGATGCTTCTGTATCACATGCCAGTTTGGGGGTAATTCGATAGATGATCCTAATGAACATATCTTGAGTTTCTTGGAAGTTTGCGATACCTTCAAATTTAACAATGTATCGGAAGACGCTATAAGGTTGAGGATGTTCCCGTTTACTTTAAAAGATAAAGCACGAAGCTGGTTACACTCCTTGCCTCCTGGTTCAATCACCACATGGGATGACGTAGCTCAAAAAATTTTAGCTAAGTTCTTCCCACCAGCGAAGTCGGCAAAACTACGGAACGACATTCATACTTTCGCACAACTTGAGTCATAATCGTTATATGAGGCGTGGGAAAGGCTTTAAGGATATGTCTCGTAAGTGCCCTCATCATGGAATCCCGCATGGATGCAATTAGGGATATTTTGTGATGGTTTGCACGCATCCACGAGGTCTAGTATTGATGCAGCAGCGGGAGGAGCGATTATGTCCAAAAATTTTGATGAGGCGTATCAATTGTTAGAAACAATGGCCACCAACAACTATCAGTGGCCCATGGCGAGGACCAACCATCCAAAAGCGTCGGAAAATATGAAGTGGACGCGCTTAACAAAGATTAATAAAGACAAGTGACTGCAATAGCTAAGCATATAGAAATATGGTGCCCACAAGCCACACAGAAGGTAGTGATGGTTTGTGAGTTGTGTGCTGGGGGTCATGCTACGGATCAATGTGCCATAAATTGAAATCAAAGACAACAGTAGGAAATTATAATCGCTTCAACTCAACCGTATCCGACTCAAAATGCTTATAATCCAAGTTGGAAGAATCATCCAGGTTCTCATGGAGTAACAATCAAGTCGCAGCTCAACCACCTGAGACAACAACACACCTCCGGATTCCAAAACAACCTCAACAACCAGAGAGGGTATCAAGTTGGGAAGCAGCCTTGGAAAAATTCATTAGAGCCTCGACAAAAAGAACGAGGAACTAGATAAGAAATTGAATCAATTAGATCCGACTTTTGCAAAGCCATGGGGCATCGTTAAAGAATCTGGAAAATCAATTGGGGCAAATAGCACATGCATTGAATACCGAATCCACTAGAACGCGCTCTCGAGTGATCTGAGAAATAAATTGGGCAGAAATGAGCACTGCAAAGCAGTAATCTTACGAAGTGGGAAGGAGTTGCAAACAGTTAAGGATAAGGACAAGGGGGATAACGCAACAACCGAAATAGAAGAAGTTGTGAAAATCGGGAAAAATAAAGAGGACATAGGAGAGGAAAATGCACCGGGGTCATCTACAACAATGCCACCCATACCATATCCGCAGAGATTTCAGAAATCCAAGTTAGATAAGCGGTTTTTAAGATTTTTGGATATTTTTAAAAATTGCATATCAACATCCCATTCATGAAGCTTTAGAACAAATGCCGAAGTTACGCTAAGTTCATGAAGGATGTCTATCAAAGAAAAGGAAGCTGGGGATTTTGAAGCGTTGGGCTTAATAGAAGAATGTAGCATGAATTATTCGAACAAGTTACCTCCTAAGTTGAAAGATCCGGGTAGCTTTACTATTCCATGCGACATTGGTATCGGTTTGGGAAAGCTTTGTGTGATTTGGGGCGAGATTAATTTGATGCCATTATCGGTCTATCGTCGATTGGGCTCCAAGCACCAAAACCGATAAATATCAATTTCATTGTCAAGATGATCGATTATTATATATCCACAGGTATCGTTGAAGACGTATTAGTGGGTGGATAAATTCATCTTGCCAAAGCAAACTTCGTTATCTTGGATTGTGAAGCAGATACGGAACTTCCCATCATTCTCGGATGACCATTCTTAGCAACGGGGAGAACGTTAATCGACGTGCAAAAAGGAGAATTGACGATGAGAGTTGACGATCAACAGGTCACTTTTAATGTGTTTAAAGCAATGTCTTATCCGAAGGAAAAAGGTGAGTGTTTGCGGGTGGATTTAATGGAGGAGATAGTTAATCACAAGATTTGCGGTAATTACTCAGAGGATCCGATAGAATCCATGTTGGTTAGAACAGACAACGATAGTGCTGATGCAGACAATGAGCAGGTCAAATGGCTAGACACACCATCCTTCTACCGGAAAAGTAATCAACCATTCGACACCCTTGATAGGCCCAAAACGGAAGGTAAAAAGTGCAAACCCTCGATAGAAGAGTCACCGGTGTTGGAATTAAAGCCACTCCCCTCTCATCTTGAATATGCTTATCTAGGGAAAGATTCGACTCTACCAGTTATTGTTTTCGACAACGTTAATCGACACCCAAAAAGAAAAATTACTACGAGTTCTGCGCGAGTTCAAAAGCAATGATTGGGTGGACTATAGCGGACATTCGAGGTATTAGCCCATCTTCTCAGATACATAAGATTTTAATGGAAGAGGATCAAAACCAACCATTGAGATGCAAAGAAGGTTAAATCCCATTATGAAAGATGTGGTGAAGAAGGAAATTATAAAATGGTTGGATCTTGGGTATTATCTACCCAATCTCGAGACGGTTCATGGGTAAGTCACATGCGGTGTGTGCTTAAAAAGGGGGCATGATCGTGGTAAAAAACAAGCGCATGAGCTCATCCCGACTAGAATCAATTACAGGATGGAAGTATGTATGGATTAATGCAAGTTGAAAAAAGCCACACGCAAGGATCACTTTCCTTGCCGTTTATTGATCGAGATGTTGGGCGGAGTTAGCGGGATATCAATTCTCATCGTCTGTTAGATGGATATTCAGGTACAATCAAATTGCCATAGCGCATGGGAAGATCAAGAAAAGACCACGCTCACATGTCCATACAGTGACGTTTGCATTCGGCCAGTATGTCCTTTGGTTTATGTAATGCGCCAAGCAACCTTTCAACGTTGTATGATGGCAATCTTCTCCGATATGGTCGAATAGAATTTAGAGGTGTTCATGGATGATTTCTCCGTGTTGGTGATAGTTTTGACTCGTGTTTGAAGAATCGATCTTGGTGTTAAAAGATGTGTGGATACTAACCGGTGCTTAATCGGGAAAATGTCATTTTATGGTACCGAAGGGGTTATTACGGGACATAAGGTTTCCGCATCCGGATTGGAGGTGGATAGAGCGAATATTGATACAATTGAGAAGCGCCTCCTCCATCATACGTAAAAGGCATTCGGAGCTTCTTGGGACATGTAGGGTTCTATAGACGCTTTATTAAAGATTTTCAAAGATCTCAAACCCCTATGCTCACTCTTGGAGAAAGATGTACCGTTTAAGATGGATCGGGCATGCATCGAGGCATTTGAGGTATTAAAGAAGAAATTGGTCTCTGCACCAATCATTGTAGCCTTGGATTGGTCTTTCTGAATTCGAATTGATGTGCGACGCCTTGATGATTACGCGGTGGGAGCCGTATTGGGACAATGTCATGATAAGATTTTTCATACTATCTACTACTCTAAGTAAGACATTGACGGATGCCAAATTGAACTACACAACTACCAAAAAGAATTCTTTGGCGGTGGTGTTTGCTTTTGACAAATTCAGAGCTTATCTCCTCGGCACTAAGGTAATTGTCTACACTGATCATTCAGCTATTAAATATCTAATTGAAAAGAAAGATGCTAAACCACGATTAATACGGTGGGTACTGTTGTTACAAGAATTTGATCTGGAGATCCGGGATGAAAAGGTAGGTGAGAAAATCAAGTGGCGGATCATCATCTCGGTTGGAAAATAAAAAGGAGCAGAAAGAAGACAACTCGTTGATTAATGAAAAATTTCGGGATGAGCAACTATTTCGGGTAACTACCATATTGCCTTGGTATCTTCGATATATGTCAACTATGTGGTTGCCAAAGTGTTCTGGCCGGATTTGACCTCACAACAACGAAAAGAAGTTTCTCTACGATGTGAAGCAATACTTTTGGGATGAACCATTTCATTTTAAAGCATATGCGAGATCAAATGATAAGGCGTTGTGTACCTCACGAAGAAATGGATAGTATATTAGGCAATTGTCACTCCTCAGATTACGGAGGTCATTATTCCGGTGATCGAACAGCAGCCAAAGTACTACAATCGGGATTTTTGTGGCCTTCTTTATTCAAAGATGCTTATCTCTTTGTCTTTGAAATGCGATCGATGCCAACGCGTAGGTAATATCTCCAAGCGCAATGAAATGCCACTTAACACAATTCTAGAGGTGGAACTATTCGACGTGTGGGGTATCAATTTTATGGGACCGTTTCCATCTTCTCTTAATAATCATTACATCTTGTTAGCAGTCGATTATGTTTCCAAATGGGTAGAAGCCGCAGCGTTACCCACGAATGATGCCAACGTTGTCATCCGATTTTTAAAGAAGAACATTTTTACCAGATTTGGGACACCGAGGGCTAAAATAAGTGATGAGGGAACTCACTTCTGTAACAAGCAGTTCACTAAATTACTTGTAAAGTATGGAGTTCATCACAAAATTGCAAATTTGATATCACCCACAAACCAATGGCCAAGCAGAGGTGTCGAATCGGGAAGTTAAGAGGATCCTGGAAAAAGTAGTCAATCCGTCACGAAAAGATTGGGCATTGAATCTTGACGACGCTCTATGGGCCTATCGAACAGCGTACAAAAATCCGATCGGCATGTCCCGTCATGAATGGTATTTGGAAAGGCGTGTCATCTCACGGTCGAAAAGCTAGAACACACGGTGCACCTTTGGGCCATTCGTAAATTAAACTTTGATCTCAAGCAAAGCGGTGAGAAAAGGTTACCGCAGTTGAACGAGATGGATGAATTAGGTTCAATGCCTACAATAAAACGCTTAAGCTCTACAAGGAGAAAGTTAAAGCAGCACGATAAAAAAATTCTCGATAGAACATTTGCACCGGGCCATCAAGTACTACTGTTCAACTCACGCTTGCGTCTATTTCCGGGAAAATTGAAATCCAGGTGGTCCGGGCCATTTGTAGTTATCTCTGTCACTCCACACGGAAACATTGAGGTTGAGGAACCGAACTCAAAGCGTACATTCAAGGTCAATGGTCAACGTCTGAAACATTATTGGAGTGGACCAATCGAACGTCAAGCTATGGTCCAGTACCTCTCGACCCGTGATAAATGAACAACACCGAGAAAAGTGGTGCCGATGATCGTAAACCAAGCGCTTCTTGGGAGGCAACCCATTAAGTTCCATAATTTTTTCTCATTATTTGATTATTTTTTTTTTAGATTTAAAATTTTCTTATTTTTACTTTTATCTTTTAGTAGTGAAGAATCGAAAGTTTATTAAACTAATTCCTAACTTGTCCATGTATGCACGTTACAGATAAAATTCAGTACTTTTGCCGCCCCCATCACTAAGATTCCAAATACCGACGCTAGGCACCGAGAATCGACAACAAAGCCTGAAGCGCCTTGCTACCGCTTCCGATTCAATCACAATACCCGGGCTAGACAATCGATCGATTACGCCATCTGAGCCCGGCGCTCCATGCAACTAAAACCAGCGCCCTTTTGGCTGAGATCAAATGAACCTTGATACTTTAAACCTCTCGTAGTGCCTTCTAGCCCAACTTCCTTCCCCACGTAAGACATCAGTCGACCACGCCTCTCCCTCTCCATATCACAAGGTCAGTAAACTTTGGATAATTTTCTTCCACCCATCTACCACGCGTCAATTACTTCGTTCCACATTGGTCGTCTGCGTCTTGTGTGCCGAATTCTAATCCTCCAAATTCTTTAAAGGTAGCAAAGGTATAATTTGATGTGTATTTCAACTATTGCGAATTAAGATGTTCTTCATTCATTATTCTTTTCATCTGGAAATCCAATAGAGCACATAGATAACGCATTGCTGTTTGACGTACTCCTACACATGAGATTCGTGTATGCTAAACACATGGCATGAATAGACAGGGACTTAGTAATGGTTGTGAACAAGTTCTCAGTTGCTGCCTAGGTGTTTGACAAATTGTCTGACTCAATAATCATGGGCAACTTAAATACTTGCCAGTTTTATGCCTCACCCCACACTGCGTACTCACACTACCCAAGATTTTATACGATTTCTAGCTAAAATATGAGTATGTTTTTATTTGTAGAATTCTCTACATGGCGTCCAAACGTCATCGAGGCACAGGGTCAGGGGCCGCTTCAACTTCACCTCAAAATTTTGTGAAGCGTTTTGTTAGTGTCGCGGCTCAAGAACGCCTTCTGTACGCATGGCCACCCGCCACTAGTCCCCGAACGTGGTCTCCGTCCCTATCAAACCAAGGATGGAGAAATAGCGGTGATGATTCTTTGAATCTAAACCTGGTTCTCCTCATCAACAACCCGACATAGCAAATGATTGCAGTGGTCAAAGAATTCTATGCAAACTTGCCGAGCATGACCATTATGGGGTATTTATCGGAGGTAAAACCGTGGAATTTAATGAGGAGGATATCAATGGGTGCTATCAGCTACCCTTAGAGGGCCTTCATGATGAATATGCTCACCTAGTGAGTGATGGGCCGGACTATGAAAAGATTATTCGGGAGCTGTGTCAACCGGGCACTACTTGGTGCATGCATGAGCGTGGCAAGCATGACTTTCCCATTGTCTCACCTCTCATCTATATGGAAAGGCATGGTATGCCTTCATATCGCTTAAATTTATGCCCCGCATATATGTGAGTCACGTCACCAAAGAAAGGGTCGTCTTTATTATACTCCATCATACAAGGCCTAAGAATTGATGTCGGCCATCTTATTCAAACAATCTATGCTCAGCAGATCTCATGGCGGGACCACGTGGAGGGTTACACGCATCCATCAATCGATCTGTGTCTTATGTGTTTAAGTTTGGGGTCAAATGGAAATCGACGAGATGATTCAAACTCCTATGCTCGTGTTGGACCACAACTTGATCTGTCGTTATAAAGTGTGGTCGGTGGCGCTTAATCACCCTAGGGAATGGGTTTCATTATCCCCCAAAGCACGTCTACACAAGCCCCACCACCTCGGGCTCCACCTACTTACGACCCCTCGACAAAGCTGACTCATCGAGGTGTGGTCCCCGAAAATCGTCCAATGGAGATAGGCATTTGGTTTTACAACATTGAGTCCGAGAATGTGCGCTTATCGGAATGTCAAGGCGTGATTTTCAAGTTTTAGTTGACCAATTTGGTTGCATAGAATGCATCGACCATCCAAACCCATCCCAAGGTTCCACTTAGCCATTTCCCTACGGCTCCCGTTCTGCCTGAAGTATTTCCCGTCCGATCAAGAGATGAGCGAGGACGATGATGCTCCCCCAGAAGAATAAGTTCGTCAGGGAAGTCCTCTATTTTATTTTGACTTATTTTTCGCATGAGGACATTGCTCTAGCTTAGTTTGGGGGTGGTTACGTTTTATTTTTAACAGTTGTAGTTTGTTATTAGTTTGTGGATTGATTATTAGTAAAGTTGCATTTAGGATTGCATGTTAATTCCAGTTTTTGATAGTGCGTATATCTAGGGCCAATGATGAAAGTAGAATTGCATGAACAAGTCTAGTAAGGATTGTTGATTCAGTGATATGATTTTCGTGACTTGAATTGGATCTTTATCTGTTTGACATTGATATTATAGGAAGGCACTTTGAAATAAAACGACCATGTTGGCTATGATAGTTTAAATGGTTAGATAATAAAGTTCTAAAGGAGGATTGCTAGTGATATGGAAGAACAATTTGAATAACTCGAGGAGACTGAATTCATGCATAAACTCGAGTTTGGGGGAAAACATTTGGAAAATTAAAAAAAAAAATTAAAAAAAAAAAAAAAAAAAAAAGTATTCTATTTTGACTTTTGAATTCGGGTGAGTGTTTGAGTTCAGTTGAAACAAGTATATTTGATGAGTTCTCAAGTTCACACTGTATGATGCTTACTAAGAAAGTTATTATCTTTCATATCTTTGTCTTTCATGGGTTAAGATGGCATTGGACACCTTACGCACAATATCGAATAATATGATTTAGATTCGTTGATTGTTGGGATATTGTTGATCTGTTTTTGCATGATGAATTAGCATGTTTACGTGATTTTCTCGAGGCATATGGATTCACGTGAGCTCTGGAATTCTTTGGAATTACGAACATATAAATATAAATAGTTTGTATGTGCATGATGTTTAGTTTTGTTTTGTGATCTTATGTTTTTGTCGCATGAGGACACGCAACGATTTAAGTTTGGGGGTATTTAATGAATGGGTAGTATACCCATAAATTGGATATATTTAGACTTAGATTATTGCATTCTTAAGTTATTTAGTAGCATTTTTATTGTGTTTATATCTTGTTTTGCAGATTTGGAAGCGGGAGGGGCAATTATGGGAAATTCAAGCATTTAATGGCAATCTGGTAATTTTAGAGAAGTCGGCCTTGTATACTGAGCCTCTACTGGCCTTGATCGGATTAGCGTTTGACTTACGGTTGGACTTGACTTGTCTATTGGGGCTAATGTAAAACCTAATTGGATGAGGATTGGGGAGGCTATAAAAGAAACTAAGTCTTTGAAATAAAAGGGGATTTTTGATTATTATTCTTGAGGAGGATTCAAGGAGTTCTTCCATTGAAGGTTACACAAGATTACTTGGAGATTAAGGATTGGCTACTGAGTTTCTTCTTTTTCTTTATTTTCAATTTGTAATTCTTTAAGGATGATTTGTCAACAATTAATGGTTCTTATTTTAAGTGATGAACTAATTCTTTAATTAAGATTTCAATTGAACTTTTTATGATTATAAATTAGTTATTCTCTCATTCTAATTATTTATGTTGAAGTGGATTGTTTATCATGTTTTGATTCTATTGATTAATTATTTGGCCAATAATTACCGTGTTACTCTAGAAGGAATTGGGAAAGGAATTCTAGGGTTAGAACTAGATATGATAACATGTGACTTAGTTATTTGCACGGTAAATAATTAGGTTTGTGAATTGAATGGAAATATCTGTTCACCGCATGTAACATATAAGGAATTGGGTTTGGAAAGAGTTTAATTCAATTGTTTTGCATAGGAATATAGCAAGATTAATCTGGATTAAATAGAAGTTAATTGATCACTTGGAAGAGGGCTTTTGGCATTTGAGAATTCCTGTTAACAATTCGAAGAGACATAATAATTGGGATGATTAGATAATTGATTTATAGTTCATAATTGGGGATATTGAAGTCTTAATATTTACCTATCGGAAGTCATTCACTCAAGTATTAGCTTAGTTATTCGCTTATCTTAGATAAAGATCTTTAAGTGTTTAATTTTGAGTTAATAATTGAGGAAAATCACAATTTATCATTGTTTGAATAAAATTGAATTGATATAGTATTAGTAGTTGGGATTTATTAATTAGAATTTCGTGGGAACGATACTCAACTTATCACTTTATTACTTGTTGACCGCGTATACTTGCGTGTTGTGTGTAACTAGATTTTACTCAACAATTATACTCAGTTGGTTAAAGTTTTGACTTCTATACTCCATGAAATTAGTAGAATATACTTGATATTTGTGCTTCATCCAGTATCTTTTCATGGAAATATTCTTCTGATCATTCTTGAATTTTACTCTACAAGTATCATGTTGACAATTTGGACATTATTAGTTCCTAGATAAATTAATTCTTGAACTTGTTTTATTGAATTCTTATATCATTGTCATCATCCTCATGTTTATATTTTTTTGAAAGTCATCTATGGCCTGTAGTGCATAGATGGACTTGGTATGATTATGACAAGGATTATTGATTGTAATCATGATCGTAATGTTACAAATGATGTGGTAAAAGTTATCATTGGCCCGTAGTGCATTGATGGACGATTGTTGGCATGATCATGACCATTAATGAATACACGAATGTCCTTGGTTTGTAGTGCATGGATAATTTGTGGTCGTGATACTAAAGAATATCCTTGGTCCGTAGTGAGGGGTGATTCGATGATGTGGATTATTTATTGTCGAGTCCAAAGTGATAAAGTCATGAAAACCTTTTAAATCATAAAAGATAGTAGATTTTATTCTCTACTTGACTCTTTTAATGGATTGCTTGTTCCTTTCGCAGATTAAACTTGATGTTGTTATATTTTATCGGTTTAACATTGTTGAAGGCTAACGATAATTTATTACGCATTATCTTAGTCATAATATTTCTTCTTGGGCTAGTTGAGCTCACCTTTCTTTCTTTCTTTGTTCTCTTCAGAAATGAGAACATATCGGGGACTAGTCGGGGAGCGGATGTGTGATCCGGAGAGGATAGCATTAGTAGTCCTCACTATTACGTGAAATAGTGTGTTAATAATTGTAATGAGGACTCCTTTTGAGTTTGTATAATCTCTAGTAAAAAATAATTGTATTCAAACTCACAGTTATGTTTTGTCGTATTATACACGACAGTTGTATTAGTAAGTTGTATTTGAATTTTGTACCATGTATCTGACGACCCAGGATGGGTGATGTATACCTAATTTTGGGGCGTCCGCGGTTGGTATCAAAGCTCAGGGATATGATCCCTGGATAAGATGTGAGAATAGTACTAGGAGGGGAGAGACGGGGAATTCCTTCACTAGTATGACCTACCTAAGTTTATGTGGTATTTAAATTGGTCGGTCAGAATTTAGGGATAATATGTTGCATGTCAATTAACCTTTGTTTTGTGGTAGTATCTGAAAATGACATCCGAGAATGTTGAGAATAGCAATGGAGCACAGGCGACCATTGATTCACCACATATCAATAATCAGGATAATGTGCATCGAAGGCGACAATCCTCATGCAACAACAACAACGACCAAATGATAAATGATCAAATGTTAGGGGCTTTATGAAATTCATGCAACAAAGAAAGCGAAGCTGCTCCCTCATCCCACAATGCAGTGGAAACCTTTGAAACTCTCAAGTGGTCACCGCTAAACTGTTCAAGGAGATGGGACCACCGGAGTTTAAGGGAGAGCCAAAACCACTTATGGCAGAAGCATGGATAAAGCAGATCACCAAGATATTTGATGTCTTGGGATGATCCGAGGAGAAAAAGGTTCACTTTGCCACCTTTATGTTGCGCGAAGAGGCAGATTACTGGTGCGAATCGGTAAAACGTACTCAACCTGCCATACTGAAGATGTCTTGGGAGAAGTTCCAAGAGCTGTTCAACGACAAATACTTTACCGAAGGTATTCGTCACATGAAGGAGGTGGAGTTTATCAAGTTTGAACAAAACAATATGGCCGTGTCGCATGATACGAGGCTAAATTTGCGGAGTTATCTGGTTTGCGGCCCCACTTGGTGGATAATGAAGAGAGAATGACACGGATGTTTTAAGAGGTTTGAAGCAGGAGATACGTCAATATCTTATTTCTCATAAAAGCGTGTTTATATTCGAGATATTGTAAATAGGGCTCGATTAGTGGAGCGCGATAACGAGTCAACGCAACTAAAAAGAGCAGCGACCAAGAAATGATAATACCAATGGAGAGCGGCCATCGGAAGCGGTGACAACAAGCGTGGAGGAATCAACGGGCCGAAATGGTAACCACCGGTGGTAATCGAGGCCAAAATAATAAGAATGGACATTTCAAGAAGAGGAGATTCAACAATAATGGAAAGGCGTCAACACCAAGACTGCAGCCGTTAAGGAAGGAGAGCGACCACCTATCATATGTTTCAAATGCGGAGGGAGGGCACATCGTCCAAAGCGCACGATGTCAGTCAAAGCATGTTATAATTATGGAAGAGAAGGTCACTTAGCCGATTTTGTCATTCACAGAAGACAAATTCAACTAGGATGGAGGCACCAAAGGTCAGTCTAGAAAAGTCAAAAACCAGTAGTAAGTGAGAGAGGCGTTTGTTGTGACCTCTCCCGAGAAAGCAAGGAACCCGAATGAGGTCATCACGGGTAAGCTTATCATAAACTCTAACGAAATCTATACTTTATTTGATACCGGTTCTACCCATTCTTTTATTTCTCCTACTTGCGCTCATCGATTAAATTTGACTCCGGATAAATTAGACTTTGACTTATCTGTGGAAACTCCGTTGGGAGAAACCTTCATTACATCCACTGTTTATAAGTCTTGTTTGATTCAAATAGGTACCCTCACACTACCTGTAGATCTTATTTCATGGAAAATACTTGCATTTGACGTGATTCTAGGGATTGATTGGTTAACTACTCATCATGCAAAAATTGATTATTTCCGTAAGGTTGTTAACTTTCATATTCCTAATCAACCTATTATGCGAATTCAAGCGACCAAACCATTAAAATCAATCACGGTCATCTTAAGCCATAAAGCTATTTGTTTATTGAAAAATGGATGTCAAGCTTTCTTAGCTCATGTCACAGATTTAAACAAAAATACGTCAGTTTTGAACGATATTTCTATTGTTAATAAATTTCCAGACGTATTCCCCGAAGAATTTCCTGGCCTACCCCCTGAGCATGAAATTGAATTTTGTATCGACCTTGAACCTGGTACAAAACCCATTTCTAAAGCCTCATATCGAATGGATCCTATTGAACTTCAAGAGTTAAAGACCCAACTGCAGGAATTGTTAGACATTAGCTTTAATCGTCCTAGTACTTCTCCTTGGGGTGCTCCTGTTCTATTCGTGAAGAAGAAAGATGGGAGCATGCGACTTTGTATTGATTATCGGGAGTTGAATCATGTCACCATCAAAATAGGTATCCATTGCCACGTATTGATGACTGTTTGACCCGGTTGCAAGGAGCCAAATTCTTTTCAAAGATTGATCTTCGTTAGGATATCACCAATCGAAGATTAGAACCGATGACATTCTAAAGGCGGCTTTTAACTCGAAGACGGGCATTATGAATTCCTAGTCATGTCCTTTGGATTGACTAATGCTCCTGCTGCCTTCATGGATATGATGAACTAAGTATTCAAGGAATATTTGGATCACTTTATTGATGACATCCTTATTTATTCCAAAAGCCGTGAAGATCATGAGCAACACTTGAGGCTGACACTCCAAAAGCTTCGTGAATTCAAGCTTTATGCCAAGTTGAAGAAATGCTAATTCGCTCGAGGAAGTAGCATTCCTTGGGGCACGTAGTATCAAGTCATGGAATAGTATTGACCCAAAGAAAGATTGAAGCAATTCCAAGTGGGGAGCAACCTAAATCAATGATCAAGCACGTAGCTTTTCGGTTTAATTTGGTTATTATCGGAGATTCGTGGAAGGATTTTCTCGAATCACTACTCCATTAACTCGGTGACTCGGAAGATACAAAGTTTGATTGGAGCGAAGAATGTGAGAAGAGTTTTCAAGAACTCAAGAGGAGACTCATTTCAAAGACTGCTTTGACAATACCATCCGCCTCTGAGGGATTTGTCATCTACAAATGATGCTTGAAGCAAAGGGTTGGGATGTGTTCTCATACAACATGGGAAAGTCATAGCCTATGCCTCAAGATAACTCAAAGAATATGAGAGGAATTATCCTACTCATGATCTAGAGTTGGAAGCTGTTGTCTTTGCACTTAAAATTTGGAGGCATTACTTGTATGGGGAGAAGGTGGAGATCTTTACGGATCATAAAAGCCTAAAATATTTCTTTACTCAAAAGGAACTCAACATGCGACAACGACGTTGGCTTGAACTGTTGAAAGATTATGATCATACCATCCAATACCATCCTGGAAAAGCAAACGTGGTAGCTGACGCATTGAGTAGAAGATCATATGCAAGTACAAGTACGATATTGTCAACGCAAAGGCCCATTTTGTGTGACTTGCAAAGGATGGAGATAGAGTTAAAGACTTCAGGGATCCATGTGATGATGGTGAATATACGAGTAGAACCGACTTTAATCGATAAAGTTAAAGTCGCCAATTCTGGACACCGGGAGGTGATGCGTATGAGGAAGAAAGCAAGAAGGTGCCATGCTTAGGAAGCAAGAATCGATGAAGAAGGAATACTTCGAGTCAACTCCAGACTTTGTGTTCCTAACGACCCTGATTTAAAGTATAAAATCATGATGGAGGCGCACAACACACCGTTTGCAATCCATCCTGGGAGTACCAAAATGTATCATGATATTCGTCATACATTTTGGTGGAGCAATATGAAGAGAGAGATAGCGTTGTTTATCTCAAGGTGTCTAACTTGTCAACGAGTTAAAGCGGAGCATTAAGTACCAAAAGGTCCATTGCAACCACTTGAAATTCCAGAATGGAAGTGGGAGCACATTACCATGGATTTCGTTACTGGTCTTCCCAAGGTTTCTCAAGCGTAAGACGCAATTTGGGTCATTGTTGATAGATTGACCAAGTCCGCTCACTTCTTACCTATCTGAGAAACTTATACACTTAAACGTCTTGTTCAGTATGTACATAAATGAGATTGTAAGAGCGCATGGTATGCCGGTATCCATAGTTTCGATCGAGACCCAAGATTCACTTCACGATTTTGGGTTAGTTTGCAAAAAGCTATGGCACGCAGATTTTACGATTTAGCTCGGCATATCATCCTTAGGGGATGACGGACGGTGAGAAGGACTATTCAAACTCTTGAAGATCTATTAAGACTCTGTGTCCTTGATTTCAAGGGAAGTTAGGACAAGTTCTTACCATTGGTGGAATTTTTCTACAACAACAGTTATCAAGCAAGTATTGGCATGGCTCCATTTGAAGTGTTGTATGGAAGAAAGTGTCGTTCTCCAGTATGCTGGGATGAGGTGGGTGAAGCAACGTTGTTGGGACCGGAGTTGGTACGTATGACTACGGAAAAGATTCAAACGATCCGAAAACATATAAAAACCTCACAAGATTGACAAAAGAGTTATGCTGATCTTCATCGAAAGGACGTGGAATTCGATATAGGAGATCATGTGTTGTTGCATACTACAAAAAATGGGCCTTTAGCAACGATTTTTCTGGACAACGACTTTATAAGTCATTGCTAAAGTATATGTTTAGCAATCTAAATTTGTCTTTCATTGCAAATTGTGTGGGCTTTCACTTTTTGCAACAAAATTCATAAGTCGTTGCAAAATTTCGATTTGGTAATTCATTCGGGAAAAAATTTCGTTAGAAATTAGATTTGCAAAATTTTTTGGCCACTTGATTTCCCGTCATCATCGTAAGCAACGAAAGTTTTTTGTTGCTAAAAATGGGGCTTTACTTAACGATTTTCAAGCAACAACTTTATAAGTCGTTGCTAAAAGTGTATGTTTAGCAACGAAACTTGTCCTTCGTTGCAGTGATTGTGTCATGCTTTCACTTTTGCAACGAAATTCATAAGTCATTGCAAATTTTGAAAACAAAATTCGTTAGAAATTCGTTGCAAAATTTCTAACCACTTGATTTCTTCTCATCGTAGGCAATGAAAATTTTTTTGTTGCTATATTTCGTTGCCTAATATGGACCACATTCATTGGCAACAATTTTTATTTTCGTTGCATATCTTATACAACTTTTTGCAACGATTATTAAAATGTTGCCTTAAATTAAGATAATCCCAATAAACATGTTTTTGTAAGACCATATTCTAGATTAGGAGAATTGCTCAAAAATATTCATATTTAGTATTTAAAAATTATATCCAAATGCAAAACATATTTGAACCTATAACTTATCATTTGGAACTTTGGTCATTCGATCATTTGGAGCAACATAAGTTATCTGTTAATATCTTGAAATGATTATTATTTATATCAAAACATGAGATTTCTCCCATATATTCCTTTCTTCTCCTTCACTACATACCATTAATATAATCTCAAGAAGTTATATAGTACAATAATATAATAATAATAATAATAATAATAATAATAATAATAATAATAATAATAATAATAATAATAATAATAATAATAATATAATAATAATAATAATAATAATAATAACAATAATAATAATAATAATAAAGTTGCACCAATGTTGTGTAAGTTTTTTTAACTCCCATTTTCAAATTCTCTTTTTTTCTTGACTTGTAATTTTTTTATAATCAAATATTAATTTCTCTTTATATCTTGTATTAGAGGGTGTTTGGCAATGACTTATAAGTTGGTTAAACTAAGTTATAAGTCTTTTGTTATTATTTAATGTTTGACAATAACTTAAATTTTAACTTTTTTTTAGTTGTAAGTCATTATTAAATTTTTTCATGCTTCATGTGCTATATATTTTTTATTATTACTACTATTACTATTACTATTATTATAATTATTATTTATTTATTATTATTATTACTATTATTATTTCTATTATTATTATTAATTTTATTATTATTATTAGAATAATTATTACTAATCTTATAATTATTATTTTATTATTATAATAATTATAATTATAATTATTACTATTATTATAATTTCTATTATTATTATTATTATTATTATTATTGTTATTATTGTTATTATTATTATTATTATTATTATTATTATTATTATTATTATTATTATTATTATTATTATTATTATTATTATCAATAATAATAATAATAATAATAATAATAATAATAATATAATAATAATAATTATTATTATTATAATTATAATTGTTAGTATTAATTATAATTATTATTACTATTACTATTACTATTACTATTATTATAACTACTACTATTATTATTATTGTTATTATTAATCATTATTATAATTACTATTATTATTCCTATTACTATTATTATTATTATTATTATTATTATTATTATTATTATTATTATAATAATTATTATTACAATAATTATAATAGTACTAATAATAAAAAAAGTCTGGCCCAACCCGTGGGCTTTTTAAAAAATAAAATAAAATAATGCTCTCCTTGAGAATTGAACTCTAAACCTCCCACTCTCCTTAAATAAATGCTCAAACCAACTAAGCTATAAGGATTTTTTATTATAAAAACAATTACCCATCACTAAAATACTAAAAATACTAATTATATATTTACATCAAATACTAAAAATACTAATTAAAAAATACTAAAATACTAAAAAAATCAAATTAAAAATAATAAAATTCAAAAATACTAAAATACTAAAATTCAAATTATTTTGTTAATTAATCAAAAGAACAAAAATTCAAATTACATCATTAAAATACTAAAATCATAACATCATATTTACATCATAACATATTTATATCATTTAATCAAAATACTAAAATTCAAATACTAAAATACTAAAATTTTACTCAAATACTAAAATTTTACCATAGTTGTATAACATATCAAAATACTAAAATTTTACCATTGTTGTATAACATATCAAAATACTAAAAGTCACCTACCCGACACTAAAATACTAATTACATATTTACATCAAATACTAAAAATACTAATTAAAAAAAATACTAAAAAAATCAAATTAAAAAATACTAAAATCAAAAAAAATAATAAAATTCAAATTATTTTGTTAATTAATCAAAAGAACAAAAATTCAAATTACATTATTAAAATACTAAAATCATAACATATTTACATCATAACATAACATATTATCATATTTACATATTTACATCATTTACATCATAACATATTTACATCATTTAATCAAAATATTAAAATTCAAATACTAAAATACTAAAATTTTACTCAAATACTAAAATTTTACCATAGTTGTATAACATCAAAATACTAAAAGTCACTTACCCAACACTAAAATACTAATTACATATTTACATCAAATTAAAAAATACTAATTAAAAAAATACTAATTACATCATTAAAATACTAAAATCATAACATATTTATATCATTCACATCATAACATAACATATTATCATATTTACATATTTACATCATTTAGTATAATTGATATAATATATACGTTATGATGTAAATATGATGTAAATATTTAAATATAATAATATGATAATTATTATTATTATTATTATTATTATTATTATTATTATTATTATAATAATAATATAATATTAATAATAATAATAATAATAATAATTATTATAATAATAATAATAATAATAATAATAATAATAATAATAATAATAATAATAATAATAATAATAATAATAATAATAATAATAATATCACAACTAGGTTTCGAACATAAGACCTATGGGTTATTTGGCCATTAAGCTACCATTGAGCCATTCTAATTTATTAGTTAACTACCGCCATAACTTGTAGCGATAGACAGTGTAGCACATGAGCAAATGAGTGGCAAATGAGTAATTTCTCATGTCGCTACAACCTGTAGCGGCAGGGAGAAATCCATTTCAATCCGTGTTATCCAATGTTGCGATCAACGGTATAGATTGTGGTTGTTGAAATAGTATCTGTGACAACCGATTGTCAAACATTTTAGTTCCGGGCCTCCGACCCAAATAAACTCAACCTCATTAAACCTGATTATTATATCTATGCTTCCCAATGTTTCCTATTTCTAGATAGAAGTAGGATATACTTACAAGTACTCCCTCACTCCGAGAATGAAAGTAATGATTGATTTTATGGGAATTTAAAAAAAAAAGTCAAATGATAAAATTATTCATATTTAAATTCTCATCTAATTGCATATTTTTCTTTACATGACTAGTGATATTATATAAATATTTATAAATAATAAAAATATGATATTTAATACTAAGGATATTACACATAAATTATTATAAAAAAATAGATTATTTAATATGTGTAAATATTTAACTTGAGATTACATAAAGTAATAAGAACTTTTATTCTTAGACGGAGGGAGTAACTTAAATCATGAACATATTTTTAAGTCTAAAAATAAAACATAAAAAGAAGAATAGTAATGGTATACCCCTAGCTATTCCTAGTTCTCCTTTTACCTTTTTCCAAATATATTATAAAATTAAATTATAATACTATCGATTAGATTGAGCAAAAAAGCAATGTATAACAAGAATTATCGAACCCAAACCAAAATAATTTAATAAATTTTTTTGATAATTTAACCTAATTGATAAACGAATTCGGATACCCGAATAATCGAATAATATGTTCATTCGAATAAAATAAATATAATTAGATATTCTCCATAATCGGATATTATTTCGAATACTGAATACGGATAGTATTTTTAAAATCAGTCGAATATATAATACGAATCTGAGATATGATATTATGACTTGAACTACTTTTTTTAAATATTAGTTTTTACATAATCATAGTTAATATATTGATATATACATTAGTTTACTAGAAATATTTTTTAAATAACAAATGTATATAATTTTCTTTATAAATATTATATTATATGCTATAATAAATTATATAAATATATGTACGTGTTATACTAATTAAATATTACAAAGACAAAGATAATAGTTGGTAAAATAATTAATTATACAAATAAATTAAAAGTTAGTTTTAAAATATTATCTTAATTTTTCAAATTAAAATTTTATATTACTTATGCTTAAAATAAATATGGGCCTTTATAGGTAAAAACATAAATTGATCGAAGAAAAGTTGGTTGATGACAACTATCTAGGATTGAGCAAAAAAGCAGGTATAATCGAATTACCGAAGAACCAAACAACCAACCAAAATAATTTAACCAATTTTTTTTGATAATTCGAATATTTCGGTTATATTCGAATTTTTTTACGATTTAGGATTAATTTGTACGGTTTCACTTTTGGGTTAGAACAAAGTTTTGCAAAGTTCAAATAATAATATAACCGAACAAAACACTTGAGTTAAAATAATAAGCCCCAGACTCTCAACTGAAGTCTCAGATCTCGAATTCTCTCAGACCCTGAGACCCAGATCTCGAACTCTCAAACCCACCCAGATCTCGAACTCTCTCTCAAACTCAGATCCTCACACACTCCTCTCTTCCCAAGACGACTCTCTCTCTCTCTCTCTCAGATAAACCCTAGAAATTGTATCGGCATCAAAGCAAGCCCTAACGGTTCCTTTACAATCCGATCATCTTGAGCTTACAAGTACCTCTAGATGAAGTTTCACCGGAGAGAGAGAAAAGTTTAGTTCGAGTTACTACGAGATTCGGCCCTTTTTCGACGATTAAAGGCGATGAAGAGGATCGTCTTTGGTGAGGCACGCAGGCGAAGCACGTGGAGCGAGGAAGGAGGATTCAAGGAAGTTTTATTTTCTGTGCTCACTCAAAAGGGAGTCTCGGGCCAAAACTTCTCGACAAATGCTTATTGATGATTCCTTTGATATCTCGCTTCTCAAGGTTCAATTTTCTTGTTCAATTTCATTTTCTAAACCGTGTTTTGTTGTATTTGGGGTCTTAATTTTGAATTGCGAGTTTTCACTAGTTTTAACGTGGTCTTGTGTGTAATGTAAAAGTATAATTCCACTAAATAAATGCTTCCTTCATTCAGAGATGGAAGTCCATATAGCAATTTTGTACATCCCATCCTGGTGAGCACATCTTCAATTTGGTTTGGCTTATGTTTGACCAATTTTTTTCTTCTAGTCATTCCTCATTGGCTTCTCTCCTCTTTAGTCTTACAACAATTTCACTGTTTATACTCTTGATAAAGTTGAACAACATTACGTATAATTATTTTCCTTGATTCTTGAATCTTTTATGCCAAAAACATTTTTTCAGATCGAGGTTGTCATCGTGCAGAAAGAAGAAATTCATATACCTTGCACAATTCTAGTATCAATGTATTTACATACAACCATTTAACATTTTGTCAATGTGTCGATATTATATATATTACACAACAAATTTATTGTATTGTCTATCTCCCTTGTCTGTTTCCTTATTCAAATGTTGCCCATCAGGCATGATTTTAAATTCATTGAAATGTAATTTCTCTCAATCCAGATTCTGTTTGGTTCTTCGATCATGGAATTCTGTTGGTTTCAAATGCGGTTGTTGAGTTTTATCCCGCCTTGAAAGTCTATAATATTTATGTTAAACGAAGTTTGTGGAAACGAGGAGGGTCGGACATTCTATAGAGGTGGCGATTAGTGAAATTGGATTGCGATCCGATATATTCCGGATTTAGGGTATAATATTATTTATTCTTTCGCATCGTGAACACTTAGATGTGTTCCTTCAACATATAATTTTCTAAGTGAAAAGATTCAACTTTGGCGGTACCTATATAAGTGCGCTTATTTTGGCGGTCGACGCTTCGTCTTTGGTTTTACAAGCATTTATTTCTGTTTGTATGAGCTCATGATGATAGTGAGCAACTTGCTTGTAAGGTTACTTTTCCCATCTGATGTGGCATAACTTTGGATTATCATAATATTAGTTGCTCTATTATGTGCCATACAGTATTTGTGATAGATTTTACTTTTCTTGAACCACTAATGATAGGTTTTACTTTTCTTGAACCACTAATGACTTTAACGCTTAGCAGTTGCACATGGGTTAAGGGTAGAAAAAATTATTCATTTCATAATTTGCTTTCCTTTGATATATGGTGGGGAATGGGATGACAAAATTTTCTTTATCATTTGTTAACAAGGTAATCTAGCCTACCTTTATTTTCGTAAAGTAGCAACATTTTTGGACATCTGAAAATAGAAAGTTGACATTGTACAAAAATTCATCCTAAATAGTTTTGTAAATAAGATTCTTTATGTGGGATGAAGGGAGTACTATTTTTCTAATTGGCTTGTTACTATTCTATATATTTGCGGGTATATATCTTTTTCATACGTGTATGTTATTATTTAATCAAAGATTTCTTCTTTAACATGGTTGGTAAAACAAGGACAGCGGACCAAATAAAAGTATTAATGAGGCTACTCATATTGTTGTGCCTTGTTTATCCACTTCTCTTTTGTTATCTTTTTGTGCCTTATTGAAGTAGTCATAACTTTTGTGCCTTGGGACTACCTAAGTTTTAGTAACTTCAATTCTTACCATAGAATTCTAGCTGATATGCAATATACTATTGCACGCACATTTCTAAAACTTCGTTCACTTTATAACCTTTTTGGTTCTTGAGACTAGAAGAATTATATGGTAGAGATGCTATATAAGTTGGACGTGCTAATAGTTGTATTTTTATTAATGAAAGAACAACGTTACTTTTACTTGTGCAACATATATGCAGGTTTTTGAATGTACATATATACAAGTTAAGTTAGAAAGAGTTCATTAGTTTATCAATCTACTTCCTTCTAAAACAAATTCTTGGACCCACTCCTGATTCGTCAGAGCCATTCAGAAAAAGAGAATTGATGTAGGAGTTGAATAAGTTAGAATTTCAAATCCCTAGAAAAAAGTATGAGCTGGTCTCACAAGACTTCAATGTCCTTTGGCCCACAAGATGTCCTTGGTAGGTTAAATTAAGTTATTGGTATTTCTAATTTTATTATTAAGTTTCGTAGTCCTAGTTGGTTAAGTCATCATATGCTCATAGCTGTTTTGTTATTTGGAATTGTCTTTTGTTATAGTTAGAAGAGTTTAGTCTTTTAAATAGAGTTAAAATCTCAAATTTTGTTAATTGAATAACAGAAAGTGTGTTAAAAGCTTTGTGCTTTTTGTGTTTCTACCGATCTTTTGCAATGGTAGGTTTGTCCTTCATGTTTTCTTTTTTTCTCTTTATCTCCTAATACTTATTGTTCTCTTAGAGCTCCATAACATTTAATTTTTGACTTGGACTTAAGCATGTTATTCCTTGATGAATTCTTACATTATTAACTTACTATTTTAATTTCTTACAATTCATCTTAACTAGATTTTTGTATAACTATAGGTCATCTCTTTAGCTATGCGTTTAACTCCTCATATTAAATTCCAAGGTACCTTGTAGTCAACTGTTGTACACCTTCCCATTGTTACAACTTTGGTTAAAAATGCATTCTGTTCTAAATTTTGTAGTATTATTATCTGTCTCATTGTAACTGCTACTCTGGTTAAGCACATAGTACACTTGAATTAGAATTGTTGATTTTGAGTATATTTTCTCCTACAAATATTACTTCATTTCCTACTTTATTGCTTCAGAGGAAGAAAAAGAATTTGGTGTCTTCTCACCCCAGTATGACAATTATTTATCTGAATCAAATTCCAGTAAAGAGTTCAATACCCTGGGAGGCACTTCTCCACATTCTGTCACCACTTCACACACCAAGAATCCTTCATCCAAAAATTCATCAGAAGTTAATGATAAAAATCTTATTACAACTACTCCTGCAACTTCAAGTAGTGTAGGTAGTATCAGTGCGGTCTTGCATGAAAAGAGTGTGTTTGAAAATAGACTTGTCAATGGATGTTACGCCAAAGTGCTTATGGATCGATTTACTATGTCAGGTTATATGCAAACAAGCTGCTTTCTATCGACTGTGGTTCTTAATTGTGGCCATGGTAATGAACTAAATCTTCAACCTTTCTCGGTTGACGTCTTTGAAAGTTGTTTAGTAGGGATGAATTCAAGATATCATTCATGCCTCAATTTTTATTGTTTCCTATGTCAAAGATATTGTGAATCTTATATCATCTACCCAAACAATAAATTATGTGAATGCCCAGTTCGCAAGTCCACACATCCAAATGGGTTTCCAAAAGTTTGTTTAGTTCTAGAGCATTTCTTGGAGGAACATTTTTCTGAAGAATATGTAGCACGAAAGCTTTATGTACTTGAGCATGTTGATCGTCAGTATGGAAGTCCATCAACATGTATGTCCAATTTAATCATTATTTGTTTCTTTGTTGGACAGGATGAAGCAAACCCACGAGTTTCTCTTATAACCTATGGTGCTTCTTATTGAATCACTTTGAGTTTGTCTAATTTTATCTTTCTCATCTTTCAATTCATACTTCTGCATTATCTTGTTTCAGGTTGCCAAGGAAGCTTCTGACATGGTTTTAGCGAGATGATAATTTCAAAGACAATTATTTCTTTCTTTGTTGGCGAAAAGCGTGTCTATCTACAACAATATGAAGGCCTTCATCAGGTCCATTTATCTTCCTCTTTACTTTTGTAGCTTTTAGATCAGCCAGCTTTAGATCAAAATAGATATTTGCTTCATTTTCCTGACTTTGCTATTATTTTTAAATATGTGCAGGAAGACTACTTCTACGACTTACCTTACAATACTGGGTATCAAATTTTCGTGTTACGTTTACGGAAGACAAGGGACGAAATTATGAAGTGTACTCTGTAGATATATACTTTGATTGAAGAACCGTGGTAGCTTTAGATGGTTAATTGCAAAGATAATAAATGATTATGTAGTGGATGATTTTATTAAGTTAATAATATTTTAATTTTTTGTATTTTTGCCATTATTTGCTATGGGGACATTGAGCCAGTCAGGTACACAAAAAGAATGTCAAATTTTGATTTGGCTACAATATAATTTGTTACCAAAGCATTGAACATGTTTTAATATAGCAACAATTTTTTTATACATTTAGCAACAAATTTTCGTTGCTAATGGCATTAAAAATATAATATTTGGCAACGAAAAATCAACCTAATAACAACGGAGAGAATATTGTTGCTTTATCGTTGTAAATCATATCAATTTTCGTTGCACATATAAAGAAACGGCAACATATAATGTCGTTGCTAATCGACGACTTTTCGTTCTTTATTGAAAAATAACCAAAGAATAAACATTTTCGTTGTTGATTCAAAGATAATGTCATTGCCAAATAATATAATTAAGAACAAAAAATCGTTGCTAAAAAGTTTACATTCCGCAACGAAAACAAGCTTAGGCAACAATTTTTATAATTTACTGCAACGAAAAATATCGTTGCAAAATGGTGTCAATTGCAACAAAAATGCATGGTCGTTGAAAAAAAAAAGAGTTCATTTTGTTGCCAATTAGCAGGCTTTTGCAACGAAATGGGGTTTTTAACAACGACATTTTAATTATTCTGCAACAATACATTTTGTTGCTAAAGGATCGATGTCTCTGTACGAAAGCCAAATTTCGTTGCAAAATATATTACTTTTGGCAACGAAAAAAATGTGTTCGTTGTGGAATAATTAGCAATGCTCATTGCACAACGAAAGACGCAACGACAGTAAAGTCGTTGCCAAAACCCTTTAGCAACGAAATTTGGCACCTTTAGCAACGAAAATTGGTTGTTGCTGAAGCCCAATTTTTTTGTAGTGGTACGTACCCTAATTTCGAGGGTGAAATTTTATAAGAAGGGGAGGTTGTAAGACCCCAATTTTTATAAATAAAGATGAATTTTCTATAAATATTATTTTTGAATATTATGGAGTAAATTTGATATAATGTTATAGTTGTGGGTAATATTTATAAATTTTGCAAAGTAAGTAAGTTGTTATAAAATATTCGTTTGGTCGAGGAATATTCTTTTTGTCGCGGGGAATATTAAATGCGACGGCACAATCATTAGTGGACCCCTGGCGGAATTATTATCGGATTGAGAAAACGACAAAAATACTTTATGAAAATAACGGCGGAGGTGTTACTGTTAAAACTGTTGAACTACCCGGTAGTAAAAGTACAGTAATACGCGTGGTTGCATAGTAGCACACGGTATTGATTATTGATGCTTACGTGAGAAGTCACTCAACTATACTCAATTATTGCTACAGTAATTGCTGTATCATATCTCTTATATCATTGATTCAATTATTGTCACAATATCATCTGTATAATATGTTATATTATTAAATCAATAATTGAGACGACAAGTTATAAATGATTAATAATTGTTGAAAGATTAAATATGTGTTGATTAAAAATAAAATGATTTGTGGTAATATTTATTCAATCCTTGATGTATATAAAGAGTCTATTATGAGACGTTTGTGGTAAGTTTGGTTATTTTATGGGGGGCCCGTATGTCATCATCTAAGAGTCTCTTCGTCAATAGTAATTACCTTCGTCAATAATAATTACCTTCGTCAATAGTAATTACCTTCATCTATAGTAATTAACTTCGTCAATAGTAACTACCTTTACCAGACGTCAAACCACTTGCCGTTTCATATTATAGGCGTCGAACCAATTGTCGTTTCACATTACAGGCGTCAAACCACTTGGTGTTTCACATTACAGGCGTCAAACCACTTTTCTTTTCACATCACCATTAAATCGAGCCACTTGCCTTTTCACATTTCAAGTGCTAAGCTAGAAATCTTCTATAAATAGAGGCCTAGTGCTTCATTATTTTTCATGAATTCATTCAAGCTATAGAGAGAGAAAGTATAGAGAGAATAAGAGAGAAAGAAGAAGAGTATTTTGTTATTACACTCTGCGCAAAGATTCAATCTCCTACTAATATATAAGGGGTGTTATTCTTTCTTATTCATGAAAGAACTGTTGTTATTCCATTGCTTATTATTACTGTTGGAATAACTTTTGTATCTGTGATTTACCCTATACTTGGTGACATTCTTCTATTATTCATTGGAACATCCATGCATGTGTGTTTTACAGGACTGGTTAAAATCTTTATTATTATGTTGGAACATCCACATCGGTGCAAATTTTGCCTGACTTGGTTCCGTTATTATTATTCTGTTGGAATAACCTGTCTATGCGAAGTACCGCATGCATGGTGATTTCTTTTGTTATTCCATTCTTTATTATACTCAGTTGGTTAATGTTTTGACTTCTATACTCCATGAAATTAGTAGAATATCCTTGATATTTGCGCTTCATCCAGTATCTTTTCATGGAAATATTCTTTTGATCATTCTTGAATTTTACTCTACAAAGCAGTATCATGTTGACAATTTGGACATTATTAGTTCCTAGATAAATTAATTCTTGAACTTGTTTTATTGAATTCTTATATCATTGTCACCATCCTCATGTTTATATTTTTTGAAAGTCATACGTGGCATTCGTAGTGCATAGATGGACTTGGTACGATTATGATGAGGATTATTGATTGTAATCATGACCGTAATGTTACAAATGATGTGGTAAAAGTTATCATTGGCCTGTAGTGCATTGATGGACAATTGTTGGCATGATCATGACCATTAATGAATACACGAATGTCCTTGGTCAGAAAGTGCATGGATAATTTGTGGTCGTGATACTAAAGAATATCCTTGGTCGTAGTAGTGCGAGGGTGATTCGATGATGTGGATTATTTATTGTTGATTCCCGGTGATAAAAGTCATGAAAAACCTTTTAAATCATAACATGGATAGAAGATTTTATTCTCTACTTGACTCTTTTAATGGATTGCTTGTTCAATGCAGTTAAACTTGATGTTGTTATATTTTATCGGTTTAACACTTTGTTGAAGGCTAACGATAATTTATATACGCATTATCTTAGTCATAATATTTCATTGGGCTAGTTGAGTTCACCCTTTCTTTCTTTGTTCTCTTCGTGAAATGAGAACATATCGGGACTAGTCGGGGAGCGAAAGTGGCGGTCTAGAGGATAGCATTAGTAGTCCTCACTATTACGTGAAATAGTGTGTTAATAATTGTAATGAGGACTCCTTTTGAGTTTGTATAATTTCTAGTAGAAAATAATTGTATTCAAACTCACAGTTATGTTTTTGTCGTATTGTACCCATACCACAGTTGTATTAGTAAGTTGTATTTGAATTTTGTACCATGTATCTGACGACCCAAGATGGGTGATGTATACCTAATTTTGGGGGTGTCACACTGTATGGTAGAAAGATTGAATTGTACGGTAACTATTCACGGAAATGTTCTTTTATGATTAAATGTTGAAATATATATTATTTGAAAAGTCGTTGATCGCTAAGAGGGCTTAGCCTTATTGTGAAATAAATATTAATTATTTAAATGAACTAAATGATTTAATTTATTTATTTAAATAAGATTATAATGATTATAATTGATTTATTCTACAATAGGTTTAATATAAATAACCTAAAGGGTCACACCAAAAAAAGAAAATATTTATTTAAGAAGTAAATAGCATAATCGTAATAATAAGTTAAATATATTTAATTTATACTATGGTGATAGAATAAATTAAATAACTTAATATTATCATTTAGTATTTTGGAAATACTAATTATAAGTTAATAAAAGGAGTCTTGTTATTATTATTATTATTATTATTATTATTATTTAGTTCCTAAATGGTTTAGGAATTAATTAATAAGAGTATTCTAATATTAGTTCCTAATTAGATTAGAAATATAATTAAATAAAACTTGTTGATCGATTTCACAATCAAAAGATACGTGCAAGTATACACGGTCAACAAGTAATAAAGTGAAAGTAAAGTATCGTTCCCACGTGGAATTATTTAATAGAAATCATCAAGTACTAGTTCTTAACCAAACTAATTTTATTTACACAATCACAATTTATGATTTTTAAACTTAAGCAAACTAAATTAACTAAATAAACTAGATTACTTTATAAATGAATTCAAATAAATAAAGATTAAGACTACAATATCCCCAATTATGAACTATAAATCAATTATTCAATTAACTCAATTATTACGCCACCTGAATTGTTAACAAGAATTCTAGTTGTTAAAAGCCCTTTTCCAAGTGAACAGATAACTTTATTCAATTCAATTAATCTTGCGATATTCTTATGAAAAATAATTAAACCAAGCCTGTGACGCCCCCAAAATAGGTCCAATCCAACCAACCTATTCTGAGTCGCCAAAAACATGGTATAGAAAATAACTACAACTTTATTACTACAATTGTCATGCAAAATACAACAACACATATGTTGTGAGTTTTGATATAAATATATACCAACTGTGACTCATGTCCCAACCTTGAATAGTACGTCACAATGGCACCTTACATAAAGGTACAATCAATAACTGTTTTAGAAATTAAAATCTTTGGGAAGTGCTCAAGGAAACCTTCGTACATGGGAGGCCATGCGTCTAGGTTATGATATATATCATATGTCCACAGAATTATCCTTGGTTGACCTAATAGACCCCAAAGAAAAACGAGAAGATTACTATCATATTCTTTCCAATGGTGAGTCTTCTCTTGACATATCATTATCTCCACTGTCTCTAATTGAGAATTATACTTAAACCAAACTCCAAGATTATATAGGTAGTGCTCGTAGATATACTCAGCAAGTGGATGTGCACAACTCTGTCTTATGATAACACGAAGTCGCATGTCATTAGATATCTTGTATGATAGTGGCAAAACACCCTTCCAACGTCGGGTTCGCCTCACCCTATTCGATTCACCAAATATAACTACTAAATGATGTATAAAATACAACACATTTTTCTATACTGTTTAGGGAGAACCTCCACAGCTAGAGACCACCGTTCTATTCCCCTGTTACTCCCGCTCGACCCAGCTACACTCTTATTACCTGAAAGGAATTGTGAAGCAAAAGGGTGAGCACAACTAGCTTAGTAAAAAATATTATGACTAAAGATAAATAAATTATCAATAGCCTTAAATCGGTAATAAATCGAGGAGATTTAGAACATATGGTAGATGATAAAACTTTTCAACCATAGTTGCAGCGGAACGAGCAATCCATTAGAAGAGTCAAATAGACCATAAAGTCTATTATCTTCTCCATGTTAAAAGTCCACCAACAATGTTTTATCCCTATAATATCAATCAACAGTTCTGGTCCACAATCATATGAATAACTCATAATCATAATTGTGGTTCTAAATTTCTCTTCTCATATAGGACGAAGATAATTTTCATCACATGTCTTTAACTGAAACATCAAAGATCATGGTTATACCAAATCACAGTTCATGTTCATAATTATACTAATAAATTCATCTTTGCACTACGGGCCAAAGATATTCAACAACAGGTCATCTTTGCACTACAGGCCTAAGATATTCAACAACATGTCATTTTTGCACTACAGGCCAAAGATATTAATATCCCAAAGAAATATATAATCATTTCAGAATTTATATAAACAATAATTATAACCATGTAGATCAATTCACCTTTGCACTTAAGCTAAAGATATTCAATTATAAATTCAATGGTCATGATCATACCAGTCAACAATTCAACTTTGCACTACTGGCCAAAGAGAACCCTTAGTCACGATCATACCAATAATCTACCCATCTTTGCACTCAAGTCAAAGAGAAATTTCATCACCAGGATTATAAAAATGTTATATATGATAATAAAAATAATATGATCAACAACTGCATTTAATTTCAAGAGTAAGATTCATAAATCAACGATAATTTGGTCAGAAAAAGAAACCAATTTTATCGTGAATAGTACTTGTGAATAGTAACTCGTGAATAGTAACTCGTGAATAGTAACACATGGATAGTAACTCGTGAATAGTAACTCATGAATAGTAACTCATGAATAATAACTCGTGAATAGTAACTATACTTTACTAATTAATGCATTTAATCATCCTAAAATGCCAAACTCATAAGATTTCATCACCAATAACCAAAACCTTCATAAAAAATCTGCATATACCTTATATAGGATTTCCAAGCCATAAAATCCTATTTTCTAATTTTTTTTTTTACTTCACATAACATATTTAATTCATTTACTCATAACTATTCCATTTTCATGAAAAATATCAAATCAGTCTCAGAAAATTTTCTTTACTGGGATTTAGCAAAATATTGTCCCATATTGAACATATATTTTTCTCGGAATTTTTAAAATTTATTTACTATTTTTCATATAGCCAAAACTGCCGCATATTTAGACATTTATCATAAACTGTACTTTTGTCCAAAAATTCTGATATTTACAGATTATACTTCTGTTATATACATGTACTCCCAATAAAAATTTCACCAATTTTAGAGTTAGCCACAAGGATTTATAAGGGTTTACTTTTAAAATAGTCTTTTCCCATAAAATTCATAACTCCTAATCTATATATCCAAAAATCGTCATTTTTGGACACAATCAAGAAACATCATCAAATTATCATTTCAAATTTTTCCAAAAATTTTGAGGGTCAAAAAAATTACGAAACTGAATAACATAATAACCCTTACAATCCCTTACCATAATAATGAGAATATCCCTTACCTTAAAAGAGCAGTATTTCTAACTGGAATGTCAGATATAACGCTGAACGAACTTGTACCGTATAGAAACACTCAAGATATCTAAATACTCACAAAAATACGCTCGATAATATAGAGAGAGAAAACTTTAGTTTTTGGTGTTATTTTCAATTTTATCCTAAGCACCCTATTTATAAAATATTAATATATTATAAAATGTTCACGCCAACCTCATGACATCTGAATTCAGCCACCAGTGGGGCCCACAATAATGACAAAAATGTTTTTCTTAAAAAAATTAATTAAAACTTTAAAAATCAATTATTCCGGAACTCCGGAACTTCAATAATTCATAATAAATAGCCCTTTTATCAGAATAATTTGAATCTTACGTCCTTCCATAGGAAATTCAATTCTCTACAACTTTAAAAGTTTAAGTTTTTCCAAATTCCAAACAGAAATTGACCGAAATTCACATACGGACGATTTTGCCGGCTATAATCAAATTTCAGTCAAGAAATGGGGTCCACCGACATGTTTAACATGTTTTAAATATTTTTTGTAACAAAAATACTCTTCCTCCTCATTTATTCATATATCACACATTCATTGTAAAAATATCACTATTATTATATTATCATAATATAATAATATATTTAAATAAATTATTTTATCAGAAAAGATAAAATATCAATTTTCAACAATTGTCACTTTTCTAAAAATTCCTCCATTTATATCCACATAAATAAATATTTTCCTTATCATATAAATTAATAATTAATTATTCACAAATAATATTACAGAATCACAATCTTTGGCAACCTGTGTCGTTTCTGCAGGAAGAGGGGGCTTTCCGATAAGGATTTCTCCTTATTGGCGCGCAATTAGGTGACCAAACCTCTCCATAGACAGAACTTCCTTAGACATTGCCAATAATGCTATCTAATAATGTGAGACCCCAACTTTTATGAATAAAGAATAATTTTCTCGAAATATATTTTTGAATATTATGGTGTGGATTTGATATAATGTTATAATTGTGGGTTATATTTATAAATTTTGCAAAGTATGCAAGTTGTTGTATAATATTCGATTGGTCGGGGAATATTCTTTTTGTCGTGAAATATCTGTACGAAGGTACAATTATTGGTGGACCCCTAGCGAAAAATTATTGCTCGGATTGAGAAAAGCGATAAAAAAATATTTTTATAAAAATAACGGCGAAAGTGTTACCGTTAAAACTGTTGAACTACTCGGTAGTAAAAGTACAATAATACGCGTGGTTACATAATAGCACACAGTATTGATTATTGATGCTTACGTGATAAGTCACTCAGTTATACTCAATTATTGCTACAGTAATTGCGGCATTATATCTCTCATATTATTGATTCAATTATTGTCACATTATCATCTGTATAATATGTTATATTATTAAATCAATAATTGAGTCGACAAAGTTATTCATATTATTATTTTCAATATTGACAATGTCTAGAAGTTCTGTCAAGGAGAGGTTTGGTCACCTAATTGCGCGCCAAATAAGGAGAAATTTTTATCGGAAAGCCCCTCTTTCATGGGAACGACCTGGTTGTTAAATATTGTGAATTATAATATTAATGATGAATAAGTTCGTGTTGATTAAAGATGAATTTTATAGTTCCATTGTGTTGGACTTATTTGTGTTAGTATAATTGATGTCTGGAGGTTATATTGTTCAATCGGGTATTCGGGATAGTTTTTGTGTCAGAGTACTATTCACGAGTTACTATTCATGAGTTACAATTCATGAGTTACTATTCATGAGTTACTATTCCTGAGTTACTATTCACGAGTTACTATTCACGAGTTACTATTTACGGGGTACTATTCACCCGTAAGATATATTTCTTTTCGGTCCAAATTATTTTTGGGTACAATATTATTTCAGGAGGAGATGTGCTAATTTTTCAGACCGTTGGTTGAAAATATAATAGTAAATCAATATGGACCGCTGGTGGAAAGTATAATATTAAATCAATATGGATCGATGGTTTAAAGTTTTAATAGTAAATCAGTATGGACCGTTGCTTTAAGTTTTAATAGTAAACCAATATGAATTTGTCCGTTTAAAAAGTAAATCAATAACTGGACCGTTCATGAATTAGTTTCTTATTCAGGTCCATTCTCCTATAAATAGAAGCTCATTCCTTCATTATTTCTTACGAATTCTTTGAAACTCTAGAGAGAGAAACTATAGAGAGAAAGAAGAAAAGTGTTCTGCTACTTCACTACTCCAATATCCAGTTTCTTCTAAGGTAAGGGATATTATTTGTTGTACTCATAAGGGGTATTTTTTCTTTCTTATTCATGAAGAGAACTTCTGTTATTACATTCTTTATTATTCTGTTGGAATAACTTTGTATCATGAGGATACCTATACTTGGTGAAATTCTTATGTTATTCCATTCTTTATTATTATGTTGGAATAACTTTATCTATGTAAAATCTTTGCATACATGGTGAAATTCTTACATTATTCCATTCTTATTATTACATTGGAATAACTTTGTTTATCTGCAAGTACCGCATACATGGTGAAATTCTTCTAATATTCCGTTCTTTATTATTACGGCGGAATATCCTTTACGTGTGTTACGCCGGACTGGTTCCATTATTTATTATTACGCCGGAATATCACATGCAGACGTTTATGCAGGGGACTGGTTCCATTATTTATTATTCGCCGGAATATCATATCTATACGTTCTGTGGGACTGGTTCCATTATTTATTATTCTTTAGGAATATCACGTCTGTGCATTTCTGTGGGACTGGTTCCATTATTTATTATTACATCAAAATATCACATACGTGCGTGTATGCGGTGGGACTGGTTCCATTATTTATTATTACATTGGGAATAACTGTATATATGCGATCTATCACACGCATGGTGAATCTTACATTATTCCATTCTTTATTATTCTGTTGGAATAACTTGTCTATGTGGATTACCACATGCATGGTGAATGATCCTTCGTATTCATTCCTTATTAAATTGTGGAAATGATCTGTCTACGTGGATTACCGCATGGCGGGCAAAAATTCATTTGCAGTTTCATATATTCTATTATACTCAGTTGGTTAAAGCTTTGGCTTCTATACTCCATGAAATTAGTGGAATATCCTTGATATTTGCGCTTCATCCAGTATCTTTTCATGGAAACATTCTTTTGAGCATTCTTGAATTTTACTCCACAAAGCAGTATCATGTTGACAATTTGGACGTTATTGAGTTCAGGATAAATTAACTTATAAATCTTTAAAATTTATTCTTGAACTTGTTTTATTGAATTGTCATCATCATGCTTATATTATGTTAAAAGTCATCTTTGGCTTACGTGCATAGATGGGCTTGGTATGATTATGACCAAGGATTATTCGGTATAATCATGACCATAATGTGACGAATGATGTGGTAAAAGTCCTCATTGGCATGTAGTTCATTGGTGGACAGTTGTTGGTATGATTATGACCATGGATTATTCAGTATAGTCATGACCATTAATGATTACATGAATATCCTTGGCCGTGGAGCAGGGATGATTCGATTTTATTTATTAAGCTGAGTCTCGGCGATAAAGTTGATGAAAAACTTTTTAAATCATAGAAGATAGTAGATTTTATACTTTACTTGACTCTTCTAATGGATTGCTTGATCCGCTGCAGTTAAACTTGTTGTCTATTATATTCTATCAGTTTAACATTGTTGAAGGCTAATGATAATTTTTTCTGCATTATCTTAGTCATAATATTTCTTCTTTGGGCTAGTTGAGCTCACCCTTTCTTTCATTGTTCTCTCTTGAGAAATGAGAGCGTAGCGAGAGACTAGTCGAGAACAGGAGTGATGGTCTAGATGGTGCATTAATAGTCCTCACTATTCGTGAAATAGTGTGATAATAAATGTAATGAGGACCCCATTGAGTTTGTATAATGTCTAGATGACAATATTTGTATTAAAACTCATGACATATGTTTAGTAAGTATTTTACACATTGTTGTATAATTAAGTTGTATTTGAATTGATTACCTTGTGTCTGGCGACCCAAGATGGGTGATGTATACTGTTTTGGGGCGTCCACGATTGGTATCAAAGCTTAGGGATATGATCTCATTTGAGATGTGAGACAAGAACTAGAGAGGAGAGGCGGGAATTCCTTCATTAGTATGACCTACCTAAGTTTATTTGGTATTTAACTAGTCGATTAGGAGTATAGGGATAATATGTGACATATTAATTAACCCTTGTTTTGTGGCAGTTTAGGAAAATGGTATCCGAAAATGTTGAGATAAGCAATGAAGCACATGAGATCGTGGAGTCACCACAGATTAATACCCAGGATAATGTGCAACAGGAAGACAATAATCCTCAGGTGAAAAACAACACCGACCAAATGGCGAACGACGGAATGTTTAGGAGCTTTACGCAATTGCGTACAACATCGTGCAAGAGAAACTCTGTCCAAAATGTAGGTGGAAACTTTGGAAAATCAACTAAGAGAAAGCGTGGCATAATGAAAATACCCCGGTGGTACTTGATCATTGAGCGGTGACAACAAGCGTGGAGGAATCAACATGCGAAATGGTAACCACTTGGTGGTAATCATGGCCAAGACAATAAAAGTGGGAGTTTCAAGAAGAGGAGATTTAATAATGATGGAAGGGCGTCGGACCAACACTGTTGTTAAGGAAGGAGAGCGACCATCGATGCGTATATTACAAATGCGGAGGGAGGACACATCACCCAAACCTGTACACATCGGTCAAAGCATGTTACAATTGTGGAAGAGAAGGTCACCTAACTTTGATTTTGTGCGCAATCGAAGTCAAGTCCATTTGGGATGGAGGCATCAAAGTCGAGTCCCGGATAAGATAAAACCGGTAGTTGAGGAGGCGTTTGTTGTAACCTCCCAGAAAGCAAGGAACCCAAACGAGGTCATCACAGGTAAGCTTATCATAAACTCTAGTGAAGTATATACCTTATTTGATACCGGCTCTACCCATTATTTTATTTCTCCTACTTGCGCTCAACGTTTAAATTTGACTCCGAAGAAATTGGACTTTGACTTATCTGTTGAAACTCCATTAGGAGAAACCTTCATTACATCCACTGTTTATAAGTCTTGTTTGATTCAAATCAGTAATCACGCATTACCTGTCGATCTTATCTCCTTAAAAATACTTGCATTTGACGTGATTCTAGGGATTGATTGGTTAACTACTCATCATGCTAAAATTGATTGTTTTCGTAAGGTTGTTAGCTTTCATATTCCTAATAAACCTATTATGCGAATTCAAGCGACCAAACCATTAAAATCAATTACGGTCATCTCAAGCCACAAAGCTATTCGTTTATTGAAAAATGGATGTCAAGCTTTCTTAGCTCATGTCACAGATTTAAACAAAAATACGTCAGTTTTGAATAATATTTCTATTGTTAATAAATTTCCTGACGTATTCCCTGAAGAACTTCCTGGCCTACCCCTAGAGCGTGAAATTGAATTTTATATCGACCTTAAACCTGGTACAAAACCCATTTTCAAAGCCCCATATCGAATGGCTCATATTGAACTTCTGGAGTTAAAGACCCAATTGCAGGAATTGTTAGACATTTTTTCATTTGTCCTAGTATGTCTCCTTGGGGTGCTCCTGTTCTATTCGTGAAGAAGAAAGATGGGAGTATGCGACTTTGTATTGACTCTGAGAATTGAACCATGTCACCATCAAGAATAGGTATCAGATTACTTCGCATTGATGACTGTTTGACCCGATTGCAAGGAGCACAATTCTTTTCAAAGATCGATCTTCGTTCTAGATATCATCAATGAAGGTTAAAAGCGAGGATATTCAAAGGCGCCTTGAACTTCGATGCGGGCATTATGAATTCTTGGTCATGTCTTTTGGATTGACTAATGCTCCTGCTTTGCCTTCATGGATATGATGAACCAAAGTATTCAAGGAATATTTGGATCACTTTGTGGTAAATCTTTATTGATGACATCCTTATTTATTCCAAAAGCCGTGAAAATCATGAGCAACACTTGAGGCTGATACTCCAAAAGCTTCGTGAATACAAGCTTTATGCCAAGTTGAAGATATGTGAATTCTGGCTTGAGGAAGTTGCATTCCTTGGGCATGTGATATCAAATCATGGAATATCTGTTGACCCAGTGAAGATTGAAGCAATTTAAAGCTGGGAGCAACCAAAGTCAGTGACCGAAGTACGTAGCTTTCTCGGCTTAGTTGGTTATTATCGGAGATTCGTGGAAGGATTTTCTCGAATCGCTACTCCATTAACTCAGCTGACTCGAAAAGATAAAAAGTTCGGTTGGAGCGAGGAATGTGAGAAGAGTTTTCAAGAACTCGAGGAAGACTCATTTAAAGACTGTTACGATAATACCATCGGCTTAGAGGGATTTGTCATCTACAGTGATGCTTCGGGCAAAGGGCTAGGATGTGTTCTCATGCAACATGGGAAAGTCATAGCATATGCCTCTCGGAAACTCAAAGAATATGAGAGGAATTATCCTACTCATGATCTAGAGTTGGAAGTTGTTGTCTTCGCACTCAAGATTTGGAGGCATTACCTATATGAAGAGAAGGTGGAGATCTATACGGATCATAAAAGCCTCAAATATTTCTTCACCCAAAAGGAACTTAACATGCAAACAATAGCGTTGGCTTGAGGCTGTTGAAAGATTATGATCATACCATTCAATACCATCACGGTAAAGCGAACGTAGTAATGTGGCGCATTGAGTAGAAGATCATATCGCAGATGCGAGTGCAATATTGTCAACACAAAGGCCCATTTTGTATGACTTATAAAGGATGGAGATAGAGTTAAAGACTCTAGGGACCCATGTGATGATGGCGAATATACGAGTAGAACCAACTTTAATCGATAAAGTTAAAAAGCACGCTCAAGCTACGGACACGGAGCCGATCGTATGAGGAAGAAAGTACAAGAAGGTGCAATTCCGGAAGCAAGAATCGATGAAGAAGGAATACTTCAACTCAGCTCCAGACTTTGTGTTCCTAATAACCATGATTTAAAGTATAAAATCACGATGGAGGCGCACAACACAACGTTTGCAATCCATCCTGGGAGTACCAAAATGTATCATGATCTTCGACATACATTTTGGTGGATCAATATGAAGAGAGAGAGATAGCGGAGTTTATCTCAAGGTGTTTAACTTGTCAACGAGTCAAGGCGGAGCATCAAGTACCAAAAGGTCCATTGCAATCACTTGAAATTACAGAATGGAAGTGGGAGCACATTACCATGGATTTCGTTACTGGTCTTCCCAAGGTTTCTCAAGGCATAGACGCAATTTGGGTCATTGTTGATAGATTGACCAAGTCTGCTCACTTCTTACCTATACGAGAAACTTATACACTTGAACGTCTTGCTCGTATGTACATAAATGAGATTGTAAGACTGCATGGTATGCCAGTATCCATAGTTTCTGATCGAGACCTTAAATTCACTTCACGATTTTGGGTTAGTTTGCAGAAAGCTATGGGCAACAGATTTACGATTTAGCTCGGCATATCATCCTCAGACGGACGTGTAGTCAGAGAGGACTATTCAAACTCTTGAAGATCTATTAAGACTCTATGTTCTTGACTTCAAAGGAAGTTGGGACAAATTCTTACCGTTGGTGGAGTTTTCCTACAACAACAGTTATCAAGCAAGTATTGCCATGGCTCCATTTGAAGCGTTGTATGGGAGAAAGTGTCGTTCTCCAGTATGCTGGGATGAGGTGGGTGAAGCAACATTGTTGTGATCGGAGTTGGTACATATGACTACAGAAAAGATTCAAACGATCTGACAACGCATAAAAACTTCACAAGATCGACAAAAGAGTTATGCTGATCTTCATCGAAAGGACGTAGAATTCGATATTGGAGATCATGTGTTGTTACGTGTTGCCCCATGGAAAGGAGTTACGAGATTTGGAAAGAGAGGAAAGCTTAATCCTCGATTCATTGGCCCATTTTTAATTCTCGAGCGAGTAGGAACTGTGGCCTAAAGACTCGCCTTACCGCCAAGTATGTCTCGTGTTCATAACATTTTTCACATATCTATGTTACGTAAATATGTGAAAGACCCGAACCACATTATTGAGTTAGAACCAGATGAGATAGAGGAAGATTTAACGTATGAAGAGTTACCTGTTAAAATGCGGCAGTGACGTTGGCTCGAGCTATTGAAAGACTACGATCACACTATTGATACCATCACGGAAAAGCGAGCGTGGTAGGTGACGCGTTGAGTAGAAGATCATATCTGAGGCGAGTGCGATGATGTCAAGTATACGCATAGAGCCAACTTTAATAGAAAAAGTTAAGGTTGCTCAAGCCACCCAGGCCGGGTATGATGCATATGAAGAAGAAAGTACAAGAAGGTCTATTATTAGGGCGAGAATTGATGAAGAAGGAATACTTGAGTCCCTCCGGACTTTGTGTTCTAACGATTACGATTTGAAGTACAAGATCATGATGGAGGCACACAATACACCATTTGCAATCCATCACGGAAGTACTAAAATGTATCATGATCTTTGACATACATTTTGGTGGAACAATATGAAGAGAGATTGCAAAGTTTATCTCAACATGTTTAACTTGTCAGCGTGTAAAGGCGGAGCATCAAGTGCCTAAGGGACCATTGCAACCACTTGAGATTCCAAAATGGAAGTGGGAACACATTACCATGGATTTAGATTACGGGTCTTCCTACGGTTTCACAAGGCATAAATGCTATTTGGGTTATTGTTGATAGATTAACCAAGTCTGCGCACATTTCTTGCCGTCACGGAGACTTATTCTCTTGAGCGTCTTGCTAGTATGTATGTAAATGAGATTGTGAGGTTGCATGGAATGCCAGTATCCATAGTTTGGGATCGTGACCCAAGATTCACTTCAAGATTTTGGGTTAGCTTGCAAAAAGCTATGGAGCGCGGATTTATGATTGATTCGGCATACCATCCTCAAGCAGACGGACGAATCGAAAGGACTATTCAAACTCTTGAAGATTTATTAAGACTCTGTTTCCTAGACTTCAAGGCGGTTGGGATAAGTATTTACCATTGGTGGAATTCTCCTACAACAACAACGATTATCGAGCAAGTATAGGTGTGGCTCCATATGAAGCATTATATGGACGAAAGTGTCGGTCTCAATATGTTGGGATGAGGTGGGTGAAGCAACATTGTTGGGACTAGAGTTAATACGATATGACTACCGAAAAGATCCAAATGATTCGACAACGTATACAAATGGCACAAGATCGACAAAAGAGTTATGCGGATCTTCGCCGAAAGGACGTGGAATTTAGTATAGGGGATCATGTATTGTTGCGAGTTGCTTTCTATGGAAGGGAGTTACAAGATTTGGGAAGAAAGGAAAGCTCAATCCACGATTTATTGGTCCATTTCAAATTCTTGACCGAAGTAGGAAATGTAGCCTATAGACTCGCGTTACCTCCAAGTATGTCTCGTGTTCATAATGTGTTTCACATATCGTGCCGTAAATATGTGAAAGACCGAACCACGTTATTGAGTTAGAAGCAGGAGGAGATAGCAAAGAAGACTTAACGTATGAGGAGGTACTGTCAAGATCTTGGATAGGAAGGAGCATGTCCCTACATACGAAGGTCATACCACAAGTTAAAGTTTTGTGGAGGAACCATCTTTATAGAAGAAATGACACAGGAATTGGAAAGCGGAAATGAAAGCGAGGTATCCTCACCTTTTTGAAACACAGTGTGCGTATGTCAATTTCGAGGACGAAATTTCATAAGGAGGGAGGTTGTAAGACCCCAAATAATTAATAAATGAAATTTAATTTCCTCTAACTATTATTTTGAAATAGTAGCGGTTGATGTGATTAATGTGGATAGTTATGGGTAAAATACATAAATATTTCAAAATAAGCAAGTGGTTATAAAATATTCATTGTTGTCGGGGAATATTCGTTTGGTCGTGGAATATTCGTACTGTCGGGGAATATTAAATGCTGAGTAGCGACCCATGTGGGCCCCATGAAAGCGATTGGAGGAGGAGAAAGCGACAAATATAAGTTGTTTAAAAATAACTTGGCGTAGTTATTCTGAATTTACCTTTGTTGGAATACTAAATTGGTTAAAACACGGTAGCACTGCGGTATTGCACCAATTATTGACTCTTACGTAAGAAGGCACTACTCAATAATGGTTACGATAATTTCTTATTCGATTATTTTATTTTATTGGTTCAATAATTGTTGCGTTGATATTTTATATTCTTTGTTGTTTCAATAATTGTCATTACAGTATTTTCATTATCGAAGCAATAATTCATATTATCTGAATAATATTATTAGATAACATTATTGGCAATGTCTAGAAAGTTACATCTAAGGAGAGGTTTGGTCACCTAATTGCGGCGATGAAGGAGAAATTCTTATTGGAAAGCCCCTCTTTCTGGGGAGCTGCTGGTTGTCAATATTGTGACTCTGTAATATTATTTGTGAATAATTAATTATTGATTCATATGATGAGAAAAATATTGATTTTATGTGGATATAGATGGAGAAAATTTTTAATGTGACAATTGTTGAAAATTGAAATTTTATCTTTTACGATAAAATAATTCATTTAAATATATATATTATTATATTTTAATAATATAATAATGGTGATATTTTTACAACGAATGTGGGATATATGAGTATCTGAGGAGGAAGAGTATTTTTGTTGCAATAAATGTTTAAAACATGTTAAACATGTAAATTGGACCCCATTTATTGGTGAAATTTGATTATAGCCTCTAAAATCACCCGTTTATGGATTTGGTCAATTTACATTTGGAATTTAAAACAACTTTCTTACGCAAAGTTGTAGAGAATTAATTTCCTATAAAAACTCATGAGATTCAAATTTTACGACAAAAGGGCTATTTATTGTGAATTATTGAAGTTACGGAGTTAAAATAATTGATTTTTGGAAGTTTTAATTGTTTAAAAAAAAATAACAAAAGCGTTTTTTAAAAGTTTTGTGAGGTGGGCTACTTGTGTTGAATCTTTGAATTCAGCTAATAAAAAGTGTCGTAAGAATTTAATAATTATATATTAATATTTTATTAAATTTACTGCTTTGGTGTTCTAAGCATTTTCTATAAATAGGGTGCTTAGGTTAGAATTGAAAATTACACGTAAGCTGAAGTTTTCTCTCTATATTATCGAGCGTATTCTTGTAAGTATTTTGAGTATACTTTGAGTATTGCTATACGGTGCAAGTTCAAGTTATAGCTTTATATCCGATTATTCCGGTTAAATCTTTGTCTTTCAGAGGTAAGGGATATTATCTTTTTTCGTAATGATATTATTTCTTCAATATCATTATCTTTGAAATATTGATCTGAAGTTTTTTTATCAAATTTGGAACTTTTGGTGTCGATTATTCTTATTCACGTATACGACCTTTATTCACGATATCTGATCTTATTCACGAACACGCAAGACTATTCATCGAAAAATGAAAATTTTTCTTTTCGTTCAAAATATCTATTACGGATACTAGCTTTGATTGTATCCATGTTTTGATCATTCTTGAATTTTACACCACTATGATTATTTTTGAGGTATTTTTGGGCGTGGATAAAACAAAGTACGAATCCTTAATCCTTAATCCTTGTCATTTTGTTTCCTTTGGATTCGTTTCTTTAAAAAATATTTTCATCATCCTCGGTCTTAAATGATGATATTATTGAATATCTTTGGCACTGTAGTGCAAAGATGAATGATTTCGATGAATATCTTTGGCGCGTAATGCAAAGATGAGCAGTGTTTAGATGAACATGACTAATGATGAATATCCTTGGCACGTAGTGCGAGGATGAATATATGATTCGGATATATATTGATTGATGTTACGAGGATAAAAATATTGATGATGGATTATTAAATTCATAGATATTAGTAGATTTCATCCTCTACATAACTCTTACATGAATTAATATTTTCATCATGAGTATTGATTTAAAACTTGTTGTCTATTGTATTCTATTAGATTTTTTTCTGTTGAAGACTAACGATAATTTGTTATGTATTATCTTAGTCATAATATTCTTTACTGGGCTAGTTGAGCTCACCCTTTTCCTTTTTGTTCTATTTTTCTTCTCGGGAGGTGAGAATGTAGCGAAAGTCTGCAGTCGAGTGCGGAATGATGGTTTTAGAGAGTTGTTTAGTAGTCCTCACCATTTTTGTAAAATAATGTATCAATAATTATGATGAGAATTTATTTGTATGTGGATATTGTTTAGATGGCAATATCTGTATTTAAACTCACAGTTTTACTGTTGTAATAATAAAGTTGTAGTTGTTTTACATGCAGTGTATTGACCTTTCGGAATGGGTGATGTATACCTATTTTGGGGGCGTCACAAAATGTATTCAATTCATGGGTATAAAACTCACTCATCACTATGCTTCAAGTCAGAATCGTTAGGAACACAAAGTCTGGAGTTGACTCGAAGTATTCCTTCTTCATCTATTTTTGCTTCTGGAATAGCACCTTCTTGCACTTTCTTCTTCATACGCATCAGCTCCATCTCCGTAACTTGAGCAGCTTTAACTTTATCGATTAAAGTCTGTTCTACTCGTATGTTTGATATCATCACATGGGTACTTGGAGCCTTTACCTCTATCTTCATCATTTGCAAGTCATACAAAATGGACCTTTGTGTTAACAACATTGCACTCGTACCCGCATATGATCTTTTACTCAATGCGTCAGCTACCACGTTTGCTTTTCCAAGATGATATTGGATGGTATGGTCGTAATCTTTCAACAACTCGAGCCAAAGTGGTTGTCGCATATTGAGTTCCTTTTGGGTGAAGAAATATTTGAGGCTTTTATGATCTGTATAGATCTCCACTTTCTCCCCATACAGGTAGTGTCTCCAGATCTTCAACGCGAAAATGACTGCTATCAACTCCAAATTATGAGTAGGATAATTCCTCTCATATTCTTTGAGTTGTCGCGAGGCATAGGCTATGACTTTCCCATGTTACATGAAAACACGTCCTAACCCTTTGCATGAAGCATCCCTGTAGATAACAAATCCATCCGAACCAGATGGTATTGTCAAAATAGGTGCCAAAATGAGTCTCCTCTTTAGTTCTTGAAAACTCTTCTCACAATCCTCGCTCCAACCGAATTTTGTATCTTTACGAGTCAGTTGAGTTAATGGAGTAGCGATTCGAGAAAATCCTTCCACGAATCTCGATAGATAGTAACTACTAAAATTTAGAAGACTACATACTTGATGGCCAAACTTTCGGTTGCTCCCAACTTTGTATGGCTTCAATCTTCGCCGGGTCGACAGATACTCCATGTTTTAACACCACGTGCCCAAGGAATGCTACTTCCTCAAGCCAGAACTCGCATTTCTTCAGCTTGGCATATAGTTTGTTTTCACGAAGCCTTTGCAGTACTAGTTTCAAATGGCGCTCATGATCTTCACGGCTTTTGGAATAGATGAGAATGTCATCAATAAAGACAACAACGATCTGATCCAAATATTCTTTGAATACACAGTTCATCATATCCATGAAAGCATCAGGGGCATTAGTCAATCCAGAAGACATGACTAAGAATTCATAATGACCGTACCGAGTTCTGAAGGCAGTCTTCGGAATATCCTCAGTTTTAATCTTTAGCTGATGATATCCAGAATGAAGATCGATTTTGAAAAGAATTGTGCTCCTTACAACTGGTCAAACAAGTCATCAATGTGAGGTAGCGGATACCTATTCTTGATGGTGACATGGTTCAATTCCTGGTAGTCAATACAAAGTCGCATACTCCCGTCTTTCTTCTTTACGAATAACATAGGAGCACCCCAAGGAGATGTACTAGGACGAATAAAACCGATGTCCAACAACTCCTGTAGTTGGACCTCTAACTCCTGAATTTCAATAGGAGCCATCCGATATGGTGTTTTAGAAATGGGCTTTGTACCAGGTTCAAGGTCAATAAAGAATTCAACTTCACGTTACGGGGGTAGGCGGGAAGTTCTTGAGAAAATCGTCGGAAATTCACTAACAATAGAAATATTATTCAAATCGGCGTGTTTTTGTTAAAAGTGACATGGGCTAAGAAAGCTTGACATTCGTTTTCAATAAGCGAATAGCTTTATGGCTTGATATGGCGGTGATTGACTTTTTAGTGGTTGGGTTGTTTGAATTTGCATAACAAAGTTGGTTAGGAATATAAAAACTAACAACCTTACGAAAACAATCAATTTTAGCATGATGAGTGGTTAACCAATCAATCCCTAAAATCACATCAAATGCAAGTATTTTCAACGAAATAAGATCGGCAGGTAATGTGATGGTACCAACTTGAATCAAGCAAGATTTATAAATAGTACATGTAATGAAAGTTTCTCCTAACGGAGTCTTAACAGATAAGTTAAGGTCTAATTTCTCCGGAGTCAAGTTCAAATGTTGGGCACAAGCAAGAGTGATAAAAGAATGGGTAGAACCGGTATCTAATAAGGTATAAACTTTGCAAGAGTTTATGATTAGCTTACTCGTGATCATCTCGTTCGGGTTCCTCGCGTTTTGGGCAGTCACGACAAACGCCCTTCTAGGAACCACCGACTTTGACTTGTCTGGGACAGCCTTTGGAGTCACCATCCCCATTGGACTTGGTTTTGCTACAAGACAATCTCTAGCTATATGACCTTCCTTTCCAAAGTTATAACATACCTTGGATTGTTGTGGGCAGTTTGGGCTGATGTGTCCCTCTTTCCCGCATTTATAACAAACGACCGGTGCTCGTTCTCCTCCCCTAGAAACAGTGGATGTTGGTTCTAACGTCTTCACGTTGTCATTGTTGTACCTTCTCTTTTTGAAATCTCCCCCCGACTCGGTTCTTCTACCATCATGGCCACGATTTCCACCAGAGTGGTTACCGTTTTTGTCCGAATGTTTTCCTCCCCGCTGGTTGTCATTATCTCTCTCTAATAATTGAGCCCTATTTACAACATCTGAATATAAAGAAAATTTATAAGAGATAAGATATTGCCGAATCTCGGGTTTTAGACCTCTCAGAAACATCCGCGTCATTCGTTCCTCATTCTCTACCAAATGAGGTGCAAACCTGGATAACTCTGCGAACTTCGCCTCGTCTTTGGGACACAAATCATGTTGTTTTGTTCCAGTCTAATAAACTCTACCTCCTTCATATGACGAATACTTTCAGGAAAGTACTTGTTGTTAAACAGTTTCTGAAATGTTTCCCAAGACATGTTGAGTGCGGCTAGCTGGGTAAGCTTCACAGACTCCCACCAGTAGTCTGCCTCACCACGGAACATAAAGGTGGCGAATGGAACCTTCTGTTCCTCCGTGCATCCCAAGACATCGAATAACTTGGTAATTTACTTGACCCACGTTTCCGCCTTGATCAGATCCGGCTTTCCCGCAAATTCTGGTGGTCCCAACTCTTTGAACTGCTTGGCTGTGACAAGCCGCGCATTTCTATCATTTCCACCCGTATTTTGTACACGAGTCTCCCTCGTCTGATTTTGCATGAACTCCAAAAAGCTTCTAAACATCACATCATTCATCATTTGTTCGGTAGTGTTGTTTACAGGAGGAATATTGCCTTCCTGTTGCACATTCCCCTGGGTGGTGATTAAAGGTGCTCCACGGTCTCATTCACTCCATTGTTAATATTTCCAGTTGCCATTCTTAAATACTACCACAAAACAAGGGTTAATTAACATATCATATATTAACCATATGCTTCGACTGACCAACCAAATAAACTTAGGTATGACACACTAGCGAAGGATTACTCGTCTCCCCCCTCCTAGTTCTATTCCCCGATCTCTGCCAGAGACCATATCCCTAAGCTTTGATACCAACTGTGACGCCCCCAAAATAGGTATACATCACCTATTCTGAGTTGCCAAATATATGGTACAGAAACAAATACAACTTCAGTAATATAATTGTCGTGCAAAATACGACAACACATATACTGTGAGTTTGAATACAAATATTATCTAATAGACAGTATACAAACTCAAAAGGAGTCCTCATTACAATTATTGATACACTATTTTACAAAATAGTGAGGACTACTAAAACAACTATCACGAACCATCACTCCATACCACGGCTAGTTCTGCTATGTTCTCACCTCCTGAGAAGAAAAATAGAGCAAAAAAGAAAAGGGTGAGCTCAACTAGCCCAGTAAAGAATATTATGACTAAGATAATATACAATAAATTATCATTAGTCTTCGACATGGAAAAATCTGATAGAACGTAATAGACAACAAGTTTTAGATCAACAACTGCAGCGGAAACAACAATCCATTAGAAGAGTCAAGTAGAGAATGAATTCTACTATCTTCTAAGATTAAAAAGTCCATCATCAATATTTTATCCCTGTAACATCAATCAATATTCATCTTTGCACTACAAGCCAAAGATATTCATTTGTATCACCAATTGGTCATGTTCATCTCAACACCTATTCATATTTGCATTACGGGCCAAAGATATTCATCAGTTAATCATTGATCTTTGCACTACAGGCCAAAGATATTCAGTAATATCATCATTTAGGACTGAGGATGATGAAAAATATCTTAAAGAAAATGAATCCAGTGAGACAAAAGGACAAATATTAGGGATTCATATTACAGTTTATCCAAGTTCAATAGTACTCCATAATAACCAATTGTGAAGTAGAATTAAAAAATAAAGATCAAATGGATACAATCAAAGATAGTAACCATAATAGACATCTTGGACAACAAGGAGAAAATTTTATTTTTTCGGTGAATAGTGTCGTATTCGTGAATAGTGCCATATACGTGAATAGTGTCGTATACGTGAATAGTAACCCCGACACAAAAAGGTAGAAATTCCATAATAAAATTCATATCAATATTTCGGTATAATGATATTGAAAGTATAACATCATTATGAAGAAAATAACACCCCTTACCTCAAAATAACAGTACTTCTGATCGGAATATCGGATGTAAAGCCGAAGGAAACTTGCACTGAATAGCAACTCACAAAGTATCTAAATACTCGCAAAATACACTCGATAATATAGAGAAAGAGAGAAAAAAAAAACTTGTTTCTGGTGTGATTTTCAATTCTAACCTAAGCACCTATTTATAGGAAAATACTAGAACGCCAAAGGAGACTAAATAATAAAATAATAATATTTCTTTAATTTCTTCTTTTCTACGCCCACCTCTATCAAAGCCAGCCATCTTGGACACAAATTTGCAGTCCACGTGTTAAAAATAAAAGTGGGTCCCACCCATAATTTTAATAAAAAAATTTAATTTCCTAAACTTCAATAATTCATAATAAATAGCTCGTTTATCAGACAAATACGAATTTTATGTCCATTCTATAGAAAATTAAATTCTCTACAACTTTGTAAGTTTAAGTTTTTTCAAATTCCAAACAGAAAATGCCCGAAATCCACATACGGACGATTTTTAATACCTTCATTCTGACAAAATAATGATAAAATACCTCAACATTAATTCCATCATTTATAACCACAATAAATATATCCACAAAAAATAAATATTTCTTTATCATATAAATCAATAATTAATTATTCACAAATAATATTACAGAATCACAATTATGACAACCAGGTCGTTCCCAGGAAAGAGAGGGTTTTTCGATAAGGATTTCTCCTTATTGGCGCGCAATTAGGTGACCAAACTCATTTTCCTAGACAGAACTTCCTTAGTCATTGTCAATAATGCTATCTAATAATATTATTCAAATAATATGAATTATTGATCTGATAATGGGAAATACTGTGCAATAATTATTGAAACAACAATAATATAAAATATCAACGCAACAATTATTGAATCAATAAAATAAAATATTGAACAGTAATTACTGTAACAATTATTGAGTAGTGCCTTCTTACGTAAGAATCAATAATTCAAAAATACTGCAATATCGTGTCACTCTTTATGCGACCACAGCGCCAGACATTGTATTTTAACCAAGGTATTCAATAGTGTTAATTCGTAATAACTTCACGCCAGTTATTTATAAAAACTCAAACTTGTCATTTTTTCATCCGACCATTTTTTCGTTATGGGGCCCAAATAAATGGTCTGTGATTAAATACGAATATTATTCCTAAGCGGAAAAAATATTCTACGACCAAACGAATATTTCCCGACACAATGAATATTTTATAACCACTTGCTTATTTTGCAAAATTTGCACATGTCACCCATAACCAAAGTATTATATCAAATTAACACTTTATTATTCACAATAATAAATAGAGGAAATTTGATTTTATTTATAAAAAGTTGGGGTCTTACAGCATGTATTCATATAATATTTTTATCGATATAAACTTATCACTTATTAGGAAACTTATTTATGAGAAAACTTGTTTATTTTTATCACTTATTTATGAGAAAACTTGTTTATTTGTAACAAAAATGATATGTATTCATGTATTCATTTGATATAAACTTATTGTGGCGTATAGTAGAACTCTATTTATTAACATATCACTTGGCTAGTGAATTCTTACTACAATACAGACAAAATATCTCATTCCTCCTCTAAGGGGATGTTTGATAAAATTAAATGAAATAATTCTGAATGTTCAAGTAATTTGAATGAGCTGAATGAAACAAAATTCTGAATACTAAATGAAAAAAGTTGTTTGACAATTTATATGTCTGAAACATCTAAATAACATATTTTTTATTATTTTACTCCTATGAATAAAATTCAAAATTATTGTAAATTTATTTAATTTTACTTAAGATAATAGTTAATATTGTAAAAAAATGAAATATAAATACTTTATTCAACAGTTATTCAGCCAAAAAAATTACACTTGGTCATTTAATCCAAAAATTTGACTGATTCAACCATTCAGACATGGACGGATCTACCTTAGGGCAGTGGGGTCAATTGACCCCACTGAATTTTTGGGAGTTAATTTTTAATTTGATTTTATAAAGTGTTTAGTGAAAATAAAAAATTCAGATTAAAAGACTATTAAATGTCTCAAATTTTTACTAACACAAACACTCCACTCTTTTATATTGTTTAGTAACTTACATTGAACATGCTATTTTTGCAGCTATTGAAATGAGACTATCATTACGATAGTTTCAAACAATGAAATCTCAAAAAATATTATTATAAATAATATTTTAACAATATTATTTAGTTTTGTAATTTATTTTAGAGGACACAAGAAGTGTCTCTTATAATAACAGTGTCTTAAGAAATTAGAAAATATCATTTTATATATAACATAAGATCGAGGATTCGAAGTGTATTCAATTACATAAAACAATATCAATTTTATATGATAGGTCACACAATTATTTGCAATATCCCTCGCATTGATCTGACGCCTTTATTTTAGTGTATTTTTTTTTATATAAATTTTTGTTTTAAAATAATTGACCCCACTGAATTAATGGGCTGGATCCGCCCATGCATTCAAACGATTTTTATTCAAAATAAACGCACTGAATGGCTGATCGATTCAGTCATTCAGCTCCATTCAGCTCTAAACAAACACTCCTAAGAGTAATAATTTGTTACTATGATTGAAGAACTAATAAAAATTATCAAAATGTATACATTCACTCATAAATTTGTCAAAATCATTCATTAATCAAATGACAGACAAGTTCAAGCCAACTGAGTAACTAGTAGTTACATGTTTGCGTTGTAAGGAACTTTCACAAGGGTGAATTGGCCATCGGATTGTCGAGAAAAGTATATACAAACCATATTTTGAGATCCAGTGTGGAACATTTCAAGGTTGGGTAATAAGTTGAAGCAATTTATAAGGGAAAAGAAGCTCAAAAATATTGTACTAAAAAAAGTGTAAACAATAAACTTAATATAATAGAAAAAAGAATAACATATAAAGTCTTAGGAATTGTTTGATAAAATTGAATGAAAAATTCCGAATGAACTGAATAAAGTAGAAGATCAGAATACAAAATGAAATAACGTGTTTGATAATTGTCTGTCGAAAACATTTGAATACGAATATGATACCTATTTTAACCTTTTGGGCTATTATGAACAAATTCATTATATAATTATAAATAAACAATGTTATCTTATATCTAAGAAAAATTAAATATAACTTTTGAACAATCTTTAATGAAGAATACTATTAAAAATATAGTTTAAGCCTTTTAGGCATAACACTAAAAAGTAATAACATTTTTGTTGTACATATGTTACAGATTACATAATTGAGAGAGTATTAAATAAAATGAAAGGCTAAGATTAATTCTCTAATGTGTTTTCAATCAACAAGTAAAATTAGTCTCAAATTTTTTAGTGTTACTATATACTCTTATCATTGTAAGAAGTGGGTATCAATAAAAATGAATTAAAAACTTTCTTCATTCTCTCTCTATTTCTCTTGCAATTTTATTCAAAGTCTATTTGAGACTATAAATTGGTAACAATGATGCTTTCATTGACAGATTTGATCGTATCTGATCCTGCTCAGGTCGCTCTTGACAAATTTATTTCGAAAATTTCGGCTTCCATTGGTTAATTGGCTTGAAGCTTGGTGACAATTTCTCAGCCAAAATCTAACATAAAGCATGATCGAAAAGTGCTTATTTGTGGATATATGGAAGAGGAGGACTGCTTTTGTGTAGCTACATAAATCATGGAGTCAGAATATGTTCTAGATGATGCGGTTGTGGAGTTTGAAGAGAAAAAGGGCTATCAAAACCTTTTGCAGATTCAGCAAAATATTGATCCTATTATCTTTGAGGTTGGAGAAAATGAAGGTTTTCATATGAAAATTAAAGGTCTAAGCCACTAATTCATCAACTTTCCGATCAGTTAATTCATGACAAGGTAAATTCCCTTCCTGTATGTGATTACTCTTCTCTTAACTTGTGGAAAACACATCGAATCTATACACAAATAAAATAGAGATAGTTGGTGTGTGCAATGTGTTCTATAAAATTCCTGAGAGAAGAGGATACATTACAGCCCTTAACCCAGATCCCCCAATGGATTTGATCAATTCGTTAAAACCATAAAACAACCTTCCCCAAATTCAGAGCCAAAGTATCAACGAAAAGTTCTAATTCTGTGGTGCTAATCAAGAGGATGACTACCTATGTATAGCAACGGAATCCATGGGGCCAGATTATGATGAAAATGATGATCTAGGAGAGGTGGTTTTGGATTTTGAAGAGGAAGAGGTCAACCAAGTTCAATTGCATAATAAACTACTCAATCCAGTTGTCAAGGATGATGGAGATGAGGCAGTTTTAAGGAGAAAATTTTAGACCCAATTCCGCTCAATAATCAAGTTGAAGGACTAAATGAGCTAATTTTTGATATTGATTCTGCTGATGTTACTAATAAGTTCGTAATTGTTGAAAATATGGAGAATATGAACAAGTTTGATAAGCTTGTTAAGAATGAGAGTCGAATTTTCGTCTGCATGTATTTGCAGCCAGAGATAAATGAGTGAATGTTTCAGATCATCTGTCTATGAAACTTTGTTTTTGTCCAATCTGATATGGGTAATGTAGGAAACGATTTCCAAATAAATTAATAATTTTTACTTTTAAAATTTATTATCCCAAGATCTTTCTCATAATTTAGCATAAACAAATATAATATTGCATACCTCGTGCTTAGTTGTAACACAATGGAGAATTTTTGCTTATTCTGATGATGGATTTTTCTTCCTCTTGATCTTCCTCTCTATGACCCTTATTTTGATAGCACGTATTTTCTGAGTGTGAGCTCAAAATACTGCAAAAAGTGATATAATATATAGAGTCCTCAACTCTCTGATATTTATCAAGATGATTTGAAAACTTTTTTGATATATTTTATCCTGCTATTTTGTTATATCTTAATAAGGGCTAGAGTGGGGATCAAGTAGGACTCTACAATTCTAGCTCCAATATAATACTAATTTCTGATTAACCCTTTAATCAATTAGAATTTCACTCTAGAATTAATATAATTAAAATTAATTAATTAACTCCTTCCACTATTAGTATCTTGCAAAAATACTCATCTACATTAATATCCATAAACGCGTGTAGGAATAAAACTATTAACCCACTACGTTTACTGCTTATATCATTGACCGCATAATTTATAAACTTTTGATTACACATTAATTTAATAAATTAAATTAATACTTTAGTAATTTGAATTACTAAAATACTTGGCCAAGATTATGGTGATCAACCAATAAATTATGTCAAGGGGATATTATAATTTAATTGTAGAATTCCATCTTGAAAAATACATGTTCCTAATTTCATAATATATTAAAGTGACATACACTATAAAATCAAATTCATTATTCTCTCATGATTAAGAGTAATTGCACAATAATAATAATTGAAAATTTATTTATAGTAACAATATTTAATAAATAATTTTTCGTAACGATCCAGTTCTATGTATTTCAAAAATACACCAATACACTTTATTAAAGTTTTTACTTTACATGACTAAGACAAATCATCTAATCAAGTGTATTACAATCTAATAGAATGGTATGTCCATTTCCATCTAAGATTGAGAACAATATATTTCTTTAATTATCTCCTTCATATACATAAATTACAAAATGTATAATTATGGACAAAATTTATGACACATTTAATTATGCAAAATGAAATTAAATATTATTATTAAAATAAGAAAATAAATTTCAACATTGGGTTTTTCTGGGCTTAAAACCTTACAATCTCCCACTAGCCCTAAACCCAATCTACCATATGTCTAATACTCATCCCCTCAAGATGAAAATTAAAAACTTTAGAAGATAAGATCTTCGTAAAAGGATCAACCAAATTTTGTGCAGAAGCTATCTTTGAAACTATCACATCTCCTCGTTGAACTATATCTTGGATGAGGTGATATTTTCTTTCAATGTGTTTGTCTTTCTTACGGTTCCTAGGCTCCTTTGATTGTCCAATCGCCCCATTATTGTCACAAAACAGGATAATAGGAAATGATACTGAAGGTACCATTCCTATTTCTAACAAGAAAATCTTTAGCTATACAACCTCTTTTTGCAGCTTCGAAAGTAGCAATGTGTGACGCCCCCAAAATAGGTATACATCACCCATTCTGAGTCGCCAAATACATGGTACAGAATATAAACACAAACTTTATTTATACAATATGACAAAGCGTAGCTTAGAGTTTTTACACGAATATTGTCCAATAGACAGTATTCAAACTCAAAAAGGAGTCCTCATTACATTTATTATCACACTAAATAGTGAGGACTACTAAAACAACCATCACGGACCGTTACTCAATTCCTCGACTAATTCCGGCTACGTTCTCATTTCTTGAGGAGAACAATGAAAGCAAAAGGGTGATCTCAACTAGCCCAATAAGAAAAATTATGACTAAGATAAAGCAGAATTAATCATCGTTAGCTTTCAACAGTGTTAAACTGATAAAATACAATAAACATCAAGTTTAACTGCAACGGAACAAGCAATCCATTAGAAGAGTCAAGTAAAGCATGATATCTAATATCTTCTATGATTTAAAATTTTATCATCAATTTTATCACTGAGACTCAGCTAAATAAATAAACCACATCATCGAATCATCCCTGCACTACAGTCTAAGGATATTCATTAGTATCACGACCACAAATTATCCATGCACTACGGGCCAAGGATATTCGTGTTTTCACTAAAGGTCATGATCATGCCATCAACTGTCCATCAATACACTACGGGCCAATGAAGATTTTGTTAGAGTTTATGCCCTAGAGGCCAATTATTTGATATAATTGCTTAACATTTTGATGTTATATTTGATTGAATAAATGAATGATTATTATTATGTTTTTATTTACTGCATTATATAAATGTTAACATAATAATATTCCTTAGAATGGTGATACAAATTATTAGTTTTAAGTGTGTGACTTGAACATGTGATTATATAATTACAATTAGTATCATTTCTCTTAAATATCCCTAGTCGAGTATCATTGTTAATGGGACAACAATGATGCATTGAGACTAGTATGTGGATTGACTGATGACCAAATCTCATTGGTCATAATTATATGAGATATTGAGTCAATGCATAGGTACGTGTTAGAGGACGATGTACTAGACAGATCCACCATGAGAATTCTATATGGAGCATTATGCGAAGTGTCATTAGCGATTCTCATAGTGGCAATAATGTAATGATCCTCCGACCTGAAATCACTATATTACTACATGAGAATTTATGTACTTTGATATCATCAAAGGTCACCTTTAATAGGGTGGACTATAAAGGTGATTATTGGGTACATCATGAATCGTGTGAGGAATATAAGTGATCTAGAATGAATTTAACCCTCCTATGTATTAGGGGTGATATCCATAGGCCTCTTGATTGAGTAGGACTATGAAATACATGGTCATGCTCAAATACTGATTTGTTTCATATAGTATACTCATTGATCAAGAAAAACTCAAATTAAATTATGAAGAATATGACACATTCCATGACTCGAGTTTAATCTAGGATATTAAGGTTAAAAGAATTAAATTACATTGAAACATTGGTCACGAAAAGGTTGCATCGAATCATCGATATTATTATTACTTGGGTAGCAGTGATACATTACTAGATGTCGCTCACTGTTTATAATTTTATAATATGATTTTAAAATTATTGCCAACTTAATAATAACCTATAGGGTCACACACATAGAACGTAATTAATAGGGAATTAATTTAAATTGTAAACATTTAAATATGTCAATATGATTGATAGTATTTAAATTACGAATTTAAATTAATAGGATAATTTATATATATATGTATATTAATTAAGTAAGACTTAATTAAGATATATATATATATATATATATATATATATATATATATAAATTTAGATTTTATTAAATTAGGTTTTTGATTAATTCCTTTTAACCGCTATATATATATATGATATGTAACAACCATTTTAGGGATTATCACTTAACCAAAACCCTAGCCGCTCTTAGAGAGAGACTAGAAAAAAATAATTTCAAAAATCCTATTCTTTTGGTGGCTAGTACCGCAACTCCCTTGACTGTAGTTCGTGTGACGACGTGCAAAACGTTCGTGTGGATACCGTAGAGACGTAGTACCGTGAGGAATTGCGTTGGAGATTCAAAGCATTTCAGAAAATTCTATAATCGGTATAATATCTAAACACTGAATTATTATGTTTTCGCATGGATCCTATTTTAGGGTTTCAGATTTGGCTTTATAATTTTTATTTTTCGCTGCATTTTTATGCCGAAACCCCAACCGATTTTTACCACATCATTTGTAACATTACATGTCATGATTATACCGAATAATCCCTGGTCATAATCATACCAATCAACAGTCCATCTATGCACTACGGGCCAAAGATAACTTTCATCATAATATAAGCATGAGGATGATGACAATGATATAAGAATTCAATTAAATGAAAGCAAAGGATAAATTTTAAAGATTTATAATTTAATTTATCCAGAATTCAATAATGTCTAAATTGTCAACATGATACTGCTTTGTGGAGTAAAATTCAAGAATAATATTGTATCAACAATGATTTGGACCGAAAAGAAATCAATTTTTGTCATGAATAGTACCCCCGAGTGAATAGTACTCGAGAGAATAGTACCCCATATATAGTACTTCGAGAATAGTAACCCGTGAATAGTACCCCGACATAAAAAGATTAAAAATTATCTAGAATGCTCAGAATAATATTTCCATGAAAAGATACTGGATGAAGCGCAAATATCAAGGATATTCTACTAATTTCATGGAGTATAGAAGCAATACTTAACAACATAAGTGTAGAATTAGGAATATGAAATGAAATAATATTACTTACATGCTACAGAGTATGGAAAAAAATATTATTTCTTACGAATATTGAAATAGAATAATATCACTTACGAATACGAAAGAAATAATACCTGTGACGCCCCCAAAATAGGTATACATCACCCATTCTGAGTCGCCAAATACATGGTACAAAAATAACTACAACTTCATTAATACAATTGTCGTGCAAAATATGACAACACATAAACTGTGAGTTTAAATACAAATATTGTCTTCTAGACAATATCCACACTCAAATAAGTCCTCATTACAATTATTGATACACTATTTTACAAAATAGTGAGAACTACTAAAACAACTGTCTTGAACCATTACTCCACACCTCGACTAGTTCCCGCTATATTATCGTCTCCTGAGAAGAAAATGGAACAAAAAGGAAAAGGGTGAGCTCAACTAGCCCAGTAAAGAATATTATGACTAAGATAATGTACAACAAATTATCCTTAGTATTCAACAGAGAAAAATCTGATAGAATACAATAGACAACAAGTTTTAGATCAACAACTGCAGCGGAAACAGCAATTCATTAGAAGAGTTAAGTAGAGAATAAAATCCACTATCATCTATGAATTTAAAAGTCCATCATCGATATTTTATCCCTGTAACATCAATCAATATACATCATAAATCAAATATTCATCTTTTTGCACTCTGAGCCAAAGATATTCACGATTAATTGGTCATGTTCATCTAAACACATGTTCATCTTTGCACTACACGGGCCAAAGATATTCATCGAGAAATCATTCATTTTGCACTACAAAGCCAAAGATATTCGGATTTATATCATCATATAGGGCTGAGGATGATGAAAAATATTTTAAAGAAAACGAATCCAGTGAAACAAAAGAACAAATATTAATGATTCGTACTTTAAATAATCCAAGTTCAAAAATACTTCATAACTAACAAGAGTGGAGTAAAATTCAAGAATGATCAAACCATGGATACAATCAAAGCTAGTATCCATAATAGATATTTTGGACGAAAAACGAAAATTTAATTTTTTTTGTGAATAGTGCCGTATTCGTGAATAGTGTCATATACATGAATAGTGCTGTATACGTGAATAGTAACTCCGACACTAAAAGATAGAAATTTCACAAAAAATTATAATCATGCTTCGTGAATAGTACTCGTGAATAGTAACTCGTAAATAGTAACTCATGAATAGTAATCCCGACATGAAAAGTTCCAAATTTGATAAAAATTTAGACCAATATTTCGGCATAATGATATTGAAGAAATAATATCATTTATGAAGAAAATAACAACCTTACCTCAAAAGGATAGTACTTCTGACTGGAATACTCTGAAAGAACTTGCACCGTATAGCAATACTCAAAGTACTAAAAATACTCACAAGAATACGTTCGATAATATAGAGAGAGAAAGAGAGAGAAAACTTTAGTTTCTGGTGTGATTTTCAATTCTAACCTAAGCACCCTATTTATTGGAAATTGCTTAGAACACCAAAGTAGAAAATTTAATATAATAATAATATATTATATATAAATTCCTACGCACACATTCAAGGATCTGAATTCAGCCATGCTTAACAACAAGTGGGTCCCACCAACCACAAAAAACATGTTTTAAATAATTTTTGTAACAAAATAAATTCAGACCCAATATTCTGGAACTTCAATAATTCATAATAAATAGCCCTTTTATCAGAAAATTCGAATCTCGCGACCTTTTATAAGAAATTCAATTCTCTACAACTTTGCCGAAGAAAGTTTTTCCAAATTCCAAACAAAAATTGATTGAAATCCACATACGAACGATTTTACAGGCTATAATCAAATTTCAGTCAAGAAATGGGGTCCACCGACACACAAAACATGTGTTAATCATTTAATGCAACAAAAATACTCTTCCTCCTCATATACTCATATATCCCACATTCATTGTAAAAATATCATCATTATTCTATTATAATAATATAATAAAATATTATTTTATCAGAAAAAATAAAATATCAATTTTTCACAATTGTCACATTAAAAAATTTTTCCATCTATATCCACATAAAATCAATATTTCCCTCATCATATAAATCAATAATTAATTATTCTCAAATAATATTACAGAATCACGAGATGGCAACTGTGCGGCCCCCGAGGAAAAGAGGGCTTTCAATAAAATTTCTCTCTTCTTGGCGTGCAATTAGGTGACCAAACCTCTCCTTGGCGAGAATATTCTAGACATTGCCAATAATGTTTTCTAATAATATTATTAGGATAATATGAATTATTGCTTCGATAATGGAAAATACTTGTGTAGTGACAATTATTGAAACAACAAAGAATATAAAATATCAACGCAACAATTATTAAATCAATAAAATAAAATAATTGAGCAGGTTATCGAGTAGTGCCTTCACGTAAGAATCAATAATTGGTGCAATACAGGTGCTCTTCTTGTGCAATAACGCCAGACATCGTGTTTTAACCATTGGGTATTCCAACAGTGTTAACGGTAACAACTACGCCGTTATTTATAAACAACTTATACTTGTCGTTTTCTTTATCCAATCGCTTTCCGTTATGGGGCCCACAAAATACTGCGTCGTCGTACGAATATTCCCCGACAACAAGAATATTCCACGACCAAACGAATATTCCCCAACAACAATGAATATTTTATAACCACCTGCTTATTTAAAATATTTGCGCATTTTACCCATAACTAACCACATTAATCAAATCAACCCTTACTATTTCAAAATAATAAATAGAGGAATTAAATCTTCATTTATAAAAAGTTGGGGCCTTACAACCTCCCCTCCTTATAAAATTTCGTCCTCGAAATTGACGTGCGTAGGACATGATCTTTCCTATCCAAGATCTTGACTGGTACCTCCTCGTACGTTAAGTCTTCGGCTATCTCATCCGGTTCTAACTTAATAACATGGTTCGGGTCGTCCACATATTTACGTAACATCGATACGTAAAAAACGTTATGAACACGCGTCATACTTGGCAGTAAAACGAGTCTATAGGCCACAGTTCCTATTCGATCGAGGATTTCAAATGGACTAATAAATTGAAGGTTTGAGCTTTCCTCACATCACCGATTCTCGCTTTTGGAATAACGACTTCTTGCATCTTCTTCTTCATATTCATCAACTCTAAGTCTGTAGCTTGAGCAGCTTTAAATTTATCGATTAAAGTCGATTCTAATCGTATATTCGTTATCTTCAGCAGGTTCTTGGAATCTGTAACTCTATCTCCATCTTCTGTAAGTCATACGAAATGGGTCTTTGTGTTAACAATATCGCACTCGTAAACGCATACGATCTTTTACTCAACGCGTCAGCTACCATATTCATTTTTTTTTCAAGATGGTATTGAATGGTATGGTCGTAATCTTTCAACAGCTCGAGCCAACGTCTTTGGCGCATGATACTATCGTTTTATGTGAAGACATATTTACACTACAAAAAAATGGGGCTTCAGCAACAACGAATTTTCGTTGCTAAAGGTGCCAAATTTCGTTGCTAAAGGGTTTTGGCAACGACTTTACTGTCGTTGCATCTTTCGTTGCACAATGAGCGTTGCTAATTGTTCCGGAACGAAAGTATTTTTTTCGTTGCCAAAAGTAATACATTTTGAAACGAAATTTGGCTTTCGTACAGAGACATCGATCCTTTAGAAACAAAATGTATTGTTGCAGAATAATTAAAATTTTGTTGCTAAAAACCCCATTTCGTTGAAAAAGCCTGCTAATTGGCAACGAAATGAACTCTTTCTTTTTGCAACGACCATGCATTTTCGTTGCAATTGACACCATTTTGCAACGACATTTTTCGTTGCAGTAAATTATGAAAATTGTTGCCTAAGCTTGCTTTCGTTGAGGAATGTAAACTTTTAGTAACGATTTTTCGTTCTTGATATATATTATTGGCAAAGCGACATTATCTTTGAATCGAAGCGAAAATGTTTGTTCTTTGGTTATTTTTTTAATAATAGCGAAAGTCGTCGATTAGCAACGACATTATATGTTGTTGTTTCTTTATATGTGCAACGAAAGTTGATATAATTTGCAACAATAAAAAATATTGCCTTTTATGTTAGTATTAGCAATAATATCCTCTCCGTTGTTATTAGATTAATTTTTCGTTGCCAAATATTATATTTTTAATGTCATTAGCAACGAAAATTTGTTGCTAAATGTATAAAAAATTGTTGCTATATCAAAACTTGTTCAATGCTTTGGTAACAAATTATATTGTTGCCAAATTAAAATTTGACATTCTTTTTGTATACCTGACTGGCTCAATGTTCCCATAGCAAATGATGGCAAAAATATAAAAAACTAAAATAGTATTAACTTAATAAAATCATCCACTACATAATCATTAATTATCTTTACAATTAACCATCTAAAGCTACCACAGTTCTTCAATCAAAGTATATATCTACATATATAGAGAGAGTACACTTCATAATTTCGTCCCTTGTCTTCCGTAAACGTAGCACAAAAATTTGATACCTAATATTGTAAGGCAGGTCGTAGAAGCAGTCTTCCTGCACATATTTAAAAATAATAGCAAAGTTAGGAAAATGAATGGAAATTATGATCATAAAGGTGTTGGTATCTATATATTAATAAGACATTTTATCTATATTTGACATATTTCACTTGCTGACTATTGCACAATTTTCCAACTATCCACACTAATCAATCCTAATACATTCAACATTAACCTTCAAATTTAGAAAACTATAAAAATTATTGGTACCTAACAATAACTGAAATCAGTATAAAGGTGTGAACGCAATCATACTCACCTGCTTGCCCACCTATGCATACTAACCTTTGGAGATTAGTTTATAGCATGAATAACATAAAGACCTCAAATTTGATTAGTGCCAAAAGAACATATTAATCTATAAAAATTTATTGCATCAATAAGAATATACCGGGCAGGAGCCATTTGAAGCAGAAGACACTGATTCAAAGACATTTTCTTGTAATTATCATCAACCAAACAAGAAACTACCAGAACCCCAAACAAACAATTCGATGTTTTTCTCAGGTTATGAGAAATCTCCAGTCTGTAAAGCATCAACAACTAAGCAAGCATCTGATAACTGCTGCAGCAAATTACTTTCTTCTGTCTCCTTCCCTGTACCTAAGCTACGATTAAAGAATAAATAAATAAATAAAAAAGGAGGAAAAGAAAAAAGACAAAAGAACAATAATCTTTCAAAGTACCAATAGCATATAAGGTGAGAATTCAGGTTAATATAATACAGATGATTTGGCTAGTTACTTTTTGAAGCAAGTTTGAAAGACAAACAACAAAAGAGGATTGGTAATTGGTTGGTAAAACTTTTGGGAATTCTAGTTCAAATACCCCCAAAGTTGAATTAACTAATATTTATTAAATTTAGGTCTTTTATCTATGACACACAATAAGATTCAGGTGTATCCTTTGTAACAGTCTTATTTATCTAATAGCATCAAAACTGACATATTTAATGTAGCAATCTGGCAAAATCAGATTCTTGTAGCAAAGTTAAGTAGTTGATACATGTCTTTACTTGAGCTAATGTGTAAGAATATACAATGACTGAATTGATAGGACATCGACACTTAAAACTAAACAGTTTAGAGGAACATACAATGATTGAAGGATCAAATAGGTTATTAACAGACCTAGAATAGCACTATAGAAAATCCACCATAAGTAGTTACGAAAATGCCAAAAAATAAATAAATAGAAGTTTTGAGATACAAATAGAATATAAGAACAGGAGGGGAAACAAGTTCACCCTCCCTAAACAAGTGGAAATCAATAAATAATATGTCAGTGCAGTCTCAGAAAAGCATATGCTCTACGATTGAGAATGGAAGAAAATGACAAGTTCTCTATAACAAACTGAAACTCTCAAAAGTTTGTCTTCATCAACTCAAAAATATAATAGATGCCACAAGGAATTTAGCGGGAAAATTGACAAATGTATCTGACATAAAAACTAAATAGTAAGAATTATATTCTCACTATTTAGGAGAAGACAAACCTCCCAACAAGAAATCATATTTTACTGCGTATGCTACTAGACAATATATTAGTCGGCTTCCTTCCTCAATTTCCCATGTTTCATCTTGTTTGTTGTACAAAAACATAATGCATATTAGTAAAATACATCAAAGCAAAGGACCACATAAATTCTAAAAGGTTCATCAAACTCACTGAACAATTTTCTCTAGATGCTCCATAGGAGTCTTCTCTTCTAGTTACACATATCTTTGTCAAATGAGGTTCAAAGCAAGATGAAACAATTCCATGAAAATTGAACTGCAAAACCAGTGTATACAAGACAATATTCAGTAAATAGTCTTCTCTTCTAGTTCTACATATACCGTCAAATGAGGTTCAAAGAAAGATGAAATAATTCCATGAAAATTGAACTGCAAAACCAGTGTATATAAGACAATATTCAACAAATACATATATGAACTAAATTAAACAAGACCTCAAAGTGACCACGCAGGAGAAGGGAAAGGTCTGCTGCCCGGTGGCAGCAGCGTGTTCCAACAGCAGTAGTAGAAGTGGACATGCATAGCATTGGCTGGAAGTTTTTTTTTGGCTTTCAGTTAGTGAACTTGTGCTGTTTCCAGCCATTAGTATTTCATTGATAAATTATTAAAAGAACCTTTTTGAAGGATGTAATGGCATGAGACTTGTGGCTGTTGCCTATTGGCAGCATCAGTTGGTTGCTAGCTACTACTAAAGTAGTATTAATAAGCTATGATAAGATGCCCATAAAATTTGAATTATTATCTCTACAAAATAAGGATATAAAAAAAAGTATATAACCTACTAAAGAGGTTATAAAAATTGAATGAACACAAGTTACCAAAAGCAAGAGGTAAGGGATGTGGTTTTAGAGCAACAAGAAAAGATATAAATGACTAAAGTACTCCTTGTTGCTGCATTTTGTTTAGCAAAGGTTTTTAGGTTCCTTGCAAGTTATTCTAGTAAATGAATGTGTATCTTTATATTCTTAAAGGGTCATGGTAAAGGAGGTAATGGCATGAACTAGGTGGCAAAAGTCATTGCATACACAACAATGACGATGCACATGTAGACAAGAGAAGAATAATGTTTTCGTTGTTGAACTTTTGTTGAGTATAGTTAGGCTATAAAATTTCCTAATTGTTGTGCCTAGGTAATAATTAAATGTGTATCTCTACATTGATAAAGGATGAGTTAATGGCTGGACCATTAAGCAAGGAAGAAGAGTTGAATAGGGGAGCAGTGGCTTGCTTGTCTTTGGTGATGGCGGCAAGAATAAATAATGATTGGCATCAATGTATTCATACGTGAAAAATATTAATGGGATAGCAATTTCTTTAGATAAGACTAATAAACTAAAGTATGTTGCAAAGGTTAGGGTCATGAGGCCACACCAAGCTCAATTAAGCCCACGGGGCCAAGTGAAGCTTGGTCGCCCCACGCATGGAACCTTTAAAGGGTTTGCAAGACCGTAAGTCGATTGAATAGGTTGTTTAGAAGCCTTTTGTATATAGGTGTTGTTTGTTGTTGCGGGTAATATTGTGATTTGGGGCGAGGGTACGCACCACCTATTTTATAAAAAGATTAAATAAGGTGGGCAACAAGGAGGACTTCTTTGCATAGTGGTGGCAACATATAAGCGCATTACAAAGTAGCCATAACAAATGGAATGAACATTAACAACTGATATTTAGCAGCTATAATAATGATTGTTTCATATTCCATATTCTTCTTGAACACAATATTTTTTTTAACAAAAGAAAATGGCTAGGCAACTAAAAAAATATTTGTGACAATTCATTTATAGTAAATAGCCCCTTCATTCCAAATGATCAAAAAAAGGCAAGAAGAAGAAGAAGGCAAATTGCAAAATTCCTAAATTGATTCTTCTGAATTTGTTATCTGACATAAATGACGGGAGAATGTCTAGAAAAATCAAGCAACTGAATATTATTATTATTATTATTTATTTTTACTTACAGAACCTCCACTCAAGTATTTCTAGGGGTAACATTGAGGTAACTAGACAAAATTTTATTCTTCTAAATCACAAACAGTCTTAAACAACTTAAAATAAACTAAATAGATCCTTGATATAAATTACTATTTTAACACCCATTATATGATTTGAAAACACATAACTAAACTAAGCAGATAATCGAGTCAACGAATCGATTGTAATTATTATTCTTACGACATTTTGTAAATTTGACAATTTGAAATAGTGCTTTTCATTTTTCGAGAATCCATATGCAAATATATGCTTGATTTCCAAAATCCTCCTCGAATGCTCAACAATTTGACTCTCAATTCTGAGAATAGCCCGTCGATGGGCCAAAAGCTTCCTAGCTCTATCCCTCTCAAACCTATTTAATTTCATTAAAGATTAGATTTTTATTAGATTTTCCACAAACAACAATTACTCCTTATATTGGACTGATATAGGGAGAGAAATAAATAATAAAGAAAACTGATATGAATAAAAGGGCTCCATTATACACAATTATTCAGTTTTAAAAAGAATTTAGAAATTATCAAGATTAACAGCCTTAGATCTTCATATAATAGATACTTAAAAATGATTAACCTGTAAAAGCTATTTACCACCAATGTAACCTAAAGGAATTTAGAAGAACCAATGTAATGGAATCATGTTAAGTACTAGAGTTTAACCTCAACTTAATGCAACAATCCTTACCTCATAAGCATTTATATCAGAGAATAAAACCTGCAAAAGAAACATATATTCATTATTACAATGCGAACCGAACTAAATATATGAATGACATATAATGCAATTTAGGCTTTTAATAAATTTGATTTCACCAATGAAGGAAAATGAGTAGTCAATGACTATATGACCCTACCTTTTTTTCCCAAACCTCTACTTCACCTACCTCAAAGACCAACAAAGAAGAATCGAAATTTAAAAGCATTATGGACTTGGCCTGTTGGCCCATGTAATTCTTTTTGAATTCGGTCATATGTAATCGATACATTAGAAGATGTGCATGTGTTTTGCTCACCTCCCCATGAGATATCGTTCAAATTTGAGAGCGGATTTGGGCAACAACACTCCACCAAATTGATTTCTAAAAACAAAACATTCATCCGTCAACATGACATAGCACAATAAGGGCATGATCAACCATATTCAACACGCAAAAGCCGGAAAGTCAATTGGAGAAGTAACTAAATAAATATTAGGACTATGGGACTAGGTTTGCGGTTTTTTTGCACAAAAAGGGTATCTCCTCATTACCAAATTACCAACCAATTTCAAACATCCAAAATTTGAGTAAGACTTACTTTCAAGTTTCAAAACAGTCAAATGGATGAAAGAATGAAGATGTCGACACTCAAGAATCTCACACTTAGATGAGAGATCGAGACTCGAGAGTTCGATTCTTCGCCTCTCTCGACTTGAGATTGACTAATGACGACCGATGAAAGGCCACCGGAGCTAGGATGAAAGCGAGTCCTACTACGTTTTTCATTTGTGAAAGCGGCACTACCGGTAGAGAATGAGAGTTGAGAGGTTGAGACAGTTCGAGATCCTGGGTTTGGCCGAGGAATCGATAACGTCCAATTGTTTGGGACGAGATGAGAGATTGAGAGTTTGACAGCGGAATAATAAGAATGGAATAATAGAAGAATTTCACGCTCGAGATCTAGGTTTGGAATTTGGGATTTGGGAATCGAGATTTGAGGTTAAGGACTTCAGTCTTATCTGTAGTCCTGGGCTAGTAGTCGAGATATTATACAACAACTTGCGTACTTTGCAAAATTTATAAATACTACCCACAACTATAACATTATATCAAATCCACACCATAATATTTAAAAATTAGAGAAATTAAATCTTTCTTCATAAAATAATAATAAATAAGGACTTGTGGTGCAGGCAGTGGAGTTGGTGAGTATTACATATTTACATCACATTTACATCATAACATATTATATCAATTATACTAAATGATATAAATATGTAAATATCATAATATGTTATGTTATGATGTAAATATGTTATGATTTTAGTAATTTAATGATATAATTTGAATTTTTGTTGTTTTGATTAATTAACAAAATAATTTGAATTGTAGTATTACTTATTATTTTTGAATTTTAGTATTTTTTAATTTGATTTTTTTAGTATTTTAGTATTTTTTTAATTAGTATTTTTAATATTTGATGTAAATATGTAATTAGTATTTTAGTGTTGGGTAAGTGACTTTTAGTATTTTGATATGTTATACAACTATGGTAAAATTTTAGTATTTTAATATGTTATACAACTATGATAAAATTTTAGTATTTGAGTAAAATTTTAGTATTTTAGTATTTGAATTTTAGTATTTTGATTAAATGATGTAAATATGTTATGATATAAATATGATGTAAATATGATAATATGTTATGTTATGATGTAAATGATGTAAATATGTTATGATTTTAGTATTTTAATGATGTAATTTGAATTTTTGTTGTTTTGATTAATTAACAAAATAATTTGAATTTTAGTATTTTTTGAATTTGATTTTTTTTAGTATTTTTTTAATTAGTATTTGATGTAAATATGTAATTAGTATTTTAATGTCGAAGTAAGTGACTTTTAGTATTTTGATATGTTATACAACTATGGTAAAATTTTAGTATTTTGATATATTATACAACATGGTAAAATTTTAGTATTTTAGTATTTGAATTTTATTATTTTGATTAAATGATGTAAATATGTAATTAGTATTTTAATGATGTAAATGATGTAAATATGTAATTATGATAATATGTTATGTTATGATGTAAATGATGTAAATATGTTATGATTTTAGTATTTTAATGATGTAATTTGAATTTTTGTTGTTTTGATTAGTTAACAAAATAATTTGAATTATAGTATTTTATTATTTTTGAATTTTAGTATTTTTTAATTTGATTTTTTTTAGTATTTTAGTATTTTTTTAATTAGTATTTTTAGTATTTGATGTAAATATATAATTAGTATTTTAGTGTTGGGTAAGTGACTTTTAGTATTTTGATATGTTATACAACTATGGTAAAATTTTAGTATTTTGATTAAATGATGTAAATATGTTATGATGTAAATATGATGTAAATATGATAATATGTTATGTTATGATGTAAATGATGTAAATATGTTATGATTTTAGTATTTTAATAATGTAATTTGAATTTTTGTTGTTTTGATTAATTAACAAAATAATTTGAATTTTAGTATTTTTTTTTTGAATTTTAGTATTTTTAATTTGATTTTTTTTAGTATTTTTTAATTAGTATTTGATGTAAATATGTAATTAGTATTTTAGTGTCGGGTAAGTGACTTTTAGTATTTTGATATGTTATACAACTATGGTAAAATTTTAGTATTTTGATATGTTATACAACTATGGTAAAATTTTAGTATTTGAGTAAAATTTTAGTATTTTAGTATTTGAATTTTAGTATTTTGATTAAATGATGTAAATATGTTATGATGTAAATATGATGTAAATGATGTAAATATGATAATATGTTATGTTATGATGTAAATAATTATGATTTTAGTATTTTAATGATGCAATTTGAATTTTTGCTATTTTGATTAATTAACAAAATAATTTGAATTTTAGTATTTTTTTGAATTTTAGTATTTTTGAATTTGATTTTTTTAGTATTTAGTATTTTTTTAATTAGTATTTTTAGTATTTAATGTAAATATGTAATTAGTATTTTTAGTATTTTAGTGTCGGGTAACAGTCTTTATAATTAAAAATCATTATAGCTTAGTTGGTTTGAGCATTTGTTTAAGAAGAGTTGGAGGTCTAGAGTTCAATTCTCAAGGAGAGCATTATTTTATTTTATATTTTAAAAAGCTCGCTGGTCGGGCCAGGCTTTTTTATTATTAGTACTATTATAATTATTATTATAATTCTTGTAATAATTATTATTATAATTATAATAATAATTAATAATAATAGTAATTATAATAATGATTAATAATAACAATAATAATAATAATAGTAGTTATAGTAATAGTAATAATAATTATAATTAATAATAACAATTATAATTATAATTATAATTATAATTATAATTATAATTATAATAATAATAATAATAATAATAATAATAATAACAACAATAATAATAATAATAATAGTAATAATAATAATTATTATAATAATAGTAACAATAAAAATAAAAATAAAAATAACAACAACAACAACAACCAATAATAATAATAATAATAATAATAATAATAATAATAATAGTAATAATAATAATAATAATAATAGAAATTATAATAATAGTAATAATTATAATTATTATAATAATAAAAAATAAAATAACAACAACAACAAACCAATAATAATAATAATAATAATAATAATAATAGAAATTATAATAATAGTAATAATTATAATTATTATAATAATAAAATAAAAATTATAAGATTAGTAATAATTATTCTAATAATAATAATAATAAAAATTAATAATAATAATAGTAATAGTAATAATAGTAATTATAATAATAATTATAATAATAGTAATAGTAATAGTAATAGTAATAATAATAAAAAAATATAGCACATAAAGCATGAAAAAAATTTAATAATGACTTATAAGTAAAAAAAAAGCTAAAATTTAAGTTATTGTCAACCACTAAATTATAACAAATGACTTATAACTTAGTTTAACCAGCTTATAAGTCATTGCCAAATACCCTCTAATTCAAGATATAAAGAAAAATTAATATTTGATTATAAAAAAATTAACAGGTCAAGAAAAAGGTGAATTTGAAAAATAGGAGTTAAAAAAAAACTTACACACCATTGGTACAAGTTTATTGTTATTGTTATTATTAATATTTTTATTATTATTGTTTTATTATTATTATTATTATTATTATTATTATTATTATTATTATTATTATTATTATTGTAGTATATAACTTCTTGAGATTATATTAATGGTATGTAGTGAATGAGAAGAAAGGAATATATGGGGGAAATCTCATGTTTTGATATAAATATTAATCCTCGCAAGATATTAATAGATAACTTGTGTTGCTCCAACGGTCAAATGACCAAAGTTCCAAATGATAGGTCATAGGTTCGAATATGTTTCGCATTTGGACATAATTTTTAAATACTAAATACGAATATTTTTTGACAATTCTTCGAATACCGAATACGGTCTTACAAAAACATGCTTATTGGGATTATCTTAATTTAAGGCAATTTTTTAATAGTCGTTGCAAAAAGTTGTATAAGATATGCAACGAAAATAAAAATTGTTGCCAATGAATGTGGTCCATATTAGGCAACGAAATATAACAACAAAAAAACTTTCGTTGCCTACGATGAGGAGAAATCAAGTGGTTAGAAATTTTGCAACGAATTTCTAACGAATTTTGTTTCCAAATTTTGCAACGACATATGAATTTCATTGCAAAAAGTGAAAGCCTGACACAATCTGCAACGAAGGACAAGTTTCGTTGCTAAACATACACTTTTAGCAACGTCTTATAAAGCTGTTGCTTGAAAAATCGTTGCTAAAGCCCCATTTTTAGTAACAAAAAAACTTTCGTTGCCCACGATAACGGGAAATCAAGTGGCCTAAAATTTTGCAACGAATTTTTAACAAATTTTTTTCCCGTCAATGCATTAGCAACGAAATTTTGCAACGACTTATGAATTTCGTTACAAAAAGTGAAAGCCTGACACAATCTACAACGAATGACAAATTTCGTTACTAAACATATACTTTTAGCAACGACTTATAAAGTCGTTGCCCGAAAAATCGTTGTTAAAGGCCCATTGTTTTGTAGTGTTAAGGGTTGAAGAAATGGGTTTTGTACTGGGGTCAATACAAAATTCAATATCACGCTCTGGGGTATGCCAGGAAATACATCAGGAAATTTTCTAACAATAGAAATATCATTCAAATCTGACGTATTTTTGTTCAAGTCCATAACATGGGCTAAAAAAATTTAACATCCGTTTTTCAATAAACGAATGACTTTATGTCTTGATATGAAAGTGTTGACTTCAATGGTTTGGTTGCTTGAATTCGTACAACAGGTTGGTTAAGAATATGAAAACTAACAACCTTACGAAAGTAATCAATTTTGGCATGATGAGTAGTTAATCAATCAATCCCCAAAATCACATCAAAAGCAAGTATCTTTAAAGAAATAAGGTCAACAGGTAATGTGATGGTGCCAACTTTGATCAAACAAGATTTATAAACAGCGGATGTAACGAAAGTTTCTCATAACGGAGTTTCAACAGATAAGTCAAAGTCTAATTTTTTCCGGAGTCAAGTTTAAACGTTGATTATAAGCGGGAGAGATAAATGAATGGGTAGAACCGGTATCTAATAAGGTATAAACTTCGTAATAATTTATAATTTACTAACCCGTGCTAACTTCGTTTGGGTTACTCGCTTTCTGACCAGTCACAAAAAATGCTCTTCCAGGAACCGTTGACTTTGACTTTTCGAGGATGACCTTTTTGAGTCACCATCCCCAATTGGATTGGGTTTCGCCACGCATAATCTCGAGCGATATGACCTTCTTCTTCACAATTATAACATACCTTGGAAGGTTGTGAGCAGTTTGGACTTATGTGTCCTCTTCTTCGCATCTATAAAGATCTAACCAAGGCGGTCTTTCTCCTCCTCTAAAATTCATTCATTGGTGTCAGTCTTGCCGACGCCTTCCCGTCATTGTTAAATCTTTTCTTCTTGAAATTTCCACTTGAGTTATTTCTTCTATTATTTTGGCCATGATTACCACTGAAGTGGTTACCATTTCTGGCATGATAATTTCCTCCACGATTGTTATCATTGTTCCGATGATCGTCGCCATCGGTACGATTATCATCGAGTTGTTGGTCATTATTCTTCAGTTGAGCCGACTCATTATCGCACTCCAATAACTGAGCCCTATTCACAATATCTGAATATAAACAAAGTTTGTGAGAAATGAGGTATTGGCGTATTTTGGGTTTCAAACCTCGTACAAACATTCGCGTCATTCTCTCCTCATTATCAACCAAATGGGATGCAAATCGGGACAACTCGGCAAACTTAGCCCAGATCGCGACACGCCTCATATTGTTTTGCTCTAGCTTGATGAACTCTACCTCCTTCATGTGACGAATACTTTCGGGAAAGTACTTGTCGTTGAACAATTCTTGGAACTTCTCCCAAGAAATCTTCAGTGCGGTAGGCTGAGTACGCTTTACGGATTTCCACCAATAATCTGCCTCTCCTCGTAACATGAAAGTGGCGAAAGAAACCTTTTGCTCCTCTGAGCATCCCAAGACATCAAATATCTTAGTGATATGCTTTATCCACGTCTCTGCCGTAAGTGGTTCTGACTTTCACAAAAACTCTAGCGGTCCTAACTCCTTGAACTGCTTAGCGGTGACCATCTTGAGTTGCTAGTGTTTCCACCTGTATTTTGAACAGTAGTCTTTCTCGTTTGGTTTTGCATGAATTCAAGAAAGTTCCTAAACATACCATCGTTCGTCATCTGCTCAGTGGTGTTGTTCACAGGAGGAACATTGTCAGCCTGTTGCACGTTCTCCTCGTTGGTGAGCAAAGGTGTTTCCACGGTCTCATTTACTCTAATCGTTAACATTCTCAGTCGACATTCTTAAATACTGCCATAAAACAAGGGTTAATTAAACAAATTAACAAATCACATAATACCCCTATATTATGACCGACCAACAAATAAGCTTAGGTAGGATACACTAGCGAAGAATTTACTCGTCTCTCCCCTCCTAGTTCTATTCCCCGATCTCCGCCAGAGACCATATCCCTAAGCTCTGATACCAACTATGACGCCCCCAAAATAGGTATACATCACCCATTCTGAGTCGCCAAATACATGGTACAGAAACAACTACAACTTCATTAATACAATTATCGTGCAAAATACGACAACACATAAACTGTGAGTTTAAATACAAATATGGTCTTCTAGACAATATCCACACTCAAATAAGTTCTCATTACAATTATTGATATACTATTTTACAAAATAGTGAGGACTACTAAAACAACTGTCTTGAACCATTACTCCACACCCCGACTAGTTCCTGCTATATTCTCGTCTCCTGAGAAGAAAATAGAACAAAAAGGAAAAGGGTGAGCTCAACTAGCCCAGTAAAGAATATTATGACTAAGATAATGTACAACAAATTATTCTTCGTCTTCAACAGGAAAAAATCTGATAGAATACAATAGACAACAAGTTTTAAATCAACAACTGCAATGGAAACAACAATTCATTAGATGAGTTAAGTAGAGAATGAAATCTACTATCATCTATGAATTTAAAAGTCCATCATCGATATTTTATCCCTGTAACATCAATCAATATACATCATAAATCAAATATTCATCTTTGCACTACATGCCAAAGATATTCACCAGTTGGTCATGTTCATCTAGACACATGTTCATCTTTGCACTACGGGCCAAAGATATTCATCAGAAATCATTCATCTTTGCACTACAGGCTAAAGATATTCAGTTATATCATCATGTAGGACTGAGGATGATGAAAAATATTTTAAAGAAAACGAATCCAGTGAAACAAAAGAACAAATATTAAGGATTCGTACTTTAAACAATCCAAGTTCAAAAATACTTCATAACTAACCAGAGTGGAGTAAAATTCAAGAATGATCAAAATATGGATACAATCAAAGCTAGTATCCATAATAGATATTTTGGACGAAAAACGAAAATTTAATTTTTTTGTGAATAGTGCCGTATTCGTGAATAGTGCCATATACGTGAATAGTACCGTATACGTGAATAGTAACTCCGACACTAAAAGATAAAAATTTCACAAAAAATCATCATCACGCTTCGTGAATAGTACTCGTGAATAGTAACTCATGAATAGTAATCCCGACATGAAAAGTTTCAAATTTGATAAAAATTCAGACCAATATTTTGGCATAATGATATTGAAGAAATAATATCATTTATGAAGAAAATAACATCCCTTACCTCAAAATGATAGTATTTCTGACTTGAATACTCTGAAAGAACTTGCACCGTATAGCAATACTCAAAGTACTAAAAATACTCACAAGAATACACTCGATAATATAGAGAGAGAAAACTTTAGTTTCTGGTGTGATTTTCAATTCTAACCTAAGCACCCTATTTATAAGAAATTGCTTAGAACACCAAAGCAGAAAGTTTAATATAATAATAATATATTATATATAAATTCCTATGCACACATTCAAGGATCTGAATTCAGCCATGCTTAACAACAAGTGGGTCCCACCAACAAAAAAAACATGTTTTAAATAATTTTTGTAACAAAATAAATTCAGACCCAATATTCCAGAACTTCAATAATTCATAATAAATAGCCCTTTTATCAGAAAATTCAAATCTTGTGAATTTGTATAGGAAATTTAATTCTCTACAACTTTGCAGAAGAAAGTTTTTCCAAATTCCAAATGTAAATTGGACCAAATCCACATACCAGACGATTTTACAAGCTATAATCAAATTTCGGCCAAGAAATGGGGTCCACCAACACACAAAATATGTGTTAATCATTTAATGCAACAAAAATACTCTTCCTCCTCATATACTCATATATCCCACATTCATTATAAAAATATCATCATTATTCTATTATAATAATATAATAAAATATTATTTTATCAGAAAAAATAAAATATCAATTTTTAACAATTGTCACATTAAAAATTTTCTCCATCTATATCCACATAAAATTAATATTTTCCTCATCATATAAATCAATAATTAATTATTTAAAAATAATATTACAGAATCACAAAGATCTGGCAACCGTGTAGCTCCTCAGAAAGAGGGGCTTTCAATAAGAATTTCTCTCATCTTGGCGCCGCAATTAGGTGACCAAACCTCTCCTTAGACAGAATATTCTAGACATTGCCAATAATATTTTCTAATAATATTATTCAGATAATATGAATTTTGTTTCGATAATGGAAAATACTGTGTAGTGACAATTATTGAAACAATAGTAATATAAAATATCAACGCCGCAATTATTGAATCAATAAAATAAAAATACGAGACGCAAGAATTCATCATAATAGGTTATTGAGTCGTGCCTTCTTACGTAAGAATCAATAATTGGTGCAACCGTGGTGTCATCTTGGCAACAAACGCAGTATTCGTGTGTTTTAACCTTTGGGTATTCCAACAAGATTACTTGAATAACAACTTCTGTTATTATTTATAAACAACTTATACTTGTCGTTTTCTTCATCCAATCGCTTTCCGTTATGGGGCCTACACAAAAGACTGCATACTGTCAGCATTTAATATTTCCGACGTAAAGAATATTCCACGACCAAACGAATATTCCCCGACAACAATGAATATTTTATAACCACCTGCTTATTTAAAATATTTGCGCATTTTACCCATAACTAACCACATTAATCAAATCAACCCTTACTATTTTAAAATAATAAATAGAGGAATTAAATCTTCATTTATAAAAAGTTGGGACCTTACAATACCCCTTACCTTAGTAGGAGATTGGATACTGCAATAGTGTAGTAATATAATACTCTTCTTCTTTCTCTCTGATTCTCTCTCTATAGAATTCTCTTGTAAGTCGCAGTGAATGGGTGAGAATGAAAGAAGAAATAAGCTTCTATTTATAGAAGATTTCTAGCTTAGCCCTTGTAATGTGAAGAGACAAGTGGCTTGGCGACTGGTGATGTGAAAAGAAAAGTGGGTTGACGCTCAGAATGTGAAAATGCAAAAGTGCTCGACGCTTGTAATGTGAAACGACAATTGGTTCGACGCCTGTAATGTGAAACGACAATTGGTGCGACGTCTGGTAAAAGCAAGTACTATTGGCGAAAGTGACTCTTAGATGATGACATATGGGCCCCATAGAATAAACCAAACTTACAACAAACGTCTCATAACAGACTCTTATTTATATCAAAGATTGAATAAATATTTACCACAATGCTTTTTATAAAAATGTTGTTGTTTAGGTATTGTCTATTTACTGTTTTGTATTAGTGGCATTACTAAAACAGACTCTCCTTCTAACGCTAATGTTAACGCCAAAATCTGTCTGCTCGCCGAATTACCAAACAGCAAACTTAAAACCTGAACAATAAACAAACAATCACATCAAAAAGGTTAACAGTCGGGGCCGACGAGGGATAGCTCCGATGTGAAAATAAGTATATAGTAAAAAATGTCAACAATTGAGTTATGCAATTATTTTAGTGCGTAAAATAGACAAAGTATCGTGTGTACCATGAACTGAATTATAGTCGTGTATTTATAACTTGACCGCACCACCTCAATTTACTACACCCGTCTCCGAATAAGATTAGGAGTCATACGTAAAGATTCCTTATAACGGTAAGTTACATAATAACTAAATAGGATTTGACTTTCTCAAAAATAAGAAGTCAAATAAAATGTGTTAGCAATAAGTCAAATTGAACTATAGACCCTTTAGAATGTCAAATCTACTTTGGCATGACACGGATCCCATCAAATCTACCTGACCAATTAAACCATATCCCAACAAGAAGTGTTGCGAAAAAGGACAGTGTTTGATGGGTCCAATGAAATTGAAATTCCTCTCTTTACTCTCCTCCAAACAGATCTTCGCAGCCGTGGTTCTTAGTAAAGCTTAGAACGGAGGTTGAATGGAGTCCTTGGTAGGCCATGGTTGTTGACGTGACGAGCTCCGGGGATGGAAGGTTTTGCCGCTAAACCATGTTATAAGCAAGGGTCATGTCATTTTTTTTAATATTTTTTCTTTACTTTGTAGCAGCCACGTAGGAAAAAATAAAACATAATTTGGCAAACATTTACTCAATTTAACAGAATAGTTTAATTTTATTATTTTAATTAGTTTAATGTGATAATCACATTAATTAAAAATTCAATAGTACACGTGTTTACTTTATACTATTTCCACACCCACAGGAGTAGTGTGTTTAGTTATTTAACACTATTTCCAATTTTCCATAGTTGGAGAATAACAAGAATGTAAGTAAGTTTCTAAGTATATATCTGTTTGGATAATAGGAATGAAGACCATGAATGGGAATCTCCTTCCAATATTACCAAATTCCTACTAAATTTTGCATACGTAATTGTTAATGCAATCAATTACAATTATGAAATTTGCACCAGGTAAATTTCGAGTATGTATATATAATTACATATCGGAAGCATCTCTTTTCCACCTTAATGAGAATTACTATTTTTATAAGAAATATTTATCTCTCTCACAAAAGAGTAAGGCCTGCTTATTAGTTATGCGAGATAAAACTTGTTTATTTGTAAGAAAAATGATATACATATCGCTTCTTAATTTTTATCGACATAAACTTGTCACTTATTAGGAAACTTATTTATGACTTATTTATGAGAAAACTTGTTTATTTTTATCACTTATTTATGAGAAAACTTGTTTATTTTTAAGAAAAATGATATGTATTCATGTATTCATATAAACTTATCGTGGCGTATAGTAGAACTCTATTTATTAACATATCACTTGGCTAGTGAATTCTTACTACAATACAGACAAAATATCTCATTCCTCCTCTAAGGGGGTGTTTGATAAAATTAAATGAAATAATTTTGAATGTTCAAGTAATTTGAATGAGCTGAATGAAACATAATTTTGAATACTGAATGAAAAAAGTTGTTTGACAATTGACATATCTGAAACATCTGAATAACATATTTTTATTATTTTACCCCTATGAAAAAATTTTAAAATTGTTATAAATTTATTTAATTTTACTTAATATAATAGTTAATATTGTAAAAAAAATTAAATATAAAATACTTTATTCAACAGTCATTCAACCAAAAAAATTACACTTGGTCATTTAGCCCAAAAATTTGACCGATTCAACCATTCAGACGATTTTTATTCAAAATAAACGCACTGAATGACTGACCGATTCAATCATTCAGCTTCATTCAGCTCTAAACAAACACTCCTAAGAGTAATAATTTGTTACTATGATTGAAGAACTAATAAAAATTATCAAAATGTATACATTCACTTGATCATAAATTTGTCAAAATCATTCATTAATCAAATGACAGACAAGTTCAAGCCAACTGAGTAACTAGTAGTTACATGCTTGCGTTTTAAGGAACTTTCACAAGGGCGAATTGGCCATCGGATTGTCGAGAAAAGTATATACAAACCATATTTTGAGATCCAGTGTGGAACATTTCAAGGTTGGGCAATTAATAAGTTGAAGCAATTTATGAGGGAAAAGAAGCTCAAAAATATTGTACTAAAAAAAGTGTAAACAATCAACTTAATTTAATAGAAAAAAGAATAACATATAAAGTCTTACAAATTGTTTGATAAAATTGAATGAAAAATTCCGAATGAACTGAATAGAGTAGAAGATCAGAATACGAAATGAAATGACGTGTTTGATAATTGTCTGTCTAAAACATTTGAATACGCATATGATACCTATTTTAACCTTTTGGGCTATTATGAACAAATTTATTATAAATAAACAATGTTCTCTTATATCTAAGAAAAATTAAATATAATTTTCGAACAATCTTTAATGAAGAATACTATTAAAAATATAGTTTAAGCCTTTTAGGCATAACACTAAAAAGTAATAACATTTTGTAGTACATATGTTACGGATTACATAATTGAGAGAGTATTAAATAAAATGAAAGGCTAAGATTAATTCTCTAATGTGTTTTCAATCAACAAGTAAGATTAGTCTCAAATTTTTTTGTGTTACTATATACTCTTATCATTGTAAGAAGTGGGTATAAATAAAAATGAATTAAAAACTTTCTTCATTCTCTCTCTCTATTTCTCTTGCAATTTTATTCAAAGTCTATTTGAGACTATAAATCGGTAACAATGATGCTTTCATTGACAGATTCGGTCGTATTTGATCCTGCTCAGGTCGCTTTTGACAAATTTGTTTCGAAAATTTCGGCTTCCATTGGTTAATTGGCTTGAAGCTTGGTGACAATTTCTCAGCCAAAATCTAACATAAAGCATGATCGAAAAGTGCTTATTTGTGGCTATATGGAAGAGGAGGACTCCTTTTGTGTAGCTACAGAAATCATGGAGTCGGAATATGTTCTAGATGATGCGGTTGTGGAGTTTGAAGAGAAAAAGGGCTATCAAAAACTTTTGCAGATTCAGCAAGATATTGATCCTATTGTCTTTGAGGTTGGAGAAAATGAAGGTTTTCATATGGAAATTGAAGGTCTAAGCCACTAATTCATCAACTTCCTGATCAGTTAATTCATGACAAGGTAAATTCCCTTCCTGCATGTGATTACTCTTCTCTTAACTTGTGGAAAACACAGCGAATCTATACACAAATAAAATAGAGATAGTTGGTGTGTGCAATGTGTTCTATAAAATTCCTGAGAGAAGAGGATACATTACATCCCTTAACCCAGATCCCCCAATGGTTTTGATCAATTTGTTAAAACCATAAAACAACCTTCCCCAAATCCAGAGCCAGAGTATCAACAAAAAGTTCTAATTTGTGGTGTTAACCAAGAGTACGACTGCCTATGTATAGCAACGGAATCGATGGGGCCAGATTATGATGAAAATGATGATCTAGGAGAGGTGGTTTTTGATTTTGAAGAGGAAGAGGTCAACCAAGTTCAATTGCATAATCAACTACTCAATCCAGTTGTCAAGGATGACGGAGATGAGGAAGGTTTAAGGAGAAAATTTTAGACCCAATTCCACTCAATAATCAAATTAAAGAACTAAATGAGCTAATTGTTGATATTGACTAATTGTTGAAAATATGGAGAATATGAACAAGTTTGATAATCTTGTTAAGAATAAGAGTCGAATTTTTTACTGCATGTATTTACAGCCAGAGATAAATGAGAGAATGTTTCAGATCATCTGTTTATGCAACTTTGTTTTTGTCAGATCTGATATGGGTAATGTATGAAACGATTTCGAAATAAATTAATAATGTTTACTTTTTAAAATTTATTATCTCAAGATCTTTCTCATAATTTAGCATAAACAAATATAATATTACATACCTCGTGCTTAGTTGTAGCACAATGGAGAATTTTTGCTTATTGTGATGATGGATTTTTCTTTCTCCTGATCTTCCTCTCTATGAGCTTTATTTTGATATCACGTATTAGACACTCAAAATTTTCTGCACACCTGTCACTGACATTGCAGGAGGGCAGATTCGTTTTTCAAAGATAACCCTGGAAGAGCTCACATCCAGTCCGGATACTATCAGAAGTTCAGCCTCAACCCTGGAGCATACACCGGGAATAGCAGGTCCAACCTCAGAGATAACCCCGAGACATGCAGTTCCTACACCAGAAATTTCACCGGAGAAGACCGATCCATCTCGGAGATAACCCCGAGGTATTCAGTCTCAGTCCCAACACTGGGAGTATCAGCAACAACCTTAGAGATAACCCCAAGGAATGTAGTTTCGACGATAATCCCGAAAATGCTTGTTTCAAATTCATGCAATCAGCTTCAACCTCGGCACTCACACCGAGGCACTCAGTACAAGACCCAGAGATAACACCGGGAAGACATGCACACCTCAGAGATGACACTGAGGACCTTCAACACTTGCAGCAGTCTAATCTCAGAGATAACCTTTAGCAACGACTGATTAACCAGCCCAAACCGGCGATAACCCCGGTGAGAGGCAAAGTCGTCATCTTGCCACTTTGACGCCACATCACGTCGTCTCAACATTTCAATACATACATTTCTACACAGAAATGTCCCACAAGAACCAAGGATGTCCAATCTCGAGTGACTATTACGCATGATAACGGATAAAATTTGAAGCTTGAAGACCGGAGGGCATGGTCCCATCTTCATGACTTCGTACAACCTCTAATCCCATGTCATTGCGTAACTCTCAACAACGGCGGTTCGAAATAGGTCTTACATACCTCAATCGGATGCCCAAATTACAATTCTGAAAGTTCGAGCGGACATTACAATGCATGCATGCACGTACTTCGAGACGACGAGACCCGCGAAGCCCGGGGCAACTTGGCTAGCCGTAGGTACACCTGCGGCTTAGTCGCATATACACCTGCGGCTCCTCCCTCTATAAATAGAGGGATTGGGTTGGCCATTTTGAAAGAGGAAACAACGAGGAAGCCCTGTCAAATTTGTTCTGTACTCTCTCTATACTGAGTGCTTTCACATTTTAAACACTTGTGAGCTCACATATAACTACTTTTGTACCGGCGGGAGCCGAGTGTTCATCCCTTTAAAGATATAGAAGTCTTCTTTGGCAGTTCACTGTAAGCCTTCTCACACACTTTAAAGCATTTCTCTTCATCTTTGCACACACTTTTCTTCACGTTGAGAGTCGTGTTGCGTGTGTTTGTCCGGACTTTGGTCCGTGGTTTTATTTCAGTTTGTATATATATATATATATATATATATATATTTATGTATATATATTTATTATATATGGACTAACATTATCGAGTTATGTCTCGATTGAGCCCAAGCTTCGGTCTGGAGCGTTTATTTGCTTTTGCATATTTATATATATATATATATGAACTGTGTGTCAAACTTTGTTCGATGAGTCTGAATTTTATATCCGGAGCATTTACTGCTTTAATATATATATATATATATATATATACGGTCCGTCTCTAAAGCGAACCTTAAAGAGCGAACCAAAGACGAACCGTCGTCTTTGGTGTCTATGGCGACGGTTCGATCCGTCGCCATAGCCATGTAGTCTTCATGCACGGGTGCCCAACCATCGCCATAGACACCAAAGACGCATTTATTCGTCTTTTGTTCGCTTTTTAAGGTTCGCTTAAGAGCCTCTCCGTATATATATATATATATATATATATATATATTAATTGTTGTCGAACTTTGTCTGATGAGCCTAGATTTTACATCCTATATGCGTATCGCTTTTATATATATATATATATATATATATACACACACATTCAGTCCCGCCCGGAGTTTACTTCGTGGTGGTTGACCATCTTTACAGCTTTATTTACTTTTCGTCCCGCCTGGAGTTTACTCCGTGACGGTTGATTGCTTTTTATAGCTTTATCAAGTCGGATGTCGGGGGGTGCCTAACACCTTCCCTCCGCATAATCAAGTCCCCGGATCCTAATGAATCTCGATTTCACCGACCCGTTTAGTAGTGTCACATCACTGGGTCAATGTGCAAACCTTTTCTCGGTTGTGTTGGTACAACCATATAAAAAACCAACTGGCGACTCTTAACAGTCCATTGTCGACATTACACATGTCGGACCTTTTTCACTTGTTTTTCAAACAAATCTTACCTAACATGAGAACACCAAATAACAAGTAACGAAAAGGGACAAATAAAAATCCCGACGTCGACAGGTGGCGACTCCGCTGGGGACACCAGTAAGAGGACTTAAGCCGCTATTACAATCTTTTCAAAACTGTTATATGCTTGTGTGTGAATGTTGCATTTATATTTATGATGAATGTGTACAAATGCATATATTTTAATGCGTTTAATGCTTTACACTATATCTATCTGTGACATTAGTGCTTCACACATGTCATCATTTTCATAAACGGTGAGACACGTTGTATGTGAATGTATGTTGTGTGGTTCCTCCACCAGGAGGCTATCTTGTCGGTGTTTAATTATTGGACTCGTAGGAAGACTAATTCCAACGAGGCTTAGGAAAGGCACCACCCAAATTCGCTCCAGTTGAAAGACCGGATTAATTTCCTGTTGAGTAAATTACGATAATTTGGGAACCTTCATGCCAAAAAGTCGCGAGAGTAACCTAAGATAGGTCAGCCTCTGATAAACCAAACATAGAGGAAAGTCTCTTCATGATTTCTCATTTCAAATTGCTCGTAAAGTCAAGTACTTGTAATTTCATTCCATATTCATCGCCATGTAATAAGAAATATGTGTACATACATATTTAAATTAACATTCTTTCCTATATTACAAACAGCTAACATCCGCCTTGTAGGATAAAATTCCTAGAATGGATACATCACATAGCATGTAAACATTTACACATTCCCTAAAGACTAAACTACGCAAGTCTTTTGCAGGGAAGCAATCGGACCTATTACCCGATCAAAATCCAAAAAGGCCAAGAGCCTACAGTCAATTATGTCGTCATCAGACCAGACTGACCTTAATCCAGTTTCACGCAAAGAATTTGATGGATTAATTAAACAAATCACAGATTTGGTTGTTCTGCTTAAAGAACTACACCAGTCTACTCAGGGTACGAGGATACCAATACATGTTGAATCCTCTACACAAGGAGGAACCCAAGGTCCTGATAAAGTCATTAGAGAACCTGAAATGCAGTTGGATACGACCAACAAAAGTCATGATTCAGACACCAGTGGCATCAGGAAGAAAGTCCTTCAAATGGAAGAAACCCTTCCTGCAATCAAAGGAATTGGAGCACACGGGAGTGTCTCATATGCTGACCTTTGTATATTCCCTTGTGTTCATTATCCAGAAAAGCTTAAAACTCCTAATTTCGAAAAGTATGATGGGTTAGGAGATCCTTACACACATTTGAAGGTGTTCATTGGAGAACTTGGATCTTATGCAGAGGACGAGAAGCTTAGGATGCAGCTATTCCAGAAGAGTTTGACTGGAGAAGCCCATTCATGGTATACTAGATTAGACAATTCAAAGATCCATAGTTGGGAGGAGCTAGCTCACACCTTCCTCACTCAATACAGCTTCTAGTCTCAGATGGCTCCTGACCGGTACCAGATTACCAAGGTCAAGAAATAGTCCAACGAATCTTTCAGAGAGTATGCTCAAAGGTGGAGGCACCTTGCTGCTCAAGTTATTCCTTCCATGACGGAATCAGAAATGGTCATGACTTTCATAGACATACAAGAAGCTCATTTATATAAAAGAGTGTTAGCTGGCATTGGTAAACCATTTTCTGAAATGATTAAACATGGGAAGATGGCTGAGATGGGATTGAAGTTCAGAAAAATTCAAGACCTAGCTGCCCTTAAAGCTGTTGCTGAGCACATCCAATCCGGAAATTATGGAAACAACCCCCGGAGGGTCCATATAAAGAAAGAGGAAGATGTTTCCGTGATACTACAGGGTCAGAAAGGCAATCAAAACATGCCTATCCAGAGGAGAAATTACACTCCCTTTCAAGCACAGTCTTCAAACCCTCCAATGCCAAAAGGTGGAGAAGTCAAACGCCCTCGAGTGTTCACACTCTTAGGGGATTCGCTCGAGAATATTCTCACTCTTCTGACAACTCAGAAGAAAATTATGCATCTTCTTCCACCGGCCAACCCTAATGGGAGGAGTTTTAATGCTGCTCGGAAATGTGCTTATCATGCCGGGGCACCTGGACATGATACTCAAGATTGTTGGGCCTTGAAGCACAAGATCCAAGATTTAATAGACAACGATGAGATCGTGGTCACCAATCTAGATCAACCTCACGTGCAAGACAACCCTTTTCCCTAACACAAAGAGGAAGAGGTCAACATGATTAATTGGAGCAGTGGACAGAGTTCCAATTTTAACGATGAATCCTCCCAGACCCTCAAAGATGGTGTTGACAAATGGGATTATGCAAAGTTCCAGTTCGTAATGGAACGAAAGATGAAAGCTCTGTGTAAACAGATTGAGCAATTGGCAGAACTGGTGACATATCAACATCAAGTCACACGCTAGTTAGTCAGCCAGGAGCATGCTAGTCTGCTCCCTTTTGTTGTGAATACTCCCTCGTCACCTTCAGATAAAGAAACACTAGAAGACAAAGTGACGAAGAGAGCAAGTGCCAAAGCCCTTAGGGATTTTGCCAACAAAAGGGAATTTACATACCTGGGCCAACCTATGGAGGAAATACTTCAAATGTTAATTAATGAAGGAAGGATCACTTCTCTCCTGCCTCCAATCAATCCCCATTCAGGACGGTTTAATTCTGATGGAGTTTGCCAATATCACCCCCATTCTCGCGGTCACAACACAGAAGAATGCTGGGCACTCCGCCACCTCATTCAAAATCTAATTGACAGCGGTGTCCTGCAGCTAGCAGACGACGATATTGTGCTATGTGAGAGTGAGAATACTTGTCCTACTAAATGGAAGGGATTGGTAGCAGTTATATCCACTGAGGCTGATGGGACTGTCAAACCACTCACAATACAAGCAATTCAACTCAAAGGAATTGACAATCCTTTGAAAGTGGTTGCTCTCGAGCCAATCAACTTGCCATTCAGACCACAATATCTTGTTATCAGCTTACAAAAAGTTCCATGGAATTATGGGGATGCTGAAGGATCCACCTCTCATATAACTGCTGCAGTGTCGAAGAAAAATCCACTGTATCTGTGATAACCCGGGATTTCGAATAATCCAAAATTTGCGAATAATTTTTTTTTTTTTTAATATTAATATTGATTATTAATTTTGTGATAAGTTTTTGTGATACGAGTCTCGAGAATGAGTCAATTTGTGTATTGACTAATAAAATTAGAGTAGAGTTGTGCTTAACAAGATTAGAAACCCTAATCCTAAATCCGGATAGGGAATTTGATAGAAAATATAATTAAAATAATTAAATTAATGAGTACGTGTTTATATTGTTTAGAATTTTGATCAATGATTGATTGGATAAGGTTTGAAATTAATAAACCCTAATAAGAGATTAGAAACCCTAATCTCAGGATTAGAAACCCTAACGAACCGTTAGAAACCCTAATCGTATGTTAGGAAACCCTAATGACCATTTTGACCCAAATTGCTAAATTAAGCAATTTTAATTGGGAATATTAATCCTAATTAGCAAGATTGAATTATGATTAGGAAATATTAATATAATTATTGAATCCTATTTATAATTTTGGAATATTAATTTTCTATTTTGAAAACTGAAATTCAAAAATCTTGGAAATTAAATTGCAAACCTAAAGGGTTTAAACCCTAAACCTTAAAGGGTTCAAACCCTAAACCTTAACCCAAATCCTAAACCCTAAGGGTTTGTGCATTTGCCAAGATTGCCCTTAAATTAATTTATAAAGACAAAAATACCCTTTTTACATTTTTTTATTTGGTAACTTGTATAATTGTCAAGAGCTTTAGTTGTTGAACAACTATGTTGACTTGGAGACACACCAATCTCAGCCTCCCAGCAGAATTTATCAGATTTAACAACTTGTCAAAATAATATATATAGATTAATAGAGAGAAAGTATGCAAAATAAGCTCATTTTTCTTTCTAGCTCTCACCAACTCTCATTCTCTCTCAAAGCTCCGAAAATCTCAAGTAAATCAATCACATAAACACCTCCTAGAAACCCAAGATCAGATTGGAGAGTTGAGATCAAACATTAGACAAGAAAGGTATAAAGCAAATTTTAATTTTTGATCCAAGTTGCTAAGACAAAAATTGTGTTTGTTTAGAATCTTGCTAATGGATGTTTTATGAAGATCTATGATGATCTATCATGAATCCATAGCATCAAAGTGCTTTAAAATAAAGTTTTTCAAAAACTGTTCTTGAGTCTAAAAGTTCTATGACAAGCAAATGTCAGTAGCCTTAGATCGTTATGTGTTTATGTTTTGAGTTGTTTTAAGCTTTATAGTTGTAGCCTGACATGTGGTCTGTAATATGGAAGTGGAATCCAAGCTATTCGATTTCCAGATTTCAAGTTATAATCGGTCAAAGTCGGTTGACCGACCATGACCGAGTACAATCTAAGTAACCCAAAAATTCATTTTCAGTGTCTGACAACATTTATAAGCTTCTTGATCTGTTAGGTTTTACGTGTTATGATGTTGTTTGTAAGACCCCGAATTTTATGAAATAAAAGTATTCAATTTTTCTTATATTACTATTCAGTAAATGGTTAAATTGATAAAAGTTTAAAGTTAAGGGTGATATATGAATTTTTTTTAAAATAAGCAAGTGGTTATAAAATACTCATTTCTATCGGGGAATATTCGTTTGGTCGTGGAATATTCTTTCCGCTTGGGAATATTAAATGCGACGGCCAGCGACCATTTGTGGGCCCCATAATGTAATAACCGCTTTCGGATGAAGAAAACGACAAAGGGAGTTTTTAAATAACGGCGTAGTTGTTACTGAATTAAGATCATTGGAATACCGGTGGTTAAAATACGATGAATACGTTGTTGCACGAAGAGCTTTACGGTATTGCACCAATTATTGATTCTTACGTAAGAAGACACTACTCAATAATTGTTACAAAGTAATAAGCTATTCAAGATATTTTATTGATTCAATAATTGTCTGCGTTGATATTTTATATTATCGTTGTTTTAATAATTGTCACTACACAAGATTTTCCATTATCGAAGCTAATAATTCATATTATCCGAATAATATTATTAGATAACATTATTGAGAATGTCTAGAAAGTTCTGTCTAAGGAGAGATTTGGTCACCTAATTGCGTGCTAGTAAGGATAAATTCTTATTGGAAAGCCCCCTCTTTCCTGGGAACTGCCTGGTTGCCATTATTGTGATTCTGTAATATTATTTGTGAATAATTAATTATTAATTTATATGATGAGGAAAATATTCATTTTATGTGGATATAGATGGAGAAAATTTTTAAAGTGACAATTGTTGAAAATCGATATTTTATCTTTTCTGATAAAATAATATTTTATTATATTATTATAATATAATAATGGTGATATTTTTACAATGAATGTGGGATATATGAGTATATGAGGAGAAAGAGTATTTTTGTTGCATTAAATAATTAACACATGTTTTGTATGTCAGTGGACCCCATTTCTTGACTAAAATTTGATTATAGCTTGTAAAATCGGCCGTTTGTGGATTTCGGTCAATTTGTGTTTGGAATTTGGAAAAACTTTCTTCTGCAAAGTTGTAGAGAATTGAATTTCCTATAAGAAATCGCGAGATTCCAATATTATATTAAATTTTCTGCTTTGGTATTCTAAGCAATTTTCTATAAATAGGTGCTTAGGTTAGAATTGAAAATCACACCAGAAACTGAAGTTTTCTCTCTATTTCTCTCTCTATATTATCGAGTGGATTCTTGTGAGTATTTTGATATCTTGAGTGTTGCTACTCTGAGTACAAGTTCGTTTCAAATAGTTATTCTAGTCAAAAGTATTTCTCTTTTGAGGTAAGGGATAGTAAGGGATTGAAAGGGATGTTATTTTCTTCGTAAGTGATATTATTTCTTCAATATCATTATGTTGAAATATTGGTTTGAACTTTTTATCAAATTTAGAACTTTTTCATGTCGGGGTTACTATTCATGAGTTACTATTCACGAGTTACTATTCACGAGTTACTATTCACGAGTTACTATTCATGAGTTACTTACTATTCATGAGTTACTATTCATGATTTACTATTCATGAGTTACTATTCACGGGTACTATTCACTACAAAATTGGTTTCTTTTTCTAACCAAATTATAGTTGATTTATGAATATTACTCTGGAGATTAAAACTATGTATTGATTATATTGATTTTATTATCATATATAACATTTTATAACCTCGATGTTGAAATTCTTTTTTCACTGGAGTGTAAAGATGGGTAGATTATTGGTATGATCATGACTAGGGTTCTCTTTGGCCAGTAGTGAAAAGTTGAATTGTGACTGGTATGATCATGACCATTGAATTTATAATTGAATATCTTTAGCTTAAGTGCAAAGGTGAATTGATCAACATGGTTATAATTATTGTTTATATAAATTTTGAAATGATTATATATTTCTTTGAGATATTAATATATTTGGCCTGTAGTGCAAATATGAACTGTTGATGAATATATTTGGCATGTAGTGCAAATATGAACTGTTGAGGAATATCTTTGGCATGTAGTGCAAAGATGAATTATTGATGAATATCTTTGTCCTGTAGTGCAAATATGACCTATTGTTGAATATCTCTGGCCTGTAGTGCAAAGATGACCTGTTGTTGAATATCTTTGGCCTGTAGTGCAAAGATGAAATAATAATGAATATCTTTGGCCCGTAGTGCAAAGATGAATTTATTAGTATGACTATGAGCAGAGCTGTGATTTGGTATAACCATGATCTTTGATGTTTCGTAAAGACGGTGATGAAAATTATCTTCATTCCGGATGAGAAGAGGAATTTAGAACCACAATTACGATTATGAGTTATACATGTGATTGTGATGTGAATTGTTGATTGATGTTACTGAGGATAAAACATTGTTGGTGGACTTCTAACATGGAGAAGATAATAGACTTCATGGTCTATTTGACTCTTCTAATGGATTGCTTCGCTCTGCGCAACTATGGTTGAAAAGTTTTATCATCTACCATATGTTCTAAATCTCCGATTTATTCTTCGTTGAAGGCTATTGATAATTTATTTATCTTTAGTCATGATATTCTTTATCGAAGCTAGTTGTGCTCACCCTTTTTGCTTCACAATTCCTTTCGTGTAATACGAGTGTAATTTGAATTAGTGGGGTAATGAAGGGGAATAGAAGCGGTGGTCTATAGATGTTGAGGGTGAGGTGAATTTAACTTGGAAGGGTATTTTGCCACTATAATACAAGATGTCTAATGACATACAACCTCGTGTCATCATAAGGCAGGGGGTTGTGCTCATCCACTTCTTTGAGTATATCTACCAAAGACTATCTATATGATCTTGGAGTCTATTTGAAATATAACTCCCAATTAGAGACAGTGGAGATAATGATATGTCAAGAGAAGACTCATCATTGGGAAGAATATGATAGTAATCTTCTCGTTTTTTCTTTGGGGTCTATTGGGTCAACCAAGGATAATTGTGGCCATATGATATCTATAATAACCCTGACGCATGGCCTCCCCATATACGAAGGTTTCTTGAGCATTTTCCAAAGATTCTAATTTTTAAAAGCAGGTTTTCGACTATACCTTTATGTAAGGTGTCATTATGAGGTGTCTTTGTCCACGGTTGGGACATGAGTCACAGCTTGATATATATTTCTATCCAAACTCACAAGAGATATGTGTTGTTGTATTTTGCACGACAATTGTTGTAATAAAGTTGTAGTTGTTTTTACATACCATGTATTTAGCGACTCGAGAATGGGTTGGATGGAATGGACCTTTTGGGGCGCCACATTGTTGTTGTAACTTATTTGTAGACTGTTGTTTGTACTCTAGATCCATGGCCTTAGAACGCTTAAACAAGCAACAGATAGGTCATAGCAAGTGGTCAAAGTAAGCGACTCGCACTGATTATGTATTTCTGGAAATTCCAGAAAAGTGTATGAACACTTTTTCTGACAAGGTTTGACCGTGTCTTAACTTGTGGATCCATTGTTGTTAAGCTGATTTGTTGTTATTTAATTGTTCTTTGGTATGAGTACTAGAGGTATGCAGCAAGAATCCACTTGTTTGATGAGCAGAACACCAACATAATCGAGCATGAAACTGGACCCTCGAACTGCCTGGGTTTCTGAAAAACCCAGGTAACGCCTGACAGTTACTTTGCATGGCTGGATCATCATAATCTGATGTTTTATGATCGAGTTGTCGATTGGTAAATGTAGTATTACATGTCCACTACATGATAAAAGTTTCAGATAGCCTAGAAATGATTTTAAACCGAGATTTTAATCTGGTCAAAGTAAGGACCTTGAACACTGACTTTGTCAGTGTTCTTGAGCCAAGAACACCTAGGGCTACAGAATGTGTCGCTAAAGGCAATTAGCGACGGTTTTGATTTTTTTTTAATTTCTGAATTTTCGGTAATTAATTAAAAATAGAAAATAAATTATATAAATTATTAAAAATGGTTTTAAAAATTATTTTAAATTATGAAAAATAATTTTTGACAAATTGGAATATTTTTCTTTAATATTTATAATTATTTAAATATTAAAGATATTTAATTTATTTACTTAGTGTATTAAATAAATTAGAGAAAAATGATTTAATATTATAAAAATCATTTTAAATAAGAATAATGTAATTAAAAATATTTTGAGTTATAAAATGTGACTTTTAATATTTTTAGAGAATTTTTATTAATAATTTAATATTAATGATATTAGATTTATTTAATTATTAAATTAAATAAATAAGTTTAAAATGATTTTATTAATTTAAAAATCATTTTAAATAAGAATAAAAGTGTTAGAAAATATTTTAAATTATAAAATATAATTTTCAATATTTTTGGAGAATTCTCATTAATAAATTAATATTAATGATTAGATTTATTTAATTATGATATTAAATAAATAAATTAAAAATGATTTTATTGATTTAAAAATCATTTAAAAATGAGAAAAATGTTTTAAAATTATTTGAAGTTATAATTAATGACTTTTAATATTTTGATAATAATTACATTAATATTTAAATATTAATGGTGATGATTTAAAATAATTTTAATTATTTTAAAAATCATTTAAGTAGAATATTGATGATTTAAAAATATTTTAAGTTATTAATAATAACTTTAATATTTTGACAAGTATGTTATTAATATTTTTATATTATTAAATATTAATAATAATAAGATTATTTGATAATTAAATTATTTAAAATGATTTAAGTATTTGAAAAATTATTATAAATTATAATAATTGTTTATAAATTATTAAAAGCTTAGAAAAATATTATAAGCGATATTTGACTTATGTAAAATAATATTGAAGCTTAGAGACCAAGTTTAATTGACAATCAATGTGTTAATTGTTCGGATAGGTGACTGTAGAACACCGAGAATGGTAGAAATCCAACGCATAGAACTAGTTAGACTTGTTAAGTGTTTATATAGGTTATAAACACTAATGTGGCTATGTGGTAATGTGTCTAGAGAAGTTTGATTTGTAAAATCTGATTGTTACATGTTATAAATGATTGTGCTAATTGTGAGACCGACATTGTTGAATATAGGTCTTACGAACGCAGTTAATTATATTGTGTAGCTGTAATCAACGCGGAAGACAAGTTTTCTAACTCAACCTTGAGTTATATTCATTCAATTATTATAATGGTTAATTATTGCTAATTATACCATGTCCAGGGAATTTATTGTTGATTATTCGCAGTTAGTGCATGTTTAATAATTCAAATTGAATTACTGATTCGGAGAATATACTATTGTAGAATAACTGTTGTTGGTTATTCATATTCGTAGAAGATAGAATTGACAGTACAGATAATTCCTATTTATTGTCAAATTATGTTGAGAAATGTCTTAGCTAATTATTCTGGCTAGACGCACATTTGTTAGAACTTGATAAATTCGAGAAGAGAATTCAATTGTTATTGATAGATCGATGCCAATTATTTCGGCTAGATCAATAAGTAAATAGAATTTGAAATCACAGTATTTCGTTCAAAATCTTGATTCTGAGACTAAGAAGAACAACCTTTTATATAAAGGGAACAAAATTTTTAAGTCGTATATCGACCATCAAGCTTGCGACCTAAGTATTATGCATAATATCTGTACAAGGAGTTTGCTTAGGCTCTAAGTACTTTGCAGAGAGGGTATGATTTAATCTTTATAGTTATCGATACTCTGCGTATGTATCAAAGTAAATCTTTGATAGATGCGAGAAAGTAGAAGTTCTAGATCCAATGGATCGCTTCAAAGATAACCTGGAAAACATTCCACTTTGTTATTGCGTAGAATTGATTCTTGTTTATTCAATAGAATATCGTAGAAACTTTGAAAGCGTTATACTCTTTCATTATCAGATTATTGTTACGAAGAATGTTAGAAGGCTTGATATTGATTTCTATACCTTTATTGTATGTCTTAACTTGCGGGGAAAACTTGTTGCTCACCCTTGCTATAAATAAAAAATTTCAGCTAGGAACGAAGAGGCCAGCGGGTCAAAGAAGAATAAAGGCAAAGGCAAGATGCTGGAGCAGTTATAATGAACATTATTAATATTATGTTGTATTGTAAACCCTTTTTGTTTATCTACGGGGTATGTATGTAATTTTAAGGTTAGCAAAACCTGGGACTTATGTATTAACAACTTATGTTAATGACTTATGTATTCTTATTTATATATGAATGGGTAGTTTAATGGTATTATATTGTGGATCGTGAATACCAAACTCGGGGGTCAGGTAACCCGAATTTGGGGGTGTCACAGTATCTCCCCCAACGGGTGATGAAGTCCACCATCAAGTCAAATGGGAAAATACCCATGGAGAAGATTTAAAAATTCCTCCGCACTATGGGTCATAACGAAGCCAAGGTGGTTTTAAGCTTAAGAGAAGCTCCACACCAAATTTCAATCCTGGACTTGGTTTTAACTTCCGAAGATCACAGGAAAATCTTACTGAAGGTTTTGGAAGAAGCCTATTTACCGACATCAGTGGATACAGAAAAATTTCAACATCTGGTTGATCACATTTTTAACAACAATGTGATATCTTTCACTGATGACAACATACCACCCGAAGGGACCGGTCATTGTAAGCCGTTGTACATTACAGTTTTGTCCTTCGGATATATGCTAGCCAGAGTTTTGATAGATGGAGGTTCATCTCTGAATATATGTCCTTATGTTACGTTGCTAAAGATGAACGTCAATCTCAAACGGATCCGAAGCAGCCACACGGTTATTAAATCTTTCGACGGAGCCCGCCAAAATTCAGTCAGAGAGATTGAGCTACCAATTGAGATTGGTCCCCATACATTATGCGTATCTTTTCACGTGCTCAAAATAGATTCAGGATACAACCTGCTATTAGGAAGACCGTGGATTCATATGGCTGGGGCAGTCCCCTCCACTCTTCATCAGCAACTGATATACATCATGAATGACAGCTTAGTTACAGTTAACACTGAGCCAAAATGTCCTGAACAAAGTGACATACCCCTCATCAGCTTCAATTCAGAAGTTGAGCCGGTCAGTTTTTATGCACTGGAGGTGAGCAACACTCACTACCACCCTATTGGGGCGTCACTTCTCACACCCAAGGTTTCTGCCAAAGTAATGTCGGCTACTCAAGAAATGATATATTTGGGTCATCAGCAAGGACAAGGGCTGGGTAAGAGTCATCAGGGTATTAAGCACCCAATTCAAGTTATCAATCAAATCGGGACAAATTGAATCATGGGCTATTCGCGATTTGATCATGGGAATCCACATAAACATCATCAGATTCCTCCAGCTTCAGTTACATGACGTTTATTTATACTTACAACTGTTGAGTCTGCACAACCTCCTGTAAAGGTGCCAGCCAGCGTAATGGCTATGTTATTTCCCAAACCGATACTAGTAAGGGAGAAAGAAGTCTTTGTTCTAGACCCCAGAGTGGAGGAAGAGAAACAAAGAATTAAACAAGCCATCATCCAGATGATGTCAGATATATGCATCATTGTCCATGATGAACATACAAACAGATACACCCTAGACGATGATTGCCTAGACGTAATGGTCATCATTCGAGAAAGGAGGACGATGACAACCCCTCCATCACTGTCGTCCCTCAGGACTTTGCCCTCGACAATTGGAGCAGCACTCCTTGCATTGGTCGATGAGGGTAAAATGGGTAGCAACTCTTTCTGCCCTATAGATATCATAACTGCTTACTTTTTTGTACAGTATTAGCAGTTTTATTTTGTCAGTATATGCTAACACTATGTATGATTAAACCATTTCATATATACTAAGTGAAAGCATATTTTGTTTTAGGACTCTGAATTTAGATGTGCCTGTGCTTGCTGATAAGGTGCCTTTTCTCCACAATGATTGTTGCTTTGATGTAAAGCTGGATTCAGCCTTGATGGAAATACATGAGGACATTGAGGTGCCTCCGAAAATTCAAGAATGGGTCAAAGACCAACCTAAACCCAACCTTGATCAAACCACTTCTTCAATCTCGGAACCTTAGAAAGCCCTAAGTTAATCCAGATTGGTTCAGACCTTACCCCAAACCAAAGGAATGACATGGTTACGATACTAACCTAATTCCAGGATATGTTTGCATGGTCTCACAAAGACATGGTGGGTTTGTCCAATGATATTGTTCTTCATCGCCTTCCCATTAAAGAGGGATTCAAGCCAGTCAAGCAGAAGCTCAGGCGATTGAAACCTGAGTGGAGTTTAAAGGTGAAAAAAGAAATTGTGAAATAATTTCAAGCTGGTATTATCATGGTGTCTACATATCCTAAGTGGATATCCAACATCGTTCCCGTGCCTAAGCCTGGAGGAAAGGTGCGAGTTTGCGTGGATTACTGGGATCTGAACAAAGCTTGCCTCAAAGATAGCTTTCCCGTGCCATTTATCCATATTCTCATTGACAATACTGCTCAGTACGACATGTACTCTTTTGCGGATTGTTTCGCTGGATACCACCAGATTATGGTTGTTGTGGAAGATCTTGAGAAAACTGCTTTCATTATGCCTTGGGGAAATTTTTCTATAAACGGTTGTCATTCGGCCTCATCAATGCCGGAGCCACCTATCAACGAGCTATGATGGATCTTTTCCACGACTTAATGCACAAAGAGATAGAGATCTACGTGGATGACATCATTGTCAAATCCCGAAGGGAAGACGACCACTTAGACCATCTCATAAAGCTATTCAACAAGTTTCATACAACTTGAAGTTGAATCCATCCAAGTGCGCCTTTGGCGTTAAATCAGGCAAGTGCTAGGATTCCTAGTTAGCCACAAAGGGATTGAGCTGGACCCCACTAAAATCCAGGCCATCATGGAAATGCCCATTTCTCAGACAGAGAAGGAAATACGGGGATTTATGTGAAGAATCAACTTCATTAGCAGGTTCATTTCTCAACTCACAGCAACCTGTGAGCCTATCTTCAAGTTGTTAAGGAAGAACTCCTCCATGAAATGGAACAACGAGTGTCAGAAGGCCTTCCTCACAATCAAAGAACAGCTAGTCAAAGCTCCCATTTTGGTACTGCCTAGGGATGATGTTGCCAAATTCATGTACCTGTCCGTAAGTGACAATGCCATGGACTACATGCTGGGACAGAAAGATGATAGAGGCCAGAACGAGCTATCTATTACCTCAGCAAAAGATTCAGAAGTAGTGAACATAAGTACACTCTGATTAAGAAGACTTATTGTACTTTAGCATGGGCTGCCATGAGGTTGCAACATTACCTCCATGGTCATACAACCCATCTCATATCTCGCGTGGATTCTCTCAAGTACGTGTTCAATAAACCCATGTTAAATTACTGGTTGTCCAGATGGTAGTTGATCTTATAACAATTTGATATCGTCTATGTGACGCAAAAGTCCATCCAAGGTCAAGGAATTGCGGATTAACTGGCCGCCGCACCTTCAGGGGATTTTAAACCCTTGGAACCAACTTCCCTGATGAAGGGGTAATGACAGTTCATCAATGCCATCAGTACGATACATGTCATACATGGGAAAATATATTTTAATGGAGCTGTTAATATGGAAGGTTCGGAGTCGGAGCAGCTCGTATCCGATGACGGGGAGCAGATCCGTCGCCATCAAATTGCAGTTTGTCAGCACCAATAACACAGCTGAGTATGAAGGCTGTCTCATGGGGCTAAAACTTGCCCATTCATTGGGCATCAGGAGGTTAATTATCTATGGGGATTCAGAGTTGGTAATCAGACAATCCACGGGAATCTATCAAACCAAAGAGATACATTTGATGCCTTACCATCGACAAGTTTTACAGATGGCTTTGGAGTTCGAAGAAATCTCATTTTTTACACATTCCTCGTAATAGGAATGAGTTTGCAGACGCGTTAGCAACTTTGGCCTCCTTGATTCACATGCCTGACAAGGAACACATGCCAAGCATCACATTTGTCATGCACAAGGCACCAGCCTATGGGAACTATATCAAAGAAGTATCGGATGAGCTACCTCTCATCCATCATCCTTGGTATCAACATATCAAGGAGTACCTACGAGATGGATCTGCACCCACTGAGGCGAGCCCGACTAAGAAAAGGCGTATCCATCGACTTGTTATGAAATTCTACCTGAGTGGAGATGCACTCTACAAAAGAGATGTAGGACAAGGTCTCCTCAGATGTCTGGACCAGGATCAAGCTCAGAGACTCATGGATAAGGTCCATGGTGGAGTATGTGGCCCATACATGAGTGACCCCCTACTTGTCAAGTAGATCCTCAGAACAAGACACTACTGGCTTACCCTCAAAGCTGATTGTGATTATCACGTCAAGAGGTGTTATCAATGCCAAATTCATGGAAATGCCATCCATGCCCCTCCGAGGGAGCTCCATAATATGAGTTCACCTTGGCTCTTCTCAATGTAGGGAATGGACGTGATCGGGCCCATCGATCCCAAAGCTAGTAATGGGCATCACTTTATATTCACCATGATCGACTACTTCACCAAGTGGGTAGAAGCAGCCTCCTTTCTCAGGGTTGCCAAAGAAGTCGTCATTTCTTTCATCAGAAATAATGTCATTTGTCGATATGGACAACCGGAGGTAATTGTGTCAGACAATGCTAAGAACCTCAACAACAAAATGATGGAGTTATGTAGTAAATTCCACATCAAACATCTTAACTCCATCATCTAACGTCCAAAGATGAATGGTGTTGTTGAAGCGGCTAACAAAAAACATCAAGAAGATCATGCAAAAGATGTCTGCCAACCACAAAGAATGGCCTTACTTATTGCCTCTTACTCTGTTAGCCTACAGAATATCAATGCACACTTCCACTGGGTCAACCCCCTACGCATTAACCTATGGGATGGAAGTAGTGCTCCCCATAGAAGTGGAAATGGAATCCCTCAGAGTGTTGATAGACGCTCAGCTGGATGAAAACCAATGGATATAAGACATGTATCACCAATTGTCTCTAATAGACGAAAGGCGAACTGCGATGATCTTCCATGGGCAATTATATCAACAAAGGATCGCCAGATCCTACAACAAAAAAGTCCAGCTATGGCAGTTTAAATAATATGACTTGGTTTTGAAGAAGATACTTGACAACTAAGATCAGTCCAAGGGAAAATTCGCCCCTAAATGGGAAGGCCCGTTTGTTGTCAAAGAGGTTTTGACAGGAGGCGCTCTCAGATTGCAGGAAATGAACGACGATGAATTTCCATAACTCATCAACTCGAACACCGTAAAATTGTACTATGTATGAAGTTGCCATAAAAAAAACATCCAGGTATTGGATCATTAGATCACCAGTCATTCCGGTTCTTTAACCCTTCATCACATATAACTCTTCACCACACTTGGCCCCTCAGGGAAACATACTCTTCAAACCAACAGCCTGGTTTCACTATGTTCATACAATTTCAGTTATCCCCCCAGGAATTGAACCTTTTACACCTGCAGTTTATCCTGAAGACGGGATTAAACTTTTCTACGCTTGCAGTTTGTCCTGAAGACGGAATCAAACTTTTTCACACCTGCAGTTTGTCCCAATCATGGGATCAAACTTTCATCTCCTCGTAGTATAGCCTGCACATAGGATTCATACTTCTCTTCGACTGCGAATCGTCCTGAGGGGCGAACTACGTCGACCTGAACTCCTATTCAATAGGAGTACGTAGGCAACCATTTTACATGGCCCGATCGCAATAAAACAAAAACAAAAAAAACATCTCTGCACCCTTCTCCTTACAAAAACAAAAATGAAAACAAAAAATTCCTACACCATTCCTGCCACATACATCGTTGAACCTCTTACACCAGGTTTGAACTACGCAGACCTGATCTCCTCTTCAATAGGAGTACGTAGGCAGCCATTTATGGTTCGGTCTCACCCCCTACCAAGACACCAACACTTGTCAATGGTACTGGGATCATCCTTCAATTCACCACATTTCATTCGGCTTCAGACCAAAGGGATGGAATTACCTGAACTCCTCCTAAATAGGAGATTCGGCGACCATCTAAGCTGTGGTTGTGCCTCAAAGAGCAACACTAATCCATAAGAGATTGAATTAACTAGGCTTCTCATAAATAGAAGTACTGGCGACCATCTGTGGTGAGGTCAACCTCAGAGAGGAAAGCCACACTCCTCTCCACATTTTCATACAGAAACCAGTCTTAAGACACCAAAGATGGTAGGGATCCATATGTTTCAACGATCCATTCTGAACTATCCACTGACATCTCAATGTTTATCCGTCAAAGAGGAATTCAGAATACATCAAGATCACAAGCCTTGTAGAAACATGCAAATATCAAGCAAGCAACAGACATATCTAAAAGGGAAGTAATCAAAAATATATTTCACTGCTATATATAATGTTGTTTGATATACATAATGTAAACTGTACATGACAAAATGGCTAAGCTAGTCTGTGCAGGAAAATACAAGTTCATCTACAAGTCGGTGTATATGCGAGCTATCAAGCCCAACATGGCATCCCTCTTAGTAGAAGGAGGTAATGATGTGGTCTCCTATACAAGGGTATCCACACTAGCTAACAGATCTGCAGCCATCTACATGGTGACTCTATGCTCATCAATGTATGTGCTCATCTCTGCAATCATGCCAGTGGTAAGGGACCTCACTGTGGTACTATCTGTAATGGCTATGTCCTAAGTAGATATGGCATTATCCCTCTCAACTATCATGACATCTCTGGCTGATGTGGCCTCATCCCGCTCAACAACAGCGGCGTCTCTACGAGCTAATGCCTCGTCTCTCTCTAACAGAGCTGCGTCTCTACCATCAAGGGCTGTCAACATCAAGGCTCTAGCTTGATCTCGCTCGAAGGTCATCAGATGAAGACTCTACTCGAAGTACTAGGTCGAATGTTGGATCACAATAGTGCTAGTACTGGGAGAATCTAAAGGAGATGATGGAAACCCAGTGGACTGTTCCTCCTCGATGTGAGAATCAACGTCCTCCATGGGCTCTCCATCGTCTGAATCACTATCCCAAGATCGTGGATACCGCCAGCGCGTGATGAAATCCTCGCTCCATCCAAACAGAATACTCTGGCGAACAACCTAGATGACTAATAGAGAAAGTAGCTATCTCACGCTGATCCAAACATGCATACACCCGGGATCGGTCCTCGGTTGATAGATGGCGAGAAGCTAAAAGATGACCTAGCGCCCCCTCAAAAGGATGGAAATCATGGAACTGGTCAAACTGTGACATCACGGCCATCGGGTGATAGGTAGTCATGCCCCTCAAACCAGCCAGAGGGAGATAGTCCATGCCTGGAGCATGAGTATAGAAGCTATAGGGTGAGCTAATGTAAGACCCCAAATTTTATGAATAAAGATTAATTTCTCTCGAAATATATTTTTGAATATTATGGTGCGGATATGATATAATGTTATAGTTATGGGTAATATTTACAAATTTTGCAAAGTAAGCAAGTGGTTATATAATATTCGATTGGTCGAGGAATATTCGTTTTAACAGGGAATATTCGTATTGTGGTAGTAAGAAAATGACAAAATTATCTTTTTATAAAAATAACGACGGAAGTGTTACCGTTAAAACTGTTGAACTACCCGATAGTAAAAGTACAGTAATACGCGTGGTTGCATAGTAACACACGGTATTGATTATTGATGCTTACGTGAGAAGTCACCGCTTATACTCAATTATTGCTACGATGAATTGGCCGCATCATATCCCTCATATTATTGATTCGATTATTGTCACAGTATCATCTGCATTATATGATATATTATTAAATCAATAATTAAGACGACAAAGTTATTCATATTATTAAATTATAATATTTACAATGTCTAGAAGTTACGTCAAGGAGAGGTTTGGTCACCTAATTGCGTGCTAATAAGGAGAAATCCTTATCTGAAGCCCCCTCTTTCACGAGGAGCGACACGGTTGTTAAATATTATGAGTTATAATATTAATGATGAATAAGTTCGTGTTGATTAAAGATAAATTTGATAGTTCCATTGTGTTGGGATTATTAGTGTTAGTGTAAATCGGCGTCTCATTAGAATGATAATTGATGTCTGGGGTTATATTGATAAATCGGGTAATTTATGGATAAATGAGCAATTAATTGCTACTAATTCACATGCTTATATAACTATTTGTTCACATGTGTGTACTATTGAATCACATTCTTGTACTATTAGGGGAGTTGGTGCAAGATGGTGCAAGATTGATAATACTTGCATGACTAAGTTAAAAATGGAGGTATAGATGGAGGTACTATACTGTAATTCGTATTTTTCACATGATTATACTATTGATTCACATGATTGAACTATTGATTCACATTATTTACTATTAGGGGGAGGTGGTGCAAGTTTGATAATACTTGCAGGACTAAATTAAAAATGAAAGAAAAGTTGGAGGTATTGTGCTGTAATATTTCGAGCCCCAAAACGTGCAATTATCGAAACTATATTTTCCTATAAGTAGAAGCTCATTCTTCCTTCATTTCTCACCAATTCACAAAAGCTTTAGAGCTATTATTATAGAGAGAAATTATAGAGAGAAAGAAGAAGAAAAGTCTGCTACCTCACTATTCCAGTATCCAATTTTTCTAAGGTAACGAGTATTATTTCTTTCATATTCATGGAGAGAACTTCTGTTATTCCACTCTTTATTATTCTGTTGGAATAACCTGTATACGCGGACTACCCTATACTTGGTGAAATTCTTCTGTTATTTCATTTTTATTATTCTGTTGGAACATCCTGTCTGTGCGTTTACGCATGACCTAGTTCCGTTATTTAATATTCTGTTGGAACATCCTGTCTGTGCATTTACGCATGACCTGGTTTTGTTATTTATTATTCTGTTAGAATATCTTGTGCATGCGCTTACGCATGACACGGATTCATTATATTTATTATTCTATTGGAATAACGTCATGCATGTATGATCTATCGCATGCCCGGTGATTTCTTTTGTTATTCCATTCTTTATTATACTCAGTTGGTTAAAGTTTTGGCTTTTATACTCCATGAAATTAGTAGAATATCCTTGATATTTGTGCTTCATCCAGTATCTTTTCATGGAAATATTCTTCTGAGCATTCTTGAGTTTTATCCCACAAAGCAGTATCATGTTAACAATTTGGACGTTATTGGTTCCCGGACAAATTAATTCTTGAACTTGTTTTATTTAATTCTTATATCATTGTCATCATCCTCATGTTTAAAATATGTTGAAAGTCATCTGTGGTCTGTAGTGCATAGATGGACTTGGTATGATTATGACTAGGGATTATTCGGTATAATCATGACCATAATGTTACAAATGATGTGGTAAAAGTCCTCCTTAGCCATAGTGCATTGATGGATAGTTGTTGGCATGATCATGACCATTGATGAATACACGAATATCCTTGGCCCGTAGTTCATGGATAATTTATGGTCGTGATACTAATGAATATCCTTGGCCGTAGTGCAGGGATGATATGGTTTATTTATTAAGCTGAGTCTCAGCGATAAAAGTGATGAAAAACCTTTTAAATCATAGAAGAAAGTAGACTTTATTCTCTACTTGACTCTTCTAATGGATTGCTTATTTCGCTGCAATTAAACTTGATGTTTGTTATATTTTATAAGTTTAACACTGTTGAAGGCTAATGATAAATTATTCTGCATTATCTTAGTCATAATATTTCTTACTGGGCTAGTTGAGCTCACCCTTTTGCTTTCATTGCTCTCTTCAGGTAATGAGAACGTAGCTGGGACTAGTCGGGGAACGGAGTGACGGTCTAGATGATAGCATTAGTAATCCTCACTATTCTATGAAATAGTGTAATAATAAATGTAATGAGGACTCCATTGAGTGTGGATATTGTCTAGATGACAATATTTGTATTAAAACTCATAGCTTATGTTTTGTCGTATTTTACACGATAGTTGTATTATTAAGTTGTATTTGAATTTTATACCATGTATTTGGCGACTCAAGATGGGTGATGTATATCTATTTTGGGGACGTCACAGCTAAGCCCTGTGCACGGCAGAATGCCAAACGGATCTATGATATCCGCCAAGAACATCGACCAAGACATAGCGTCTGTACACTCCGATGGCTGAAATGAGTAAGACATAACTATATCATGGGTGAAGCAATACCCATGTCAGCGAAAGGTCCCAATCGGTCTCAAGTGTGACATGAACCACACGTATAGCATGACCGCGTTGCCTATAAACACTCCCATCAGATAGGTGCAGCAGTATGTGGCCAATCTCAGCGTCTCTGCCACGATCATTGGTACAATGGAGTGACCCTCCCTGAGAGCTCTCACTGCTATGATGACTCCGATATCTATCTCATCCATGTACCGTGGCATATATACATATGACAGTACGCATAATAGCATGACATTTACTATGGCTGAGCGCCAATAATCCTCCGGTGCAGTGAAATCCCTGGAGTGCCATGTATAGCTATCCTCAGAGTCAAATCTGTAAAACAGAAAACGCTGGGATATAACATAACCAGATGTCAGCTCATCCTGTACCACCCTACACCGCAGTCCAGTGAGGGTCATAAACTGTCTACTCATATCTCTAACAACCATTTGCACGCAAGGTCTGTCTAATGGCAGCATCGTCAACCGTGCATACTCCTCCAAAGTCGGAGTCAACTCATGGGTACCAAATCAGAAAACCTGCCTCTCCGATACCCAGTGCTCCAGCATGCCCTCAATGAATCTGTGAAAACCTGAAACATCAACAAGGTCATAGTATGCTGCGACAAATGATCTGCAGTCACCATGTTTGATGGTGACATGCTATCATACCACGATCACATACCAGATGCCACCGATAATGGTGGGATATGATCAATACGGCTAACTGTAAAAGAAGACATCTGTACGGGCCGTGTCATAAGACCATCCAGGGGTCAATGCTGAATATCTCTGGAAATACATACATATGCATAACATGATACATACATTACAGATAATAGATGGCAATATGATATAGGGAATGGAAAACAGTACATATGTAACAATCCAAGATTTTATTTGTAATTTAAAATATTTATTAAATTAAATAAATATTTTATTGATGAAGTTGTTGTTTTGTAATTTAAAATATTTCTTAAATTAAATGAATATGTGGTTTTTGTTAAGAATATTTATAAATTAAATTTATTAGATAATATTCTAAATTAATTTAATTTATAGTTAGTGAGATGTTATATTGTTGTTTTTTGATTTAATAATTTAAGATGGTATGTTAAATTATTAAATAAAAATATAATGAGAATATAATTTGTTATATTTGTTTAAGTGGAATACTTATTTAAAATATAGTATGTGTAATTATTTTATTTGATTAATGTTGGATATGAAAATCCAAATAAATAATATGTGATTATTGTTAGAGTTTATGCCCTAGAGGCCAATTATTTGATATAATTGCTTAACGCTTTTGATATTATATTTGATTGAATAAATATATGATTTTATTATGGTTTTATTTACTGCGTAATATAATTGTTAACATAATAAAATTCCTTAGAATAGTGATACAAATTATATAGTTTCAAGTATGTGACTTGAACATGAGATTATATATTACCATTAGTATCAGTGTTCTTAAATGTCCCTAGTCGAGTATCATTGTTGATGGGACAACAATGATGCATTGAGACTAGTATGTGGATCGATTGATGACCAAATCTCATTGGTCATAAATATATGAGATATTAAGTCAATGCATAGGTACATGTTAGAGAACGATGTCTTTGATGCGGACCCACCATGAGAATTCTATATGGAGCATTATGCGAAGTGTCATTAGCAATTCTCATAGTGATGATAATGTAATGGTCCTCCGGACCGAAATTGCTATATTACTACACGAGAATTTATGTACTTTGATATCATCAAATGTCACCTTTAATAGGTGGACTATAAAGGTGATTATTGGGTTCATCATTAATCGTGTGAGAAATATGAGTGATCTAGATGGAATTTAACCATCCTATATATTATGGGTGATATCCATAGGCCTCTTGATTGAAAGTAGGACTATGAAATGCATGGCCATGCTCAAATAGTGATTTGTTTCATATATAGTCTACTCATTGATCAAGAAAAACTCAGATTAAATTATGAAGAGTATGACACATTCCATGACTCGAGTTTAATCTAGGATATTAAGGTTAAAAGGATTAAATTACATTGAAACATTGGTCACTTAAAAGGTTGCATCGAATCATCGATCTTATTATTACTTGGGTAGCAAGTGATGCATTACTAGATGCCGCTCCTTTCGCTTTATAATTTTATAATATGATTTTAAAATTATTGCCAACGTAATAATAACCTATGTAGGTCACACACATAGAACGTTATTTAAAGGGAATTAATTTAAATTTTAAGGATTTAAATATATTAATATGATTAATAGTATTTAAATCATTTAATTTAAATTAAAAGGATAATTTGTATATATGTATATTAATTAAGTAAGACTTAATTAAGAGATATATATATATAAATTGATTTTATGAAATTAGGTTTTGATTTGATTAATTCCTTTTAACTACTATATATATGATATATAGCGCCTACTTAGGGTGATATCATAATCCATTCCTTTTGGTGGCTAGTACATCATAAGTCCTTCTTATTGCAGTAATCGCTCGATTTGGTTCGCATGCGGCATTTAATGTGGATACTAGTAGAGGCTAAATCGGTTTGTATTGCGTTGGAGATTCGAGAGGCGTGATGGTTTTAGATTCTTATTTTTCATATCCGTATAATCTCTAAACCTCTCAATTAATTGATTTTTCAGATGGATCCTGTTTTTAGGTTTCGTAAATTGCTTTAAATTTTATTTTTCATTGTATGCTTTCGTACAAAGCCCAACAATTATAAATTATAAACTAAGTTGTTTATTAAAACAAATTAAAGGAGTTTAATTTAGTTTTTACCAAACAGGGCTTAAATATATATTAAGTCTTTCATTTTAAAGACTTTTTGGCCAAACAAAGCCTTATGGCTTTTGGATTTTTAAATTATGAATTTTATTATAATAAATAAAATAAATTAGATAAATCAAATAATAAATATAACATAATTATAACCTATACGTTAATAGTTTGTAACTGGTATTATATTAAGTATGCATATTAAACCATATCAGTTTATTTTAGTTTACATATACTTTTATTTGCTAAGCGTAAGAATTATAGAGACTGGGAGAAAATTGATAGAGATTGAGAGCAAACCTAAGAGTTTCAAGCGATTTCCAACGATTTTAACAAGAATTAGCGAACTAATTGAAGGTATTTTTCCTAATTATATATATATATATATATACATATATGTACATATATGAATTCACGGCATGGTGTGTTTGTGTTCTATGAAATCAATTAGTGAATTATGGATATATAATTGGTAAATTCTGATGATACATGCTTATGATGCTAGAGTTATGTTTAAAACAAGAAATTTGTATGCAAATTTCGTTTTGACAGTAGAAAATTTTGACAATATATGTATTCTTTGTATGGCTTAGGTAAGTACCAATTTTGATGGTCAAATCTTATGTTAAACTGCAAATTGAAGCTTAATTATGTTAGTTCATTAAGAAACGAGCATAACATAATTGGAATGAAGTGATTTGGCCAAGTATAGAGATTACAGTGATGAATTTTACAAGAGATGTAAAAAATGGAGTTTTATATGAAAAATATGAATTTTGAGAAATTAAAATAGTTTTAATTGGTGTTAAATTGTTCTAGTTGGTTGTAAATGTTAGTAAACATGTTTATGATAGTTGTATACTTATTTTACGTGTCAATTTCACTGTTTGGTGGGTGAAATTTGTGTTTGTTGGCTAAAGCTCTGCCATCGCTCATCACCTGCCTCGCTTTCTGTCGTGCAGCACCCACAGAAGTGCATGCTTTATACATTTAATAATATTGCTACAAGAATTGCCCGGCCCCTGTGCTTGTGTATAACGTAGCTGCGTCATACCCTGTCCTGAGACAGTGAGTCTTGCTGCTGCTGCAGACTTTGTAACACCACTATAACTTGGTCTAAGTTTATGTTAATGTGTCAAATGTGTAACGACAAGGTTAAAACAACATAATGTTATGTGGTTAGTGATTCTAAAGTTATAAGAAGTTAGTAAACTATGAAAATGACAAGTTGTGATTTATTGAGAATGAGGATTAGTAAATAAGTATTATGAAGGTAAACACTTGAAATTTCTGATATTTATATAGTACCATGAGACTTTTACTAAATTAACAAGTTTAGCTATAAATGGGTGTTATTTTGGAAGTGGATGTTAACATGTCTAATAGATATTGTGATTGCACTAAAATGTGTTAGTGAGTTTCAATTTTGTGTTATGTCATTTATTTATATGGTTAGACCTTAAACTAAAGGTTAGAACTTAACTAAGATGAGAAATAAATCTATGAGGTTAATGTATGTAGCTAATTGATGTGATATTCCTAATGGTATGTGTAGGATATTGGACTACGTGAATTGTAATTATATAGCTTACATAAGAGGCAAGTTCCCTAACCTTTGCTACTTTATTATCCAGCAAGGTTACTTTTCACTATTACGTTATACTTAGGCAAATTTTGTAACTCTAACCTCTTGTTTAACGATTTATTGCCATGCGAATTCTTTAACTCTCATTTAATTGTTGAACAAGTTAGTTAATCTTTATTTCTTTATTTCAAACGAGATTACTTTGGTTATTCAAAGTCAGTAATGTTGTTTATTCAGCTACTAATAACTGTTGTTTGATCTTCGTTCTCCAATATCATTGTACTATCTTAATTTACTGTATCGAACTCTAAGTTGTCTAGCGATTCTTTACCAATTCAACTAATCCTTAGTTGATGAATGTTCTAAACTCTAAATTTCCCTGGAAGTCAACCCAAACCAAACTTCCTTTGGTTTGTATATGTACTGACACAAATTTTGAAAGTATGTTGTCGATGATAACATTTGTTTAATTTAGAAATTGTTAATACTCTAGCTCTTATTGATTCATCGACATACCTTGTTCATGAAGATATTATAATCAAACTCTTGAATAGTTATTTGTTTCTATCTGATTCAACCAGTACTTGGTTGATGAGCATTCTAAAGATCTTGAATTCCTTGGAAGCTAATTTCCAACCAAACTTCATTTGGTTCGGAACCTGATAATCTAAGCTGAGATGAACAACCCTATTAATATTAGGGGATTATTTTAGAAATACGTAATAGCGTTAAAATATTTGTGCAATACATAGTACAAAGGGCTGATCACCTGGAGTACGGGATGATGGTTCATATAGTAGTTTAGACTGTTAAATGTTACAGTAGAAACACCTGTTAACCTTGGACATAGATGATGATTATAGTTTTTTAGACTGTTAAAGGTTAAAGTAGAAATACTTGAAAACCTAGAGTATAGTTCGTGGTCTTGTGACCCTCAGTGTATTCTTTGATGTTGATATCTATTGTTAACTTAAACGTTCATTATTCCTTTGAACTCGTAGCTTTTGAATTAAAGTTTATCGTTCCGGTAAGAGAATTTTACCATTGAAAGTTCAGTTATTGTCATTCATAAAATGTTATTGTATACTATTCTTCTTGTGAGCAATTGTTTGCTCACTCTTGCACCAAACAATGCAGATGAAGTTAAGAAGTTTGAAGAGCTTTCTTCAAGCAAGGGCAAGGACAAGGACAAAGTGCTTGATTAGACGACGATGTTTAATTTACCTTTTATTTATGAAGTTTATGTAATAGATTTTATTGGCTATGTTTTAATTTTCCGCTGATGATTGTAGTAAAGGTTAGATGACCTGGGATTTTTCTTAAGATTATGTAACCCTTGATGGGAGATTTATTATTTAAGCTTTTGAGTTTAATTATATCTTTTGTTTATGGGTAGTTAGTTATAATTCATTTGGACAGTGAACACCAAATTTATGGAATTGAAGTACCCGTATTTGGGGGTGTCACAAGTTGGTATCAAAGCTTTAGGTTATGAACCTTAGGAGGGGAAACCTTCGTCTATAACCTTCTAGGAGATCGAGAACATAGAGGTGATAAACTCTCATTGAGATCTAAGGAGTGAATTAAGGAAATTCATCGAAGTTAAATTGATAAAAGACTTTATGTGCTTATGTGTTAATGACTTATGTGCTCGTGAGTACTGGGAGTAGCAAGTATTATACATATTAAGTTGTAGCAGTTATTAAAAACTTTGTTGTTAGAATGATTGATGAACGATGATAAGGATTGGGAGCCTGAGAAGTTTGTATAGTCTGAGTATGGTTAGTGTTGGAAAGCGTGCTAGAGCTGAAGACGTATGAGTGGAGGCTTCTAAACGCATAGACCGTGTTGATGACAAGTTGAAGAAGGCCAAGAGAATGATGGGACTTAGAATTTAGTATTCTATTTTCTGTATAGGTTAATATTTATCTTTGGTTATGATGGGTCGTCAATGATTCGTATCATGGAGCAAGAGCGCAATGAAGTTGCACAATGTGGAATGTTCTTGTAGATTGCAAGGAAAAACATTAAGATTATATAAATCACGACGAAAATTAATAAAATATAAATCCTAACTTTTGATTTAAATAGTGGGATGTGATGAAGTGATCCTAGAATTTTATTATTTTGGGATAAATAATATAAATAGCAGCGAGGCTATTTTGTTATGTGTGGTATAATAAATGAATAAAGTATTATCATTGTTTATTAAGATATATTATGTATTATCTATAAGTGGTTAAGATAAGATTGAAAATGTTAATGTATGGATGAACAATGATCTAATAGTTCAAGTTTTAAACAGTAAGATGTCGCCTAGAAGAAGACAACAACATCAACAGAGCCCCAAGGAATATGCATCCAATAGGGAAGCTAACGCAAATCCAGTGCCACAATTGGTGAATTTGTTGGTGGGAGCACTGACAAATGAACTAAATTTCTGGCTGTATAATCAAATCTCGATGTTCCAACCAAATTCATTTACAACAGGGTTGGAAAGAACGATTGATGTAGACGGGGAAGGTAATACGCTAGCATACAATTAAGAGCAGAGGGGAAAGAAGAGTGAAGATGATAAGGTGGGTGATAGTCATACTGGTAACGCTCAGAAAAGAAAGTGGGACAATAATATTAACGCTAAAAATCAGCAAGGGAAGGAAAAGAAGAAGGTGGAGTCGTGTAGCAACTGCGGAAAGAAACATGTAGGTGTTTGTTTGAGGGGGAAAAGGGTGTGCTTTAATTGTGGATCGAAGGATCACATTGCTACAAAATGTTCAAGACCGAGGAAGAGAGCCTGCTTCACGTGTGGATCGAAGGAGCACTTGGCTCGAGGTTGCCCAAAGAAAGCGGTATAAAAAACAAGTGGAAGCAAAGGGGGCAGTGGCAAACTGGTTATTGTAGAGTCAACTCTGCCGAGTCGACCAACTGAACAATCATCCAACATGAAGATCCTGAACGCAATGCAAGGTATGGTTCCAATCAGTTATCTATACGGCTGCGTATTATTTAATTTAACCGCCACTTGTTAATTTATGCCTGATGAATTTATTTAGAAACTAGATTCACTTCGGGAAGAGTTAGATTATTCCCTAAAAATTAGAAAGTGTGAATAATGATTTCTTTTAAGTTGATGTGTAGAATTGTCGTGTTGGTATTACAAGCCACGTAATGGATTTATTTCCGATTTGATTTATGAAACTCTAAAGTGGTTAAACCAGGTGGTGATAAGTTATTGTCAAAGAAAGTACATAAACCTTAAGACTCTAAGAAAGTCAAAGGTAGCATTTTGTTCTTTTAGTTGAAAAACGTTTGTACGGTAGAGTTATTTATTTGTGGGTTGTGTGAAGTTTAGGATAACCACTTCGTTAGCTAACTTGACGAGTAACTCAGTGGAAGTTATATGGGCAGGAAATTATAGAGTGAATTTTCAAGAATTGAAGAAGAATTTAGTATGGCACCTATGTTTTCTCTACCAGATAGTATAGAAAACTTTTTGTTGTATAGCGATGCATCATACAATGTATTAGGCAGTGTGTTTAGGCGAACTAACTGTATTAGTGGTTACTCTGAGGATTTAGAGGTGTTATTTTTGGGTAGTAGTGTGAGATATAAACATACCATAAGTGTCTAAAGTATATCCTCTCACAGAGATATTTAAGCATGTGTTTAAAGTGATAGTTGAAGTTTTTCAAGGATTATGACTACAAAATCCTAAACGAATGTGGTTGTCGACGTCTTAAGAAAAAAGTTGTAGTTATTTTGTTAACTGTGCAAAATGGGTTCATAATAGAAATGACTAATCTGTGGTAGGAGGTAAGATATATGAAAAAGTCAGAGGAGAAGCTATTCAGATGGAAAACCATATAACTTTGTTGGATAGAGTAAAGGAAGAGTAGCTCCAAGATGAAGGTGTCAAATTCAAAATCGATACTGAAGGATAGTTAAAATTAGAAGGAAGAAACTAAGTTTCGCTAATACCAGGAATTGAAAATGAAGTTTTGCATAAAATTTATATATTGAATCAACTAGGAAGCACGAAAATATATATAGCCTTCGATAATGCTATTGGTGGCAAGATGTGGTGATAGATTTTATGGTATGTCAAAGTTAGCATATTACCTATCGATCAGTGTGTGAAGTTATATGTGAATGAAATTGTTTCAAGACACGATGTTTCTGTGTCAATTGTGTCAAACTGAGATTCACGATTTACATCGAATTTTCAAAATGGTTTGCAAAAACATGTGGAACACAATTAGAAATAAGTATGTCATATCGTTTGTAAATCGATTCCCAAACTAAAAGGAAGTCCAAATATTGGAAGGCGTGCTAAGCGCACGAGAAGTTTTTGATAATGTCATGTGAGGAATCCGCATTGAGCAAGTTATGGATAAGTTAGAAATAATTTAAGAGTAAGGTAATGTTAGGTGGGATTTTAACTAAGGACTCATATGATGACTAAGTCGTACTAACCTTTGTATGGGTAGGGGTTCTGTGCATATACTTGGTTTATCACATTGATAATCATTGGAATATCGGTATCGCGCTATCAAGATATATGTGGTGGAAAGGTGATTCTTTTCTCATGTATATATTTGATAGTTAGAGGTTTTTAAGATTATGTTAGATGATATTAAGATTAGGTTCGGTTCTTAAAACTAAAGCATATGGTAAGTTCGTGACTCATAATCATATGGTATGTTTTGAACCCCTCAGCGAATGGACGCCTATGGTCTGACTAGGATAAGTTACTAAACTCATATGATTATGGCAAGTTCCTGGATTTCCAAAGTGTGGTAAGTTTGATGAACTGTATTGGGTATAAATGGTTATAGTATAGGAAGCATTAAAGGAGTTAAAAGATGGTTTTGAGGTAGCCTTACCTCTATAGTTAGAGAGCATTCGTAATGTTTTTCATGTTTCGGTGAGATGATCGAATAAGCTCGACTACAATCATGTGACCAATTAGTACGAACCGTTATGGTTGTGCTACTAGGGAATTTTTATCCAGGTAGTCGACTAAAAAGATCATGTGTACAGGAATGAGTTAAAACCTTTTGTGAAGGTGATATGGAGGAACCACATCGTCGAAGATGCTATGTGGGAACTCAAAACTGAAATGATGAAGAATTACCATGAATTATTTATTTTGTCTGTGTCTTCGATTCTGGGGACAAAACCTTTTTAAGGAGGGAAGAATGTGACGATTTGATTGTTTGAGTTGTGATTCTGGGAACAGAATCCTTGTAAGGAGGGAAGGATGTAACAATCCAAGATTTTATTTGTAATTTAAAATATTTATTAAATTAAATAAATATTTTATAAATGAAGTTGTTGTTTTGTAATTTAAAATATTTCTTAAATTAAATGAATATGTAGTTTTTGTTAGTAAATATTTATAAATTAAATTTATTAGATAATATTCTAAATTAATTCAATTTATAGTTAATGAGATGTTATATTGTTGTTTTGATTTAATAATTTAAGATGGTATGTTAAATTATTAAATAAAAATATAATGAGAATATAATTTTGTTATATTTGTTTAAGTGGAATACTTATTTAAAATATAGTATGTGTAATTATTTTATTTGATTAATGTTGGATATGAAAATCCAAATAAATAATATGTGATTATAAATTATAAACTAAGTTGTTTATTAAAACAAATTAAAAAGTTTAATTTAGTTTTTACCAAACAAGGCTTAAATATATATTAAGTCTTTTATTTTAAAGACTTTTTGGCTAAACAAAGCCTTATGGCTTTTGGATTTTTAAATTATGAATTTTATTATAATAAATAAAATAAATTAGATAAATCAAATAATAAATATAATATAATTATAACCTATAACATATTATTAGTTTGTAACGGTATTATATTAAGTATGTGTATTAAGCCGTATAGGTTTATTTTAGTTTACGTATACTTTTATTTGTTAAGCGTAAGAATTACAGAGACTGAGAGAAAATTGATAGAGATTGAGAGAAAACTTAAGAGTTTCAAGCGATTTCCAACGATTTTAACAAGAATTAGCGAACTAATTGAAGGTATTTTTATATATATATATATATATATATATATATATATATATATATATATATATGAATTCACGGCATGGTGTGTTTGTGTTCTGTGAAATCAATTGGTGAATTGTGGATATATAATTGGTAAATTCTGATGATACATGCTTATGATGCTGGAGTTATGTTTAAAACAAGAAATTTGTATGCTAATTTCTTTTTGACAGTAGAAAATTTTGACAGTATATGTATTCTTTGTATGGATTAGGTAAGTACCAATTTTGATGGCCAATTCTTATGTTAAATTACAAATTGAAGCTTGATTATGTTAGTTCATTAAGAAACAAGCATAACATAATTGGAATGAAGTGACTTGGCCAAGTATAGAGATTATAGTGATGATTTTTCCAAGAGATATCAAAAATGGAGTTTTATATGAAAAATATGAATTTCAAGAAATTAAAATAGTTTTAGTTGGTGTTAAATTGTTCTAATTGGTTGTAAATATTAGCAAACATATTTATGATAGTTGTATACTTATTTTACGTGTTAATTTCACTGTTTGGTGGGTGAAATTTGTGTTTGTTGGGCTAAAGTTGGCTCTTTGTTCATCACCATCTCTCGCCTGCCTCTTTGTCTCGTACAAGAAATTTGCGGCATAAAAAAAAAACTAGCAATTGCTACTTAGTCCCGAAGCTTGTGTATGGCATGCACTGCTGCTTATATACAATCTGAGACAGTGAGGTTTCTTCTTCTTGCTGCAGACTTTGTAACACCACTATAACTTGGTCTAAGGTTATGTTAATGTGTCAAATGTGTAACGACAAGGTTAAAACAACATAGTGTTATGTGGTTAGTGATTCTAAAGTTATAAGAAGTTAGTAAACTATGAAAATGACATTTTGTGATTTATTGAGAATGAGGATTAGTAAATAAGTATTATGAAGGTTAATACTTGAAATTTCTGATATTTATATAGTACCATAAAACTTGTACTAAATTAACAAGTTTAGCTATACTTGGGTGTTATTTTGGAAGTGGATGTTAACATGTCTAATAGATATTGTGATTGCACTAAAATGTGTTAGTGAGTTTCAGTTTTGTGTTATGTGGTTTATTTATATGGTTAGACCTTAAATTAAAGGTTATAACTTAACTAAGATGAGAAATAAATCTATGAGGTTAATGTATGTAGCTAATTGATGTGATATTCTTAATGGTATGTGTAGGATATTGGAGTACGTGAATTGTAATTGTATAACTTATGCAAGAGGCAAGTTCCCTAACCTTTGCTACTTTATTATCCAGCAAGGTTACTTTTCACTATTACGTTATACTTATGCAAATTCTCTAACTCTAACCTCTTGTCTAACGATTTATTGTCATGCGAATTCTTTAACTCTCATTTAATTGTTGAACAAGTTAGTTAATCTTTATTTGTTTATTTTAAACGAGATTAGTTTGGTTATTCAAAGTCAGTAATGTTGTTTATTCAGCTACTAATAACTGTTGTTTGATCTTCGTTCTCCAATATTATTGTAATATCTTACATTATTGTACCGAACTCTAAGTTGTGTAGCGATTCTTTACCAATTCAACTAATCCTTAGTTGATGAATGTTCTAGACTCTAAATTTCCCTTGAAGTCAACCCAAACCAAACTTTCTTTGGTTTGCATATGTACTGACACAAATTTTGAAAGCATGTTGTCGATGATAACATTTGTTCAATTTAGAAATTGTTAATACTCTAGCTCTTATTGATTCATCGATATACCTTGTTCATGAAGATATTATAATCGAACTCTTGAATAGTTATTTGTTTCTATCTGATTCAACCAGTACTTGGTTGATGAGCATTCTAAAGATCTTGAATTCCTTGGAAGCTAATTTCCAACCAAACTTCATTTGGTTTGGAACCTGATAATCTAAGCTGAGATGAACAACCCTATTATTAGGGGATTATTTTAGAAATCTGTGATAGCGTTAAAATGTTTCTTGTAATACATAGTACAAAGGGTGATCACAGATGCGGGATGATGGTCCATATAGTCGTTTAGATTGTTAAAGGTTTCTGATGAAACACATGTTAACCTAGGACATAGATGATGATTATAGTCTTTTAGACTGTTAAAGGTTAAAGTAGAAATACTTGAAAACCTAGAGTATAGTTCGTGGTCTTGTGACCCTCAGTGTATTCTTTGATGTTGATATCTATTGTTAACTTAAACGTTCATTATTCCTTTGAACTCGTAGCTTTTGAATTAAAGTTTATCGTTCCGGTAAGAGAATTTTACCATTTAAAGTTCAGTTATTGTCATTCATAAAATGTTATTGTATACTATTCTTCTTGTGAGCAATTGTTTGCTCACTCTTACACCAAATAATGCAGATGAAGTTAAGAAGTTTGAAGAGCTTTCTTCAAACAAGGGCAAGGACAAAGTGCTTGATTAGACGACGATGTTTAATTTACCTTTTATTTATGAAGTTTATGTAATAGATTTGATTATAGCTATGTTTTAATTTTCCGTTGATGATTGTAATAAAGGTTAGATGACCTGGGATTTATATTGAGATTATGTAACCCTTGATGGGAGATTTATTATTTAAGCTTTTGAGTTTAATTATATCTTTTGTTTATGGGTAGTTAGTTATAATTCATTTGGACAGTGAACACCAAATCTGTGGAATTGAAGTACCCGGATTTGGGGGTGTCACAACATACATTCCTAAATATATCATCATCTATATACATCATCTCTATGTAGCTAAAAATACAGGGAAATGGGGCACAGACGCCCTACTACTAACAGAGGCCTATCAAAAGAGATAACAAGAATGCACATCAAAAGAAGACAATGGTGTCAATATCTACATCATCAATCCTGTCCACCTGATGTAACTCCTCTTGAGTCACTAGATCTCTATTAACCGGGATGTCAGGCCTATACAAAGGAGGATCTGCGCCGGCAAAGCCAAATGGGTCATCTGAGGGGCCAGCGCTTGAGCTGGAAGGATCAAACGAATCTGCCTCTGTCGAATCTCTGCCCAAATTCCGGATAAAGAAATGTGCTCGGTCTAGTCGCCGGGTCAAGCTTTCAATCTGTGTCAAATGAGTCGGATCTCGGACACAGGCTAGCCAATCTATCATCATCATGGATCCTGGAACCATATCCCCCATTAACTGAGTGGACTTGGCTCCAATAATGCGAGGGAACCACCAACGCTGGAATATCTCTTGAGTGCAGGGACCCTCTAATAATGCAAAACCGTCAAACCCCAACAATGGGATATCACTGACGGGTGACTGTGAGACAGGCCAATGACTCCTAGTAGGAGGCATGATCGGCATACGGATCTCTCCTGTGGTGCTCCTAATAGCACGCTCTCTTAAATAGAGCTCCCATCCTCCATCAGTGAAGAGAGGAACCCTACGGGTGGAAATCATGTACTCGACACCAGTCGGGTGCCCATCCTCAAATCCCGTGGCCAAGTGCTTCCCAGAATAGGGAATCCATGCGATGACATCAGCTGTCAACAACTCCAGCTATAAGCGGCAATGAGTGAAACCCTCAGCTAGAGGAACCTCCGCCAGTATAGAATGATGCCATCGTCGTCCACGTGGATAGGTATCTAAACCTAACACACTCACAGGGCGCAAACATGGAAGCCTCTCATAGGCCCAAAACTGCCAACACAAAGGCAAACATCTGCGGTCAGTAAACACTCTTAACCTACATATGGGAAACTATAAGAGAAATACTCACCAGCAGAAATGGGTAAAATCCTAACCAAGCCTCGGTCAAGCCTTGCGAATGCATACGCATGCCCCTGAGGAAATAGGTGAAGGTGTAGGAACCCCAGTCATACTCTCCTATATGGTCCACATGTTGCGTGGCGCTGATCAAAGCGAACGACACCATAGAAGAGTTATCTGCTATGAAGCAGCCTCTAATGATCATCAGGAACAATCGTCGAAGAATACGATCCCTGACTCTGACATCATCTGGCACGGGCTCGCTCAACAGCCCACTCATAGCATCTACGCTCAAAGGACCCGTACGGACGGTCCTGCCCTTAAGTGCCTTAGTTGGGACTCCTAGCAAGGATCTGACGGCAGTAGGGGTAATATCCGCCATGCAAGGCACTGGTGCCCCTCCAAACTCCATACCTATGATAAACCGCCAATCCATCGGTGTCATCATCACCTCACAGTCCAGTAAATAAAGTGACTGAGTTTGGTGAAACCAGCGCTCAGACAATGCCCTGAGGTAACCCCAGGGACAACAATGGAGAAGGATGGAAAAGAACGCCTCAAATCCCCAGTCATGCACAATCACTCTATAGTCAGGATGCAGAGCCTGATACATGGAGTGAATACTGAACCAGTTCCCTCGAGGCTGTGTAAAGTCGGGAACCTACATAAAGTGCAGATCAACATCAAAATCCTTTACTCCTCATCAATAGGAAAGAAGGAAGATCAAGATCTAACGTCATACCTCGTTGGCATGCAAATACATCGAGGGATGTCGACTCAAATCACCCAGGAGCTCTGGGTTTGCCACCTGAATACTCGGGAGGTCCCTACGGGGAACATGTGCAGCAAGAGAGAGGTCCGCAATCGAAACATCCTCGTCCTCATCCTCAACGTTCGACACATCAACCTGGACTGGACGTATCATCGTCTCCACCAATCGACGAGGCTGTCTAACAGAACGGGGTCAAGGCACTTTAGAAGCCCTCCTCTGTATACCAGAAGTGGTCCTACGGGAAGTACTCAGCTGATCCGGATCCATATTATCTGGATAAAAGTCTCCAAATCACCTCAGAAAGGGTGTGGTAATTTCTAACCTGGAGCTTTCTTTTCAAAATGCATTTTATGACCACATGCATGCATGCATTGCTTTAACATACAGTTACAATAGAGTTAAAAATGCATGACTATTCAAATGCCTACATTTTGAAAATTTTTGCCATAGTCCCCTTTGTAAATAGGACTATCCACATGCACATAGGCATGACGAGGTGGCCATTCAGTAGCACACCTGCCCACATTCATATACATACTATATGCATAAAAAGTTAAAGTCATCAATCCGTAAGGGTAGTTAATTACCAGGATCACTTTGCATTTTTGCCTTTTGCTCATTTGTCCTCAAATAGGATAAGAAATACCAGAAAAAGGTGCCAATTTCACTGTCTCAAAAGTCAAATCTGTTCACATCATTAGGTTCAACATGGTTTAATACTAACATTTACTATGTTGAATATTTTTTATCAAGTCATTTGAGCATGCAAATTCACTACTATGTGTTTAGATGCATTTTATATGATAAGTCATTTTCCAACGGATAAAAACTGGAAAAGAAGACATGTATACGTTACCAGGACAGTGCAGAACATTTGTACGGTGACAGAATTTGCAAAAAGTTGCCCGAACTCAGCAGATCTGAAGAAGAGCTCTCAGATTTCCTTAATGGCACAATATGAAAATGACTTATGAAAGCAACCTGCTGGCATTAAGTAGCCACTATTTGGTCGTGGAGTCCACGCGGAATTGCAACGAGTATACTGCGGCACCCTACATGGGTCCCACCCCTCCGACTCAGTCCAATTCGAGTTATAACAGAGTTCTCATAAGCTGAAAAAGCCAAATCAGGAATAAAAACGCTACGCGATTGAGCAGAATGGCTTGCAATCCTGGTTTTCTCAGACCGAGCCGTGGGTCTACATATCACTCATTGGTGTTTGCCCGAATACAAGGAACACTATGCCAATGATGTCAGTTGTTCCAAGATACACTCGGCAATACCAGATGTGGGTTCAATGCCGCCAATCGAGGGTCGTAACCCTAATCATTCTCAGCACCCCGGCGGGGGCATCACACATTCTCTATCAAATAGTACCCCGGCGGGGGCATCACGCATTCTTGATCAGAGATCCCCAGTGGGGGTTACAACACATGTTCATCCGTTGACACACATATCAACGAAGGTCAAGCAGCCTTGACATCATTATAACTGTTGGCAAGTAAATCCAACGAAGCGTCAGAATCCATTCGATGAACAGTCGTTGATACACACATCATCGATGATCCAAACAATCCCCGGTGGGGGTTACAATGCATGTTCCGCTGATATACACATTAGCGATGATCCAAACAAATCCCCGACGGGGGTTAAAACACATGATTCGTTGATTCACACGTCAGCGAAGGTCAAGCAGCCTTGACAATTTGCCCAACAGGGGTATTTTTATCCGATGATGCATATATCAGTGAAGGTCAGGCAGTCCTGACAACATATACTATTGGAAGTAAATCCAACAGAACATTGACATGTCCTGGAGATACAAACCAGAGAAAATTAGCATCATCAAGGAGGATTGATGATGGAATATGTTATACACATCCTCAAACAGATAGAGCGTTATCCCACAGATCTCTTGTACACAAGAGCTACATCTTCAGAATCAAGTATGTATCAAGGATTAAGGACTTTGGAGATAACCCCAACGTCAACATCCTAAAAGATTTGGATCACACATCCAATCTGGGCATCGTTTCCAATCCCCGGTAAAAGCAACAGATATCCGGCAATCATCCCCAACATGTTGAGAAATAACCCCGCACACATGCATCATACAGTTGCATCATGTTGCATCATGTTTTACTTGCTGCATTTCAAGTGTCTAGGATTCTTTATCCTATCCACGCCTTGCATTGCATGAATATGATAAAGAGGGGCATTTGTAGACACTGGAAATTTTCTGCACACCTGTCACTGACATTGCGGGGGGGAAGATTCGTCTTTCAGAGATAACCCTAGAAGACAGCTCACATCTAGTCCAGATAGTACTGGAAGTTCAGCCTCAACCCCAGAACACACACTGGGAATAGCAGGTCTAACCTCAGAGATAACCCCGAGGCATGCAGTTCCTACACAGAAAATTCCATCGGAGAAGACCGATCCATCTCGGAGATACCCCCAAGGTATTCAGTCTCAGTCCCAACACTGGGAGTAGCAGCAACCAACCTTGGAGATAACCCCAAGGAATGTAGTTCCGGCGATAATCCCGGAAATGCTTGTTTCAAATGCATGCAATCAGCTTCAACCTTGGCACTCACACCGAGGCACTCAGTACAAGACCCGGAGATAACACCGGGAAGACAGGCACACCTCAGAGATGACACTGAGGATCTTCAACACTTGCAGCAGTCCAATCTCAGAGATAACCATGAGCAACGTCTGCTTTACCAGCCAAAACCAGCGATAACCCTGGTGAGAGGCAAAGTCATCATCTTGACACTTTAACGCCACATCACGTCATCTCAACATTTCAATACATACATTTCTACACAGCAATGTCCCACAAGAACCAAGGATGTCTAATCCCGAGTGACTATTACGCATGATAACGGATAGAATTTGAAGCTTGAAGACCGGAGGGCATGGTCCCATCTTCATGACTTTGTACAACCTCTAATCCCATGTCATTGCGTAACTCTCAAGAATGGCGGTCCGAAATAGGTCTTACATACCTCAGTCGGATGCCCAGATTGCAATTTTGAAAGTTTGAGCGGATATTACAGTGCATGCGTGCACGTACTTCGAGATGACGGGACCTGCGAAGCCTAGGGAAACCCGGCCAGCCACAGGTACATCTACGGCCTATCCGCAGGTACATCTACGGCTCCCCATCTATAAATAGAGGGCTTGGGGTGGCCATTTTGAAAGAGAAAACGGCGAAGAAGCCTTGTCAAATTTGCTATATACTCTCTCTATACTGAGTGCTTTCTCATTTTAAACACTTATGAGCTCACATATAGCTACTCTTGTACCAGCGGGAGACGAGTGTTCATCCCTTTAAAGATATAGAAGTCTTCTTTGGCAGCCCACTGTAAGCCTTCTCACACACTTTAAAGCATTTCTCCTCATCTTTGCACACATTTTTCTTCACGTTGAGAGTCGTGTTCATGTGTGTTTTCCGGACTTGATGCGTGGTTTTATTTCGCTTTTATATATATATATATATATATATATATATATATATTATATATGGACTAACGAGTTATGTCTCGATTGAGCTTAGGCTTGATGCAGAGCGTTTATTTATATATATATATATATATATATATATATTTATATATATTAACTGTTGTCGAACTTTATTCGATGAGCTTTGGATTTTACATCGATGCGTTTACGCATGATTTATATATATATATATATATATATATATATATATATATATATATATATATTTACATTCAGTCCACTTTAGAGTTTACTTCGTGGCGGTAACCGCCTTTTTACAACTTTATTTACTTTTCGTCCCGCCTGAAGTTTACTCCGTGGTGGTTGATTGCTTTCTACAACTTTATTTACATTTTTGATCCCCCATAGAGGTGTTACGTGGTGGCTGATCATGTCTGTATATATATATTTACAACTTTTATATATATACCTACTTACGGCTTTATTATCAATTGCGGCATCATGTGAGCCTAGGAATCATGTGATCACAGATTCAGTTTACTGGATCTAGATTCGGTTCCCGTGATGGATATTTTCAGTTGTAAGCAGCTTGTAAATTTATTCACGGTGTTCGGGTTTCCTGAGATGGTTATCATACCCACGAGGAGTTCGGCACTATTTTGTATATTATTTTCTTGAAGATGCTTTGTAAGACCCCAACTTTTATGAATAAAGAATAATTTTCTCGAAATATATTTTTGAATATTATGGTGTGGATTTGAAATAATGTTATAGTTGTGGGTAATATTTACAAATTTTGCAAAGTAAGCAAGTGGTTATATAATATTCGATTGGTCGGGGAATATTCGTTTTAATAGGGAATATTCGTACGACGGCACAATCATTGGTGGACCCCACAACAAAAGTATTGTCGTAGTTAGAAAATGATAGAATTATCTTTTTATAAAAATAACGGCAAAAGTGTTATCGTTAAAACTGTTGAACTACCCGGTAGTAAATGTACAGTAATACGCATGGTTGCATAGTAACACAAGGTATTGATTATTGATGTTTGCGTGAGAAGTCACTTAGTTATACTCAATTATTGCTACAGTAATTGCTGCATCATATCTCTCATATTATTGATTCAATTATTGTCACAGTATCATTTGCATAATATGTTATATTATTAAATCAATAATTGAGATGGGAAAAGTAATCATATTATTATTTGCAATATTGACAATGTCTAGAAGTTCTGTCAAGGAGAGGTTTGGTCACCTAATTGCGCGGCAATAAGGAGAAATCCTTATTGGAAATCCCCCTCTTTCCTGGGAACGACCTGGTTGTTAAATATTGTGAGTTATAATATTAATGATGAATAAGTTCGTGTTGATTAAAGATTAAATTGATAGTTCCATTATGTGGGAATTATTAGTGTTAGTGGAAATCGATATTTATTTCGATAATAATTAATGTCTGGAGGTTATATTGACCAATCGGGTAATTCACCAGATAAATGAGCAATTATTCACATGCTTATAACTATGTGTTCACATGTGTGTACTATTGATTCACATGATTTACTATTAGGGAAGTTGGTGCAAGATTGATAATACTTGTATGACTAAATTAAAAAAGGAGGTATAGATGAAGGTACTATACTGTAATTAGTTTTTTCACATGATTATACTATTAAGTCACATGAATGAACTATTAATTCACATTATTTACTATTAGGGGAGGTGGTGCAAGTTTGATAATACTTGCAGGACTAAATTAAAAATGAAGAAAAAAGGAAGGTATTATATTGTAATATTTTGAGCCCCAAAACGTGCAATTATCGAAACTATATTTTCCTATAAATAAAAACTCATTCTTCTTTCATTCTAACCAATTCACTAAGTCTCACAAGAGCAATTATTATAGAGAGAAATTATAGAGAGAAAGAAGAAGAGAAGTCTGCTACCTCACTATTCCAGTATCCAGTTTCTTCTAAGGTAAGGGGTATTATTTCTCTCGTATTCATGAAGAGAGTTATTTTCTTTCAATACTCATAAGGGTTGTTATTCCATTCTTTATTATTCTGTTGGAATAACCTATCTGTGTGGTCTATGGCATGCCTGGTGAATTCTTCTGTTATTCCATTCTTTATTATTATGTTGGAATAACTTTTATGCATATGGATCTATCACATGCCCGGTGAATTCTTTTGTTATTCCATTCTTTATTATTACATTGGAATAACTCCGTCTGCAAGGCTCTACCGCATGCCAGTGAATTCTTACGTTATTCCATTTTTTATTATTCTGTTGGAATAACCTGTCTATGTGTACTACCGCATGCATGGTGAATGATCCTTCGTATTCATTCCTTATTAAATTATGGAAATGATCTGTCTACGTGGATTGCTGCATGACGGACAAAAATCCATTTGCAGTTTCATATATTCTATTATACTCAATTGGTTAAAGTTTTGGCATCTATACTCCATGAAATTTGTAGAATATTCTGGATATTTGCGCTTCATCCAGTATCTTTTCATGGAAATATTCTTCTAAGCATTCTTGAATTTTACTCCATTCTGGATAAATTAAATTATAAATCTTTAAAATTTATTTTGAACTTATTTTATTGAATTATTATATCATTGTCATCATCTTCATGCATATATTGTGATGAAAGTCATCTCTAGCTTACGTGTATAGATGGACTTGGTATGATTATGACCAGGGATTATTCGGTATAATCATGACCGTAATGTGACGAATGATGTGGTGAAAGTCCTCATTGGCCTGTAGTTCATTGATGGACAGTTGTTGGTATGATTATGACCAGGGATTATTCGGTATAATCATGACCATTGATGATTACATGAATATCCTTGGTCGTGATGCAGGGATGATTCGATTTTATTTATTAAGCTAAGTCTCAACGATAAAGTTGATGAAAAACTTTTTAAATCATAGAAGATAGTAGATTTTATGCCCTACTTGACTCTTCTAATGGATTGCTTATTCCGCTACAATTGTTGATCTAAAACTTGTTGTCTAGTATATTCTATCAGTTGTTATACTGTTGAAGACTAAGGATAATTTATTCTGCATTATTTTAGTCATAATATTTCTTACTGGGCTAGTTGAGCTCACCCTTTCTTTCACTGTTCTCTTCAGGAAATGAGAATATAGCTGGGACGAGTCGGGGAACGGATTGACGGTCTAGATGGTTGTTTTAGTAGTCCTTAATATTCTATAAAATAGTGTGATAATAAATGTAATGAGGACTCCATTGAGTGTAGATATTGTCTAGATGACAATATTCTTATTAAAACTCTTGGATTATGTTTTGTCGTATTTTACACGACTGTTGTATAATTAAGTTGTATTTAAATTTTGTACCATGTATTTGGCGACTCAAGATGGCTGATGTATACCTATTTTGGGGGTGTCACAGTTGGTATCAAAGCTTAGGGATATGATCCCTGGCTGAGATGTAAGACAAGAACTAGGAGGGGAGAGACGGGGAATTCCTTCGCTAGTATGACCTACCTAAGTTTATTTGGTATTTAATTGGTCGGTATGAGTATAGGGATAATGTGTGATATATTAATTAACCCTTGTTTTGTGGCAGTATTTGAAAATGGCATCCGAAAATGTTGAGATAAGCAATGAAGCACATGAAACTGTTGAGTCACCAACGATCAATACCCAGGATAATGTGCAACAGAAAGACAATAATCCTCAGGTAAACAATAACACCGATGAAATGGTGAACAATGGGATGTTCAGAGGTTTTATGCAATTCATGCAACATCAGGCGAGAGCGGCTCCTGTTCAAAATGCAGGTGAAAACACTGGCAACTCTCGGACAATCACCGCTAAACAGTTCAAGGAGCTGGGACCACCGGAGTTTATTGGAGAGCCATAACCACTTAAGGCAGAGACGTGGATAAAGCAGATCACCAAGATATTTGATATTTTGGGATGCTCAGAGGAGCAAAAGGTTCCCTTTGCCACCTTTATGTTGCGAGGAGAGGCAGATTACTGGTGGAAATTGGTAAAGCGTACTCAACCTGCCGCACTGAAGATGTCTTGGGAGAAATTCCAAGAATTGTTCAACGACAAGTACTTTCCCGAAAGTATTCGTCACATGAAGGAGGTAGAGTTTATCAAGCTAGAGCAGAACAATATGACCATGTCACAGTACGAAGCTAAGTTTGCCGAGTTGTCCCGGTTTGTATCCTACTTGGTTGATAATGAGGAGAGAGTAACGTCGATGTTTCTAAGAGGTTTGAAACCTGAGATACGTCAATACTTAATTTCTCACAAACTGTGTTTGTATTCAGATGTTGTAAATAGGGCTCAGTTATTGGAGCGCGATAACGAGTTAACTCAACCAGGAGAGAGCAGCCGACAAAATGATAATACCAGTGGTAGCAGTCATCGAAGCGGTGACAACAAACGTGGAGGGAATTAATATGCCAGAAATGGTAACCACTTCGGTGGTAATCATGGCCAAGATAATAGAAGTGGAAATTTCAAGAAGAGAAGATTCAACAATGATGGGCAGACGTCATCATCAGCACCTGTTGTTAAGGAAGGGGAACGACAACCAATCGTATGTTATAAATGCGGAGGGGAGGGACATAACAGTCCGAACTGTACGCAGTGATCCAAAGCGTGTTATAATTGCGGAAGAGAAGGTCACCTTGCCCGATTTTGTCATGCACCGAAGTCAAGTCCAGCTGGGATGAAGGCATCAAAGGTCGTCCCAGACAAGACAAAATCGATAGTTCAAGGGAGAGCATTTGTTGTAACCTCCCAAAAAGCGAGAAATCCGAACGAGGTGATCACGGGTAAGATAATCATAAACTCTAGCGAAGTTTATACTTTATTTGATACCGGTTCTACCCATTCTTTTATTTCTCTTACTTGCGCTCACCGTTTAAATTTGACTCTGGAGAAATTAGACTTTGATTTATCTGTTGAAACTCCGTTGGGAGAAACCTTCATCACATCCACTGTTTATAAGTCTTGTTTGATTTAAATCGGTAACCGCACGTTACCTGTCGATCTTATCTCCTTAAAAATACTTGCATTTGACTTGATTCTAGGGATTGATTGGTTAACTACTCATCATGCTAAAATTAATTATTTTCGTAAGGTTGTTATCTTTCATATTCCTAATCAACCTATTATGCAAATTCAAGCAACCAAGCCATTAAAATCAATCACGGTCATCTCAAGCCATAAAGCTATTCATTTATTGAAAAACGAATGTCAAGCTTTCTTAGATCATGTCACAGATTTAAACAAAAATACGTCAGATTTGAATGATATTTCTATTGTTAATAAATTTCCTGACGTATTCCCCGAAGAACTTCCTGGCCTACCCCCAGGGCATGAAATCGAGTTTGGTATCGACCTTGAACCCGATACAAAACCCATTTCCAAAGCCCCATATTAAATGGCTCCCATTGAACTTCAGGAGTTAAAAACCTAACTGCAGGAATTGTTAGACATCGGTTTCATTCGACCTAGTACGTCTCCTTGGGGTGCTCATGTTCTATTCGTGAAGAAGAAAGATGGAAGTATGCGACTTTGTATTGATTATCGGGAGTTGAATCATGTCACCATCAAAAATAGGTACCCGTTACCTCGTATTGATGATCTGTTTGACCAGTTGCAAGGCGCCAAATTCCTTTCAAAGATCGATCTTCGTTCTGGATATCATCAGTTGAAGATTAAAACTGATGACATTCCAAAGACTGCTTTCAAAACTCGGTACGTGCATTATGAATTCTTAGTCATTTCTTTTAGATTGACTAATGCTCCTGCTGCCTTCATGGATATGATGAACCGAGTATTCAAGGAATATTTGGATCACTTTGTGGTCGTCTTTATTGATGACATCCTCATATACTCCAAAACCCGTGAAGACCATGAACAACACTTGAGGCTGATACTCCAAAAACTTCGTGAAAACAAGTTATATGCCAAGTTGAAGAAATGCGAGTTCTGACTTGAGGAAGTTTCATTCCTTGGGCACGTGATATCAAATCATGGAATATCTATTGACCCAGCAAAGATTGAAGCAATTCAAAGCTGGGAGAATGGAAGTAGGATCACATTACCATGGATTTCATTACTGGTCTTCCCAAGGTTTCTCAAGGCATAGATGCGATTTTGGTCATTGTTGATAGATTGACCAAGTCTGCTCATTTCTTACCGAAACGAGAAACTTATACACTTGAACGTGTTTCTCTTATGTACATAAATGAGATTGTAAGATTTCATGGTATGCCAGTATCCATAGTTTCTGATCGAGACCCAAGATTCACTTCAAGATTTTGGGTTAGTTTACAAAAAGCTATGGGCACGGATTTACGATTTAGTTCGGCATATCATCCTCAAACGGAACGGCAGTCTAAAAGGACTATTCAAACTCTTCAAGATTTATTAAGACTCTGTGTCGTTGACTTCAAGGGAAGTTGGGACAAGTTCTTACCATTGTTGGAGTTTTCCTACAACAATAGTTATCAAGCAAGTATTGGCATGGCTCCATTTGAGGCGTTGTATGGAAGAAAGTGTCATTCTCCAGTATGCTAGGATGAGGTGGGTGAAGCAACATTGTTGGGACCGAATTTGGTATGTATGACTACGGAAAAGATTCAAACGATCCGACAACGCATAAAAACCTCATAAGATCGACAAAAGAGTTATGATGATCTTCATCGAAAGGACGTGGAATTCAATATTGGAGATCATGTGTTGTTACGTGTTGCTCCATGGAAATGAGTTACGAGATTTGGAAAGAGAGGAAAGCTCAATCCTCAATTCATTGGCCCATTTATAATCGTCGATCGAGTAGGAACTGTGACCTATAGACTCGCCTTACCGCCAAGTATGACTCGTGTTCATAATATTTTTTACATATCTATGTTACGTAAATATGTGAAAGACCCAAACCACATTATTGAATTAGAACCAGACGAGATAGAGGAAGATTTAACGTATGAAGAGTTACCTATTAAAATCTTTGATAAGAAGGATCATATTCTACGCTCCAAGGTTATACCTCAAGTCAAAGTTTTGTGGAGAAACCACGATGTGGAAGAAATGACCTGGGAGTTAGAATATGAGAGAAGTCAAGATATCCTCACCTCTTCAATATACCAGGTACGTACCCTAATTTCAAGGACGAAATTTCATAAGAAGGGGAGGTTGTAAGACCCCAACTTTTATGAATAAAGAATAATTTTCTTGAAATATATTTTTGAATATTATGGTGTGGATTTGATATAATGTTATAGTTGTGGGTAATATTTACAAATTTTACAAAGTAAGCAAGTGGTTATATAATATTCGATTGGTCGGGGAATATTCGTTTTAACAGGGAATATTCGTACAACGGTATAATCATTGGTGGACCCCACAACGGAAGTATTGTCATAGTTAAAAAAGGATAGAATTATCTTTTTATAAAAATAACGGTGCGAAAGTGTTATCGTTAAAACTGTTGAACTACCCGGTAGTAAAAGTACAGTAATACGCGTGGTTGCATAGTAGCACATGATATTGATAATTGATGCTTACGTGAGAAGTCACTTAGTTATACTCAATTATTACTACAGTAATTGCTGCATCATATCTATCATATTATTGATTCAATTATTGTCACAGTATCATTTGCATAATATGTTATATTATTAAATTAATAATTGAGATGACAAAGTTATTCATATTATTATTTTCAAAATTGACAATGTCTAGAAGTTATGTCAAGGAGAGGTTTGGTCACCTAATTCAAGCGCTAATGATAAGGAGAAATCCTTATAGAAATCCCCTCTTTCACGGGAGCGACACGGTTGTTAAATATTGTGAGTTATAATATTAATGATGAATAAGTTCGTGTTGATTAAAGATAAAATTGATAGTTCCATTGTGTGGGAATTATTAGTATTAGTGGAAATTGACATTTATTTCGATAATAATTAATATCTGGAGGTTATATTGACCAATAGGGTAATTCACCGGATAAATGAGCAATTATTCACATGCTTATAACTATGTATTCACATGTGTGTACTATTGATTCACGTTATTTACTATTAGGGGAGTTGGTGGAACATTGATAATACTTGCATGACTAAATTAAAAATGGAGGTATAGATGAAGGTACTATACTGTAATTAGTTTTTTTACATGATTATACTATTAAGTCACATGAATGAACTATTAATTCACATGATTTACTATTAGGGGAGGTGGTGCAAGTTTGATAATACTTGCAGGACTAAATTAAAAATGAAGAAAAAGAGAAAGGTATTATATTGTAATATTTCGAGCCCCAAAACGTGCAATTATCGAAACTATATTTTTCTATAAATAGAAGCTCATTCTTCTTTCATTCTCACCAATTCACTAAGTCTCACAAGAGCAATTATTATAGAGAGAAATTATAGAGAGAAAGAAGAAGAGAAGTTTGTTACCTCAATATTCCACTATCCAATTTCTTCTAAGGTAAGGGGTATTATTTCTTTCGTATTCATGAAGAGAGTTATTTTCTTTCAATACTCGTAAGGGTTGTTATTCCATTCTCTATTATCCTGTTGGAATAATCATGCATCATGATTCTATGGCATGCACGGTGAATTCTTCCGTTATTTCATTCTTTATTATTACATTGGAATAACATATGCGCATGTGATCTATCGCATGCATGGTGAATTCTTTTGTTATTCCATTTTTTATTATTCTATTGGAATAACCTATCTGTGCAGTCTATCGCATGCCTGATGAATTCTTTTTTTATTCCATTCTTTATTATTCTATTGGAATAACCTGTCTACGCGGGCTACCGCATGCATGGTGAATTCTTCTGTCATTCCATTCTTTATTATTCTGTTGGAATAACCTGTCTATGTTGACTACCGCATGCATGGTGAATGATCATTCGTATTCATTCCTTATTAAATTGTGAAAATGATCTGTTTACGTGAATTACCGTATGGCGGGCAAAAATCCATTTGCAGTTTCATATATTCTATTATACTCAGTTGGTTAAAGTTTTAGCTTCTATACTCCATGAAAGTAGTAGAATATCCTGGATATTTTCGCTTCATCCAGTATCTTTTCATGGAAATATTCTTCTGAGCATTCTTGAATTTTACTCCGTTCTGGATAAATTAAATTATAAATCTTTAAAATTTATCTTGAACTTGTTTTATTGAATTATTATGTCATTGTCATCATCCTCATGCTTATATTGTGATGAAAGTCATCTCTGGCTTACGTGCATAGATGGACTTGGTATGATTATGACCAGAGATTATTCGGTATAATCATAACCGTAATGTGACGAATGATGTGGTGAAAGTCCTCATTGGCCTGTAAGTCATTGATAGACAGTTGTTGCTATGATTATGACCAGGAATTATTTGGTATAATCATGACCATTGATGATTACATGAATATCCTTGGTCGTGATGCAGGGATGATTCGATTTTATTTATAAGGCTGAGTCTCAGCGATAAAGTTGATGAAAAACTTTTTAAATCATAGAAGATAGTAGATTTTATGCCCTACTTGACTCTTCTAATGGATTGCTTATTCCACTGTAGTTGTTGAACTAAAACTTGTTGTCTATTATATTCTATCAGTTGTTATACTGTTGAAGACTAAGGATAATTTAATCTGCATTATCTTAGTCATAATATTTCTTCTTGGGCTAGTTGAGCTCACCTTTCTTTCACTGTTCTCTTCAGGAAATGAGAATATAGCTGGGACGAGTCGGGGAACGGATTGACGGTCCAGATGGTTGTTATAATAGTCCTTACTATTCTATAAAATAGTGTGACAATAAATGTAATGAGGACTCCATTGAGTGTGGATATTGTCTAGATGACAATATTCTTATTAAAACTCTTGGATTATGTTTTGTCGTATTTACACGACAGTTGTATAATTAAGTTGTATTTGAATTTTGTACCATGTATTTGGCGACTCAAGATGGGTGATGTATACCTATTTTGGGGGCGTCACATGCTTCGCATCTCGAAAATTAAAAACAATCAAGCCGAACACTTAATATAAAATGGGAGTGTAAAAGGTCTCAATTACTATTGAGCATAAGGTTTTGAAAAACCTCTTTTATAAAACATCACTGCCATATCTTGTTAAAACTGAATTTTTTATACAAATTCAAACCCTGTGTATATAGGTGCAAACGAGGCCTCGCACTACTTCCAAATAATTGCACATTGATCCACACACAAACACATTCATATAACAATTTCTTGAAAAGAGGCGGTCACCGTGGTAACACGGATGTCGGGGGGTGCCTAACACCTTCCCTCTGCATAATCAAGTTCACGGACCCTAATGAATCTCGGTTTCACCGACCCGTTTAGCAGTGTCACATCACTGGGTCAATGTGCAAACCTTTTCTCGGTTGTGTTGGTACAACCATATAAAAAACCAACTGGCGACTCTTAACAGTCCATCGTCGACATTACACATGTCGGACCTTTTTTACTTGTTTTTTCAAACAAATCTCACCTAACATGAGAACACCAAAGAACAAGTAACGAAAAGGGACAAATAAAAATCCCGACGTCGACAACGTATTTTCTGAGTGTGAGCTCAAAATACTGCAAAGTGATATAATATATAGAGTCCTCAACTCCCTAATATTTATTAGGATGATTTGAAAATTTTCTGATATATTTTATCCTGCTATTTTGTTATATCTTAATTAGGGCTAGAGTGGGGATAAAGTAGAATTCTACAATTCTAGCTCCAATATAATATTAATTTATGATTAACCCTTTAATCAATAAGAATTATATTAATTATAACTAATTCCACTAAATAGTTATAATCGAACTCTAGAATTAATAGAATTAAAATTAATTAATTAAATCCTTCCATTATTAGTATATTAAAAAAATACTCCTCTACAGTAATATCCATAAACGTTTGTAGGAATAAAACTATTAGCCCACTACGTTTACTGCTTATATCATTGAGTACATACTTTATAAACTTTTGATCACACATTAATTTAATAAATTAAATTAATACTTTAGTAATTTGAATTACTAAAATACTTGGCCAAGATTCTGGTGATCAACCAATAAATTATATTATAATTTAATTGTAGAATTCCATCATGAAAAATACATGTTCCTAATTTCATAACATATATCACCCAACATATTGAGGTATTGATTGTATTAAAATCCCACTCTTTAATATATTAAAGTGACATACACTATAAAATCAAGTTCATTATTCTCTCAGGATTAAGAGTAATTGCATATTAATAATAATTGAAAAATTATTTATAATAACAGTATTTAACAAATAATTTTTCGTAACGATCCAGTTCTATGTATTTCAAAAACACACCAATACACTTGATTAAAATCTTTACTTTACATGACTAAGGCAAATCATCTAATCAAGTGTATTACAATCTACTAGAATGGTATGTTCATTTCCATCTAAGATTGAGAACAATATATTTCTTTAATTATACACTCCTTCATATACATAAATTACAAAATGTATAATTATGGATAAAATTTATGACACATTTAATTATGCAAAATGAAATTAAATTTTATTGTTAAAATAATAAAATAAATATCAACATTGGGTTTTTCTGGGCTTAAAACCTTACAATCTCCCACTAGACCTATACCCAATCTACCATATGTCTAATACACATCCCCTCAAAATGAAAATCAAAAACTTTAGAAGACAAGATCTTGGTAAAAGGATCAGCCAAATTTTGTGTAGAAGCTATCTTTGAAACTATCACATCTCCTCGTTGAACTATATCTTGGATGAGGTTATATTTTTTTCAATGTGTTTGTCTTTCTTATGGTTCCTAGGCTCCTTGGATTGTCCAATCGCCCCATTATTGTCGCAAAACATGATAATAGGAAATGATACTGAAGGTACCATTCCTATTTCTAACAAGAACTTCTTGAGCCATACAGCCTTTTTTGTAGCTTCGGAAGTAGCAATGTATTCAGTTTCCATGTTGGTTTTAGCTATGCAAGACTGCTTAACACTCCTCCAACTGACATCTCCACCTCCAAGAGTAAACACATAACTAGATGTTGACTTTCTAAAGTCTTTATCTGACTGAAAATCTGAATCTGTATATCCTTTCGAGACAAGATCATGATTAGAATAGACAATCATATAATCTCGTATTCTCCGTAGATACTTAAGTATATGCTTTACTGCTATCCAATGTTCGAGTCCATGGTTAGACTGATATCTACTGACCAAGACTACTGCAAAACAAATATCTGGTCTAGTACATAACATTGCATACATAAGACTTCCCACCGCTGAAGCATAAGGGATTTTCTTCATGGGATCTTGCTCTTGAGGTGTCTTATGACACTGCTCCTTAGTAAGAGGAATTCCATGTCTATAGGAAGTAGTCCTTTCTTGAAATTCTTCATGTTGAACCTAGCCAAAATTATATCTATGTATACAGCTTGGGATAGGCCTAACATTATATTCTTGCGATCACGCCAAAACTTGATCCCTAGAATGTAATTAGCCTCTCCTAGGTCCTTCATCTCAAAATTACTAGACAACTAAATTTTGATGCTAGATAATACTCCCACATCATTACCCATAAGCAATATATCATCCACATAAAGAACTAAGAATACCATCACCCCATCTTTATTCTTCTTGTACACAAAAAAATCTTCTAAATTTTGTTCAAAACCATAAGATTTGATTGCTTGATCAAACCTTATATTTCAAGACCTTGACGCTTGCTTAAGTTCATAAATGGACTTTTGCAACTTGCATACCATATTTTCTTGGACTTTAACTATGAAACCATCAGGTTGCTTCATATAGATTTCTTCATCAAGATGTCCATTAAGAAAATCAGTATTGACATTCATTTTTCATATCTCATAATCAAGATGTGCTGCAATGGATAAGAGTATTCTAATAGATTTAAGCATAACTATTGGTGAAAAATTTTCTTCATAATCGATACCTTCTTTTTGAGTAAAACATTTTACTACCAACCGTGCTTTAAAGGTTTCCACCTTTCCATTTACCCCTCTTTTTCTTGTGTAGACCCACTTTCACCCTATAGGCTTGACCCCATTAGATGCTTCTACAAGTTCCCATACTTTATTTGAGTACATGGAATCCATTTCTTGTTTCATAGCTATGTGCTAGTTGGATGCATCTACATCATTAATAGCTTCATGGTAATTAGAGGGATCCGACTCTACTTCTTCCGGAATAACATCATAAGTTTCTCCAAAAAGTGAAAGTCTCTCAGGAGGCCTGATACTCCTCCCACTACGACGAACCTCTGATGCATTATAAGAATTGGGCTGGTTAGTTTGTGGAAATTCATCCAAGTCTTGTGGTGGATTAATTGATTGAGTAATTTATGTACCTGATATTTCTTCTAAGACAATTTTACTACTCAACTTGTGATCCATTATGTAGTCATTTTCTATAAAAATTGCATTTGCACTAACAAATACTTTTTGGTCTAAAGGACTATAAAATAGACCACCTCTAGTTCCTTTTGGATATCCTACAAACAAACATACTTCTGCTCTTAAACCTAATTTGTGAGGAATAAGCATGTGAATATTATTCCTACTTACATATGATTTGATTATGATATATATGAATGAATATGCAAGTATGCTTGCATTAAGAAAAGATGTAAAGTCCTTTGATAGATAATAGAAACATGTGTACAAGGACTTAGAATGAATTGATCAAGTATGTTAGGTTGATCCTATATAAGCAAAACAGCTTTGTAATGTCCTTAAAAAGAAATGATGTACAAGGACTATAAACATAGAAAGATCAAGCATGTTAGGTTGATCTTATGATGTAATAGATATGTTTATGTCGATCGTCGAGAACCTTTGCTGAGAAATCGTGAGTCCGCCGAGGAGAGTCAAGGAAAACTCGAGAGCTATCAAGGCAGAATCATAGTCTGCAAGATAGTAGTCTTGGAGTTCGTAAACTGCTAGGAGAGACGAGGAAAGGATCGTAGTGTGTCGAGGAGAACTTTCTCAGGGCCGTAGTCTGCTGAGGAAGTCATGTTCAGAATCGTGAGAGACGGTCGCGCACTGGTAGTAAATAGAATATCTGCCAAAGCCAAGTCAAGAATCGTAGACTACACTCAGAGTCGTAGAGTCTACTGATCATACCAAAGGCAGAGATCATAGTCAAGAAAGATCAGATGAAGACAACATGCACAACGACAAAAATCGTAGAGTGTCAAGATCTGATCTCGAAGTCGTAGTGTCTGCACAGCTATAGTTGAATCGTAGAGTGCAGAACTAAGACCTCAACAGATGTGATCACAATGCCAAGGCAGAATCGTAGAGCAAATATGATTCTCAACAAATGAGAACTCCCAAAATATCCAAAGGAATGAAGCCTCTGATTAGCACTGCATAGATACATCCCACCTGAAGGAAACCAGAGAGAACTCAATGAATTGCATGCAGGCTAATAGAAGATCTAAGCACCAACCCAATCAGCATCAAGATTGAGTTGTGAAGCCATTCGAGATGAAGTCTTCCACAAGGAGATCAGAAGAAGACTTCAGTAACTGACTAAGGAAAGTCAGCTAGTGCAGTAGCTGTAACATAGACAGAAGACTACGATCTTGGAAGTAACCAGGATCGTAGTGTTTGCCAAACAAAGAAAGAACTGATCGAGTGCACACAGAGATACTGGACAGCTTCTGAAGAACAAGGCTAAAGTGATTAAGCATTGGGTCAGTCCATTGATGATAAATGAACGGGAGATCACAAGGAGAAAGCGAGTTGGACACGCCACAAATCTGAAGTGTCTTGTTATTCAGAAGGGGTCAGAACAAAGAAGTCAAGCCATCAGTATCTGAGACCTGTTGAGGCAAACAAAAGTGTTGAAGCACTGTACAAAAGAAGGAAGAGGTGTTCTACATTGAAGATCCAATCAACACTCTTCAAGATCGTAGTATTGTCTCTACCAGTCAACAAGACACTACGATCAGGTCCATGAAGACATGCATCAGAATCGTTGAGTTCGAACAGCTGAAGACTGAAGCATTGGCAACGATTCAATCTAAAGGGTAATATTTGGACAAGAGCTTATTGAGAGCATCGATGCAAAAGGACAACCTCTGATCGAGAAATCAAAAAGGAGGAAATAAAGTCTTCGACTTGCCCGAGGCATAAAAGTGACATCTCTGATGGGTAGGTGAAACAGTAGACTGTAGTGTCAAAAGTCATGACATATCACATCTGCAGTCTACCTCAGTCAACTTGAGATATGTGAAGATATTTGAATAGCTTTCAATGACTACTTTCCAACGGAAGGATTGGGAAGGAATATAAATCAGCAAGAGCTTCAAAGATCAAGGGTTGCTGGATTTGCTGAGTTTGGAGAGATGGTGGACGGATCTAACCAACATAAAATAGTGAGTGACCAATGAAGGTATAAAGGCTCACTCTACGATCCACCAAAAACACTCAGAGACAGAAAAAGAAAGAAGTAGAAGTGAGAGTTCTACTATATGAAGAGTGTTCTGAACTGCCGAGAGAAAGAAGAGCATCAATGACATCTTGATGTCCATCATGGGAAGACTCTAAGTACCATAGAGAAGAGCTCACAGTCATCTTAGCAAGTCCATCATAAGAAGGAATCAAGTATCAAGAAAGGAGATCAGAAACGCCACATGATGGCAAGCATGAGAAAGTTTCTAAGTACCTAGCAGAAGAGCTTACAGTCATCTTAGAAACCCATCATGTGCAGCCATCACGTATCAAGAAGAATGATCTTCAAGGCAGTTCATCAAGGGATCATCAGAAGTGATTGAGTAACTGAAGAATCTGAGCATCATGCAACACTCAACTGCACTTCAAGGATGATGACGCCAAGCTGCTAAGTACAGAAGATGTTCAAAGCATAAAGACATCTTAGCATCTCAGCACCAACAACAAACAACTCAACAACAAGAAGCCAAGGCCTGAGGGGTCCTTGTCCGAAGGGACTAAATGAAGTTTCAAGCCTGCTGGGCTTGAAGAGTTCCTAGGGAACTAGAGAAGTTCTAAGGCTGCTAACCTTGAAGAGTTCTTAGTGAACTGAAGTCCCAAGGCGTCTGGCCTTGAAGGAATCTTAGTGATTTAGGGTGCTGCCCTTCCTTAGTGGAAATCCTACTAGTTGAAAGCAGAAGAGTGAATTAGGAGCTTGAGTCTCTGAACCACTTAAAATCCCTTGTGTCTTTTATTTTATGTCATTTACGTTATGTACATTAACTGCTATAATTGCTATGTATGTTTTAACTACTTACCATTGAACTAACTCTACGAACAATGTATGTATGATTAATGAATATATCAATGAAGGGGATCTTTTACTTATTCTGCTGTGCTCGAAAAGATTCTTATGTTTGTCATATGCTAAATTATTAGCAATACAAAATAAACCAGAAAAGTATTTGAAATTAAAAAGGATATATTCAACCCCCCACCCCTTCTAGATCTATTATGCCTACTGGGAACTAACAATTGGTATCAGAGCAGGTTCTCATGCTACATTCAAAAGTTAATCGCTTTGAGTCTGATCCTAGGCACAAACATTATTTTATACTTAGTTCAGTAGTAAGTCACTTGTTATATGCAGATGAGCTCACACGTTGGAAATACTGTGAATATGTTAAATGTGCATATACACCTGAAGCTGCTCAGATTGGTCCATGTTTTCGATTGTTACATCAACAAGACCAATCCTTATATGCAGTCAATCTTGTAGTCTGAAGACCAGATGAAAAAGCTCAAGAGACATCAACGACAAAGAGTCAAGCATCCACCACCCTAAAAGATGAAAAGGCCACACATGCTAAGAAACGCTTATCCAGAGAAGAAAGAAGATCTTCTCAAACGTGTGTCTGGCCAACCAGCAGTTGGATGTAAACCTTGCAAACTCAAGGATGTTAAAGAACTAAAGATGCTGAGATTTTCTTAGCTTGTATCTTTAAGACCACGACTGATTTATTGAAGGTCAATTGGAGCAACAAGCTGTCAGGAGCAAATGAGAAACTATGCACATCAATGCCTAACCTCAGTATGTCTAAGTTAAATGACTGTCAAGGAACTGACAGTAAAAAGGTACGGTTCCTCAGTAATGTAAATACGTACATCATGTTGCACCTCCTTATGAACTATAACAGTATTCTTTCAAGGAGTCATAATCTACCTAAAAAGGTGAAGAGAGAAAGTACACTGAGTTGGAAACTCTTATGCTTACAAACCTTCTCTCCATCCAAGTTTTAGGCTGAAGATAACATCTTAAAAGAAATCTTAAACGGGTCATAAGAACATCACAGGCTAAATTAATCTTATGTGAAGTAATCTTTGCAGGTGGGTTAGTATATATGTACAAACTTATGTTCAAAGTGTTTGATAACACACAGAGTATGATCAGTTCTACAAGAGTATTTTGATGATTTGTATAAACTGATCACCTCCATGAATCAACGAGATACACATAAATCGTAGAGTTGATTCTCACTCTGTGAACACTTAAATATTGTGAACATAACCCAGCAAATGATGAAACCATAAAAGAGGATGAGTGTTTTTATCAAAATGGCAAATCTTACACACACTCACAATCATGCATCTCAAAATGCATTATCTAAATTAGTTACATGCATGAATATGACTGTTGGTGATCAATATGATGATTATCCAAATATGTGAGGAACATGGGCTTAGAAAACTAACCTAGCAGGACCCATTTAATTGTGGGTACCAAAAATAAAAATGTATCTAACTCTGCAGTACCGGTCTAGTGAAGGCCACACTAAGGAATCTTTGAGGCGTAAGACTTGATCAAGAAGACTCAACCAATGCCAGAAGGCTAAGGACTGTTCAGAAATGATTTTGATAAAATTCCTATATGTCCAAGCCTGTCCTTGAAGACCCGCTGAGCTAACCTGAATGAAGCTCACATGGCTGCTAATCTGTACATGGAACCAGGTCGTTCAACCAAAGATGAAAAGGGCCTTATATGCTCAAATTAGGCAAGGCATGATATATGAGAAGAATCCTCAAGGAAGCTCACAACAGAGGATCATCGAGCATCAGTCAAGAGGAACTCATTACGGGAGCACAACTTCACAAACACAAGACTGTCAAAGAAGACTACGTTCGTAGTGATGTCTAAGAATCGTAGAGTGATTAGTCCTGAAGATATTCATGCCTACGATATAAGGAAATCTAATTGATAATGGTGATTCCAGTCAGAAGGAAATATGCAAGGATGCCTTCTAATACACATAAAGAAAAGGGAATCACATCTATCTGAGAAGACAACATCAACCATGGGGAGCAGTGATCTGTTAAGGAACAACAATACTGAGATATACTATGGAGCAATGTACCAGCTACAGAGTCCCAAAACTTTGTGGTTGATGAACCAAATGAAGATCCATAGTAAGTAGGAACGTCTCAAAATGTACTACTGATAACCTATCAGCCACCCAACCCAAAATCGTGGAGTACCTACGATCAAACATCCGATCATAGAGTAAGAGCAGAAGGACACCACGATTACAACAAATGCAATTGTCTAAAGTTGGTAGATGATCTCCCCAACAGAAAAGGTCAAATGAGATATCAGTATAAATCACTTTCGAGGCACTTCATCTAGAAAATGCCTCAAGGACAAACCTGACCCTTAGCTCACTCTAAGAGGTTAGCCCTTCATGAGCTACCTTGACCCAGAAGGAATGCTAAGTAAAGTTTATCTCAAGGACCAATTCAGTCAATGATCGTAGAGTCGAGGTTGAAAAGAACTTCACGATCGTAGTGCAACCTCAGCGATCATAGAAGCAGACTCGATGATCGCAGTCCTACCAGAGGATACTCCAGCTCACTAGGAGCTTGGAAGAACAAGACAATTAATCAACCATTCAGATTATGAGGAGATAAGTTCGAATATATCAGTGATCAAGCTATGTTGCATCAAGATGAGGATTAATGTCAAAACCATCCACTGCAGCTTCTCTCAAAGATTGATCGTTGAGTCAACAAAGGAAAACGTAGAGTCCATGACTACCTTAACATGCTACTCTACGAACCTAAGAGGTCAACGATCAATCCACGTCAATTAAACGTCTACTCCACCAAAAGAGATATCTAACTGAAAAGGTTATGGGGAGTTACAGCTCATTACTGGGCATCGTGCAACCAATGGTTGATTGACACATAACTACTTTTGAAGAGTCAGGGAAACTACCATAAAAACAAATTCAAAATCTGCAAACAGTCATCAAAAACTATCGAACCTCTCTCCCTCCAACTTTCAAACCCTAGAATCTTCTTCGAAGATTAAATCGAGTAAACCTCCAGAACTTAAATTACAATCAGCTATCTCTCATAAATCTCATTAAATCACACATCCATATACTTTGAACTCTTCAAATAGCAGAATGGCGAGTAATAACAGGAATTTAACTCGGCTTCAAAAAGTTCAAAGATTCAGAAACGAAGTTAAGGGATATACTTGAGCTCGTAAAGAAGGCTTGGTTCTCTGAATGCTTGGAGGCCAACACTCCAGTCTACACAGAGCTAGTGAAGCAGTTCTATTCAAATGCTTCGATAAATTCTGGGCTTCTGACCATGAAGGTGAAATGATCAAGTCTGAAGATAAGAGCTTCAGACATCAATCAATGCCTAGGGTTTCCCAACCAAGGTCTGATAAACCTGAATGAAGTAGACATTGAAGAAGCAAGAGGCTAATGCAGTACCAGAGGAACCCTAATCTAAAGGACATGAAGAAAAAGGAGTTTCTGGAAGAATTCGAGTTCCTTACTGAGATAGTGGGCACATGTATACTATACAAGGACACTGCACACGACACAGTTCTTGATCAATAGTTAAAAATCATGTCTGCTATAGTTCTGAAGAAACGAATCAACTTTGTAGTTATCCTGTTTGATCAGATCTCCAAATGGGTAGAAAAGACTGAGATAAAGAAGTCTGCAGATAAACCTCTGACTAAGGTTTTTCATGGAAGACTGCTGAGTATTGTGATGAAGAAGAAGCTAAGAGGGAAAATCAAGGATGATGATGGAGAGCCTCTAAATGTTCACAAAGTAATGTCTCCACAACTGTTTGTGAACTGGAAGAAGAACCCAAAGGAAAATAGGAGGCTGACAACAACTGGGAGCATCAGCAAGACTTCTGCAAAGAAGAGGAATGCAAAGGAGGTAGAAAGCTCTAATTCTGATGACTTTGTACCAGCAGCAACCACACCAGCCAGAAAGAAATCCAAAGGTGTGAGGAAAACTGAGGCTCCTCCAAGAAGTCTATCCACAGAAGACAAGGTTGAAGATGAAATGGTCTCAACTGCAAAGACCACAAAGAGGAGAAGTAATAGATTACTTCAAGGGCCATCCAGCAAGAAAGCTAAAGTGGTTATCAGACCAGTCTCAATTTACCAAGAAAGTACGTCTGACAGATGAAAGGACATAGAGTCAGAAGAAGAGAAGACAACTGATAGTCTCAAGGCTGAGTCCCCACAGACCAAATCCAGCAATGAAGGTGAAGGTGGATTAATGGAAGAAAATGTAGCGTCTGCTGATGAAGAAGAATGCACAAGCCCTGTGGCTAACCCACAGAGCATTCCCTCTAACAATGTAGAAGAGATACAAGCTGACCCAACTCCATCCCCAATTGTAAATGCACCAACAAGTCCAGATGATGGGTCAAATGATGTTGTTTCTAAAGAAGAAGAACATGCTCCTTCAAATCCTGAAAGCCCACATGATGGCTCAAAAGGTGATGAGTCCAAAGAAGAAGGGCTCGCTTACGACAAGACCGAACCTCATGGAAGTTAAATTCGATCGAAAGGCCTCAGAGTCTGAAGAGGAAGAAGAGTCTGACTCTCCCATAGCTGAACCTCAAAGGAGAAGGAAGAGTTACAAACTACAAGCCAAATTTGCCTCCAAAAAGAGAAGTGATCACTCCAATGTTGTCATTGAAGTAAGTGATGATGAGTCTGTATCACAGAAAGAAAGTGCTGAAGATAGGGCCAGTGATGAAGAAGTTGAATCAGAAGAAGATCTCGCTGAAGAAGGCTCTGGGAATGAAATGAAGCAAGAAGGATTCATTGATGGAAATGATCAAAATGGTTCAGGCTCCAAAAGAAAAGAAATGGAGATTTATTCCAATTTTGCAAATCAGGAATCAGAGGAACCAGCAGACTATCCAGTCCTCTCTCCAGCAAGAATCAGTAGAAGAATTGTGGTAGAAGTCCTTAATGAACCAGAAGAACTCCCAGGTGAAAGATGGGTAAAATATGGAAATAAACAGCTCAAAGTTGTAAGGATGAATGTACAAGATATATTCAAAAATTGGAACAACATGGAGCTAGACTGCACGACTTTCCTCTACAATCCTGATGACCTACTAATGAGATGGTTCTTCCAATGGATGCCTAGGCTAAAGGCACATACTGAAAAAGATGGAAGTTACTTCAGCTGGTGCTACTCTCATTTTCCAAGCATGGAGCTGGTGGCACAAAACTTCCCAAGACTGAAGAGTTTTGCTACAATGATGATCACAAACCAGCCTCACTACAAGGTCTACAGACATGTTGGTAACCACTATATCCCCTACGATCGTAGGATGGACTCATAAGGAAGAAGGATCATGACCAAGGAGATAATCATAGAATCAGTTCACTCTACTACTGATGGTATCCAAGTACAAAATAAGAAGCTTCCATCGCTCAAAGCCTTCTTGATGAGACATTCCTTCATCCTCAACCAGTGATTGGAACTCAACAATTCTTCAGATTCTCAACACCTTCGAAAATATGTCCAAAGATGCAGATCATAGAGTCCAATCTGATGCTCAACAAGAGGCTGCCCAACCAGATGATCAATTATCTATGGAGAAGGAGCTGATGAAAAATTCTGATGAACTGATTGAGAAGATATCTCTATTCACTGAAGAGTCAAAGAAGTTGACAACAACAGAAGATAACTTAGTTCAAGAGAGACTCCAAGCAACGATGGCTGATGTATCTCTCAAAATCAGAGAAAGAGATCACATCTATCTAAAGGACATGAATGATCAGAAGGCAGATGCACTACAAGCGAAGAAGGAAAATGAAGAACAACTCCAAGTCCTCTCTGACAAGATTGACAACATGAATCAGTCTTTCTCAGTGCAACTTGAGCTAGGACAACAAGACTTCAAGTTTGAAGTTGCTAACTCCTCCTACCTGATGGAGCAGCTTATGTCCAACATGGAGCAACTGTCCCAAATGATTAATGACAAAAAGGGAGAGAAAAAGAGGCATAGAAAGGGGAAGAATAAGAGGCACTCTAGAAAGAGCAAGGAGGGCAAAAGGAAAGAAAAGAAGAAGACAACATCAGGGGGAACCAAAGGATGATGAGCCTAAGGCTGAGGGGGAGCCAGAGCCAGAACCAGAACCAGAACCAGAACCAAAAGAAGAAGAAATGAATAGCTCCATATCCCTGGGGGAGTATGAGCAAAGGAATCAAACAGATGAATAGCTGATCAACAGACATCTTGGAAGCATACATGAAACCAAAGAGGTACATTTCTAACTAGTTAGGTATGTTTTGGATCTAGGATGTAAAAGAGCAAGGAGAGCAAAAGGAAAGAAAATAAGAAGACAACACCAGGGGGAGCTGAGTCATCATCTAAGGGGAGCCAAAGGATGATGAGCCTAAGGCTGAGGGGGAGCCAGAACCAGAAAAAGAAGAAATGAATAGCTCCACATCCTAGGGGGAGCATGAGCAAAGGAATCAAACAGATGAATAGCTGATCAACAACATCCTGGAAGCATATATGAAACCAAAGAGGTACATCTCTAACTAGTTAGGTATGTTCTGGATCCAGGATGTAAAAGAGCAAGGAGAGTAAAAGGAAAGAAAAGAAGAAGACAACACCAGGGGGAGATGAGTCATCATCTAAGGGGAGCCATAGGATGATGAGCCTAAGGCTGAGGGGGAGCCAGAACCAGAAGAAGCAGAAATGAATAGCTCCACATCCTAGGGGGAGCATGAACAAAGGAATCAAACAGATGAATAGCTGATCAACAGACATCCTAGAAGCATACATGAAACCAAAGAGGTACATCTCTAACTAGTTAGGTATGTTCTGGATCTAGGATGTAAAAGAGCAAGGAGAGTAAAAGGAAAGAAAAGAAGAAGATAACACCAGGGGGAGCTGAGTCATCATCTAAGGGGAGCCAAAGGATGATGAGCTTAAGGCTGAGGGGGCGCCAGAACCAGAAGAAGAAGAAATGAATAGCTCCACATCCCAGGGGGATCATGAGAAAAGGAATCAAACAGATGAATAGCTGATCAACAGACATCCTAGAAGCATACATGAAACCAAAGAGGTACATCTCTAACTAGTTAGGTATGTTCTGGATCCAGGATGTAAAATGTCATAGTGTATTAAATTCCATATTCTTATAAATGGCATTCATGATTATCTGTTTTAGAAATACAGCTCCTCATTGTATATAAGATTCATTCATAACATGCATATGCACTTATTATTTTTGTCATAATTAAATAGGGGGAGATTGTCATGAATAAGCATGTGAATGTTATTCCTACTTACATATGATTTGATTATGATATATATGAATGAATATGCAAGTATGCTTACATTAAGAAAAGCTGTAAAGTCCTTTGATAAATAATAGAAACATTTGTACAAAGACTTAGAATGAATTGATCAAGTATGTTAGGTTGATCCTACATAAGCAAAACAGCTTTGTAAAGTCCTTAAAAAGAAATGATATACAAGGACTATAAATATAAAAAGATCAAGCATGTTAGGTTGATCTTATGATGTAATAGATTGGTTTGTCTGATCGTCGAGCACTGCACCAGAAATCGTAGTTTTCTAGGAGAGTTAAGGAAAAATCGAGAGCTATCAAGGAAGAATCATAGTATGCAAGATAGTAGTCTTGGAGTTCGTAGACTGCCAGGAGAGATGAGGAAAGGATCGTAGTGTGTCGAGGAGAACTTCCTTAGGGCCGTAGTCTGCTAAGGAAGTCATGTTCAAAATCGTAGAGACAGCCTGCCTACGAGCTGACCGAGTATCTGCCAAAGCCAAGTCAAGAATCGTAGACTACACTCAGAGTCGTAGAGTCTACTGATCATACCAAAGGCAGAGATCGTAGTCGAGCAAGATCAGATGAAGACAACAAGCACAACGACAGAAATCGTAGAGTGTCAAGATCTGATCTCGAAGTCGTAGTGTCTGCACAGCCAAAGCTGAATCGTAGAGTGCAGAACTAAGACCTCAATAGATGTGATTACAATTCCAAGGCAGAATCGTAGAGAAAATATGATTCTCAACAAATGAGCACTCCCAGAATATCTAAAGGAATGAAGCCTCTGGTTAGCACTGCATAGAATATCCCACCTGAAGAAAACCAGAGAGCACTCAACGAATGGCATGCATGCTAACAGAAGATCTAAGCACCAACCCAATCAGCATCAAGATTGAGTTGTGAAGCCATTTGAGATAAAGTCTTCCACAAGGAGATCAGAAGAAAACTTGATGAATCGACTAAGGAAAGTCGACTAGTGCGATGAGTTGTCAAGTAGAGTAAGAAGACAGCGATCTTGGAAGTAACCAGGATCGTAGTGTTTGCTAAACAAAGAAAGAACTGATGGAGTGCACACAGAGATACTGGAAGGCTTCTGAAGAACAAGACTAAAGTGATTAAGCATTGGGTCAGTCCATTGATGATAAGTGAATAGGAGATCACAAGGAGAAAGCGAGCTAGACACGCCATAAATCTGAAGTGTCTTATTATTCAGAAGGGGCCAGAACAAAGAAGTCAAGCCATCAGCATCTGAGAGTTATTGCGGCAAACAGAAGTGTTGAAGCACTGCACAATAGAAGGAAGAGGTGTTCTACATTGAAGATCCAATCAACACTCTTCAAGATCGTAGTGTTGTCTCTACCAGTCAACAGGACACTACGATCAGGTCCATGAAGACATGCATCAGAATTGTAGAGTTCGAACAGCTGAAGACTGAAGCATTGGCAACGGTTCAATCTGAAGGGTAATATTCGGACAAGAGCTTATTGAGAGCATCGATGCAAAAGGACAACCTCTGATCGAGAAATCAGAAGGAGGAAATAAAGTCTTCGACCTGCCCGAGGCATAAAAGTGACATCTCTGATGGGGTAGGTGAAACAGTAGACTGTAGTGTCAAAAAGTCATGACATGTCACATCTGCAGTCTACCTCAGTCAACTTGAGATATGTGAAGATATTTGAGTAGCTTTCAACGACTACTTTCCAATGGAAGGATTGGGAAGGAATATAAATCAGCAAGAGCTTCAAAGATCAAGGGTTGCTGGATTTGCTGAGTTTGGAGAGATGGTGGACAGATCTAACAAACATAAAATAGTGAGTGACCAATGAAGGTCCAAAGGCTTAATCTACGATCCACCAAGAACACTCAGAGACAGAAAAAGAAAGAAGTAGAAGTGAGAGTTCTACAATGTAGAAGTGAGAGTTCTACTACATGAAGAGTGTTCTGAACTGCCGAGAGAAAGAAGAGCATCAATAACATCTTGATGTCCATCATGGGAAGACTCTAAGTACCATAGAGAAGAGCTCACTGTCATCTTAGCAAGTTCATCATGAGAAGGCATCAAGTATCAAGAAAGGAGATCACAAATGCCATCATGGTGGCAAGCATGAAAAAGTTTCTAAGTACCTAGCAGAAGAGCTTATAGTCATCTTAGAAACCCATCATGTGCAGCCATCATATATCAAGAGGAATGATCTTCAAGGAAGTTCATCAAGGGATCATCAGAAGTGGTTGAGTAACTGAAGAAGCTGAGCATCATGCAACACTTAACTGCACTTCAAGGATGGTCACGCTAAGCTACTAAGTATAGAAGATGTTTAAAGCATAAAGACATCTTAGCAGCTCAACACCAACAACAAGAAGCCAAGGCCTGAGGGGTCCTTGTCCGGAGGGACTAAATGAAGTTTCAAGCCTGCTGGGCTTGAAGAGTTCCTAGGAAATTAGAGAAGTTCCAAGGCTGCTGGCCTTGAAAAGTTCTTAGTCAACTGAAGTCCCAAGGCTGCTGGCCTTGAAGGAATCTTAGTGATTCAGGGTGCCGCCCTTCCTTAGTGGAAATCCTGCTAGTTAAAAGCAAAAGAGTGGATTAGGAGCTTGAGTCTCTGAACCACTTAAAACCTGTAACAACCCGATATTTTCTATATAAATAAATTAGAAATTTTGCGTATAATTTTTTTTTTATTTTAAGGATGAGGATTTGTAAAAGATAATGTATGTATGTAATTATGTAATAAATAAAAATATATTTATTACATGAATGTTTAAAAATAATTTTATTTTAGAATTATTGACTATTATAAAGTTTATTCTTACAATAATTAATTTTATAGCAAAAATGTTTTTATTAATTTTTTTCATGAAAACATGATTATTATATTATTTAAATAATATATGAAATGATTATAGAATTATTATAATAATTATTTATTTTATTATATGAATTTATGCAAGATTAATTAAGTTAATTATTTTAACTTAATTAATAATGTTATATATGACAAATAAATCAAATATGGAATCCAAACCCTAATTTTGGATTTTGATCAAGGAATGAGAATAAGAATATAATATTAATTATATTTTGATTTTTCAGTGATATAAATATGTACTGTTTGTGTTTATTGCCAATAATTGGTTAATTATGGTATTTCACGTGAAAACCCTCGTATTACCGATAAATCCTATTTTTGAAGTCAAATGAGACTTTAAAATCTGTTTAGTAATTTTTTTATGTGATTCGTGATAATTATAATTATTAATGATAATTAGGAAAACGCTAATTATGGAGAACCCTAATTACTAAATTAGGAAATCTAAATACTAAATTTTGAAAACCCTAATTAGTAATTTAAAACCCTATTTTCTAAAATTAGAAACCTTAAATAATAATTAGTGAATTGATAAATGAAAACCCTAATTTAAAACTCGATTATGAGTTCGAGACTGTTATATAACTGTGTTATATGATGTATGGTATATTATATAATTTTATGATTAATTAGGTGAAACCTAGTTAATATTTAGAAACCATAATTTCTAAAAATTTGAAAACCCTAGTTCAAGTAGATAAACCCTAATTCAAGAGTCGATTGCAAGCTTAAGACTGTTATGTAATCCTGATAATGTGTGTAGTGACCGGTATTAATTATATTAACCCTAACTAGGGAGAATCATAATTATTTACAAAACTCTAAAATTTTTCTTAAAAGGTATAATTCCTTATTATTATTATTATTATTATTTTTAAATTTATAAACCCTAAATTAGCTTAATGTAAACCCTAATTGCTAATTAGGCATGCTTAATAATAATTAGTAAAACATAAAACTAATTATCAAGTCTATGTGATTAGGAAACCTAATTAATTAAGAAACCTTAATTTTGTATTTTAGAAACTAAAATTTTATTATTTTATTATTTATTTTTTTACAAACCCTAAATTAGAAATTTTAGAAATTATTTTTAAACCCTAAAATGGTCCAAACCCTAAACCCTAAGGGTTTGACAAGTTTACAAGATTGCCATTAAAAATAAAAGCAAAAAGACCAAAATACCCTTGCATTATTAAAGCTAATAACATAGGTTTTGACCTTAGGTGAGTTGGTGACCAAATCCAACCACCCCATGTGACAAATTCCAGCAGATCAGCCCAATTGCCAGCCAAATACATTGCATACAAGTTGTATAAATAGATCTAGGAGAGAGAAATATCAATGGTTAGCTCATTTTTTGCACAACTCTCCTCCATGACCCCCTATCTCTCTAACCTACGAATTAATATAGTAGATCAGTCTCTAAAGCAAGCCCCACGAATTCCTATAACAAATCAGAAGCCCAAATTCCAGAAATCAAAGCTTAAAGGTATAAATCCTAGTTGAAAAATTCGACCTTGATCTTCTGTTAGAAGTTATGTTTAGGTGTTGTAATATGTTCTATGTAGTGTCTATAAGTGATCTGGGTTGCTGGATGTTAGATCCATAACATCAAGAAGCTCGGATTTGAAGTTTTTCAAAAACTGAAAAAAAGTCATTTTGTTGTCTGACAGTGAATGTCAGTCCTTGTAGATCCATGTATGTTATGTGTTTTTGTTGTTTAAATGTTTGAAGTTGTAGTATGTTATGATATCTTTGATCTGGAACTGGAATCAGGGTCAGGAGATGAGTAGATTTCATGTTATTCGTGGTCAAACTCTCGATTGACCGAGCATGACCGGTAGATTTCTGGGTAACCCATAAATCATTTTCCCAGTGTTTGACAAGCTTTTTAAGGCTCCCAGATCATCGCTGTTTTTGTGGATTTGTTATTGTTCTTGCCTTCATGTTGTAGTATGTTAGATGGACTCTAGATCCATGTCTTTATACCCTTCATAACATAAATATATCGATCTGAGTGAGTGGTCAAAGTAGACCACTCGTCACCGATTAAGCGTTTCTGGAAAACCCAGAAACCGGATGCACAAGTTTTCTAATGACCATTCAATCGATCAAGATCTTGCTAGTGTTTTGTTGTTATGGTTATGTGTTGTATTAGATCTCGTAATATTACATGCTATCTACAATCTAGATGTCTTAAATCACATGAAAGTTACGATTATTTCAAGTTATGGAGATCTAAAGTAGGTACCAGATCTTTGTTCTTCATTTCTCGAAAACCCGTAAATGAAGAAACAAACGTCGACAATGGTTTTGAGAGATTAAATCTCTTTGTTGTTTAATGATTTGACCATGTAATCGGTTTTTAGTTATAGTGATGCATGAGTACTACAATATCTAATCGATCTCAGCCCGTAAACACTTTATATTGGATTTTATAAGTGGTCAAACTAGACACCCTACATAATCGTCAAGAATTTTCGGGTTTGATGAAGAAAACCTATAGTGATGATTTAAACGCTATAGGGTCCTTTAGCGACGATTTATTTCCTAAATTATTTATTTTTACTAAATAAATAGAAAAATTAGTTTTTAATTATTAAAATACAAAATAAATTATTAAAATTATTTTAAATTAGAAAATTAGTTTTTAATTATTTTGAATATATTTCATAAATATTTAATATATTTTGGAATATTAAAAGTATTTAATTATAATATTAAATAAATTATTTAAAAATGATTTTAATACATGAAAAATCATTTAAAATTATATTATGGTATAAGAAAATAATTTAAATTATTTTTGATAACTTTTAATATTTTGTGATGAATTTCATTAATTAATTAATATTAATGGTAATTAAAATTATTTAATAAATGTATTAAATAAATTATGAAAAATAGAATTAATGATTTAAAAATTTTAGAAAAATGATTTAAAGGTTATAAAAGTATTTTAAGTTATAAAATATAACTTTTGATATTTTGTCATGAAAAATATTAATATTTTAATGATATTAGATTTATTTAATAATTAGATTAAATAAATTAGTTTTAAAATGATTTTAATATTAGAAAAAAATTTAAATGAAAATAAATAGTTTTAAAATATTTTAAGTTATAAAATATAACTTTCCATATTTAAAGATAAAACTCATTAATTATTTACTATTAATGATGTTAAAGTTATTTAATAATTATATTAAATAATTTAGTTTTAAAATGATTTTAATATTATAAAAATCATTTAAAATAAAAATAAAGTGTTTAAAGATATTTTAAGTTATAAAATATAACTTTTAATATTTAAAGGATAATTTCATTAATAATTTAATATTAATGATATTAATTTAATAATAAATGATATTAAGTTTATTTAATAATTATATTAAATAAATAGTTTTAAAATGGTTTTATTTATTTAAAAATCATTTAATAAGGATATTAAGGAATTAAAAATATTTTAAGTTATAATTAATGACTTCTAATATTTTGATAGATAATGCATTAATATTTTAATATTAATGATAATTATTTTAAAAATGATTTTAATTCTTTTAAAAATCATTTAAGTGTAATATTAACACTTTAAAAGTATTTTGAGTTATTATAAATAACTTTAATATTTTGGCAAGGGTTTCATTAATAGATTAATATTAATTAAATATTAATGATAATATAATTATTCGATATTTAAATCATTTAATAATGATTTCGTGATTTGAAAATTTATGATAAATGATAATAAATGTTTAAAAATTAGTATAAGTCATTTAAAAATTACATGACTGATACTTACATATATGGAATTATATGACAGAGTCTTAGACTCGATAATTACCCGATAAGGTTGTTGAAGACACCAAACATGTTTGTAAATTGATCTGGACTTAGATAATTTGATTAGATATGTGTTTATTTGTGATTCAATGGTTGTGAAACATATGTGACAATGTGATTAGGTTATGTGATGACTGCAATAAGTAGTGTTATGTGTTATAGTATGTTATTCTAATCGATCAAATGATCTTATTACTGATAGGTGTTATATAAAGATAGAACTAAGTTACGAACTGTAAGCAGCGCATCAGGCACGTATCTTACCTTTGCATTTCCTTTATGCAATGGACATGAGTAATAAGTTTCAGAGTTATATTATTATTATACTATATTATTAACCCTATTGTGATATATTCTATATTCGATCATTATTTATCAACATGTTAGTATATGGTAATTCAGATATATATTCTGTTCGTTAATTTCTAAACATGGTTACACAAGTGTCCCTACTTGGATAATCATTGTATTTAATCACATGTTGATATATATATATATATATATATATATATATATATATATATATATATATATATATGTCCAAGCTAATTGACCAGCTAGACACAAATTTTAAAATATCGTTGAATAAGATTAAAAAAAAAATTGTATCCAATCAAATTGTTTTGGTTCGAATTCCAGACTAAGTATGAACATCCCGATCACGGGAAAACTTTTATGCGCCCAAGGCGGACAGAGTGAACGATAATATCATTCTAGCAATGAAGTATTGATCAATACAGGGCCCATGGGAAGTACAACCTAAATCCCATAAGTTATGACGGTTTGCAGATGAAGTTCTGCTAAACCTTATCGAAAATTTAAAACAATGTTCATAGTATGTCGACTACCCTATATATATAATCTATACGTAGTTTCAAAATTTTGAGATAGAATTGTTATGTTATTATTATCGGTTCAGTTTACTTCACAACTATAAATTCGTTATAGAAGTGATGTACAAAGAAAACATTTAATTCTTTCAGTTAAATATAATTATAATTGTTATTACTTGCTGGGCAGTCAAATGCTCATCCTTGCTTAATTTAAATGTTTTCAGATAAGTGTGAACAGCTAGAAGGTTCGGCCAAGAACAAGTGAAAAGGAAAGCAAACATAATATGTTTAATGGTATCTTTTGTAATAGTTAGACAATATATAGATAATGATATTTATTATCTATCATGTAATATATTGTAGTAAAGGTTGCGTACTTGGGATTAGACTCTGATAAATGTGAGATAAATTTGATATTCATATTATTGTTATTATTATAAGTATTATTCCGCTCATAGAAATGATATCGTGAAGAACCAAGTTTGGGTTTCAAGTACCCGAGTTTGGGGTCTTTACATTATGGTATCAGAGCTTAGGGTTAAAAACCTTAGGTAGGTTAGACCTTAGGCTATAACCTTGGAACAGAGGGAAACGTTGAAAATACAAATAACTCATATAGAGTTTAAAAAGGGAGATGAATTTAATAAGTTCATCGTCAAATCAAATAAAAGATAACTTATATAAAACTATTAATTCTTGTGTGTGTATATATTAAGTGATAATCACGATAGTTTGTGTGTAGATGTCAGGTAGAAAAGGATAAGGATTAGGATACCCTCAAATCGTAAAGAAGAAATCAACCTCCATAACCGAGCCAATATCAAAGCCAATAGCTGAAATAGAGGCTCACATTGAAAGCTACCTCAATGAGGTGGTTGTTTTGAAAAAAAGTGTAATCTGGGACCACGAAACGATAGTATAATCGATAGGTAAAGTATAGTTAAAGAATATGTGGTCAATGTCGAGTTCTTAAACTCATATATTTGTGGTGAGTTCTTAAACTCATAAGGTATGGTAAGTTGGACGAACTAGGTGTAGTTAGGTGTGAATGGATTATTGAGGATAATGGAAATAGACAGATTTCTAAGCAATTGATCCTTAGTGGAGGCGTAAGAAATAAGTAGTACTAGTATAACTTGAATATGTATGATTCTATGTTATGTATATGATAAGTATGTTTGTATAAGGTAATATTTCTCAAATTTTGTATAAGTTGTGTCAGCGATTCCCGACTTTTGAGTCACAAAGGGATAGCGGATGATTAAAGCAATATGTGCTATGGTATGTCAAGTGATATAAGTATGAATTTATATGGGATTAATGAAATAAGTTGGTATAAAGATAGTAGTTAATTATATGAGTACTGGTTAATGCAGAAAACCAAAATTTTAAAATATATAATATTTTGAGTATATGATAAATATAGAATTTCGTTTTATATGATTATACGTATACGATAAGGCTTAGGATAAAGAATAAATTATGATAATGCCAATTAAGGAGGCGAAAAACTAAAATACTGCAGACGTAAGAACTCATCAACAAATTTGGAAGAAAACCGGACCGATATGTAATTTTGCGAATATGGACGATCAAGCTATGCAGAAAGGAATACCAGTCGTCGGAAGATCAGTCAGATAATCGATCGATGAACGTCAAAGACTTCAAGGCCATCGTATTGTCAAGATTTAGAGGCACTACACCAAAAATGGCCTATAGCGAAGGAAATTTTGTGAAGGAATTTATTCCTTCACATGATGAGTTATTTAGCGAAGGAACAGTGAAGGAAAAAAGTATAGTGAAAATATAGTTATTAGCAAGAAACATCCTTCATAATTTATATTTTTTCCTCGCAAAATTGGGGCGATATAAAGATTTTTTGGAGCCAATTTATGATGAAAATTTCTTGAGGAAAAAATATATTTTGTGAAAGAATTATTACTCACTATATATCATTATTCGTAAGTTTTTTGTGAGGGATAAAATTGGTCACTATCTTGTTCTAAATAATTTTTTGAATTAATTGTGGTGAATATAAATACCTTAAATTTTTATAATAGTAAAATTAATTTTAATAACACTTTTTAAGTAACTTACAATATTAACTATTTATTTTAATAAACTATAAAGTAAATAACTTTACACTATGTTAAACTTTAAAATTTCTCCATAAAAGTTTATTTTTATGATCATAATTAAATAAAGTTAAAGTTAAATAAAAATTAAATTAAATAATTCAAAAGACTTTAAATTTTATTTTAAGTATATAATATTAATCCAAAAAAGTCTTTTGGAGATTAATTTAAAGTAACTTTATTTTTTGGTATTGTATTTAACATTTACTTAAATAACAATTTGGGAGGGACACAACGGTACAACAGTGGTTCTTTCTCTGTTTTCCTCCATTGAGTTCCTACCATGTGTAGGCCTGGTATGGACCCCTCTTGTTGGGCTCTTCAATAGGTTTGGCGCAACAGTGGTTTTTGTTTCTTTTGGGAAACAACTCTGAACCCTTGACCCCCGCGTCTAAAAAACAACTGATGTTGAAAAATCCCTAAATACAAACCCCTAATTACCCTTAATCGGAAGCACGGCGAGTAAAAAGTATCGATTTGTGACGAAATGAAGAGCAAACCTCTAGAGATTTTATTAGTTGAAGAGCTGTTGTTCGAAATTTCAAGTAAGTTCTCCTTTTGAAATTGAGTGCGTGATCGAGATCGTGATATAGGGCTTTGTTTGCTGATTTTATGGTTTCTTCGTTTTTGTTTTGGTCTACGTTCATCTTCTTCGTATCTCACATTGTGTGAATTTTTTAATTTCTTTTCTTGGTTGTCATAGAAATCAATCTCTGGTTGATTTTCGATCCCCCAAATGGAAGAAATCTCTGTTTTAAATTTCATATTTTGCCTAATCTGGGTTATGTAATTTAGTTGAATAAAGTATTGTGTTGCAATGTTTGTTGTGTTTGCTTATGAACTGTTTGTAGTCAAGGGAGTTTAGAATGTTTGCAGTAATAAGAAATGATTATTATGGAAAATTATGGTTAAACCACTCTCCAACATCTATGAATTCTGGGTTTTTAAGTGTTGCATTTAATGTATTTGATAAAATACCTCAAAGAGGTTATGTGTTTAGAAATTGAGAATCAGCTTAAGTCTTGAAATGGTTATATATAAGTTAGGGTTTCATATTTAATTGATTGTTGCTGTAGTAAATGAAAATATTTGAGGAACAAAGAAAGTCCTGCACTGAAAAATTAAAGGGTAATGCTATAAATGTCAAGTTATAATAATTTGGGTATTTTCGGTTAAATGGACTCTAAATTGAAATTGACTAGACTTCATCACATTATCCTAACAAAATGCAATTTTTTTGTGAAAGAAATACGACAATTCTTTTGTTGATTTTTAAAGGATCTAGGTCTGAGATCATTTAATTCACTAAGAAATGGGTTGACACACACAATGATATTGGAGTACTTCTTTATATGGTCAAAGTTTTTGCTTGTCATGTATTCAATAAGTACCTATAAAATGTTTAATTTGAATGTATGCCCAAAATTTTAAACTGGTGGGCCAAGACACAAGATCCTTAATTACTTTTAGTGCCACATATCAAGGACTAAAATTTTCCGTTCACTTCCCAGTTCTGAAATATGTGGGTGCTGGAATTGTCCATGATGCCTGATGGAATGGAGACTTCTGAGTCTTGAAGATGTAAATTGTATTCCTTTGTTTTAATGCATTACTCTCAAGTCGCAACTTATGTTTCTTGAAATTTTGAAATGTATAATCGCAGTTGAATCTTTTTGAGATTATTAACAGTAAGCCTCTTGATAATTTTGGCATAAAAACTCTATTTTTGCATCGCATAGCCTATGTGTCCTACGTTAAGTTCTGTACATTTGGGTGGGATCAGAGGCAGATCCAAGAAGGGTCTAGTGGGGTCTGTAGACCAACCAAATTTTTTATAGCATAGGGCTAGTTGTTGCTAGTAGTAGCAGTAGTCCGATTTGATTATGCAAGAAATTAATGCTCAAAACCTAGACACTTCATATTCTTTTTGAGAATGCTATATCTTGCATCAAACCTGTGAGTAAGAGTTGATTGAAATTTTGCATTTTGTTGCTCTTTTTATTTGAAATTTGAATACAAAATTTAACTCACTTGATTTTTTCTCTTTAGTCAAATAAACAAACAATCGATCTATGGATGCCCTTCTCCAACCAAGGATGGAAACCACTGTAGAGCCACCACTTTCGTGAGTGATGATATTTAGTAGTAATAGAGGATTTCTATTTTAGTATATTTCTATTTTCGTAATTAAATCTTCATTTATATAACATGTAGATGAGATTTTATAATGTGTGCCATTTTAATTTCTGCACACCAGCTACAATTAGTAAGGCGTTCCTCTCTTTAAGAAAATAATTAGAACAAGTTTGAGAAGAAAAAAGGAATGCCATTTTGATCTCTTTACTTGAAAGGTCGGCAAGTTGCACGCTAGTTCATTTATGTTTCTTGAATTTGCATATACTAGCTTTAGGCATGTACTTAAGAATGAGTTTAAAGTATAATCAGCATAGTCAACACTGTTCATAGCACTGTTGCAACCTCTTTCGAGGTGAAAGATTTATGACTAGTATACTAGTTTAGTTAGATTATAAAGTGAAAATGTATTGTAATGTAACTAATATTGTATATTGTTGTTTTCTTTAATTTATTTTGTCATCGTGTCTCAGTTCAGGTGTTTCTAAAGAGGAGATAGTGATACATGTCTCCTGTGCCAACTGCCATAGGGACTACTTTTTTAATTAAAGTAGTTAAAGCTTTTGAGTATAATTCAGAGTCCATATTGATGTATGAACTTGCTTTCAAGATGCTAAAGGGAATGATGTAGATCTTAGCTAGTATAAGGGAAAGTTCTGCTGATTATCAATGTTACATCCCAATGGTATGTTGATGTTTGTTATGTCAATTGTGTTATATCCAATATACAATACTTTATTCTATATGTCACATGGTCTCTCCTTTACACGGTATTGAATTAAATGGTGCCTAATGAATGGTATGTTATTATGTTGAAAAACAAACCATGCTAACTTTAGGTTCCTTTGTCTATCAGTGGCCTCACTAATTCAAACTACACAGCGTTGACAAAGGTGTATGAGAAGTATAAGAATCAAGGTTTGTTCTGCATGACTCCATTTCTCCTTGTTACATGGTTAACAATTAGGTATTTTCAACTATTTCACTGAATGCTTTATATGTTGGGTTCTCTGTGTCTAGAGATTCTTGCATTTCCATGCAACCAGTTTGGATCACGAGGAGCCGGGAACTAATGAAGAGATTGTAGAGTTTGCTTTTGCACTCGCTTCAAAGTGAATATCCCATATTTGATAAGGTAGAATTCAAATTCATCAATTTGAAGTATATGCTAGTAAATATGCAACCTCATTCGTATGTCGTCTCACTCTTTGGGATTTCTTGGCGGTTTGGCTATAGTTGTTGTTGTTGGCCTATGCATTTACTTTTTGCTAGTCATTTGTTTGTGATATGTGGTTTCGCTACAATTTGGTTGATGTAGTTGCATTAAGCGATTTTCAAGCCAATTGTTGGTTGTTTCTTTGTTGTTGCTTATAGAGATTAGCTTTGGTTTACTACTGACCATCTTGATACAATGTAAGTTTCTCATTGAAAAATGGCTATTGTTGTGCTTGTTTCACACCCTCTAGACTAACAGTATCTTATTTTGTATAGGGATCTTTCCAACAATGATTTCTCTGGGCATGTACCTACTTCTATTGGTGATCTTGAGTACCTTCTTACACTGTAAGAGATGAGTCAACCTTAAAGCACCTTCCAGTACCTGTAGAATTTGGAAATCTCAGAAGTATTCTAATAGTGTGGCTCGAGTATTATGATCTATTTATATGTGAATTATTTATATGTAAGAGATGAGTCAACCTTAAAGCACCTTCCAATAACAAATGTTGTAGTTATTGTGACTCGAGTATTATGATCTATTTATATGTGAAGTTTTAATTTTATTAGCTCTTTGTGCATTGGCTTATCAATTAGTTTGAAAAAAGTATGGCAATATTTATATTTACTTGAAAAATATATTTAATATTTCTTATAGACATTAATAAAAATAATAAATATTAAATCAATGATTTAAAAATCAATTATAATTTTTAATGAATTTTGATTATTTAGCAATTAATTTTTTGTTTACAAATTTATAATTTGTGAAGGAATTTTTCTCTCACTAATTTGAAGAAAGATTCTCAATTTATAATTAGTTAAGGAAAATATTCTCTCGTTAAATAAATTTGTTCTTCATAATATATTATTTGTGAGGGAATCAAGTTATTCACTAATTTCAAATAGTCCTTCTTAAAATATTATTTGTGAAGGAAACCAATCTTTCACTAAATAACAATATTCCATTACTAAATATAATTTGTGAAAGAATAAGTTATTCACAATATATCCTTCACAAAAAGCATTTAGTTACTACTTAGCGAAGGATACTCAATTGTGAGGAGGTCTAATGCGAGCACTCGTGTGAAGTAAAAAATTTCTTCACAATAAATCACTTGTGAGAGATATAGGGCCTCTAGTGAAGGATTTGTCCTTCACTAGAGGCCATTTTTGGTGTAGTGAACCGCAAGCGTCTTCAACATGACCATTCAAGAAATTGTAGCTTCAGGGGATGCAACTCCAGGTATTACTCAAACTAATTTTATTTCTTATATATTATTTTCTTATATATAGTAAATTATTTTATAAATTATTTTGAAGGAGGAATTTGAGTTCTTTTAGAAATCAATTTTCCGTATAAGCAGATAGATAAGCTTTATTTTGAATAGTTAAAGATCAGTTCGATCAATTTTGATCGAGATCTACTCGCAATGATTGTGTATGCTATGTACCCTGGTATGTAAAGGTTTTAAAACGGTGATTCTGGGGACGAAACCATTATAAAGGAGGGTGAATGTAACAACCCGATATTTTCTATATAAATAAATCAGAAATTTTGCGTATACTTTTTTTTTTATTTTAAGGATGAGGATTTGTACAAGATAATGTATGTATGTAATTATGTAATAAATAAAAATATATTTATTACATGAATGTTTACAAATAATTTCATTTTAGAATTATTGACTATTATAAAGTTTATTCTTACAATAATTAATTTTATAGCAAAAATATTTTTATTAATTTTTTTTCATGAAAACATGATTATTATATTATTTAAATAATATATGAAATGATTATAGAATTATTATAATAATTATTTATTTTATTATATGAATTTATGCAAGATTAATTAAGTTAATTATTTTAACTTAATTAATAATGTTATATATGACAAATAAATTAAATATGGAATCCAAACCCTAATTTTGGATTTTGATCAAGGAATGAGAATAAGAATATAATATTAATTATATTTTGATTTTTCAGTGATATAAATATGTACTGTTTGTGTTTATTGCCAATAATTGGTCAATTATGGTATTTCACGTGAAAACCCTCGTATTACCGATAAATCCTATTTTTGAAGTCAAATGAGACTTTAAAATCTGTTTAGTAATTTTTTATGTGATTCATGATAATTATAATTATTAATGATAATTAGGAAAACGCTAATTATGGAGAACCCTAATTACTAAATTAGGAAATCTAAATACTAAATTTTGAAAACCCTAATTAGTAATTTAAAACCCTATTTTCTAAAATTAGAAACCTTAAATAATAATTAGTGAATTGATAAATGAAAACCCTAATTTAAAACTCGATTATGAGTTCGAGACTGTTATATAACTGTGTTATATGATGTATGGTATATTATATAATTTTATGATTAATTAGGTGAAACCTAGTTAATATTTAGAAACCATAATTTCTAAAAATTTGAAAACCCTAGTTCAAGTAGATAAACCCTAATTCAAGAGTCGATTGCAAGCTTAAAGGCATTATGTAATCCTCGATAATGTGTGTAGTAGTAATTATTAATTATATTAACCCTAACTAGGAGAATCATAATTATTTACAAAACTTTAAAATTTTTCTTAAAAGGTATAATTCCTTATTATTATTATTATTATTATTTTAAATTTATAAACCCTAAATTAGCTTAATGTAAACCCTAATTGCTAATTAGGCACGCTTAATAATAATTAGTAAAACATAAAACTAATTATCAAGTCTATGTGATTAGGAAACCTAATTAATTAAGAAACCTTAATTTTGTATTTTAGAAACTAAAATTTTATTATTTTATTATTTATTTTTTACAAACCCTAAATTAGAAATTTTAGAAATTATTTTTAAACCCTAAAATGGTCCAAACCCTAAACCCTAAGGGTTTGACAAGTTTACAAGATTGCCATTAAAAATAAAAGCAAAAAGACCAAAATACCCTTGCATTATTAAAGCTAATAACATAGGTTTTGACCTTAGGTGAGTTGGTGACCAAATCCAACCACCCCATGTGACAAATTCAATGCAGATACCATTAATTGCCGACCAAATACATTGCATACAAGTTGTATAAATAGATCTGGGAGAGAGAAATATCAATGGTTAGCTCATTTTTGCACAACTCTCCTCCATGACCCTCTCTCTCTAACCTAATTAATTAATATAGTAGATCGGTCTCTCAAAGCAAGCCCCACGAATTCTTATAACAAATCAGAAGCCCAAATTCCAAAAATCAAAGCTTAAAGGTATAAACCCTAGTTGAAAATTTTGACCTTGATCTTCTGTTAGAAGTTATGTTTAAGCGTTGTAATATGTTCTATGTAGTGTCTATAAGTGATGCAGGTTCTTTGGATGTTAGATCCATAACATCAAGAAGCTCGGATTTGAAGTTTTTCAAAAACTGGAAAAAAGTCATTTTGTTGTCTGACAGTGAATGTCAGTCCTTGTAGATCCATGTATGTTATGTGTTTTTGTTGTTTAAATGTTTGAAGTTGTAGTATGTTATGATATCTTTGATCTGGAACTGGAATCAGGGTCAGGAGATGAGTAGATTTCATGTTATTCGTGGTCAAACTCGGTTGACCGAGCATGACCGGTAGATTTCTGGGTAACCCATAAATCATTTTCCAGTGTTTGACAAGCTTTTTAAGGCTCCAGATCTGTCAGGTTTTTGTGGATTTGTTATTGTTCTTGCCTTTATGTTGTAGTATGTTATATGGACTCTAGATCCATGTCTTTATACCCTTCATAACATAAATATATCGATCTGAGTGAGTGGTCAAAGTAGACCACTCGTCACCGATTAAGCGTTTCTGGAAAACCCAAAAACCGGATGCACAAGTTTTCTAACAGCCATTGACCGATCAAGATGTTGCTAGTGTTTTGTTATTATGGTTATGTGTTGTATTAGATCTGTAATATTACATGCTATCTACAATCTAGATGTCTTAAATCACATGAAAGTTACCAGTATTTCAAGTTATGGAGATCTAAAGTAGATACCTTGTACTGTTCTTCATTTCTGGAAAACCCAGAAATGAAGAACAGCGTCTGACAATGGTTTTGAGAGATTAAATCTCTTTGTTGTTTAATGATTTGACCATGTAATTAGTTTGTAGTTATAGTGATGCATGAGTACTACAATATCTAATCGATCTCTAGCCCATAAACACTTTATATTGGATTTTATAAGTGGTCAAACTAGACACCCTACACACTGTCGAAGAATTTCTGGGTTTGATGAAGAAAACCTATAGTGACAGTTTCGTCGCTATAGGGTCCTTTAGCGACAGTTTATTTCCTAAATTATTTATTTTTACGAAATAAATAGAAAAATTAGTTTTTAATTATTAAAAATACAAAATAAATTATTAAAAATTATTTTAAAATCCAAAAATTAGTTTTTAATTATTTTAAATATATTTCATAAATATTTAATATTTTTGGAATATTAAAAGTATTTAATTTATTTAATTATAATATTAAATAAATTATTTAAAAATGATTTTAATACATGAAAAATCATTTAAAATTATATTATGGTATAAGAAAATAATTTAAGTTATTTTTGATAACTTTTAATATTTTGTGATGAATTTCATTAATTAATTAATATTAATGGTAATTAAAATTATTTAATAAATGTATTAAATAAATTATGAAAAATAGAATTAATGATTTAAAAATTTTATAAAAATGATTTAAAGGTTATAAAAGTATTTTAAGTTATAAAATATAACTTTTGATATTTTGTCATGAAAAATATTAATAATTTAATATTAATGATATTAGATTTATTTAATAATTATATTAAATAAATTAGTTTAAAAATGATTTTAATATTAGAAAAATTATTTTAAATGAAAATAAATAGTTTAAAAATATTTTAAGTTATAAAATATAACTTTTAATATTTAAAGATAAAACTCATTAATTATTTACTATTAATGATGTTAAAGTTATTTAATAATTATATTAAATAATTTAGTTTAAAAATGATTTTAATATTATAAAAATCATTTTAAATGAAAATAAAGTGTTTAAAGATATTTTAAGTTATAAAATATAATTTTTAATATTTAAAGGATAATTTCATTAATAATTTAATATTAATGATATTAATTTAATAATAAATGATATTAAGTTTATTTAATAATTATATTAAATAAATAGTTTTAAAATGGTTTTATTTATTTAAAAATCATTTAATAAGGATATTAATGAATTAAAAATATTTTAAGTTATAATTAATGACTTTAATATTTTGATAGATAATACAATAATATTTTAATATTAATGATAATTATTTAAAATGATTTTAATTTTTTTAAAAATCATTTAAGTGTAATATTAACACTTTAAAAGTATTTTGAGTTATTATAAATAACTTTAATATTTTGGCAATGGTTTCATTAATAGATTAATATTAATTAAATATTAATGATAATAGAATTATTCGATATTTAAATCATTTAATAATGATTTAGGTGTTTGAAAATTTATGATAAATGATAATAAATGTTTAAAAATTATTATAAGTCATTTAAAAATAACATGACTGATACTTACAGATATGGAATTATATGACAGAGTCTTAGACTCGATAATTACCCGATAAGGTAAGGTTTCAAGACAACCGACAAGTTTCAGAAATTGATCTGGACTTAGATAATTTGATTAGATATGTGTTTATTTGTGATTGATGGTTGTGAAACATATGTGACAATGTGATTAGGTTATGTGCTGACTGCAATAAGCAGTGCTATGTGTTATAGTATGTTATTCTAATCGATCAAATGATCTTATTACTGATAGGTGTTATATAAAGATAGAACTAAGTTACTTAATCGTAGCGGCGCAAGATCAAAAGTATCTTACCTTTGCATTTCCTTTATGCAATGGACATGAGTAATAAGTTTCAGAATTATATTATTATTATACTATATTATTAACCCTATTGTGATATATTTTATATTCGATCATTGTTTATCAACATATTAGTATATGGTAATTCAGATATATATTCTGTTCGTTAATTTCTAAACATGGTTACACAAGTGTCCCCACTTGAATAATCATTGTATTTAATCACATGTGATATATATATATATATATATATATATATATATATATATATATATATATATATATATATATGTCCAAGCTAATTGACCGAGCTAGACACAAATTTTGAAATATCGTTGAATAAGATAAAAAATATTTTGTATCCAATCAAATTGTTTTGGTTCGGATTCCAGACTAAGTATGAACATCCCGATCACGGAAAAACTTTTATGCGCCCAAGGCGGACAGAGTGAACGATAATATCGTTCTAGCAATGTAGTATTGATCAATACAAGGCCCATGGGAAGTACAACCTAAATCCCGTAAGTTATGATTGTTTGCAGATGAAGTTCTGCTAAACCTTATCGAAAATTTAAAATAATGTTCATAGTATGTCGACTACCCTATATATATAGTCTATACGTAGTTTCAAAAATTTGAGATAGAATTGTTATGTTATTATTATCGGTTCAGTTTACTTCACAACTATAAATTCGTTGTAGAAGTGATGTACAAAGAAAACATTTAATTCTTTCAGCTAAATATAATGATAATTGTTATTACTTGCTGGGCACTCAAATGCTCATACTTGCTTAATTTAAATGTTTTCAGATAAGTGTGATCAGCTAGAAGGTTCGGCCAAGAACAAGTGAAAAGGAAAGCAAACATAATATGTTTAATGGTATCTTTTGTAATAGTCAGACAATATATAGACAATGATATTTATTATCTATCATGTAATATATTGTAGTAAAGGTTGCGTACTTGGGATTAGACTCTGATAAATGTAAGATAAGTTTGATATTCATATTATTGTTATTATTATTAGTATTATTCCATTCATAGAAATGGTATCGTAAAGAACCGAGTTCGGGTTTCAAGTACCCGAGTTTGGGGTCTTTACAAAACCCCTTGTGTCTTTTACTGTATGTCATTTATATTATGTACATTAACTGCTATAACTGCTATGTATGTTTTAACTGCTTACCATTGAACTAATTCTACGAACAATGTATGTATGATTAATGAATATATCAATGAAGGGGATCTTTTACTTATTCCGCTATACTTGAAAAGATTCTTATGTTTGTCATATGCTAAATTATTAGTAATACAAAATAAACCAGAAAAGTATTTGAAATTAAAAAGGATCTATTCAACCCACCCACCCCCCCTTCTAGATCTATTTTGCCTACTGGGAACTAACATAATTTATCTAAGTTTGTCTTCCTTTTTGTACATGTGCAGGGGTGCCCCATATATGAATATGGTGCAATACTGGCTTTCGCCCACTCCACAATTCTCTAGGTGTTAAAGAAATAGACTTTGATGATACAAGATTTAATAAGTTTATTGTCGTTTCTAGTGCATAACCCCCAAAAAAAATAGAAAGAGTAGAAAAATTCATCATAGACCTTACCATATCCAAAAGAGTCATGTTTCTTCTTTCTGCCACACCATTTTGTTAGGGTGTACCCAGTGTAGTCAATTCAGATATAATTCCTTTATTAGATAATTAATCTTTGAATTCCCTAAAGAGGTATTGACCTCATCGATCCGATCAAAGGGCCTTTATGTCTTTACCAGATTGTCTTTCTACTTCTGCCTGAAATTCTTTAAATTTTTCAAATGTTTCAGACTTTCGAAGCATAAGGTACAAATAACCAAATCTTTAGTAGTCATCAGTAAAAGTGATGAAATACTCAAACCGTCCTCGTACTTAGATATTCATAGGACCACATACATCTGTATGAATTAATTCTAACTTATCACTGGCTCTAAGTTTCTTTACCTTGAAAAACCTTTTGGTCATTTTTTCTTCTATATAGGATTCGCAAACTGGAAGATTTTTAACTTCTAAGGATCTTAAAGGACTATCTTTAACCAGTCTTTGGATCCTATTTAGATTAATATGACCTAATCCTAGATGCCATAGATAAGTTTGATTAACTAAAAAAAATTCTTTTTAATGGTAAATGTTGATTACTTTCAGTTTGAATTAATGCATAATAATTTGGAGTAAGAATATATAAATTATCTACCAATAAACTAGAACAAATGAAATTTCTATTCTTGCGAATAACAATCTTGGAATCAAAATTAACTGAATATCCATGTTTAAACAAGCAAGAAACTGAAATTAAAATTCTACAAATGTCTGGAACATAAAGACAATCTACTAATTCTAAAGTCCTATCAATATTAAAATTAATATGCACATCTCCCACTGAAATAGCTGTTACTTTTGCGCTAGAACCAAGGTGTAGAAAAATCTCGCCTTCAATCAATTTTTTGGTTTCCTGAAACCCCTGCAAAGAATTACAGACATGATTAGTGGTTCCCGAATCTACACACTAGGATTCAGTAGAATGGCCCACAAAACATGTTTCATGAATGAAAGATTGATATTTACCTATCTTTCCAAATTGACCAATTAGACAATCAATCATACCTTGATTTTTAATCTTGACTAGGTAAGTAGAACAATTCCTTTTCCAATGACCTTTCTCCCTACAGTGGAAACATTTCCCTTTAGGTTTTGCTTTTGCCCCTTTCTTCAAGTAAGCTTAAAGACATTTTGTTCATAGTGTAATTAAGTTTGAACTGAATGAAGGAATCAGGCAAGGTCTCTAGCAACATGTCAACCTGGGTTTCCCCATCAACTGTTGCTCCCAGAATTTCCAGATCGTTTAAGTAAGAAATGATTTTTAAACAATGATCAAAAACTAAAGATCCCTCAAACATCTTGGAATTCACGAGTGTTTTCATCACAATCTGTCATGCAATACGACTCTGGTTAGCAAACATTTCACGAAGGTTATCCAAGATCTCTTTAGCAGTGGTAGTATGTTGCAATATATTTAACAAAGATGTCAATATATAGCAACGAGTCATATCATCTGCCTTTTTCCACTTCTTATGGTTATTCTTTTGTGCAACAATAGCATTTTCTGGAAGAACTGGGCAAGGTTTAGTCAACACAAACTTGTAGTCCTCAGCAGTCAACACAATGTCAAGAATTCTTTTCCAGTCCACATAATTTGGTCCAGTTAACTTATTTTCTTTAAGGATAACAGCAAGGGAATTAAATGACGACATGGTAGTCTGTACAATTATACAATATGCATAAATTAAATGGTCATTCAATAAAAATAAACTTTTGCATATAATATGAAAGTGTAATCCTCAAACACAAACATAAAATAAACATGGAAACTTAATTTCAAATAATTCTCTTTTCAAAGGGAAAAATAAGAATAATTTGAAATTACTATTATTTTTATATCTTGACATCTCATGAAATAAAAATATTTCACCATTTTTAAGTCAGCCCAAAACAATAATAATAAGTATCACTCCGATGAGGAGAATTATTATTTATGTTTTGTCAAGTGTATTCCATCCATTTAAATTTTCTTTAAAATTTTACTACAAATATTTTGATGGGAAATAATTCATAATACAATTTTAAATAAATTTATCACAAGGAAATCTATTGTTGGTCGATTTTGCAATCAATATCTACGTGCAAGCATACACGGTCAACAAGTAATAAAGTGGTAAGGTAGAGTGTCGTACCCACGAGGATCCTAATTAACAAATCCCAACTACTAGTATTATATCAATTCAATTTTATTTAAACGTCTGAAAGTTGTGATTTTTAATTGAAACTAAATTAAACTAATTAAAACTAACTTACTATAAGAATTGATTTAGATGATAAAAGTTAAGATTAAAATATCCCCGATTATGCAATATAAGCCAACTATTCAATTTCTACAGTTATCTACTTCACATGAGTTGTTAACAAGAATTTTATGTATTTCAAAGCTCTTTTCCAAGTGATCAGATAAAATTATCTAACTCAATTAATTATGCGATATCCCTATGCAAAACAAAAGAATTAAATTTATTAATTTCCAATTCTCAATTGTTACATGCAGTGAAAAGACATATCCCTATTCAATTCACAACCCTAATTATTCATCTCATGCAAATAATTAAGAATACACGCTATCATATTCAGTTCTAACCCTAGATTTCATCTCTCGAATTCATCTAGTGTAACACAGTAATTATTGGCCAAAAAATTAAACAATTAAAGCAAAACATGATTGACAACTCAAATTGACTCAATAACTGGATTAATTTGGATAATCAAATCGCAAACATAAAATGTTCCATTGTAGCCTTAATTAAAAAAATTAGTTCATACTGGAAATTTAAACTAGCAATCCCATAGAAGTCATCTTAATTGAATTACAAACTGAAATAGAGAAGGGAAAAAAACTCTATATAAGTCCTCAAGTCTTCAATCTTTAACTCGAATTCCCTTGCACGATCTTCTATAATTCCAAGTTAGTCTTCAGATTCTATCTCCCTCAGTGTGTATCACGTCTCTCTTTTAATAGCTCTCTTGTTACCTTCCGAGTTAGCCTCTCATCAAAACTCTTTTTTTCACTCAACTTCTCCTATTTTTTCCAAAACTCGATCAACACTTTTTGTACCCCAGTGCCGCGGTACTGGGTTTAATACTAGGAATAGCGTCCCGGCGCTAGCAACTCTTCAGAGAATTACAATTTTGCCATTAATGATGCTGAAATTCCCGAATTGTCCCTACTTTGCCCTAACCTGCAAAAAACCAAATAAACAAATAAAAAAACATCCTAATATACTTTAAAATAACAATAAATCAAGTCCAATTATACCTAATTCATGTGTATATTACTCACTCATCAAATACCCCCAAACTTGAACTATTGTTTGTCCCTAAGCGATGTCAACACCTAACAGAACGAATGCAATTAACTAACTAAAGACATGAATTAATGACTTAAGCATGATTCAAAACAAATATCTCAAACTAGCCTCAAATATCCTTAAACCTAAGTCACATGATTGTTCAAAATCAAACCTCAGTTAACTCAAGATATGATCAATTTGATCTATGTTCAACCCACATTGTATGTATATCAACATATCAATCGTGCCATATTGCAATTAAACTTGAAAATCAAAAGGGTCACAGACAGATAAATATAGATATATGACATGTATTACTCCCCCTCAATATATTGGTTGTTTCGCATATCAAACCTTTTTATTCTATTATTATAGATATATATTTTTTTAACTCGACCAGTGCAATGTTTAATTTTTTTAGGTAATCAATGCTACCCACGTACCGAGCTTTCGACCAGCAACTCCCAAACCAGCTTGCTTTAGGGTACTAGGTGTTAAGACAACCCTTCAGATCTAATAACCCGAATAACGAAGGCCACAAAACTAAACTCAGCCAAGTGTTTATTTATATATACTTACTTATTTTGACTTATGCAATGTTAATCTTTATTAGGCTTTTCAAAGTTACCCATATAGTGAACTTTAGACCAATGACTCCCAAACCAGATGGCTTTAGGGTGCTAAGTGTATAGACACTTCTAAGGGCGTACATATTCGAGTAGTAGAGGCCACAAAGATAACTTAGTCAAAATTTTATTTCATTTTTTTTGACTCATAAAATATAAATGGATTTCAAAACACGAAGCTAACTATATTATAGAGGGAGGGTTATATTTGTCCTCAGCCAAAATTATAAGACCCCAAATTTTTAATGAATTAAATCAAATTTCCTCTATTTATTATTTTTAATAATAAAGTGTTAATTTGATATAATACTTTGGTTATAGGTGAAATGTGCAAATTTTACAAAATAAGCAAGTGGTTATAAAGTATTCATTTTGTCGGAAAATATTCATTTGGTCGTGGAATATTCTTTTTTTCGGGGAATATTCGTACGACGGCGCAGCCATTTGTGGGCCCCATAACGGATAACTATCGGATGAAAAAAACGACAAGTTTGAGTTTTTATAAATAACGGCGTAATTGTTATCGTTAACACTGTTGGAATACCCGGTGGTTAAAATACAGTAGTATGCGTGGTTGCAAAGAAAGCATTACCAGATTGCACAAAGATTTTTGAAATTATTGATTCTTACGTAAAAAGTCACTACTCAATAATTGTTACAGTAATTACTGTTAAATATTTTATTTTATTGGTTCAATAATTAATGCGTTGATATTTTATATTATTGTTGTTTCAATAATTGTCACTGCACAGTATCTCCATTATCATATCAATAATTAATATTATTTGAATAATATTATTAGATATCATTATTGGCAATGTCTAAGGAAGTATTGTCTAGGAAAGGGGTTTGGTCATCTAATTGCGCGCCAATAAGGAGAAATCCTTATCGAAAAGTCCCCTCTTTCCTGGGAACGACCTGGTTGTCATAATTGTGATTCTTTAATATTATTTGTGAATAATTAGTTATTGATTTATATGATAAGGAAATATTTATTTTATGTGGATATAAATGATGGATATATTTATTTTATGTGGTTATAAATGAAGGAATTAATGATGAGATGTTTTATCAGTATTTTGTCGGAATGGAGGTTTTGAAAATCGTCCGTATGTGGATTTCGGTCATTTTTTGTTTGGAATTTGAAAAAACTTAAACTTACAAAATTGTAGAGAATTAAATTTCCTATGGAATACATATGAGATTCAAATTTTTCTGATAAAATGGCTATTTATTATGAATTGTTGAAGTTTCAGAAAATAAAATGTTTTTATTAAAAATATGGTGGGCCCCACTTTTGGTTGGTGAGTAATGAAATGTGCTGGAATTTATTTTCAAAAGTGGTGGGCTTGAATAATGTGCAGTAAAGCCATCGTGTAGTAGGTTAGTCTCGTTATAGCGTTTCTAAGCATTTTCTATAAATAGGGTGCTTAGTTAGAATTGAAAATCACACCGTAACAAGTTTTCTCTCTTTCTCTCTATATTATCGAGGCGTATTTTGTGAGTATTTAGATACTTTGTGGGTTGCTATTCATCGATTGCAAGTTTTCTTCACCTTATATACAGATATTTCGATCGGTAATGCGATATTTTGAGGTAAGGGATGTTATTTTCTTTCTCTTGATGTTATTCTTTCAATATCATTATCTAGAAATATTGGTATGAATTTTATTGTAAAATTTCTACCTTTTTTGTGTCGGGATTACTATTCACGATATCTAAGACTATTCACGATATACTAAGACTATTCACTTAATACGGCAAGACTATTCATAGAAAAATGAAATTTTCTCCTTTTTGTCCAAGATGTCTATTATGGTTACTATCTTTGATTGTATCCATGTTTTGATCTTTATTTTTGAATTATGCTTCATAATTGGTTATTATGGAGTATTTTTGAACTTAGATAAACTAAAGTACGAATCCCAGTACGAGGCGAAGTATTCGTCATATGAATGAGGTGGAGTTTATCAGAGTGGAACAAAATAACATGACGGTGTCCCAGTACGAGGCGAAGTTTGTAGAGTTATCCAGGTTTGCACCTCATTTGGTCGAGAATGAGGAACGAATGACTAGGATGTTTTTGAGAGGTCTAAAACTCGAGATTCGGCAATATCTTATCTCTCATAAATTTTCTTTATATTCAGATGTTGTCAACAGGGCTCAATTATTAGAGCGAGATAATGAGTATGCCCAACCGAGAGACCACAATCAGGTTCATACCGGTGACAGTAGTCATCGGAGCGATGATAACCAACGGGGAGGAAAGAATACAGACAAAAGCGGTAACCACTAGGGTGTTAATCGTGGCCATGATAATAGGAGAAGTGAGTCACGTGGAAATTGTAGAAAGAGGAGATTCAACAATGACGGAAAGACATCAGCAGCAGTGTGACGCCCCCAAAATAGGTATACAACACCCATTTTGAGTCGTCAATAACATGGTACAGAAACAGCTACAACTTTATTAATACAACATAAAAATTGTGAGTTTAAATACAAATATTGCCATCTAGACAATATTTATACCCAAATAAGTCCTCATTACAATTATTGGTACAATATTTTACAAAAAATGGTGAGGACTACTAAAACAACTTCCTAGAACCTTCATTCCATGCCCCGACTAGTACTCGCTACATTCTCGCCTCCTGAGAAGAAAAATGGAACAAAAAAGGAAAAGGGTGAGCTCAACTAGCCCAGTAAAGAATGTTATGACTAAGATAACATAGAACAAATTATCGTTAGTCTTCAACACAGAAAAATCTAATAGAATACAATAGACAACCAGTTTTAAATCAATATTTGCAGCGGAAATAATAATTCATTAGAAGAGTTAACTAGAGAATGCAATCTACTATCTTCTATATATGAATTTAAAAGTTCATCGTCGATATTTTATCCATGTAACATCAATCAATATATATCTGGAATTAAATATTCATCTTTGCACTACAGGCGAAAGATATTCATTAGTTGGTCATGTTCATCTAAACACCTGTTCATCTTTGCACTACGGGCCAAAGATATTCATCAGAAAATCATTCATCTTTGCACTACATGCCAAAGATATTCAGTAATATCATCATTTAGGACTGAGGATGATGAAAAATATTTTAAAGAAAACGAATCCAATGAAACAAAAGAATAAATATTAAGGATTCGTATTTCAGCTATTCCATGTCCAAAAATACCTCATAAATAATCATAGTGGAGTAAAATTCAAGAATGATCAAAACATGGATACAATCAAAGCTAGTATCCATAATAGATATTTTGACTTAAAAAACAAAAAATTTAATTTTTTACGTGAATAAGGTCAGATTCGTGAATAAAGGTCGATACGTGAATAGAAATCCCGACACAAAAAGTTCCAAATTTGATAAAAGTTCAAACCAATATTTTAAGCATAATGATATTGAAGAAAATAATATCATTTAAGAAGAAATAAACATCCCTTACCTCGAAAGAATAGTACTTTCGGTGGAATATCGAATATAGTCTTTGAAGGAACTTGCACCGTATAACAACACTCAAAGTATCAAAATACTCACAAGAATACGCTCAATATATCGAGAGAGAAAGAGAGAGAAGATTTCAGTTTCTGGTGTGATTTTCAATTCTAACCTAAGCACCCTATTTATAGAAAAATGCTTAGAACACCAAAGCAGAAAATTTAATAAAATATTAATATATATTTTATAAATTCCTTCACACACCTAAGTCATCTGATTTCAGCCATTAACATGTGCAAATGGTGCCCACAAAATGTAAAAAATATTTTTGTTAATATAATTATTTAAAACTTCCAAAAAACAATTATTCCGGAACTTCGGAACTTCAATAATTCATAATAAATAGCCCTTTGTCAGAAAAATTAGAACCTCATGTCCTTTTCATAGGAAATTTTATTATCTACAATTTTACAGAAGAAAGTTTTTCCAAATTCCAAACAAAAATTGACCGAAATCCACAAACGCTCGATTTTACAGGCTATAAACAAATTTCAGTCAAGAAATGGGGTCCACCGACACACAAAACATGTGTTAATCATTTAATGCAACAAAAATACTCTTCCTCATATACACATATATCCCACATTCTTTGTAAAAATATCACCATTATTATATTATTAAAATATAATAATATATTTAAATGAATTATTTTATCGTAAAAAGATAAAATATTAATTTTCAACAATTGTCACATTAAAATTTTCTCCATCTATATCCACATAAAATCAATATTTTCCTAATCATATAAATCAATAATTAATTATTCACAAATAATATTATGTAATCAACAAATCGATAACCGTGCCGTTCCTTCAGAAAAGAGGGGCTTTCAATAAGGATTTCTCCATCGACGCCGCAATTAGGTGACCAAACCTCTCCTTAGATGTAACTTTCTAGACATTGCCAATAATGTTATCTAATAATATTATTCAGATAATATGAATTATTTCTCCGATAATGGAAAATATTGTGTAGTGACAATTATTGAAACAACAATAATATAATATAAAATATCAACGAAAGCAATTATTGAATCAATAAAATAAAATATTGAACAATAATTATCGTAACAATTATTGAAAGTGCCTTCTTACGTAAGAATCAATAATTGGTGCAATACCGGTGTCATCGTGTTTTAACCAATCGAGTATTTCAACAAGATTAATCAGTAATAACAACGTCGTTATTTATAAATAACTTATTTTTGTCGTTTTCTTTATCCAATCGCTTTCAGTTATGGGCCCACACAAGAGATATACTGGTCAATATTTAATATTCCCCAACAGCAAGAATATTCCACGACCAAACGAATATTCCATGACAACAATGAATATTTTATAATCACTTGCTTATTTGAAATATTTGCGCATTTTACCCATAACTAACCACATTAATCAAAACAAGCCTTACTATTTCAAAATAATAAATAGAGGAAATTCAATTTTATTTATAATAAGTTGGGGTCTTACAACCTCCCCTCCTTATGAAATTTCGTCCTCGAAATTGACGTACGTACTTGGTGTTTCGAAAAGGTGAGGATACCTCGCTTTCATTTCCGTTTCCAACTCCCAGGTCATTTCAAAACTTTGATTTGTGGTATTGCCTTTGTGCATAGGACATGCTCCTTCCTATCCAAGATCTTGACAGGTACCTCCTCGTACGTTAAGTCTTCGACTATCTCGTCTGGTTCTAACTCAATAACGTGGTTCGAGTCTTTCACATATTTATGAAGCATAGATATGTGAAAAACATTATGAACACGAGACATGCTTGGAGGTAATGCGAGTTTATAGGCCGAATTTCCTATTCGGTTAAGAATCTCAAATGGACCAACAAATCTTGGATTGAGCTTTCCTCTCTTCCCAAATCTTATAACTCCCTTCCATGGAGCAATACGTAACAATACATGATCCCCAATATTAAATTCTACGTCCTTTCGAAGAAGATCCGCATAACTCTTTTGTCGATCCTGTGCCGTTTGTATACGTTGTCGAATCATTTGGATCTTTTTCGTAGTCATACGTACTAACTCAGGTCCCAACAATGTTGTTTCACCCACCTCATCCCAACATATTGGAGAGCGACACTTTCGTCCATACAATGCTTCGAATGGAGCCACACCTATACTTGCCTGATAACTGTTGTTGTAAGAGAATTCCACCAATGGTAAATACTTATCCCAACTCCCTTTGAAGTCTAGGACACAGAGTCTTAATAGATCTTCAAGAGTTTGAATAGTCTTCTCCGATTGTCCGTCTGTTTGAGGATGGTATGCCAAACTAAATCGTAAATCCGTGCCCATAGCTTTTTGCAAGCTAACCCAAAATCTTGAAGTGAATCTTGGGCCACGATCCGAAACTATGGATACTGGCATGCCATGCAATCTCACAATCTCATTTACATACATATGAGCAAGACGTTCAAGGGAATAAGTCTCCCGTATTGGCAAGAAATGAGCGGACTTGGTTAATCTATCAACAATAACCCAAATAGCATTTATGCCTTGAGAAACCGTGGGAAGACCCGTAACGAAATCCATGGTAATATGTTCCCACTTCCATTTCGGAATCTCAAGTGGTTGCAATGGACCCTTAGGCACTTGATGCTCCGCCTTTACACATTAACAAGTTAAACACATCGAGATAAACTTTGCAATCTCTCTCTTCATATTATTCCACCAAAATGTATGTCGAAGATCACAATACATTTTGGTACTTCCAGGATGGATTGCAAATGGTGTATTGTGTGCCTCCATCATGATCTTGTACTTCAAATCAGAATCGTTAGGAACACAAAGTCTGGAGTGGACTCGAAGTATTCCTTCTTCATCGATTCTTGCCTCTGGAATAACACCTTCTTGTACTTTCTTCTTCATACGCATCAGCTCCAGGTCTGTGACTTGAGCAACTTTAACTTTATCGATTAAAGTTAGTTCTATACGTATACTTGACATCATTGCATGGGTCCCTAGAGTCTTGAATTCTATCTTCAGCTTTTGTAAATCACACAAAATGGGCCTTTGTGTTGACAACATCGCACTCGTTTCCACGTATGATCTTCTACTCAATGCGTCGGCTACCACGTTCGCTTTTTCAGGATGGTATTGAATGGTATGGTCGTAGTCTTTCAACAGCTCGAGCCAACGTCGTTGCCGCATGTTGAGTTCTTTTTGGGTGAAGAAATATTTGAGGCTTTTATGGTCTGAATATATCTCCACTTTCTCCCCATATAGATAGTGCCTCCAGATCTTTAGCGCGAAAACGACTGCTGCCAACTCTAGATCATGAGTAGGATAATTCCTCTCATATTCTTTAAGTTGTCGCGAGGCATAGGCTATGACTTTCCCACGTTGCATAAGAACACATCCTAACCCCTTTGTTCAAGCATCATCGTCAGATAACAAATCCATCCGAACCAGATGGTATTGTCAAAAAAAGCCGAAATGAGTCTCCTCTTAAGCTCTTGAAAACTCTTCTCGCATTCTTCGCTTCCATTTAATTTTGTATCCTTCCTAGTCACCGAGTTAATCGGGTAGCGATTCGAGAAAATCCTTCCATTTAATCTCCGATAATAACCAATTTAAGCCGAAAGCTACGACTTTGGCCACCGCCTTCTTGTTGTTCAACTTTGTATTGCTTCAATCTTCACCGGGTAAAGAGATACTCCATGTTTTGACACCACGTGCCCAAGGAATGCTACTTCCGCAAGCCAGAATTCACATTTCTTCAACTTGGCATAAAGCTTATTTTCACGAAGCCTTTGGAGTACCAGCTTCAAATGGTGCTCATGATCTTCACGGCTTTTGGAATATATGAGGATGTCATCAATAAAGACAACAACGAACTGATCCAAATAATCCTTCAATACTCGGTTCATCATATCCATGAAAGTCGCAGGAGGCATTAGTCAATCCAAAAGACATGACTAAGAATTCATAATGCCCGTAGGCGGTCTTTTGAATATCCTCAGTTCTAATCTTCAGCTGATGATATCTAGAACGAAGATCAATTTTTTAAAAGAATTGTGCTCTTTACAACTGGTCAAACAAGTCATCAATACGAGGTGGCGGATACCTATTCTTGATGGTGACATGGTTCAATTCCCGATAGTCAATACAAAGTTGCATACTCCCGTCTTTCTTCTTTACAAATAAAACAAAAGCACCCCAAGGAGATGTACTAGAACGAATAAAACCGATGTCCAATAACTCCTGTAGTTGGACCTTTAACTCCTGAAGTTCAATAGGAGCCATTTGATATGGGGTTTTAGAAATGGGCTTTGTACCAGGTTCAAGATCAATACAGAATTCAACTTCACGTTCCGGGGGTAGACCGGGAAGTTCTTCAGGAAATACGTCAGGAAAGTTACTAACAACAGGAATATTATTCAAATCTGACGTGTCTTTATTCAAATCCATAACATGGGCTAAGAAAGCTTGACATCCATTTTTTAATAAACGAATGGCTTTATGGCTTGATATAACAGTGATTGATTTTAGTGGTTTAGTTGCTTGAATTCGAACAACATGTTGTTTAGGAATATGAAAACTAACAACCTTACGAAAACAATCAATTTTGGCATGATGAGTAGTTAACCAATCAATCCCTAAAATCACATCAAAAGCAAGTATCTTTAAAGAGATAAGGTCAACAGGTAATGTGATGGTGCCAACTTGGATCAAACAAGATTTATAAACAGTGGATGTGATGAAAGTTTCTCCTAACGGAGTTTCCACAGATAGGTCAAAGTCTAATTTCTCCGGAGTCAAATTTAAACGTTGAGCACAAGTATGAGAGATAAATAAATGGGTAGCATCGGTATCTAGTAAGGTATAAACTTTACAAAAATTTATGATTAGCTTACCCGTGATCACCTCGTTTGGGTTCCTCGCATTTTGACCAGTCACGACAAACGCTTCTTCCAGAACCGATTGACTTTGACTTTTTTGGGATGACCTTTTGAGTCACCGTCCTCATTGAACTTTGTTTCGCCACCGCATATCTCTCGAGCGATATATTCCTTCCTTTTCACAATTATAGCATACCTTGAATTGTCAGGCGCTTTGATCGATATGTCCTTCTTTTCCGCATTTATAGATATGATAGTGGTCGTTCTCTCCTCCTTGAAACTGAAAGTTGTTCTTTGGTGCCGACGTCTTCGCATTGTCATTGTTGAATCTCCTTTTTAAAATCTCCCCGACTCGCTTCTTATTCTCATGGCCATGATTACCACCAGTGGTTGCCGCTCTTGTCCGTGATTCTTCTTTTTTCTCTTTGGTTATCGTTGTTCGATGATGATCGCCATCACCGGTATAATCCTCGTTGTGGTCCCTCGATTGACCGTACTCATTATCTCGCTTCTAATAATTGAGCCTCATTGACAACATCCGAATAAAGAGAAAATTTATGAGAAATGAGATATTGACGTATGTCGGATTTCAAACCTCTCGTAAACATCCGCCATCATCGCTCCTCATTCTCCACCAAATGAGGTGAAAACTCGGATAACTCCGCGAACTTCGCCCTCGTCATTGGGACACCGCCATGTTGTTTTGTTCCAATCTAATAAACCCTACCTTCTTCATATGATTTAACACTTTCAGAAAGTATTTGTCATTGAACAGCTTCTCAAATGTCTCCCAAGACATGCCGAAAGCGCTACCGATGGGTACGCTTCACGATTCCCACCAAGAATCGCCTCATTACGGAACATAAAAGTGGTGAATGGAACTTTCTGTTTCTCCGCATCCCAAGACATCGAATATCTTGGTAATTTATTTTGAACCACGCCTCCGCCTTTAATCGGATCCGGCTTTTCTCTGCACTCGTGGTCCCAACTCTTTGAATCGCTTCATTGTGACTCAAATTGTATGCGTTGCCATTGTTTCTTCCTATATTTTGAACAGGAATCTCCTTCGACTGGTTTTGCATGAACCGCAAAAAGCTTCTAAACATCTCATCGTTCATCGTCTGCTCAGTGGTATTGTTTACAGGAGGAACATTGCCACTGTTGCAGACGTTTCTCCTCATTGGTGAGCAAAGGTGTCTCCACGGACTCATTTACTCCAATCGTTAACATTCTCACGACATTCTCAACATCGCTTATAAAACAAGGGTTAATTTAACAAATTAACATATCACATAATATCCCTATATTATGACCGACCAATAAATAAGCTTAGGTAGGACACACTAGCGAAGGATTTACTCGTCTCTCACCTCCTAGTTCTATTCCCCGATCTCCACCAAAGATCATATCCCTAAGCTCTGATACCAACTGTGATGCCCCCAAAATAGGTATACAACACCCATTTTGAGTCGTCAATAACATGGTACAGAAACAGCTACAACTTTATTAATACAACATAAAAATTGTGACTTTAAATATAAATATTGCCATCTAGACAATATTCATACCCAAATAAGTCCTCATTACAATTATTGGTATAATATTTTACAAAAATAGTGAGGACTACTAAAACAACTTCCTAGAACCTTCATTCCATACCCCGACTAGTACTCGTTACATTCTCGCCTCCTGAGAAGAAAAATTGAACAAAAAGGAAAAGGGTGAGCTCAACTAGCCCAGTAAAGAATGTTATGACTAAGATAACATAGAACAAATTATCGTTAGTCTTCAACACAGAAAAATCAAATAGAATACAATAGACAACCAGTTTTAAATCAATATTCGCAGCGAAAATAATAATTCATTAGAAGAGTTAAGTAGAGAATGCAATCTACTATCTTCTATATATGAATTTAAAAGTTCATCGTCGATATTTTATCCCTGTAACATCAATCAATATATATCTGGAATTAAATATTCATCTTTGCACTACAGGCCAAAGATATTCATTAGTTGGTCATGTTCATCTAAACACCTGTTCATCTTTGCACTACGGGCCAAAGATATTCATCAGAAAAGCATTCATCTTTGCACTACATGCCAAAGATATTCAGTAATATCATCATTTATGACTGAGGATGATGAAAAATATTTAAAAGAAAACAAATCTAGTGAAACAAAAGAATAAATATTAAGGATTCGTATTTCAGCTATTCCATGTCCAGAAATACCTCATAAATAATCATAGTGGAGTAAAATTCAAGAATGATCAAAACATGGATACAATCAAAGCTAGTATCCATAATAGATATTTTGGACGAAAAACGAAAAATTTAATTTTTCTGTGAATAGTGCCGTATTCGTGAATAGTGTCGTATACGTGAATAGAAATCCCGACACAAAAAGTTCCAAATTTGATAAAAATTTCAAACCAATATTTCGGCATAATGATATTGAAGAAAATAATATCATTTAAGAAGAAAATAACATCCCTTACCTCGAAAGAATAGTACTTTCCGGCCGAATATCAATATAGTTTGAAGGAACTTGAACCGTATAAAAACACTCAAAGTATCAAAATACTCACAAGAATACGCCAATATATCGAGAGAGAGAGAGAAGATTTCAGTTTCGTGTGATTTTCAATTCTAACCTAAGCACCTATTTATAGGAAAATGCTTAGAACACCTAAAAGTAAAATTTAATAAAATATTAATATATATTTTATAAATTCCTTCGCACACCTAAGTCATCTGATTTCAGCCATTAACATGTGCAAATGGTGCCCACAAAATGTAAAAAACGTTCTTGGTAATATAATTATTTAAAACTTCCAAAAATTAATTATTTTAGAACTTCGGAACTTCAATAATTCATAATAAATAGCCCTTTTGTCAGAATAATTCAAACCTCATGTTTTTGTTTTAGGAAATTTCATTATCTACAGCTTTACAGAAGAAAGTTTTTTCAAATTCCAAACAGAAATTGACCGAAATCCACAAACGGGCAATTTTACAAGCTATAATCAAATTTCAGTCAAGAAATGGGGTTCACCGACACACAAAACATGTGTTAATCATTTAATGCAACAAAAATACTCTTCCTCATATACACATTTATCCCACATTCTTTGTAAAAATATCACCATTATTATATTATTAAAATATAATAATATATTTAAATAAATTATTTTATCAGAAAACAATAAAATATTAATTTTCAACAATTGTCACATTAAAAATTTTCTCCATCTATATCCACATAAAATTAATATTTTTCTCATCATATAAATTAATAATTAATTATTCACAAATAATATTACGTAATCACAATACTAATAACGAAGCCATTCCTCAGAAAGCAGGGGCTTTCAATAAGGATTTCTCCTTACTTGCAAGCAATTAGGTGACCAAACCTCTCCTTAGACAGAACTTTCTAGACATTGTGAATAATGTTATCTTATAATATTATTCAGATAATATGAATTATTGCTCCGATAATGGAAAATCATCGTGTGTAGTGACAATTATTGAAACAAGAGTAATATAAAATATCAACGTAGCAATTATTGAATCAATAAAATAAAATATTGAACAAGTAATTATCGTAATAATTATTGAGTAGTGCCTTCACGTAAGAATCAATAATTGTGTGCATCGCGGTGCTATCGTCTTTGTGTGTTTTAACCATTTAGTATTTCAACAAAAGATAATCAGTAATAACAACGTCGTTATTTATAAACAACTTATTTTTGTCTTTTTCTTCATCCAATCGCTTTTTGTTATGGGGCCCACACAAGATCTACCATGTCGCATTTAATATTCCCCCGACAAAGAAGAATATTCCACGACCAAACGAATATTCCATGACAACAATGAATATTTTATAACCACTTGCTTATTTGAAATATTTACGTATTTTACCCATAACTAACCACATTAATCAAAACAACCCTTACTATTTCAAAATAATAAATAGAGGAAATTCAATTTTATTTATATTAAGTTGGGGTCTTACAAGAAGCACCAGCACCAACAACAAATTCTAGGGGAGGAGAACGACCGCCAGTTAGATGCTATAGATGCGGAGAGGAGGGACACATAAGTCCAAACTATTCACAGCCTTCCAAGGTGTGTTTCAGTTGTGGAAAAGAGGGTCATATAGCCCGATTTTGTCCGGTAGCGAAGTCAAGTCCAGCTGAGATGGCGACACCAAAGGCGACTATGGACAAAACAAAGTCGGTGGTTCAAGGGAGGGCGTTTGTCGTGAATGGCCAAAATGCGAGAAACCCGAACGAGGTGATCACGGGTAAGCTGATCATAAACTCTTGCAAAGTTTATACCTTGTTAGATATCGGTTCTACCCATTCTTTTATCTCTCCTGCTTGTGCTCAATGTTTAAACTTGACTCCGGAGAAATTAGACCTTGACTTATTCGTTGAGACTCCGTTAGGAGAAACTTTCATTACATCTACTGTTTATAAATCTTTCTTGATTCAAGTTGGAACCATAAAATTACCTGTCGATCTTATTTTGTTGAAAATTCTTGCATTTGATGTGATTTTAGGGATTGATTGGTTAACCACACATCATGCTAAAATTGATTGTTTTCGTAAGGTTGTTAGTTTTCATATTCCTAACCAACCTATTATGTGAATTCAAACAACCAAACCATTAAATTCAATAACTGTCATATCAAGCCATAAAGCTATTCATTTATTGAAAAACGAATGTCAAGCTTTCTTAGCCCATGTCACGGACTTGAACAAAAAAACGTCAGATTTGAATAATATTTCTGTTGTTAGTGAATTTCCTGACGTATTTCCTGAAGAACTTTTTTTGCCCACCCCGAGGCGTGAAGTTGAATTTTTATTGATCTTGAACCTGGTACAAAGCCCATTTCTAAAACCCCATATCGAATAGCTCCTATTGAACTTCAAGAGTTAAAGGTCCAACTACAGGAGTTATTGGTCCTAGTACATCTCATTGGGGTGCTCATGTGTTATTCGTAAAGAAGAAAGACGAGAGTATGCGACTTTGTATTGACTACCGAGAATTGAATCATGTCACCATTAAGAATAGGTATCCGCTACCTCGTATTGATGATTTGATCGACCAGTTGCAAGGAGCACAATTCTTTTCAAAGATCGATCTTCGATTCGGATATCATCAATTTGAAGATTAAAAGCGAGGATATTCAAAAGCGCCTTCGAATCCCTCAGACGGGCATTATGAATTCTTAGTCATGTCTTTTGGATTGACTAATGCTCTTGCTGCTTTCATAGATATGATGAACCGTGTGTTCAAAGGATATTTGGATCAGTTCGTTGTTGTCTCTTTTGATGACATTCTCATCTATTACAAAAGCCATGAAGATCATGAGCACCATTTAAAGATAGTACTGCAAAGGCTTCGTGATAACATGCTATATGCCAAGCTGAAGAAATGCGAGTTCTGGCTTGAAGAAGTAGCATTCCTTGGGCACGTGGTGTCAAAACATGGAGTATCTGTCGATCCGGTGAAAATTGAAGCAATACAAAGTTGGGAGCAACCGAAGTCGGAGACCGAAGTACATAGTTTTCTGGGCTTAGCTGGTTATTATCGGAGATTCGTGGAAGGATTTTCTCGAATCGCTACTCCGTTAACTCATCTGACTCGTAAATATACAAAATTCGGTTGGAGCGAGGATTGTGAGAAGAGTTTTCAAGAGCTCAAGAGGAGACTCATTTTGGCACTTGTTCTGACAATACCATCTGGTTCGGATGGATTTGTTATCTACAACGATGCTTCAGGCAAAGGGTTAGGATGTGTTCTCATGCAACATGGGAAAGTCATAGCCTATGCCTCGCGACAACTCAAAGAATATGAGAGGAATTATCCTACTCATGATTTGGAGTTGACAGCAGTCGTTTTCGCATTAAAGATCTGGAGACACTACCTGTATGGGGAGAAAGTGGAGATCTATACAGATCATAAAAGCCTTAAATATTTCTTCACCCAAAAGGAACTCAACATGCGGCAACGACGTTGGCTCGAGCTGTTGAAAGATTACGATTATACCATTCAATATCATCCTGGAAAAGAAAACGTGGTAGCTAACGCATTGAGTAGAAGATCATATACGGGTACGAGTGCAATGTTGTTAACACAAAGGTCCATTTTGTATGACTTGCAAAGGATGGAGATATAGGTAAAGGCTCCAAGTACCCACGTGATGATATCAAATATATGAGTAGAACCGACTTTAATCGATAAAGTTAAAGCTGCTCAAGCTACGGATATAGAACTGATGTGTATGAAGAAGAAAGTGCAAGAAGGTGTTATTCCAGAAGCAAGAATTGATGAAGAAGGAATACTTCGAGTTAACTCCAGACTTTGTGTTCCTAACGATTCTGACTTAAAGCATAGAATCATGATGGAGGCACACAACACACCGTTTGCAATCCATATTGGGAGTACTAAATTGTATCATGATCTTCAACATACATTTTCGTGGAACAATATAAAGAGAGAGATCGAGGAGTTTATCTCGAGGTGTTTAATTTGTCAACGTGTAAAGGCATACAGAGCATCAAGTGCCAAAGGGTCCATTACAACCACTTGAGATTCCGAAATGGAAGTGGGAACACATTACTATGGATTTTGTTACGGGTCTTCCCAAGGTTTCTTAAGGCATAGATGCGATTTGGGTTATTGTTGATAGATTAACCAAGTCTGCTCATTTCTTGCCTATACGGGAGACTTATTCCCTTGAACGTCTTACTAGTATGTACATAAATGAGATCGTGAGATTCCATGGCATGCCAGTATCCATAGTTTCGGATCGTGACCCAAGATTCACTTCACAATTTTGGGTTAGCTTGCAGAAAGCTATGGGCACAGATTTATGATTCAGTTCAGCATACCATCCTTTAACGGACGGGCAATCAGAGAGGACTATTCAAACTCTTGAAGATCTATTAAGACTCTGTGTCCTAGATTTTAAAGGGAGTTGGGATAAGTACCTACATTGGTGGAATTCTCCTACAACAACAGTTATCAGGAAAGTATAGGCATGGCTCCATTTGAAGCATTGTATGGACGAAAGTGTCACTCTCCAGTATACTGGGATGAGGTGGGACAAGCAACATTATTGGGACCAGGGTGGTGCGATAACTACGAAAAGATCCAAACGATTGACAAGCGTATACAAACGGCACAGGATCGACAAAAGAGTTATGCGGATCTTCTTCGAAAGGACGTAGAATTTAATATTGGGGATCATGTATTGTTACGTATTGCTCCATGGAAGGGAGTTATAAGATTTGGGAAGAGAGGAAAGCTCAATCCAAGATTTGTTGGTCCATTTGAGATTCTTAACCGAATAGGAAATTCGGCCTATAAACTCGCATTACCTCCAAGCATGTCTCGTGTTCATAATGTTTTTCACATATCTATGCTTCATAAATATGTGAAAGACTCGGACCACATTATTGAGTTAGAACCGGACGAGATAGCCGAAGATTTAACGTACGAGGAGGTACCTGTTAAGATCTTAGAAAGGAAAGAGCATGCCCTACGCACCAAGGTTATACCACAAGTTAAGGTTTTGTGGAGAAAACATGTTATTGAAGAAATGACCTGGGAGTTAGAATCAGAAATGAAAGCGAGGTATCCTCACCTTTTCGAAACACCAGGTACGTACGTCAATTTCGAGGACGAAATTTCATAAGAAGGGAAGGTTGTAAGACTCCAACTTTTTAATTAATAAAATCAAATTTCCTCTATTTATTATTTTGAATAATAAAGTGTTAATTTGATATAATACTTTGGTTATGGGTGAAATGTGCAAATTTTGCAAAATAAGCAAATGGTTATAAAGTATTCATTTTGTCGGGGAATATTCGTTTGGTCGTGGAATATTCTTTCCGTAGGGAATATTATTCGTATGTGGTAGCAGCCTATTTGTGGGCTCCATGCTTGGATAAGCATCGGGTGAAGAAAATGACAAGTTTGAGTTTTTATAAATAACTTGGCGTAATGGTTACCAGATTAACACTTTGTTGGAATACCCGGTGGTTAAAATACGATGTCGCGTGGTTGCACAAGATGAGCACCGGTATTGCACGATATTTTGAAATTATTGATTCTTATGTAAAAAGTCACTACTCAATAATTATTATGAGTAAATCTTTATTCAATATTTTATTTTATTGGTTCAATAATTGTTGCGTTGATATTTTATATTATTGTTGTTTGATAATAATTGTCAACGCACAAATATCTCCATTATCGGATCAATAATTCATATTATTTGAATAATATTATTAGATATCATTATTGGCAATGTCTAAGGAAGTTACATGCAGAAAAGGGTTTGGTCACCTAATTACAGCGCCAATAAGGAGAAATCCTTATCTAAAGCCCCTCTTTCACGAGGAGCGACCTTGTTGTCATAATTGTGATTCTGTAATATTATTTGTGAATAATTAATTATTGATTTATATGATAAGAAAATATTTATTTTATGTGGATATAAATGATGGATATATTTATTTTATGTGGTTATAAATGAAGGAATTAATGATGAGGTGTTTTATCAGTATTTTGTCGGAATTGAGGTTTTGAAAATTGTCCGTATATGGATTTCGGTCATTTTTCGTTTGGAATTTGAAAAAACTTAAACTTACAAAGTTGTAGAGAATTAAATTTCCTATGGAAAGCACATGAGATTCGAATTTTTCTGATAAAAGGGCTATTTATTATGAATTATTGAAGTTTCAGAAAATAAAATATTTTTATTAAAAATATGGTGGGCCCCACTTTTGGTTTGTGAGTAATGAAATGTGTTGGAATTTATTTTCAAAATTGGTGGGCTTGAATAGTAACAGGTAAAGCCATCAGGTAGCAGGTTAGTCTGCTATGGCGTTCTAAGCATTTTCCTATAAATAGGGTGCTTGGTTAGAATTGAAAATCACACCAGAAATAAGTTTTCTCTCTTTCTCTCTCTATATTATCGAGCGTATTTTGTGAGTATTTAGATACTTTGTGAGTTGCTATTCATCAATGCAAGTTTCCTTCAGCCTTATACCGATATTCCGATCAGAAGTACTAATATTTTGAGGCAAGTGATGTTATTTTCTTTCCAATGATGTTATTCTTTTAATATCATTATACCGAAATATTGGTATAGATTTTATTATGAAATTTCTACCTTTTTGTACATGGGTTACTATTCACGTATACGGCACTATTCATGAATCTTTAAGATTATTCAATAGAAAAATGAAATTTTCTCCTTTTTACCAAGATGTCTATTATAGTTTTTTGTCTTTGATTGTATCCATGTTTTGATCTTTTATTTTTGAATTACGCTTCACAATTGGTTATTATGGAGTATTTTTGAACTTAGATAAACTAAAAGTACTTAATCCCTAATCTTTGATCTTTTATCTCACTTTGGATTCGTTTTCTTTAAGATATTTTTCATCATCCTCAGTCCTAAATAATGATATTACTAAATATCTTTGGCATGTAGTGCAAAGATGAATGATTACCTAATGAATATCTTTGGCTTGTAGTGCAAAGATGAATGATTACTTAATGAATATCTTTGGCTCGTAGTGCAAAGATGAACAAGTGTTGAGATGAACATGACCAACTGGTGATACAAATGAATATCTTTGGCCCGTAGTGCAAAGATGAATATTTGATTCAAGATGTATATTGATTGATGTTACAGGGATAAAATATTGATGATGGACTTTTAAATCTTAGAAGATAGTAGAATTCATTCTCTACTTGACTCTTCTAATGGATTGTTGTTTCCGTTGTAGTTATTGATCTAAAACTTGTTGTCTATTATATTTTATCATATTTTTCCCTGCTGAAGACTAAAGATAATTTGTTGTATATTATCTTAGTCATAATATTCTTTACTGGGCTAGTTGAGCTCATCCTTTTCCTTTTTGTTCCATTGTTCTTCTCAGGAGGAGAGAATTTAGCAGGAACTAGCCGGGGTATGGAGTGATGATTCAAGATAGTTATTTTAGTAGTCCTCACTATTTTGTAAAATAGTGTATCAATAATTGTAATGGGGACTCCTTTTGAGTTTGTATACTGTCTATTAGACAATATTTGTATTCAAACTTACAATATATGTGTTATCGTATTTTGCACGACAATTGTATTACTGAAGTTGTATTTGTTTCTGTACCATGTATTTGGTGACTCAGAATGGGTGATGTATACCTATTTTGGGGGGCATCACAAAAATCCTTTCAGTTCGATTAAATCATGTTACATTAACATGTTGACGTTGTGCAATAAAAAATAGGGTTTTCTTTAATAAATCAAATCAATACGAACCTCAAGTTACCCTATGCCTTCATTATCCCATTCATTCAAGTTATAACTTAATTCACAAATTTTTTATCATTGGTCAGCTAAAGATTTCATGCTTCATCATGCTCAAGATATGAAAATGCAGATATGGTAGAGCGTCGTACCCACGACGAGTCCTAATTAACAAATCCCAACTACTAGTATTATATCAATTCAATTTTATTTAAACAACCGAAACTTGTGATTTTTAATTAAAACTAAATTAAACTAATTAAAACTAACTTACTCAAAGAATTGATTCAGATGATAAAATTTAAGACTACAATATCCCCGATTATGTAATATAAGCCAACTATCCAATTTTTCCAGTTATCTACTTCACCTGAGTTGTTAACATGAATTTTATGTATTTAAAAGCTCTTTTTCAAGTGATCAGAGAAAATTATCTAACTCAATTAATTCTGCGATATCCCTATACAAAACAAAAGAATTAAATTTATTAAGTTCCAATTCCCAATTGTTACATGCAGTGGAAAGAAATATCATTATTCAATTCATAACCCTAATTATTCATCTCATGCAAATAATTAAGAATACACGCTATCACATTCAGTTCTAACCCTAGATTTCATATCCCGAATTCATCTAGTGTAACACAGTAATTATTGGCCAAATAATTAAACAATTAAAGCAAAACATGATAGACAACTCAAATTGACTCAATAACTGGATTAATCTGGATAATCAAATCGCAAACATAAAAGGTTCCATTGTAGCCTTAATTAAAAAAGGGCAAAACTAAGGATTTAGCCACTATAGTTGGCAAGTTTTACTTATTTCACAACTGAACTTTTAATTTTTTGAATTACCCCATTAAACTAATTAAAATGTTACAATTGGATTGGTCTGTTAACTAAAGCTCAGTTCTATTAAATTGAACGCGAGTTTTTTCCTACGTGGCTTTTTAACAGAAAAGGAAAAATGACTCAGCCACTATCCAGGCAATACAACTCATCTTCTCTTTCATTATAAACTCACGCATTTGGTTTTTGCAAACAAGGGATCTAGTTGAACACACCCAACTTGGAGATCAATTCACCCAAAATCAGCAGGGGGAATATAGGATTATTGCTATATTTCATCTCTTCAAAGCATTCGAACACCCAGAGGAACGCTAATGGAATCTTGTCTTAGTCAATCGCGTCATCAATTGCTGCAAAAAGGGTGGAAAATTTCAACAGTTTTTCTGCATCAGTTTAAGTCTCCACAAGAATCAAAAATCAAAGGGAAGAAGGTTCTATTTATAAGGTATATATGTATTATTTTCTGGTTATACTCCTCTTCGCCTCACGGATTTCTTCATTCGTTTAATACTGCAAACTAGGGTTCCAACTTAGTCTATGCCCAATAAGGAGATTGATTCGGCCAAAATCAAAGGGGAAAATTAAGGATTTTCATCTTCTCAAACCATTTGAACACCTAAAAGGTTGTTAATGGCATCTTCATATAGTAGATCCTCGTCGATTATTAAAAAGAGGATAAAATGTTTCTGTGGTATATTTGCATCCATTTATGTCTCCACAAAGAACAAATCAAAGGGACGAAGGTTTTATGGATGTCGTTTTTAGCCAATAAGTACATTTTAGGTATAAATTTGTATATTATTGTAATGTATCTTGGATTTAAGTTGGTTGAAAGTTTTTTCTTTTACAGGATGTTAATAAATATTGTGAATTTTTTCAATGGTTGGACATAAGTTCCCAAAATGAATTTCATGATAGTAGTTGTAGTGAAATGGGTTCTGTTTCAATGAATGAAGATGGAATCGATTTGCTGAGGAACAAAACAAGAAAGCTGAAAGAAAGTTGAATAATTTGAAAATGGAGGCCTTAAAATTAGAGTTGGAAACTGTTAGACTAGGAGTGACAAATAAGAAATTACAACTGTATGTGATATTGTCATGGATGGTGACTTGTGTTATATTAAGTTATGTATTCATGGAATTTTAAGCATTCAAAGTTATGTAATGAAGTTATGTTTTCATTTTATGAATTTGTAAGCATTCTAAGCCATATACCATGAAGTTATTGTAATGTATTGTGTACTTTGATGAAATTTAATGCATTATTTCTCAAGTTTTGTAATATATGTTGAGTAAATGAAAATGAAAAGAATGAATGCCTTGTATATCTTATGTATTGTGTATTGTGAAATGTATGCCCTGTTAATGCAATATATTGTGTATTGTGAAATGTATTGCTTGGTTGATATAGCTTACCTATTGAATAAAATGCATGTCTTTTTTGTTCGTATTTTTAAAGATGATTCAGAAAAGGAGAAAGTTCCTCCTCATTTAGGATGTCTTTTGTTGATTAATTTTTTGATAATAATGTAAGCAATGAGGAAGAATAACACGAAAATGCACAATAGAAGAGGCAGGGAAATGTGGAACAAATGGATAAGGTGCATGAGGAGCAAGGGAATAGAGAAAAAATTGCATCCAGTTTAGTCATTGCATGTCATGTTCATTGCAAGCCCTGTTCGAAACTCCATTTCCAAGTAAAAGAGGAAGAAGAGGGTGATAAAATGTTTGGACAAACTTATAGTGTAATTAATGATGAGTAAACCAAATGGCTAGAATTCAAACTCAACTGCACATGTAATATGGCATCCAAACTGCACATGCAGTTCCAAAAAATATCCATGTTCCAATTTGTATTTCAAACTGCATCCATATTCCATGTATTGTGAATGCATGCCTTGCTAATGCCCTGCCTTGCCCTGCACATGCAGTTTAAAAAATGCCTTGTTCCAAACTTCATCCAACCACAATTTGTAAAAAATTACATACCAAACCAAACCATTGCATATAAAACTGCCATGTATCATTGCATACCAAACCATTGCTTACCAAACCAAACAATTGCATATAAACTTCCAATACCATTACATACCAAACCAAAATTGCCTTGTATCATTGCATATCAAACTAATCAAACACAATAAATTACAAGGCATCAATTGTAACAATATTATATTTCTAGATATCTAAAATTCCAAAGTATTCTTAAATATCCAAAGTTACAACCATGACAAAAGTATTCTAAATCAGCCCCAAAAATATATTAAAACTGCAGTATTAATCAAAAGGTTACAACCATGACAAAACAATTCTAAAATAACCCAAAAAATATACTAAACTAAAACAGATCTTAACTGTAGTGCCTTCACTGTCCCCCATCTGTAGTGCTACTTGCAGATTGTGTTTGACCACTATGGGTTGATCTAGGCCTCACAATTCTAGTCATCTCCCCAGTGCCAGTCCCATTTTCAACTGCACAACCTTATTTTCTTTTCACCTTTTATTTGAGTGTATGTTAGTATGTACATTTCATAATTGAAGGAAACATATAAATGATACTAATTTAAAAATTAAATAACTCACACTGAGCTTTGGCTTTTTAGCAGTATGTTGTGCTTCTGAACCATGTTGTGCTTTGGCAGGTGTGTTCCTACAATCTGCTTTATTATGTCCGTATTGCTTGCATTTGGAAAACATCATTGGAGTCCCTTTCCTTGAAACTTTACCAGTATGTTTTGGTTCTTCATTTGGATCTTTCCTTCTACATCTCTTTGGTCTTCCAACCAATCTTATAGTCAAAGAAGGCAACAAGATTGGTAAGTCAGTGGTAGGCCAACCATTTTTACCACTCATGGGATTTAACAGGTGGTTATATGACTTGAGATAGGTTTCAATGTAGTAACAAAGGTCCACAAAATCCTCAGCAGGCCTCTCTTGATGAAGTATCCCAGTAGCAACATGATGGCAAAGTATTCCAGATAATTGCCACACCCCACAAGAGCAGGTTTGTTTCACTATATCTACCACATATTTACCATACCTGTCACTCACCTTATACATATGCCCACAATCCCAGTGGTGATCACAGTACCTTGTCAATTCAATAGACCTATCAACTTTAGTTAGTATCCTAGGACATAATTTACCATCTCTTTTTAGCATTTGATCTCTTTTGATATGGATTCTCTTCATTACTTGAGTTTTTATGTCTTCAAACATTGTTAAGATGGGTTTAGAAATAGGTTTTGTATCGGGTTCAAGGTCAATAAAAAATTCAACTTCACGTTCTGGGGGAAGACCGGAAAGTTTTTCAAGAAATACGTCAAGAAATTCACTAACAACAGAAATATTATTCAAATCTGACGTGTTTTTGTTGAAGTCCATGACATGGGCTAAGAAATCTTGACATCCGTTTTTCAATAAACGAATGGTTTTATGGCTTGATATGACAGTGATTGACTTTAGTGGTTTGGTTGCTTGAATTTGCATAACAGGTTGGTTAGGAATATGAAAACTAACAACCTTACGAAAATAATCAATTTTAGCATGATGAGTAGTTAACCAATCAATCCCTAAAATCACATCAAATGCAAGTATTTTCAACGAAATAAGATCGGCAGGTAATGTGATGGTTCCAACTTGAATCAAACAAGATTTATAAACAGTAAATGTAATGAAAGTTTCTCCTAACGGAGTCTCAACAGATAAGTCAAAGTCTAATTTCTCCGGAGTCAAGTTCAAACGTTGAGCACAAGTAGGAGAGATAAAAGAATGGGTAGAACCGGTATCTAATAAGGTATAAACTTCGCAAGAGTTTATGATTAGCTTACCCGTGATCACCTTATTCGGGTTCCTCGCGTTTTGGATAGTCACGACAAATGCCCTTCCAGGAACAACCAACTTTAACTTGTGCGGGACATCCTTTGGAGTCACCATCCCCATTGGACTTGGTTTCGCTACAAGATAATCTCTAGCTATCTAACCTTCCTTTCCACAGTTATAACACACCTTGGATTGTAGTGGGTAGTTTGCGCTGATATGTCCCTCTTTTCCGCATTTGTAACATACGACCGGTAGTCGTTCTCCTCCCCTATGAATAGTTGATGTTGGAGCTGACGTCTTCACGTTGTCATTGTTGTACCTTCTCTTCTAGAAATATCCTCCCGAATCGCTTCTTCTATTATCATGGCCACAATTACCACCAGAGTGGTTACCGCTTTTGTCCGAATATTTTTCTCCCCGCTGGTTGCCATTTGTGACGCCCCCAAAATAGGTATACATCACCCATCCTGAGTTGCCAAATACATGGTACAGAATTCAAATACAAACTTAATTATACAACATGAGCTGTGAGTTTTAATACAAATATTGTCTTCTAGACAGTATTCAAACTCAAAATACGACAAAACATAATCTGAGAGTTTTAACACGAATATTGTCATTTAGACAATATCCTCACTCAAATTCAATCTTATTACATTTATTACATTTAGTTCATCTGGACCGCCACTCCATTCCCCGACTAGTCCCTGCTACATTCTCAATTCCTGAAGAGAACAATGAAAGCAAAAGGGTGAGCTCAACTAGCCCAGTAAGAAATATTATGACTAAGATAATGCAGAATAAATTATTGTTAGCCTTCAACAGTGTTAAAAAGCGATACAATATAACAACCATCAAGTTTAAGCTGCTAGCGGTGAACAAGCAATCCATTAGAAGAGTCAAGTAGAGAATAAAATCTACTATCTTCTATGATTTAAAAGGTTTTTCATCACTTTTATCATTTGAGACTCAAACAATAAATAATCCACATCATCAAATCATCCCTGCACTATAGGCCAATGATATTCTTTAGTATCACGACCACGAATTATTCATGCACTATGGGCCAAAGATAATAGTGTTTTCATCAACGATCCTGATCATGGCATAAAACAATTCATCTTTGCACCCTTGGCCAAAGAGAATCCATAGCCATAATCATACCAAAAGCGCCTATCAATCAATACTACTACGGCCAATGAGGACTTTTTTTTCACATCATTTGTAACATTATGGTCATGATTATACCGAATAATAATCCTGGTCATAATCATACCAAGTCCATCTATGCACTCTGAAGCCACAGATGACTTTCAACATAATATAAACATGAGGATGATGACAATGACATAATAATTCAATAAAACAAGTTCAAGAATTAATTTATCCAGGAACCAATAACGTCCAAATTGTCAACATGATACTGCTTTGTGGAGTAAAAATTTAAGAATGCTCAGAAGAATATTTCCATGAAAAGATACTGGATGAAGCGCAAATATTAAGGATATTCCACTAATTTCATGGAGTATAGAAGTCAAAACTTTAACCAACTGAGTATAATAAAGAATGGAATAACAAAAGAAATCACCAGGCATGCGATAGACCGCACAGACAGGTTATTCCAACAGAATAATAAATAACAAAACCAGGTCATGCGTAAACGCACAGACAGGATATTCCAACAGAATAATAATTAATGGAACCAGGTCATGCATAAACGCACAGACAAGATGTTCCAACAGAATAATAAATAACGGAACCAGGCCATGCGTAACGCATGCATGAGGATGTTTCAATGTAATAATAATAAAAATGGAATAACAGAATTCATTTCACCATGTATGCACTTAGCATAGAGACAAGTTATTCCAACATAATAATAAAGAATGGAATAATGAGAAGAATTTCACCATGTATGCGGTACTTTGCGTAGAGAGTTATTCCAACATAATAATAAAGAATGGAATAACAACCCTTACGAGTATTTCTCTTCATGAATACGAACGAAATAATACCCCTTACGAGTACAACAAATAATATCTCTTACCTTATAAAGAAGAGTACTCCGACGGGTAGGGTGGGGATATACTTGAAGAAAACTTGCACTATGCTCAAAGCTTTCTTAAACTCTAAAGAAATACGCTCAAGATTATAGAAGAAGAATTCTCTCTCTAGAGTTTCAGTGAATTCGTAAGAAATAATGAAGGAATGAGCTTCTATTTATAGGAGAATGGGTGAATAGTAACTAATTCATGAGCGGTCCACATTGATTTACTTTTTAAGCAGACGGTCCATATTGATTTACTATACGAGAACACTATATGCGAGGCACTATGCAACACTATATGCATAATTAAATATAATATATTCTAATTATTGTCTAATAAAATAAATAACTTTATAAAAGTATTACATTTTTATATAAAAAGATTTTACTATGCAAAATACTATGCATAATAGAATATAATATATTTTATTTATAGTCTAATAAAATAAATAACTTTATAAAAGTATTCTATTTTATATAAAAATAATTCTTATATGCAAAACACTATACATAATAGAATATAATATATTCTAATTATTTTCTAATAAAACAAATAACTTTATAAAAGTATTACATTTTATATAAAAAGCTTTTTACATTTTATTACATTAATAATACTAATAAAACAAAATATATATATATATATATATATATATATAAAAAAACTTTCGTGACTTCATAAAAAGACACCTCAATATATTTAACAATATTTATCATCATTATTATAATTCACAATATTAATCGACCAGGTCATTCCCAGGAAAGAAGGGGCTTTCCAATAAGGATTTCTCCCTATTGGCGCGCAATTAGGTGACCAAACCTCTCCTTTGCAGAACTTCTAGACATTGTTAATATTGTAAATAATAATATTAATAACTTCGTCGTCTCAATTATTGATTTAATAATATATAAAATATTGACAATAATTGAATCAAATAACGTGAGATACTATGCAGCAATTACTGTAGCAATAATTGAACAAAACTGAGTGACTTCTCACGTAAGCATCAATAATCAATACCGTGTGCTACTATGCAACCACGCGTATTACTGTACTTTTACTACCGAGTAGTTCAACAGTTTTAACGGTAAAACTTCCGCCATTATTTTCATAAAAATATTTTTGTCGTTTTCTCAATCCGACAATAATTCCGTTGTGGGGTCCACCAATGATTGTACCGTCGTACGGATATTCCCCGACAAAAAGAATATTCCCCGACCAATCAAATATTATACAACAACTTGCATACTTTTTAAAATTTATAAATACTACCCACAACTATAACACTATCTCAAATCCACACCATAATATTCAAAATAATATTTCGAGAAAATTAAATCTTTATTCATAAAATCTGGGGTCTCACAATCTCCCCTCCTTATGAAATTTCGCCCTCGAAATTTACGTGCATTACTGGTATCTTAGAAGAGGTGAGGATACCTTGACTTCATTTGATTCTAATTCTTGAGGTATAACATTTGAGTGTTGAATACGATCCTTCTTATCCAAGATTTTAACACGTATCTCCTCATACGTTAAATCTTCTGCAATATCGTTTAGTTCTAATTTAATAATGTGGTTCGGGTCATCTACATATTTACGTAACATCGATACGTAAAAAAAATGTTCTGAACACGCAACATACTTGGCGGTAAACGAGTCTATAAGCCACAGTTCCTACTTCATCGAGGATTTCAAATGGACCAATTAAATCGAGGGTTGAGATTTCCTCTCTTCGTCGATTATTGCTTCTAGAAAAACGCCCTCTTGAACCTTCTTCTTCACATTCATCAGCTTCGGGTGTGTAGCTTGAGCGACTTTAACTTTATCGATTAAAGTCGATTCTACTCGTATATTCGCACTTGTAACCACATACGATCTTCTACTCAACGCGTTAGCTACCATGTTCGCTTTTCCTACGATGGTATTGAATGGTACGATCGTAATCTTCAACAGCTCGAGTCAACGTCTTTGGCGCATGTTACGTTAATTTTAGTTGAAGAAATATTTGAGGGTTTAAGAAATGGGTTTTGTACTAGGGTCAATACAAAATTCGATTTCACGCTCTAGGGGTAAGCTAAGAAGTCTTCAAGAATACATCAGGAAATTTATTAACAATAGAAATATCATTCAAAACTGTGACCCTCATCCAAGACTTGGATAGTATGTCACATTGATACCTATCAACTTGCTATCGTCATTCACGACGTCGCCTACAGAAAGTCTGGCTTTGGTGCATTTCACACAAGGAAGTAAACAACAAAAGAACCGGGGCTCTTTACTTATGGCTTGATATGACAATAATTGACTTTAGTGGTTTGGTTGCTTAAATTCGCATAACAGGTTGGTTAGGAATATGAAAGCTAACAACCTTACGAAAAGCATGATGAGTAGTTAACCAATCGATTCCTAAAATCGCATCAAAGACAAGTATTTTCAAAGAGATAAGATTGACAGGTAACATGAAAGTGTCAATTTGAATTAAACAAGATTTATAAATAGTGGATGTAACGAAGGTTTCTCCCAACTGAGTTTGAACAGATAAATCAAAATCTAACTTCTCCGGAGTTAAATTCAAACATTGAACACAACTAGGTGAAATAAAAGAGTGAGTAGAACTGGTATCTAACACGATATAGACTTCACAAGAGTTTACGATTAACTTACCCGTGATAATTTTATTCAGGTTCCTCGTCAAAAAAAATGCTATCTCTTAAACTACCGGCTTTGGCTTGTCTGGGACATCCTTTGGCATCACTATCTCAGCTGGACTTGACTTCACCATACGACAAAATCGAGCTAGGTGGCCTTCTCTTCCGCAATTAAAACACGCTTTGGATTATTGCTTACAGTTTGGACGGATGTGTCCCTCCTGTCCGCATTTGAAACATACGATCGGTGGTCGTTCTTCTTCCTTTGAAATGGGTGCTGGTGCTGTTGTCTTTCCATCATTATTGAACCTTCTCTTCTTAAAATTTCCACTTCTATTATCTTGGCCATGATTACCACCGAAATGGTTACCATTTATGACATGATAATTTCCCCCACGATGGTTATCATTGTTCCAATGACCGTTGCCACCGGTACGATTATTATCGTGTTGTTGGTCGTTGCCTTTTGGTTGTGTTGATTCATTATCGCGCTCCAATAACTGAGCCCTATTCACAACATCTGAATATAAACAAAGTTTGTGAGAAATGAGGTATTGACATATATTGGGTTTCAAACCTCTTAGAAACATTCGCATCATTCGCTCCTCATTATCGATCAAATGGGATGCAAACCGAGACAACTCGACAAACTTAGCCTCGTACTACGACACGATCATATTGTTTTGCTCCAGCTTGATGAACTCCACCTCCTTCATGTGACGAATACTTTCGGGAAAGTACTTGTCGTTGAACAATTCTTGGAACTTCTCCCAAGACATCTTGAGTCGGCCAGTCGGGTATGCTTTTTCTGATTCCACGGTAATTAGCCTTTTCACGCAACATAAAGGTGGCAAAGGAACCTTTTGCTCCTGGAGCATCCCAAGACATCAAATATCTTGGTGATCCGCTTTAACCACGCGTCTACGCCTTAAGTGGTTACGGCTTTCCCAAAAACTCCGGTGGTCCCATCTCCTTGAATCGCTTAGCGGTGGCCAAGCCGTGGGTTGCCATTATTTCCACCTATATTTTGAGCAGAGTCTCTCTTACACGATGTTGCATGAATTGCATAAAGCCTCTAAACATTCCATTGTTTCATCATCGGTCGGTGTTGTTGTTTGCATAAGGATTATCGCCTTCACGATGCACATTATCACGATTATTGATGCGTGGAGACTCAGCGGTCTCCTATGCTCCATTGATGTTCTCAACATTCTCGGATGTCATTTTCAAATCTTGCCACAAAACAAGGGTTAATTAACATATCACATATTATCCCTATACTACGTGAGCCAATTAAATACCAAATAAACTTAGGTAGGTCATACTAGCGAAGGAATTCCCGTCTCTCCCTCCTAGTTCTTGTCTCACATCTCGGCCAGGATCATATCCTTAAGCTTTGATACCAACTGTGACGCCCCCAAAATAGGTATACATCACTCATCTTGAGTCGCCAAATACATGGTACAGAATTCAAATACAAACTTAATTATACAACATGAGCTGTGAGTTTTAATACAAATATTGTCTTCAGGCAATATTCAAACTCAAAATACGACAAAACATAATCTGAGAGTTTTAACACGAATATTGTCATTTAGACAATATCCACACTCAAATTCAATCTTATTACATTTATAATCACACTATTTCATATAATAGTGAGGACTACTAATGTTATCATCGGAATAAAATCACTCCCGTTCCCCGACTAGTCCCTACTGTTCTCATTTCCTGAAGAGAACAATGAAAGCAAAAAGGGTGAGCTCAACTAGCCCAAGAAGAAATATTATGACTAAGATAATGCGAATAAATTATCTTTAGCCTTCAATGATGTTAAAGCGATCTGATATAACAACCATCAAGTTTAACTGCAGCGGAACAAGCAATCCATTAGAAGAGTCAAGTAGAAAATAAAATCTACTATCTTCTATGATTTAAAAAGTTTTTCATCACTTTTATCGCTAAGACTCGGCATAATAAATAATCCACATCATGAAATCATCCCTGCACTACAGGTCAAGGATATTCTTTAGTATCACGACCACGAATTATTCATGTACTACGGGCCAAAGATAATCGTGTTTTCATCAATGGTCCTGATCATGCCATAAAACAATTCATCTTTGCACCCTTGGCCGAAGAGAATCCATAGCCATAATCATACCAAAAATTATCCATCAATGCACTACGGGCCAATGAGGACTTTATTCACATCATTTGTAACATTACGGTCATGATTATACCGAATAATCCCTGATCATAATCTTTCCAAGTCCATCTATGCACTACAGGCTATAAATGACTTTCAACATAATATAAACATGAGGATGATGACAATGACATAATAATTCAATAAAACAAGTTCAAGAATTAATTTATCCAAGAACCAATAACGTCCAAATTGTCAACATGATACTGCTTTGTGGAGTAAAAATTTAAGAATGCTCAGAAGAATATTTCCATTAAAAGATATTGGATGAAGCGCAAATATCAAGGATATTCCACTAATTTCATGGAGTATAGAAGTCAAAACTTTAACCAACTGAGTATAATAAAGAATGGAATAACAAAAAAAATCACCAGGCATGCGATAGACCGCACAGACAGGTTATTCCAACAGAATAATAAATAACGGAACCAGGTCATGCGTAAACGCACTGAGCGAGGATATTCAACGAGAATAATAATTAATGGAACCGGTCATGCGTAAGCGCACGCAGGCGAGGATGTTCCAGCGGAATAATAAATAACGGAACCGAAGTCATGCGTATGCGACGCAGACGGGATGTTCAGCGAGAATAATAAAGAATGGAATAACGAGAAGAAATTCACCATGTATGCGATTGCACAAGCGCATAGGCGAGGTTATTCAACATAATAATAAAGAATGGAATAATGAGAAGAATTTCACCATGTATGCGGTAGCCAGCGTAGACGAGTTATTCAACATAATAATAAAAATTGAATAGGAATAGTATTGAAAGAAAACACCTCTCTTCATGAATACGAACGAAATAATACCCCTTACGAGTACAACAAATAATATCCCTTACCTTATAAAAAAGAGTACTCCAACGGGTAGGGCGGGGATATACTTGAAGAAAACTTGCACTACGCTCAAAGCTTTCTTAAACTCTAAAGAAATACGCTCAAGATTATAGAAGAAGAATTCTCTCTCTAGAGTTTCAGTGAATTCGTAAGAAATAATAAAGGAATGAGCTTCTATTTATAGGAGAATGGACTGAATAGTAACTAATTCATGAACGGTCCAGATTGATTTACTTTTAAATGGACGGTCCAAATTGGTTTACTATTAAAACTTAAAGCAACGGTCCATTGATTTACTATTAAAACTTTAAACCAGCGATCCATATTGATTCACTATTATAACTTTCCACCAGCGGTCCATATTGATTTACTATTATATCTTCAACCAACGGTCTGAAAAATTAGCACATCTCCTCATGGAATAATATTGCACCCAAAAATGATTTGGACCCAAAAGAAATATATCTTACGGGTGAATAGTACCCCGTGAATGGTAACTCATGAATAGTAACTCATGAATAGTAACTCATGAATAGTAACTCATGAATAATACTCTGACACGAAAAGTGTCCCGAATACCCGATTGAACAATATAACCTCCAGACATCAATTATACTAACACAAATAAGTCCAACACAATGGAACTATAAAATTCATCTTTAATCAACACGAACTTATTCATCATTAACATTATAATTCACAATATTTAACAACCAGTTCGTTCCAAGGAAAGAGGGGGCTTTCTGATAAGGATTTCTCTTTATTGGCGCGCAATTAGGTGACCAAACCTCTCCTTGACAGAACTTCTAGACATTGTCAATATTGCAATAATAATATGAATAACTTTGTCGTCTCACTTATTGATTTAATAATATAACATATTACGCAAATGATATTGTAACAATAATTGAATCAATAATATGAGAGATATGATGCAGTAATTACTGTAGCAATAATTGAGTATAACTGAGTGACTTCTTACGTTAGCATCAATAATCAATACTGGTGTGCTACTTTATGCAACTACTGGCGTATTCTTTATTTTTACTAAAGTAGTTCAATGCGGTTTTAACGGTAACACTTCCGTAGATTATTTATATAGAAAGATAATTTTGTCGTTTTCTAACTACGATAATACTTCCGTTGTGGGGTCCACCAATGATTGTACCGTCGTACAATATTCCCTGTTAAAACGAATATTCCCCGACCAATCGAATATTTTATAACCACTTGCTTACTTTGCAAAATTTATAAATACTATCCACAACTATAACATTATATCAAATCCACACCATAATATTAAAAAAAATATTTTGAGAAATTTAAATATTTATTCATAAATTTGGGGTCTCACAATCTCCTCTCCTTACGAAATTTCGCCCTCAAAATTTACGTCACGCACACGGTAGTATCTTTGAGGTGAGGGTACCTTGACTTCATTTCAGATTCTAACTCTTGAGGTATAATCTTTGAGTGTTGAATACGATCCTTCTTATCCAAGATTTTAACACGTACTCCTCATACGTTAAATCTTCTGTTATCTCGTCTAGTTTTAATTCAATAATGTGGTTCAGGTCGTCCACATATTTACGTAACATCGATACGTGAAAAACGTTATGAACATGCGACATACTTGGAGGTAAAACGAGTCTATAGGCCACAGTTCCTACTCGATCAAGGATTTCAAATGGGCCAATAAAATCAAGGGTTGAGATTTCCTTTCTTCATCGATTCTTGCTTCTAGAATAACGCCCTCTTGAACCTTCTTCTTCACATTCATCAGCTCTGAGTATGTAGCTTGCACGGCTTTAACTTTATCGATTAAAGTCGATTCTGCTTGTATATTTGATATCACCACGTGGGTCCTTAGAGTTTTTAACTCTATCTTCATCATTTGTAAGTTATACGAAATAGGTTTTTGTGTTAACAACATCGCACTCGTAAACGCATACGATCTTCTACTCAACGCGTCAACTACCACATTCGCTCTTCCATAATGATATTGAATGGTACGATTATAATCTTCAACAGCTCAAGTCAACGTCTTTGGCACATGTTACGTTCGTTTTAGGTGAAAAAAATATTTGAGGGTTTAAGAAATGGGTTTTGTATTGGGGTCAATACAAAATTCGATTTCACGCTCTAGGGTTAGGCTAAGAAGTCTTCAAGAATACGTCAGGAAATTTATTAACAATAGAAATATCATTCAAAACTGTGACCCTCATCCAAAACTTGGATAGTACATCACATTGATACCTATCAACTTGCCATCGTCATTCACGACGTCGCCTACAGAAAGTCTGGCTTCGGTGCATTTCACACAAGGAAGTCAACAACGAAAGGACCGGGGCTCTTTACTTATGGCTTGATATGACAATGATTGACTTTAGTGGTTTGGTTGCTTGGATTCGCATAACAGGTTTGTTAGGAATATGAAAGCTAACAACCTTACGAAAAGCATGATGAGTAGTTAACCAATCGATTCCTAAAATCACATCAAAGATAAGTATTTTCAAAGAGATAAGATCGATAAGTAACGTGAAAGTGTCGATTTAAATTAAACAAGATTTATAAATAGTAGATGTAACGAAGGTTTCTCCCAACTAAGTTTCAACAGATAAATCAAAATCTAACTTCTCCGGAGTTAAATTCAAACGTTGAACACAACTAGGTGAAATAAAAGAGTGCGTAGAACCGGTATCTAATAAGATATAGACTTCACAAGAATTTATAATTAACTAACCCGTGATAATTTTATTCAAGTTCCTCGTCAAAAAAACGCTCTCTCTTAAACTACCAGCTTTGGCTTGTTTGGGACATCCTTTGGCATTACTATCCCAGCTGGACTTGACTTTGGTGCACGACAAAATTGGGCTAGGTGACCTTCTTTTCCACAATTGTAACATGCTTTGGACTGCATCACGCAGTTTGGACTGATATGTCCCTCCCCTCCGCATTTAAAGCATACTACCGGTGGTCGTTCTCCTTCCTTAACAGGTGCTGGTGTTGTTGTCTTTCCATCATTATTGAACCTTCTCTTCTTGAAATTTCCACTTCTATTATCTTGGCCATGATTACCACTGAAGTGGTTACCATTCTTGGCGTGATAATTTCCCCCACGATGGTTATCATTGTTCTGATGGTCGGTGCCACCGGTACGATTATTATCGTGTTGTTGGTCGTTACATTTTGGTTGTGCTGACTCATTATCGCGCTTCAATAACTGAGCCCTATTCACAACATCTGAATATAAACAAAGTTTGTGAGAAATGAGGTATTGACGTATATTGGGTTTCAAACCTCTTAGAAACATTCACGTCATTCGCTCCTCATTATCGACCAAATGGGATGCAAACCGGGATAACTCGGCAAACTTAGCTTCGTAATACGACACGCTCATATTATTTTGCTCCATGGCACATCTCAAAATTTTTAGATGTCATTCTCAAATACTGTCATAAAACAAGGGTTAATTAAATAAATTAACATATCACATATTATCCCTATACTCTGACCGACCAATTACATACCAAATAAACTTAGGTAGGTCATACTAGCGAAGGAATTCTCCGTCTCTCCCCTCCTAGTTCTTGTCTCACATATCAGCCAGGGATCATATCCCTAAGCTTTGATACCAACTGTGACGCCCCCAAAACAGGTATACATCACCCATCTTGAGTCGCCAGATACAAGGTACTGAATTCAAATACAACTTAATTATACAACAGTCGTGTAAAATACGACAAAACATAGGCTGTGAGTTTTAATACAAATATTGTCATCTAGACAATATCCACACTCAATGGAGTCCTCATTACATTTATTATCACACTATTTCACAGAATAGTGAGGACTACTAATGCACCATCTAGGATCATCACTGCTCCCGACTAGTCCCAATTACGTTCTCATTTCACAAGAGAAAAAGTGAAAGAAAGGTGAGCTCAACTAGCCCAAAGTAAGAAATATTATGACTAAGATAATGCAGAACATTAGCCTTCAACAATGTTAAACTGATAAAATACAATAGACATCAAGTTTAACTGAAGCGGATCAAGCAATCCATTAGAAGAGTCAAGTAGAGAATAAAATCTACTATCTTCTATGATTTAAAAGGTTTTTCATCACTTTTATCGCTGAGACTCAGCTTAATAAATAAAATCGAATCATCACTGCTCCACGGCCAAGGATATTCATGTAATCATCAATGGTCATGACTATACCGAATAATCTCTAGTCATAATCATACCAACAACTGTCCACCAATGAACTACATGCCAATGAGGACTTTTACCATATCACTCGTCACATTACGGTCATGATTATACCGAATAATCCCTGGTCATAATCATACCAAGTCCATCTATGCACGTAAGCCAAAGATGACTTTTAACATAATATAAACATGAGGATGATGACAATGACATAATAATTCAATAAAACAAGTTCAAGAATAAATTTTAAAGATTTATAAATTAATTTATCCTGAACTCAATAACGTCCAAATTATCAACATGATACTGCTTTGTGGAGTAAAATTCAAGAATGCTCAGAAGAATATTTCTATGAAAAGATCTTTGGATGAAGCACAAATATCAAGGATATTCCACTAATTTCATGGAGTATAGAAGCCAAAGCTTTAACTTGTTGAGTATAATAGAATATATAAAGCGCAAATGGATTTTCGCAGCGCCATGCGGTAATCCACCGTAGATGAGATCATTTCCACAATTTAATAAGGAATGAATACGAAGGATCATTCACCATGCATGTGGTAATCCACATGAGCATGATTATTCCAAATGAATAATAAAGAATAGAATAAATGAAGGATTCACCGTAAATGCGATATAGATCGCATGGATAGGTTACTCCCAATGAATAATAAATAATGGAACCAGTCCCAAGATAAACATACGAGATAGGATATTCTAACGTAATAATAAATAATGGAACCGGTCCCACAGAACGCATACGCACGTGATATATTCGGCAGAATAATAAATAATGGAACCCAGTCCGCGTAGAACGCACGTGCACAGGATATTAAACGAGAATAATAAAGAACGGAATATTAGAAGAATTTCACCATGTATCTGAGACTTGCGATAAACAAAGTTATTCCAACAGAATAATAAAAATGGAATAATAGAAGAATTTCACCATGTATGCAGTACTTTGCATAGACAGCTTATTCCAACATAATAATAAAGAATGAAATAACAAAAGTTCTCTTCATAAATAAAAAAGAAAGAATACCCCTTACGAGTACAACAAATAATATCCCCTACCTTAGAAAAACTGAATACTGAAGTAGTAAAGTAGCATAATACTTTTCTTCTTTCTCTCTATAGTTTCTCTCTCTAGAGTTTCAATGAATTCATAAGAAATAATGAAGGAATGAGCTTCTATTTATAGGAGAATGGACTGAATAGTAACTAATTCATGAACGGTCCAGATTGATTTATTTTTAAACGGATGGTCCAAATTGGTTTACTATTAAAACTTAAAGCAACGGTCCATACTGATTTACTATTAAAACTTTAAACCAGCGATCCATATTGATTCACTATTATAACTTTCCACCAGCGGTCCATATTGATTTACTATTATATCTTCAACCAACGGTCTGAAAAATTAGCACATCTCCTCATGGAATACTATTGTACCCAAAAATGATTTGGACCGAAAAGAAATATATCTTACAAGTGAATAGTACCCCATGAATAGTACTCGTGAATAGTAACTCATGAATAGTAACTCATGAATAGTAATTCGTGAATATTAAATTGGGAATAGTAACTCATGAATAGTACTCTGACACGAAAAGTATCCCGAATACCCGATTGAACAATATAACCTCCAGACATCAATTATACTAACACAAATAAGTCCAACACAATGGAACTATAAAATTCATCTTTAATCAACACGAACTTATTCATCATTAATATTATAATTCACAATATTTAACAACCGTGTAGTTCGTGAAAGAGGGGCTTTCAGATAAGGATTTCTCCTTATTGGCGCACAATTAGGTGACCAAACCTCTCCTTGACAGAACTTCAGACATTGTCAATATTGCAATAATAATATGAATAACGGTTGCCGTCTCAATTATTGATTTAATAATATAACATATTATGCAGATGATAATCGTAATAATAATTGAATCAATAATATGAGAGATATGATGCGCAAGAATTCTCGTAGTAATAATTGAGTATAAGCGAGTGACTTCTTACGTAAGCATCAATAATCAATACCATGTGCTACCATGCAACCACGCGTATTACTGTACTTTTACTACCGAGTAGTTCAACAGTTTTAACGGTAACACCTCCGCCGTTATTTATATAGAAAGATAATTTTGTCATTTTCTAACTACAACAATACTTCCGTTGTGGGGTCCACCAATGATTGTGTCATCGTACAATATTCCCTGTTAAAACGAATATTCTCCGACCAATCGAATATTATATAACCACTTGCTTACTTTGCAAAATTTATAAATATTATCCACAACTATAACATTATATCAAATCCACACCATAATATTAAAATAATATTTTGAGAAATTTAAATCTTTATTCATAAAATTCGGGGTCTCACAGCGCCGTCGTACGAATATTCCCCGACAGCAAGAATATTTCATGACCAAACGAATATTCCCCGACAACAATGAATATTTTATAATCACTTGTTTAATTTTGCAAAATTTTCATATTTCATTCATAACCAAAGTATTATATCAAATTAACACTTTATTATTCAAAATAATAATTAGAGGAAATTCGATTTTATTTATAAAAAGTTGGGGTCTTACAGAACATCTGGTTGTTAGCATCTCTACCTATTGCAGTTAACAGCTCCCCTCTATAATATGTCTTTAGAAAATAACCATCAAGCCCAATAATAGGCATGCTGCCCTCCAACCAGTTCTTCTTCACAGCATCAAAACAAATATACATCCTTTGAAACCTTTTTGGAGTGCCCTGATCAGTCCTAATTTGTACAGTGCTACCTGGATTGGTATTAAGGATCTCTTGTCCATAGTCCCAAACACCTTCATAATGCTCTGCCATAGTTTTTTCTATCTCAGATAAGGCCAATTTTTTAACTTGCAAACACTGTGCAATAGAACATTTCAATCCATACCTTTGCTTTATTGCCTCTTGCAATTCACTCAACTTGATCCTTGGTTTTGTTCTAATTGTCCCTCCAAACTTATCTACCAACCACCTACATCTAATAATCTTTATCTTGTTGGCCCTAATACGACTGTGGAACTTAGTAGAGTAAGCCTTAATTTGAAACCATTTTTTTCCTAGGAACATAGCTTGCCCAAAGCTTCCATGGACATCCTGTTTCACACTTAGCTTGAACTATGGTATCTTCATTAACTTCAAACCAAATTCCTTTCCCCTTCCCAACTGCATAATTTTGTATTGTTTCCCTTAGTTGGTCGACCCCAGTGAAAGTCATGTATAACTCAAAGTCAATGTCTTTAATTGCAGTGTTTGGATTATACACAAGAACAACTCTCTTCAGTTTAATCCTTGGCTCTTCAACTTCCCACTCATTATCACTACTTGAGGGAGGAGTTGCAGGAACTTCAAAGTCAGAATTTTCATATATTTCCTCCCATGGTTTCATGCCCCTTGTACCAAATTTAGTTATGACCTCGTCATCAAATGAAAAAGTAGGTTCAACATAATCTTCATCAATAATTTTCTGCTTCTTGTTTGCCTTGTTCAGGTCTACCCTTCTCTTCTTCCAGCCTTTGTTCTCAGTTATCTCATGATTATCTGATGCCTTGTTAGCATGTACTGAGCTAGAAGCTTAAGTCCCTACAGGTTCAGGTACTTGGCCTTCAGGTACTTCACCACACTCCACTTCAACTTCATCATCCAATTTTGAACTTCATCTTCTAATTGAACTTCACAAACAACTTTCAACTCTTTAATCTTTGATTTTTTAATCCCTTCCTTATGCAGCCTAACATTGATCAACTCTTCATTCTCATCATCATCACTTTCTTCACTGCAGTCTGCAGTCAGCATCTGGTTCTTCATCTGTAGATTCATCATCATCTCCCTTTGGTGCATCAACTTGCACATCAACAACATCAACTTCCTTCTCAAGTTCCTACTCAACTTCCCTCTCACCTACCTGATCAACTTCTATCTCAAATGGTAAGACTTCATCAGTAGAGTGGTCACAATATAGATCAACTAGACCAGACTGTTCACCCTCCTCAACTAGTAACCTAATACTATGGTCATCAACGAATATTCATACGACCAACTTTTAAATAGACTGCAGTATTCTTTTTGTAACCATACTTAGGTAAGTTTTATATTTTGTCAACATTCAGCCAGTCACCATCAACGTCATGAAGCATTTCTATTAAACCTCTTCCATAGTGGTATATTAGTTCTTCAATGAACCTACCACCATGATTAAACTCCACAGAAAACAAACCCATGCTGCAATAGGTACATGGCACAACATTAGATAATAAGCATTGTAAAATTAAACAATCAGTGGAAGAAATCGACATATAAACCCAAATCATACATACTAGAACAAATAAGGGTATTACATTTAAACTCAAATCAACGAACAATCATGTACCAAATCATACATACCTTAAACCCAAATCGACATATAAACCCAAATCAAAGAACAATCAGTGGAAGAAGAAAACTAATTTGAAACTGCATATGAAGTTATTATAAGCATGAACCATGAAAAGTCCAGAAAAACACATAAGGGTGTTACATTTAAACCCAAATCGACATATAAACCCAAATCGAAAACCAATCAGTGGAAAAAAAAACCTAGTTTAGATATTTACAGGAGTTATTCTAAGGGTGTTACATTTAAACACAAATCGAACAATAATCAGTGGAAAAATACTCGAACTCGGATATTTGCAGAAGAATCTCGACAAAGGAAAAAAAATTTAAACACAAACCCATACATACCTTCGACTTCGCCAGAGATTTGCATACAAAACCTTAGCAGATCAAATCGCGCATTCGTCTTTGTCTCTCTCTCTCTGTGAACTTCGACTATGTTGGAACCCTAGTTTATAGCAATCGTCTCACTCGCTCTCTCTCTGAACTTCGACTCAGGTATTGCTTCGTTTGGTTTGTTTAACAGTAGTTTTCTTTTGCCGCGTAATCCACCTTGGATTGGGCCATCAAAGCTGAGTCATTTTTCCTTTTCTGTTAAAAAGCCACGTAGGAAAAAACTCACGTTCAATTTAACATAACTGAGCTTCAGTTAACAGACTGATCCAATTGTAAAATTTTAATTAGTTTAATGGGGTAATTCAAAAAATTAAAAGTTCAGTCGTGAAATAAGTAGAACTTGCCAACTATAGTGACTAAATCCTTAGTTTTGCCATTAAAAAAGTTAGTTCATGCTTCAAATTAAAACTAGCAATCCCATAGAAGTCATCTTAATTGAATTACAAACTGAAATAGAGAAGGGCAAAAAAACTCTATACAAGTCCTTCAATCTTCAATCTTCAATCTTCAACTCGAATTCCATTGCACGATCTTCTGTAATTCTAATATACTTAAAAACAACAATAAATCAAGTCTAATTATACCTAATTCATGGATATATTACCCACTCATCATCCATATCTATTATAACTAGATTCATGTATCTTTCGAAGGAAAGTCACAAAATTTGAGATTAGATATATGTATCAATATAATGGACCAATGATGGAGGCCGTAAGAAATACAATTCTTCCTCCCACTTATTTTTTTATTTATATAAAAATAAGGATTTTTTATTTATTTAAAAATATATAATTATATTAATATCTCATATTACTACATATAAACATGTTAACTAAGATCCATGCATATTCACATTTAATAATTATAACATCATAAAAATTCAACAATTAAACATTATAATTGTTAACTACCAATTCATGTTAATATAAATAAAAATAGGCCCACTATTTAAAATTGTGAATATGATAACTAATGATCTATTACAAATATAAGAATCTGCATGTTTACACAATAGATATGTTGGCACAGTTAGTTTATAACAGTAAGGGTTCGAGTTCAATCCTTTAGCACTAACAACTTAAAATTTTTTTAATTTTAAAATTTGACAGATGATTTGGGCCTGGGCTAATGTTGTCTGGGCTTATTCTTCTTTTTTTTTAAATATTCATTGTTGCTTGTAAGTATTTATCTCCTGACCTCCCCAATACATATAACTAAAAATCCGACCAAAACCACTATACCAACAAAATTAAACTCAAAAAATCAACACAGTCAAATATCAGGCATTAAGGAGCAGAAAATCATTATATTGTCGTTCTTTGTCAAATCAAGTGAAACCAATTCATTTGAGATGAGTTTGTTACTGGCTTGCATATTTCTTTAATCTCTTAGTACATATATATTTTATGTATCATTTGCTTTTGCATTGACCCCCTCTCTGCCAATATATATATATATATCTTTAGTTATGTATTTTATCTCCGGGCTGTATATGAGCATGGGATTTATCCAAAATTTTGGATTAAATTTAGGATGATTTATTGAGTGAGTAAAAAATTTAAAATTATTTATATTTTATTAGATAAATAGATAAATATATATTATTTTATGCAACTACATATAAAGATAATGATTTACATGCACTGGTACGTGATTAAGGCATGATTGGGATCAAAATGCTCAAACATGTATCTCGTCGTAATAAAGAAAATCCGTTGAATATAATTCAAATAATATAATCATGATTTATGAAAAGTATGAGTTAGCTTCGATATCAATTGTAGGAAACGATTACCAAATAAATTAATAAATTTTATTTTTAAAAATTATTATCCCAAAATCTTTCTCATAATTTAGTATAAACAAATATAATATTACATACCTTGTGATTGGTTGTAGCACAATGGAAAATTTTTGCTTATTCTGATGATGGATTTTTCTTCCTTCTGATCTTCCTCTCTATGACCCTTATTTTGATATAAGATATTTTCTGAGTGTGGATTCAAAATACTGCAAAGTGATATAATATATAGAGTCATCAACTCCCTGATATTTATCATGATGATTTGAAAAACGGCAAAAAACATATTTACTCCCTTGTGGTCGTCGACTTGTAAGCATTAAGTCACTGAATTTTAAAAAAATATTATTAGTCCACTGTGTTTTTAAAACATTTTGAATTAAGTCATTCCGTCTAATTTAGCTAAGAGACATCAAAAGATCTGACCAATTTTCCTACGTAGCTTTTTAAAAAAAAATTAATACACGTAATGGATGATCTGGGTTTCTTTTTCTTCTTCAACAAAACCATTCTTCATCTTCATCAAACAAAACCATTCTTCATCTTCAGCAAACCCAAATTGTCTAGAACACTACAATAAAACATCCCAATTATTTATCTGTATTTTCTTCATCCTCTTTGCAAAGTCGGACAAATTTTGTAATCAACATGCCATTCCATGGAAAAATTATTAGATCCACCTGAGAAGGAAAAGGAGAAACCACAAAATAGAAACCCCTAGATTCAAACTAACCCATCAAGAGCAACAAAACTATAGCAACAGACAATTCCATAAAAAATGAAACCATAACAATAGAGATTAGAGACCCAATTTGTTTTGGAACAAATTTATGAAAAAAACCATCGGTCTGATTTCACCAAATGCTCTAAACTTCCGAGCCGCTTATAAGATTTCCCCCTACTCGAACCCTCACCATTTCTGGTACGGTACCCTTTTCTCCCACTCCCATCGCATTGCAAACTTGAAGCAGCACAGCTCCCGGTCCAGTTCAAGGCCCTTTTGATAACGTAAATCGATCTACATTATTGTCACCAGACTGAACCATCGAATGCCCAGTTGAATGCGACCGAGGGAACTTATTCCCAAACAACTTGGAGCGAACTGAACCCGACCTCGGCGGCCGATTCAACCGCAAACTCCTCTGAATCTCACGTTGACGGTGATGGCCGATCAATTGCTCTCAGACTCTAATGTCTATTCCGATGTCATCTCCAGAACGTTGCCCCTCACCACTTACACCCGGATCAAAGGCAAAGTCCAGATCTTGAAATTGTTCAGAGGTGGAGGAAGCGAGGCTAGGGTTTTAAGAGGAAGAAGAAACACACGATTTTGATTTTGATTTGCTTCTAATTTTTATTTTGTTTTGTTTTTTGTTTTTTGTTTTTTGTTTTTATGTTTAGTTATTAATAGATTTTAATATTTTTAATTGTAGTGTTTCTTTTATGTTTTAAGCCTAAATTTAATAATTTTATTGTATTAATATTAATTTTAAAAATAAAAATAATACTTAAAAAAAGGAAAAGAGATAAAGGAAAAAAATAAATTATAAAAAATAATGATTTTTTGATTTTTTTAATGTCAGGTGTGTAATTATTTGACGTCGTGGCCAAAGAAATTAGGCGGAATAACGACCAAATTTTTTTTTTTAGAAAGCACAGTGGTCCAATTGCATATGTTTAAAGTTCGTTGTGCCAATTCTTTACAATCGATAACCATACAAGGGGAAAAATGTGTTTTTTTTGCCATTTGAAAACTTTTTTGATATATTTTATGCTACTATTTTGTTATATTTTAATAAGGGCTAGAGTGGAGATCAAGTAGGATTCTACAATTCTAGCTCCAATATAATACTAATTTCTGATTAACCCTTTAATAAATTAGAATTATATTAATTATAACTAATTTCACTAAATAGTTATAATTGCACTCTAGAATTAATAGAATTAAAATTAATTAATTAAATCTTTCCACTATTAGTATCTTGCAAAAAATACTCCTCTACAGTAATATCTATAAACGCATGTAGGAATAAAATTGTTAACCCACTATGTTTACTGCTTATATCATTGACTACATAATTTACAAACTTTTGATCACACATTAATTCAATAAATTAAATTAATACTTTAGTAATTTGAATTACTAAAATACTTGGACAAAATTCTAGTGATCAACCAATAAATTATATCAAAGGGATATTATAATTTAATTATAGAATTCCATCTTGAAAAATATATGTTTCTAATTTCATAACACATATCACCCAACATATTGAGGTATTGATTGTATTAAAATCTCACTCTTTAATATATTAAAGTGACATACACTATAAAATCAAGTTCATTATTCTCTCAGGATTAAGAGTAATTGCACATTAATAGTAATTGAAAAATGATTTATAATAACAGTATTTAACAAATAATTTTTCGTAACGATCCAGTTCTATGTATTTCAAAAATACACCAATACACTTGATGAAAATCTTTACTTTATATGACTAAGACAAATCATCCAATCAAGTGTATTACAATCTACTAGAATGGTATGTCCATTTCCATCTGAGATTGAGAACAATATATTTATTTAACTATATATAACATATAATTTATGTCTTCTGAATATGACACCCCTTCATATACATAAATTATAAAATGTATAATTATGGACAAAATTTATGACATATTTAATTATGCTAAATGAAATTAAATTTTATTATTAAAATAATAAAATAAATATCATTGGGTTTTTTTGGACTTAAAACCTTAAGGGTAGAGTTGCACAACAGGCTTGCTTGGCCTGGGCCTGTCAGACTTTAGCCGTTGACCAGGTCAGGTCAGGCCTTGACTTTGGGCCTTAAGGCTAGGCTTGGCCAGGCCTATCTCACAAAACTTTGATTTGATCAGGTCTGTAGGCCAGCCAGGTCAGGCTTGGGGAAGGCTGATTCTTCACCCTTTTTTTAATGTCCATGTGGCTCAGGCGATCTTTGGGGCACAGGGAAGTGAAGCTCGTATCTGGTTGGCTGTTAGCAGCTTAAGGCAATCTTTTCCACTTAGCTTGTTATTTTTTATTTTTTGCTCCTTTTGGTCCAAATGTCCAATCAAATCATCATCCATCATTCCATCAACTCTCATCCAAAATTCAATTTCCAAGGCTCCAAAGTTCGAACAATACTGAATACTCCACTCCATATTTCATGCTAAGATTACTAATATGTTACTTAATAACTAACTATTAATATTAAATTTGAATTAACTAACTTAGTAACTTAAGAATATTAAATAAACTAAGTAGTACATTAATATTAAAATTTAATCAACTAACTTATTAATATTAATACGCTAACTAGTATATTAATATTAAAATTTAAGCAACTAATTTATTAATATTAAATAAACTAATTAATATATTAATTAAATGTAATTACTATTTACAATAAATCAATAATGAATAATTAAAATTTTAAACTTGATTGATGTATTAATTAAAAATAATGCATTACAAACTTAATTACAACTAACAAATTACAACAATGAATAAGTAATAATTTATTGAATCACTAATTTGATGAATAATTATAAGTTTGTAACTTTAAAGTATAACTTAAACAATAATAAAAAATGAATCGATTACAAATATTTGTCTTCAAAATTTTTAAAAATGTCTTCAAATCTTCAAAAAATATTTGCCTTTGAATCTTCATAAAATATATATTCAAATCTTCAAAAAATATATCTTCAATCTTCATGGATGTACATTTTGTGATTCTCTCGCTCAGAGCTTGAGATCTTCCGAGCTATCTTGATCGCCTATTACGTCTTGTATTCTTCTTTGTGCGGTAAGATAATCTCTATAGCAAATACATATCTCCAACGAATCTGGACTAAGTCTACTTCTTTTTTCATCTAGTACCCTGCTAGATAAAGAAAAACAAGATTCCGAAGCTACGGTACTAGCTTGGATAGTTAGTAAATCACGGGCCATGGCGGCCAAAGTAGGATATTATCGGTTATGATTTTTCCAAAATGCAAGTATATCAAAATTTTCAAATTCTTAATCGGTCATAAAACTTCTAAAATCAGTACTACAATATAAACCAAGTTCGTTTAAACTGTTTATGTGTGATGAAGTTTTTGTTTTTTTTTATAATGATTTTTAAAAATGATGAAAACTTAGAAGATGAAGGGGCCGGGGGTGGTACGTGTAGATGTAGCATATATAGACTCATATTGTCTATAAAATTCAGCAAATATATTATTAAAATTTAGTTTAATATAATATGTGACGCCCCCAAAATAGGTATACATCACCCATCTTGAGTCGCCAAATACATGGTACATAATTTAAATACAAACTTCTTTTTATACTGAGACGACAAAGCGTGGTTGAGAGTTTCAACACGGATAATGTCTCGTAGAGAGTATCCAAACTCAAATAAAGTCCTCATTACAATTATTATCACACTATTTCACTAAATAGTGAGGACTACTAATGCAAATGCAAGCTAGACTAGGCCATCACTCTGGTTCCACGACTAGTCCCGGCTATATTCACTGAAGAGAACAATGAAAACAAAGGGTGAGCTCAAATAGCCTAGTAAGAAATATTATGACTAAGATAATGCAGAATAAATTATCGTTAGCCTTCAACAATATTAAACTGATAAAATATAATAAACATCAAGTTTAACTGCAGCGGAACAAGCAATCTATTAGAAGAGTCAAGTAGAACATGATATCTACTATCTTCTATGATTTAAAAAGTTTATCATTAATTTTATCGCTGAGACTCAGGTTAATAAATAAACCACATCATCGAATCATTTTCTGTTTTGAGCAGTTTAGCATATGTATTCTTTGCTTAAATCAAGTTTTGGTGAACACAACACACACACACATCATCTTTATAGCATATATGAATTATTTGAGTGTATGATATTATGTCTATAGTTTGGTTTGAATTTGTATTCTCGAATCTGGATAATTCGCTGAGGCATTTTGGACTGAAATTCTGCTATAGCTGGAACAGTGTGAGATTAGTTGCATCATAATTTAGTTTCATGGCATGTAGTTGCATTTTCAGTATTTATATAGTATGCATTGCTTGAGGGCAAGCAATAGTTCAAGTTTGGGGGTATTTGATAAGTGGATTTTATACCTACTTATTGGATATCAATTCACGAGAATTATGCCCATCTCAAGTACAATTTAGTGTATTTTTAGTTGCATTTTGTTTTGTTTTGCATTACATGAACTGAGAACTCCTTTGGTGTAAAAGTGTAGGAAATGGCATGAGCTCGGCATTGGTAGATGGCATGTGATTAATGGAAGCATGACGCAAGGAACAAGTGGAGATAAGATGTTAAGCATTGGTGAAGGAAGAAGGAGCAGCAGTTGAACCAGAAGCAGTAGCAGCAGAGCATAGAATGCAAACTGCAGGAGCCGCGCGGCTGCACGCGCCCGCGCCTTCAACCGAATAGACATCACTATGCACTCGCGCGCCCGCGTAGTGTTTACAAAGGGGTCGCGCGCGTAGTTGACCGAAGCTGCTGACTTTATTTTAATTTTTAAAATTCAAGTGTTTGAGTTTGTATAAACGATCAGAGTTGGCACCAGACGCATCTATCTTCACTTTTTATGTGTCTTTCATAATAGAGAACTAGGGTTTACACTTTGAGAGAATTCCAACATGAAACCAAGCATAGACTTATTATTTTCTTCTTCTTCTTTGGATTTCAATCATTGTGGATGAACTACTTTTATGTTGCTGGATATTAGTGAGGATTTGAACGTTACGTTTGGATTATAATCAGTAATTGGGTTTGATCGATTCTATCTTTTCTCTTTCAATTGTTTGTTTATTTTCCATGTATTGCTTTGATCCCATAATGGCTTTTGGTTCAGTCATGAACTAAACTCCATTATGGAATTCTAATGGATTTTAATACGTAGTCTAACTTATGGCTTGATTGCTGGATTGTTTACGTATCGTGAGGAATATCTATCATGGTTGATTTGAATGCATGAATGATTGATCACCATTCGTTTTATGTACTTGTATGGAGTTGAGAAATAACATGCGAGTATGGATGTAATCATGATAACATGCGTATATGGGGTTGTTTTGCTTAGTTTTGTATTTCGTGAACCAGATAGACATATATTGTTTCACCATATGAGTTATATAAGGGCTTGCGCTTAAATTCAATATTGCTGCAATTTCACATAGAAATATAGTGAGATTAGTTTTATGAGTCCTTCTAGGGGGACCGACCAATTCCGACCGGGGTAGTGAATGGTAGGATTTTTTATTTATTTTTTATTTTTTTGCTTTTAACTACAAAATAATTAATGTGATTTATTGGAACTAAAATTTTTACAAAATACAGTGATTTATGTGTCTTTTTTGATACACGTAACAAACAGGGTTATACAGTCTGTGCAACCCTGTTTTTTTCTTGTATCCAAATGACACCTAAATCACTGCATTTTGTAAAAATTTCAGTTCCAATAAATCACATTAATTATTTTGTAGACAAAAGCAAAAAAAAAAAAAAATAATAATAATTCGGCCTGTCACTACCCCGGTCGGAAAAAGCCGGTCCCCCTAGACTTATTATAGTTTTATTGATGATTACATAATGTCTAGTGTATGTGGATGTTATGTGAGTAGGTCATGATACATTGAAAATTGGTTATGTCTACATATGTGCTCTTGGCTAATTTCCTGTGATACGTGAATAGTCTTGCATGATGGTGGTAATTAGATGAACTATTAAATGAAGTTAGGATCCTATTATTTCTGTATTTGAATTATTACATTTATATTCATCTTTTAGTTATTATTTGAGTTTAGAGTAATTTCCAATCATAAGCATTAGTTTGAGCATATAAAAACAATAGTGATTTAGTTGATGCATAATAATTTAATTTAGAAATCTTTCTCTGTGGATCGATACTCGACTTACTCTGTATTGCTTGTTGACACATGTATGCTTGCATGAGTTAGAGCTCTTTTGTTAGAACTAAAAAGAGGCAACAAAACCTTGGGAAAACCAGTAATGAAATTCATGGTAATGTGCTCCCACTTCTATTCTGAAATTTCAAGTGGTTGTAATGGACCTTTTGGCACTTGATGCTCTGCCTTGACTCGTTGACAAGTTAGACACCTTAAGATAAACCCCGTTATCTCTCTCTTCATATTGCTCCACCAAAATGTATGTCGAAGATCACGATACATTTTGGTACTCCCAGGATGGATTGCAAACGGTGTGTTGTGCGCCTCCATCATGATTTTATACTTCAAGTCAGAATCGTTAGGAACACAAAGTCTGGAGTTGACTCGAAGTATTCCTTCTCCATCGATTCTTGCTTCTGGAATAGCACATTCTTGCACTTTCTTCCTCATACGCATCAGCTCCAGGTCTGTAGCTTGAGCAACTTTAACTTTATCGATTAAAGTCGGTTCTACTCGTATATTCGCCATCATCACATGGGTCCCTAGAGTCTTTAACTCTATCTCTATCCTTTGTAAGTCATACAAAATGGGCCTTTACGTTGACAATATCGAACTCGTACCTGCATATGATCTTCTACTCAATGCGTCAGCTACTTCGTTCGCTTTTCCAGGATGGTATTGAATGGTATGATCGTAATCTTTTAATAGCTCAAGCCATCGTTGTTGTCGCATGTTGAGTTCATTTTGAGTGAAGAAATATTTGAGGCTTTTATGATCTGTATAGATCTCCACCTTCTCTCCATACAGGTAATGCCTCCAAATCTTAAGCGCAAAAACGACATCTGCCAACTCTAGATCATGAGTAGGATAATTTCTCTCATATTCTTTTAGTTGTCGTGAGGCATAGGCTATGACTTTTCCATGTTGCATGAGAACACATCCTAACCCTTTGCCTGAAGCATCACTATAGATGATAAATCCCTCCGAGCCAGATGGTATTGTCAGAACATGTGGTGTAATGAGTCTCCTCTTGAGTTCTTAAAAACTCTTCTCACATTCCTCGCTCCAACCGAATTTTGTATCTTTCCGAGAGTAGTGATTCAAGAAAACCCTTCTACAAATCTCTGAAAATAACCTTGACTAAGAGAAAGCTACGTACTTGATCATCGACTTAGGTTGCTCCGACTTTGAATTACTTCAATCTTTGTTGGTCAACAGATATTCCATGATTTGATATCACGTGCCCAAGGAATCTCTTGCTTCCTCAAGCCGAACTCGCATTTCTTCAACTTGGCATATAACTTGTTTTCACGAAGCTTTTGGAGTATCAGCCTCAAGTGTTGCTCATGATCTTCACGACTTTTGGAGTAAATGAGGATGTCATCAATAAAGACGACCACAAAGTAATCAAAATATTCCTTGAATACTCGGTTCATCATATCCATGAAGGCGGGAGAGCATTAGTCAATCAAAACACATGACTAGGAATTCGTAATGCCGCATCTGAGGAGTTAAAGCGATCTTTGGAATGTCATCAGTTTTAATCTTCAACTGATGATATCCAGAACGAAGATCGATCTTTAAAAATAATTTGGCGCCTTGCAATTGGTCAAACATGTCATCAATGCAAGACAACGGGTACCTATTTTTGATGGTGACATGATTCAACTCCAGATAATCAATACAAATTCGCATACTTCCATCTTTCTTTTTCACGAATAGAACAGGAGCACCCCAAGGCGACGTACTAGGTCAAATGAAACCGATGTCTAACAATTCCTGCAGTTGGGTTTTTAACTTCTGAAGTTCAATAGGAGCCATTCTATATGGGGCTTTGGAAATGGGTTTTGTACCGGGTTCAAGGTCGATACCAAACTCAATTTCACGCTCCGGGGGTAGGCCAGGAAGTTCTTCGGGAAATACGTCAAGAAATTTATTAACAATAGAAATATCATTCAAATCTGACGTATTTTTATTTAAATTTGTGACATGGGCTAAGAAAGCTTGACATCCATTTTTTAATAAACGAATAGCTTTATGGCTTGATATGACAGTGATTGACTTTAGTGGTTTGGTTTCTTGAATTCGCATAATAGGTTGGTTAGGAATATGAAAGCTAACAACCTTACGAAAATAATCAATTTTTGTATGATTAGTAGTTAACCAATCAATCCCTAAAATCACATCAAATGCAAGTATTTTTAAGGAAATAAGATCGTCAGGTAATGTGAGGGTACCGATTTGAATCAAACAAGACTTATAAACAGTGGATGTAATGAAGGTTTCTCCCAACGGAGTTTCAACAGATAAGTCAAAGTCTAATTTCTCTGGAGTCAAATTTAAACGTTGAGCGCAAGTAGGAGAAATAAAAGAATGGGTTGAACCGGTATCAAATAAGGTATAGACTTCGCTAGAGTTTATGATTAGCTTGCTCGTGATCACCTCGTTCGGATTCCTCGCTTTTTGGGAGGTTACAATAAACGCTCTCCCTTGAACTACCGGTTTTGTCTTGTCTGGGACGGCCTTTGATGCCTCCATCCCAGCTGGACTTGACTTTGGTGCACAACAAAATAAGGCAAGGTGACCTTTTCTTTCGCAATTATAACACGCTTTGGATTACTGCGTACAGTTCGGACTAATATGTCCCTCCCCTCCGCATTTGTAACATACGATTGGCTGTCGTTCCCCTTCCTTAACAACAGGTGTTGGTGATGACGTCTTTCCATCATTGTTGAATCTCCTCTTCTTGAAATTTCCACTTCTATTATCTTGGCCATGATTACCACCAAAGTGGTTACCATTTCTGGCATGTTGATTCCCTCCACGTTTGTTGTCACCGCTTCGATGACTGCTACCACTGGTATTATCATTTTGTCCGTTGCTCTCTCTTGGTTAGGTTGACTCGTTATCGCGCTCCACTAACTGAGCCATATTTACAACATCTGAATACAAACACAATTTGTGAGAAATTAAGTATTGACGTATCTCGGGTTTCAAACCTCCTAGAAACATCCGTGTCATTCTCTCCTCATTATCAACCAAGTGGGATGCAAACCGGGACAACTAGGTAAACATAGCTTCGTACTGTGACACGGTCATATTTTTTTGCTCCAGCTTGATGAACTCTACCTCCTTCATGTGACGAATACTTTCGGGAAAGTACTTGTCGTTGAATAGTTTTTGGACTTTCTCCCAAGACATCTTCAGTGCGGTAGGTTGAGTACGCTTTACCGATTCCCACAAGTAATCTGCCTCTCCTCGCAACATAAAGGTGGCAAAGGGAACCTTTTGCTCCTTGAAGCATCCCAAGACATCAAATATCTTGGTGATCTACTTTATCCACGTCTCCGCCATAAGTGGTTTTGGCTCTCCAATAAACTCTGGTGGTCCCAGCTCCTTAAACTGTTTAGCGATGACCATCCGAGAGTTGCCAGTGTTTCCACCTGTATTTTGAACAGGAGCCACTCTCGCCTGATCTTGCATGAATTGCATAAAGCCTCTGAACATCTCATCGTTCATCATTTGGTTAGCGTTGTTGTTTTCTTGAGGATTATTGCCATCCTGATGCACATTATCCTGGGTATTGATCGTTGGTGACTCAACGGTCTCATGTGCTTCATTGCTTATCTCAATATTTTCGGATGCCATTTTCAAATACTACCACAAAACAAGGATTAATTGACACGTCACATATTATCCCTATACTCTGACCGACCAAATAAATACCAAATAAACTTAGGTAGGTCATACTAGCGAAGGAATTTCCCGTCTCTCCCATCCTAGTTCTAGTTTCACATCTCAGCCAGGGATCATATCCCTAAGCTTTGATACCAACTGTGACGCCCCAAACTAGGTATACATCACCCATCTTGAGTCGCCAAATATATGGTACAAAATTTAAATACAAACTTCTTTTATACAGTACGACAAAACGTAGCTGAGAGTTTCAACACGGATAATGTCTCGTAGAGAGTATTCAAACTCAAATAAAGTCCTCATTACAATTATTATTACACTATTACACTGAATAGTGAGGACTACTAATGCAAACAATTTGGATCAGTCACTCCGGTTCCGACTAGTCCCCGACTATATTCTCATTTCTGAAGAGAACAATGAAAACAAAGGGTGAGCTCAACTAGCCAAAGAAGAAATATTATGACTAAGATAATGCAAAATAAATTATCGTTAGCCTTCAATGTGATGTTAAAGCGATAAAGTATAATAAACATCAAGTTTAAGCTGCGTGAGAACAAGCAATCCATTAGAAGAGTCAAGTAGAGCATGATATCTACTATCTTCATGATTTAAAAAGTTTATCATTAATTTTATCATTTGAGACTCGACTTAATAAATAAACCACATCATTGTATCATCCCTGCACTACGGGCCAAGGATATTCATGTAATCATCAATGGTCATGATTATATCGAATAATCCCTGGTCATAATCATACCAACAACTGTCTATCAATGCACTACATGCCAATGAGGATTTTTACCACATCATTTGTAACATTACGATCATGATTATACTGAATAATCCCTGGTCATAATCATACCAACAATAGTACATCTATGCACGTAAGCCACATATGACTTTTATCACAATATAAGCATAAGGATGATGACAATGCTATAAGAATTCAATTAAAAGAAAACAAAGGATAAATTTTTAAAGATTTATAACTTAATGTATCCAGAATTCAATAATGTCCAAATTGTCAACATGATACTGCTTTTTGGAGTAAAATTCAAGAATAATATTGTATCAAAAATGATTTGGACAGCAAAGAAATCAATTTTTGTCATGAATAATTCCTCGGGTGAATAGTACCCTATGAATAGTACTTCGGGAATAGTACCCCGTGAATAGTACTTTGTGAATAGTACTCATGAATAGTACTTTGTGAATAGTACTAGTGAATAGTACTTTATGAATAGTACCCTGTTAATAGTACTTTGTGAATAGTACCGTAAAAATGAATACTACTCATGGACAGTACTCCGGCATGAAAAGCTTAAAATTTAACAAGAATGTATAGAAAATATACTTGTGAAACAATACTAGATGAAATGCAAATTTCAAGGATATTCTACTAATTTCACGGAGTATAGAAGCAATACTTTAACAAAATGAGGGTATAATCAGGAATACGAGATGAAATAATATTACTCACATACTACAGAGTATGGAAGAAAATATTATTCCTATGAATACTGAACAAAATAATATCCCTTACCTCTAAAGAAGACTGGATACTGGGATAGTGAAGTAGCAGACTTCTCTTCTTCTTTCTCTCTATAGCTTCTCTATCTATAATTGCTCTTGTGAGTCTTAGTGAATTGATGAGAATGAAAGAAGAATGAGCTTCTATTTATTATAAAATATAGTTTCGATAATTACACATTTTGGGGGTCAAAATATTACAGTATAATACCTTCATCTTTTCTTTTATTTTTAATTTAGTCCTGCAAGTATTATCAAACTTGCACCACCTCCCCTAATAGTAGATCTTGTGAATCAATAGTACAATCATGTGAATCAATAGTACAATCATATGAAAAAAATAATTACAGTATAGTACCTTCATCTATACCTCTATTTTTAATTTAGTCATGCAAGTATTATCAATCTTGCACCACATCCCCTAATAGTACATGCATGTGAATCAATAGTATACACATGTGAACAAATAGTTATAAGCATGTGAATTAATAGCAATTAATTGCTCATTTATCCGATTAATTACCCGATTGGTCAATATAACCTCCTGACATCCATTATTATCGAAATAGATGTCGATTTCCACTAACACTAATAATTCCAACACAATGAAAATATCAATTTCATCTTTAATCAACATGAACTTATTCATCATTAATATTATAACTCACAATATTTAACAACCAGATCATTCCTAGGAAAGAGGGGCTTTCCGATAAGGATTTCTCCCTATTGGCGCGCAATTAGGTGACCAAACCTCTCCTTGACAGAACTTTCAAGACATTGTCAATATTGCAAATAATAATATGAATAACTTTGTCGTCTCAATTATTGATTTAATAATAATAAATATTATGCAGATGATACTGTGACAATAATTGAATCAATAATATGAAATATATTATGTAGTAATAATTGAGTATAACTGAGTGACTTCTCACGTAAGCATCAATAATCAATACCGTGTGCTACTATGCAACCACATGTATTACTGTACTTTTACCACCAGGTAGTTTAACGGTAAAACTTTCGTCGTTATTTTTATAAAAAGATAATTATGTCGTTTTCTAACTACGACAATACTTTCGTTGTGGGGTCCACCAATGATTGTGCCGTCGTACGAATATTCTCTGTTAAAACGAATATTCCCCGACCAATCAAATATTATATAACCACTTGTTTACTTTGCAAAATTTGTAAATAATACCCATAACTATAACATTATATCAAATCCACACCATAATATTCAAAAATATATTTGAGAAAAATTAATCTTTATACATAAAAGTTGGGGTCTTACATAATCAATATTTTCAGTGCCTATATTTTCTACTATATCTTCTAAAACACTTTCCACACCTTCTAATTTTATTACGGGATTTAACACTGTTGCACAAGTAATAACAGTAGGCATGTATTCAAAATATTTTTTAAATTTTTCTTCCATACTAAAATTAAGGTTATTCCAAAAAGGATCATATTTATATTGTTGAAACATATTTGTTATTTCCAAATATGTAAATAGAACATGATGAATTGTAGGATAATAAACACCACTTAATATTTTTGTGTATTTTTTAAAAACTTCAAAAATATTTAAAAGTTGACATAATAAATCACAGTCTTGATTTGTTATTTCATGATCAGTTTGTGTGTTATAAAATTCCATAAGTATATTTTGACGTTTATAAACATCTTTAAATAAATCATATGTACTATTCCATCTAGTGTTACTATCAAATTTTACTCTTTTAAATTTTTCACCTCTTGTATGATAAAAAGTTCTAAAATCTTGCATTCTTCTATTTGAACCATATATATAACCAATCATAAAACGAATTTTATTTATTGTCGTTTGCAAGTAAGTGAATCTGGATTGTACAATCAAATTTATTATATGGCATACACATCTAACATGAAAAAATACACCATATACTACATGTTTTAAATCATTTTTTAACATATTAATAGAACTAGTATTATTTGTTCCATTATCTAAACTAATACTCATTATTTTATCTTTAATTTTGAAAGTACAGATTATGGACATAATTTGAGCATATATCAATTTACCATTATGTGGTAATTCAAAATATTCAAATCCTATAATTCTTTTTTGCATAAACATATTAGAATCTATCCAATGCGATGTAATACAAATATAGCTAATTTCAGGTTGATGATTAGCAGACCAAGTATCACTAGTTAAACAAATTTTACCATCAAAATTATCAAAATATTCAATTAATTCATTTTTAGCTTTATTATATAATTTAATTGCATCACGTTTAGTAGTCATTCTACTTACTTGTTCATATTTTGGTTGCAATGCGCCTTGAATGTAGTCAGTACAACGTGCATCATCAAAAAAATTGAATGGAAGCTCCTTCTTGATCACCAACTTAACTTGCACTCATTTTGTAATATTTGATCGTAACTCCAACTGTGACCAGAACGATCAATTTGTGATTGAGAGCTTTCATCAGTTATTTTATGCTTCTTCAAACACGACTCATAGTGACGGAGTAATGTGTTATTTCCTTTAACCCCGAAGAAGTTGTTACATATTTTGCATTGGGCTTTTTTAACACCTTCCTCAATCCACACTTCGATGAAATGATCCCAAACAGTCGTTGTACGTTTTGGTTTGCTCGTCGGTAGGACGTGAAAATATTGTACTCGAACCCGGAACGGCACTTTCGGGCATAATGATATTTGGATCATTTTGAATAAATGATGACACTTGTGGAATGTTGGAAGAATCCATTGTAATAATATAAATGTATTAATAAAATAATTATTATGATTTATGTGTATAATAAATTGTAAATATATATTATATAAAATTATAAAAATTATAACAATGATACAAATTTAGAATTTGAGCTTACAGTATGGTGTTATTGTTATATCAGAGAATAGAGAGAGAAAGATGTGAGGAGTTGTAATTTTTGTGGAGTAAATTATATTATTTTTATAGTGAAAAAAATAACCGTTAGTAAAATTATAGTTGTTACGTTAATACGATTGGTACATGAAATTTATTTAATTTTTGAAATCCAAATTCTGATGAAATTTTCATAGATGTGATGGATTGATAGATGGATGAGAAGGTGTGTCAGCCTTTTTTTTCCCCGTTGGTCATTGCTAAATTTTCAATATACATAGCAAATATGTGAACTTCTTCAAAACATTAACTCAAAATACTAGTCTGAGTATAGTAGCTAGGCTGATTAACTACTATTTGTGAGGGCCCCAAATCCGGGTCCCAAATCACCACGGATCTGGTACAATCATTCTATAACTATTGCGGAAGATATAAACATAAATTATTTATAGAACATACTTTACACACTTTTCTCTAAGGTCGAATAACATTCACTTAATACACAATTCATAACTTATTTGACTTACAATAACATTAAGATACAATACTGTTACAAATCTACTGTACACGTATACTAAAGCTGGAACTGTCTTTAACCTTTTCCTGTATCCGACGTATTCGTCTTAATCTGCAATGTTTATCATGATATAGCAAGGGTGAGCATAAGTTTGCCCAGCAAGTTTAAGTTCAATAATTTAACGATATATCATGATTGAAAAAATCTGAATAATAAGCTGGCTATAATTCAACAATATAGTTTTGAATTAGCACGAACAAACTTTTGACTGAACAAGTATTAAACATAAACAAATATATCTAGACCGAATGGTAATGAAGGTGATCAGCCTTTCATACCTGACTTATACAGAGTACAATTCTACAATGGCAATCTGCAATGATTATCCATAAGCATATCTGAATGAAACAACTCTAAGTAGAGTTAAGTAAAACTTGCCTGAACCGTTGATTACCGTTACGCATTTAAATAAGCTTTGTCTGAAGACCTAATATTAATAATATCGATATAAAAAATAGAATAATATCATCACAGTATTTAAAATAACCTAAACACATTAACACATAACTCTATCAGTCTATACAGCACATACGACCTAAGCTCAAGTCAAAATTTTTACGATCGAGTTGAGTTAAATTATAATTCTAACATCCCGTGATCTAGTCTCATGGACAAAATTCGAGTTTAAGTTCAATTAAACTCTGCCTAACCCTTATCAATTATCTTATATAATTATATTATCAGTCAAAACATTTTTCATAATCTCGTAATAATTTTCAGATAATTATTATCATTTATCATGAATTTTCAATCATTAATATTATATTTATATGATTTAAATACTTTAATCTCATATATTTAAAGTTTTTCTTGAACATAAAAGTCAAATACCAATCCAGCAACCCAGATTTGGAATCCAGTAAGCTGGATTCTAAATCCAGTATCTAGATGGTTAATCCAGCAAACTAAACTGTAATCCAGCAAACTGGATATCACATCCAATGACTAGATTGCAATCCAGCAAGCTGGATGGAACATATTTTCAATTCAGTAAACTGTTTTTAAATCCAGCAAGCTAGATTCCATATCCTTCTCACGAAAATACAAAATTAGCTTATTATTTTTCTATCATTTATCCAAATACATATACATATAAATCATACACAAAAAGTATTTTTCCATAATTTTCCAACTTCCTATAATATTTTTCAAAAATCATTTTTTAGTGTGTAGCTTAAGAAATTTGCCCTATCATGCTCAACTCCAGAAATTCTCATCTCTTGGCACAATCTTATACTTGTTAACGTGACGCTCCAGTTTAAATTTCGTGGCCATCGGAGTTATAGAACTCCGGTTATAGCAATTTTTGTCGAAAAATCACAAATATTAAAATGGTCATAACATGGTCATTTTAAGTCAGAATTAGCTCATTTTTGGACAGGAGGTACTTAATACCATATATTTTCGTTTCCCAAAAGGCCGGAATTTTTCTCACAATTTAAATTACCGAAACAGCCCTTGCAAAATCTTTGACAGTTTACTTTTGTCAATTTGCAGTTTTTCGTGCTTTGTTAAAAATAGTCCATACGGAAATCTACAACTCCTTTTTCATTTATTCCACTTGGAGATGTTAGCTAAATTATCATAGTATCCTCCCAAATATTTCCAGATTTTTTGAATGTCCAAAAAATGACTAAACTGGCCCTACTCTTGATTGTCCAAAAACAGTCAGTTTTACCTTAAAAGACACAAAACTGTTTTTGCTAAATCAATCACTACGGACTGTATACTCAACATTTTTTAGTGCTACCACTTGGGTTTAGTAGATAACTTATATATCTAGCACCTATCTTTGACGGATCGCAAAAAGGTGTAGATCAAAAATGGTGGAAATCCAAAGTACATAGAAATTTTAGGGCTCATAAACTGGAAAAATCACTTTTCTTTATTTTTGATTTCCAACTAAAACAACACCCAATATGGGTATATCTAAACAATAAACACGCATTAACATGTATATTCATGGTTTTTGAGTTTAGAAATATAGTTTCAAGATTTGATTTACAATAATCAAAAATTTCATAACAAAAGGTATTTATACCTTTGATTACCACGCTCTCCTCCTTTTTCTTCATTTTTTAATTATGGAGATTTGAGGTCTTACCAAAGACTCCCCTTCCCCTCCATGGTTGCCGAACCTCCTCTCTTCTCCCTCTCTCTATTTAATTTATCTTACTAGCAACTATAGAAATGGAATAAAAGAGAAGAGAGAGAAAACAATAGATTTTAGTAAACTTGATATATCACATGCTCCTCTCTTTTTTTCTTCCACTAACCCACTGGTCATGTGGCCATTAATTCTCCACAATTCTCCACTAATTCTCTCTCTCTCTCATTAATAATCATTACATAAATATGTGGGAGATTGATATACAAGGTGGCTTCATAAAATAAATGCCACCTAGCTTGTTTTGAAATATCTTTTCCAACATGTGGTGCTTGAGATGGTGATGTGCACCCACTTCTTCTCCTCTCCTTGTAATGCCGGCCATGTGGCCTTATATCTACCAAGTTTGCTTTGATATTTTTTTTTATTGCTTACTTAATATACCAAATGTCTAAAATGCCCTTCCTTCATACTTGGATCAAACTTTGGGCTTTTTAAATTTATTGATTGGGCCACCATATTTAATCTCTTTGGACTTTTAATTTAATTTCTTTGGGCCACTATAAATGATGTTTTGGGCTTCCCATAAATAATCTTTTGGACTTTAAATTTAATTCTTTGGGCTTTTCAATAAAAATATTTGGGCCATAATAAATAACATATTCCAATACTCTTAATATTATCATTCCCTGATTATTTAGTTAGGGTTTTCATTTACTCAAATAATAATTTAATTCCTTACTTACATGCCCTTACTTTCTTAACCCAATTAGACTTGCTATTAAATAGGTTATAAAATTAATAAACTGAGATGTATAAAATAAATTTCTTAGAATTAGTATATAATTTAAATACCAATATTCTCTCATACCATAACCCTTAAGTTAAATAAATTTTTCATTTCTAATATATAATTAAGATCACACTAGTTTCTTTTATTTATTTATATTAATAAACAAATATAAACCATCACATAATATTCATATTCATTAATCACATAACTTTTAACCCTTAGGGTTTTTACTTAGTATTAGGGTTCCCAAATTAGGGTTTCCAAACAATTCGTTAGGGTTTCTTATCAGTCGCTAGGGTTTTCTAACTGAACGTTGACGTTCGAAAATAATATTAGGGTTTGACACTGATATAGTTTATCTGGTCAAACCTTGACCCTTAACCACAAACTGTACATATATAATACCATATACACAGAACATATACGTTTATATTCGTAATCCTAAATAATTCACCAAAAGATTATGAAATCCTTCAAATTTCTTCTCAAAAATGTAAAATCCATTCACTTATTTTCTGTCTAGGTTCTAATATTGAACCTTAAATCAATTAATAAAAATTTAAAAATTATTCAAATTCTCGGGTTGTCACACTGTTGATGTTTCCTTTTTCAAAGATATAATGGGGCTATTATATATATAAATATATATAGATTATATATAATAGCATGCATTGATGCCTTGGACAGTGAGCTAGTGAACAATCAGTCAATACCTTATTTTTGGATGTTTGCACATTTTAAAGTTTAAACCATTGAGTACTTGAGTGTATTTTGCTTCTTTTTTTATATATATAACTGTTAGGCGTTAAGGCTGGCTTGGTGGCTGGTGGTGTTGAGTATTGGGTTGGGCTGGGCTGCCTGACTATTTTTTTTTTCAATAGTCTTTTTAGGTTGTGTTTAGAAGACTACATTTTAATTGGACAACAACTAATAAGCCAGCAAGCAAGCCAGGCATGTTGCATCAGTCATATTCTGGACCAAGCCAAGTCCAATGGGACTCGACCCGATCCAGGTAGAAGCTTTAGGCCAGTGGCCGGTCCAGCGATTTTTGTGCTCAAATGGCAGCCTTTTTAAGCCTTTCAGACCGGGCCAGGTCTTGACCAGGCCGAACTTTGACCACGCCAGGCCCAAGCCGGACCAAGGCCAGGCCGCGCCTCAGCCCTTTTGTGAACCTCTACTTACGGGTAACAATTGGGCAAATGGGCATTACATTGAAGGAATTGAGTTGATTGGTTCTATGCTAGATGTTGTGAGGAAAGAAGCCAAGAATTGTGAATTATCTACAAGGATTTCTGGTATTTCATAATGTGGTTGAGCCTTACAATGCAACTTTTCCGGTTCATCAATTGGTTGAAAATGCAGATGAGTGCATGGTTCTAGACAATGAAAGCTTTATATGACATCTGTGTACATACCTTAAAGCTTACCACACCCAGTGGCGAAGCCACGTAAACTTTGTGGGGTCAATCGACCCCACTGAAAAAAAAATTACTTTATAATGTAAGTTAAATTTTAAAAAATTTAAGTATTATATATAAATTGACCCCATTAAAATTTTATAAATTTTCTATTATACGGGGTCAAATTGAAAATTTATAACTTTGTCAATCAAATTTTAACCATATATGACTCATATCCTCTCAATATATGTATCTCTCTATAATATTTTAAACTAATCTAGTTTATATTATTTTTAAAAATAAATAATGAATTACTTATTTATGAACAGTTGTGATTAAAAAAGTCTATTATGAGTCAATATAGTGTATATATACCATATATTATTACTCATTATATTTTCATTGTAATATATATATATATACCCGAAAGTATAAAGTATTAAAAAAAATTGGCTCGGGGGCGCTACCCCCGAACCCCCGCAAAATTCTTTGTAACTTTGTAATAATTTCGACCCCACTGTTAAAAAATTCTGGCTTCGCCACTGACCACACCTAGATGTGGTGATCTCAACCATTTAATTTCTGCCACAATGCATGGTGTTATTTGTTGTTTACGACTCCCTGATGAGCTGAACTCTGACCACCGAAAATCGGTTGTAAATTTCAGCCCCTTTCTTGGGCTCCATTTCATTAAGGTTGGTTGTAAAGTTGATAATAGTTGCACCAACCTAAATTAGTATCAAAGTGTGGATGTGAAAGCAACAAGAAATGAAATATATTTGGGAGAATTGATACTCAAAAATGCTGCCATTTATTGGGTATAAGAGCTGAGAGGAGTTTCCCATAATGGATTGATCATGGGTTGCTTTGGGACAGGTGTGACAGGTCATGAAAATAAAATTTATATAGCAGGGATAAGGTATAATCAAGCTAATGGTGGAAAAACAACATTGCATAAATATTCAAGATTCAGTTTTGATCCGGGAGAAATAATTGTGTTAACTAGAGCTAACAAATGCAAGAACACTCTCTCCAATCCCACCTTGAGGATAAGGCGTGGTTTCCACAAGGCAGGGTAATGATGTGGATGATGAGCTATCATTTCTATTAGGGTCCGAACAAGTGCAAGGTTATTCTGATTTGAATTTATGGGAAATTAATTCTAAAGATGGTTGTGATGCTCTTCAATTTCTGACTGTCCAGGGTTGTGGACGTAACAGACTGCAAATGGTAATGCTAATAAAGTTTATTCTAGAATTTGTGCCACTATATTGTTTCATATCTCGCCTACTGCAAATGAGGACTCGTTCGATGAAAGGCTGTAGAGGTTGGGAGCCAAAATTTATGGAATAGTTGTGCTTGATGTGAGCGTTAATTCCACATTAAAGGTTTTTGTTGCAACTAGTTTTTGAAGTACAGTACAGGAGAGCATGGTTATGAGCACAGTGATTTTTGTTGAAAACTTTAAAGAATGGGAAGATAATAAACCTATAAGAAGGCTCTACTCAACTTCCAAGGAAACAAGTGTTCTTGGTGATCGAATGTGTTTGGAAAGGGTGAAGGTGTTTGTATTGCACTAAAGATTAATCCTAAGTTAATCAGCTGTTTGAATGAGCTTCCTGATGTCAAATTTTGGTATGTTGCTTGGCCTAAGATGCAAAATATACTTTCCCTTATTGTTGAGCTTCAGATTCTTGATGATGGACCCCATGACATCAGTAAGTGTGCTTATGTAACAGAGTGTATTCTTGTGGTCAACAAGCTCAGAGGAGTACTAAAAATTTCTGCACTAAAGATTCGGGTTCCACATACATTGGGGCCTGCAACTTTCAATCCAGATGAACATGATGGCTTTAAAAAAAAATTGTGTATTGGTTGGAATCATGAAAGTTATACATTGTGGGCTTATCAGGTCAACACTTCTTCCATTATATGTTTAAGATGGAAGAAGATGGAGACTGTACAGTTTTCAATGCGACTTTGCGACGCGGGCATTGTAACCAACTTCAAACCTTTCCTTTAATACCACAAGTGGTTAAACTATTACACGTATACTTATAAAGTATTATATAGTTTTATTCCTACTCAATGTGGGACTTGAAGAAAATAGTTTTCTTAAACAATAATGAACCTTTTCATGTACTCCACGTTGGATACAATTAAAACATAATATATAATTTCTACTTGAATCATATATTACTCTCTATTAATATCCTTGTAAATGACTATCAAATGCACTTTTAATTTTATATAGATTCAATCAATTAGTGGGTCTAAATTAATCCCCAAATTGATCAAAACTCATGTAAGAAAAGGTGCAATTAACAGGTATTGTCTCTTTCAAGGGCAGTTCTCGTTATGGAACAATTTGAGCTAAAGATTTAATGGTCATGTTCGTAGCTTTGTTGCTGAAAATAGTGACAATTGTTGGTTTTCCTTCATTTGTGAAGGACATGAAGGTCTTTACATCTGAAAGACAAAATAAGAAAATGGAGTTGGAATTTTTGTCATGAGCAACACACTTTCTGTAGGATGTGTTATACACAAGGCTACTGTGGTGGGGGCTACACTTCTCCTTCATATTACTAACAAAGAAGTCAGGACGTTCTTTAAGGTTAAGACTAATATCCCATATATGGCTAGAATTGAAAGGTGAAAGTCAAGCATCAAAGTTTCACGCTCAAGATGTATCTTCGGGTTGCAGAAGTGTCGCACATTAATCCCTATTCTCATTCTTAGCAGGTTCGAAGGTAGGTCAGATAACGGAACAAGACTGAATTAGTTCTATGGCAAATGTTGGAGGTTGCCAATGTCCTAATATTGCTATTTTGCATATTTTCCATCTTGAGAGCAAGGTGAATTTTGAAGAGCAGGGTAGTATTGTTACGGATTACATAATTGAGAGGAGCATTAAATAAAATGGAAGGCTAAGATTAATTCTCTTAGGTGTTTTCAATCAACAGATAGGATAGGATTAGTCTTAATTTTTTCAGTGTTACTCCCTCCGTCCCTAATTATTTGACGTTTTAGAAGTGGACATAAGAATTAAGATAATGATGGGAAAGTATTAAATATAGTACTCAATTGTCTATCATACCCTTAAATCTTTTATTGGGATAAGAAGAGTTTTGTTGGGATAAGGAGAGAGAGAGTTTAAAGTATAAAAAAATAGGTAGAGTAATGAGGGGTAATTTTGGAAAAATTGTCATTAATTCTCCTAGATTTAAACAAACGTCAAATAATTAGGGATAAATAAAAAACTCTAAAACGTCAAATAATTAGGGACGGAGGGAGTATTATATAATCACGGTAAAGAAGTGGTATCAATGAAAATGAATTAAAAATTTCTTCCCCAATCTATCTTTTCTCTCTCCCTCTATTTCTCTCGCAATTCTATTCAAAGTCTATCTAAGACTATAAATCAGTAATAACATAAAATCAAAACAAAAAAATATAACAACATTTATTAAATTGGTTATCCAATTTGTTAAACAAAAATAAAAAATAATTTATGCATAACAAAATTTGTTTACTAAACAAGATGGATATTGAATATAAATTTTAATTGTCTATATTAGACAATTAAATACAACATATTGTAATATCTTTGTAATTAAGTGTAATCCCATAATTCTAGCAATTTGTATCCTTGTAATTAATTGTAATCTCATAATTCTAGACTAGGTACTTGGGCAATACTCAATCTTGTATATATATATATATATATATATATATATATATATATATATATATATATATATATATATATATATATATATATATATATATATATATATATATATTCATTCTTAATCAATGGAAAATCATCAAGCCATTGTTTCTCAATACTTCTCTCTCTATTTTTCTATATGGTATCAAAGCTCCTACGCTTTACAATTGTTTTTTCTCCCTTGTTTTTTTTTTTTCTCATAGTTCTTCTCCAACCTTATAATGGCTTAGAAGACACTTACGCATCTTCCCACGCTTATACCACTATTCAAAATACCCAAGACCCAAATAATCCACTTGTTACCATCAACACTTCAAACATCACAAAATTGACCACCACCAATTACATCACGTGGAACCTCCAAATCCGAAGTCTATTAGAAGGATATGATCTCTATGGATTTCTTGACGGGTCTCATCCTAGTCCCACAACAACAGTCACTGCTAATGGTAAGTCGGCTCAAATCCAGCTTACACAACATGGAAGCGCCAAGATCGTCTTCTCTTCAGTGCACTCCTTGGTGCAGTTTCATTACCTATTCAACCTCTTTTTGCCCACACTACCACCTCTCAAGAAGCCTGGACCACCTTGGCTAACACCTATGCCAAACCATCCCGTGGTCACATCAAACAAATTAAGGACCAATTCAAACACTATACCAAGGGTTCCAAGACGATATCCGAATATATGCAGTTTATAAAGAATAGGGCTGATGAACTAGCTCTTCTTGGCAAACCCGTTGATGAAGAAGATCTTATTGATAAGATTCTTGATGGTCTTGGTGAGGAATACAAGGGAATTGTTGATGCAGTTAATGCACGTGAGACACCCATCTCCTTTGCTGAAATTCATGAAAAACTCATTAACAAGGAGGCATCTCTCCAACAATCACATGCACTACCATCATTCCTTCCAGCCACCGCCAATCCTATCAACAAACGCAACAATCACTCTTGACGACTTTCTCCCCTTCCTTGGCGTCCTTCCACAGCCACCTTTCACAATCAAGGACAACAATCTCATGTTCCTCGTAATGATCGACCTCCACCACGTCCATATCTTGGGTATTGCCAAGGTTGTGGTATTCAAGGACACACCTTGTCAAAAATGCTCCCTTTATCGCCTTGTCAACGCCCAATCCTCATTTGGCTCCATCGGCATCACGTCCCTGCCCTCGCATCCTCGCTACTCCATGGCGGCCATGCACACTTTGCATCTCTTGAGAACACCAACACTCCCACCTGGCTACTTGATAGTGGGGCGTCACACCATGTTACCACAGACTTGAATAATCTTTCACTCCACACTCCTTATGCAGGGTCTGATGACGTTATGATCTAAGAATGGCTCGGGTCTTCACATTACCCATCTTGGTTCCACCACACTTCCCAATTCTTCGCACCTTCAATTTACATAATATCCTTTGCGTGCCTAACATGAAAAAGAACCTTATTTCTATATATCAATTTTGCAATACAAATCATGTTTCTATTGAATTCTTATCCACTGTTTTTCATGTGAAGGACTTGAGCATGCGGGGGCAATTCTTTTAACGGGAAAGTCTAAAGATGGTGTCTATGATGGTGGCCAACCCCTCTCCCCAATTATCGTCTCATTCATTGCTTTTCCGATTGTCAAGACCACTTCTCGAGTGGCACTCTAGATTAGGTCATCCATCATCACATATTCTACAGCATGTTATGTCAACATTTTCTTTACCTTACTCTATCTCACACAAGTCTCATTGTAATGCATGTTTAAGCAATAAAAGTCACAAGCTTCCATTTTCTACATCAACAATTGTTTCCTTTCATCCCTTACAAGTCATATTCTCTGATGTTTGGACTACTCCCGTTTATTCTGTTGATGATTTCAAGTATTATGTTATTTTCGTTGATCACTTTACTCGTTATGTATGGTATTACCCCTTAAAGAAGAAATCTCATGTCTGTGCTGTTTTTATCCACTTCAAAGCACTAGTAGAAAATTACTTCAAACACTCTATTGTCACTCTTTACTCTGATAATTGTGGAGAATATCGAGCATTAGATCAATTTTTATCCCTTCATGGAATTTCTCATCTTACCTCTCCCCCACATACACCTGAACACAATGGTTTCTCCGAGCGCCGACATCGATATATTGTTGAAACTGGTCTTTCTCTACTTACTCATGCCTCACTCCCGCTCACATATTGGAACTATGCATTTGCCACTGCAGTGTATCTCATTAATCGTATGCCCACACCCACACTTTCCCTTTCCTCTCCTTATAAGTCACTATTCTGCTCTCCACCAAACTACACCAAGCTCCGCATTTTTGGTTGTCTATGCTATCCATGGCTTCGTCCCTACTCTCGTCACAAACTTGAGTCTCGCTCCATCCCTTGTGTGTTTGTTGGGTACTCCCTCACCCAAAGTGCCTATCTCTGTCTTGATCCTTCTACTTTTACACTCTATACATCCCGTCATGTTCGATTCGTGGAATCTATTTTTCCATTCAACTCCATTCAAAGTCATCAAAGTCGTCCAAGTCTCGACACACTCCTAAATTGGTTTCCATCAGCGTCATTTCTTCCCGCTATGGTTGGACCACTCAACACACCCTCCACAGCCTCGCCCCCGGACTCGAATTCCTCTCACAGCCAATCTTCGGTCGACCACTCCTCATCCTCTCTACCAGCACATTCCCCCACCACTAATAATAACCCACACAACCAACCCTCTTCTTCTTTAGCACTCTCTCCAGACCCTCCTCCTCTAATACCACCCACCAACACCCACACCATGACCACTCGTGCTAAAAACAAAATCCATAAACCAATTCAGAAACTCAATCTTACTGCTACATTGAACCCTCAACTTGAGCCGCAAACATTGAACCAAGCTCTTAAAGATACTATATGGCGTCAGGCTATGTCTGAGGAGTATGATGCTCTTGTGCAGAATGGCACATGGGACCTTGTCCCACCTAATTCCACGCAAAATCTTGTTGGTTGTAAATGGATTTTTCGAATTAAACATTTACCTGATGGCTCCATTGACAGGTACAAAGCGCGACTAGTTGCTAAAGGGTTCCATCAACGTCCTGGTGTTGATTATCATGACACATTCAGTCCGGTTGTTAAACCTACCACTATTCGCTTTGTCCTCAGCCTTGCTATTAGTCGTGGGTGGTCTCTTCGCCAACTTGATGTCAACAATGCCTTTTTACAATGTCATCTCTCTGAAGATGTCTTTATGGCGCAACCGCCGGGTTTTCTTGATCGTGATACTCCCACATATGTGTGCAAGTTACACAAGGCTATATATGGTCTCAAACAAGCACCACAAGCATGGTACCATGAGCTCCAATAATTTCTTGTAGCATCTGGATTTACAAACTCTCATGCAGACACATCCCTCTTTGTCTTCAACACATGTGGTAATCTAGTCTATCTTCTTGTGTATGTTGATGACATAATTATTACAGGAAGCAATACCACAACAGTTCAACATTTTATTGATCTTCTTGGCAAAAGATTTTCCATTAAAGATCTTGGAATTTGACTTACTTTCTTGGTGTTGAAGTTGCAACTACTTCTACTGGTTTACTTCTCTCTCAACGAAAGTATATCACAGATCTTCTCGCTCGCACAAATATAACTGGCGCCAAATCTGTCACCACTCCTCTTGCTTCTGAGCCCCACACCTAGCTGATTCTTTAAGCCCGCTTAACCGATCCTTCTGAATACAGATCAGTTGTTGGGAGTCTCCAATATTTGTGTCTCACTCGCCTTGATATTGCATATGTTGTTAATAAGTTGTCCCAATTCATGCATCGACCTACTACTGATCATTGGAATGTTGTTAAGCACACGCTTCCATTATCTTTTATTCTGGTGATCATGGTCTTGCATTGCACCACAACACACATTTATCTCTTCATGCCTTCTCAGATGCTGACTGGGCCGGTAATAAGGACGACTACACCTCCACCAGTGCTTATATTGTTTATCTCGGTCGCAATCCGATATCCTGGTCCTCCAAGAAACAACGCACAGTTGCACGCTCCTCCACTGAAGCCGAATATCGTTCTGTTGCTGCTACAGCTGCCGAGTTACGTTGGATTTGTTCTCTTTTATCTGAGCTTGGTGTTTCTATTTCGGCTGCTCCGACTATATATTGTGACAATGTTGGGGCAACTCATCTCTGTTCCAATCCTATCTTCCATTCACGAATGAAGCATGTTGCGATTGATTATCATTTTATTCGGGATCAAGTACAAACTGGATCTTTACGTGTCACCCATGTTTCCTCTGAAGATCAATTAGCTGATATCTTGACCAAACCTCTCCCTCGCACTCGCTTTCAATTCTTGAAGACCAAGATTGGACTCTCCACAGGAGCTCTATCTTGCGGGGGCATATTAGACAATTAAATACAACATATTGTAATATCTTTGTAATTAAGTGTAATCTCATAATTCTAGCAATTAGTATCCTTGTAATTAATTGTAATCCCATAATTCTAGACTAGGTACTTGGGCAATACTCAATCTTGTATATATATATATATATATATATATATATATATTCATTCTTAATAAATGGAAAATCATCAAGCCATTGTTTCTCAATACTTCTTTCTCTATTTTCTATAGTCTATGAGAGAATGCAAGTACAAATATCATTCAGAACTACTTCTTACTCATTTAGCTACACATTTTTGAATGAATCGTTCAAACGCATTCAGATTTTAAAATTTGTTAAACAAGTGATCTGAATCTCGATCAGATTCAAACTTCCTCACTATGATGGATAAGACTGAAATCCTCCAACTTTTAGGTTTTATATTGATTCTCACCTTTGTGTTTGTTTATTTCTTACTTTGTATAAAGCTTATTTATTTACAATTTCTAGCCGTTAGTTTGAGTTTACTAATACTTGATGTTTGATTATGAGTTTTGCGTAAAATGGAGAAAGGATAGAGAATGTGTCTGAATTTGCAAGTAAAGGTGAAAATGGAGAAAATATAAAGAGTGCTAACATTTTTTAGTACGAGACTAGTGTGCTCAACTCCTCCGAAAATATAACGACAGACTATTACAAACTATACACAGAACGATGGTTTACACATTTATATTGATAAACTATGCATGCATGGGTAATTATTCTTTTTTGTATAGTTTGTGCACAAAATAAAATGAATGATTTTTCACTATATGATACTATTTCCGTTCGTAAAAAATTGTCGTTTAAAATTTTTGTACATGAATTAAGAAAGTATAATTTATCAAGTAAAATTTATTTGAAATTTCATCACTACCCATTTATGAGAAGTTGAAAATTATTAATACAAGGGAGAGAATTTCTTGAGACAATGAGAGAAGGTAGGGGTAATATAGGAAAGTAAATAATTTATTCTCCTCGAAAGTTATAAACGACAAATATTTTGGAACAAATAATTTCTTCTAAAACGACAATCTTTTAGGAACGGAGGGAGTAGTAATTATGCAACTCATTCAGCTAAAAAAGTACTCCCTCCGTCCCTTAATATAAGACTCTTTAGAGTTGTGTACAAGCATTAAGGAAATAATTGTATAGCATTAATATAATATCAAATGTCTATATTGTCCTTGTATTGGAAAAACATATTATTATTTATTGAGCAAAAAATAGTGAGAGAAACAAAATTATATTTAATACTTGTGGTAATATTGAAAACTAAACAATTACTACCTCCGTTCTTAAAAGATGCCGTTTAAGGTTTTGACACATGGATTAAGAAGGTATCATTTACCAAGTAAAATTTGTTTGAAATTACATCACTACCCTTTTATGGGAAGTTGAAAACTATTAATACAAGGGAGAGAATTTTTTGGGACAATGAAAGAAGGTATAGGTAATATAGGAAAGTAAATAATTTATTCTCCTTAAAAGTTATAAACGGCAAACTTTTTGGAACACATTTTTTCTTCTAAAACGACAATCTTTTAGGAACGAAGGGAATAATACTTACTTGGAATTCTAAAACCTCATATATTAAGGGATAAAAAAACTTCTCTAAAACATCTTATATTAAGGGAGGGATGGAGTAAAAAGTAAAATAAAAAAAAGATAACTATGTAAGTGCATGTTTAATTGATTTGGTCGTTTGGAGAACAAAGTCTTATTCGTCTAAACACAGTTATTCTAACACATTTTTTTGGCTCATAAACGCAATTTTTAAGTTTCTAGCTCCCACACTATTAAAAAAATAGTCATTTGTGATGGCCAAAATCCATCACAAAAATTAGAAAAACCATCACGAATGGTTTACGTGATGGCTTTAAGCATCACAATGGCCATATTGTATACGCCCATCATTAAAGATTTTACGTGATGATTATCTTTTTTAATGATTGTCATGACCGTCATAAAATATTCTTTTGATTATTTCTTACATTAAAATATTAGTGAAAACTTAAATGCAATCACGAAAAGGATATATCTATAAGTGATGACTTAGTCTGTCATAAAAAGAAAGTTTGGTGATTGACACGACCATCACAATTATAATACATCGATGGCAAAATTAATCATCACTAAGAGCCATCATATATAATATTATTTTGTGATGGTTTAAAAAGTCCATCACAAATTACTATTTTTTGTGATTGTTTTTAAAAACTGTCACAAAGTTCTGTCACGTATTCTTATTTTTCTAGTAGCCACCAAAACCAAAAAATCTCAAATTAGGGGCATGTCCAATCTAATGATGTTCTAGCAGAATAATTAAACAAGGGGCCTCTTGTGTTGGAATAGAGATATCAAGATGTATCGATTGTTGATTGCATTGAATTAAGTTAATAATTGTGGTGTCTAAAACAACAATAGTCCAATTTGAGAAAAAAATAAAATAGATTTTGTGGAGTAATGAGCAGTAGCATCCAGGGCCACTCCATTGGTCGGGGAATCCCTTTGCCCCACCTTCCATAACTCAACCACCCCCCTTCACGCAACACTACATACCCTTTATTCGCACTCAACTTGATTGGGGTTACTCGCCCCGTTTATTGTGTTACATAGATTTATTCTTAGTAAATTGATATTTTTTACATAATTTTTTTATATTTTTATATAAAAAGTGTCGCTATTAATATATAATAGCCAGTGACAAAGTCAAAAAGTTATAACATTGGGGTCAAAATTATTAGTAAGTTCTAAAAAATTTAGCGGGGTTCAAGGCGGTACTCGCCCAATTTTTTTTTAATACTTTATACTTTCGGGTTGAATAAATGTATCCAAATATCCAATTTAATAATACTAACAAAAGGAAAAATCACAATTGATTTACGAAAATAAAGCGATGTTGGAGAAATTGAAGAGAGTAATTTCACATTCTGCAAGGCACAAGGTGCAAAGAAAGTCACAAGAGAATAGAGTCGCACTCAGCCTCCACACTCATGCACACTTACCGTCAAGACTCCATTCCCACCACTCATGAAAGGCTTTGATGGTTCACGGTTTGGTTTTTGCCTTTTGCGATTTGGCTTTGCCTCATCTCTCTCTATTTTGTGGCTGAAGTGTTGAACAGATATTGATGTGTGAAATTTAGGACCGAGACTTGACCGCTTGGGTATCTCTAATTAAAAAAAATAAAATCGAAGTGAGGTCAAAAATTGAGTGGGGTAAAAAAAATTTTGCAAATAATTTCAAAAATTGAGTGGGGTCAATTGACCCCACAATTTTACCATAGCTTTGCCCCTGATAGCAGTGGTAAAAATCGCCGCTATAGAATTTATAGCGACAATTTTTATATAGAAATATTAAAAAAAATATGTGAAAATATCAATTTTCTATTCTTAATGCCCTTCTTGACAAAGTAGTCTGTTCCGTCAATGAAATGAAATTTCAACTTCCCAAAATATTGAGCGACTGAAGTGAAGTTTCTACAAGATAAAAAAGGAACTGAGCTTTTGATATTTCTGTATGTGAAACTAACAAATTCTTTTTTAGACGGGCGTTCACGCGTTTTTTTTTTATTAAATGTGGGTCTCACGTTGTAATATCAATTTTCATGCATAAATATTAGAGTAAAATATACTAAGGTGGTGTTTGATAATATTGAGTAATTAAAATTTAAATGATTAATATATCTTAATAAATTAAAGTATTTGAATGAAATAACATTTGAATCTAAAAAACAGTTTGATAACTAAAAAGTATAAAACATCTGAATGACACTATTTTATTATTTTAACCCTCTAAGTTATTTAAAATTTTTATTTAAATGATCTTAAAATTTTAAATTGCAGGAGTACAATATTTATTGAGGCTATTTTTGTCTATAAATTTTAAATAAACTATTACGAGGCAACTCTTAATAATTAAGATTTGAGTTTCTGTCTTAATAATTAAGAGACATTATGAGGCCAAAATTTTTTTTACCAAACAAGATTTGTCTTTGACCGAATCATAGACGTGTTAATTAAGATGCATTCAGACACAAACAAATACCACCTAACACTCCATGTAGATAATCATAATAATATTCACCATCCCTCAATTATAATGTTTAATATATCAACTAAATATAAATATATATATTATCATTAATTTTCACTTAACTTGATCTAATTAACTAAATTATGAACTTGTGCAATAAATAACATTAATGTCAAAAATTAACAAATATTAATTTTATAAAGTAAATAAATTCTTACACTTTTTGCTAATTAAGTTCCTCAAATATTAAAATTTACGTAATATACATTCAAATATAATTTTTTCTAATTAAAAAATAAAATTTTAATACCCATAAAAAGTGCAAATTAACACAAAAAAATTATAATTACTTTTTTTTTCAAATATTAAAATTTACGTAAAACAAACTTAGACAAAACTTGTTACAGAACGAATCTTATAATTCATATAAAAAGGTATTAAAAATTATGTCAATTATTTTTCTCAAATATTAAATTAAACATAAGGCACACTTAGACATAATTATTTACGGTAAAAATTGTAAGACCCCAACTTATTATAAATAAAATCGAATTTCTTTTAATTATATTTGTGAATAATAGGGTATTAATTTGATATAATTCTCGGGTTATGGGTGAAATGTGCAAATTTTGCAAAATATGCAAGTGGTTATAAAATAAAATCATCATTGTTCAAGCAATATTCATTTGGTCGTGGAATATTCTTGTTGTTCGGGAATATTAAATGCGACCGCAATGATCATTGTGGGCCCCATAACAAAATAATTGTGGGATGAAGAAAATGACAAGTTTGAGTTTTATAAATAACTAAGATAGTTATTCTGAATTAACACCGTTGGAATACCCGGTGGTTAAAATACGTGAATACGCGTCGATGCATGCAGATTGATGAATTAATGATCCTTACGTAAGAAGGCACTACTCAATAATTGTTATGATGAATTCTTCGCTCAATATTTTATTTTATTGATTCAATAATTTCTGCGTTGATATTTTATATTATTGTTGTTTCAATAATTGTCAACGCACAAGATTTCCCATTATCGGATCAATAATTCATATTATTTGAATAATATTATTAGATAGCATTATTGGCAATGTCTAGAAAGTTTTGTCAAGGAGAGGTTTGGTCACCTAATCATGCGCAATAAGGAAAAATTCTTATTGGAAAGCCCCTCTTTCTGAGGAACTACTGGTTGTCATAAATGTGATCTGTAATATTATTTGTGAATAATTAATTATTGATTCATATGATAAGAAAATATTTATTTTATGTGGATATAAATGTTGGATATATTTATTGGGGTTAAAAATGAAGGAGTTAATGTTAAGGTATTTTATCAGTATTTTTGTCGGAATGAAGGTATTAAAAATTAAATCAAGTATTTTTGAGATATATTGTGTGAGTTATAATTTTTAATCCGATAGTTGGATCGTTGTAATTTTTGGATATGTTATACATATATAAGTTGAGTATATGTCCACAAATTTTGAACCGTTAAAATGAACGTATGGTTTGTTATGAATTTTAAGAGGTGGTGATTGAAATTAGGTTTATAAATGATTTTGGTGGAAAATTCTAGAATTGAGTGGGCCCCACTTGTGGTTGGTGAAGAAATGTGCTGAATTTATTTCAAATATGGTGGGTGGGAATAGTAGTAGGTAAAGCCATCAGGTTACAGGTCAAGTCTGCTAACATTTTTCTATAAATAGAGGGCTAAGTTAGAATTGAAAATCACACCAGAAACAAGTTTTCTCTTTTCTCTCTAGATTATTGAGTGTATTTTGTGAGTATTTAGATACTTTGTGAGTTTCTATTCATCGATTGCAAGTTTCCTTCAAATTTTATACCGATATTCCGATCGTAAATCGATATTTTGAGGTAAGGGATGTTATTTTCTTCATATATGATATTATTTCTTCAATATCATTATGCCAAGTATTGATCTCAATTTTTATCAAATTTAGAACTTTTTGTGTATGGGAGTTCTTATTCACGATACTGGACTTATTCACGATATCGACACTTATTCACGAATCGACCTTACACTATTCAATAAAAATAAAATTTTCTTCTTTTGTCCAAGATGTCTATTATGGTTACTATCTTTGATTGTATCCATGTTTTGATCTTTATATTTGAATTCGCTTCAAAATTGGTATTTATGAAGTATTATTGATCTTGGATAAACTGTTATACTTAATCCCTACTATTTGTCCTTCCGTTTCACTAGATTCGTTTTCTTTAAAATATTTTTCATCATCCTCGGTCCTAAATAATGATATTACTAAATATCTTCTACCTGTAGTGCAAAAAGAGATAAATGATTAATCGATGAATATCTTTGGCGTAGTAATGGCAAAGATGAGCAGTGTTGAGATGAACATGACCAATTTGGTGATACTAAATGAATATCTTTGGCCTGTAGTGCAAAGATGAATATTTGATTAAAGATATATATTGATTGTTGTTACATGGATAAAATATTGATGATGGACTTTTAAATCTTAGAAGATAGTAGAACTCATTCTCTACTTGACTCTTCTAATGGATTCTGCTTTTCTTTGCAGATTGTTGATCTAAAACTTGTTGGCTATTATATTTTATCGATTTTTTCCTATTGAAGACTAACGATAATTTGTCAGATATTATCTTAGTCATAATATTCTTCTATGGCCTAGTTGAGCTCACCCTTTTCCTTTTTGTTCCATTTTTCTCGGGAGGTGAGAACACAAAGCGAGGAACTAGTCTGGAGTGCGGAGTGATGGTTCTAGAAAGATGTTTTAGCAGATCCTCACTATTTCGTAAAATAGAGTTTGAATAATTGTAACGAGGGCTTATTTGAGTGTGGATATTATGCAGAAGACAATATTTATATTTAAACTCACAGTATGTGTTGTCGTATTTTGCACGACAATTGTATTATTGAAGTTGTAGTTTGCTTTTCGTACTATATATTTGGCGACTCGAATGTTGTATACCTATTTTGAGGCGCCATGGTTGGTATCGTAGCTATAAGTAAAGAGCCCCGAGCCTCTCCATTTGGTGACTTCTGTTGATGGGGATGCACCAAAGCCGGACTCTCCGTGGGGACGCCTTGATTCATGGTGGCAAACCGACAGGGTACCAATGTGAGGTGTCTTTGTCCATCGATGGGACATTTGTCATAGTTGGTATCGAGCTTAGGGATATGGTCTCCAGCGGAGATCGTGGAATAGAACTAGGAGGGAGAGATGAGTAAATCCTTCGCTAGTGTGTCTTATCTAAGCTTATTTGTTGGTCATCATAATATAGGGATATTATGTGATATGTTAATTTGTTTAATTAACCCTTGTTTTATGGCGAGATTTAAGAATGGCCACGAGAAGCGTTAACAATGGAGTGTATGAAATCGTGGAACAACATTTAGTTACAAACCAGAGAACGTGCAACAGAAGGCAATATTCCTCCTGTAAACAACACTACCGAAAGCAAACGATGAATGATGGAATGTTTAAGAGCTTTTGCAGTTCATGCAAAAACCGCACGAGGAGACTTCGTGCACAAAATACGGTGGAAATGATAGTAATGCGCGGCTTGTCACAAACCAAGCGATTCAAAGAGTTAGGACCACCAAAATTTAAGGGAAAGTCGGATCCGATCATGGCGGAAACGTGGGTCAAACAAATTACCAAGATATTCGATGTCTTGAGATGCACAGAGAATGTAAGGTTCCATTCACCACCTTTTATGTTCCGGTGAGTGAGGACTCATTGGTGGGAGTCTCGTGAAGCGTGCCTCACCGGTACTTTTCAAAGATGTCTTGGAAAACATTTGAAACTATTCAATGATAAGTACTTTCACGAAAGTATAAATATATGAAGAAGGTGGAGTTTATCGATGGAACAAAACAATATGGCGGTGTCCCAAAGACGAGGCGTAAGTTTGCAGAGTTATCCAGTTTCGCACCTCATTTGGTCGAAAATGAGGAAGCGAATGACGAGGATGTTTCGAGAGGTCTAAAGCCCGAGATTCGCAATATCTTATATCTCATAAATTTTCTTTATATTAAGATGTTGTAAATAGGGCTCAATTATTAGAAGCGAGATAATGAGTATGTTCAACCGAGGACCACACAACAGGTGGTCATCTGGTGGACAACAAATCATCAGAGCGATGATAACCAACGAGGAGGAAAAATACTGAACAAAGCAGAACCACTCGGGTGGTCATCGTGGCCATGATAATAGGAGAGGTGAGTCAAGTGAAAATTTCAAAAGAGGAGATTCAACAATGACGGAAGACATCAACAAAGAAGACCAAAGACCAACAACAAATTCTAGGGAGGAGAACGATCGCCGGTTAGATGTTACAAATGCGGGAAGAGGGACATATCAAATTCAAATTGTCCACAACAATCCAAGGTATGTTACAACTGTGGAAATGAAGGCCACATAGCTCGAGATTGTTCAGAAGCAAAACCAATTTCAACGGGGATGGTGACTCAAGGCACATCCGGATAAGTCAAAATCGGTGTTTTCGGAAGAAGCGTTTGTCGTGGTAGCCAAAACGCGAGGAACCCGAACGAGGTGATTACGGGTAAGCTAATCTTGAAATCTTCACAAGTTTATACCTTACTAGACAATTGGTTCTACCCATTTTTTATCTCTCCCGCTTATGCTCAACGTTTAAACTTGACTCTGGAGAAATTGGACTTTGACGTATCTGTTATAACTCCGTTGGGTGAAACCTTCGTTACATCTACAGTTTATAAATCTTGCATGATCCAATTTGGCACTATCACATTACCTGTTGATCTTATATCTTTAAAGATACTTGTTTTTGATGTAATTTTAGGAATTGATTGGTTAACCACTCATCATGCCAAAATTGATTGTTTTCATAAGGTTGTTAGTTTTCATATTCCTAACCAACCTGTCATACAAATTTAAACAACTAAACCACTAAAATTAGTCACTATCATATCAAGCCATAAAGCTATTCGTTTATTGAAAAATGGATGTCAAGCTTTCTTAGCCCATGTTATGGATTTGAACAAAGACAAGTCGATTTGAATAATATTTACATTGTTGTTAGAGAATTTTTCGATGTATTTCAAGAACTTTCCGGTCTACCCCTTAACGTGATGTTGAATTCTTTATTGACCTTGGAAATGGGTACAAAACCCATTTCTAAAATCCCATATCGAATGGCTCTTATTGAACTTCAGGAGTTAAAAGTCCAACTCTGAGAATTATTAGACATAGGTTTCATTCGCCCCTAGTACATCTCCTTGGGGTGCTCTGTTTTTATTCGTAAAGAAGAAAGACGGGGAGTGTGCGACTTTTGTATTGACTACCGAGAATTAAACCATGTCACCATCAAGAATAGTATCCGCTTACCTCGCATTGATGACTGTTCGACCCGATTGCAAGGAGCACAATTCTTTTCAAAGATCGATCTTCGCTCGGATATCATCACCAAGATTAAAAGCGAGGATATTCCAAAGGCGCCTTGAACTTCGGTATGAGCATTATGAATTCTTAGTCATGTCTTTTAGATTGAATAATGCTCCTGCTGCTTTCATGGATATGATGAACCGAGTAATCAAGGAATATTTGGATCAGTTCGTTGTTGTCTTTATTGATGACATCCTCATCTATTCCAAAAGCCGTGAAGATCATGAGCACCATTTGAAGCTGATACTTGAAAGGTTTCGTGAAAATAAACTTTATGCCAAGTTGAAGAAATGTGAGTTCTGGCTTGAGGAAGTAGCATTCCTTGGGCACGTTGTGTCAAAACATGGAGTATCTGTTGACCCGACGAAGATTGAAGCAGTACAAAGTTGGGAGCAACCAAAGTCGGTGACCGAAGTACGTAGCTTTCTGGGCTTAGCTGGTTATTATCGGAGATTCGTGGAAGGATTTTCTCGAATCGCAACTCCGTTAACTCAGTTGACTCGGAAAGATACAAAATTCGTATGGAGCGAGGAATGCGAGAAGAATTTCCAAGAGCTCGAAGGAGACTCATTTTAAGACTGCTCGCAATACCATCCGGTACGGATGGATTTGTTATATCAAATGATGCTTGTGCAAAAGGTTAGGAGATGCGTTCTCATGCAACATGGAAAAGTCGCCTTTATGCCTCACGATAACTCAAAGAATATGAGAGGAATTATCCTACTCATGATCTAGAGTCAGCGGCAGATCGTATTCGCGTTGAAAATTTGGAGACACTACTTATATGGGGAGAAAGTGGAGATTTATACGGACCATAAAAGCCTCAAATATTTCTTCACCCAAAAAGAACTCAACATGCGACAACGACGTTGGTTTGAACTATTGAAAGATTACGATCACACTATTCAATATCATCACGAAAAGCTTAACGTAGTAGTAGTCGCGCGATTGAGTGAAGATCATATGCGAGTACGAAAAGCGATATTGTTAATGCAAAGGCCCATTCTGTATGACTTGCAAAGGATGGAGGTAGAATTAAAGACTTCAGGGACCCACATGATGATGGTGAATATACGAGTAGAACCGACTTTAATCGATAAAGTTAAAGCTGCTCAAGCTACGGACCTGGAGCTGATACGTATGAAGAAGAAAGTGCAAGAAGGAGCTATTCCAGAAGCGAGAATCGATGAAGAAGGAATACTTAGATTCAACTCCAGACTTTGTGTTCCTAACGATTCTGACTTGAAGCATAGAATCATGATGGAGGCACACAACACCCCGTTTGTAATCCATCCTGGGAGTACCAAAATGTATCATGATATTCGACATACATTTTGGTGGAACAATATGAAGAGAGAGATCGCGGAGTTTATCTCGAGGTGTTTAACTTGTTAACGATGTAAAGCGTGAGCATCAAGTGCCAAAGGGTCCATTACAACCACTTGAGATTCCGAAATGGAAGTGGGAACACATTACTATGGATTTTTCATGTGTCTTCCCAAAGTTTCTCAAGGCATAGATGCGATTTGGGTTATTGTTGATAGATTAACCAAGTCTGCCCATTTCTTACCGATACGTGAGACTTATTCCCTTGAACGTCTTGCTCGCATGTACGTGAATGAGATTGTGAGATTGCATGGCATGCCAGTATCCATAGTTTTGGATCGTGACCCAAGATTCACTTCACGATTTTGGGTTAGCTTGCAGAAAGCTATGGGCACGGATTTACGATTCAGTTCGGCATACCATCCTCAAACGGACGGACAATCAGAGAGGACTATTCAAACCCTTGAAGATCTATTAAGACTTTGTGTCCTAGATTTTAAAGAAAGTTGGGATAAGTACTTGCCACTGGTGGAATTCTCCTACAACAACAGTTATCAAGCAAGTATAGGCATGGCTCCATTCGAGGCGTTTTATGGACGAAAGTGTCGTTCTCCAAGATATCTTGGGGATGAGGTGGGGGAGAAGCAACGTTGTTGGGACCGTAATTAGTACGCATGACTACGTAAAAGATCCAAATGATTCGACAACGTATACAAACGGCACAAGATCGACAAAAGAGTTATGCGGATCTTCATTCAAAAGATGTGGAATTTAATATTGGGGATCATGTATTGTTACGTGTTGCACCATGGAAGAGAGTTACAAGATTTGGGAAGAGAGGAAACCTCAATCCACGATTTGTTGGTCTATTTGAGATTCTTGACCGAATAGGAAATGTGGCCTATAGACTCGCATTACCTCCAAGTATGTCTCGTGTTCATAATATTTTTCACATATCCATGCTTCGTAAATATGTGAAAGACCCGAACCATATTATTGCGTTAGAACCAGACGAGATAGCCGAAGATTTAACGTACGAAGAAGTACCTGTTAAGATCTTGGATAGAAAGAAGCATGTCCTCGCACTCTAAGGTTATACCACAAGTTAAGGTTTTATGGAGAAACCATGCTATTGAAGAAATGACCTGGGAGTTGGAATCAGAAATGAAAGCGAGTTATCCTCACCTTTTCGAAACACCAGGTACGTAAGTCAATTTTGAGGACGAAATTTCATAAGGAGGGGATGTTGTAAGACCCCAACTTATTATAAATAAAATTTAATTTCCTCTAATTATATTTGTGAATAATAGGGTATTAATTTGATTTAATTCTCGGGTTACGGGTGAAATGTGTAAATTTTGCAAAATATGCAAGTAGTTATAAAATAATCATTGTTATCGGGGAATATTCGTTTGGTCGTGGAATATTCTTGTTGGTTTGGGAATATTCGTATTACACTGGTAGCAAATCATTTGTGGACCCCATAATGTAATAATTGTCGGATGAAGAAAACGACAAGTTTGATTTTTATAAATAATTGGCGTAGTTGTTACAATTAACACCTTTGTTGGAATACCCGGTGGTTAAAATACGATGAATGGCGTGGATGCACAGTGATTGATGAATTATTGATCCTTACGTAAGAAGGCACTACTCAATAATTATTACAATGAGTTACCGCTCAATATATTATTTAATTGATTCAATAATTGTCTGCGTTGATATTTTATATTATTGTTGTTTCAATAATTGTCATCGCACAAGATTTCCCATTATCGGATCAATAATTCATATTATTTGAATAATATTATTAGATAGCATTATTGGCAATGTCTAGAAAGTTCATCAAGGAGAGGTTTGGTCACCTAATTGCGGCCAATAAGGAAAAATTCTTATTGAAAGCCCCTCTCTTCCCAGGAACTACTGGTCATCATAAATGTGATTACGTAATATTATTTGTGAATAATTAATTATTGATTCATATGATAAGGAAATATTTATTTTATGTGGATATAAATGTTGGATATATTTATTGGGGTTAAAAATGAAGGAGTTAATGTTAAGGTATTTTATCAGTATTTTTGTCGGAATGAAGGTATTAAAAATTAAATCAGTGTTTTTGAGATATATTGTGTGAGTTATAATTTTTAATCCGACCGTTGGATCGTTGTAATTTTTGGATATGTTATACATATATAAGTTGAGTATATGTCCACAAATTTTGAACCGTTAAAAATGAACGTATGATTTGTTATGAATTTTAAGAGGTGGTGATTCGTAAATTAGGTTTATAAATGATTTTGGTGGAAAATTCTAGAATTGAGTGGGCCCCACTTGTGGTTGGTGAAGAAATGTGCTGAATTTATTTCAAATATGGTGGGTGAGAATAGTAGTAGGTAAAGCCATCAGGTTACAGGTCAAGTCTGCTAACATTTTTCTATAAATAGATGGCTAAGTTAGAATTAAAAATCACACCAGAAACAAGTTTTCTCTCTTTCTCTCTCTAGATTATTGAGTGTATTTTGTGAGTATTTAGATACTTTGTGAGTTTCTATTCATCAGTGCAAGTTTCCTTCACCTTATACCAATATTCCGATCGTAAATCTTGATATTTTGAGGTAAGGATGTTATTTTCTTCATATATGATATTATTTCTTCAATATCATTATGTCAAGTATTGATCTGAATTTTTATCAAATTTAGAACTTTTTGTGTTGAGTTACTATTCACGATATACTAAGACTATTCACGATATCGACTAATTATTCACGAATCATTTATAATTATTCAACCGAAAAATAAAATTTTCTTCTTTTTGTCCAAGATGTCTATTATGGTTACTATCTTTGATTGTATCCATGTTTTGATCTTTATTTTTGAATTTCGCTTCAAAATTGGTATTTATGAAGTATTATTGATCTTGGATAAACCGTTATACTTAATCCCTACTATTTGTCCTTCCGTTTCTTTGGATTCTTTTTCTTTAAAATATTTTTCATCATCCTCGGTCCTAAATGATGATATTACTAAATATCTTCTACTGTAGTTCAAAGATAAATGATTAATCGATGAATATCTTCGCCCGTAGTGTAGTAGATAAAGATGAATAGGTGTTGAGATGAACACGACCATTTGGTGATATAAATGAATATCTTTGGCATGTAGTGCAAAGATGAATATTTGATTAAAGATGTATATTGATTGTTGTTCTGAGGATTAAATATTGATGATGGACTTTTAAATCTTAAAAGATAGTAGAACTCATTTTCTACTTGACTCTTCTAATGGATTCTTTGTTTCACCGCAATGGTTGTTGATCTAAAACTTGTTGGCTATTATATTTTATCGATTTTTTCCTGTTGAAGACTAACGATAATTTGTTGTATATTATCTTAGTCATAATATTATTCTTGGCCTAGTTGAGCTCACCTTTTTCCTTTTTGTTCCATTTTCTCGGGAGGGAGAACACAAGCGAGGAACTAGTCGGGTAACGGAGTGATGGTTCTAGAAAGATGTTTTAGCAAATCCTCACTATTTACGTAAAATAGTGTTTGAATAATTAATAACGAGGACTTATTTGAGTATGGATATTGTCTAGAAGACAATATTTGTATTTAAACTCACAGTATGTGTTGTCGTATTTTGCACGACAATTGTATTATTGAAGTTGTAGCTTACTTTCTGTACCATGTATTTGGCGACTCAGAATGGGTGTTGTATACCTATTTTGGGGGCGTCACAAAAATGATAAATGTTATTACTCAAACAAAGAAAAAATATATTAAAAGAAAAATCTTTTTACAAGAAAAAAATATTAATAAATATTATTACATTTTCTTTTACTCAACATTGATACAAGACAACACCAACTATATAGTAAAAAATTTAATTAAAATCATAAATATCCCATATTTTGACATATACTCACAAAAAATTAACATGTGAAAATCATAATATATAACTATATAATAATTCATATAATAATTTTTGTTATTAAATTACACCAAAAATTAAATTATCAACATACCCAATTTAATCTAATTAGAACAACTCCATTAATAATTTAATTTAAAATTCTTAATATTTGTATCATTTATCCATAAATGTGTTACTTAAACTAAATTAGTTTTTATAAGTTAGCAACAATTTGAATGAGATGATCTTAATTAAAATAAAACTATAATTAAAATGTATTGTATTAAAATAAAAAATTTTGTCATTAAAAATATATCTATTATTCTTGAATTAAAATTTGACAACATACAAATATATATATGTAACTTTATCTATTTAGTCAACTCTAAAAAACTTGTAGGGATACTAATTGTTATTTCAAAAATTAGAAGGGAGGTGAGTGTTATTATGATTGTCTACATGTATTTTACTCTAAATATTAATACCATACTTTGTTTGATATTTTCACATTTATTTTTTGTTAGTTGCACATGTTTTCTTACATTAAAAAAAGTAAAAGTATGGACTCCACTAAATTACATATTTATCCTTTATTTTATGTACTTTATCTCATCTTTTTTAGGACAAAAAAAATTATACTTTTAATTATTTTTTTGGGACGAAGAGAATATATTATAGATAGAGATTTTATATCTATCTATAGTTCTATACCAATACCAATATATAACAAGGTAAATACAGAGTTATTTTGGTTAGTCCCGAGTCAATTCAACAGTCCAAATTTAATAACTTGACTCAGCAGTCCAAATTTAATAACTCGACTCAAGTGTCCAAATTTAATAACTCGGTAGCTCAAAAGTTTTTTTTTCTTCATTTTCACATCTTCTAGGTCATAAATTTTGATATTAGCAAGAGTCAACTCAAGTTAAGTTTTTCACAAAATTTTAGTACACATTTATTATTAAAGATATAATGTATTCTTTGTCACTAAGAATTGAGTATAGATAAAAAAATAAAATAATAATAACAAATAAAGAAAAAACTTTTGGGCTATCAATAACCAAATTTGGAGTGGTGAGTTAACTTGAGATCAACTAAAATGTCCTTAAAAATTTCATATATAAATTTACCCAAAAAATCGTTTTTAAGTTTATTCATGATTATTAAGCTTGTGGCCTTAACACAGCAATAACTTTACAAATAAGCTCAAGCTTTTAATCCTTTTTAATGAAGTGAGCAATTCAGATTCATGCATGGGAAAGAAAAGGGCTTCTTCTCTTTATAAGGCATGGATGTAATGGATCCCCTCTGGAAGATAAGTCGATAAACTTTTTATGATAAGGACAAGTAGATCAATGGAAATTGATTTAAGACCTTACCATCTCAATTATGAAGCACAAAAGGTTCAAATGTCAAGTGCCTACCTCTCTTTTTGCTGTGATCTGTCATTTTCCATTAGTTGGATCATTTGGCATTTTTTTCCCTCAACCAAATTGGCAAACACTTGAAAATCCTTCAGATAATTCAAGAATTGTTGTCCAAGCACTTGTGCAAAGAGTACCCCAACTACAAAAGAAAATTAAAAAAAAATTAATATGTTGATATTACCAACTTAATAAATGAATCATATAATTCATTTGGAAGCAACATATAAGCAATTAATCTCACATTCTCTATGATTTTTCTAAAGTGTACCTACATATCTTAAGCACCTTTTCTGTTTTCTAATGAGTTTTAACTAAGCATAGAGGGATAATAGAGCATTGTAACTCGAACCATATGGAGTAAAAAGTCCGACACAACCATAGCCAAGTTACCCTATAAGGGAAATGGAAGGGAATGTAATACATACCTTTTCTGTTAAATTCCAAGGTTAGTTTCTTGTTTGGCTGTTGAAGTACACCAAAACAAATTTCAACATTTTACCATATAAAAAAACATAAAGAAGACAGAAATAGACCAACTCAAAAATAGAAAAAAAATAATAGTAGCAAATCTCCATGTAAAAATAAATAAATATATATATATATATATATATATATATATATATATATATATATATATATATATATATATATATATATAACACCTTATCTCATCCTTAAATTCATAGAACCTGCAGCAGATGTATAATTACACATTCACACAAATATTGCTACCCATCACTACATTTATACCATTCAGTTACTAGTCTCTCTAATTCCTTGTTGTCAGTAACAAAATCTCAGTTAAAAACACAGTAAATTCATTAAATATGTGAAAGAGTTTCAAGGTTATAAATTCTTTTTTGTACTTCTTGAAACCAGAGGAATTTTGATTTTTGACATCCCAGAAAATATTATAGGGATGACAATATATATACGTTTGAGTCACTCCATTAACTAGGATTAGATGAGGTAGAACAGAAGCATGGTACAAACCTCAATATGTCAAGATCTAGAATTACCTTATTCCTATTGCTTCTCAATATCTTCTGGTTCCCAGCCATTTCTGCTTTGAACCAAGAAGGACTATCTCTCCTATCTTGGCTTTCCACTTTCAACTCTTCCTCTTCTGCAACTTTCTTCTCGTCATGGAATCCGACAGATCAAAACCCATGTGAATGGGACTACATTGTATGTGCTAAAAATGGGTTTATTTCCCAAATCACAATCAGCTCCATCAATCTTCCCACAACTTTCCCCACTCAATTTCTCTCATTCAACTTTCTCACCAGTCTTATACTTTCAAATGGAAACCTCACCGGAGAAATTCCACCTTCCATCGGAAACTTGTCCTTGCTGATGACCATGGACCTCAGTTACAATGCTCTAACAGGAAAAATACCACCTGAAATTGGAAAGTTAGCTGAGCTGCAGCAATTATCATTGAATTCAAATTCCTTAGAAGGTGCAATACCAGCAGAAATCGGAAACTGCTCAAATCTTCAACAACTTGAATTGTTTGATAATCTGCTATCAGGGAAAATCCCTGCAGCAATAGGCCAGTTGTTGTACCTGAAAATCTTTCGAGCTGGTGGAAACTCGGGAATTCATGGAGAAATCCCATTTCAGATATCAAACTGCAAATGGTTAGCTTTTCTTGGTCTTGCTGATACTGGAATTTCAGGACAGATTCCGTATAGTATAGGAGAACTGAAGAGTCTCAAGACTCTTTCAGTCTATACGGCAAATCTCACAGGTGAGATCCCACCAGAAATTGGTAATTGCTCTGCCTTAGAGAATTTGTTTCTCTATCAAAACCAAATTTCTGGGAAAATTCGAAGTGAACTTGGTTTTCTTAAAAATCTTAAGAGGGTGTTATTATGGCAGAACAATTTGAGTGGGATCATACCAGGAACTCTTGGGAATTGTTCAGAAATGACAGTAATCGATTTCTCGATTAATTCTCTGACAGGTGAGCTTCCTCTATTTCATGCAAGTTTAGGTGCATTGGAGGAGCTTCTTTTGTCTGAGAACCAAATTTCTGGCCAAATCCCACCCATCTTTGGCAACTTCTCCAGCTTGAAGCAACTCGAATTGGACAATAATAACATCTCTGGCAAGATTCCGCCTGACATTGGGATGTTGAAGGAATTTTCTTTGTTCTTTGCCTGGCAGAATCAGCTTCATGGAAGTATACCTACAGAATTAGCAAATTGTGTGAAACTTCAAGCTTTGGATCTTTCACACAATTTTCTAACCGGGTCAGTTCCAAAGTCTCTCTTCAATCTCAAGAACTTAACCAAATTGTTGTTGTTATCAAATGAACTATCTGGTGAAATTCCACCTGATATTGGAAACTGCACCAGCTTGACTCGTTTACGCCTGGGATCAAACATTTTAACTGGTCTTATTCCCTCAGAAATCGGGCTCTTGCAAAGTTTGAGTTTTCTTGAGATGTCCCAAAATCAATTTAAGGGAAATATCCCCCCAGAAATTGGCAACTGCTCAAGGCTAGAAATGGTTGATTTGCACGAGAACAAGCTCCAAGGAATGATTCCTAATTCCTTTGACTCTCTTTCTGAACTTAATGTTTTAGATCTTTCCATGAACAGAATTTCAGGCACCATCCCGGAGAATTTGGGGAAGCTCGGATCATTGAACAAACTTGTGTTGAGTGGAAACTGCATCACTGGTTTGATTCCCAAGTCATTAGGCCTCTGTAAGGATTTGCAGTTCTTGGATATAAGCAGCAATAGAATGAGAGGTTCAATCCCAAATGAGATTGGCTACTTGCAAGGACTAGATATCATGTGTAATTTAAGTTGGAATTCTTTGACAGGACCAATCCCTGAGGGCTTTTCAAATCTTTCAAAGCTCGCAAACTTGGATCTTTCTCACAACATGTTGACAGGAAGCCTGAGAGTTATCGGTAACCTTGACACTCTTGTTTCTCTGAATGTCTCGTACAATAATTTCTCGGGTTTTCTTCCTGATACCAAATTCTTCCAGGATCTTCCTGCCACTGTATTCATCGGTAATCAAAAGCTCTGCACCAACAGAAGTAATTGCCATGTTAGTGAAAGCCTACATGTCAAAAAGTCCTTCAGAAATCTAACAGTCATTGTTGTACTCAGTACAATTGTAGCTATTACAATCTTGACTATTGGGGTAATTTTATTCATCAGAGCTCATGGTACCACAGTGAGGAAGAACGATGAAGAGAATGGACTGGTGTGGAATCTCACCCCATACCAAAAGCTAAGCTTCTCGGTGAATGATATCGTAGGAAAGCTCTCTGATTCCAACATTGTTGGAAAGGGTGGTTCAGGAGTAGTTTATCGAGTCGAGACTCCAATGCAACAATACATTGCAGTGAAAAGGTTATGGCCAACAAAGAGCGGTGAGGTTCCACAAAGAGACTTATTTTCTGCAGAAGTTACAACATTGGGATCGATTAGACATAAAAATATAGTCAGACTTTTGGGAAGTTGTAGCAATGGGAAAACTAGATTGCTACTGTTTGATTATATCAGTAACGGGAGTTTGGCAGGATTACTCCATGAGAACAGGATACATTTGGACTGGGATGCAAGGTATAACATCATACTAGGAGCTGCTCATGGTCTAGCTTACCTCCATCATGATTGTTTCCCTCCAATTGTTCATCGCGATATCAAGGCCAACAACATTTTGGTAGGACCGCAGTTTGAAGCTTTTCTCGCAGATTTTGGACTAGCAAAACTTGTTTCTTCTCCGGATTGTTCAAGAGCTTCAAACACAGTTGCAGGTTCTTATGGGTACATAGCTCCTGGTAAGTACATTTTCCACCATATCTGTTTTCATGTAACTCTCAATATAATCTTCAATAACAAAAAGACATATTTCAAATAGAATAGCCATCATCCTATAAAACACTTGTCGCATATAGAGCACATTACCAATCAATATTACAACACTAGATCACAATACAATACAATATTTTCACAAGTTTTCAAGATTATCATCACGTATATTCGTAAAAACTGTTTGAATTAATTATATCATGTGATCAGTACTTACCTAAATTTATCTCCTAATGTCACCAGGAACATTTTTTAAAAATATTGTCACATTTCAGCATGATTCTAATAAATTCCTCATTTTAAACAAGGTATGTGCACCCATAATGAGAAACCTAAGTACTAATTGCACTTGCTCCAAACTTGTAGAATACGGATACAGTATGAGGATTACAGAGAAGAGTGATGTGTACAGCTACGGCATTGTGCTCCTAGAGGTCCTAACAGGGATGGAACCAGCTGATCGACGTATACCAGAGGGCAATCACATTGCTAAATGGGTAAACCAAGAACTGAGAATGAAACATAGGGAATTCACCACAATTCTTGATCAAGAATTACTATTAAAGTCTGGCACACAAATACCAGAAATGCTTCAAGTCCTAGGAGTGGCACTCCTCTGTGTCAACCCTTGCCCAGAGGAACGACCCACGATGAAAGATGTCACAATGATGCTCAAAGAGCTGAGGCAAGAAAACGACGATTGTGAAAAACTAGATTCTCACAGCAAAGGATCAGTGTCCAACCCTAAAGCAGCAGTACATTGTTCTAGTTTCTCTAGATCTTCTCAACCTCTAATTAGATCACCTCCACAGTAGTTATAGTTACCACAAACCTCTGTCTTAGGTTGATCAATTCTTTTGAAGTGAAGTTATATATTGAATTTTTACCAATGTCAGAATCAATTGTATAGATTATTGAGATATGTAGTATTGAAATAATAATGGTATTTTCCCTATTCATACAAGTTAGATTCACTTTCCAAGTAACAATCCTTAAAGAGAACAACAATCTAAACATCTAGAGCCAGTTAAACTGATAACATGTATAAGTTAAGCTCTTCAACATACTCCATAGCTATGTTATACGGACTCTTCACTTTTCCGTAAAGTACCTGCGTCTAATACTCGACACTCGGACAAGAGTATATGGGTAGTGGACACTTCATTTTAATGTAAAAAAAATGGCAAAAGTTGTCGGAATCTTCAAAATATTGTGTCCAACCGGATACTCCATGAGTCTGTGTAACATAGCTACATAGATACTGAATTAAATGTGAACAAACAAACTATCAGCAAAAAACAGTATGAAAAGTGCTTTTATATGCAGCAGAAGGCACTTTTAGTATGAAGAAATGAGAAGTGCACAACACCAAGGGCATATCAGCATGGCTCACCTAGCAAATACAATTATCTTAATGGGGTCCTAAAAAAGAGATGTGTAGCTTTCATACCCATTGGGTGGTATGTATGCACATAGGTTGATAATAAAACAGCTATGATGGTGACAAAATCTTGGTTGGCATGAGCCAATGGGACATGTATTATGGAAAAGCAAATGAAACCATCATTCCTCAAGGATTCTGCAAAAATCGCTTTCACTATAGATATACAGACAGCATGCTCCATGTGCTGGAAAGATACATTGCTTTTGGTCATGTGACATAAAACCATTTTTGGCCCACATGTACATTACAGTTCCTTATCAAATATCTACGGCTAAGAGTGTATGAACCAATACCATCCACAGTCAATATTTCATTCTTGGTGTTTAAATACTCCCTCTTCTGCTCTATAAAAACGAGTCTCGTTTACTATTTAGTTTTTAACCAAAAGAAAAAAGAATGTCCCATTGCTATTAATGATACTCCTTCCGTCTCATAGTTATAGGCTGATTTTCTATTTTGAGATGTCTCAATATATAATATATAGGTTACTTACTATTTATAAAATTTAGTTGGTTCAATGTTTTACTTTTATGCCCTTATAATAAATATTCAACCATTACTCTTTTTTTGAAGAAATAACATTCAATGTCATTATTTTTATCACCACATTTAATGTTGTTGTATTCTCTTTGGTTAAAGTTTTATGGTTATGAATTTTAATGGTTAGTACACGTTAATCAATGAAGTTGAGAGTTCCAATGTGATAAGTAAGGAGTAATTAACTTATTCATTAATTCTATATTAAGGGGTATATGTGGAAAATTTATGTTAAAAATTGTCACTTAAACTGATTTCTTAAACTATGTGCCAAAAAAAATCATCCTATAACTATGAGATGGAGGGAGTAGTACATAATGACACAATTACACTTACATTATTATGTCATCACTACTAAACTAAACACTCAATAAATTTAAGAGTATACACATGAAACAACAATAAAATAAAATAGTAAATTTTGTATTTTTTTTTTTGTAGAATAGAGGGAGTATAAACTTATGCATGCTGAAATCTTCACATGGATTCAATCCTTCTCCTTTTTACAAAATACTTATCAATAAGACTGTAAGCCTTTTCCTATATCTTTCATATTTCTTCTTTTATGTTCCTCCTTGATCTTTACAATCACCAATCAACCCATGGTTCTCTACTTCCTCTTTGTTTTATGTCTGTTTATCCATTATTCCCTCCGTTCTTAAAAGATTGTCGTTTAAAGTTTTGGCACATGAATTAAGAAAGTATCATTTACCAAGTAAAATTTGTTTGAAATTCCATCACTACCCCTTTATGAGAAGTTGAAAACTATTAATACAAGGGATAAAATTTATTGGGACAATGAGAGAAGGTACGGGTAATATAAGAAAATAAATAATTTATTCTCCTTGAAAATTGTGAACGACAAACTTTTTGGAACAATTTTTTTTTTTTAAAACGACAATCTTTTAGGAACGGAGGGAGTATTTTCTTTATTACACCATTATTATTAAACCTTTTTGATGACTAGTACTGCAAAAGTACCCTAGAAACAAAAGCTTTCGAAGCAGTACCTTTTTTTTCTTTTTTCTTTTTTGCTAATTTAAGTAGTACCTTTAGTGTCGCCACACCCATAACTTCTGGCATATGGTCAAGATGAAACAACAAACTCAAAATTTCAGCTTATAGTCAACAACATAATGAGTGGTATTGATTTAGGCCTAAACCTAACTCAATATATAATTATCAGCAAAGAGAGGAAAAAGCACATGTAATTATATTGTGCAAGTTTTTTTTCCATTCAAGAAACAGTAAAATAAGGTAACATACAAGAGATTTAGAAGAAAAAAAAATTTCAATGTAGCAAATTTATAATGTGAGTTTCATACTTATATAATGTAGTACTCCCTCCGTTCCACAAAAACAGCCTCATTTGATTTTTATTGATGAAAGTAAAGAATGACATACTGTCCTCAGGTATAACAAGAAAATTGGATTCCCATGTCACCAATACTAAACTAAACCCTCATAGTATTTAGTGATAAAAGATGGAAGAAATATATCCTTCAAGTTTGCAAACTTTGCAAATGAAACTCTTTTTGTTGAACGGAAGGAATAATAAAGACGTATATGCCACCACTTTCACCATTATATATTGAAAATAGCAAGGTTTAAAACTACATGAACGCGTAGCACATGCACAGCATATTAACTGAATGTGCAAGAGAAAATGATTAACCAAAATTCCACCATGGGCAACTGCAAAACTAGGACTAATAAACTCTAATAAATGGTCCCAAGCTCACTTGTAATACATTCAATTCAAAATACAACATAACAACCTTTGTAAAACAGTTGAACTAGTGATGGAACGGGCTCGTGAAGATCATTAGATCCCACATTGGCCATTGTTTTGCGATGAGCTGCAGCATCAGGTATCATTACAGAGAAATTACACGACAATTTCTGGTTCTGTCAGCTTGTGTCCATTTACATTTGTATGTATGGACAATGTTGTTCTTGCAGCTGCTAGGTGGTTCAATAGCGAACCCAGGAGAAAATTGGCCAGCTTCAAGTCGGAAACCATGTTATAGAAGATGAACTCATGGCATAATATGGTGCAGTACACACAAACAAGAATGTGCACTGGTAATAAAGCTATATCTAGAAGGAATTAAACATACACATTCTCATACACTTGTATGCATATGCAGAACATACAGAGACAGGGTGATGATTAAATTTCATCTGAGCATAAATTATGAATCTAGATCTTTAACACACATAAACACTAATTCACATGTCCAGAAAAACATCTAAAACACTTCACGCAATACTTTGTCAGGATATGTACATGCCAATGGTCCAACATTTGATCCATGATCCAACATTTGACTTAGTAATGAACTGTTTCACAAATAACATAACGCAATTATACAAAACAAGAACCACGAACAAATTTAACCAAATAAAAATCAGAATTTGTTTTTCAAAATAAATTTCTCTCATTTTGAACAAGAAAATAATCAGTCTAAAGACCTTTAAACATTACATGCATTAAAATGGCATCGTACAAATTAATGACATCAGATGACACCATCTTCTGTGCGTTGGGATCCATGCCTCAAAGACTGAAGTGGAAACACAGGAATTCTCGAGGATCAGGCTAAAACTTGTCAAGCATAACAATCTTTACACTGCAGTGCAATGCTAATATAAAAAATAAAAAAATAAAATAAGAACATTAAAAAAAACAAAAAAACAAAGAGATCCAAACACACCTTAAAAACATTGCTGACTCTGATCTTGGTAAGGTGAAAACCAACATTACAGATTACCCCCTGGATGCCACTTTATGCTGCATCCAATACTTCCAGTAAATGGAGAATAGTGTTTTCAGATTGTGATAATGGATAAGAAATAGAAGGAATCACCGGGGCATCCTTGATTAGAAAATGAATAAGAAACAACATGGCTTTTAGCATACCTGGGTTTTTGAGCTGATAATACTGGTTGGCCACTAAGAACAGAGTCTATTGCTAGGCCTAAGTCCCTAGACAAATTATTGACTACGCTGATTAAGAACTTTAAAAAGACAAAAAGTAGAGCTGATGAGTAATATTGATTTGGTTTAATTCATAAAGTAGAGATCAACCTTCCTGTAACAGGTATATTATTACTTGGCCGTGAATCATCAAACTGCCCATGATACACTAACTCAAAGGGCCTACGACCATCCTGTGACAAAATAACAAATCATGTTGAAATTCAAATAGTTGGTTGTGCTTTCACTGTGAAAGAAGTGTATGCTTCAAACTCAATTCAATTTTATTGTTCCAGCATATGAATTGGTGGGATAAGTAGCCTGAGCACCTAGCAAAGTTAAATAGAACAAATATTGCATAAACAATTAGTACAGGTTCTATTTACCTTTTTAAATAAGAAAAACTCTGGCGTGCAAACAGCACGAAAATCTCTTGCAACATCCTGTGACTGCAGATAAAGACACCGAGCTTATAAACTTGTAGGGGAAGATGCATTAATTAGTTTACTACTTTGAGTAAGAAGATATTTCAGTTGACAAGAACATGATGACACCTGCATGGTCAAAGATGTCTTTCTGCAGGATCATATACAACTAGGTGAACAAAGTAGGTAGAATCTCCAAAGTTGCACCAAGCCAATCATCGCAGTTCATAAAGGTATTGTATGACATCTCAATAGGAAAGTTAAAGCTAGATGTGGAGTTGCAAAAATATCAGCTACGTGGAACCAAACAGCCTATGTCATCTTTGCAAAATGGAAAGATATGATTTACTAAAGCAGCTATCTGAATTAGTTAATGCTGCCTATTTTTAATTTTTTTTTTTTTATAAAATTTAGTGTGACTATTAAAATCCCTCTTAAAATTAGCAAGAGATACTTACCTCATCATAGAGATATGGGAAAGGATAACTATATAGTCTAGCTTCTTCTGCCATGAAATCTGGTCCATCCTGTGAGGAATAATTCAACGTTGAACAAATCATACGATGACTTCTATGCAGCTCAATCTGAAGCTATAGGAATAGCTGAACCTGTGGATGAGTTGCCACAGGGTTCGAAGATATTGCAACTACTGCAAGGCCTTTCTGCAGCAGAGAACAAGAAACTTTTAAATAAATAAATATATATATATATTATATATAATTTCTTCAATGTAGACATTAGCTCATCTAAAGTTCAAGCACAAAAATTAAAAGGAAATTGATCACCTACTAACCTACCTGCATATAAAAATTTGAAAGCTTCACTATAGCTTTTTTCAAGTGTATGACAAAGGGGCAATGGTTGCAAATGAACATAACCTGCACCACCACAATGTCAAAATGTTATTTCTTAGTTCTCTACAATAATAGAGAAAAACTCGCTAAAGAATAATATCAAGAGGGAGTTGAACTCTTTGAAAAGCTCAGTTTGAGTGGTCATGTTAGAAACGGCAAGCCCTACAGAGTCCAAATGACTATTGGCAGATAGCACCTTTTTTACTACAATGCTTAATAAGCATTATTGGAAAGAGTCATTAATAGATACTCTCATGATGCCTATGAAATACTCCTGTATTTCATTTTCATGATTTTAAGGATCTTGCCCACACCACAAAATTTTAAGACTCAGTTTTGTGTTACGAGCTTCTATGTGATTGCCCAAGTTAAACAATTGCAAAGAACAAAATACAATTCCTTTGCACAAAGCCTACCTCCATAACCATAAGTGTTTTTCTTTTTACCATATCAAGTTTAGCAAAGTACCCAAACAGATCATAAGTGAAAACACATGAACCTCAAGTAAGGGCTAATTTTACCAGTAATGCAGGATGTGACTCAAAATCCTCCAATTCCCACACTTTCCCCGTAAGCGGCTCTGGAAGCTGAATCACTCATTTCAACACACAAACAATCATAGCTAATCAAAAATTCTCAAGGATTTCAAACATAATCACACACAGAGATAAGTACGCCTACGCCCTCCGTTCCAAAATTAGAGATACATTTTGATGTCAATTTGCTAAAAATTTAAAATTCAAAACCAATACAAACCGATTCGAACTTATATAAACAAATAAGTATTGTATACTGGCTAAAAAACAACTAATTTTAATAGTATTTGTTACTTGAAATGAATCAACTTTAAATTATAGGAATTTCGACTTCAAGAAGTCAAAATGTATCTCTAGTTTTGAAACTTGGAAAAGTAGGAGGAGAAAATACCTGGAATTGAGGTCGGAATCCGAGGGAGACCCCTTTGGACTCAGTTCTAGCGGCTCGAATCACGAGATTTCTCGGCGCGTGCACATTTTTCATGTGCCGCAAAGGATAAAAACCCAGTTTTGATGAACGCCATGAAAATGATGAGGATGATGATGATGATACCGAATAACTAGACCCTGATGTAGCTAACGTGCGCGGATGATTCAGTAATCGTGCGCCGGATGAACACAGAGTTACAGGCGCAGCCATTGTGAAGAAGAAGATGGAAGTTTGAAGTATGAACTCTGAACAGTGAACTCTCTTTTTTCTGGTTCGCCGGAGCTATCAAACAATATCCAAGAAGAAGGGTATATAAGTTACTTGGTATATTCGGTTGGTCCGGTCCAAGTTGAAGGCCCAAGGTTAAGAAAGGTGAATAAATGATAAAAACAAGGAACAATTACATATTCTATTATATTTTAAAATATATTTATAATAATAGTGCACTCATTAAATATTTACACAATTAATATCTTTAAAATTTTATTTTCATTTTTAGTACATATATATGCTTCCTTTAATTATGGTATGTGTTTTAAATTCCTGATGACAAAAAAAAAACTGAATTCGCGTTTTTTTGGGATTGTGTTCATTTTAAATTTTTTTTGTTCCCTATGTCATCTCTTTTCTTTTGGAAACCCTTATTTGGTGTTTTTGTAACTATCTAAGTAAACCCTTATTCATCTTCTTCTCTGTGTGTCTATCGTTTTTTCTGGTTGATTTTTGTTGTCAGTGTTTGGTCTCCACTTCGTGTTTGTCGTATTTTGCTTCAGATCGTGTTATTCTTAAGTTTTTTGGTTTGTTCCTATTTGTTGTACTGCATTTTTTGATTTCTTCCTCTCTTTTTTCGTGATGGTCTCTACGAGGAAGAGTATGGAGGGAATGGGGGTTAAGAAACCTGATAGGAAGAGGAAAAGAGTATCAGATGATTATCATTTGGAGGATTCGAAGTTATCTGTAATGGTGAAGCATAGTAGTCCAAATTCTTCTAAACAGGGGAAGAAGTTATTGTTGAAATCAGATGTTGATGATAAGAATATTGGTATACATACGAAGAAGAAGGCTAAACCATTGGTGTATATTGATTCAGATTTTGAAGGTTCTGCCGAAAAAGTTGTCAAAGAAGATAAAGTTGAGGATCAGAGCCGAAAAATGGTTCCACAGCAGAAACATTTGAAGGTTTGTTAATTTTTTTTAAGAATATATATATTTTTTAGTTATTTTTGTTTTTTGTGTTTTTCTTTTCTGCATGGTGGTGTTTTGGTCATTGTTGTTGTTGTTTTTGTTGTTCAGTAGTATTATTGATGTTGAAGTTGTTGTTCGATAAAATCATTGTTTCCATTCGGAGTGTATTTTTTGAAACACATTTTTTTATGTTTTAAGTTTTGTTCAATTTGTTGTTGTTAAAATTTTTGTTTGCATTCATAATTTAGTGTCTGATACAAGTATATTTTCGGTTGGTCCCTAAATTTCCTTTATGTTATCATACAGGTTGTTATTTTATTTAGTAACTTGATAATGGTTGTTTGATTACCTTAGTCTATATGTTTGGAAACTGATTTTTGTAATAGTTGTTAAAATGTATTATATTTCATTAGAGTTTTTGTTGTTTTAAGGATTGTTCAAATTGTTATTGTTTAAATAATTATTTTGATTCTATTTAATTCTCATATACTATTAAATTTATTTTTGGTTAATACAATACATTACTGTTATTATTTAGATTTATATAATCTTTGGTAACTTCTTTATTTTTTTTTTTTGTTACCAATATTGAAATGATTGGAAACTGTTGACATCATACTTGTTAACATGTATTTTATTTCAATAGAAGTAACTTGCTAATTGTTTTTTGGTTACCTTCGTTTATATGTCTGGAGATTGATTTTTGTAATAGTTGTTTAATTGTATTATATTTCATTTGAGTTTGTGTTTTTTTAAGGAATGTTGAAATTGTTCTTGTTTAAATCATTGTTTTCATTATATTTGAGTCTCAGATACTATTAGATTAATTTTTGGTTACTTCATTACATTACTGTCATTATAAAGATTTATATTATGCTGGTATCTTGTAAATTTATTTTTGGTGACCAATATTGTAATGCTTGGAAACTGCTGATATCATAGTTGTTAACATGTATTTTATTTCAATAGACTTGGAGATTGATGATTGTTTATACTTGTATATTTATTTAGTCTAATTAATTTGGTTTATGATCAATTGCTGAAATAATTTCGGTTATCATTGATATTGTTCATTTAATAGTTATTTGTTTATAGTTTTAAAGTTGTTTTTTTATTTTGGTTAATGTGTTTTTAATGTAAGTTTTAGCATTTTCAGATTTGGGATCTATTTTATGAGGAGCGTAATCGGAACTTTTCAGCAAAAGTTATTTGTTGGTGTGATATGGAGGTTCCAAATATTATCAAGAACAAATTGTCTGAGGTACAATTGAATAAGTTTAAGTTGACATGTTTTGGAAAATTTTTAGAGTTTGGACAGCCACAGATGTTTTCCCAGATTATTCACCAGGCTTTGATTAGGGAAGTTTATCAAAGGGATGATGGGGAGTTGTGGTTTCTATTTGGTGAGAGAAGGGTAAGGTTTGGATTGCCTGAATTTTGTTTGATTTCTGGTTTGAAATGGCAAGGAAATGAAGACATTGCTGGTTTTAAGGGGATTCAAAATTTGTTGGTAGAGAAGTTTTTTGGTGATGAAGTTGTAACATGTTCTACTATCGGGAGGATATATAGGAGCGTAGTTTTTGATGATGATGATGAGGCAGTTAGGATGTTCATTATTTTATTGGTTTTCAATTTCATTCTAGCTTCTGTTTCTGACAAATATGTTGATGAAACTTTGTTTAACTTTTTGTCTTATGGGGATATTGAAAGTTATCCATGGGGTAAATTTGCGTTTCAACAAACAAAGAATTCTTTATCCATTGCAGTTAAGGGTCATGTAAGGAAGGATAAGCATGGTGGGGTGATTTACAATTTTTATAGGGATAATTATTGTAAATCTTACAAACTTAATGGATTACCTTATGTGTTTCAAGTTTTTTTGTTTGAAACAATACCTACTTTGAAAGTCAGAGGCTTTTGTGTTGATGACCATGCTGCAGAGTTGAGATTATTTAGATGGAGGAAGTTAGGAAAGCCTCCCAAGAATGAGAAATTGAATGACCTTGTTTTTGGATCTGGTTAGGTATGTTGGTTTCTATTTGCATTATATTTGGTTTCCTTTTATATATGATATTGGTTACTGTTTTTTTTTTTGTACTGTTTTGTTTATGTTTTATATTTAATGTTTTTGACATGGTATATTTGTTGTTATTATTATGTTTCAGTTGATCATTCAGAATATTGTTCGTACGGAGGATGAAAAGGTTCGGTTGGGGTTAAGGGGTTTTCATTTTTTTAATGGAAATGATATTGGAGGCAAAATTTTTGATTTTAAAGTTGAATCATTGAGGAAGTTTAAAGATATTGGGTTTTTTATTTCTGATGTGGAAAAAGTTATCGATGCATGGGTTAAACCTTTGGAAGGTAAGGTGATGGAGGTGAAAAAAGATATCGAGAATTTGGGTGTTGATTTAAAAGATAAACTGCAAGTGTTTCAAATTCAGATTTGCAGGGATGTAAAGAAGATGATTAGAAAGTATTTATATGGTTAGTCTAGTTATACCAAACATAGAAATGTTAATGTCTTTGAAGATGATGATGATGATGATGATGGTGATGATGATGATGATGGTGTTGATGTTGATGATGATAATGATGATGGTGTTGATGATGATGGTGATGATGATGATATTGAGTTGGGTGAGAACGTTGATGGTGGTAATGTTAAAGGAAGTGTTGATCATAATGTTGGTGGTGTTGTTGGAAATCAGTTTGAAGAAGATGATGCAAAGGTTTACATTTATTTTAGTTCTTCATTTTATTTTTCATGGTTAATAATTAAATGCTTATTTTTTTCTATTTTTGTTTACAGATTGAGTGCAAGAATGTCGGTTTAAATTCTGATGGGAAAGAGATTGTTATTTATACGCCTAGAGGGGTTCAGAATCATTTTGAGGATGAAAAGGTTAAACATTTTTTTAAAAATGTTATTTTTTTTAACATGTTATATTTATAAATTGTATTTTTTTAACAGGCTGAAAAGATCAATGACCTTCCTAGTTTTGATATTTTAAGTCAATCTAGTGGAAAAGAAATTATTGTTTTTACCCCCATTGAGGTTTGTTATTTTTTTTATTAGCAACTTCCTTCATTTGTTGTATTAGTTAGTTTGACATAGTATTTATGTTTATATTGATAAGAAGTTTTGTATTTTTAATTTGCTATTGACCTTGTTTTTTGTGTCATGTATTGTAAAACATTATAGGGTAATAAATTTGAAGAATCAGACATGTCGATACTTGATGAGATGGAGTTAACAACTCAGGATTTAATTCATTGTGCTGAAGTTGAGAAATCTGCAGCAAAACCAATTAGCAGGCCTGTTCGCATGGTTGCGAAGAGTGCTATTTTGAAGAGTCCTTTTACTTCAAAGTTCGGTTCAGCTGGTTCAACCTCTTCAGATGTGGATGTTAGTCAATTACGCACATGTCTGTCAGCATTTCCAGATATCTGTATGTGTATTCCTTCGAAAGATGAAGATGTTCTTTTTGAGTAGTGGTTTAAGATTGGATTAAATAACAGGAAAATGTATGTATATTGGAGTTTAATATATTTACATTATGTTTTTTAATAGGATATAAAATCATTTCTTTTATATTTCCAATATGTTATTGTTTTGAAGGATTGAAAAGTTTTCGGGTAACAATGACAAAATTGAGCCATCATTCAGATTTGGGTCTGTGTCAATAGCTTCAAAAATGTGGTTTTACAAGCTTAAGACCCCAGGGTAGTGGCTTGATGATGATGTAAGTTTTTTTTATTACCATTGAATCTATGTTTGTTAGTTTCGGTTACCTTATATAATCATATTGGTTACTATATGAATATTTATTAGTTACTTATTATATTCTGATATTATTTTTATTTTCCTTTGTTTAACTCTGATTGTTATTTTATTTTTAATTTTTGTTCAGCACATCAATATATGCTTGTATTACATTCGTAAATTGGCTAGGCACTCGAACAAAATCCAAATAAGGGTTACAACAACAAATTGTTGGTTCCATATCAAGTTGACTAATTTATATGGGAAATATTGTAATAGAAATTGTGATAAGAATCTGTTGTTGGGCTCTGGTGATATAGCTGAGTATATTCATGGCTTTCTTATGGAAGTCAACACACCGTGGGTTTCGGTTGATTTTGTCATGTTTCCCATTCACATGTCAGATCCTGGTCATTGGTTTTTGCTGGTTTTTGATGTGCATCGTAGAGTATTAGTGGTTTTTAATTCTCTACAACCGGACATGAATGTAATGCGCACAAATATTATGGATGTGTGTGAGCTGTACATCTTTATTCTTCCCATAATTTTGTCTAATTGCGGGTTTTGGAAGAATAGATCTGATATTAATTTCAATAGTGTTCCATTCCGCAACAAAGGAGAACATCATATCATTTATCTCGAATTTCCCGAGGGTCTTCCGGAACAAATTGAAGGGTAAGTTTACATTGTTTTTATTTTTTTCAGTTTTCCATATATCATGAAGTTTGTTTTGATTTGTTTTATATCTTTATTGTTTTTTCAACGATTGCAGAATGTTTACAATTTGTTTTGCGGAACATTTCCTTCATTAGATGATTTTTGAAATGCCAAAACCATTTCCGATCCTTCAATACCGCAGGAAATTATGTGTCAACTTGTTTAATCATGCGAGGAACAAACATGTAGGTGGATATGAATCTGACTCAGAATATCCAAGAAGATTCGGTAGTGAAGACTAGTATGCTTATGCATCTTGTTATTTTTTTTTATCTATTTGATATGTTTATTAGTTGTGGAAATGTTATGTAATTATTCTGATTTAATATGGTTATTGGTTGTGGATTGTTTTGTAATTATTCTGATGATTGAATGATGTATCAATCTCGAGCTATTGGAAGTATGATTATGTTTTGTTGGCTCACATTGTTGTTTTTTGTTTTGTATTTTATTTTCGTAAATATTATTGTTAACATTTTTATTTATGGTACAGTGAGTTGATAAATTTAAATATTAAGGTATATATTTGAATTGGTATTGGTATCCAATTAGTATTAATAATATATTGTAAAAAACATTTAAAAATTAATAATGTTGTTTTCTGTTATGATCATCAGTTTTTGTGGGTGGGCAAATAGTTGTACTTGTGTACACATTTAAAATTCAATTTGTTAGATTAGTTGCCAGATTAAAAATTACTCTATTAATGTTTGTAATTGCATATGTTTTTTACAATGTACAGTTGGTAGCCAAAATTTCATTTACAAGTAACTATTTACGTTTAGGTAGTAACCAAAATATACATAAATATGTATGTTACATGTCCTTTTATTTGAAGTTAGTATTACTTGTTTTTTAAAAGAAATTAATGAAAATAAAAACATTTCAAAACAGGGAATCATCCATTACAGGAAATTATATCACAGTTTACACATTACACTATGTTTTTTTGGTTATGGTTGTGTTGGTTCACAAACAACATATATTGTTTATAATAAATAGTATTTGTGGTTTTCCAAATATTTATATTAATTATAAATTACTCAATTAATGTTTGTAATTTGAATATGTTTTTTACATGGTTCAGTAGGTAGCCAAAATTTCATTTACAGGTAACTATTTTACGTTTAGGTAGTAACCAAAATATACATAAATATGTATGTTATATGTCATTTTATTTGAAGTTAGTATTACTTGTTTTTTAAAAGAAATTAATGAAAATAAACACATTTCAAAACAGGGAATTAGCTATTACAGGAAATTATATCACAGTTTACACATTACATTTTGTTTTTTTTTGTTATGGTTGTGTTGGTTCAAAAACAACATATATTGTTTATAATAAACAGTATTTGTGGTTTACCAAACATTTATATTAATTAAAAATTATTCTATTAATGTTTGTATTTGCATATGTTTTATACAAGGTACAGTTGGTAGCCAAAATTTCATTTACATGTAACTATTTTAGTTTTAGGTAGTAACCAAAATATACTTAAATATGTTTGTTATATATTATTTTATTTGAAGTTAGAATTATTTATTGTTAAAATTAAATTAATGAAAATAAACACATTTCAATATTGTGCAATATAAATTTTGTTTTATTTAATCAATAAAATGATTACAATATGAATGTATATTGAGCAACCTCAGTAAACATCATGGAGCCTGTTATAATTTTTTTGATGCTGAAGTATATTATAACGTTTTTGGCCTCAAAATTGGTTGATTTTTGCATGTTTTTTTGTTGTGTCCTTTTTTTTGGCATCGCCTGCATTTATTCTGAATTGTATTTTCAGACACATGTTTGTATCTTCCAATCTTTGGTCGTCCAGCCGGTCTTCTTGTATTTGGTGGTTTGACACATATTTTTAATATCGTCTGGAACATCCCAATTCTCTTTGTCATCCAACGGCATGATGGAAGTTGAATATGTTTCTACCAAAGCTTTTTTTGAATAGTATTTCGAGCAAAAATCATAACAGCTCATATTCCTTTTGCTAATAACAGCAGCAGCGTGTGAGCATGGCATCTCATGGTATTGAAATTTATGGCATGTGCATGTCTTTTGTTCCATATCCACGATAAATTGTTTGGTTACATCGTAAACAGTAAAAATCACTAGATTCGATGTCTCAACCTACAAAACAATTTAATAGTGTATTTAGTATGTATAATAATTACTCTTTTTTTTTGAACATATGGTATAATTTAAGTCATATGTACTGTTGGTAAATTTTACATTTTATATTGGTAACCAAAAATGCATATTGTGGTTTCATATAAATGTTAATGCTATTTTTTTCTAAGATATGCAGTAACATTTTAGGGGTTTTATGTCTAACCTTAAGTTTCTTTGACTCGTTGATATTATCTTGCAATCTTCTCTCAGCTGTTGTGGAAAGGTTTGTGAAAGTTGATGTTGCTGATTGTTTGTTTGTGAAATACCACCTTTGAACCATACAACGTAGGCATTCAATCATTGACGCAACTGGAAGATCTCTGATTCCCTTGATTGCATGGTTAATAGATTCAGCGGTGTTTGAAGTCATTGTTGAATACCTTCTTATAGTTCCATGGAGCCTCGTGCACTTTTCTAGCTTAACTTCTTCCTCCAGATATGTCCTTATTCTAGTATCAATCGCATCAAGTTCAGACATATGTATGTTGAATTCTTCTATAGTGTAAGCCCTACAAGCTACGTTGTATTCTTTTTTTATCTCTTCTCCTTTCTTTTTGAATCTGTTTTTTATATTCTTCAAAATATGGTATGTGCATGAACCGTTTATGACATCAGGGAACACACAGTTAAGTCCATTGATAATTGCTTCATGTCTGTCTGAAACGATGCATTGTCCTTCTCTAACACCACAATCATTTCTCAAATTGATGAAAAACCATCTCCATGATGATTCATTTTCACTGTCAACAACTGCAAAAGTAATAGGTATGATATTCTTGTTTGCATCTTGCGTGCTTGCTATGAGCAGTACCCCTGTAGGTTGACTGTATGGATGTCCCATCAACTACAATGATTGGGAAACAGTGTTGCCATGCCTCAATGGATGCTCCTATTGCGAAGAAGAGATATTTGAAGCGACCATTTTTTTCCAACTCCAAGGATGTGATGGATCCTGAAATGAATTTTAAAGTAAGGTTAATGTAATTATATGTAATAAATATTGTCTAAATTTGTAGTTAGGATTACTATGTGTATTACTTTTGCTATATAATTACTTATATTTTAATGTTTTTCATAGTGTTCAGATGGTATCTAAAATGTTATTTAATAGTTTCATTTCATGTAGATTTTTGTCTGCTGCAAAAATCATATTTAGTTTTATTTCATTAAAATAGGTAGTAGCCATACATGTGTTTGTAAGTATCTAAATTACTTAATTTGAGTAACCAAAATATTTGAAACATTTAATAAATAGTTTACAATTGTTACCTGGATTTGTTTTTTGCAACATGTGCAACCAAAAAGGGATTAGAGTGTAGTCGTGTGGATTTCCTCTTACTTTTTCCATTGCTTTTTCCTTTGATCTCCATGCTTTTTGGTAGGAGATGGACACATTATACTCCGTCATCATGTCTTCCACAATGTCGGTAGGTGTGTAAATTTTCTTGAAGTTAGTTAGTTTATGTTTTATGCACTCACTAACCATCTCACTATTTGCTTGTCTGTGATCTCCAAGCAGTATGTTGGACGAACAAGTGTGTACATCATTAAATTCTCTTACCTTGAACATAGTTGTTTTCCGAAACTTTGATGCTCTTAGTTTCCATTTGCAATTTCCATTGTCTATGCATACCAGAATAAAATCTCGACCACTTATTCTTTCAACCTTGTGTTGTCTGTTTTGCCTTATGTAATGTAGCCTTATTGCTTGTGAAAGAATTTTCTTGTTTATGTAAGTTTGATGTATTTTGACTTCAAACTTATTCGGATCTGAAATGACCTCATCACATTGTTCTACAGTGTTTGCTATGTTCTGGTTTCTGACTTTTTCTTTGTCAATTACTTCAATTGCCAGCTGTTCAACATATTGTGATCCATTTTGTTCTTCTTGTGTTGCCAACGAAACAAATTCAGAATTCCATTGTGTCAATCTCGTTGGCGTTTCTGCTTGCACTATATATTCTTCTTCATTTATCACGTTATGTAAGCTTGTAGTCCCTCCAATGCTGTGTTCATAATCTATAATTAGTGGAAACTTGCCATGTTCTTCTGATCTTCTACTGACTTCCATATAGAATCTTAAGGTTGCTTCATTTATCACCTTGATCGGAGGAATGTTGCTTTTAATCTGAAATGTGATTGCCAATTCCGCTGTGTTGTAGTTTAGATTTAATGCAGTACATATCATGTTCTGCATTTCTGTTAATGAACAATTTGAAGGGGCTAGTAGGCCGGTAACTTCGAAATTTTGATATTGGCTATTGTCGGTCCACATTCCGTTGAAGTAAACTACAATTGGAAGCATATCGGGCTCTTTACTTATGGCTTGATATGACAATGATTGACTTTGGTGGTTTGGTTGCTTGAATTCGCATAACAGGTTGGTTAAGAATATGAACGCTAACAACCTTACGAAAAGCATGATGAGTAGTAGTTAACCAATCAATTCCTAAAATCGCATCAAAGGCAAGTATTTTCAAAGAGATATGATCGACAGGTAACGTGAAAGTGTCGATTTGAATCAACAAGATTTATAAACATTGGAGGTAACGAAGGTTTCTACTATCGAAGTTTCAACCAATAAGTCAAAGTCTAATTTCTCCGAAGTCATATTTAAACGTTGAGCACAAGCAAGAGAGATAAAAGAATGGGTAGAACTAACTTCGTTCGGGTCACTCGCTTTTTTTTGAGAAGTCACGAAAAACGCTCTTCCTGAAACCACCGACTTTGTTTTGTCCGTATCCGCCTTTGGTACCACCGTCCCAGCTGGACTTGACTTCACTATACGACAAAATCGAGCTAAATGACCTTCTCTTCTTAAAATTTCCACTTCTATTATCTTTGCCATGATTACCACTGAAGTGGTTACCATTCTTGGCATGATAATTTCCCCCACGATGGTTATCATTGTTCCGATGGCCGTTGCCACCGGTATGATTATTATCGTGTTGTTGGTCGTTACCTTTTGGTTGAGCTGACTCAACGGTCTCATGTGCTTCATTGCTTATATCAGCATTTTCAAACACTATCATAAAACAAGGGTTAATTAACATATCACATATTATCCCTATACTGACCGACCAATTAAATATCAAATAAACTTAGGTAGGTCATACTAGCGAAGGAATTCCCCGTCTCTCCCCTCCTAGTTCTTGTCTCACATCTCAGCCAGGGATCATATCCCTAAGCTTTGATACCAACTGTGACGCCCCCAAAATTAGGTATACATCACCCATCTTGAGTCGCCAAATACATGGTACAGAATTCAAATACAACTTAATAATACAACTGTCGTGTATAATACGACAAAATATAAACTGTGAGTTTGAATACAAATATTGTCTACTAGAGAGTATACAAACTCAAAAGGAGTCCTCATTACAATTATTATCACACTATTTCACAGAATAGTGAGGACTACTAATGCACCATCTAGGACCATCACTCCGTTTCCCGACTCGTCCCAATTTATATTCTCATTTTCAAGAGAATAAAGTGAAAAAAGGCCGAGCTCAACTAGCCCAGTAAGAAATATTATAACTAAGATAATGCAGAATAAATTATCATTAGCCTTAAACAGTGTTAAACTGATACAATATAACAAACATCAAGTTTAACTACAGCGGAACAAGCAATCCATTAAAAGAGTCTACTATCTTTTAAGATTTAAAAGGTTTTTCATCACTTTTATCGCTGAGACTCAGCTTAATAAATAATCCACATCATCAAATCATCCCTGCATTACAGGCCAATGATATTCTTTAGTATCAAGACCACGAATTATCCATGCACTACGGCTAAAGATAATCATGTTTTCATTAACGGTCCTGATTATGTCATAAAATAATTTATCTTTGCACTACGGCCAAAGAGAATCCATAGCCATAATCATACCAAAAACTGTCCATCAATGCATTACGGGCCAATGAGGACTTTTTCCACATCATTTGTAACATTACGGTTATGATTATACTGAATAATCCCTGGTCATAATCATACCAAGTCCATCTATGCACTACAGGCCACAGATGACTTTCAAAAAATAAACACGAGGATGATGGCAATGATATAAGAATTCAATAAAACAAGTTCAAGAATTAATTTATAGGAACTAATAACGTCCAAATTGTCAACATGATACTGCTTTGTAGAGTAAAATTCAAGAATGCTCAGAAGAATATTTCCATGAAAAGATATTTGGATGAAGCGAAATATCAAGGATATTCCACTAATTTCATGGAGTATAGAAGTCAAAACTTTAACCAACCGAGTATAGTAAAGAATGGAATAACAAAAGAAATCACCATGCATGCGCGGTTCAGATTGCATAGGCGAGTTATTCCAATGAATAATAATTAATCGGAACGGGTCATGCAGTAAAAGCTACGATGGGATGTTCCAAATGTAATAATAAAGAACGGAATAATAACAAAAATCACCATGCATGCGGTACTTAGATAGACATGTTATTCCATAGAATAATAAAGAACGGAATAATAATGAAATCACCATGCATGCGGATTGCAGATGACAAAGTTATTCAAAGAATACCAATAAAAGGCGGAACTAGGTCCCACAAAAAACGCATGATGTGATATTCCAATGTAATAATAATAAAGAGCGGAACCGGTCCCACGTAAAAACGCATGATACATGATATTCCAATGAATAATAAAGAATGAAATAATGTAAGAATTTCACCAAGTATAGGGTAGCAGCGTATCAAAGTTATTCCAATGAGAATAATAAAGAATGGAATAATGAAGTTCTCTTCATAAATAAGAAAGAAAGAGTACCCCTTACGAGTACAACAAATAATATTCCCTACCTTAGAAGAAGAAGATTGGATATAAGAAGTAGTGAAGTAGCAGAACACTTTTCTTCTTTCTCTCTATAGTTTTTCTCTCTAGAGTTTCAATTGAATTCGTAAGAAATAATGAATGAATGAGCTTTATTTATGAAAAATGGACCGCATAAGTAACTAACTCATGAATGGTTCTGGGATTGATTTACTTTAATCTGACGGTCCATATTTAAAGCAAAATCTTTTAAATAAAATATAATATATTCTATTTATAATCTAATAAAACGAATAACTTTATAAAAGATTTTACTATGCAAACACTACGCAGCACTATGCAAACACTATGCATAATAAAATATAATATATTCTAATTATTGTCTAATAAAAAAAATAACTTTATAAAAGTATTTTGTTTTATATAAAAAGATTTTACTATGCAAAATACTATGCAACACTATGCATAATAAAATATAATATATTCTAATTATTGTCTAATAAAACAAATAACTTTATAAAAATATTTTGTTTTATATAAAAAGATTTTACTATGTAAAATACTATGCAAACACTATGCATAATATAATATATTCTATTTATAGAATAACTTTATAAAAGTATTCTGTTTTATATAAAAAGTGTTTCTGTTTTATTACATTAATAATACCAATAAAACAAAACTGAGTGACTTATCTCGTAAGCATAAATAATTAATACAATGTGTTACTATGCAACCACGCGTATTAATGTACTTTTACTACCTAGTAGTTCAACAGTATTAACGGTAAAACTTCCGCCGTTATTTTCATAAAATATTTTTGCCATTTTCTCAATCCGACAATAATTCCATTGCGTGGTCCACCAATGATTGTACCGTCATACGAATATTTCCCGACAAAAAGAATATTCCCCAACCAATCGAATATTATATAACAACTTGCGTACTTTGCAAAAGTTATAAATATTATCCACAACTATAACATTATATCAAATCCACACCATAATATTCAAAAAAATATTTCGAGAAAATTAAATCTTTATTCATAAAATCTGGAGTCTCACAGTAACCTCGACATGAAAAGGTAAAAATTTCATAACAAAATTCATACCAATATTTCGGTATAATGATATTAAAAGAAATAACATCATTTACGAAGAAAATAACATCCTTTACCTCATAAGAATAGTACTTCTGACTGGAATATCAGATATAATGTTAAAGAAAACTTGCACTTCTTATCAACTCTCAAAGTATCTAAATACTCATAAAAATACGCTCGATATTATAGAGAGAGAAAACTTCCGATTCTGGTGTGATTTTTATTTCTAACTAAGCACCATATTTATAGGAAATGCTTAGTATACCAGGATTGACATAATCCCTTCGGTGGCTTTCTACGCACCCCTAATTTGAAGAATAAGCACACCACTTTGGAAAATAATTCTCAGCACATTTCACACCAACAAAAGACAAGAGTGGGGCACACCCATGTTTTTAATAAAAATATTTATTTCTGAAACTTCAATAATTCATAATAAATAGCCCTTTATAAGAAAAATATGTACCTTATGTCTATTCCATATAAAATTTAACTATCTACAACTTTGTAGAAGAAAGTTTTTCCAAATTACAAACAAAAAATGACCGAAATTCACATACGGATGATTTGTTAATACCTCCATTCCGACAAAATACTGATAAAACATCTCAGCATTAATTCCTTCATTTATATCCACATAAAATAAATATTTATTTATCATATAAATCAATAATTAATTATTCACAAATAATATTACAGAATCACAATAATGACAACCAGGTCGTTCCTAGGAAAGATGGGCTTTTCGATAAGGATTTCTCCTTGCTGGCTCGCAATTAGGTGACCAAACCCCTTTTCTAGACAGAATTTCCTTAGATATTGCCAATAATGCTATCTAATAATATTATTTAAATAATATGAATTATTGATCTGATAATGGGAAATACCATGCAATGACAATTTTTGAAACAACAATAATATAAATATCAACGAAGCAATTATTGAATCAATAAAATAAAATATTGAACAGTAATTACTATAACAATTATTGAATAATGCCTTCTTACGTAAGAATCAATAATCCAAAAAATAATGTGCAATACCTTGTGCTACTGTGCAACCACGTGTATTACTGTTAACGGTAACAACTACGTCGTTATTTATATAAAAAACTCAAACTTGTCGTTTTCTTCATCCGACAATTTTCCGTTATGGGGACCAAAAAGGGCTGCGCCGTCGTATGAATATTCCCCGACAACAAGAATATTCCACGACTAAACGAATATTCCCTGACCATAATGAATATTTTATAACCACTTGCTTACTTAAAATATTTGCGCATTTTACCCATAACTAACCACATTAATCAAATCAACCCCTTAGTATAACAAAATAATAAATAGAGGAAATTCAATTTTATTCATAAAAAGTTGGGGTCTTACATTCAAGGTATAACATGCCATCAGGTTTGGGTTCAGGGCAACGAACAACGAGGCAGAGTACGAAGTAGTATTAGCAGGGTTGCGGTTAGCGAAGAGTCTGGAGGTTCATAGATTGATCATCTACAGCGACTCTTAGTTGGTTATCAAGCAAGTGTCTGGGGAATATGAAGCTCGGGGTTCAAGAATGATTAAATATCTAGCAGAGTTAAAGGATCGGCTTCAACATTTTAATTTTTATGAGTTTCAGGGGGTTGATCGAAATGATAATTCAATTGCAGATGCGTTGTCAAAGTTGGCTACTACTGAAACTAGTACCTTTGATGGTTTAGTCTATTTAGAAACTTTGGAACAACCCAGTATCCAACATGAAGTGGTGATGTGTGTAGAGCGCTCTAATTGCTGGATGACTCCATATTTAGATTATTTGGCAGATGGCATACTGCCTTCGGATCAGATGGTAGCTAAGAAAGTAAAGTATAAAAGCGCTAACTTTGTGCTTATTGATGGAGATCTTTATCGAAGGGCTTACTCATCTCCCTTATTGAAATTTTTATTTCCTTCTGAAGCGGATTATGTTTGGGAGGTTCATGAAGGTATTTGTGGTGATCATATGGCCGCAAAGTCATTAACATACAAGGTGCTTTGACAGGGATATTATTGGCCAACAATTTTCAAGGAGGCCACTGATTATGTGAAGAAATGTCAAAAATTCTAGTTGAATAGTTCAATCCCACATCAGTCACCAGAAGAGCTATACTCGATTTTATCTCCTATACCTTTTGCCGTCTGGGGGGTAGATATACTGGGTCCACTGCCGAAAGCAAAAGGGCAGGTTAGTTTTGTTATAGTGGCGATTGATTATATGACCAAATGGGTAGAGGCGAAGCCACTTAGAGCGATCATAGAGCAAGAGTGTTTAAAATTTCTGAAAGAATATGTGGTATTTCGCTTCGGCATTCCTATGGTGGTAATCTCGGATAATGGACGCCAATTTGTGGGATCAAAATTTAAAGCATTTTTAAAGGAGTAGGGGATTCAGCATAGAAAGACTTCGGTTGCTCATCCACAATCTAATGGGAAAGTTGAGGTAACTAGCATAACACTTTTGAATGGAATAAAGAGAAGACTGGATGAAGCAAAAGGCAGATGGCCTGAAGAACTGCTTAGCGTGTTATGGGCCTATAGAACACATCGAGGACTACAACTGGGGATTCACCTTTTAGGCTTGATTATGGTTCAAATGCATTGGTTCATATTGAGATTGGATCTACAAGTCTTCGGGTGAGTCAGTTTCGAGAGGTGTATAATGATAAGGGGCTAAAAGTTAACTTGGATTTGGTTGAAGAAGTCAGAGAAGCAGCCTTGCTCAAATTGGCTACATATCAACGTCCTGTAGCTAAACACTATAATAAAGGGGTAAAGCTTCGAAGATTTGAAGTGGGAGATTTTGTTCTTCGCAAATTCGAAGCCTCTACACCTCAGAATGTGGGAAAGATGATGCCAAACTGGGAAGGTCCTTATGAGGTTGTTGAAGTACCGAAGCCAGGGACTTATCGACTGCGAGCATTAGATGGGTCTAAGATAAATAATACTTGGCATGCTAGAAGGCTTTAGAAATATTTTTAGTAGGGCCAGTGTCAATGTACAGAAATATGTAATTATGCCAACAGTTATCATCAATAACAAAAGTTTTTTTCTCCAATGTCTCCAATGATGTTTTATCTAATGGTTGTTTGGGGGTTTGGTGGCATGTTCATCTTATAGATGGTGAACAGGGTCCAGATTCGACCTATATATGGTGAACTGGATTTTTTGGGAGTTAGGTGATCTGTTCATCCTCAAGATGGTGAAACAGAACCTGTTCATCCTATAGATAGTGAACAAGACCTATTTGTCCTCAAGATGGCGAGTAGGTTTAATGGGAGGTTTGGTTGGATCTGTTCATCCTTTAGATAGTGAACATAATCTACTCATCCTAAAGATGGTGAGTGGGGTCCTGATTCTTCCTAAAAATGGCGAACTGTTTTTTTCTGGAGGTTCGGTGGAATGTTCATCCTAAAGATGGTGAAAAGGACATGTTCATCCTTAAGACGGCGAACAGGCTTGTTGGGAGGTTCGTTTGGATCTATTCGTCCTAAAGATGGTGAATTGGATTGATAAAGATCTGTTTCACACTTCGGTAATGAATAAGTATCACTTTACATTATTACCTGATTTTATTTGAAGTGTTGAGTTCAGATTACCTTATTACTTGATTTTATTTGAACTGTTGAGTTCAAATTACATTATTACTTGATTTTATTTAAAGTATGGGGTTCATATTACTTGATTATTTACTAACATATCAAGCTAAATTTAACAAGGAGAAGTCATTGCTAACAGTTTGCAGAGAGAGAAATCGGGAGGAAGAAGAAAGCAAAAGCACTTGGAATTTCAAAATGGGTAGGTGAAACCGTCAAATTTGGGGGAAATGAGTTTTTATAGTGGCTGTCCCTTCAGTTGTTTCCGAAACTAGAGGGCGGCTCATTTAATGACAACAATGATGGTGAATTTGAAGAGGTGGAGTCTGAACTTGGGTTTTCTATTGATTGGGCCATGTTCGGTCTTATTGGGCTACAATCCCAAAATAGGTATACATCAGCCATTCTGAGTCGCCAAATACATGGTACAGAAACAAATACAACTTCATTAATACAATTGTCGTGCAAAATACGACAACACATACACTCTGAGTTTAAATACAAATATTGTCTAATAGACAGTATTCAAACTCAAAAGGAGTCCTTATTATAATTATTGATACACTATTTTACAAAAATAGTGAGGACCGCTAAAACAACTTTGTAGAACCATCACTCCATACCCCGGCTAGTTCCTGCTATATTCTCACCTCCTGAGAAGAAACATGGAACAAAAAAGAAAAGGGTGAGCTCAACTAGCCCAGTAAAGAATATTATGACTAAGATAATATACAATAAATTATCATTAGTCTTCAACAGGGAAAAATCTGATAGAATATAATAGACAACAAGTTTTAGATCAACAACTGCAGCGAAAACAGCAATCCATTAGAAGAGTCAAGTAGAGAATGAATTCTACTATCTTCTGTGACGGCCCCGAATCCGAGGTCCCGAATCACCGCGAATCCGGTTCGATCATTCTATACAATTATTACTATTTTGCGGAAGATATAAACATAAATTGTTTATACATTAAACTTACACACTTTTCCCCAAGGTCGAGTAACCTTAACTTAATACACAATTCATAACCTATCTAACATACAATGTTATTATCATATAATACTATTACATTTCTAGCTGCACACATAAACTAAAGCTGGAACTTTCTTTAATCTTTTCTTGTATCCGACGCGTTCGTCTTAATCTGCAATAGTTATCATGATATAGCAAGGGTGAGCATAAAAGTTGCCCAACAAGTTTAAGTTCAATAATATAACGATATATCATGATTGAAATGATTTGAATAATTGGCTGGCTATAATTCAATAATATAATTGTGAACTAGCAGGAACAAATTTATATTGAACAAGTATTATACATGAACAAATATATCCGAACTAACTGGTAATGAAGGTGATCGACCTTTTCATACCGACTTATACATGCAATATATATGAGTACAATTCATGGCAACCAAAGAATGATTAACCATAAGCTTATCCAAGAATGAAACACTCTTAGTAGAGTTAAGTAAAAACAAACTAGCCTGAACCGTTGATTACCGCTACGCAATTTATAACGCTTTATCCGAAGACCTAATATTAGTAATATAGATCTCCAATATTAGAATAATTCATCACAATATAATCTTATTATATATATAAATATACAGAATAACCTAAACACATAACACATAATCCTATTAGTCTATAACACACATAAGACTCGGTATCAAGTCAAACTATTGCAGTCTGAGTTGAACATGACACAATTCTAACATCCCGACGGTCTAGTCGGACTTTTATCGAGTCTAAGTTCAATTAAACTCTGACTAACACTTAACAATTAACTCAGATAATTTTAATAATAGTCATAATATTTTTCATAAGTTCCTAATAATTTTCAAATAATTATTATCATTTATCTTGATTTTTCAATCACTAAAAATGTATTTAAATGAATTAAATACCACATAATTCCTTTATCATTAATATTTGTTTAATATCAAATATTAATGAAAATCATCACTTAATATTATAATATATTTATAATATATCAAAGTATTTTAATAACTTAAAATCATAATTATATGATTTTTAAACAATTAAATTCATTATCCGATAATTGCTATTAATATTACAATATTAATATTTTCATGAAAAAATATCAAAAGTTATATTTTATAACTTAAAATATTTTTATATCACTTAAATCATTTTTATATGATTTATAAATCATTAATTCTATTTTTCCATAATTTATTTAATATAGTTATTAAATAAACTAATTATTATTAATATTAATTAATTAATGAATTTCATCATAAAATATTAAAAGTCACTAATAATAACTTAAAACATTTTTATATACCATAATATTATATTTCATGATTTTTCATGAATTAAAATCATTTTTAAATCATTTATTTAATATTATAATTAAATAAATTACATACCATTTATATTCCAAAAATATTAAATATTTATGAAATATACTTAAAATAATTTAAAACTATTTTTCAGAATTTAAAATAATTTTTCAGAATTTATTTTGTATTTTTAATAATTAAAATCTATTTTTTTCTATTTTTAATTAATTTCTGGAAAATCAGAAAATAAATTAAATAGAAACCGTCTCTATAGGTGTTCTTGAGCATGTTCTTGGGCTTCATGTCAGTTCACCGGCTAGTAAGTTTGACCACGATGTTATCTAAGTTCCTAATGTCTTCTGGGCTTGTAATTGAGTTAATCGTGTAGTACTAATGTAGTACTACAACTTTAAAGAAGTTACCTGGCCAAATCATAACATAGTCGTGAGATCTAAGCTGCAGAAGTCGTTGTCAGACCTGTTCTTGAGTTTCTGGGCTGCCCAGAAACTCAAGCAGGATCGAGGTACCTACTTTGGGTCATTATAACTTTCGTTATGGGTTTGATTTGTGTACGATAATGGTGGAATATTGTAGTAGAGATGTCAGACAACATTTCTATAACAAAATATCATAATAACAACATCACACCTAACATATCAAGGCTGGTCAAAGTAGGGATCAGGAACCGGGTCTTGAATTTTCTGGGTTTTCTAGAAAGTTCTTAAGGCTGATCGGTCAACGTAGTTTAACCATATTTATCTACGATCCAGTTACTGATCTGAGTGATATAAAGGCATAGATTAGTAGTTCATGTATCAGTCTTCAACATCCAACCAACAACACGACCAGAAACATAACACACTGCGAGATCTAAGGCGTACAAAATATTATCAGAAAACTGCTGGGTTTCTAGGTTGCCCAGAAACCCTTTTCGTGCTTGGTCAACGCAGTTTGACTGCCTATAACAAGCGATCTAGACATGCTATGACCCTATTTCCAGTTTCAGATCACAGTCCTCATGTCATAGAACAGATCCAAAGCATACAACAACAAACATCAAAAACAGAGAAGAATCTAAAGCCTCGATATGTGATCGCCGACAACATTTTTAACTTTTTCCAGATTTTTGAAAATGCTAATTTCGAGCATCTAAATGATATGGATCTAAGTTTTGGCAACCCAGATCATCAAGTGACACCCTCTAACACATATCTAAACAACAAATTACAACTTCTAACATGAAATCACATGATTTTTAAGTTAGGATTTTTTTATACCTTTTATGCTTTGATCTTAATTTATGATCTTTGAATCCTGTTCTTGGAAGGCTAAGAGCTGATCTTGGTTCATCTTCTCACTCTTTCTCACTAAGTTTCGAAATTGGTTGCTTTGGAAAGTAAAGTAAAGTTACTTTACTTAATTCTTAAGTTTGTTTTTGATTCAATGAATCCAAGCCTTGCAAGGTGTCAAGGAAATCTGATATGGGAAGATTTTAGACACATGTTGATATCCCAAAGTGGTGACTCACAAGATTTTGTAACATCTTTTACTTAACTTTTAAGAAAAAGGGCATTTCGGTCATTTTGCACCTACCAAGGGTAATTTAGTCTTTTCCTCTAAAATTTGAAGGGCAATTTGAACATTTCCCTTTTTATTCCATAACTTATAACACTTAGCCATTTGAACTTAATATTTGAGCTCCCAAATTAGGGTTTTGAATATCTGAATTAGGGTTTCGGATTCCCAGGACTTAGATTAGGGTTTTCGATCTGGTCGTTAGGGTTTCTAATAGTTCATTAAAGTTTTCTAACTTAATAAACATATATTTTTAACATAACTTTAGGGATTGCTAAAGTTACAACTTATCTGATAAATCCTTGATCTTAAATCACAATTGTACACATAAAGATTTACTGATTAGGGTTTCATATTTGGAATTAGGGTTTTGTAACCAATTTGTTAAGATTTACCCTAATTAATCCTATAATTATTTACACTTACACCATTAAGTTCCCGATTTAGGGTTTCATGCACTGAATTAGGGTTTCGAATTCCCGGAACTGAAATTAGGGTTTCCAGAACCGATTTCTAGGGTTTCTTGTTAATCACTAGGGTTTTCTAACCGAATGTTGACATTCTTAATATAATATTAGGGTTTATTACAGATATCGTTTATCTGGTCAACCCTTGACCCTCAATCACATACTGTACACATATACACAGAACATAAACTCTTATTCCCTTAATCTTGAATAATTCACCTAAATCCTTCACAGAATTTTGAAATCCTAAAAATTCATTCTTAGAAATATTAAACGCATACACTTATTTTCTGCATAAGTTCTAATTTTGAACCTTAAATCAATTAATAAAATTTTTAAAAATATTCTAAATTCTCGAGTTGTCACATCTTCTAAGATTTAAAAGTCCATCATCAATATTTTATCCCTATAACATCAATCAATATACATCTTGAATCAAATATTCATTTTTCCACTACAGGCCAAAGATATTCATTTGTATCACCAGTTGGTCATGTTCATCTCAACACCTGTTCATCTTTGCACTACGGGCCAAAGATATTCATCAGTTAATCATTCATCTTTGCACTACTGACCAAAGATATTCAGTAATATCATCATTTAAAGGATGATGAAAAATAATTTAAAGGAAACGAATCCAGTGAGATAAAATGACAAATATTAGGGATTCGTACTTTAGATAATCCAAATTCAAAAATGCTGCATAATAACCATAGTGGAGTACAATTCAAAAATGAAGATCAAAATATGGATACAATCAAAGATAGTAACCATAATAAACATCTTGGATAAAGAAGAGAAAATTTCATTTTTCTGTGAATAGCGCCGTATTCGTGAATAGTGTCGTATACGTGAATAGTGTCGTATACGTGAATAGTAATCTCGACACAAAAAGATAGAAATTCCACAATAAAATTCATATCAATATTTCAGCATAATGATATTGAAAAAAATAATATCATTTACGAAGAAAATAACATCCCTTACCTCAAAAGAATAAAGATTTCCAAATTGAAATAAGCAGGTATAAATTTGAAAAAACTTGCAGATTGAATAAAGAACTCACAAAGTATCTAAATACTCACAAAATATGCTCGATAATATAGAGAGAGAAAGCTTATGATTCTGGTGTGATTTTCAATTCTAACTTAGCACCCTATTTATAGGAAAATACTTAGACCGAAATAGCAGACTAACCTGCTACCTGATGGTTTTACTTGCTACTATTCACGCCCACCACTTTTGAAATAAAATTTTAGCACATTTCTCACCAACCAAAAGTAGGGCCCACCCATGTTTTTAATAAAAAAAATATTTATTTTTGAAACTTCAATAATTCCTAAAAAAAAAATTAGCCCTTTTATCAGAAAATTATGAATTTTATGTCCATTCTATAGGAAATTAAATTATCTACAACTTTGTAGAAGAAAGTTTTCCCAAATTCCAAACAGAAAATGCCCGAAATCCACATACGGATGATTTTTAATACCTTTATTCTGACAAAATAATGATAAAACACCTCAACATTAATTCCATCATTTATAACCACAATAAATATATCAATCATTTATATCCACATAAAATAAATATTTCCTTATCATATAAATCAATAATTAATTATTCGTAAATAATATTACAGAATCACAATTATAATAACCAGGTCGTTCCCAGGAAAGATGGGGCTTTCCGATAAGGATTTCTCCTTATTGGCGCGCAATTAGGTGACCAAACCCCTTTCTGTGCATGTAACTTCCTTAGACATTTCCAATAATGCTATCTAACAATATTATTCAAATAATATGAATTATTGATCTGATAATGGAGATACTTTGCAGTGACAATTATTGGAACAACAATAATATAAAATATCAACATAGCAATTATTGAATTAATAAAATAAAATATTGAACAGTAATTACTGTAACAATTATTGAGTAGTGCCTTCTTACGTAAGAATCAATAATTCAAAAATATTGTGCAATACCGTGTGCTACTGTGAAACCATGCGTATTACTGTATTTTAACCACCGGGGATTCCAACAGTGTTAATGGTAACAACTACGCCGTTATTTATAAAAACTCAAACTTGTCGTTATCTTCATCCGACCGTTTTTCGTTATGCGGCCCACAAATGGTTGCGCCGTCATACGAATATTCCCCGATAGCAAGAATGTGACGCCCCCAAAACAGGTATACATCACCCATCTTGAGTCGCCAGATATCACACTACAGAAATCAAATACAACTTCTTTTATGCAACAGTCGGGTAAAATACGACAAAACATAATCTAAGAGTTTTAATAAGAATATTGTCATCTAGAAAATATCCACACTCAATGGAGTCCTCATTACATTTATTATCACACTATTTATAGAATAGTGAGGACTACTAAAACAACTATCTAGACCGTCAATCCCTTCCCCGACTCGTCCCAGCTATATTCTCATTTCCTGAAGAGAATAGTGAAAGAAAGGGTGAGCTCAACTAGCCCAGTAAGAAATATTATGACTAAGATAATGCAGAATAAATTATCCTTAGCCTTCAACAGTATAACAACTGATAGAATATAATAGACAACAAGTTTTAGATCAAAAACTGCAGCAGAATGAGCAATCCATTAGAAGAGTCAAGTATAACATAATGTCTATTATCTCCTCTAGATTAAAAGTCCATTGTTAATATTTCATTCCTATAATACTCATCAACAGTTCTTTGTTATACCCAAGATAAAAAGAACTCTCATCACCTGTCTTCACCTGAACCACCAAAGTTTATAGTTAAATCCACAATTCATATTTATAATCATGTAAATCAACAGTTTCTCCTTGCCACAAAGGCTTAATAGAACGTTTACTCAATAGCATTACCCTTAAGGCTAGAGATATTCAAATGTAATAACAATGATCATACCAATCAGTTGTCTACCTTTGCACTATGGGCCAAAGATATTCAACTATAAAATCAATGGTCATGATCATACCAATCAATCATCTCGTCAACAGCACTACTGCCAAAGACATTCAACTGTTAACTAATGGTCATGATCCTGCCAATCACATCATCGAATTATCCATGCACTACGGGCCAAGGATATTAGTTATTATCACCACTGGTCATGATCATGTCACACACTTGTCCATCTTTGCACTACGGACAAAAACTATCAATCAACAGTTTGTCTTTGCACGTAAGCCAAAGATATACAACTGTAAAACCAAAAATCAACAGTCCATCTTTGCACGTAAGCCAAAGATGACTTTTATCATAATATAAGCATGAGGATGATGACAATGATATAAGCATTAATCAAACAAAATCAAGGATAAATATTAACATGATACTGCTTTGTGGAGTAAAGTTCAAGAATAAAATTCATGTATCAAAAATAATTTGGACAGAAAAGAAATATATCTTCTGGGTGAATAGTACTCCGTGAATAGTACCCTGTGAATAGTATCTCGGGAATAGTGAATAGTATCCCGACATGAAAAGTGCCCCAATACCCGAGTGAATAATATTTGGGTGAATAGTAATTTGGTGAATAGTAACCTGTGAATAGTAACTCGTGAATAGTACTCCGGCATAAAAAGTGCCCCGAATACCCGAGTGAATAATATTTGAGTGAATAGTAATCGGGTGAATAGTAACCTGTAAATAGTAACTCATGAATAGTATTCCGTGATGAAAAGATCAATAATTATCAACAAAGCTCAGAATAATATTTCCATGAAAAGATACTGGATGAAGCGCAAATATCCAGGATATTCTACTAATTTCATGGAGTATAGAAGCTAAAACTTTAACCAACTGAGTATAATAGAATATATGAAACTGCACATGGATTTTCACCCGCCATGCGGTAATCCACGTAGACAGATCATTTCCACAATTTAATAAGGAATGAATACAAATGATCATTCACCATGCATGCGGTAGTCCACACAGACAGGTTATTCCAACAAAATAATAAGAATGGAATAACAACAGAATTCACCAGCATGCATGATAGGCCAATTTATGATATGAGTTATTCCAATGTAATAATAAAGAATGGAACCGTGTCATGCGTAATTCGCATGCAGACGAGGATATTCCAACATAATAATAAAGAATGGAACCAGGTCATGCGTAATCCGCACAGACATGATATTCCAACAGAATAATAAAGAATGGAATAACAACAGAATTCACCAGGCGTGCGATAGACCTCACAGACAGGTTATTCCAACAGAATAATAAATAATGGAATAACAGAAAATTTTTGCCATGTATGCGGTACTTTTCATAAACAGGTTATTCCAACATAATAATAAAGAATGGAATAACAACCCTTACGAGTATTGAAAGAATATAACTCTCTTCATAAATACGAAAGAATAATACCCCTTACCATAATAATAATATCCCTTACCTTAGAAGAAGACTGGATAGTGAGGTAGCAGACTTCTCTTCTCCTTTCTCTCTATAATAATTGCTCTATAGCTTTAGTGAATTGGTGAAAAATGAAGGAAGAATGAGCTTCTATTTATAGAAAAATATAGTTTCGATAATTGTACGTTTTGGGGCTCAAAATATTACAGTATAATACATTCCTCTTTTCCTTCAGTTTTAATTTAGTCCTGCAAGTATTATCAAACTTGCACCACCTCCCCTAATAGTAAATAATGTGAATCAATAGTTCTAGACATGTGAAAATACGAATTACAGTATAGTACCTCCATTTATACCTCCATTTTTAACTTAGTCATGCAAGTATTATCAATCTTGCACCACCACCCCTAATAGTATAAGAATGTGAATCAATAGTACACACATGTGAACAAATAGTTATAATCATGTGAATTAATAGCAATTAATTGCTCATTTATCCGGTGAATTACCCGATTGGTCAGTATAACCTCCAGACATCAATTATTATCGAAATAAATGTTGATTTTCACTAACACTAATAATTTCAACACAATGGAACTATCAATTTCATCAATAATCAACACGAACTTATTCATCATTAATAATATAACTCACAATATTTAACAACCAAGTCGTTCCCAGGAAAGAGGGGGCTTTCCGATAAGGATTTCTCCTTATTGGCGCGTAATTAGGTAACCAAACCTCTCCTTGACAGAACTTCTAGACATTGTCAATATTGTAAATAATAATATGAATAACTTTGTCGTCTCAATTATTGATTTAATAATATATCATATTATGCAGATGATACTATGACAATAATTGAATCAATAATATGAGAGATATGATCAAAGAATTCTTTGTAGCAATAATTGAGTATAATTGAGTGACTTCTCACGTAAGCATCAATAATCAATACTGTGTGCTACTATGCAACCACGCCAGACATCAGATTTTTTACTCTAGGTAGTTCAACAGGTTTAACGGTAAAATTTTCGCTGTTATTTTTATAAAAAGATAATTCTGTCATTTTCTAACTACGACAATACTTTCGTTGTGGGGTCCACCAATGATTGTGTCGTCGTACAAATATTCTTTGTTAAAACGAATATTCCCCGACACAACGAATATTTTATAACAACTTGTTTACTTTGCAAAATTTTTAAATATCACCTTTAACTTTAAACTTTTATCAATTTAACTATTTACCAAAATAGAAAAAATGAATACTTTTATTTCATAAAATTCGGGATCTCACAAAGAATATTCCACGACCAAACGAATATTCCCCGACAACAATGAATATTTTATAACTACATGCTTATTTTGCAAAATTTGCACATTTCACCCATAACCAAAGCATTATATCAAATTAACACCTTATTATTCATAATAATAAATATAGAAAATTTGATTTTATTTATAAAAAATTGGGGTCTTACATATACTCTTTTATCAAACATTCTGTTTGATGAAAGACTGGGGGCAATGTTAGGCCATATTTATTTGGACCTATTGGGCCACATTTATTTGGGCCTTTGGAGTATTGGGCCATTATTTGAATAAATATATATTTGGGCATGAGCTGAAGATTATTGAAATGGACAGGTGTTGGAGTATGAGTCCAACACCTTAATTGATGAGGATTTGACTTAATTTTGGTTAGTGGGGAACATTGATGTGACCAGCAGGTGGTTTGCATGCAATTAACTGAGATCACTTTGAGTGAGTTGCATGCTAGGTGTGACGCCCCCCAAAATTCAGACACCCATATCTCGAATTCGGTGCATCACGTACAACTACGAATATCTTTCTAGATCATTAACAACGGAAATAATAGAATAATTACATTGATATAATATAAATATTCGCGTCCCAAGGTACCGTAACCATTACTATTACAATTCCGTGATTAGCTTAACATGGCTTAATCATTCTTGAATACATCATAACAACGATAATAATAATACTTCTAGTCTTAAGGGCTAAATTATTCTGTCGCCTTGCCCTTTCCCTTGTCCTTTCCTCAAGTACCGCCTTCTCTTGCCTTAATCGTAATGTTTTAGGAAGCAAGAATGAGCAACAAATTTGCCTGACAGAAGTGAGGGACAAGCGGTTATAGCATTTAAAATTCTCAGATTTCAAAAATGATAAGTAGTTCCGAATATCAAGAAACATCAAGAGTATTCAATAGGTGTCGTTCATGCATCAAGTATATCACAATTTGAGGATTTACTCCTCTCGAGGTTCATCATGAATGAGTACCGAAAGCGATACTAAGGACTAAGAACTCTTACTAGAATTAACAAGATTACCTTTGTAATCCACAATAAACGAGTACATCGGTGATCACTTAAAGTACCCTATGTTATGCATAACATTTAATCATACTTGGTGCACGCGTCGGTTTCCGACAACATATCATTTCCTCCTATGAGGGTTGTTCATCTCGATTTAACGTTCGGGTCCGCACCAAGGAAGTTTGGTTTGGATAATTCATCAAGGGTTCGAAATATAGAACGCTCATCAACTATGGACTGATTTAATCGGCGGGGTTCGCTAGTCAACCATGTTTAACAATAATGAGATAATTCAACTTGGATAAAATCTCAAAGGTATACAATAGAATAATTATTGTATAACAACATCCGCTTGAAGGATTAATAAACTTTAATATACAAGACAAAGCTAGATTTATAATAATGATAACTTGCTCAATGTAGAAAGATGAATCAATCAATTTATATAACGATAACAAGTAGGGATAATAAACTTGGTCAACGAGGTTTAGGGTAAGAACTTGCTCAATGTAACAAGATAAGGTTTAGAAACTTGCTCAATGAAATTTGAGTAAGGTTAGAACTTGCCTTTAATGATTACCACTTATAGCAAAAATCACCTCAATGAACTATATTGTCCTATTTACATAAGTATAGGTATTCATTAGCCAAACACACTTGATATATACATATATAAATAACATGTACTCATTATACATTCTTCTATCTATGAATATTGCATCCATTAACATCTCTTTAATCATACCTACTAACGAATGACCTTTTCTATGCATGCTTGCAGGTATTAGAATTGTTTTCCCGAAGCTAGTAAAACTTTATATTTTGGTTAGGGTGATAATTTATTATGAATGTAAAGGGATATACATAAGTTCATCCTTATTTCAAGTTATGGTCTTTGCTCTCGAGTCCCAAGACATCTCTCCCTATCCAACCCGAAGTTATCCTGTCATCTCCGAGGGCATCCGCCATGTCCAAGACGCATTACGACTCGTCCAAGAAGACATTACGTTTTGTCCGAAGACAACATTTCTTGTCCGAAGACAACACTTCTTGTCCGAAGGCAATACTTCTTGTCCGAAGACAATACTTCTTGTCCGAAGAAAATACTTCTTGTCCGAAGACAACACTTCTTGTTTCATGGCCTCACACGCCCAAACCCAATTATGAGCAAGCATTTCTACGGTCAACAATATTACTCTACGGTCGACAATCAGCCATTACTTCTACGATCAACAATATTACTCTACGATCGTAGTTAGTCTGGCTATCACTTTACGATCAACAATCTTACTCTACGATCGTAGTCAGTCTGGCTATCACTCTACGATCAACAATCTTACTCTACGGTCGTAGTCAGTCTGGCTGTCACTCTACGATCAACAATTTTACTCTACGGTCGTAGTCAGTCTGGCTATCACTCTACGATCAACAATCTTACTCTACGGTCGAGGTCATCTACATGGTGGACCTTTCCAGGAATCGTAGAGTAGTCCGCATAATACTGCGAGGATGTCAAGTGAGCAATCGTAGTGTTTTCCAAAAGACCAGCACCAATATGACATGACACTATGATTTGGATAGTAGAGTGTCATCTGACTTATGTCAGAAGCGTCAAGTCCTAACTTTTAATTCTAACAATTTTGTTATTAATGTGTTCATGCACGAAAGTGAACTTCCTAACGCCTTATAACATGCTAGTTCATCATACTTGACCTATTAATTAGGAAAAACCAAGGATCAAACCAGACTCAGGTTAAGAACAAAGTAGAAATTTTACCTTCTCAACCTTGATATCTCACACACTGATTTGGCTTCGGAAATGCTTAACGACTAAGAATTCTTCACTCAGATGTCTCCAATACTCTTAACAATATAACAAACTGCAAAGGCAACTCGTATTTATAGAGGAAAGCATGGACTAGACCATTGCTTTACACAATGTGGGGATCTATTGTGCAATAGAAAGGAACAATGGTTGCTTAAGGAGTTGTTTAACCACTTCATGCCAGCCACTCAGCTAGCCATGATTACCTAGGATTAGCAGCTTGAAAGTTTACGTAAAGAGAGTTTGAGCATACATCCTTTGTACTTGGTGACCCCTAACTTGAGACAAGAGAAGCGATCTCGGACATAAGCATGGGGTGGTCGGAATTGAGCACAATCGCCTCTACGCCATATTTTAAAAGTCAACCCTTGTACCAATTGTTATGTTGGGTTTTGAATTGGTCTTTAAATGTTCCAAGTTATTGGGCTAACTCAAAAGTCCATCAATTAAGTTATTGGGCTAGACTCCCAATCTACATACTAAGGTTGGGCTCGGATAATCCTAGATCCAATATTAAGTTATCCCTCAATTTATAATTCCACTCACATAATAAATTGTATAAGTTAAGTTTATCATCATATGCAATAATTATTTACATCTCAATGCCACACTAGGCATAATCTTCCAAGCTTAAACTAAGCTTCTCAATGCACATTGATTTAATACGAATCAATTGATCTCAATAAAATGTTAACACTTTTATTCATATAAATATTACTTTCATTAGCATATTTATTTAATAATATGAGGAATTTCTCAGGTATTACACTAGGTCGTGGGAGGAGTATAAGAGTAGAGAGCACTTCATAGATAAAGGTAACATGCAAATTTTATACCAAAACACTAGAGCACACAACCTCCATTGTTAACCTTGTGTCGACCTGTACTAATTCTCGCACCGGAGCTATCTCCTGGCAGCCCAAGCCGTCAAGCTTTCGGTGCTGACTCGTTTACTATGCATGGTTGGACGCGCTTTTCAGTGATTGAGACACGTATAAAGATCTTGGCGTTAACAAGTAGGTACATGTCTTTTGTTCAGATATATATATATATATATATATATATATATATATATATATATATATATTATAGTATCTTAGTTATTATAATTTCAATTTTTTTTTATAATTTCAATAAATTAAATAAATATAAATTGAATTAAAAATAAATAAATAATAAGTATCAGTGTGTGTAAGATATATGAATTAAAAATGTGTTTGAGGTAGAATATTGTATCCTAATAATTTTATTTGTTCTAATTTTATATTTTAGAATTTGTTCGCTTTTAATTTTGTGTTCCGCAATATCAAGTTAAGTGGCTTTAAAAACTAATTAGTGTTTTTAAATTTATCATTTATTTTTATGTATGCGTTAGTGATTACTCAGATGCCTAAATGTATTTTTTAAAAATTTGTTATGTTTTATTTAAGGCTTCCATTTAAATTAAAATGTTATGTTCTTTTATTTCAAACTTTGTATCAAATATTTATTTTTGAACTGTGAAATGGAAATATATGGTTTTGAACTGTGAAATAAGTATGGTTTTGAATATTAATATATGAGATTGTGAAACATTTTTGAAATTCTTAATCCGACTATGTATAGAACCCGTTAGTGTTTACGTTTAATTCCAGAGCTAATTTAGGACCTACTAAGGCACACATCTTTTAGATGTCCTTCGGGGAGCGTGCATATTAGATACAGTAAGGGGATTGATGGTGTTCAGGGTTGGGCGACCGAGCCCTTTGGGTCGGGGACCAGATCTGCTTGGAGGTGTTCGGGCAATTTGGGCCCATACAGACGGTTATTCCTCGTATGGAGTCTGGTGATAATAAGTTTGAATGGTTAAGGATTCTAGTGTTAACCATATTTAAATACCAACTCCAAAGGTAGGTGTTAGGATTATATCCAACCTTCTCCTTTTAAGGAGATTGAGTTTGGCCCAAACATAGGTAACTACCATGTTTAGGAGTCTTAATACAATTCAAGAATTAGCTTTAATGTGATGAGATTAACTATAAATACAAGGCTAAACTCCAATTAATAGGTAATGCATTTTTTAACACTAAATACTAAAGCCTCTATTGTTAAACCTTATTCAGCCTGTTCTCATTCTCACACCGGAGCTATCACCCGGCGGCCTAAGTCATCAAGCGTCTTGTGTGATTTCGTTATTGTGCAGGTTTAAGTGCGTAGATTTGGTGATTGGACGCATAGACAAAACTTAGCGTTAACATTGGCACTAGAAGAAGGGCTTTAGTGATTTTACAATCACTTCAAGTTTTTTCGGTTGAAAGTTATAGCGAGCAGAGACAGTGAGGCTTCAAACCAGGAAAGATCAAAGACTCATCATACGACCCAAGTGAGGGGTTCAGTTAAAGATAGACTGGGGCCGAAAAACCAGGAAGATGATTCTGAGCATGTTTTGTCAGCACGCCGATGACTGTTTTCGGCTAGTCAGCATACAACAGATCCCCTCAGTTGCGCCGAGGACAATCAGTCTAGAGCGCATGGAAGGCGATGAAATGATCAGGTAGAGGACAGTCAGGACCAGCGTCAGTTCATCTTATTAAAGATGATGCAGTAGAACAAAAACGCCATGGAGGCCCTATGCCTTCAGAAAATTAAATTGGAAGAATAGATGGCCAAAATGGCAGGAGAGCATGAGGTTTCATCGAAGAAGCCCAGACATCGGAGCAGTGGCCGACCACCATTCCCAAGACATGGTCTACTCCTGCTCTCCGGACAATCGGACAATTAGGGGAAGAAAAACTGTAATAGTGGAGGATCAGGCAGTGGCCGACCACCATTCCCAAACAGAAGTGTCAACAAAGTTTATACCCCCTTCAATACCGATCGAGCCAAGATATTGGAGGAGATTCGAAACAAGACATTTTATGAACCTTGCTTGATAACCTCGAAGCCAGAAAAAAGGAATCAAGATAAATTTTGTGAATATCATCAGACTTCGGGACACACCACGGAGAAAGCTATGTTAAAGGATCTGATTGAGAAGAATGTGCAAAATGGCCAGATGGTTCAACATGTAGCAGGTCGGGAGAATGCCGACGCACAACAGAGGAAGGATAATAGAGAACAAACATGGGACACACAGCCAAAATAGAGTCATCTTATTCAGGGCTTAGTTGATGATCTCGGGCGACTCTGTAAGGCGTGTGACCTGAAAGAAGAGAAGTGAACATCTAGATGTTGTATTATCGGTATCAGGATCATCCGCCAGAAGGGATCGGGCTTTCCCGAGGATAGTCATTTCCTTCTTAAATAAAGACTATCCCTCAGATCCAATAGAACCACATGATGGGGCATTAGTGGTAACAGCACAGGTCGGTACAGTGGATATGAGAAGGATGATGATCGACAACGGGTCTTCAATCGACATACTGTATACACACGCCTATCAGAGGCTGGATTTAGATGGGAGAAAGATGGAATTGGGACAGAAAGGTCTCCTATATGGGTTCAGTGGTGACCCAATGCATGTATCGGGCACAGTTAAGTTGCCTATCAGGTTTGGCATAATGCCTCAGCAAGTAGAAATAATGGTCAAATTCTTTGTGCTCCAGGTGGATTCAGCGTATAATGCAATCTTAAGAAGGCCGACCCTGGCAGCATTGCAAGCAGTGTCTTCTATACCCTATTTCAAGATCAAGTTTTCTACACCGAACGAGATTGGGGAGGTAAAAGGCAATTTAGATATTGCCCGAAGGTGTTATCGGAACACATTGATCGAATCGGGAGTTAGGGTGAGAAAGCATAAGCAGACTATGGCCATCGAAATAAAGCCATTTACAGAAGGTATTACAGTAACGACCGAGAAATTCAGATTTATTGTAAAATAATTTTATTTAATTAAATGATGAATAAAATTATATTATATGTTATTATTACGTGTTAGTAAGATGAAGGTCATTCTATAACCTAGATGTATTGGAATGTCGTAGTATTCTGGCTACGTGAAGGAATTAAAATGTTTGAATTTCCAAGACGAAAATAAAAGCTTTCTGAGAAATTTTTCAAAAAATACTATTCACGAATTTCTGCTCGGGAATTATTTTTGAATTTCAGAGAAATACTTAATGATAGAATAATAAGGGAGGATGGATTATGTAATAATAATTCAAGTATGGCAAACGCAATTTTTCGCCTGTATACTAAGTTTGAGTATGATAAGGAACGTAAAGATTTGATAATGGATGGTCATATAATAGCAAGTACTATACGAGATAATGAATACGAGTATGATACAAAGTAATATGCAAGTATATATGAAAGTTAGTATAGCGTGTGTGACGAATGAATTTATGAACTATTATACGTAAAGGATACGGGAATTTTACATTGAACGCTTAAATCCTATTGCATTGGATTTGTATAATTGTGTAGGAATGTTGCAAGCCCAATTGGAAAGATGTTAAGGCCCAATGAAATGTAATGCAAGCCCAACGTTAGGCCCAATGTATGTAAACCTAAAGCCCAAACTAGGAACTGTATCCGTGGATCGAACCGACGTGTCAACGGGTGAGTCATGGTTGACCAAGGGTGGAGAGCAAGCAAGAGATAAGATGTGTGGTGGCCAAGTCTTAAATAGTAAGGAGGTGGATGGCCTAATGACCATTATACCCTAACCTAGGAAATCCTATAAATAGGGAGCTTTGGATTTTCATTCTTGCCTTGTTCATTTCACCAACAAAACTTTAAAGTCTATACATTAGAGAGAAAACTGAGAAAAGCTAGAGCTTTCATAATTCAAGTAAAAAAGAAGAAGAAAGCTTTGATCATCAAATGAAATAGCTCTTTAGACCATTAATCTTCCTCTCTTCAATTGTAGGTTGATAAAGAAGTGTTGATTGTTAGTTCATGTATGCTAAGAAGTGATAAGAATGATAATCAATGGACTTAAACCATAATAAGTTATGTGTAAGAAAATTATACTTTTATAAGTATTGGACTAATGAAGAACTTTTAAGAATTTGTCATATAAATGATTTGATGAATTATGTTTGGTTAGGATGTTAGAATGATGGAATGAATCTATTTGGAATGATGTAAAAATCTCAACTAACCAAGTTATGGCGAAATTTACGAGATTAGATGTTAATCGTCGAAATCGTTAAATTCTCGGAATGAAAGTCAAAAGTTAGCATTAAGCTCAGAAATGTTGGTTTTCGATGGAGATTAGTCTCAATTGGCATTCTAGATTTATGGACTCAAAAATGGCCAAATTCCAACTTAGAACGAAGAAACGAGCTTTGACGTTCATGAACGTTTAACGTTTTCGTAATAATGAACTAATCGGTGAATTCTGGGCTAAAAGATTCAAAAATGAAATATTTTTAATGAAATCATAGAGCATGTGATTTGTGAGCTAACAGTTTTTGAACGAGCCAATTCGGACTTAGAACGATTAAGTTATGAGCCCAAAAAGTTCACAAAGTAAGAAATCTTTCAAAGTTGACTGAGGCACAGGGACGGCGCCACGGTGCGACCCAAGGCTTAAAAATTAACTCTGCAGCGCCAGGCCGAGTCCCAAACCTACTGGAGATTGACGCCGTAGCACGACCATTTGTACTGAGAGTGGCCAGCAATGGCTAAGACCAGTCTCAAACCATCTCTTGACTTCATGTGCAAATATGAAACAAAGAAAGGAAAGTTGGCACCGCCATTGCCAAAGACTAAAAGGTAAAGCTAGAGAAGAAAGAACATGAATGAAAAGAAAATGGAAGTTAATTGATGGTGAATTATATACTTAATACACCTAAAGTAACATCATTAATGATGATAATAACCTTATGAATTACAACTGAACATTGACGAATGATTATGTAAACGTAAGAGCAATGTAATACGATAAACCGTAACCAATGTTAAACAATCTAAAGCATGATTAGATTGAGAAGAAGGGTAAGATATAGTAGTAAACATACTTGATTATATATGACCTAATGTGGTATGTTATGTGATCGTGTATTGTAGAAACCTTAAAGACACAAAGCGAATTTGTATTAACGGTAGAAGACGCTAAATGCAAGTTTTCTGACCCTTGTCTAAATTCTTTGGACAAGCTTTATAATTCATGTACCTTATGCATGAATTGATGTATGATGAAGTCGAAGCCAATTCCTTCGGCTAGAATTAAGATGTTTTATGGATATCTTATAATCTATCGAACCATTGTTAATGTTGTTAAGTTTTGCCAAACTATTTTGGTATGGTTTTCAAAGGAAGACTGAGTATGCATAAACAAATGTTTTGTCATCAAACAACAATCACGTGAGGTTGCCAAACCTTAAACGTACATACATTTAAAGAAAGTAGTGTTGTACAACATAGAGTACTATAGGCTGATCACCTAGACGTACTCGTAAGATATATATGCCAGACTTACGGACTTAGTGTCGGGTTGTCCTTTTCAAAGAAAGAATGAAATGCTCGAGGTCTTGGACCAATATTGATGTTTAAATGAATGTTGCTCATTGTGAAACGTTTTAAAGAAAAGAGAAGTGATATTTTGAATTATCGATAGTACTTCGTAACTATTGTTCAGTTATTGAAGATATATGATTTATATGATTCAAGCTTATTGTTTAATTGAAATTGTCATACTTGCTGAGCTAGTTATGCTCATTCTTGCTTAAACCATATGAATGCAGCTAAGACTAAGTAGACAGAAGGTTCTGGTAAAGATAAAGGAAAGGCCAAGGCCAACCAATAGGTTGCCTTTGTAATAGTATAGGATGAATGTTGTTATTATTTGATATTATGACAAGAACACATGTAATGGTTATAAAGAACCTGGGAATGGTAATATTAATTTGAAATATATATAAGACATATTCATTCTTTTGAGGCATTTCAATTGAATGTATGTGTGAACTATAGCATCATGTAGCACCATATGTCGGGTTAAAAGATACCCGGATTTGGGGACGTCACAAGTACGGAACCACTCGCCTTTCCCGGTGAAGAGACAGAGGAAGTAGAGTTGATCCCGGGGAATAAGGAGAAGTTGGTAAAGATTGGTTCGGGATTGACAAAACCGTTTCGGACAGGATTAATCAATCTGCTTCGGGTCTACGCCGATATTTTTGCTTGGGTACCTAGTGATATAAAAGGGGTAGACGAATCGGTGGCATTACACAAGTTGAACGTGGATCCCAAAAAGAAACTGATTATACAAAAAAGAAGGATTTTTGCCCCAGAAAGACATAGAATCATTGACAAAGAGATTGCTAAGCTTCTGGAGGCAGATTATATCTTCGAGATTGACTACCCGGAATGGCTAACAAATGTGGTGTTAGTGAAGAAGCGAAACAAAAAATAAAGGTTGTGCATCGATTACATGAATTTGAATAAGGCCTGTTTGAAGAACTTTTATCCTCTACCACATATCGATCAGCTGATTGATGCCACCTCAGGATATGGGATGTTGAGCTTTATGGATGCATTCTCAGGGTACCATTAGATCTCGATAAAGAGAGAGGATATCCCGAAGACCAGCTTCATTACTCATCGGGCCATATATGCTTACAAGAAAATGACATTCGGGTTGCTCAACACCGGGGCGACATATCAGCGAATGATGAACTACGTGTTTACAAGGCAGCTAAGCAGAAGTATGGAAGTCTATGTGGACGACATGATTGTTAAAAGCATGTCAGTCCAGGACCATTTGGATGATCTGGAAAACTACTTTGAAACCATCAGAGAACATAAGCTATGACTGAACCAGACCAAATGCACTTTCAGATTAGGGTCAGGAAAATTTCTGGGGTATCTAATAAGCAGGAGGGGCATAGAGGAAAATTCGGAGAAAATCAAGGCGATTTTGGACATGAAATCACCGAAGTCATTCAAAGATGTGCAGAGATTGACGGGTCGGATAGCAGCACTTCGGAGATTTATGTCAAGGTCAGCCGAGAGATGTCTACCATTCTTCGATACTCTAAAGGGACCAAAAAATGAGAAGAGTTTTTAATGGACTTCGGAGTTTGAAGATGCGTTCCAGGAGATCAAACATTATCTATCTTCAGTTCCTTTATTAATGAAGTCGATCCCTTCGGAACCCTTATACTTGTATTTGGTAAAAAGTTCGTTGGCAGTGGGAGCAACATTGGTACGTGACAAAGAGGGAAAATAATTCTCGGTCTATTATGTCAGTCACATTTTTCAAGATGTAGAAACCAGATATCTAAACCTAGAAAAGTTTGCCTACGCTTTAATTATTGCAAGCAGAAAGCTTCAACACTATTTTCAGGGTCGATTAGTGGTGGTATATACGGATCAACCGTTAAAGAAAGTGTTGCACATGCCAGACATCTCGGGTCAAAAAGTTGCGTGTGCCATGGAATTAACTCAGTTTGTCCTGGAATACCATCCCCGAAAGACAATCAAAGGACAAGCTTTGGCAGACTTTGTAGTAGAATGTTCTTTTTTAGAGCCGGATGTGGGTTTGGTTACAGAGGCACAACTGGTGCAAACCTCATGGACTCTTTATGTGGATGGGTCTTCGACTTCAGATGTAAGACCCCGAATTTTATGAAATAAAAGTATTCAATTTTTCTTATAATTACTATTCAGTAAATGGTTAAATTGATAAAAGTTTAAAGTTAGGGGTGATATATGTAAATATTTTAAATAAGCAAGTGGTTATAAAATACTCATTGTTGTTGGGGAATATTCGTTTGGTCGTGGAATATTCTTGTTGTCGGAGAATATTCGTACGACGGCGCAACCATTTGTGGGCCCCATAACAGAATAACTGTCGGATAAAGAAAACGACAAGTATGAATTTTTTTTATAAATAACGGTGTAGTTGTTACCGTTAACACTGTTGGAATACCCGGTGGTTAAAGTAAAGTAATACGCGTTGTTGACATGAAGACACGTCGCCTCGCACAAGATTTTTGAATTATGGATTCTTACGTAGTTAACGCACTACTCAATAATTGTTACGGTAATTATCGCTCAATATTTTATTTTATTGATTCAATAATTGCTACGTTGATATTTTATATTATTGTTGTTCAATAATTATCACTGCACAGTATCTCCATTATCAGATCAATAATTTTGTATTTGAATAATATTATTAGAGAGCATTATTGGCAATGTCTAAGGAAGTTCATGCAGGAAAGGGGTTTGGTCACCTAATCAAGCGCGCCAAGAAGTGAGAAATCCTTATCGGAAAGCCCCTCTTTCCTGGGAACGACTTGGTTGTCATAATTGTGATTCTGTAATATTATTTGTGAATAATTAATTATTGATTTATATGATAAGAAAATATTTATTTATGTGGATATAAATGATGGATAGGGAAATATTTATTTTGTGTGGATATAAATGAAAGAATTAAAGCTGAGGTGTTTTATTAGTATTTTGTCGAAATGAAGAACAAAATTTGGAAATTTTCAAAAAATTAGTTTATTACTTGATTTTGTAAAATCCATAACTCTTTGTGTATAATGAGTTAAGAGATGAGCCATATATCAAAAGAAATCCCTAGAATTAAGCTAATCGTAGAAATTTGAATCACCCAAATATTCTTTGTGGATTTTTTGTGGTGACTGTTTGAGTGAAACTGGTACGAGGGACTTATAGTCTGAAAATCAAATTAGTGTTCATAAAGCTCTATTGTGTGAGTTAAATTTTGATCCGACCATTGGATCGTTGTGATTTTTGGATATGTTATACATATATAAGTTGAGTATATGTCCACAAATTTTGAACCATTAAAAATTAACGTATGATTTGTTATGAATTTTATGAGGTAATGAAAATCGTCCGTTTGCTGATTTCGGATATTTTCTGTTTGGAATTTGGAAAAACTTAAAGCTACAAAGTTGTAGAGAATTCAATTTCATATGTAATGGACATAAAATTCCTATTTTCTGATAAAAGAGCTATTTATTATGAATTGTTGAAGTTTCGGAAATTAAATGTTTTTATTAAAATTATGGGTGGAACCCACTTTTGTTTTTTTTAAACATGTGGGCTGCAAAATTTTTCAGAAATGGCTGGCTTGTTTATTCAACAAAGGAGGTGGTGTGCTTGAAAAACAAAATAATATTATTTTATTATTTTAATCTCCTTTGGCGTTCTAAGCATTTTTCTATAAATAGGGAGCTTAGTTAGAATTGAAAATCACACCAGAAACAAGTTTTCTCTCTTTCTCTCTTTCTCTCTCTATATTATCGAGCGTATTTTGTGAGTATTTAGATACTTTGAGAGTTGCTATTCAGTGCAAGGTTTCTTCAGTGTTATATCCGAAATTCCAGCCAGAAGTACTATTCTTTTGAGGTAAGGGATAAGGGATGTTATTTTCTTCATAATGATTTTATTCTTTCAATATCATTATACTGAAATATTGGTATGAATTTTATTGTGAAATTTCTACCTTTTTCATGTCGGGGTTACTATTTACGTATACGATACTATTCACGTATACGACACTATTCATGTATATGACACTATTTACGTATATGACATTATTTACGTATACGGTACTATGTACGAATACGAAGTACTATTCACGATTTACTATTCATGAGTTACTATTCACGAGTTACTATTCATGAGTTACTATTCACGGGTACTATTCACAACAAAATTGGTTTTTTTTCTGACCAAATTATCGTTGAATTATGAATCTTACTCTTGAAATTAAATGCAGTTGTTGATCATATTGTTTTTATTATCATATATAACATTTTTATAATCCTGGTGATGAAATTTCTCTTTGACTTGAGTGTAAAGATGGGTAGATTTTTGGTATGATCGTGACTATGGGTTCTCTTTGTCCAGTAGTGCAAATTTGAATTGTTGAATGGTATGATTATGACCATTGAATTTATAATTGAATATCTTTAGCTTAAGTGCAAAGGTGAATTGATCAGTATGGTTATAATTATTGTTTATATAAATTCTGAAATGATTATATATTTCTTTGAGATATTAATATCTTTGGCCTGTAGTGCAAAGATGATCTGTTGTTGAATATCTTTGGCCTATAGTGCAAAGATGATCTGTTGTTGAATATCTTTGGCCTGTAGTGCAAAGATGACCTGTTGTTGAATATCTTTGGCCATGAGTGCAAAGATGAACTGTTGACGAATATCTTTGGCCCGTGAAAAAGATGAATTTATTAGTATGATTATGAGCAGGAGGCGTGATTTGGTATAACCATGATCTTTGATGTTTCAGGTAAAGACAGGTGATGAAAATTATCTTCGTCCTGGATGAGAAGAGGAATTTAGAACCACAATTATTATTATGAGTTATTCATATGATTATGGACCAGAATTGTTGATTGATGTTACAGGGATAAAACATTATTGGTGGACTTTTAACATAGAGAAGATAATAGACTTTATGGTCTATTTGACTCTTCTAATGGATTGCTCGTTCCGCTGTAACTATGGTTGAAAAGTTTTATCATCTACCATATGTTCTAAATCTCTAATTCATTACTGACGAATGCTATTGATAATTTAATTATCTTTAGTCATGATATTCTTTACTGGGCTAGTTGTGCTCACCCTTCTGCTTCACAATTCCTTTCAGGTAATAAGAGTGTAGCTGGGTCGAGCAGGGGTAACAGGGGAATAGAACGGTGGTCTCTAGCTGTGGAGGTTCTCCCTAAACAGTATAGAAATAATTTTATTGAGAACTTTAGAAGAATGTGTTGTATTTTATACATCATTTAGTAGTTATATTTGGTGACTCAAATAGGGTGAGGCGAACCCAACGTTGGAAGGGTGTTTTGCCACTATCATACAAGATGTCTAATGACATACGACTTCATGTTATCATAAGATAGGGTTGTGCACATCCACTTGCTAAATATATCTACGAGCACTACCTATATAATCTTGGAGTTTGGTTGAAATATAATTTTCAATTGCAGACAGTGGAGATAGTTATATGTCAAGAGAAGACTCACCATTGGAAAGAACATGATAGTAATCTTCTCGTTTTTCTTTGGGGTCTATTGGGTCAACCAATGATAATTATGTGGACATATGATATCTATCATAACCTAGATGTATGGCCTCCCATGTTTGATGATTTTCTTGAGCACTTCCCAAAGATTTTAATTTCTAAAACAGTTATTGACTGTACCTTTATGTAAGGTGCCATTGTGACGTGCTATCCACGGTTGGGATGAGAGTCACAGTGGGTATATATTTGTATCAAAACTCACAACATATGTGTTGTTGTATTTTGCACGACAATTGTAATAATGAAGTTGTAGTTATTTTCTGTACCATGTATTTGGCGACTCAGACTGGGTTGGGTGGAGTGGATCTATTTTGGGGGCGTCACATCAGACGTCAGGGAGCGGGAGTTATTCTGACAAGTCCCGAGGGGTTCAGGGTCCAACAAGCTATACGGTTTCAGTTCAAAGCCACAAACAATGAAGCGGAATATGAAGCAATTTTGGTTGGACTTTGGTTGGCCCGAAGCTTGGAGGATCAGAGGTTGGTTATCTTTAGTGACTCTCAACTGGTTGTCAAACAATTATCGGGAGAATACAAGGCTCGGGGGGCAAGGATGACCAAATACTTGGTCAAAGTAAAAGATAAACTCCATTACTTCAGTTCACATAGTTTTTAAGGAATTGATCAGTCAAACAACACGGTAGCGGATGCCTTAGAGGGTGTTTGTTTAGAGCTGAATGGAGCTAAATCTGAATGCCTGAATCGGTCAGTGTGTTTATTTTGGTCTGAATGGCTAAATCGGTCAGATGGAAGAACTGAATCGCTAAGTCAGATTTTTTTTAGCTGAATGGTTGAATGAGCAGCTGAATGAAGTAAAAAAATTTAAAATTTAAAAAATATATTAACTATTATATTGAGTAATATTAAATAAATTTACAACAATTTTAAATTTTTTCAAATGGGTAAAATAATAAAGTTTTGTCATTCAGATATTTCAGACATGTCAATTGTCAAACAACTTTTTTCATTCATATTCAACTCATTCAGATTCAGATTCATTCAATTTTTATCAAACACCTCGTTAGCCCGATTGGCAATAACTGAAGCAAGTTCCTTTAGTGGCTCAATATACTTGGAAGTCTCAAAAAAACCTAGTGTTCAGAGGATGGATATTTTAGTTTTGGATAGTTTGGATTGCTGGCTCACACCGTATATATCATACCTGATCGATGGGGGTTTTCGAGAAGTACATGAAGGAGTTTATGGAAATCATATGGGCGCAAAGTCGTTGGCATATAAGATTCTAAGGCAAGGGTATTATTGGCCGACCATCTTCCAAGAAGCAAAGGGTTTTGTCAAAAAAATGTCCTAAGTGTCAGCTAAATAGCCCTATCCCCCATCAGCCTCCCGAAGAACTGTATTCGATATTATCCCCAATCTTGTTTGCCATATGGGGAATTGACATCTTGGGACCACTGCCGAAAGCCAAGGGACAAGTCAGTTTTGTGATCATGGCTATTGACTACATGACCAAGTGGGTAGAAGCCAAACCCCTACAGAAGATCACTGAATAGGAATGTCTGAAGTTTTTTAAAGAATATGTTGTTTATCGGTTCGGCATCACAAGGGTCTTGGTTTTGGATAATGGAAGACAGTTTGTAGGGTTAAAATTCGAAGCTTTTTTGAAAGAGTTAGCCATTCAACATAGAAAGACTTCGGTTACCCACCCTCAATCAAATGGACAAGTAGAAGTCACCAACCAGACTCTACTTAATGGAATTAAAAGAAGGTTAGATGAGTTGAAAGGGCGCTAGCCCGAAGAATTGCTTAGCGTTTTATGGGCATATCGGACTACCTCGAGGACGATAACTGAAGATTCACCATTTAGATTGACTTATGGGACCGATGAACTTATACCAGTCAAGATCGAGTCCCCTACACTTTGAGTCAGTCAGAACAAAGAACTATACAACGATGAAGGCCTACGGCTAAATTTGGACCTTTTGGAAGAAGTTCGGGATTCAACTCTAGTAAGACTGGCTTTCTATCAGAAGTGAACAACCCAACACTAAAACCAGAAAGTAAACCAAAGAAGGTTCGAGTTCGGAGACTTGGTGCTTCGAGAAACAGAGGCATCTACCCCCCAGAACATGGGCAAGTTGATTCCGAACTAGGAGGGGCCATATGAGGTGATAGAGGTGTCGAAGTCAGGTATTTACCGGCTTTGAGTAATGGATGGATCGGAGATAAAGAACACATGGCATACGGGGAGACTTAGGAGATATTATCAATGAAAACTATGTAGTTCTTTCTTTTATTTTTGCAAACTCTTTTATTTATCAATAAAATAAATAAAATTTCTCTTCGGCAAACTTTGTACTTCATTTATGATCTTATGTTTTACAGAACTGATTAGAAATGTTACAAACAAAATTGATCAGAAAAGTTACAAACAAAACTGATTGGGAAAGTTATAAACAAAACTAATCAGAACAGTTACAAATAAAAGTTCTAAAATAATAAGTGATATTTTTACTCACTTATCAGTATATTAATCCATGATGAATTGTAATTGTGCCCACCTCGAGTACATTTCATTTTGTTTTAGTTGTATTTCACGTTATTTTGCATCAGATATACTTAAAACTCCTTTTGGTGAACAAGTGCGTGAATCGGCTTCATTTTGGTGGAATTCGAGGTATCGGTGAGCGGATGCGTGAAGGCTAGTTGAAAGGCGCGAGGATGCATGGCATGGAGGTACAATGAGGCATGGAAATCAAGCAAGCATGAGGATTAAAGCAAGAAAAGCAGCAGCAAGCAAGGTGAAACCAAACTTAGAATTGCAGGACACAGCCAAGCACGCGACAAAGATAAAGGCAGTGATCGCTACGCCTGCGCATGAAAGTACAAGAGCTTTACATGGGAACCTTCGCAAGTCAAGCTACCACCATGAAGGCAAGGGACGCCACGATCATGAGAGACTCATCTCACCCATGAGAGGCATGAGTGCGCGATCGCCGCGAGAGGACATCTGGTTTGGTCTCGAATCTCATCGAAGTCTCTCGCTACCGCGAGCCGTAAAACACTAGGGACGCTACTACGGCAGCGCTGATGTCGAGCGTCAGAATTTGTTTTATTTTTATTTTCAACTTAATGATGTGTAATGTGGTATAAAACGATTTCGACGTGTGTCGAGAAAGGGGACCAGACTTTTTATTACGTAACTTTCATAGTAGAAACTAGGGTTTACACCTTGGGAGAGATTCCAACGTAGAGAAAGCCATAACGCCTATTTTTCTCTACTTCTTCTTGGAGATCTCTCATCATCGTGGATATTGATTATTGTTTATGGGAATTCTTTGTGGATTCAATAGTTAATCATTGGTTTCTATTCAACGATTGGGTTTGATCATTCTAACTTTCTTCCATTCGCTTGTTTATCGATCATGTTTAGCCTTGATCCCATAATGGTTTTTGGTTCCACCATGAACTAAACTCCATTATGGGATCCTAACGGATTTTAATATGTAATTTGGTTGCACATCTAAATGTTAGATTTGTTTTGCATATCATCATGGATTATCTATCATGGTTGGTTTGTATGTATGAATGACCGATAATCTTCATGTTAGTATTTGTATGGAATTGGAAATGAACATATGAATATGGATGAAATCATGATAGCATGCTAATATGGGGATCAGATATTTTGTGAAAAATGTATAGAATATATTGTTTTGCCGTATGAGCTAGAATAAGGGTTGTGCTTAAAATCAATAGGATTGCAATCACAAGATAGAATATGGTAATTGTGATGGTATTGGTGATTACATAGATTCTAACATCCGTAGATGATATGTGAGTTGGTTATAAGGCATTAAAAAATGGTTATAACTCGCTTTTTATGCCCTCGCTATTATCCCGTGATATGTGAACACTTTCGCATTTATATATGGTATTGAATGAAATATTGAATGAAGTTAGATCCCATTGTTTCCACATTATATTTAGTCCATTTATACTCTTATTTTTAGTTGGTAATCATAATTAGTTTAAATCAACAATTAAGTCCATAGTCTTAGCATATAAATATAGTGAGTTAATTAATGCATAGTAGTCTAAAGTTAACACTTTCTCTCGTGGGATCGATATTTTACTTACTCAGACATTTGTCAATTCGTGTATATCAGATGAGTTAGAGCTCTTTTATAAGAACTATAAAAGAGGCAACAAGTTTTTTGGCGCCATGTTTGGGAAAGGCGTTAATTTAGATAATTATCATTAGTTTAAAGTCAGATTGTATTTGACTTAGACAATTTGTTTCATTTCTCATTTCTATTTTATTTTTTTTTGTTAGTTATGTGTGCTTGTAGAATTTATGCACACACACGATCCTCCAACTCAGAAAGTTAACACCAAAGACAAGCTAATATAAACAAAAAAGGTTGGAAAGCGAAAAATGGATAAATCTGCAAGAGCAAGCTTAGAAAGCATTTACATACCAATATGGCGTAAGAACAAAGGATTGATCCAAGAGAAGAAAGCATTGCTCTAAGGGAATATTCCATGCCGAACATAAATGAATTATAATCTAGCATAGTCAAACCCATGATAAAGCAAAGAAACACCTTCAAATAAAAATGGGCACTATTCAGATGGTGCGTAATTCAAAGATAGCTTTTGGGGTGCTGCTACAGATGATCCGAATGAGCACCTATTAAGCTTCATCGAGATTTGTGACACATTCAGATATAATGGTGTGATGGAAGATGCCATCAGACTACGGTTATTCCCATTTTCATTGAGGGATAAAGCAAGGAGTTGGTTACATTCTTTGCCGGCTGGATCGATTACTACATGGGAGGATTTAGCACATAAATTTTTAGCCAAGTTTTTCCCAATGGCTAAGACTGCAAAGATGAGGACAGCCATATCTCAGTTTGAGCAACAACAGAGTGAATCCTTATATGAAGCATGGGAAAGGTATAAGGAGATGCTTAGAAGTGTCCACATCATGGTTTACCAGATCGGCCGGTAATTAATTCATTTTATGTTGGCTTGGGATGGCGCCCTGCATCGATTGTAGATGCAAATGCAGAGGGGCATTATGGGCAAAAAGCTATGATGAGGCCTATACGCTTATCGAGAATGGCCGCGAATGACTATCGTAATCCTACAACTCTTGGATGTCTCAACCCAAAGTTGCAGTGTATGTTGGAGGTGGATGCGATTACACTATATCTAAGACAAATGGGCAACCATGGCTAAGAAAATAGAGACGCAGCAAGAGAGTAAAGTGAAGACGATTGCTTTTGTTTGTGAGATTTAAAGTGGGGTCACACCACGCACTAATGTGCTATCACCAAATAGCTTCAAGATGTAAACTCCCACAGTAAAGGACCAAGGCCAATTCCCAACACATACCACCCCAACAACCGCAATCATCCAAACTTCAAATTGGTCTAACAACCAAGGACAACAACAAAATCGGGCCCAAATTAATCAATCAGCTTTCAACAACAACAAGACAACCACAGCTTTATACCGAAACCACCATTTCCACCGGATTTACTCAACAAAGAATAACACCACACTCCACCAAGATCACATCCCAGAGAAGAAATCAAGTGGAGGAGATGATGTTGAAATACATGGCAAAAACACCGAGGTCATGATCAAAAGCCAAGCAAGGCTATCAAGAATTTAGAGATTTAAATGGGGCAAATGGCTAACCATGCTTACTAATAGGCCCCAAGGTGTTTTGCCAAGTAACACAGAGGCAAATCCTAGAAGAGACGGAAGGAGCAAAGGTCAAGCAATAACATTGCGATCCGGGAAAGACTTGACAAGATCTCGCAAGTCGCGCTACCACAGCATGATACCACTAAGGAGGCTACGCTACCGCTTCGATGCAGTAGAAAGAAACCGAGGAGGATAAAATCGAAAATTATGAGGTTCAAAGAAAACGAAACGAATAAAGGTGTTCGTAAGAGAAGGTCAAGAGTCCACTACAACCATCGCACCTCGAATACCATATCCGCAAAGGTTAGCAAAGCGTAAAGATGACAAACAGCTTCAAAGAAGTTTTTAGAGGTCTTCAAAAGTCGCAAATCAATATACCTTTTGTCAAGCATCGAACAAATGCAAGCTACGCAAAGTTCATGAAAGGTATACCGTCAAGGAAGAGGAGATTAGATGAGTTTGAAATGGTAGCTTTTTGACAGAAGAATGCAAAGGCAAAGGTTTCAACGTAAGTTACCTCCAAAGTCGAAAGATCCCGCAATTTTTTCACAATTCCGCACTATTGGGAAGATGGAGTTTAACAAATGTTTATGTGATTTGGGAGCAAGTATAAATTTGATGCCACCGTCTCAGATTCAACCAATTGGGATTACGGCCCAAGACCAACGAACATATCATTATTAGCTTAATTTAATTTATTCATCACATATCCATGGGAATTGTTGAAAATGTATTGGTTAAAGTGGATAAGTTCATCTTTCCAAATTGATTTTATCATCCTAGATTTCAAGAGGACAAGAATATTCCGATCATATCGGGAAGACCATTTCGCCACGCAGCAAGTAGCTTTGATAGATGTATTAAAAGGGGAACTCACGATGAAGTTCGTGGATCAAGAGGTCATTTTAATGCATTCAAAGCTATGAAATTCTAAACGGATGAGGAGGATTGTTTCTTCGTTGATTGGGTGAATCGGATTCTAGATGATGACATACAGAGTTTAGCAGACTATGAACCTTTGAGGAATATCACTGATGAGAATTCAGATGCAGAGGATGAAGAATTTGACGAATTTGTTCACTATCTGGATACCAACCCCCAATTCAGAGATTTAGACCCTCGCAGAGCTATTGACGATACCGAGAGATACCTCAATAAAGCTAAAACCATCTCTCGAGACACCTCCCTAATTGGAGTGAAGCCACCACCTAACATCTCGTGTATGCATTTTTAAGTTCAGATTCCAAATTACCCGTGATTATTGCTTTCGCACTAACATCTTGTCAGAAGAAAACTCGCGCCCGAAGTGCTTACAGAGTTCAAATCAGCTATTGGATGGACCATAGCAGATATCAAAGGAATCAGCCCTTCGTATTGCATGCACAAGATCCTAATGGAAGATGGTAGCAAGCCGACAGTTGAGCAACAAAGGAGGCTTAATCCAATAATGAAGGAGGTGGTTAAGAAAGAGGTACTAAAATGGCTAGATGCAGGAATAATCTATCCAATCTCAGATAGCGCATGGGTGAGTCCAAGACAAATGTGTTTCAAGAAGGGTGGCATGACCGCCAGACTAATGAGAATAATGAGCTAATCCCAACACTAACAAATGACGAGGTGGAGAGTTTGTATGGATTACCGCAAGCTAAACAAGGTTACAAGGAAAGATCATTTCCCGCTCCCATTTATCGATCAGATGTTGGATGACTAAAGCAGGCATGAATACTATTGCCTTCCTCGGATGGTTATTCTAAGTTACAATCAAATTATGATAGCTCCGTAAGATCGTGAAAAGACTACTTTCACATGTCCATACGGCACTTTTGCTTTCGTAAGAATGTCTTTGGGTCAGGTAATGCTCCACCCACGCTTCAAAGATGTATGATGGCTATATTCTCCCATATCGGTGGAATGTAATGTTGAAGTATTTATGGATGACTTCTCGCCTTTTGGGGATTCATTTGACTTATGTCTCGAGAATCTAGTTATGGTGTTAAAGAGATGCGTTGAAACAAATTTAGTGCTAAACTGGGAAAATGCCACTTCATGGTACAAGAAGGAATCATTTTGGGACACAAAGTTTCAAAGACGGACTTGAGGTGGATAAAGCAAAATCGAGACTATTGAGCACCGCCACCACCCACATCAAGAAAAGGAGTTCGCAATTTTCGGGACACGCAGGTTCTACAAGAAAGTTCATTAAGGATTTCTCCAAAATCACTAAACCATTATGCAAATTTATCGAGAAAGATGCAAAATTCAATTTCGATGACACTTCACAGATCCGCATTTGAACACTTAAAGAGAAAACTCGATTTCAAAGACCAAGAATTATCGCACCGATTGGACTTTACCATTTGAATTGATGTGACGCCAAATGATTACGCCGTAGGGTCGTGGTTGGGCCAAAGAAAAGAAAAGATATTTCATGTGATTTATTATGCCAAAGAAGACCCTAACGGATGCAAGAATTGAACTATATACCACCACGTAAAAAGAGTTATCGGCAAAGTGGTATACGCTTTTGATAAATTTTGAGCATATCCGATTGGAACAAGAGTGATAGTGTATACAGATCACGCAATGATTCGACATTTAATGGCCAAGAAGGACGCTAAACCGCTACCGATTAGATGGATCTTACTATCGCAGAATTTGACTTGGAAATCAAGGATGTAAAAGGAATCGAAAACCAAGTGGCGGACCACTTATCTCGACTCGAGAATCCGGAAAGAGAAGTACAGGATAACGTTATGATCAATGAGTCCTTTCAGATGATGAGCTTGTTTGTGGTGAAAGGGAAGTGCCATGGTTTGCGACTTCGCAAATTATCTAGTAAGTAATTTTCAGATCTCCCGACTTGGTGGGATATCGTAAAAAGAAATTTCGTGCATGACGTCAAATGGTATATATGGGATGAGCTCACCTGCTCAAACAAAGGTTCTGATCAAGTGATAAGAAGGTGTATTTCAGATAATGAGACCAAGGGATTCTCGCACAAGTGTCACTCATCGCTGTATGGAGGTCACTATGGGGGAAACTGACAAACAAATGAGAGTCCTTCAAGGTGGTTTTACCGCCAACTATCTTCAAGGACGCTTACCGCTTTCATCCAAATGATGTGATGATGTCACGAGTGGGTAATATCTCTAAAAGAAACGAGATGCCATTGAATACCATCCTAGAAGTAGAAATTTTGATGTATGGGGCATTGATTTCATGGGACCTTTCGTTTCTTCCCCCGCAATCTCTATATATTGCTCGCAAAGGATTACGTTTCAAAATGGGTGGAGGTTGCAACTTTTATATCACCAACGATGCCAAGGTAGTCCTCAAGTTTCAGACAAGAGCATTTTTACGAGGTTCGAACCCAAGGGCTATCATTAGTGATTTAAGGCGCTATATTTCGCAACAAGTAATTCACCACCTTATTAGCTAAGCACGGTGAAACATCGATCGCCACAAAGATATCACCCACAAACAAATGGCCAAGTCAAGTATCAAACCGAGAAGTCAAAAGAATCTCGAAAAGTTGTGAATCCAACACGTAAGGATTGGTCGTTAAAATTAGATGATGTTGTATGGGCCTATCGCATCAAGATACAAAACCCCGCTGGGGATGTCACCTTTTCAAATTGTGTATGGCAAAGCTTGTCACCTCCCTATGGAGCTAGAGCATAAGGCTTATTGGGCAATACTAAGCTCAACCTCGACTTAACATCCGCAGGGAGAAAAGGCTACTTCAAATTTAAATGAGCTAGATGAGTTTAGATTACGTGCTTATGAGAATGCAAAATTATACAAGGAAAAAGTGAAAAGGTGGCATGATCGTAGGATAATGGATGTAACGCTCGAGCCGGGGCAAAGGGTGTTGCTCTATAATTCCGCACTTAAACTCTTCCTCGAAAATCAAATCACGTTGGTTCGGGCCTTTCACAAAGTTGAAAACTGCTTTTCCAAGATGGTGCAATTGAAATATACAACCAATTCCCCTGCACAACCCTTTCAAAGTAAAACGGACAAATGGTTGAAGCATTACTTTGGTGACGAAGTGGAAAGACACAATGTCACTATGATTCTCTCGTCGACATGAGCCCCGGATACCAAGCTAAAGTGACTATAACTTAGCTACCGGATGGGAGGCAACCCATCAATTTCATCTTGAAACTCTTTTCAATTCTTAAGTAAAATAGAAGTTAGAGTCATTCTATGTTGCTTGATACCTACTCAGGTTGCACTCATCTTGTTGTAGGTGATTTGGGTTACACGCATCACAACCTCCACTGGAAGTTCAAAACTACAACTCTGTGGAAACCAACTCACGCATCACAAGATGCCCCAACAAAGTGTTACTCGCTACCACAAGAACTTGCAGATAGTTTTCACATCCTCGCGTGCCCGCGATAGATCAACCATACCATGTCGCGCGGCCGCGCGCTACGCCCAGCAGAGATATTATTATTTACGTGTTTTATTATGAGTCTACTCTCCCTAATAAAAGGCCAATCCCCTAATAATACATACGATATCACCACCATCCTCATTGAGTCAACCTAGGTTTATCTTGTGGGATTGGGTGAAAGCAAGTTTGGGGATAGTATCATCCATCGCAAAACACTCGTGATTTCTCTCCATAGCAGCTTGGTCATGGGTCCAACACGAAGCCGGCAACCTCAATCTCTTCAACCTCCGATTCTCATCCAGTGATCCCGATGACGATGTCACGAACTAAGAAACTTCTTAAGCCGGAGGCTCATCACATCTATTATCACCTTCCGAGTAAATCGCTTATGCCGAACGAGGCTTTTAGACCCACCAAGACGGATGGATGGATGCTATGGAGCATGCTCCGAGAAAGGAACCGGGTTAGCCCGCCGCCACACCTGCATTCTATTCCAATGGAAGTCGTCGTCGGGAATTCTACGCAAACGCAAAAGAGATGGAGCAACACAAGATAACGCTTGCTCGACAGTGCAAGTGGATTTCCGCCTCGCCTATTAGAGCAAAGGTATGGAATAACCGATACCCCACCCACTCGGGTCGGCCTAATTGGGTCCAAGGTGACCATTTAACGATCGACTTGATGTTCGATTTTGGAATTGTGCATCCCGCACTAAGTGGACCTGTAAGGCTCAAACAACCGAGCCTCTCTCGCTTCCAAATTTCCACTTTGAATCGCCACGCCCAAGCATGGCATCTGCTTATCTCGCGCCAAACTAATTTTCGTCCACTCACAAGCATGTCGTCACAAGGAGCAAGCCATCATTCTATGGGGTATTATTGAAGGAAGTACATAGACGCCTACCACCCTCATTCATCAAAACATGCAAATGTTATCAAGCAGGCAACACGATCGGGAGCATTCCAAGATGCAATGCAAAAGCAACATTACTTTGTATGCAAAGCAGGAGTTCCATGGATGGATGTGACAGACACGCAGGTTTAGTCGCGACATTACATCAGCCACAATAGCTAAGCTCCAGGATTGGACGGGTGGTGAACCACACCCGCGCGGACGTGGTTTCATTAGCCGATTCACCTCGCCAGCGCCAACCAAGCAGCCCCCACAGCCCGATGCAGCAGGTCCATCCACCCGTAAGCGGCCTGTCTTTGGCGATCGACACTCAAGGGTCAACAAGCAAAGTCGACGATTATATGAGAATCTTGGGACTTTTGCTCCCGGAATCACTGTGGCTTTGGTCAAGCATTTCAGCAAAGAAGGAACCATGCTTGAATGGCCCTGGGCCGGAACCGCCGTGCCAGATCCACCACTGCATTCACCACCCGAGGAGGGTGGTCATGCCGATAATTAGGGAGTTTTTCTCGCACTTTTACCTTCATTCAATGCGACATTGAACATTTTAAGTTTGGGGGTATTGTGTACTTGCATAGTAGTTTAGTTGCATTTTTTTTTAGCATGTTTAGTTTAATTTTGCATGAATATGTGTTAGTTAAATTTTTATAAAATTTTTTTTTTTTTTTATTCATCGATAGTATGTTTAGTTTAATGTCTCACATAAATTTTCACAGATAAATAGAAATTTTTGCCTAAGCCAATGATGATAGTGAATTGTGAACGATTTCGTAATATGTTGCATAACACAACTGGATATAATGTTTTACACAATGCGATTCATGTTGTTATTTATATGCTTTGCTTGCACAATTGTGTTCACATTCACTTGTAAGTCTAAGATGTGTGTCTTGCATCGATCAATAGTAATATGTAGTTTTAAAAAGAGAAAACATGAGGAAAATGTTGTAGATTGTAAGTCATCAGTGCAAATTTTGGGAAAATGGGTACATGGGGCATATATATATATAAAAAATATATATATATAGTAATAACGTGACTAGTCTTAATTTGGGCCCCTAGCTACTGAGTAAGTACGCCCGAGGGGATTGTCTACACCTAGCGCCCTAAGGTCTTTCATGGTCCGGGAGTCGCTGGTTGAAAGCTCGCTAAGGGTAGCAAAGTGCCTAATGGATTAAGACATTGCATACCATGTGAAAAAAAAAAAAAAAAAAATATAATAGCAATAAACACCATGAAAAGTAAATCGCCTCGTGAGTAGTAAGAATAAAGCAATAAACCCATTGTTGAGCCTTAGTTTCATGTGATATGTTTAAACAGCCTATGTTGCATGAATATACATGAATCTTGATTTAGACTATAATTTTCTGTTTGGAGCAAAAAGGTAGTAGATATATAATCTTTGCTTGATCAAGTTTTCTGTGGAACACACACACACACACAAAGATCTCTATAGCAGCCATGAATTATCCGAGTGTATGATGTTATGTCTATGGTTTGGTTTGAAACTATGTTCGAACTGGATAGTTCACCGAGGTAATTTAACAAAATTCAGTATGGCTAAGATTATGTGAGACTAGGTTGCATCATAAAGTAGTGCAGATAGTTTAGTAGTTACATTTTCAGTGTTCATTTATATGCATTGCTTGAGGGCAAGCAACAGCTCAAGTTTGGGGGTATTTGATAAGTGATATTTTTACTCACTTATCAGTATATTAATCCATGCTAATTGTGCCCACCTCGAGTACATTTCATTTTGTTTTAGTTGTATTTCACGTTATTTTGCATTGCATATACTTAAAACTCCTTTTTTGGTGAACAAAGTGAATCGCCTTCATTTTGGTGGAATTCGAGGTATCAATGAGCTGGATGCGTGAAGGCTAGTTGAAAAGGCGAGGATGTGCATGGTAATGGAGGTACAATGAGGCATGGAAATCAAGCAAGCATGAGGATTAAAAAAAGAAAAAGAAAGAAGCAAAGGTGAAACCAAACTCGAATTGCAGATATACAGACGCGCTGCCGGCCAAAGATAAAGACAAAGGCGCACTCGCAGCTGCGCAGCAAGAGTACAGAGCTTTACATGGGAACCTTCGCAAGTCAAGTTACCCTGTGAGGCAAGGGACGCATGCATCATGAGAGAGACTCACTCTCATCGCGCTCATGAGGCATGAATGCGCGACCGCCGCCGAGAGGACGCCCGTTTGGTCTCGAACTCATCGCAAGTCTCGCTACCGCGAGCCGTAAACACTAGGACGACACACGCACAACATGGCGTCGATGTCAGAATTTGTTTTATTTTTATTTTCAACTTAATGATGTGTAATGTAGTATAAAACGATTTCGACGTGTGTCGAGAAGGGACTAGACTTTTATTACGTAACTTTCATAGTAGAAACTAGGGTTTACACCTTGGGAGAGATTCCAACGTAGAGAAAGCCATAACGCCTATTTTTCTCTACTTCTTCTTGGAGATCTCTCACATCGTGGATATTGATTATTGTTTATGGGAATTCTTTGTGGATTCAATAGTTAATCATTGGTTTCTATTCAACGATTGGGTTTGATCATTCTAACTTTCTTCCATTCATTTGTTTATCGATCATGTTTAGCCTTGATCCCATAATGGTTTTTGGTTCCGCCATGAACTAAACTCCATTATGGGATCCTAACGGATTTTAATATGTAATTTGGCTGCACATCTAAATGTTAGATTTGTTTTGCATATCATTGGATTATCTATCATGGTTGGTTTGTATGTATGAATGATTGATAATCTTCATGTTAGTATTTGTATGGATTGGAAATGAACATATGAATATGGATGAAATCATGATAGCATGCTAATATGGGGATTGCATATTTTGTGAAATAGATAGAATATATTGTTTTGCCGTATGAGCTAGAATAAGGGTTGTGCTTAAAATCAATAGGATTACAATCACAAGATAGGAATATGGTAATTGTGATGGTATTGGTGATTACATAGATTCTAACATCTCGTAGATGATATGTGAGTTGGTTATAAAGGCATTGGAAAATGGTTATAACTCGCTTTTATGCCCTCGCTATTATCCCCGTGATATGTGAACACTTCTGCATTTGACATATGAAGGATCCCATTGTTTCCACATTATATTGAATGAAATATTGAATGAAGTTAGATCCCATTGTTTCCACATTATATTTAGTCCATTTATACTCTTATTTTTAGTTGGTAATCATAATTAGTTTAAATCAACAATTAAGTCCATAGTCTTAGCATATAAATATAGTGAGTTAATTAATGCATAGTAGTCTAAAGTTAACACTTTCTCTCGTGGGATCGATACATTTTACTTACTCAGACATTTGTTGACCCGTATACTTGCATGAGTTAGAGCTCTTTATAAGAACTATAAAAGAGGCAATCAATAAAACAAGTTCAAGAATTAATTTATCCAGGAACCAATAACGTCCAAATTGTCAACATGATACTTCTTTGTAGAGTAAAATTCAAGAATGCTCAGAAGAATATTTCCATGAAAAGATACTGGATGAAGCGCAAATATCAAGGATATTCCACTAATTTCATGGAGTATAGAAACTAAAACTTTAACCAACTGAGTATAATAGAATATATGAAACTGTAAATGAATTTTCACCCGCCATGTGATAATCCACGTATACAGATCATTTCCACAATTTAATAAGGAATGAATACAAAGGATCATTCACCATGCATGTGGTAATCCACATAGACAGGTTATTACAACAGAATAATAAAGAATGGAATAACAGGAGGATTCACCATGTGTGCAATAGATCGCATGTATAAGTTATTCCCAAATGTAATAATAAATAATGGAATCAGTCCCCAGAAACGCATTGCATGTGATATTCCAATGTAATAATAAATAATGGAACTGTGTCCCAAGGCAGAACGCAGATGCATGTGATATTCCGAGAGAATAATAAAGAAATCTAATATTAGAAGAATTTCACCATGTATGTAAAGATTTTGCATGTATAAAAGTTATTCCAACATAATAATAAAGAATGAAATAACATAATAATTTTACCAAGTATAGGTATATCCCAGATATACAAAAGTTATTCCAATGTAATAATAAAGAATGGAATAATGTAAGTTCTCTTCATGAATAAGAAAGAAATAATACCCCTTACTTAGCAGTACAACAAATAATATCTCCTACCTTAGAAAGAAGAAAATCGATATATAGAAGTAGTGAAGTAAATATAACACTTTTCTTCTTTCTCTCTATAGTTTCTCTCTCAGAGTTTCAAAGTGAATTCGTAAGAAATAATGAATGAATGAGCTTCTATTTATAGAAAAATGGACCGTGATAAGAACTAACTCATGAACTATCCCAGATTGATTTACTTTAATATGACGGTCCATATTTAAAGCAAAATCTTTTAAATAAAATATAATATATTCTATTTATAATCTAATAAAACTAATAACTTTATAAAAGATTTTACTATGCAAACACTACGCAGCACTATGCAAATACTATGCATAATAAAATATAATATATTCTAATTATTGTCTAATAAAATAGATAACTTTATAAAAATATTCTGCTTTTATATAAAAAGATTTTAATATGCAAACACTATGCAGTATACTATGTAACACTATGCATAATAGAATATAATATATTCTATTTATGAATAACTTTATAAAAGTATTCTCGCTTTATATAAAAAGATTTTACTATGCAAAACACTACTAGTATACACTATGCAATACTATGCATAATAGAATATAATATATTCTATTTATAGAATAACTTTATAAAAATTTTCTCTTTTTTATTACATTAATAATACCAATAAAACAAAACCGAGTGACTTATCACATAAAGATCAATAATCAATACCGTGTGCTACTATGCAACCACACGACATCGCACTTTTTTTACTAATGAAAGTAGTTCAACTTTATTAATCTGTGAAACTTCCACCGTTATTTTTAATAAAATATTTTTTGTCGTTTTTTCATTCCGACAATAATTCCGCATAGATCCACCAATGATTGTGCCGTTGCATCTAATATTCCCCGATAAAACAAATATTCCCCACCAATCAATATAATAATGACAACTTCAGATACTTTGCAAAAATTTATAAATACTACCCACAACTATAACATTATATCAAATCTATACCATAATATTCAAAAAATATTTTGAGAAAATAAAATCTTTATTCATAAAATCTAGGTCTCACAATCTCCCTCTCTTATGAAATTTCGCGCTCGAAATTTACGACGCACTGGTATGCCAAGAGGTGAGGATCCTCGACTTTATTTTGATTCTAATTCTTGAGGTATAACCTTTGAATGTTGAATACGATCTTTCTTATTCAAGATTTTAACACGTATCTCCTCATACGTTAAATCTTCTGGTATATCGTTTAGTTCTAATTTAATAATGTGGTTCGGGTCGTCCACATATTTACGTAGCATCGATACGTTAAAAATGTTATGAACACGCAACATACTTGGCAGTAAAACGAGTCTATAGGCCACAGTTCCTAGTTCATCGAGAATTTCAAATGGGCCAATTAAATCGAGGGTTGAGATTTCCTCTTTTCGTCGATTCTTGCTTCTAGAATAACGCCCTCTTGAACTTTCTTCTTCACATTCATCAGCTCCGGGTGTGTAGCTTGAACGACTTTAACTTTATCGAGTAAAGTCGATTCTACTCGTATATTTGTTATCTTCACGTGGGTTCGTATATTCGCCCTTGTAACCACATACGATCTTCTACTCAATGCGTCAGCTACCACGTTCGCTTTTCCTATGATGGTATTGAATGGTATGATCGTAATCTTTAACAGCTTGAGTCAACGTCTTTGGCACATGTTATGTTCATTTTAGTTGAAGAAATATTATAGGGTTTAAGAAATGGGTTTTCAGATCGGGTCAATACAAAATTCGATTTCACGCCTAGGGTCAAGCTAACAAGACTTCAAGAATACGTCAGAAATTTATTAACAATAGAAATATCATTCAAAGTCGCGGACCCTCATCAAAGACTTGGATAGACGTCACATTGATACCTATTAACTTGTCATCGTCATTCACGACGCCATTTACGTAAAGTCGCGCCTTGGTGCATTCCACTCAAGTGAAGTCAACAACGAAAAGGACCGGCTCTTTACTTATGGCTTGATATGACAATGATTGACTTTAGTGGTTTGGTTGCTTGAATTCACATAACAGGTTGGTTAAGAATATGAACGCTAACAACCTTACGAAAAGCATGATGAGTAGTTAACCAAATCAATTCCTAAAATCGCATCAAAAGCAAGTATTTTCAAAGAGACAAGATCGACACGTAATGTGAAAGTGTTGATTTGAACAAGATTTATAAATAGTGGAGATAACGAAGGTTTCTACTATCGAAGTTTCAACCAATAAGTCAAAGTCTAATTTCTCTGAAGTCAAATTTAAACGTTGAGCGCAAGCAAGAGAGATAAAAGAATGGGTAGAACCAGTATCTAATAAGATATAGACTTCGCAAGAATTTATAATTAACTAATCCGTGATAACTTCGTTCGGGTCACTCGCTTTTTTTTTGAGAAGTCACGAAAAATGCTCTTCCTGAAACCATCGACTTTGTTTTGTCTCAGATCCGCCTTTGGTACCACCGCCCCAAATTGGACTTGACTTCACTATACGACAAAATCGAGCTAAATGACATTCTCTTCTTGAAATTTCCACTTTATTATCTTCGCCATGATTACCAATCAAGTGGTTACCATTCTCGCATGATAATTTCCCCACGATGGTTATCATTGTTCTGATGGCCGTTGTCACTGGTATGATTATTATCGTATTATTGGTCGTTACCTTTTGGTTGAGCTGACTCAACGGTCTCATGTGTTTCATTGCTTATCTTAGCATTTTCATATGTCATTTTCAAACACTGTCACAAAACAAGGATTAATTAACATATCACATATTATCCCTATACTATGATCGACCAATTAAATACCAAATAAACTTAGGTAGGTCATACTAGCGAACGAATTCCCCATCTCTCCCCTCCTAGTTCTTGTCCCACATCTCAGCCAGGGATCATATCCCTAAACTTTTATACCAACTGTGACGCCCCCAAAATTAGGTATACATCACCCATCTTGAGTCACCAGATACATGGTACAAACATCAAGTTTAACTGCAGCAGAACAAGCAATCCATTAAAAGAGGCAAGTAGAGAATAAAATCTACTATCTTCTATGATTTAAAAGGTTTTTCATCACTTTTATCATCGAGACTCATTTTCAATAAATAATCCACATCATCAAATCATCCCCATCTACAAAGCCAAGGATATTCTTTAAGATCACGACCACGAATTATCCATGCACCACGCGCCAAAGATAATCATGTTTTCATCAAAATTCCCCGATCATGCCATAAAATAATTCATCTTTGCACCCTTGGTCAAGATAATACATAGCCATAATCATACCAAAACTCGCCCATCAATGCACTACAGCCAATGAGGACTTTTTCCATATCATTTGTAACATTACTACGGCCATGATTATACCGAATAATCCCTCGGTCATAATCACACCAAGTCCATCTATGCACTACAAGCCATGTAGATGACTTTCAACATAATATAAACATGAGGATGATGACAATGATATAAGAATAATAAAGAATGGAATAATGTAAGTTCTCTTCATGAATAAGAAAGAAATAATACTCCTTTACGAGTACAACAAATAATATCCCCTACCTTAGAAAAAAAGAGTAGATCGATATAGAAGAAGGAAGTAAGGTAACACTTTTCTTCTTTCTCTCTATAGTTTTCTCTCTAGAGTTTCAGGTGATTTCGTAAGAAATAATGAATGAATGAGCTTATATTTATAAAAAATGGATCGTGATAGTAACTAACTCATGAACTATTCAGATTGATTTACTTTAATCGACAGTTCATATTTAAAGCAAAATCTTTTAAATAAAATATAATATATTCTATTTATAATATAATAAAACTAATAACTTTATAAAAGATTTTACTATGCAAACACTACGCAGCACTATGCAAACACTATGCATAATAAAATATAATATATTCTAATTATTGTCTAATAAAATGTATAACTTTATAAAAGTATTTTGTTTTATATAAAAAGATTTTACTATGCAAAATACTATGCAGACACTATGCAACACTATGCATAATAGAATATAATATATTCTATTTATAGAATAACTTTATAAAAGTATTCTGCTTTATATAAAAAGATTTTACTATGCAAAATACTATGCAGACACTATATGCAACACTATGCATAATAGAATATAATATATTCTATTTATAGAATAACTTTATTAAAGTATTATGTTTTATTACATTAATAATACCAATAAAACAAAACTGAGTGACTTATCACATAAGCATCAATAATCAATACCGTGTGCTACTATGTAATCACACGTATTACTGTACTTTTACTACCGAGTAGTTCAACATTATTAACGGTAAAACTTCCGCCATTATTTTTAATTAAATATTTGTCATTTTCTCATTCCGACAATAATTCCGTTGTGGGGTCCACCAATGATTGTGTCATTGCACGAATATTCCCTGATAAAACAAATATTCCCCGACCAATCGAATATAATATGACAACTTGCATACTTTGCAAAATTTATAAATACTACCCACAACTATAACATTATATCAAATCCACACCATAATATTCAAAAAAATATTTCGAGAAAATAAAATCTTTATTCATAAAATCTGGAGTCTCACAAGGTGTAGCTTCTATTATTTGAAGATCAAGTTCTTCAATTCGGCGAGGCCTCTTGAAGAGAGGTTCGAGAGTTTCCTCTTCGGTCTCCTCAGCATCTTAAGGTTCGAAAATCGGTGGAGGTTGTACAGTGGGAGGTTTAGGGGCGATCAGAGAGGATGGCTTGGAGGGGGCCTTGGTCGGAGGCTTCTTTTTTCTCTTCTTCAGTAAAGCCATCTTTTTTGACCTATTCATCTTCACTATACTCTTTTTGGTGGAAGGCTCAGAGTTTACAGAGGTTCGGGGTGGCATGGCCGAAGACGAGCTGGTGGAAAGTTCTGATATGGAAGTGGGAGCATATTACCATGGATTTCGTTACTGGTCTTCCCAAGGTTTCTCAAGGCATAGATGCAATTTGAGTCATTATCGATAGATTAACCAAGTCTGGTCATTTCTTACCTATACGAGAAACTTATTCACTTGAACGTCTTGCTCGTATATACATAAATAAGATTGTAAGACTACACGGTATGCCAGTATCCATAGTTTCTGATCGAGACCTAAGATTCACTTCACGATTTTAGGTTAGTTTGCAGAAATCTATGGGCACGGATTTACGATTCAGTTCAGCATACCATCCTCAGACGGACGGGTAGTCGGAGAGGACTATTCAAACCCTTGAAGATCTATTAAGACTCTGTGTCCTTGAATTCAAAGGAAGTTGGGACAAGTTTTTGCCTTTAGTGGAATTCTCCTACAACAACCGTTATCAAACAAGTATATGCATGGCTCCATTCGAGGTGTTGTATGGACGCAAGTGTCGTTCTCTAGTATGCTAGGACGAGGTGGGTGAAGCAACGTTGTTGAGACTGGAATTGGTACGCATGACAACAAAAAAGATTCAAATGATCCGGCAACGTATAAAAACCTCACAAGATCGACAAAAGAATTATGTTGATCTTCATCGAAAGGACGTGGAATTCAATGTTGGTGATCATGTGTTACTACGTGTTGCTCCATGAAAAGTAGTTACAAGATTTGGAAAGAGAGAAAAGCTTAATTCTCGATTCATTGGGCCATTCAAAATTCTTGATCGAGTAGGAACTGTGGCCTATAAACTCACCTACCGCCAAGTCTGTCTCGTGTTCATAACGTTTTTCACATATCTATGTTATGTAAATATGTGGAAGACCCAAACCACATTATTGAATTAGAACCAGACGAGATAGATAAAGATTTAACGATAAAGAGCAATTTCGTTAAAATCTTGGATAAGAAGGAACGATTCTACGCTCCAAGGTTATACCTCAAGTCAAAGTTTTGTGGAGAAATCACGATGTGAGGAAATGACCGGGAGTTAGAATCAAATAAAATCAAGGTATCCTCACCTCTTTCACATACCAGTAACGCATACACCAATTTCGAGGATGAAATTTCATAAGAAGGGAGGTCAGAAGACCCCAACTTTTATGAATAAAGATAAATTTTTCTCAAAGTATATTTTTGAATATTATGGTGTGGATTTGATATAATGTTATAGTTCAGGTAATATTTATAAATTTTGTAAAGTAAGAAAGTTGATATAAAATATTTTATTGGTCTGGGAATATTCGTTTTAACATGGAATATTCGTAGACGACGACACAATCATTGGTGGACCGAGACCCCCGATTTTATGAATAAATATTTAATTTTCTCAAATAATTTTTTTAATATTATGGTGTGGATTTGATATAATGTTATAGTTGTGGATAGTATTTATAAATTTTGCAAAAGTAAGCAAGTGGTTATATAATATTCGATTGGTCTGGGAATATTCGCTTTTAACAGGAATATCAGACGATGCCACAATCATTGGTGGACCCTATTAACGAAAAGTATTGTCGTAGTTTAAAACGACAAAATTATCTTTCTATAAAAATAACTATGAGGTGTTACCGTTAAAACCGCTGAACTACCCTAGTAGTAAAAGTACAAAGAATAATGCGTGGTTGCATAAGAAAGACACTATATTGATTATTGATGCTTACGTGAGAAGTCACTCGCTTATACTCAATTATTGCTACAAAGAAATCGTGATCATATCTCTCTCATATTATTGATTCAATTATTGTTATTAAAGATCATCATCGCATAATATGTTATATTATTAAATCAATAATTGAGACGCGCAAAGTTATTCATATTATTATTCGCAATATCGACAATGTCTAGAAGTTCACAAGGAGAGGTTTGGTCACCTAATCAGGCGCCAATAAGGAGAAATCCTTATCTGAAAGCCCCTCTTTCCGGGAACGACCGTTGTCATAAATATTGTGAATTATAATATTAATGATGAATAAGTTCGTGTTGATTAAAGATGAATTTTATAGTTCCATCATTGGTTGAAATTATTTGTGTTAGTGGAAATTAACATTTGTTTCGATAATAATTGATGTCCTGGAGGTTATATTGTTCAATCCAGTATTCGGGTATTCGTGTCGGACACTTTTCGTACTATTCATGAGTTACTATTGAGTTACTATTATTCTATTCATGAGTTACTATTCACGAAGTTACTATTCATTCACGAGAAGTTACTATTCACGGGTACTATTCATTCGTAAGATATATTTCTTTTCATTCAAATCATTTTTGGGTACAATATTATTCCATGAGGAGATGTGCTAATTTTTCGCATCTGCTGGTCAAGATATAATAGTAAATCAATATGGACCGCCTGGTGAAAGTTATAATAGTAAATCAATATGGATCACCGGGTTTAAAGTTTTAATAGTAAATCAAGATGGACCGTTGCTTTAAGTTTTAATAGTAAACCAATATGGACCGTCTGCTTAAAAGTAAATCAACTGGACCGCTCATGAATTAGTTACTATTCACCCATTCTCCTATAAAATAAGCTCATTCCTTCATTATTTTACTTAATTCATCAAACTCTAGAGAGAAACTATATAGAGAGAAAGAAGAAAAGTATTTTGCTACTTCACTACTCCAATATCCAATTTCTTCTAAGGTAGGGATATTATTTGTTGTACTCGTAAGGGGTATTATTTCTTTCTTATTCATGAAGAGATATTATTTATTCCATTCTTTATTATTAAGGGGAATAACTCGATACGCTGGATACCATATACTTGGTGAAATTCTTTCGTTATTCCATTCTTTATTATTCTGTTGAATAACTCGCTATATGCTAAGTATCGCATACACGGTGAATTCTTCTGTTATTCCATTCTTATTATTCTATTGAATAACTCGCTTATGCTAAGCACCGCATACACGGTGAAATTCTTTAATATTAATTCTTTATTATTTTAATATCTCGTCTACATGCTATTTTAATATGCGTTACGCTTTTACCGGACCGGTTCCATTATTTATTATTCGTCGAAATATCCTCGTCTCGTATGCTTACGCCGACCGGTTCCATTATTTATTATTTCGTTGGGAATAACTCGTCTGTAGTAATTTATCGCACGCACGGTGAATCCTTCGTTATTCCATTCTTTATTATTTCGTTGAATAACTCTGTCTATGTGGATTACCACATGCATGGTGAATGATCCTTCGTATTCATTCCTTATTAAATTGTGGAAATGATCTGATCATACGGATTATCGCATGGCGGTGAAAATCCATTTCATAGCTTCATATATTCTATTATACTCAAATTGGTTAAAGTTTTTGCTTCTATACTCCATGAAATTAGTGGAATATCCTTGATATTTGCGCTTCATCCAAAGATCTTTTCATGGAAATATTCTTCGAGCATTCTTGAATTTTATCGCACAAAGCAAAGATCATGTCGATAATTTGACGTTATCGAAGTTCGTGGATAAATTAACTTATAAATCTTTAAAATTTATTCTTGAACTTGTTTTATTGAATTGTCATCATCCTCATGCTTATATTATGTTGAAAGTCATCTTCGCTTACGCGGCATAGATGGACTTGGTATGATTATGACTGTGGATTATTCTAAGATAATCATGACCGTAATGTGATTTAATGATGTGGTAAAAGTCCTCATCGGGCCCGTAGTTCATCGGGTGATGCTTGTTGGTATGATTATGACCTGTGGATTATTCTAAGATAGTCATGACCATTGATGATTACATGAATATCCTCGGCCGTGGAGCAGGATGATTCGATTTTATTTATTTATTGTCGAGTCTCACGATAAAAGTGATGAAAACCTTTTAAATCATGTAAGATAGTAGATTTTATTCTCTACTGACTCTTCTAATGGATCGCTTTTGTCTCACCGCAGCTAAACTTGATGTTTATTATATTTTATCGCTTTAACACCATTCAAGGCTAATGATAATTTATTCGCATTATCTTAGTCATAATATTTTTTATCGGGCTAGTTGAGCTCACCCTTTCTTTCACTGCTCTTCGTGAAATGAGAACGAGTCGGGACTAGCTTCGGGAAACAGAGTGATGGTCCTAGATGGTGCATTAGTAGTCCTCACTATTCGTGAAATAGTGTGATAATAAATGTAATGAGGACTCCATTGAGTGTGGATATTGTCTAGATGACAATATTTGTATTAAAACTCACAAATTTATGTTTTGTCGTATTTTTACACGATCGTTGTATAATTAAGTTGTATTTGTATTCAAGACCTTGTATCTCATGCGACCCAAGATGGGTGATGTATACCTATTTTGGGGGCGCCACAGCTTGGTATCAAAGCTTAGGATATGATCCCCGGCCGAGATGTGAGACAAGAACTAGAGGGGAGAGACGGGAATTCTTCGCTAGTATAACCTACCTAAGTTTATTTGGTATTTAATTGGCCTCACGAGTATATGGATAATATGTGACATGTTAATTAACCCTTGTTTTGTGGCAAGATTTGAAAATGGCATCCAAAAATGTTGGGATAAGCAATGAAGCACATGAGACCGCTGAGTCACCAACGATCAATATCCGTGATAATGTGCAACAGAAGACAATAATCCTCCTGTAAACAATAACACCGATGAAATGATGAACGATGGGATGTTCAGAGGCTTTATGCAATTCATGCAACATCAAAGTAGAGAGACTCGCTCATAATGCAGTGGAAATAATGGCAACCCACTGGCCGGTCACCGCTAAGCGCTTCAAGGAGCTAGACCACCGAGTTTTTGGGAAAGCCGTAACCACTTAAAGCGAGACGTGGTTAAAGCAGATCACCAAGATATTTGATGTCTTGGGATGCTCCGAGGAGCAAAAGGAGCAAAAGGTTCCTTTGCCACCTTTTATGTTGCGTGAAGAAGTAGATTATCGGTGGGAATCAGAAACGCACTCCACCTCGACGCACTCAAGATGTCTTGGGAGAAGTTCCAAGAGTCGTTCAACGACAAGTACTTTCCCGAAAGTATTCGCCACACGAAGGAGGTGGAGTTTATCAAGTTGGAACAAAACAATATGACCGTGTCGCAAAGACGAGGCTAAGTTTGCCGAGTTATCCCGGCCAGATCCCATTTGGTCGATAATGAGGAGCGAATGACGCTAATGTTTCTAAGAGGTTTGAAACCCGATATACGCCAATACCTCATTTCTCACAAACTTTGTTTATATTCGATGTTGTGAATAGGCTCGCTTATTCGAGCGCGATAATGATTCAAAGACAACCAAAAGGTAACGAACAACAACACGATAATAATCGCATTCGGTGGCAACGGCCATCTAACAATGATAACCATCGGGGAAATTATCATGCCAAGAATGGTAACCACTTTGGGTAATCATGGCCAAGATAATAGAAGTGGAAATTTCAAGAAGAGAAAGTTCAATAATGATGGAAAGACAACAAAGACCAAAGACCAAGTGAAGAAGGAGAAAGTCAAGTCCAAATGCGAGGGAGGGACACATCAATTCAAACCGTACGGATGCAACCAAAGCATGTTATAATTATGGAAAAGAAGATCACCTAGCCCGATTTTGTCGGCACCAAAGTCAAGTCCAGATGGAGTTGATGCCAAAGGATGTGAGCAAAAAGTTTTAGTTTAAGAGAGAGATTTCAAAAAGAGAAGAACCGAATAAGGTTATCATGTAAGTTAATCATAAACTCTCACAAGTCTATTACTTATTAGATAGATACCTGCTTCTACCCATTCTTTATATCTTTAGTCATGTTCAACGTTTAAATTTAACTCTAGAGAAGTTAGATTTTGATTTATCGTTGAAACTCATAAGAGAAACCTTCGCTACCTCCACTATTTATAAATCTTGTTTGATTCAAATCGACACTTTCACGCTATCCGTCGATCTTATCTCTTTGAAAATACTTGTCTTTGATGTGATTTTAGGAATCGATCGTTAACTACTCATCATGCTTTTCGTAAGGTTGTTAGCTTTCATATTCCTAACCAACCCGTTATATGAATCCAAGCAACCAAACCACTAAAGTCAATCATTGTCATATCAAACCATAAGTAAAGAGCCCATCCTTTCGTTGTCGATTTCTCGTGTGGAATGCATCAAGCCGATTTTTCAGAGGCGACGCCGTGAATGACGATGGCAAGTTGATAGGTATCAATGTGACGTACTATCCAAGTTTTGGATGAGGGTCACAGCTTTGAATGATATTTCTATTGTTAATAAAATTTTCCGACGTATTCTTGAAGACTTCTTAGCCTACCCCTAGAGCGTGAAATCGAATTTTGTATCAATTTCAAAGATAAAACCCATTTCTTAAAACCTCAAATATTTTCTTCACCTAAAACGAACGTAATATGTGCCAAAGACGCTGGCTCGAGTCATATGAAGATTACGATCGTATCATTCAATATCATCGTGGGAAAAGCGAACGTGGTAGCCGACGCCGTTGAGTAAAGATCATATGCTTATTTAGTGTGATGTTGTTAACACAAAAACCTATTTCAGATAACTTACAAATGATGAAGATAGAAAGTTAAAGACTAAGGACCCACACGTGGTGATATCAAATATACGAGTAGAATCGACTTTAATCGATAAAGTTAAAGCCGCGCAAGCTACATACTCAGAAGTCGATGAATGTGAAGAAGAAGGTTCAAGAGGGCGTTATTCTAGAAGCAAGAATCGATGAAGAGAGGAAATCTCAACCCTCGATTTTATTAGCCCATTTGAAATCCTTGATCGAAAGTAGAACTCGTGGCCTATAGACTCGCTTTTACCGCCAAGTATGTCACAGTGTTCATAACATTTTTCACGATCGATGTTACGTAAATATGTGGACGACCCAACCACATTATTAAATTAAAACTAGACGAGATAGCGTAAGATTTAACGTATGAGGAGATACGTGTTAAAATCTTCGATAAGAAGGATTATATTCAACACTCAAAGGTTATACCTCAAGAGTTAGAATCAAATGAAGTCAAGATATCCTCACCTCTTCAAAGATACTGTACGTGACGTAAATTTTGAGGGCAAAATTCATAAGGAGGGAGATTGTGAGAGACCCCAAATTTTATGAATAAATATTTAATTTTCTCAAAATAATTTTTTTAATATTATGGTGTGGATTTGATATAATGTTATAGTTGTGGATAGTATTTATAAATTTTGCAAAGTAAGCAAGTGGTTATATAATATTCGATTGGCTCTGGGAATATTCGCTTTTAACAGGAATATTCAGACGACGGCACAATCATCAGTGGACCCCACAAACTAAGTATTGTCGTAGTTTAAAAACGACAAAATTATCTTTCTATAAAAATAACTACATGAGGTGTTACCGTTAAAACCGTTGAACTACCCTTAGAGTAAAAGTACAAGAATACGCTGTGGTTGCATAAGAAGACACACGATATTGATTATTGATGCTTACGTGAGAAGTCACTCGCTTATACTCAATTATTGCTACAAGAATTGTCGATCATATCTCTCATATTATTGATTCAATTATTGTTACAAAGATCATCTCGCATTATATGTTATATTATTAAATCAATAATTGAGACTAACAAAGTTATTCATATTATTATTTGCAATATCGACAATGTCTAGAAGTTTCACAAGGAGAGGTTTGGTCACCTAATTACGCGCCAATAAGGAGAAATCCTTATCTGAAAGCCCCTCTTTCCTCGAACGACCGTTGTTAAATATTGTGAATTATAATATTAATGATGAATAAGTTCGTGTTGATTAAAGATGAATTTTATAGTTCCATCAGGTTGGAATTATTTATTTAGTGTTATATTTGTTTCGATAATAATTGATGTCCGGAGGTTATATTAATCAATTGATATTCGGAGGTCGTATATATTGTTCTATTCATGAAGTTACTATTCATGAGTTACTATTCACGAAAGTTATTATTCACGAAGTTACTATTCATTCAAGTTACTATTCACGAAGTTACTATTACTATTCACGGATACTATTCACCCGTAAGATATATTTTTTTTCATTCATCCAAATCATTTTTGGGTACAATATTATTCCATGAGGAGATGTGCTAATTTTTCAAGATCGTTGGTTGAAGATATAATAAGTAAATCAATATGGACCGCTGGTGAAAAGTTATAATAGTAAATCAATATGGATTGTTGGTTTAAAGTTTTAATAGTAAATCAAGATGGACCGCTGCTTTAAGTTTTAATAGTAAACCAATATGGACCGTCCGCTTAAAAGTAAATCAATCTGGACCGCTCATGAATTAGTTACTATTCACCCATTCTCCTATAAATAAGCTCATTCCTTCATTATTTTTACTTAATTCATCAAACTCTGTAGAGAGAAACTATAGAGAGAAAGAAGAAAAGTATTATGCTACTTCACTACTCCAATATCCAGATTTTTTTCTAAGGTAGGGATATTATTTGTTGTACTCGTAAGGGATATTATTTGTTGTTCTTCGTAAGGGATATTATTATTTGTTATTCCATTCTTTATTATTTCGTTGAATTTTTTTGGATACCCTATACTTGGTGAAATTCTTCCGTTACTTTTTATTATTATGTTGAATTCCATTCTATTATTATTCTTTCGTTATTTATTCTTTATTATTCTCGTTGAATAACTCTGTCTCGCAAGGCCTATCGCATGCATACATGGTGAAATTCTTTGTTATTCCATTCTTATTATTCTCGTTGAATAACTCGCTTATGCCAAGTACCGCATACATGGTGAAATTCTTCTAATATTCCATTCTTTATTATTTTGTTTAATATCCTCGTCTGCATGCTTACGCCGGACCGGTTCCATTATTTATTATTCTCGTCAAAATATCCTCGTCGTGCAGCGTTTACGCCTTGACCGGTTCCATTATTTATTATTATTATTCGCTGGGAATAACCATTATATATGCGTTATCTATCGCACGCATGGTGAATCCTTCGTTATTCCATTCTTTATTATTTCGTTGAATAACTCGCCTATGTGGATTACCACATGCATGGTGAATGATCCTTCGTATTCATTCCTTATTAAATTGTGGAAATGATCTCAGATACGTGGATTATCGCAATGGCAATGTGAAAATCCATTTATAGCTTCATATATTCTATTATACTCAGTTTGGTTAAAGTTTTCGCTTCTATACTCCATGAAATTAGTGGAATATCCTCGATATTTGCGCTTCATCCAAAGATCTTTTCATGGAAATATTCTTCCGAGCATTCTTGAATTTTATCGCACAAAAGCAAAGATCATGTCGACAATTTGACGTTATTGAGTTCAGGATAAATTAACTTATAAATCTTTAAAATTTATTCTTGAACTTGTTTTATTGAATTGTCATCATCCTCATGCTTATATTATGATGAAAGTCATCTTTGGCTTACGTGCATAGATGGACTTGGTATGATTATGACTGTGATTATTCGAGATAATCATGACCGTAATGTGACGAATGATGTGGTAAAAGTCCTCATTGGGCCTGTAGTTCATTAATGGACAAATTGTTGGTATGATTATGATTAGTGGATTATTCTAAGATAGTCATGACCATTGATGATTATTACATGAATATCCTCGCCGTGGAGCAGGATGATTCGATTTTATTTATTGTCGAGTCTCAAACGATAAAAGTGATGAAAAACCTTTTAAATCATAGAAGATAGTAGATTTTATTCTCTACTGACTCTTCTAATGGATTGCTTGTTTCAGCAGCTTAAACTTGATGTTTATTATATTTTATCGCTTTAACACTCGTTCAAGGCTAATGATAATTTATTCTCGCATTATCTTAGTCATAATATTTTTCATCGGGCTAGTTGAGCTCACCTCTTTCTTTTTCACCGCTCTTCGTGAAATGAGAACGTAGTCGGGACTAGTTGGGGAACAGAGTGATGGTCCTAGATGGTGCATTAAGTAGTCCTCACTATTCGTGAAATAGTGTGATAATAAATATAATGAGGACTCCATCGAGTGTGGATATTGTCTAGATGACAATATTTGTATTAAAACTCACAAATTTCTATGTTTTGTCGTATTTTACACGATCGTTGTATAATTAAGTTATATTTGTATTCAAGACTTGATCCGGCGCACCCAAGATGGGTGATGTATTCGAAAAGCCTCATATTTCTTAAGAATGATCTGATTGTTAATATTGTGGGTTATAATATTAATGATGAATGTTATTAAAATATATTTTGTAAAGCTAAGTGAATAGAGATAAATAGATGAAATTTTTATGAAGTATTTATTGTAAGTTTGGTGTATTATTTGGACCCCCACTTACTCATTTTTTTTCAAAACTATCGGTAGAAGTTATCTCGCTTTTGTTATATATATATTAAATAGTCACGGAATGTGGGGGTGGGGGTTGGGGGGAATCAAACTAACTGTACATACATACATACATACACATATATATATATATATATATATATTATAATAAGTTTATTTTTTTATGAAAAAATAGAATATATTATATTTTATTATGCATAGTGTTTGCATAGTAAATCGTTAAAATTATTTTCAAGGCTACCGTGATATACTGCTTTATCGCTCGTGAATAAAATTTCTAAATAGTATATCGTCATTCTCCTATAAATAGGATGTAAAAGAAAGAATTGAAAGCCAGGAAAAGCATATAATTTGACAGGAAAAGCATCCAAACTGTCACACTGCATAACCAAAAGCTTTCAACAAAATTGATTCAAAACATCCAAGCAGATGATAATTCTCATTGTGGTTGCTACAACATTGTTAAACTCAGAATGCCTATCCTAACCTTCTTAATTATTATCATAACTATTGTAGAAACTAATAGAAACTAGAGAAAAGAGAAAAACCAATAGTTGCCAACCTGATAAGAGTCACAAACAAACAATACGAAAATGAAAATTGTATATGAATGCTATCCTCACCTTCCTCCAGGTCTAATAATAAGTTGTACTTGCTCATTCTGGGTAAGGTTTCTAGTCCTTCCTCCATACTTAATGTAGAGAAACAAGCATGAAGGGCAGCCAGCATCAAATGGAAGCATAGCCTTTTCTTCTGCAAGTATCTGAACGGGACAGAATGTAGGGTTCTGCCAATTGGGATAGAAGACCTTCCTCCGAATAACGGGATTCTCATATAAAACATGCTCCTGAGAATTTAAAATGATGTTAGTTGGTTAGAAACTAAAATTTTGAATCATGAATTTGACCCAGTTATACTACCACACTTAACAATCAATCCCCAAAAATAAGACAACAAAATTCTGAACTGACTCATATTAAGTAATGGCTTATATTCTAGCAACTAACACCAAATAACTGAAATCTACATAGTAATATTTTTAGAAAAGTTAAACAGCTTTACCCCAGGATTATTTAAAGACACATGGCTCTCCCTTCCTTAAAATGCTAAAATGATTGTAGTCCAGCTCATACATATCTTCACACCCATGCCTTATTCCAAGAGATGCAAAAACTATGATTTTCCTAATGGTGTGGGACTGAGCATTTTTAAGTAGAAGTTCTTCCAACTCAATTATCCTCTTAACTTCCTTCGGGCAGAATGCCATCTTTTGGGGCAGAATGCCATCTTAACTTCCTCTTAACTCAAACATGATTCAAATTGAGCAATGATCAGACAGTAGAATGGGTTGATGAAATTTATAAAATAAAAAGTGAAATCTCCCACCATTGAATTAGCTTTTACTATGTTATACAGTGGGAAGGGCTGGGAGATGATGCAGAGAGAGAGAGGGACATAGTCCAAGGAATTTAACATAATTAACGATTTAATATTATCATGAGAACAGTTTTCGTGTCAAACACATGATGATCACGATGTGGCAGCTTCCGCATATTTGGTCTATTTCCATCCTAGAATGTGCTAATAGAGACTCTTAAGGTCACTACTACTGGCATCCAGAGTATATCAGGATGAAAATTGACTGGCTAAAAAATAGCATTTTGTTGGATGAACAATCCACAACCAGAAAGAGCAAAGTTGTACAGTAGGACTAGGATTCAAAATAGAAAGAAAACATAAACCATTTGGCACAAAAATGTATAGAATAAAATATTTTTTTGTTGACGAGTGTCAAATAAAAATATAATAATTCTTAAGTGCATGGTACCTAAAATAAACAAAGCACCTGATATGATACACTAGTTTCCCACTTCTCAGTCCTAATAAGTAATAATAACTTATTTTCCAAACACAAGATAGAAGGTGCAATAAAGTACACACTATATTTACTTTATTTCTTTTTAAAGAATTCCTACACAAGAAGAAACTAGACTGTAATGCTGATTCTCACATCACAATTTAATCAGATCGAACCTTAATTTATGAATCCATAATCCAAAAAAACATGAAATTGGAAAACCCAAATAATTTCTCATTATAAAATAACAGGAGCAAAACATGAAATCCAAATCACAATAGAATCCCAAAAACCATACCGTCCAATTATGGGTCTTGGCTAATCGCCTAGCAAGTGCATGTAAGCAGTATGAAACATCAGTTCAAGGCCGAATTGCGGATGTGGAAATCAAAATTTCTGCAAGAAGCGCACAAAATATCAAAAACCCAAAATTAGAAAAACCGATAAATAAGTATAAAAATAATCGGATCTGCAAATAGAAAAATATCTCACTTCTGAGGTGTCGTTCTTTGATACTTGAGAGATCTGAGAGTTCAAGATGAAGGGCTGCCGGCGCCGAGAGTTCGAGAGTTCGAGACTTGAGACTGAGAGTTGAGAGATCTCAGATCTGATCTGAGAGTTCGAGTCTTCCAGAATTTAGTAAAGTAGTAAATTAGTCATTAATATTGAATGGGCTGACTGTGTGACTCATATTATATTTTTAACCTAAGGGTTGTTCTAACCCAAAAGTAAAACACTTACGACTTAACCGAAAATCGTAATAAAATTCGAATATAATCGAAATATTAAAAATAATTGAATTGTCAGACAATTTTAGTTAAACTATTTCAGCTCAAATATTTGTATTATATAATTTTATCTATATGCAATTAATTATAAACAATAAATAACTTAAACTTGATTGCAATATATATAATACAATAATATATAAGACAAATGATGTAACAGTAAATCATATTTGAATTGTAATTTAGAATATTGATTATTCTCGATATAAATTTTCAGCATTTGTTTCGATGCAAATAAAGATATTTAACGATTCAAATAAATTTTATCATTTTCAAAATCCTAAATTTCAAAATAAATACTCTAATTATAAATATAATTAGAATAAGAATAAATAAATAAATAATGAGTTTTAAAGTATAGTTCATTAATTAATGAATGTTAATTTATTTATTTTTAATAAATAAAATAATCAATACTCTAAATTATAATTCAAATAAGTTTTCATCATTTTCAAAATCCTAAATTTAAATTTCAAGATGAATGCTCTAATTACAACTATAAATATAATAAGAAAATAATAATAATGAGTTTTTAAGTATAAATAATAATGTTATAAATTATAATTCAAATAAGTTTTCATCATTTTTGAAATCCTAAATTTCAAAATGAATGCTCTACTTATTAATGTTTAGATGTCCATTAATAAATAAATGTCTATTTTATGTGTATGAGTAATATCTTGTAGTGTGTATAAATATTTATAATCTATAGTTAGATTCAAAAGTTTACATTGAATATTTAATTTTTTTTTCTCAAATACTTGATTAAAACTTTAATAATATGTTTATGGGGACTTTTATTTATTATTTATCCTCAATACTCTACTTAAATTTGAATTCATAATCGATATAATAGATATAATAATAAATGGAATGTACATTAAAGTCATTGAATCGCTTCCACAAAGTGTCTATTGTTGTATGATCTTTAGATATTTTTGATCTTACAAAAAAGAATCAAGAACCTAAAATAATCGATCCTTCTAAATCAAAATTTAACATTATCTAAATATCCATTCCAATATTACCAGATTAATCACAAAGCTGAAACACTTGGCAAAAAATGGAATACTTCATTCCAAAACACAGAAGCATCAATTTCAATAAACTGCTCCTACTTGCTCCTATAAATCCTTAAGCAATACAACCCATTAAATTGATAAGGAAAATATTCCTTCAATGAAAAAAATATTCCTTAAGTTTTCACTTCTTATCAACAAATACAAAAGAAAAAATATGTTTATATCAAAAATTGTCTCTCCAGAGATTTGGACTCGCGTCCTCACATTTGAAATTTTGGTCATATGACCGCTGAAGCAACATGGATCAATTGTTAATATTTTACAAGGATTAATATTTATATCAAAACATGAGATTTCCCCAATATATTCTTTTCTTCTCCTTCATTACATACCATAACTAATTGCATCATAATAATAATAATAATAATAATAATAATAATAATAATAATAATAATAATAATAAACATTCATAATAATAATAATAATAATAATAATAATAATAATAGTACTAATAATAAAAATAATAAAAATAACAATAATAAAAATAAAAATAAAATAAATGTAAGAAAAACTTACCTTTAATTTGTAACACCCACTAAATTCTTACTTACATGAATAAATAGACTCAAATTTAAAATTTTATACAATAATTTGAATTTTAATATTTTATAAATTTTAGTATTTTTTAATTTTATTTTTTTTAGTATTTTAGAATTTTTTAATTAGTATTTTTAGTATTTGATGTAAATATGTAATTAGTATTTTAGTGTTTCAGGGTAAGTGACTTTTAGTATTTTGATATGTTATACAACTATGGTAAAATTTTAGTATTTTGATAAAATTTTATAGTAAAATTTTTTTATTTGAGTAAAATTTTAGTATTTGACTATTTAAAAGTATTTTGATTAAATGATGTAAATATGTTATGATGTAAATATGATGTAAATGATGTAAATATGTAAATATGATAATATGTTATGTTATGATGTAAATGATGTAAATATGTTATGATTTAGTATTTTAATGATGTAATTTGATTTTTATTCTTTTGATTAATTAACAAAATAATTTGTATTTTAGTATTTTAGTATTTTTGAATTTTAGTATTTTTTAATTTGATTTTTTTTAGTATTTCAGTATATTTTTTTAATTAGTATTTTTTAATTAGAATTTTTAGTATTTGAGTAAATATGTAATTAGTATTTTAGTGTCGAATGTAAATGACTTTTAGTATTTTGATATGTTATACAAATATGGTAAAATTTTAGTATTTTGATATGTTATACAACTATGGTAAAATTTTAGTATTTGAGTAAAATTTTAGTATTTTAGTATTTGAATTTTAGTATTTTGATTAAATGATGTAAATATGTTATGATGTAAATATGTAAATATGATAATATGTTATATTATGATGTAAATGATATAAATATGTTATGATTTTAGTATTTTAATGATGTAATTTGAATTTTTGTTCTTTTGATTAATTAACAAAATAATTTGAATTTTACTATTTTAGAATTTTTTTTGAATTTTAGTATTTTTTTAATTTGATTTTTTTTAGTATTTTTTTAATTAGTATTTTTAGTATTTGATGTAAATATGTAATTAGTATTTTTAGTATTTTAGTGCCGGGTAACTGACTTTATAATAAAAAATTCTTATAGCTTAGTTGGTTTGAGCATTTGTTTAAGGAGAGTGGGAGATCTAGAGTTCAATTCTTAGTGAGAACATTATTTTATTTTATTTTTTAAAAAGCCCGCGGGTCAGGCCATGCTTTTTTATTATTAGTAGTACTATTATAATTATTGTAATAATTGTTATTATAATTATAATAATTAATAATAATAGTAATAATAGTAATAGGAATAATAATAGTAATTATAATAATGATTAATAATAACAATAATAATAATAGTAGTAGTTATAATAATAGTAATAGTAATAATAATTATAATTAATAATAAAATTATAATTATTATTATTATAATTATAATTATAATAATTATTATTATTATTATAGTTATTATTATTATTATTATTATTATAGTAATAATAATAACAACAATAATAACAATAATAATAGTAACAATAATAATTATTATAATAATAGTAACAATAATAATAATAAAATAATAATAATAACAACAACAACAACAACAATAATAATAATAATAGAAATTATAATAATAGTAATAATTATAATAATAAAAATAATAATGATAAGATTACTAATAATTATTCTAATAATAATAATTAATAATAATAGTAATAATAATAATAATAATAATAATAGTAATAATAATAGTAAATATAATAATAATTATAATAATAGTAATATTTTTGCAAAAAGGGGTATAAGTCTTCAATATGCAATAAATATAAAATTTCATCATTATTCTGTAAAGGAACAGCATGCTCAAATGTTTTTATTATTCTTTTACTGATAAAATCAAAGGTTCCAATTTTATAAATTGTTTCTGGTTTGATTTAGGAATAGTCCATTTATCTAAGGCTTCCTTAACATCCTGATGGGCTATAAGTTCGGTTGCTTCCACTATAGAAGTTGAAGCATTAGCTACAGTAAAAAGAGAGGTTGAAAAATCAGTCATTTTTCAAAGTTGACCATATATGTGTAATTTATGAGTAATATATTCATTAATATGTTAATAAACTAACATGGCTCTGATACCAATTAAGGGAAGGATCGGAGAAAAGGGTCGATCAAGCACGTCTGTCAACGATTTACAAGAAATAATAGTCACACTCCTCAAGACGGACAAAGGCAAAGTAATAGTAATAATAATATAAAAAAAAATATAGAACATGAAGCATGAAAAAAAATTTAATAATGACTTATAAGTAAAAAAAAAGTTAAAATTTAAGTTATTGTCAAACACTAAATTATAACAAATGACTTATAACTTAGTTTAACCAACTTATAAGTCATTGCCAAACACCCTTTAATACAAGATATAAAGAGAAATTAATATTTGATTATTAAAAAATTACAAGTCAAGAAAAGGAGAATTTTAAAATGGGAGTTAAAAAAAAAAATACACCATCAGTAACTTTATTATTATTGTTATTGTTATTATTATTATTTTTATTATTATTGTTATTAGTATTATTATTATTATTATTATTGTTGTTGTTTTATTATTATTATTATTATTATTATTATTATTATTATTATTATTATTATTATTATTATTATTATTATTATTATTATTATTAGTATATTATTGTTATTATATTATTATTATTATTGTTGTTGTTGTTATTATTATTATTATTATTATTATTATTATTATTATTATTATTATTATTATTATTATTATTATTATTATTATTATTATTATGTAGTATATAACTTCTCGAGATTATATTAATGATATTTAGTGAAGGAGAAGAAAGGAATATATGGGGAAAATCTCATGTTTTGATATAAATATTAATCCTTGCAAAATATTAACAGATAACTTGTGTTGCTCAATTGGTCGAATGACCAAAGTTCCAAATGATAGGTCATGTGTTCGAATATGTTTCAGATTTGGACATAATTTTAAATACTAAATATGAATATTTTTTGACAATTCTCGAATAATCCTAATACGGTCTTACAAAAATATGCTTATTGGGATTATCTTAATTTAAGGCAACATTTTAATAATCGTTGCAAAAAGTTGTATAAGATATGCAACTAAAATAAAAAATTTTGCCAATGAATGTGGTCCATATTAGGCAATCTAAATATAGCAACAAAAAACTTTCGTTGCCACGATGAGAGAGAAATCAAGTGGTTAGAAAATTTTAACTAATTTTGTTTCCAAATTTTGCAACGACTTATGAATTCGTTTGCAAAAAGTGAAAGCTCGAGACAATCAAGCAACGAAGGACAAGTTTCGTTGCTAAACATACACTTTTAGCAACGACTTATAAAGCTGTTGCTTGAAAAATTGTTGCTAAAGCCCCATTTTTAGCAACAAAAAAACTTTCGTTGCCCACGATGACGGGAAATCAAGTGGTCAAAAATTTTGCAATTTCTAACGAAATTTTTTCCCGTCAATGAATTAGCAACGAAATTTTGCAACGATTTATGAATTTTGTTGCAAAAAGTGAAAGTTTGACACAATCTGCAACGAAGGACAAATTTCGTTGCTAAACATATACTTTTAGCAACGACTTATAAAGTCGTTGCCTGAAAAATCATTGTTAAAGGCCCATTTTTTTGTAGTGTGTGTAGGATACTTAGCCTACATAGTTGATACACAAAAGAAAAGTGTGAAGTTAGAAGAGATACCGATCATAAGAGATTTTGCAGACGTATTTCCAGACGATTTGCCGGGTCTTCCCCCAGATCGACAAATTGAGTTCGTGATTGATTTAGTACCGTGAACAGTCCGATATCTAAGGCACCATACTGAGAATGTCCCTGAGAGATGAAAAAAGTTGATGGTGCAATCGCAAGAATTGCTTCGACAAGAAGTATATCCATCCAAGTCAGACGCATACGGGGAGCGCCAAAGTGTTATTTTGTGAAGAAGAAGGATGGATCGATGCGGCTCTGCATCGACTATCGAGAATTGAATAAGGTTACGATTAAAAATAAGTATCCGTTACCAAGAATCGATGACTGTTTGATCAATGAAGGGTGCGAGATATTTTTCAAAGATAGACTTAAGAAGTGGTTATCATCGAGTTGAAGGTGAGGCTGTAAGACGCGTCTAGGGACTCGCATTCGTAAATCGATCCAGACGGCCATTACAAGTTTCGGTTATGTCATTTGGTTTAACCAATGCACCTGCGCTGCGTTCATGGATTTGATGAATGTGGTGTTTAAACCATTCTTAGATAAATTTGTGGTAGTGTTTATTCGACGATATCTTGGTGTATTCTAAGACCAAGAAAGAATATGTTGAACACTTAAAAGTGACGTTGGAGACATTGAGAAAGGAGAAGTTAGACATAAAATTTTCAAAATGTGAGTTTTGGATGGAACATGTACAGCTTTCTCGGGCATGTTATTGATAAAGACGGAATTTGATGGATCCATCAAAATTGAAGTCAGAGTAAACCGGGATCACCAAGACACCGTCGGAGATAAGGAGTTTCTTAGGGTCAAAAGTTACTATAGGCGTTTTATTCAAGATTTTTCCAAAATCGCAACCCAGATTGATTTAATTTAACGAAGGAAAGGCGGTTAAGTTTGTTTGGTCGAGAAGTGTGAGGAAAGTTTTCACGAATTGAAGAAGAGATTGAGTTCAAGACTGTGGTGTTGTCATTTCGATGATACAGGAGAAATTTTGTGGTGTATAGTGACGCATCACATAAAGGACTAGGTTGTGTGCTTATGCGAGCAAGAGAGTTATGCATATGCATCACGTCAATTAAAAGATTACGAAAAGGGTATCAGACTCATGACTTAGAGTTGGTTGCGGTAGTGTTTGCCTCAAGATTTGGAGACATTATCTTTACGTAAGAGAGGTGTGAGATATATACTGACCATAAAAGTCTGAAGTATATCTTTACACAAAAAGACTTAAACATGCGACAAAGAAGATGGTTGGAACTAATAAAAGATTATGATTGCGAGATCTTCTATCATCCCGGAAAGGCAAATGTTGTTGTTGATGCCTTAAGTAGGAAGGGACGAGAGAAGTTAATGTTGTTGACAGCCCAGGAGAAGCTAGTGTCAGAAATGGCTAAGATGGAGTTGGAAATTAAATATCCGACAGAATCCGATGAAAAGTTGTTCCAGATAGGAAATGATTCAACGTTGGTAGATAAAGTGAAGAATGCACAACTTTAGGATGAAGACTACGACAAGATAAAACAGAAAATAACTGAAGGTGAGGAAAACAAATTCAAAATCGATTTGGAAGGATTACTTCGGTTCGAAGGGAGAATTTGGGTACCGCAAGTACCAGAAATTAAAGAAGAAATCCTGAGTGAAGCTCATAATTCAAGATATTCGATTCACCCTAGAAGTACGAAAATATACCAAGATCTTAGACATCATTTTTGGTGGCCGAATATGAAGAAGGATGTGGCTGAGTGTGTGGAGAAATGCTTAACGTGTCAGAAAGTTAAAGCTGAACATCAAAGGCCAAGAGAATTATTACAACCATTAGAGATACCAGAATAGAAATGGGAGCATATCACAATGAATTTTGTGGTAGGACTTCCAACGACTTCAAGGGTATGTGGTTTGGGTAATTATTGATCGATTAACGAAAGTCGGCTCACTTTTTGCCGATCAAGATTCGATTTACCCTAGATCGGTTAAGAAATCAGACGTAAAGGAAATTGTGTCAAGACACGGTGTACTGTGTCCATCAGACGACAGAGATCCACGTTTCACATCTAATTTCCGGAAACGATTGCAAGAATGTTTGGGGACACAGCTAAGAATGAGCACAGCATACCATCTTCAAACCGATGAATAAAGCGAGAGAACCATCCAAACACTAGAAGATATGCTCAGAGCATGTATTATGGATTTCAAGGAAAATTGGGATGATCATTTACCATTGGTTGAATTTTAATATAATAATAGTTATCACGCGAGTATTGGTACGCCGCCTTACGAAGCGTTATATTTGAGAAAATGCAGAACTCCGTTATCTTTGGGATGAGGTAGAGAACGCCAAACTATGGGGCGAGTTGGTGCAACAAACCGTCATTTAATCATCAAAGTGATTCGAGCAAGATTGAAAATGCATGATGAGTATAAAAGAAATATGCCGATCATCACCGGCAAAATCGGGAATTCGATGTTGGTAGTTATGTTTTCTTGAAAGTATCTCCCGGAAGGGAAAATTGATTCGCAAGAAAGGAAAATTGAGCCCTAGATTTATAGGACCTTTCAAGTGCTTGACGGGTCAGTGAAGCTGGCGTGACGAGGTAGCCTTACCTCCGAAAGTTAGAGCATATTCATAATGTTTTCCATGTCTCAAAGATTGAGACCATATAAGCCCCGACTATAAACATGTTATAGAATATGAGCCCTTACATGATTCGAGAAAGATTTGTCATATGAGGAAGTCCTGCTCAAATTGTTGATGTAAAAGAGTAAATCGAGGAATAAGATGATACCTTCTGTTAAGGTAATCTGGAGGAACCACAATGTTGAGGAAGCTACGTGGGAACTTGAAAATTTTATGATGAAGAATTATCCTCAGTTATTTTCTTGATCTTGTATAGCGATTCTGGGGACAGAATCTTGTTAAGGAGGGAATAAGGTGATACCCCCAAATCCGGGTACTTCATTTCCACCGAATTTGGTGCTCACTTATCAAATCTATTATATCTAACTACCCATAATCAAAGGATAAAGACATAATTTAAATAACCTAAACAATAATCTCTCCTGTTAAAGGGTTACATCATAATCTCAAAACAAATCCCAGGTAATCTAACCTTAAAAATATTACATCAGTTTGCGGAATACATTATAAAATAAAACAAGACTTAAGACATAAATTATTTAAATAAACTTTAAACAATTCTTCATCACTTAGACATCTTTCCCTTTCCCTTGCTAGTAGATGGATCATCACCTCTTTCAACTTTAGCTACATTGTTTAATTGCAAGAGTGAACAACCAATTGCTCACTGACATAAAGAGAGTATAATAACAACTTGAGAGTGAACAACGAATACTGAATGATAAAGAACTTGTTCTACGAATCAAAATAGAAAACAAGTTCGAACTTTAATTATCTGAGGGTCTTATGACCACGAACTATGTCCACGGTGTTTAGGTATTATTACCTTAACCTCAACAGTCGTTAGACAGTACGGACTCTTCTTAACGTACTCAGGGGGATCAGCCCTTTGTACCATGTATTGTGCACAAACATCTAAACGTTACACGTAAAAAATCCCCTATGTTAGGGTTGTTCGTCTCAGTTTGAATTTAGAATTTCCGCACTAAAGAAAGTTTAGTTTGGAACTAGCTTATCAGTGTTTCTAGAATTTTAGAACACTTATTCAATTCCATAAATAAAGATTTAATACAAGAATGTATAACTGAACAAGGCTATTAAAGTCAAAGATCAAATATCGACAATATATAACTGAATAAGCATGATATATATACAAAATATTTTATTCAAGGAATTAAAACAATCTCCTTTGAACCAATGTGTTAGAACAACATATGTTTTGAATACTAATAACAAGAAATGAGAATGCGAAACTCATTCGATGTGACGAATTAGGTTACATGAGCTTATTCAATCATTTATCATAATAGAATCAATAGTCTTGCTCAATGACAAATATAAGATTTAAAAACTTGCACATTTATGAAAGTAGAGTTAGAGAACTTGCATAACCATAACAAACTAACTCAATGAAAGTATGGAGTTAGAAGACTTGCCTTGTTTGTAAGCTACACAAATGAAATAATCTCCAATTACCCTACACATATCATCGAAATCGTAACAACAATTAATTGTATGAATATTAGCTTTAGGGTTTAAGCCATCATTTAGGTCATAACCCTAACCTAGCACCTAACCATTTAGGTTAACATACTTGACGCTTCTGAAATTACACATTGATCAACATAACTCGATTACTGTTCAACTCTATCTTTCGAAAACATCTCATTTGGTTTCATTTTATAACTTATTTAAATAATTATTTCAAATCTTTGTACTTTGCATTTCAACACATTAACATCTGTTATTATAGTTTATAACATGTTTTAACATCATTAACATACTCACTAAACTAACACAAGTCAAACAAGCCTAACTCAGTAAACAAGGCACTTCACTTGTCTCGATTCAGGTGTGGATGGCACATGCCATATATAGACTTGGGCCCAAGGCAACAAGGTCGTTTTTTGCTTGGCACACTTGCAATTTCTTTGGTACCATGCAGATGACGCAGACTTTCTAAAGGAATAAAGAGCCGTTTTTAGCCCAACTAACACGAATTTCACCCATCAAACGGTGATAACAACATGTAAAATAAACATACAACTATCCTAAACATGATTGCTAACATATTCAACATCTTTGCACAATTTAACAACAACTACAACTATTTTAATTCCTTAATTTTCATGTTTTCTCATGAAAACTCAATTTTATATATCATCCGTAAATCGTCCTTTGTGAACTCATTTCTTGACCAAATCATTCCATTCAATTTACGTTATGATCGTATCTCAATGAACTACAACGTGCAAGCATCAATTTATAGTTTTATACACAAATTGGACAAGAAATTTGGTACATTCTATGGCTATATTATAGGAACACAAAACACTGTATGTCTTCCTCAACCCAATTTCTCACGGATTTGATCACTAATACAATACGCATACAAGATAATTAACAGATTCCACAACATAATACACACCACTTACATGACGCTTGAATAACAAATCCACAAAAACCAGTTTACAGAGAATAGAAAATCACATGTCTGAGAATTAGAATTAGTTATACCTTAATCTTCTTGATTATAGACTAGCAAGATGGTGAGTCTCCTCCTTCTCTTGGCAAACTCACATAGATTATTCTCTCAATTCCTCACTCTCAACACTCTGTAATTCTCTCTTCCTCCGTTATCTAGCAAGCCTTAGAAAATAAAATAGACGTGTAGGAATAATATAACTGGCCTCCCACAAACGTCAGATTGAAAAACAAAAAGGTAGCGTCAGTTGAATAATGCCAAAGGCCATATGGCCTTGTTTGGCTACCACAATATTCCCAAACTAGTTTATTATTATATTATTTATATTGTATAGTTACTTTGTGTCACACTCTAATTAATTTAAATAACTTAGTTTAGTTAATTTAAATAACTTATATAATAATAATAATAATCTCATTATCATTAAAATTAATAAATAATTATATATCTAATTTAATTTAAACATCACTTTATTTAATTTATTTATTTCATTAAATTAAACAATTCATTTAATTTAATTAATTTCTTAAATATTAAGCATTTGATTTAAGTTAATTATCTTCTTAAATTAAATCCAACAAATAAAATTATCATTATTCGATTAATTAATTTAGTTACTAAATTAATTCATCACAATTCATCAATTATTTATTTTTTCAATAAATAAATTATTTAAAATATTTATTTAATTCAATAAATATTTAAATTGTATTACAAATTTCTCAATCGTTACATCCTTCCCTCCTTAAAAGGATTCTGTCCCCAGAATCACAATTCGAAAAGTTTATTCGTTACATTCTTCCCTCCTCAACAAGATTTTGTCCCCAGAATCGCTATACAAGATCAAGCAAATAACTGAGGATAATTCTTCATCATAACATTTTCAAGTTCCCACGTAGCTTCCTCAGCATTGTGGTTCCTCCAGATTACCTTAACAGAAGGTATCACCTTATTCCTCAGTACTTGCTCTTTTCTGTCAACAATTTGAACAGGGACTTCCTCATATGACAAATCTTTCTCGAACTATAAGGGCTCATATTCTATAACATGTTTATAGTCAGGCTTATATGGTCTCAATACCGAGACATGGAAAATATTATGAATATGCTCTAACTCCGGAGGTAAGGCTACCTCGTATGCCACTTCGCCAACCCGTCGAAGCACTTCGAAAGGTCCTATAAATCTATGGCTCAATTTCCCTTTCTTGCCAAATCGAATTTTCCCCTTCCAAGGAGATACTTTCAAGAAAACATAACTACCAACATCGAATTCCCGATTTTGTCGGTGCTGATCGGCATATTTCTTATGTCTATCTTGTGCAGCTATCAATCTTGCTCGAATCACCTTGATGATTGCGACGGTTTGTTGCACCAACTCTGGACCCAATAGCTGATGTTCTCCTACCTCATCCCAGCATAACGAAGTTCTTCATTTTCTGCCGTATAACGCTTCGTAAGGCGACATGCCAATACTCGCGTGATAACTATTATTATATAAAAATTCAACCAATGGTAAATGATCATCCCAATTTTCCTTGAAATCCATAATACATGCTCTGAGCATATCTTCTAGTGTTTGGATGGTTCTATCACTTTGTCCGTCGGTTTGAGGATGGTATGTTGTGCTCATTCTTAGCTGTGTCCCCAAACATTCTTGCAATCGTTTCCAAAAATTAGATGTGAAACGTGGATCTCTGTCTGATACAATGGACACAGGCACACCGTGTCTTGACACAATTTCCTTTACGTACAGTTTTGCTAACCGATCTAGGGTAAATCGAATCTTGATCGGCAAAAAGTGAGCTGACTTCGTTAATCGATCAATAATTACCCAAACGGCGTCATACCCTTGCTGAGTCGTTGGAAGTCCTACCACAAAATTCATTGTGATATGCTCCCATTTCTATTCTGGTATCTCTAATGGTTGTAATAATTCTCTTGGTCTTTGATGTTCAGCTTTAACTTTCTGACACGTTAAGCATTTCTCCACACACTCAGCCACATCCTTCTTCATATTCGGCCACCAAAAATGATGTCTAAGATCTTGGTACATTTTCGTACTTCCAGGGTGAATCGAATATCTTGAATTATGAGCTTCACTCAGGATTTCTTCTTTAATTTTTGGTACTTGTGGTACCCAAATTCTCCCTTCGAACCGAGGTAATCCTTCCAAATTGATTTTGAATTTGTTTTCCTCACCTTCAGCTATTTTCTATTTTATCTTGTCGCAGTCTTTATCCTGAAGTTGTGCATTCTTCACTTTATCTACCAATGTTGAATCATTTCCTATCTGGAACAACTTTTCATCGGATTCTATCGGATATTTAATTTCCAACTCCATCTTAGCCATTTCCGACACTAGCTTCTTCTCAGTATCGCCAACAACATTAACTTCTCTCGTCCCTTCCTACTTAAGGCATCAGCAACAACATTCGCCTTTCCAGGATGATAGAAGATCACGCAATCATAATCTTTGATTAGTTCCAACCATCTTCTTTGTCGCATGTTTAAGTCTTTTTGTGTAAAGATATACTTCAGACTTTTATGGTCAGTATATATCTCACACCTCTCTCCGTAAAGATAATGTCTCCAAATCTTCAGGGAAAACACTACCGCAGCCAACTCTAAGTCATGAGTCGGATACCCCTTTTCGTAATCTTTTAATTGGCGTGATGCATACGCAATAACTCTTCCGTTCTGCATAAGCACACAACCTAGTCCTTTATGCGATGCGTCATTATACACCACAAAATTTCTTGTATCATCAGGCAATGACAACACAGGTGCTGAACTTAATCTCTTCTGCAATTCATGAAAACTTTCCTCATACTTCTCCATCCAAACAAACTTAACTGCCTTCCTGGTTAAATTCGTCAACGGGGTTGCGATTTTGGAAAAATCTTGAATAAAATGCCCATAGTAACCTGTCAACCCTAAGAAACTCCTTATCTCTGACGGTGTCTTCGGCTGATCCCAGTTTATTACAGCTTCAACTTTTGATGGATCCACCAAAATTCCATCTTTATCAATAACATGCCCGAGAAACTATACACGTTCCATCCAAAACTCACATTTTGAAAATTTTGCGTACAACTTCTCCTTTCTCAATGTCTCCAACGTCACTTTTAAGTGTTCAACATGTTCTTCCTTGGTCTTAGAATACACCATGATATCTTCAATAAACACTACCACAAATTTATCTAAGAATGGTTTAAACACCCTGTTCATCAAATCCATGAACGATGTAGGTGCATTGGTTAACCAAATGACATAACCAAAAACTCGTAATGACCATACCGATTTCTGAATGCCGTCCTCGGTACGTCTTCTGGCCTCACCTTCAACTGATGATAACCACTTCTTAAGTCTATCTTTGAAAAATATCTCGCACCTTGATTGATCAAACAGTCATCGATTCTTGGTAACGGATACTTATTTTAATCGTAACCTTATTCAATTCTCGATAGTCAATGCAGAGCCGCATCGATCCATCCTTCTTCTTCACAAATAACACTGGCGCTCCCCATGGCGTATACTTCATTGGATATACTTCTTGTCGAGCAATTCTTGCAGTTGCACCATCAACTCTTTCATCTCTACCGGGGACATTCTGTATGGTGCCTTAGATATCGGACCTGTTCCTGGTACTAAATCAATCACGAACTCAATTTGTCGATCCGGGGAAGACCCGCAAATCGTCTGAAATACGTCCGCAAAATCTCTTATGATCGGTATCTCTTCTAACTTCGCACTTTTCTTTTGTGTATCAACTATGTAGGCTAAGTATCCTACACATCCTTGTCTTAACAACTTCTTGGCTTGCATCACCGTCAAACAACTTGCTTGTCGAGGTGACTTGCTGCCATAGAACATAACCTTTGACGGAGTCATAAGGTTAACATATTTTCTTTGGCAATCAATCACTGCTCCGTGATTGAATAACCAATCCATTCCCAGTATAACATCAAACTCCCCTAGTCTAATTGGTATTAAGTCTACCCTCATCTCTTGACCCTTTATAACCACTTTACAATCCTTATATATAAATCTAACAGGAATCACTTCCTTATTCACAATCCCTATATTTAAGGGAAATTCTAATTCTTCCTGGGGGCAAATTTAAGTTCTGAGCAAATTCATCGGATATAAATGAACAAGTATCACCCGAATCAAATAGTACATAAGCATTAATACCATTAATTGGAATGATACCTGACACCACATCTTTAGACTGAACAGCATCTTGCACGGTCATATTGAAAGTTCTTGCAGAGGGTTCATTGACCGAAATTGGGTCCAAATGATAGTCAATGCACCATCACCATTGTTGTTTCCTTTTCCTCCACTTGCACTCCCTGATGGCTTCTTGGGACAATCACGAGCCATGTGATCCTTTGAACCGCAGGTAAAACATGCTCCTTTCTTCGGACTAAAATAGTTCGGTGCAATGTGTCCCTCCTGACCACAGTTGAAACACACTCTCTTTCCCTTCAAACATACCCCAGTATGATTCTTTCCATACGTCGCACAAGCTTCAAACTTTTTCTTCTGCTGACTTCCCTACTGTCCTCCCGTAGTCAAATTCTCTTTCCATTTCCTCTTCTGATGGTTACTTCCAACATTACTTCCACCCGCCTTATTGTCGTTATCATTCTTCCTCTTCTTCTGATCTTGGTTATACTTGGTCAAAGCATCGCTTCCACCTTCCACGATGATTGCCTTTTTCAAGATAAATGTGTTAAGAAAATGTATTTAATCGAACATTGAAACCTTGTCAAAGCCGTGGTTCCAAACTTGTTCGAACCTTCTCGCCTTACGCCATCCGTATTGACTTGATAAGTGGCAAACCTTGCCAACTCGTTAAACTTCGCAAAGATATTCGCGCACCATCATAGTTCCTTGCTTAAGTTTCAAGAAATTGCACTTCCAACCGATTTCGAGAACTCATTTGGAAAGTACATTTCAAAGAACATCTCATTAAATCTATCTCACGCTTATCACTCCTTGTCCTCCATTTAACTTTATTTCTTTGCCACCAAGAGCTAGCTAGCTTGGACTTACGCATAAACGTCATGAACGCAGATCTTCTCGATCTTGGCTAACTTTAGCAACATCAAACACCATCTCCATTTCCATGATCCAGGTTTGGGCTTTGAATTCCTTGAAAGTCGTAACTTGAGCTTGCGGTTGATTTGCAAGTGCTCCCGTCAACAAAGCTACCAACTGCTGAATTGGATTCACGTTGGTCTCATTGTTATTGTTAGTAGACCCCTCAGGAGGTACTTGCTGACGTGGTTGTCTTCTTCTAGGAGGCATTTTCTGTTAAAATATACGCTTATTAGTTCACTACTCAACTTCTTGGGTAGTTAAATCTTAACTTAAACATTCCAATATTGAAGCTTTAACACATTACATCTCAAATAAACTCTAATATTTTATTCATTCATAAAGTTTTAAACATACTAAAGATAGCATATCTGCTATAAACATCCACTTTTCTGAACTAAACCAGTTTCAGGATTACATACTCATACTATCCCTTTATTAATTGCAAGAGTGAGCAACCAATTGCCCACTGACATAAAGAGAGTATAATAACAACTTGAGAGTGAACAACGAATACTGAATGATAAAGAACTTGTTCTACGAATCAAAATAGAAAACAAGTTCGAACTTTAATTATCTGAGGGTCTTATGACCACGAACTATGTCCACAGTGTTTAGGTATTATTACCTTAACCTCAACAGTCGTTAGATTGTACGAACTCTTCTTAACGTACTCAGGGGGATCAACCCTTTTTACCATGTATTGTGCACAAACATCTAAACGTTACACGTACAAAATCCCCTATGTTAGGGTTGTTCGTCTCAGTTTGAATTTAGAATTTCCGCACTAAAGAAAGTTTAGTTTGGAACTAGCTTATCAGTGTTTCTAGAATTTTAGAACACTTATTCAATTCCGTAAATAAAGATTTAATACAAGAATGTATAACTGAACAAGGCTATTAAAGTCAAAGATCGAATATCGATAATATATAACTGAATAAGCATGATATATATACAAAGTATTATATTCAAGGAATTAAAACAATCTCCTTTGAACCAATGTGTTAAAACAACATATGTTTTGAATACTAATAACAAGAAATGAGAATGTAAAACTCATTCGATGTGACGAATTAGGTTACATGAGCTTATTCAATCATTTATCATAATAGAATCAATAGTCTTGCTCAATGACAAATATAAGATTTAAAAACTTGCACATTTATGAAAGTAGAGTTAGAGAACTTGCATAACCATAACAAACTAACTCAATGAAAGTATGGAGTTAGAAGACTTGCCTTGTTTGTAAGCTACACAAATGAAATAATCTCCAATTACCCTACACATATCATCGAAATCGTAACAACAATTAATTGTATGAATATTAGCTTTAGGGTTTAAGCCATCATTTAGGTCATAACCCTAACCTAGCACCTAACCATTTAGGTTAACATACTTGACGCTTCTGAAATTACACATTGATCAACATAACTCAGTCGTTCAACTCTATCTTTCGAAAACATCTCATTTGGTTTCATTTTATAACTTATTTAAATAATTATTTCAAATCTTTGTACTTTGTATTTCAACACATTAACATCTGTTATTATAGTTTATAACATGTTTTAACATCATTAACATACTCACTAAACTAACACAAGTCCGACAAGCGACACCTGACAAACAAGCGAGACCTCTTTGTCTCGATTCAGGTGTGGCGCAGACTCACCACACATAGACTTGGAACCGGTATGACATGGTATTGGGTATTTCTTATTTCCAAATCATGAAAACTGACTGGTTCCACATCTGCATTGGCATTGAATGGCATGTCTCCGTGCTGAGGAATCTCCGGTTCTGCATTGACTGTGACCAGGCTATTGTCGATAATGTATTTCAACTATTGGTGAAGAGTGGAGGGGACTGCCCTAGCCATATGAATCCATGGTCATCCCAAGAGCACGTTGTATCCCGAATCTATCTTGAGCACATAGAAAGATACGCAGAATGTGTGAGGACCAATTTCGATTGGCGATTCAATTACTCTCTAATCGAAATTATTTACGGCTCCATCAAAAGCTTTGATGATAGTATGGCTACTCCAAATTTGGTTGAGATTGATATTCATCTTCACCAAGGTAGCGCATGGACAAATATTCAGGGAGGAACCTCCATCTATTAAGACTCTAGCTACCATATATTCGGAGGACAAGACCGCAATGTGCAACGGCTTGCAATGACCGGTCCCTTCGGGTGGTATGTCATCGTCAGTGAAGAATATCACATTGTTGTTGAAAATGTGATCAACAAGATGTTAAAAAATTTTCGTATCCACTGATGTCGGGATATAGGCTTCTTCTAAAACCTTCAATAAGACCTTCCGGTGATCCTCGGAAGTTAGGACCAAGTCCAAAATTGATATCTGTTGTGGAGCTTCCTTTAAGCTTAAAACCACCGTGGCTTCGTTATGACCCATAGCGCAGAGTAATTTTTCAATTTTTTCCATAGGTATTTTCCCTTTTGATTTGATGGTATGCTTCATCACCCGTTGGGGAAGATACAGTGGATTTTCCTTTGACACTGTAGCAGTTGTATGTGAGGTGGATCCTTCACCTTCTCCATAATTCCACGGAACTGTGCGTAAGCTAAAAATAAGATATTGAGCTATGCACGGCAAGTTGATTGGCTCGGGAGCGACCACTTTCAAAGGATTGTTGCTCCCCTTGAGTTGAATTATTGGCATTGTGAGTGATTTGTTAACCCCATCGGTTTCAGTGGATATGACTGCTACCACACTTTTCCACTTAGTAGGGCCTGCATTCTCACTTGCACGTAACACAGTATCATCGTCTGCTAGGTGCACGACACCGCTGTCAATTAGATTTTGGATAAGGTATGAGTGCCCAAAGATTCTTCTCTTTGTGACCGATCAGACCGGGAGTGATATTGACATACTTCATCAGAGTTGTATCGCCTTGAACGGGGATTGATTGGAGGTAGAAGGGAACTGATCCTTCCTTCATTGATTAATATATAAAGAATTTCCTCCATAGGTTGGCCCAGATAGGTGAATTCCCTTTTGTTGGCGAAATCCCGACGGGCTTTGGCATTTGCTCTCTTTGTCACTTTATCTTCCAACATTTCATTTTCTCGAAAGTGACGAGGAATATTCATGACAATAGGTAGGAGGAGGCATGCTCCTCTGGTCGATTAACTGACGAGTCACTTGATGCTGATAAGTCACCAGTTCCGCCAATTGCTCAATTTGTTTGAATAGAGCTTTCATCTTTTGTTCCATTGTGAACTGGAACTTGGCATAATCCCATTTATCATCACCGTCTTTGAGGGTTTGGGAGGATTCATAGTTGAAATTGGAATTCTGTCCGTTACTCCAATTGATCATGTTAACCTCTTCTTCTTTGTGTTGAAGAAGAGGGTTGTCTTGAACGTGAGGCTGATCTAGTTTGGTGACCACGATCTCTCCGTTGTCTATTAGGTCCTGGATCTTGTGTTTCAAGGCCCAACAATCCTGAGTATCATGTCCATGTGCCTTGGCATGATAAGCACATTTCCGAGCAGCATTGAACCCCCCCCCCCCCCCATTAGGGCTGGCTGGTGGAAGAAGATGTGTAATTTTCTTCTGTGTCTTTAAAAGATAGAGAATATTCTCGAGGGTGTCCCCTAAGGGTGTAAACACTCAAGGGCGTTTGACTTCTCCACCTTTTGACATTGGAGGGTTCGTAAGTTGTGCTTAAAAGGGAGGGTAGTTTCTCCTTTGAATAGGCATGTTCTGATTGCCTTTTTGCCCCTGTAGTATCAAGGAAACATCTTCCTCTTTCTTTTTATGGATCCTTCGGGGGTTGTTCCCATAATTTCCAGATTGGATGTGATCAGCAACAGCTTTGAGTGTAGCTAGGTCTTGAATCTTTCCGGACTTCAATCCCATTTCAGTCATCTCCCCATGTTTGACCATTTCAGAAATGGTTTCATTGATGCCGCTAAAACTCTCTCATAGAAAGGAGCTTCTTGAATGTCTATGAAATTCATGACCATTTCGATTCTCTGTCATGGAAGGACTAACTTGGGTACCAAAGCGTCTCCACCTCCGAGCATATTTCTCCGAAAGACTCGGTGAGCTGCTTCTTGATCTTGGTAATTTGATACCGATCAAGAGCCATCCGAGTTTGAAAGCTGTATTGAGTAAGGAAAGCATGTGCTAGTTCTTCCCAGCTATGGATCTTTGAATTGTCTAATCTTGTGTACCACGACCGGGCTTCTCCAGTTAGACTCTTTTGGAAAAATTGCATTCTAAGCTTTTCGTCCTCTGCATAAGATCCAAGTTCCCCGATAAATACCTTTAAATGTGTGTAAGGATCTCCTAACCCGTCATATTTTTCAAAGTCAGGAGTTTTAAATTTTTCTGGATAATGAACACCAAGAAAAATGCAAAGATCAGCATATGAAACACTCTCGTGTGTTCCAATTCCTTTGATAGCGCGAAGGATCATGAGGTCACCAGTGTCTAGATCTCCAGTGGGATGAGCAACATCATGAGTTTTGTTGGTCGATATCAACCGCAGATTCTGTATTGTAATGACCGGGTTCCTCCTTGTGTGGAGGATTCAAAGCATGTCTGGTATTTTCCGATACTGTGTAGGTGGTGTAATTCTTTGAGTAAAATACCAAATCAGAATTTGTTTGCTTAATCCGTCGAATTCTTTGCAAGAAACTGGATTAAGTTCAGTCTGGTCGGATGACGACATGATTGACTGTAGGCCTGTTGCCTTTTTGGACTTTGACCGGGTAGTAGGTCTGATTGATTCCCTGAGAAATACTTGCATAGTTTAGTCTTTAGGGAATGTGTATAATAACATGCTATGTGATGTGTCCATTTTAGGAATTTTATCCTGCAAAACGGATGTCAATTGTTTGTAGCATGTTTAAAATATGTATGCGTACACATTTCTTCATATTTCTCATTACATGGAGATAGATATGGAATGTAATTACAAGTAATTGTGTTTACAAGTAATTTGAAATGAGAGCATGAAGAGACTTTCCTCCGTTTTGGGTTTATCAGAGGCTGACCTATCTTAGGTTACTCTCGTGGCTTTTTGGCATGAATGTTCCCAAATCATCGCAATCTACTTGATGGGAAGTTAATCTGGTCTTTCAACTGGAGCGAATTTGGGTGGTGCCTTTCCTGAGCCTCGGAGAATTAGTCTTCTCACGAGTCCAGTTGATGAATACACAAATATTCTTGGCCCGTAGTGCATGGATAATTGTGGTCGTGATACTAAAGAATATCCTTGGTCGTAGTGCAGGGGTGATTCGATGATGTGGAATATTTATTAAGCTGAGTCTCAGCGATAACAGTGATGAAAAACCTTTTTAATCATAAAAGATAGTAGATTTTATTTTCTACTTGACTCTTTTAATGGATTGCTTGTTCCGCTGCAGTTAAACTTGATGTCTATTATATTTTATCAGTTTAACATTGTTGGAGACTAATGATAATTTATTCTGCATTATCTTAGTCATAATATTTCTTACTGGGCTAGTTGAGCTCACCCTTTCTTTCACTGTTCTCTTCAGGAAATGAGAATATAGCTGGGACGAGTCGGGGAACGGAGTGATGGTCCAGAGGATAGCATTAGTAGTCCTCACTATTCTGTGAAATAGTGTGATAATAATTGTAATGAGGACTCCTTTTGAGTTTGTATAATCTCTAGTAGATAATATTTGTATTCAAACTCACAGTTTATGTTTTATCGTATTGTACACGACAGTTGTATTAGTAAGTTGTATTTGAATTCTGTACCATATAAGTGGCGACCCAAGATGGGTGACGTATACCTAATTTTGGGGGCGTCACATTCTTCCTCATACGCATCAGCTCCAGGTCTGTAGCTTGAGCAACTTTAACTTTATCAATTAAAGTCGGTTCTACTCGTATATTCGTCATCATCACATGGGTCCCTGGAGTCTTTAACTCTATCTCCATCTTTTGCAAGTCACATAAAATGGACCTGTGTGTTGACAATATCGCACTCGTACTTGCGTATGATCTTCTACTTAATGCGTCAACTACCACGTTCGCTTTTCCAGGATGGTATTGGATGGTATGATCATAATCTTTCAACAGTTCAAGCCAACGTCGTTGTCGCATGTTGAGTTCCTTTTGAGTGAAGAAATATTTGAGGCTTTTATGATCCGTAAAGATATCCACTTTCTCTTCATACAAATAATGCCTCTAAATCTTTAGTGCGAAGACAACAGCTGCCAACTCTAGATCATGAGTAGGATAATTCCTCTCATATTCTTTGAGTTGTCTTGAGGCATAGGCTATGACTTTTCCATGTTGCATGAGAACACATCCCAACCCTTTTCCCGAAGCATCACTGTAGATGACAAATCCCTCCGAGCCAGATGGTATTGTCAGAACAGGAGATGAAATGAGTCTCCTCTTGAGTTCTTGAAAACTCTTCTCACATTCTTCGCTCTAATCGAACTTTGTATCTTTCCAAGTCAGCTGAGTTAATGGAGTAGCGATTCAAGAAAATCCTTCCACGAATCTCCGATAATTACGGCAAAAACCGAGAAAGCTACGATTACTTGGTGATCGATTTAGGTTGCCCCGACTTTGAATAGCTTCAATCTTTCTTCGGGTCGGCAGATATTCCATGACTTGATACCACGTGCCCAAGGAATGCTACTTTCCTCAAGCCGAACTTGCATTTCTTCAACTTGGCATAAAGCTTATATTCACGAAGCTTTTGGAGTGTCAGCCTCGAGTGTTGTTCATGATCTTCATGGCTTTTGGAATAAATAAGGATGTCATCAATAAAGACGACCACAAAGTGATCCAAATATTCCTTGAATACTCGGTTCATCATATCCATGAAGGCAAAGAGGAGCATTAGTCAATCCAAAAGACATGACTAGAATTCATAATGCCCGTCATCGAGTTTTAAGCCGTCTTTGGAATGTCATCGGTTCTAATCTTCAATTGGTGATATCCTAACGAAGATCAATCTTTGAAAAGAATTTGGCTCCTTGCAACCGGGTCAAACAGTCATCAATACGTGGCAGCGGATACCTATTTTGATGGTGACATGATTCAACTCCCGATAATCAATACAAAGTCGATACTCCCATCTTTCTTCTTCACGAGCGAGTAACAGAGCACCCCAAGGAGAAGTACTAGAGACGAATAAAGCCAATGTCTAACAATTTCGTTGTTGGGTCTTTAACTCCTAAAGTTCAATAGGAACCATTCGATATGGGGCTTTGGAAATGGGTTTTGTCTTTGGGTTCAAGGTCGATACAAAATTCAATTTCACGCCCTGCAGGGTAGGCCAGAAGTTCTTGGGGAATAAGTCGAAACTTATTAACAATGTAAATATTATTCAAAGGCGATTTATTTTGTTTAGATCTGTGACATGAGCTAAGAATGCTTGACATCCGTTTTTCAATAAACGAATAGCTTTATGGCTTGAGATGACAGTGGTTGATTTTAATGGTTTGGTTGCTTGAATTTGCATAATAGGTTGGTTAGGAATATGAAAGCAAACAACCTTACGAAAACAATCAATTTTTGCATGATGAGTAGTTAACCAATCAATCCCTAGAATCACATCAAATGCAAGTATTTTCAAAGAAATAAGATCGACAGGTAATGTGTTGTTACCAATTTGAATCAAACAAGACTTATAAACCGTGGATGTAATGAAGGTTTCTCCCAACAGAGTTTCAACAGATAAGTCAAAGTCCAATTTCTCCGGAGTCAAATTTAATCGATGAGCGCAAGTAGGAGAAATAACAGAATGGGTAGAACCGGTATCAAATAAAGTATAGACTTCGTTAGAGTTTATGATAAGCTTACCCGTGATGACTTCATTCGGGTTCCTTGCTTTCTGGGAGGTCACAACAAAAGCTCTCCCTTGCACTACCAGCTTTGACTTTTCTGGGACGGCCTTTGGTGCCTCCATCCTAGCTGAATTTGTCTTTGGTGAATGACAAAATCGGGCTAAGTGACCTTCTCTTCCACAATTATAACATGCTTTGGACGGCATCACGCAATTTAGACTGATGTGTCCCTCCCCTCCACATTTGAAGCATATGATAGGCGGTCTTTCTCCTTCCTTAACAACGGGTGATGGTGCTAACGTCTTTCCATCATTGTTGAATCACCTCTTCTTGAAATGTCCTCTCCGAGCAACATAAAGGCGGCAAAGGGAACCTTTTGCTCCTCGGAGCATCCCAAGACATCAAATATCTTGGTGATCTTCTTTATCCATGCTTCCTCCATAAGTGGTTTTGGCTCTCCCTTAAACTCTGGTGGTCCCAGCTTCTTGAATCGCATTTAACGGTATGACCGCTTCGAGAGTTTCGATGTTTCCACCTACATTTTGGACAGAGCTCTCTTTCATTGTTGCATGAATTGTATAATGCCTCCGAACAATCCATCATTCATCATTTGGTCGATTGTTGTTGTTTGCATGAGGATTATGTCGCCTTCATGATGCACATTATCCACGATTATTGATATGTGGTGAATCAACTATGCTTTGTGCTCCATCATATTATTCTCAACATTCTCGGATGTCATTTTCAGATACTACCACAAAACAAAATGTTAATTGACATGTAACATATTATCCCTATATTCTGACCGACCAATTAAATACAAAATAAACTTAGGTAGGTCATACTAGCGAAGGAATTCCACGTCTCTCCCTTCCTAGTGCTATTCTCACATCTTAGCCAGGGATCATATCCCTAAGCTTTGATACCAATTGTGACGCCCCTAAAATTAGGTATACATCACCCATCTTGGGTCGCCAGATACATGGTACAAAATTCAAATACAATTTACTAATACAACTGTCGTGTACAATATGACAAAACATAACTGTGAGTTTGAATACAATTATTGTCTACTAGAGATTATACAAACTCAAAAGGAGTCCTCATTACAATTGTTAACACACTATTTCACAGAATAGTGAGGACTACTAATTCTATCATCTGTTCAATCACTCCGTTCCCCGACTCGTCCCAGCTATATTCTCATTTCCTGAAGAGAACAGTGAAAGAAAGGGTGAGCTCAACTAGCCCAGTAAGAAATATTATGACTAAGATAATGCAGAATAAATTATCATTAGTCTCCAACAATGTTAAACTGATAAAATATAATAGACATCAAGTTTAATTGCAGCAGAACAAGCAATCCATTAAAAGAGTCAAGTAGAAAATAAAATCTACTTCTTTTATGATTTAAAAGGTTTTTCATCACTGTTATCGCTGAGGCTCAGCTTAATAAATATTCGACATCATCGAATCACCCCTGCACTATGGCCAAGGATATTCTTTAGTATCACGACCACAATTATCCATGCACTACGGGCCAAGAATATTTGTGTATTCATTAATGGTCATGATCATGCCAAAAACTATCCATCACTACGGGCCAATGAGGACTTTTATCACATCATTTGTAACATTACAGTCATGATTATACCAAATAATCCCTGGTCATAATCATACCAAGTCCATCTATGCACTACAGGCCATAGATGACCTTCAACATATCAATATGAGGATGATGACAATGATATAAGAATTCAATAAAACAAGTTCAAGAATTAATTTGTCCAAGAACTAATAACGTCCAAATTGTCAACATGATCACGCTTTGCCAGAGAGTAAAATTCAAGAATGATCAGAAGAATATTTCCATGAAAAGATATTGGATGAAACGCAAATATCAAGGATATTCCACTAATTTCATGGAGTATAGAAGTCAAAACTTTAACCAACTGAGTATAATAAAGAATGGAATAACAAAAGAAATCACCATGCATGCGGTACTTCTCATAGACAAAAGTTATTCCAAATGTAATAATAATAACGGAACCAAAAGTCGAGGCAAAATTTACACAAGCAGGATGTTCCAACAAAATAATAAAGAGGCGGAACTGTGTCCAGGTGTAAAACACATGCACATGAGGATGTTCCAATGTATAATAATAAAGAGGCGGAACCAAGTCCGGTGTAAAACACATGCAGCGAGGATATTCCAACAGAGTAATAATAAAGATGGAACGTGTCCCAGAAACGCATGAGACGAGGATATTCCAAATGTAATAATAATAAAGACAGAATAATGAAGAATGTCACCAAGTATAGGGTAGTCCACGTATACTGGTTATTCCAACAGAATAATAAATAATGGAATAACAGAAGTTCTCTTCATGAATACAAAGGAAATAACACCCCTTACCGTAAAATAATACTTGATATTAGAGTAGGGAAGTAGCAGAATACTTTTCTATAGTTTCTCTATAATTTCTCTCTCTGGAGTTTCAGTGAATTCGTAAGAAATAATGAAGGAATGAGCTTCTATTTATAAGAAAATGGAATGCATAGTAACTAACTCATGAACGGTCCAGATTGATTTACTTTAATCTGACGGTCCATATTTAAAGTAAAATATTTTAAATAAAATATAATATATATAATAATAATGGCAATCATAGTACTCAATAATTCAATTCTTCTGAACTTTTTTCTAACGCAGTATATATATATATATATAATATACAACACATGTTCCCTACAAACACAACACACCACACACCACTAACAATACCACTCCCCACCAAAACCCACTAACAATACCATTCCCCACCAAAACCCACTAACAATATATATTATGTTATATATATACACCCACACACAACCTTATATACATAACCCCCTCCCCACTATGTATCTCTCTCCCACCCCCATTTTCAAAAATCATTTTTCAACACATATGGGCCCCATATGTGGGCCCCACCTTCAAATAATTTTCTACCGATTATTTTGAAAAATGGGTAAATGAGGGTCCATATAATAATTAAAATTGACAACAATTACTATAGCAATAATTGAACAAAACTGAGTGACTTCTGACGTAAGCATCAATAATCAATACCGTGTGCTACTATGCAACCATAATTATTCTTGTACTTTTAACAAGGGTGTTTCAAAGATTAACGGTAAAACTTCCATTGTTATTTTCATCAAGTATTTTTGTCATTTTTCAATCCGACAATAATTCCATTGTAGGGTCCACCAATGATTGTGTGCCGTTATACGAATATTCCTGTTAAAAACGAATATTCCCAACCAATCAAATATTATATAACAACTCATGTATTTTGCAAAATTTATAAATATTACCCACAACTATAACATTATATCAATTTTACTCCATAATATTCAAAAAATAATATTTATAGAAAATTCATTTTATTCAAAAGTTGGGGTTTTCTAGTTCATATATATATAAATATATATATATATATATATATATATATATATATATATATATATATAGAAAAGCAAATAAACGCTCGCATCAAGTTCAGGCTCAATCGAGGCATAACTCGATAATGTTAGTCAATATATATATATATATATATATATATATATATATATATGATTGAAATGAAACCACTGATAGGAAGTGCAGGCAAAAACAAGCAACACAACTCTCAACGTGTAGAAGGGTGTGTGCGAGAGATGAAAGAAAGACTCTAAAGTGTGTGAGAAGGCTTTAATTTGATCGCCAAAGAAGACTTCTATATCTTTAGAGTGGGTAAAACTTGACTTTTGTAGGTACAAAAGGGCTATATATGAGCTCACGAGGTGTTTAAAAGGGAAAGTACTTTGCTTGGAGTGAGTGCAAAGCAAATTGGACAGGCTTCCTTGCCATTTTCTCTTGCAAAATAAGCGCCCAAGCCCTCTATTTATAGGCAATTTAGCATAGTGTACAGAGGCAACGGGTGGGCCTGTGTTTTTGGTCGGGTCGTCTCAAGCATCGTGCACTCGCAACGCTGAATGTCCACTCGAACTTTCGAAGTGCAATCCGCATCCGTTTGAGGTATACAGACCTATTTGGACTGCCGTTTGCGGGATTTGTACGATGGCATGGGATTAGAGTTTGTACGAAGTCATTGAAGATGGGACGATGCCCTCCGGTCTTCAAGCTTCAACTTTCATCCGTTACCCCGCACAATAGTCACTTGGGATTAGTTAGTCTTGTGGGACATCGTTGCGTAGAGATGTTGAGACGACGTGGCGTGGCATCGTGTTGGCTAGATGACGATGTTGCCCCTCACCAGTGTTATCGCCGGATTGGGTTGATAAAGTAGACGTTGCTCAGACTTCGCTGATATTGGACTGCATCAATTGTTGAAGGTCCTTGTCATCTTTGAGGTGCGCCTGTCTTCCCGATGTTATCACCAGTTTGGTGCAATGTATCTCGTTGTGAGGGTCGAGATTGAAGCTGGTTGCATTTGAAACAAACATTTCTGTGGTTATCGCCGAAACTGCATTCCTTGGGGTTATCACCAAGGTTGGTGGCTATTCCCATGGTTGGGACTGAGACTGGATACCTCGGGGTTATCTCCGAGATTAATCGGTCTTCTCCGGTGTGTGTTCCGATATTGGATCTTCACGCCTCGGGGTTATCTCCGAGGTTGGAATTGTTACTCCCAGAATGTGATCCGGGGTTGATGTTGAACTTCCGGTAGTATCTGGTATGGATTTGGATTGTCTTTCAGGGTTCTCTCTTAAAAGACGAATCTGTCCTCCTGCATTATTAGTGACAGTAGTATAGAAAATTTCGAGTGTCTACACTCATGTTGTATAATTAAGTTTGTATTTGTATTATGTACCATATTTTTGGCAACTCAGAATGAGTTATATATACCTATTTTGGGGGCGTCACATACAAATTATCAATAACAATTTTCATAAATCACCACAATAACAATTATTATAATGATTATTACTATCATTATTATTATAAATTAATATTATTATTATTATTATTATAATTATTACTATTATTACTATTATTATTATTGTTATTATTATTATTTTTATTATTGTTCTTATTATTATTACTATTATTATTACTATTATCATAATTATTATTATAATTATTAATATTATTATTATTATAATTATTATTATATTATTAATATTACTATTATAATTATAATTATAATTATTATTATTATCATTATTACTATTACTATTACTATTATTATAATTATTATTATAATTACTATTATTATTATTACTACTATTATTATTATAATAATTATTATTATTATTACTATTACTATTATTATTATTAATTATTATTATAATTATTACTATTATTAAAATAATTATGATAGTACTTAATAATAATTATTATTATTATAATTATTTTATTATTATTATAATAATATTAGTAATTATTATTATTCTTGTTATAATTATAATTATTATTGTTATTATTATTATTTTTTATTATTACTATTATTATTATCATTATTGTTATTATTATTGTTATTTGATTTGGGCGAGAATTTTTATTGTGTGATGAAATGTGAGCTTTTATATTAAGTTGGAAGAATTGAGGTGAAATCTCAATCGTCCTTGTGCTTTGTCAAATGAAAGATTCAAAATGGTTCAGCTGCTCTTGTGTATCAAGAGATTTTATTCAATTTCTATTAGAGAAGTGATCATTCGTTCATCTAGAGGGTTGACTGAATGTAATCATTCGTTCATTAAGAAAATTTAACATTTCAAACTTGGTCTTTTAATTATGCTTTTGAAAGAATCATTAATTCTAGTAATGATTATCTTTCGTGATCAATTTTCAATTTTATTCTCTCTATAGAAGGCCTTTTAATTATACTTTTGAAAAATCATTAATTCTAGTAATGATTCTCTTTCGTAATCAATTTTTCAATTTTATTTTTTCTATAAAAACACACGTCCCAAAATCTCTTTTTGTTTCTTCCATCCTTTGAACTCTACACCAAAACAACCATCATCTCATACCAAAATCATCATAACCATGTGTAATTAGTTAACTTTACAAAAGACGGAACACAAAAAATATACATATGCAGCCTATAGAGAAACAACTTCGTATTCTTTACAGCTTACACCAAGTATCCTTCAATGTATACCTAAAAATATGTAAATCAAAATAAAACAATTGTAAATCCGAAACATAAGACCCCTTACTTTAGACTATTTAGCAAATCTGACCCTCTTATTTGTCATGTTTTTGCTAAAGTCTTTCTTTTTTATTTTTTTGTCAATTTTCGTTAGTCAAATATTTTCCTAAACTATTATCATTTTCATTTATATATCTACTAAATATAAATATGCATATTATCATTTTCATTTAACTTGATCTAATTAATTAAATTATGAACTTGTGCGATAAATGTTAAAAAATAACAAATATTTATTAAAATATTAAAATTTACGTAACCTACATTAAAACATAATTTTTTCCAATGTAAAAATAAAATTTTAATACCCATAAAAGTGCAAATTAACACAAAAAGTATATTTTTTTCTAAATATTAAAATTTACGTAAAACAAACTTATAAAAATTTATTACAAAACAGAATGTTATATATATCATATAAAAAACTAATAAAATTATGTTAATTATCACATCTAATTTAGATATCACATCATGTCAACAATTAACCAATTTTCTAATTTGTTAATATTTGTTCTATTTGATAAATAAAAAGAAAGAAAAAGAAAAAGAATCTATTTGTTAACATTTGTAATTGCTTTTTTTTATAAGTAATTTTTTTTACAAGTAAATTATGATCTTATTTTTAATTTTGTTTTCTTACCATTGATATTTTTTTATGCATTATACATTTTAAATTTATCCATACTCCAAAAAATTATTATAATTTAAAATAAAATATTAAAATACCAATTAATTAAGTAAATGGAGGAAGAGGGGAAGAGAGAGACCCAGTCAGAGAAGAGAGAGAGAAAGATAAGAGAGGAGAGAGGAGAGAGGAGAGAGAAAGAAAAGGAGGAGAGGAATAGGAGGAGAGAGAAAGAGAGAAGGCGGAGAGCGGAGAGAGAAAGGGAGAAGGAGCATAGAAGAGAGAAGGAGGAGGAAATTTGGGCGGGATTTTGTGTGTGTGAGATGAAATGTGAGCCTTTAGATTAAGTTAGAATGAATCTGAGTCGTTGTTGTGCTTTCTCAAATTATAGAATTCAAATTGTGTTCTGTTTTTATTATATTAGATTTTCCACATTTTCACGAGTGACTCCACATTTAAAAAAAAATAATATTTGGAACTTGAGATAATCTGTGTATGCTAGCAGGCTCAAAATACTTCTCCAAGCAGTGGAAGAGTGTATGTCAGTAAAGCTCAAGATGTTGTCTCAACTATGCTGGCAAAAGGTTCAGCTATTAGGCAAGATATTGTGAATAAGGCTAGAGCATTTGATGAAAAGTATCAGCTAAGAGCCAATGCATCTGCCAGAGTCAATTCCTTCGACAAGAGAGTTGGACTTGCAGAGAAATTAAATGTTGAGATTTCAGGTGTGAATGAGAAAGTGAAGTCTGTAGATCAAAGACTTTAAGTGTCCGATAAAACAATGGCAGCGCTGATGGTAGCAGAGAGGAAATTAAACGACACATGATCAGCTATCAAAGCAAGCAGGTTTGAAAACAACAGTGAATGTAAGACCACAACTTATTATAAATAAAATCGAATTTCCTCTAATTATTGTTGTGAATAATAAGGTGTTAAATTGATATAATATTTTGGTTATGGGTGAAATGTGCAAATTTGTAAAATAAGCAAGTGGTTATAAAATAATCATTGTTGTCGGGGAATATTCGTTTGGTCGTGGAATATTCTTGTTGTCGGGGAATATTCGTATTTACTATTGCTAAATCATTTGTGGGCCCCATAATGTAATAATCGCTTCGGATGAAGAAAACGACAAGTTTGAGTTTTTTTATAAATAACTGCAGTAGTTGTTACAATTAATAATCGTTAGAATACCCCATTGGTTAAAATACGATGAATCTGGCGTGATCGCATAAAGAATACACGGTTTTTGCACAATATTTTTGAATTATTGATTCTTACGTAATAATGCACTACTCAATAATTGTTACAGTAATTACTGTTTAATATTTTATTTTATTGGTTCAATAATTGTTGCATTGATATTTTATATTTTTGTTGTTTCAATAATTGTCACCGCATAAAGATTTCCCATTATCGGATCAATAATTCATATTATTTGAATAATATTATTAGATAACATTATTGGCAATGTCTAGAAAGTTTCATCAAGGAGAGGTTTGGTCACCTAATTCTTGGCAAAGAAGGAGAAATCTTTATTGAAAGCCCCTCTTTCTTGGGGGAAACTTTGGTTGTCATTATTGTGATTCTGTAATATTGTTTGTGAATAATTAATTATTGATTTATATGATAAGGAAATATTTATTTTATGTGGATATTAATGATGGATTTATTTTATGTGGTTATAAATGAAGGAATTAATGCTGAGGTGTTTTATCAGTATTTTGTCGATGTGGAGGTATTAAACATCATCCGTTTGTGGATTTCGGATACTTTCTGTTTGGAATTTGGAAAAAATTTCTTCTGTAAAGTTGTAGAGAATTTGATTTCAGGCAGAATGGACATAAAATTCGTATTTTCCTGATAAACGAGCTATTTTCTATAAATTGTTGAAGTTTTGGAAAATAAAATGATTTTTATTAAATTATGGGTGGGACCCACTTGTGTTATAAACACATGGGCTGCTGATTTTTGTCTAAGAAGGCATGCTTGACTCAAAATGGTGGGTGGCGTAGATGATTGAAAAGAAAAATAATATATTTTATTATTTTAGTCTCCTAAGGCATTCTAGCATTTTCCTATAAATAGACGCTTAGGTTAGAATTGAAAATCACACCAGAAACAAGTTTTTTTTATCTCTAGATTATCGAGCGTATTTTTGTGAGTATTTGATACTTTGAGAGTTGTTATTCAGTACAAGTTTCTGTCAGCACTATATCCGAAATTAAGTCAGAAGTACGGTTATTTTGAGGTAAGGGATGTTATTTCTTCTTAAATGATATTATTTCTTTCAATATCATTATGCCGAAATATTAGTTTGAACTTTTTATCAAATTTAGAACTTTTTGTGTGGGGTTACTTATTCACGATATATGACTTTATTCACGAATACTGAGACTATTCACTTAATAAGGCACTATTATTCATAGAAAAATAAAATTTTCTCTTTTTGTCTAAGATGGCTATTATGGTTACTATCTTTGATTGTATCCATGTTTTGATCTTTATTTTGAATTCGCTTCACAATTGGTTATTATGAAGTATTATTGATCTTGGATAAATCGTTATACTTAATCCCTACTATTTGTCCTTCCGTCTCTCATTGGATTCATTTTTTTAAAATATTTTTCATCATCCCCAGTCCTAAATGATGATATTCTTGAATATCTTTGGCCCAGAGTGCAAAGATGAATGATTAATCGATGAATATCTTTTGTCCGTAGTGCAAAGATGAACATGTGTTGAGATGAACATGACCAATTTGGTGATACAAATGAATATCTTTGGCCTGTAGTGCAAAGATGAATATTTGATTAAAGATGTATATTGATTATTGTTATAGGGATAAAATATTGATGATGAACTTTTAAATCTTAGAAGATAGTAGAACTCATTCTCTACTTGACTCTTCTAATGGATTGTTGTTTCCGCTGAAGTTGTTGATCTAAAACTTGTTGTCTATTATATTTTATCAAATTTTTTCCTGTTGAAAACTAATGATAATTTTTTGTATATTATCTTAGTCATAATATTCTTTACTGGGCTAGTTGAGCTCACCCTTTTCCTTTCTGTTCCATTTTTCTTCTCAAGAGGTGAGAACATAGCAGGATCTAGTCCGGGTATGGAGTGATGGTTCTAGAAAGATGTTTTAGCAGTCCTCACTATTTCTGTAAAATAGTATTTGAATAATTGTAATGAGGACTTATTTGAGTGTGGATATTGTCTAAAAGACAATATTTGTATTTAAACTCACAGTATGTGTTGTCGTATTTTGCACAATAATTGTATTATTAAAGTTGTAGTTTGCTTTTTGTACCATGTATTTGGCGACTCAGAATGGGTGTTGTATACCTATTTTGGGGGCGTCATAGTTGGTATCAAAGCTTAGGGATATGGTCTCAAGTGAGATCGGGAATTAAACTAGGAGGGAGAGATGAGTAAATCCTTCGCTAGTGTGTCCTATCTAAGCTTAATTATTGGTCAGTCATAATATAGGGATATTATGTGATATGTTAATTTGTTTAATTAACCCTTGTTTTATGGTAGTATTTAAGAATGGCTACTGAGAACGTTAACAATGGAGTGTATGAGACTGTGGAACAACCTTTAGTCACAAACCAGGAGAACGTACAACAGGAAGGCAATATTCCTCCTGTAAACAACACTACCGAGCAAACGATGAATGATGGAATGTTTAGGAGCTTTTTGCAGTTCATGCAAAATCAGACGAGGGAGACTCGTGTACAAAATACGGGTGGAAGTGATAAAGACGCATGATCATCACACAACCAAGCGATTCAAGGAGTTGGGACCACCAGAATTTATTGGAAAGCAGGATCCGATTAAGGCGGAAACATGAGTCAAGAAAATTACCAAGATATTCGATGTCTTGGGATGCACAGAGGAACAAAAGGTTCCATTCGTCACCTTTATGTTCCGCGGTGAGGCAGACTATTGGTGGGAGTCTGTGAAGCGTACCCAGCCTGCCGCACTCAACATGTCTTGGGAAACGTTTCAGAAACTATTCAAAGACAAGTACTTTCCTGAAAGTATTCATCATATGAAGGAGGTAGAGTTTATCAGACTGGAACAAAACAACATGACGATGTCCCAAAGACGAAAGGTTAAGTTCATTTGAGTTATCTGTGTTTGCACCTCATTTGGTAGAGAATGAGGAACGAATGACAAGGATGTTTCTGAGAGGTCTAAAACCCGAGATTCGTCAATACCTTATCTCTCATAAATTTTCTCTATATTCGGATGTTGTCAATGTGGCTCAATTATTAGAGCGAGATAATGAGTATGTTCAACCGAGGGACCACAACTGTGGTCATACTGGGGTGTGATCATCGAGCGATGATAACCAGTGATGATTGGGTAATATACCCATGAATCGGATATACTTGAGCTTAGATTTTTGAATTCTCGAGTCTTTTAGTAGCATTTTTACTGTGTTATGTTTTGATTTGTAGGTTTGGGAGCTGTAAAAACATTTGGAGGAATTTGAAATAAAAGGGATAATAGTTAGTTTCATCCATCGCCGCTGTGGCGCCTATCCTTTTGTTAATCCCGGTAATGGGGGTCAACCGGGGAACCTCAATTGACCAGGAAAGCGCTTGTTAACCATCCGTTGACTAAGTTGTTAGGTGTTAATTGATGATTGCTTAAGTTGATTTGGGGGAGGATTGTGAAGAGATAGAATAGAAGTATAAAAAGAAGTTAAGTGCTGAAATTAGGGAGCTATTCATTCATCATTGGAGGCTAAGCAAAGGATTACTTGAAGACTAAGGATTGGCCCAAGAGTTTTTCTTTTTCTCCTTATTTTCAATTTGTATAATTCTTTAAGGATGATTTGCAAAAGATTGTTGGTTTTTATTTTCGTTATGAACTAATTCTTTAATTAAGATTTCAATTGAACCTTTTATGGCTATAAATTAGTTATTCTATTTATTCCAATTATTTATGTTGAAGTGAATTGTTTGTCGTGCCTTGCGTTATTGATTAATTATTTGGCCAGTGATTACCTTGTTACTCTAGAAGGAATTAAAAGAGGAATTCTAGAGTTAGAACTAGGCATGATAACATGTAACTTAGTTATTTGCATAGTGAATAATTAGGTTTGTAAATTGAATGAAAATATATGTTCAACGCATGTAACGCATAAGGAATTGGATTTAAAGGAGTTTAATTCACTTTTTTTGCATAGGAATATAGCAAGATTAATTTGAATTAAATAGAAGTCAATTGATCACTTGGAAAAGGGTTTTTGGCAATTGAGAATTCCTGTTAACAATTTGTTAGACATAATAATTGGGATAATTGGATAATTGAGTTATAGTTCATAATTGGGGATATTGAAGTCTTAATCCTTATTTATCTGAAATCATTCATTCAAATCTTAGTTTATTTATTTGCCTATTTTAGAGTAATATCGTTAATTGTTTAATTTAGTTTCAATATTTCAGGAAATTATAATTTATAATTGTTTAAATAAAATTGGGTTGATATAGTGCTAGTAGTTGGAATTTATTAATTAGAATTCTCTGTGGGATCGACACTTTATTTTATCACTTTATTACTTGTTGATCGTGTATACTTGCACGTATTCATTGATTGCGAAATCTACCAACAACCAGCGAGGAGGGAAAAATATGAACAAAGGAGGTAACCACTCGGGTGGTCATCGTGGCCATGATAATAGAAGAGGTGAGTCAAGTGGAAATTTTAAAAAGAGGAGATTCAACAATGACGGGAAGACATCAGCACCAACACCAACAACAAATTCTAGGGGAGGAGAATGACCACCGGTCGTGTGTTATAAATACGAGAAAGAGGGACATATCAGTCTAACTGTCCACAACAATCCAAGGTATGTTATAACTGTGGAAAGGAGGGCCATATAGCTCGAGGCTATTCTGTAGCAAAACCAAATTCAACAGGGATGGTAACTCCAAAAGCTGTCCCGGATAAGTCGAAATCAGCGGTTCCTGGAAGAGCGTTTGTCGTGACTTGCTAAAACGTGAGGAACATGAACGAAGTGATCACGGGTAAGCTAATCTTGAATTCTTGCGAAGTTTATACCTTACTAGATACCGGTTCAACCCATTCTTTTACTCTCTTGCTTTTGCTCAACGTTTAAACTTGACTCCGGAGAAATTAGACTTTGATTTATCTGTTGAAACTCCGTTGGGTGAAACCTTCGTTACATCTACAGTTTATAAATGTTGCTTAATCCAAGTTGGCACTATCACATTACCTGTGGATCTTATCTCTTTAAAGATACTTGCTTTTGATATGATTTTAGGAATTGATTGGTTAACTACTCATCATGCCAAAATTGATTATTTTCGTAAGGTTGTTAGTTTTCATATTCCTAACCAACCTGTCATACGAATTCAAACAACTAAACCACTAAAATCAGTCACTGTCATATCAAGCCATAAAGCTATTCATTTATTGAAAAACGGATGTCAAGCTTTCTTAGCCCATGTTATGGATTTGAATAAAGACAAGTCAGATTTGAATAATATTTCTGTTGTTAAAGAATTTTCTGATGTATTTCCTGAAGAACTTCCGGTCTACCCCGTAACGTGATGTTGAATTCTTTATTGACCTTGGTAGGGTACAAAACCCATTTCTAAAACCCCATATCGAATGGCTCTATTGAACTTCGTGGAGTTAAAAGTCCAACTACAGGAGTTATTAGACATCGGTTTCATTCGTCCTAGTACATCTCCTTGGGGTGCTCCTGTTTTATTCAGTAAAGAAGAAAGGCGGGAGTATGCGACTTTTATATTGACTACGTGAGAATTGAACCATGTCACCATCAAGAATAGGTATTCATTTACCTCGTATTGATGACTTGTTCGACCAAAGAAGCAAGGAGCACAATTCTTTTCAAAGATCGATCTTCATTCGGATATCATCAATTTGAAGATTAGAACCGAGGATATTCCAAAGACCCGCCTTCGTAACTCGCAGACGGCATTATGAATTCTTAGTCATGTCTTTTAGATTGACTAATGCTCCCGCCGCTTTCATGGATATGATGAACCGAGTATTCAAGGAATATTTGGATCGATTCGTTGTTGTCTTTATTGATGACATCCTCATCTATTCCAAAAGTCGTGAAGATCATGAGCACCATTTGAAGTCGATACTTGAAAGGCTTCGTGAAAAAAACTTTATGCCAAGTCAAGAAATGCGAGTTCGGCTTGAGGAAGTAGCATTCCTTGGGCACGTGGTGTCAAAACATGGAGTATCATTGACGGCCAAGATTGAAGCAAAGACAAAGTTGGGAGCAAACCAAGTCGGTGATCAAGGCGCGTAGCTCGGGTTTAATTTGGTTATTATCGGAGATTCGTGGAAGGATTTTCTCGAATCGCTACTCCGATCTAACTCGCTTGACTCAAAAGATACAAAATTTGTATGGAGCGAGGAATGCGAGAAAAGTTTCCAAGAGCTCAAGAGGAGACTCATTTCGACACCTGTTCTGGCAATACCATCTGGTTCGGATGAATTTGTTATATACAGCGATGCTTCAGGCAAAAGGTTAGGATGTGTTCTCTCATGCAACATGGGAAAGTCATAGCCTTTATGCATCACGATAACTCAAAGAATATGAGAGGAATTATCCTACTCATGATCTAGAGTTGGCGCAATGATCGTTCGCGTTGAAAATCTGGAGACACTACTTGTATGGGGAGAAAGTGGAGATCTATACGGATCATAAAAGCCTCAAATACTTCTTCACCCAAAAGGAACTCAACATGCGACAACGACGTTGGCTTGAGCTATTGAAAGATTACGATCAGACTATTCAATATCATCCTGGAAAAGCGAACGTAGTAGCTGACGCATTGAGTAGAAGATCATATGCGAGTACGAGTGCAATATTGTCAATGCAAAGGCCCATTTTGTATGACTTGCAAAGGATGGAGATAGAGTTAAAGACTCTAGGGACCCACGTGATGATGTTGAATATACGAGTAGAACCGACTTTAATGATAAAGTTAAAGCTACTCAAGCTACAGACCTGGGGCTGATGCGTATGAAGAAGAAAGTGCAAGAAGGTGCTATTCCAGAAGCAAGAATCGATGAAGAAGGAATACTTCGATTCAACTCCAGACTTTGTATTCTTAACAATTCTGTCTTGAAGCATAGAATTATGATGGAGGCACACAACACACCATTTGCAATCCATCATGGGAGTACCAAAATGTATCATGATATTCGACACACATTTTGGTGGAACAATATGAAGAGAGAGATCGCGGAGTTTACCTCGAGGTGTTTAACCTGTCAATGTGTAAAGGCGGAGCATCAAGTGCCAAAGGGTTCATTGCAACCACTTTAGATTCCAAAATGGAAGTGGGAACACATTACCATGGATTTCGTTACAGGTTTTCCCAAAGTTTCTCAAGGCATAGATGCGATTTGGGTTATTGTTGACAGATTAACCAAGTCTGTTCATTTCTTGCCGATATGAGAGATTTATTCCCTTGAACGTCTTGCTCGTATGTACGTGAATGAGATTGTGAGATTACATGGCATGCCAGTATCCATAGTTTCGGATCGTGACCCAAGATTCACTTCATGATTTTGGGTTAGCTTGCAGAAAGCTATGGGCACGGATTAACGATTCAGTTCGGAATACCATCCTCAAACAGATGGATAATTAGAGAGGACTATTCAAACCCTGGAAGATCTATTACGACTCTGTGTTCTAGATTTCAAAGGAAGTTGGGATAAGTACTTGCCACTGGTGGAATTCTCCTACAACAATAGTTATCAAGCAAGTATAGGCATGGCTCCATTCGAGGCGTTGTATGGATGAAAGTGTCGTTCCCCAGTATGCTGGGACGAGGTGGGAGAAGCAACGTTGTTGGGACCAGAATTAGTACGCATGAATACAGAAAAGATCCAAATGATTCGATAACGTATACAAACAGCACAAGATCGACAAAAGAGTTATGCGGATCTTCATCGAAAAGACGTGGAATTTAATATTGGGGATCATGTATTGTTACGTGTTGCACCATGGAAGGGAGTTACAAGATTTGGGAAGAGAGGAAAACTCAATCCACAATTTGTTGGTCCATTTGAGATTCTTGACCGAATAGGAAATGTGGCCTATAGACTCGCATTACCTCCAAACATGTCTCGTGTTCATAATATTTTTCACATATCTATGCTTCGTAAATATGTTAAAGACCCGAACCACATTATTGAGTTAGAACCAGACGAGATAGCCAAAGATTTAACGTATGAGGAGGTACCTGTTAAGATCTTGGATAGGAAAGAACAAGTCCTACGCACGATGGTTATACCAAAAGTTAAGGTTTTGTGGAGAAACCATGCTATTGAAGAAATGACCTGGGAGTTGGAATCGGAAATGAAAGCGAGGTACCCTCAACTTTTCGAAACACCAGGTACGTACGTCAATTTCGAGGACGAAATTTCATAAGGAGGGGAGGTTGTAAGACCCCAACTTATTATAAATAAAATCGAATTTCTTCTAATTATTATTGTGAATAATAAGGTGTTAAATTGATATAATGTTTTGGTTATGGGTGAAATGTGCAAATTTTGTAAAATAAGCAAGTGGTTATAAAATAATCATTGTTGTCGGGGAATATTCGTTTGGTCGTGGAATATTCTTATTGTCGGAAATATATCGATGACAATAGCATAGATCATTTGTGGCCCCATAATGAGAATAAGCGCCGGATGAAGAAAATGACAAGTTTGAGTTTTTTTATAAATAACGGCGTAGTTGTTACTGCTAATTAACACTTGTTGGAATACCCGGTGGTTAAAATACAAAGAATGTCGCGTGGTTGCAAAGAAATATTACGACTTTTGTACAAAGATTTTTGAATTATTGATTCTTACGTAGTAAGACACTACTCAATAATTGTTACGATAATTCGTTCAATATTTTATTTTATTGGTTCAATAATTGTTGCGTTGATATTTTATATTGTTGTTTCAATAATTGTCACTGCACAGTATTTCCCATTATCAGATCAATAATTCATATTATTTGAATAATATTATTAGATAGCATTATTGGCAATATCTAGAAAGTTATGTCAAGGAGAGGTTTGGTAACCTAATTGCGCGTCAGTAAGGAGAAATCTTTATTGGAAAGCCCCCTCTTTCCTGGGAATGGCCTGGTTGCCATTATTGTGATTCTGTAATATTATTTGTGAATAATTAATTATTGATTTATATGATAAGGAAATATTTATTTTATGTGGATATTAATGATGGATTTATTTTATGTGGTTATAAATGAAGGAATTAATGCTGAGGTGTTTTATCAGTATTTTGTCGGTGTGGGGGTATTAAAAATCATCCGTTTGTGGATTTTGGATACTTTCTGTTTGGAATTTGGAAAAACTTTCTTCTGTAAAGTTGTAGAGAATTCGATTTCAGGCAGAATGGAAATAAAATTTGTATTTTTCTGATAAACGAGCTATTTTCTATGAATTGTTGAAGTTTTGGAAAATAAAATGATTTTTATTAAATTATGGGTGGGACCCACTTGTGTTATAAACACATGGGCTGCTGATTTTTGTCTAAGAAGGCATGCTTGAATCAAAATGGTGGGTGGCGTAGATGATTGAAAAGAAAAATAATATATTTTATTATTTTAGTCTCCTATGGCGTTCTAGCATTTTCCTATAAATAGACGCTTAGGTTAGAATTGAAAATCACACAAGAAACATGTTTTCTTTCTCTCTAGATTATCGAGCGTATTTTTGTGAGTATTTTGATACTTTGTGAGTTGCTATTCAGTACAAGTTTCTGTCAGCACTATATCCGAAATTAAGTCAGAAGTACGGTTATTTTGAGGTAAGGGATGTTATTTCTTCTTAAATGATATTATTTCTTTCAATATCATTATGCCAAAATATTGGTTTGAACTTTTTATCAAATTTGGAAAATTTTGTGTCGGGGTTACTATTCACGTATACGACACTATTCACGTATCACGAATACGGCACTATTCACCGAAAAAATAAAATTTTCTCTTTTTGTCCAAGATGGCTATTATGGTTACTATCTTTGATTGTATCCATGTTTTGATCTTTATTTTTAAATCTGCTTCATAATTGGTTATTATGAAGTATTATTGATCTTGGATAAATTGTTATACGAATCCCTACTATTTGTCCTTCTGTCTCACTGGATTCGTTTTCTTTAAAATATTTTTCATCATCATCAGTCCTAAATGATGATATTATTGAATATCTTTGGCCTGTAGTGCAAATATGAATGATTAACTGATGAATATCTTTGGCCCATAGTGCAAAGATGAACAGGTGTTGAGATGAACATGACCAACTGGTGATACAAATGAATATGAATATCTTGGCACTGTGGTGCAAAGATGAATATTTGATTAAAGATGTATATTGATTATTGTTATAGGGATAAAATATTGATGATGGACTTTTAAATCTTAGAAGATAGTAGAACTTATTCTCTACTTGACTCTTCTAATGGATTGTTGTTTCCGCTGAAGTTGTTGATCTAAAACTTGTTGTCTATTATATTTTATCAAATTTTTTCCCGTTGAAAACTAATGATAATTTTTTGTATATTATCTTAGTCATAATATTCTTTACTGGGCTAGTTGAGCTCACCCTTTTCCTTTTTGTTCCATTTTTCTTCTCAAGAGGTGAGAACATAGCAGGATCTAGTCGGGGTATGGAGTGATGGTTCTAGAAAGATGTTTTAGCAGTCCTCACTATTTCTGTAAAATAGTGTTTGAATAATTGTAATGAGGACTTATTTGAGTGTGGATATTGTCTAAAAGACAATATTTATATTTAAACTCACAATATGTGTTGTCGTATTTTGCACAACAATTGTATTATTGAAGTTGTAGTTTGCTTTTTGTACCATGTATTTAGTGACTCAGAATGGGTGTTTTATACCTATTTTGGGGGCGTCACAGTGAATGTTCGAGTTATTGGACTTATTCCTCGACCTCATGGGTCTCATTTTATAAGTAAACTTGGTAATTGTTTTTGCTTCCAATTACTGAACTGAAATAATTTTACTATGAATTAATTTTATTTTTAGCTTTATGAGATAGTTGGATTTCGTTGTGTTTGTTTAGCATTTTGGTCCCTTAAACCCACACACGCAAAGAGACAAATAGAGTTTCAAGCATTATAAAACTATACGACTGTTTTCAATAAATGATACATAGTTTTAGCATAATTTGTTTGTATATGTATCTCTCTTTATTTTATTATTGTAATTATTAGGAATAATAATTTAATATAAGAAGAAAAATTTATTACTTTTATTTTTAAACATCGCTTCTATTCGGCATGCTAACTCAACAGTAGAGTTAGTGTCGAACAAGTCTAACTGTTGAGTTCTACAAATTATTAATTGAACTCAACAAATTATTAAATTTATTATTCAAAATAGCTCGTGCATTGGACAGATTATTAACTAGTAATAATAAAAAAATTATCCTAACATGGAGGGAGTATCATAATATTCAGGTACGTACATCAATAATTGTTATTGTAACCAATTATTTTACGAGCATTATGCTAATGTGACATCATACTACTTATTTAAATTAATTAGAATTGAGAAAACATGATCGTCTCTTTGACTAAGAGCATTCACAACAGTTTCCTTATCTTTATCCCTACTCTGCAATGCTATTAGATCATCCTGCAAAATAGGGATTTAATTTTTTCACTATGTACCCAACATGTTCCTTATATTAATTCCTTAAATAATGAAATTTGAAATTTAAAAATTAAAAATTAAAAGTTCCAACGGTCAAAACATCAAATTAATAATAATTTTATAATTTATAAAAGAGAGAGTATAATTTATCAATTATATTCCACTGTAGAATAATTTTAATTTTATTTTAAATTTTAAGTAATTTATGAAATGAGTATTGAATGGATTGTAGTTGCAAATGTACATAAGATTAATATTAATTTTTAAAAATTAATTTGTGATATTATTAATTTTAAATTTAATATGATTCATTTAAATTTTGAAAATAATAAATTTTTAACTAATAGTACTTTTATAATATTTATAATTATATTGACATAAATTAAATAAATTTATATCAATTTTAAATTTGAATACGTTTGAAATTAATTTTTAAAAAATAAGTGAATATTAAGTTTATAATTTGAAAATAAAGTAGTAAAAAAAATGTCAAGATGTGTATGATTGATGAGTTGTCCACTTAAATAAGGATGTGAAATATCATTTTGTATATATAGAGAATAATCTTTTGACTCCATCATACTGAGGAGTAGAATTCTATATAGGGATTAAAATAGAGAGTCAAATAAGGATAAAGAAACTGTTGGATAATGATTTGTCAGTATTCTTCAAAATTAGGGATAGAGAGTTAATTAGGAAACATGTTGTTAATGTTATATGTGACGCCCCCAAAATAGGTATACATCACCCATCTTGAGTCGCCAAATACATGGTACAAAATTCAAATACAACTTAATTATACAACAGTCGTGTAAAATACGACAAAACATAATCTAAAAGTTTTAATAAGAATATTGTCATCTAGACAATATCCACACTCAATGGAGTCCTCATTACATTTATTGTCACACTATTTTATAGAATAGTGAGGACTACTAAAACAACCATATGGACCGTCAATCCATTCCCCGACTCGTCCCAGCTATATTCTCATTTCCTGAAGAGAACAGTGAAAGAAAGGGTGAGCTCAACTAGCCCTGTAAGAAATATTATGACTAAGATAATGCAGAATAATTTATCGTTAGTCTTCAACAGTGTTAAACTAATAAAACATAACAACCATCAAGTTTAACTGCAGCGAAACAAGCAATCCATTAGAAGAGTCAAGTAGAGAATAAAATCTACTATCTTCTATGATTTAAAAGGTTTTTTCATCACTTTTATCGCTGAGACTCAGCTTAATAAATAAACCACATCATCCCTGCACTACGGCCAAGGATATTCATTAGTATCACACCATAAATTATCCATGCACTACAGGCCAAGGATATTTGTGTATTCATCAATGGTCATGATCATGCCAACAACTGTCCATCAATGCACTACGGCCAATGAGGATTTTTACCACATCATTTGTAATATTACGGTCATGATTATACCGAATAATCCCTGGTTATAATCACACCAAGTTCATCTATGCACTACAGGCCACAGATGACTTTCAACATATTTTAAACATGAGGATGATGACAATGATATAAAAATTCAATAAAACAAGTTCAAGGATAAATTTTTAAAGATTTATAATTTAATTTATCCAGAAATCAATAACGTCCAAATTGTCAACATGATACTGTTTTGTGGAGTAAAATTCAAGAATGCTCAGAAGAATATTTCCATGAAAAGATACTGGATGAAGCATAAATATCCAGGATATTCTACTAATTTCATGGAGTATAGAAGCCAAAATTTTAACCAAATGAGTATAATAGAATATATGAAACTGTAAATGAATTTTTACCCGCCATGCGGTAATCCACGTAGATAGATCATTTCCACAATTTAATAAAGAATGAATACGAAGGATCATTCACCATGCATGCGGTAATCCACATAGACAGGTTATTCCAACAGAATAATAAAGAATGGAATAACAGAAGAATTCACCAGGCGTGCGTAATCCGCACAGACAGGTTATTCCAACAGAATGATAAAGAATGGAACCAGATCATGCATAACCCGCATAGAAAGGATATTCCAATAGAATAATAAAGAATGGAACCAGGTCATGCGTAATCCGCACAGACAGGATATTCTAACAGAATAATAAAGAATAGAATAACAATAGAATTCACCATGCATGCGATAGACCGCACAAACAGGTTATTCCATCAGAATAATAAAGAATGGAATAACAACCCTTACGAGTATTGAAAGAAAATAACTCTCTTCATGAATATGAAAGAAATAATACCCTTTACCTTAGAAGAAAACTGGATACTAGAATAGTGAGGTAGCAAACTTCTCTTCTACTTTCTCTATATAATTTCTCTCTATAATAATTGCTCTATAGCTTTAGTGAATTGGTGAGAAATGAAGGAAGAATGAGCTTCTATATATAGAAAAATATAGTTTCGATAATTGCACATTTTGGGGCTCAAAATATTACAGTATAATACCTTCCTCTTTTTCTTCATTTTTAATTTAGTTCTGCAAGTATTATCAAACTTGCACCACCTCCCCTAATAGTAAATAATGTTAATTAATAGTTCATTCATGTGACTTAATAGTATAATCATGTGAAAAAAAACTAATTACAGTATAGTACCTTCATCTATACCTCCATTTTTAATTTAGTCATGCAAGTATTATCAATCTTGCAACACCTCCCATAATAGTACACGAATGTGAATTAATAGTACACACATGTGAACAAATAGTTATAAGCATGTGAAATAATAGCAATTAATTGCTCATTTATCCGATTAATTACCCGATTGGTCAATATAACCTCCAGACATCAATTGTTATCGAAATAAATGTCGATTTCCACTAACACTAATAATCCCAACACAATGGAACTATCAATTTCATCTTTAATCAACACAACTTATTCATCATTAATATTATAACTCACAATATTTAACAACCAGGTCGTTCCCAAGAAAGAGGGGGCTTTCCGATAAGGATTTCTCCTTTTTGGCGCGCAATTAGGTGACCAAACCTCTCCTTGACAGAACTTCTAGACATTGTCAATATTGTAAATAATAATATGAATAACTTTGTCGTCTCAATTATTGATTTAATAATATAAATATTATGCAGATGATACTATGACAATAATTGAATCAATAATATGAGAGATATGATGCAGCAATTACTGTAGCAATAATTGAGTATAACTAATTGACTTCTCACGTAAGCATCAATAATCAATACCGTGTGCTACTATGCAACCACGCATATTATTGTACTTTTACTACCGGGTAGTCCAATAGTTTAACGGTAAAACTTTCACCGTTATTTTTATAAAAAGATAATTTTGTCATTTTCTAACTACGACAATACTTCCGTTGTGGGGTCCACCAATGATTGTGCCATCATACGAATATTCCCTGTTAAAATGAATATTCCCCGACCAATCGAATATTATATAACTACTTGCTTACTTTGCAAAATTTGTAAATATTACTCACAACTATAACATTGTATCAAATCCACACCATAATATTCAAAAATATATTTTGAGAAAATTATTCTTTATTCCTAAAAGTTGGGGATCTTACAACCTCCCCTTCTTATGAAATTTCGTCCTCGAATTAGGGTGCGTACCTGGTATGTCGAAGAGGTGAGGATACCTTGATTTCATTTCAGATTCTAACTCCCAGGTCATTTCCTCAACATCGTGGTTTCTCCACAAAACTTTGACTTGAGGTATAACTTTAGAGCATAGAATATGATCCTTCTTATCCAAGATTTTAACAGGTAACTCTTCACACGTTAAATCTTCCTTTATCTCGTCTGGTTCTAATTCAATAATGTGGTTCGGGTCTTTCACATATTTTCATAACATAGATATGTGAAAAACGTTATGAACACGAGACATACTTGGCGGTAAGGCGAGTCTATAGGCCACAGTTCCTACTCGATCGAGGATTATAAATGGGCCAATGAATCAAGGATTGAGCTTTCTTCTCTTTCCAAATCTCGTAACTCATTTCCATGGAGCAACACGTAACAACACATGATCTCCAATATTGAATTCCACGTCCTTTCGATGAAGATCAACATAACTCTTTTGTCAATCTTGTGAGGTTTTTATACGTTGTCGGATCGTTTGAATCTTTTTCGTAGTCATACGTACCAAATTCGATCCCAACAACGTTGCTTCGCCCACCTCATCCCAGCATACTGGAGAACGACACTTTCTTCCATACAACGCCTCAAATGGAGTCATGCAAATACTTACTTGATAACTATTGTTGTTGGAAAACTCCACCAATGGCAAGAACTTGTCCCAACTTCCCTTGAAGTCAAGGACACAGAGTCTTAATAAATCTTCAAGAGTTTGAATAGTCTTTTCCGACTGCCCGCCGTTTGAGGATGATATGCTGAACTAAATCGTAAATCTGTGCCCATAGCTTTTTGCAAACTAACCCAAAATCTTGAAGTGAATCTTGGGTCTCGATCAGAAACTATGGATACTGGCATACCATGCAATCTTACAATCTTGTTTATGTACATACGAGCAAGACGTTCAAGTGTATAAGTTTTTCAGATCGGTAAGAAGAAATGAGCGAGACTTGGTCAATCATCAACAATGACCCAAATCGCATCTATGCCTTGAGAAACCTTGGGAAGACCAGTAACAAAATCCATGGTAATGTGCTCCCACTTCCATTCTGGAATTTCAAGTGGTTGCAATGGACTTTTTGGCACTTGATGTTCTGCCTTGACTCGTTGACAAGTTAGACACCTTGAGATAAACCCCGCTATCTCTCTCTTCATATTGCTCCACCAAAATGTATGTCGAAGATCACGATACATTTTGGTACTCCCAAGATGGATTGCAAACGGTGTGTTGTGTGCCTCCATCATGATTTTATACTTTAAGTCAGAATCGTTAGGAACACAAAGTCTAGAGTTGACTCAAAGTATTCATTCTTAATCGATTCTTGCTTCCGAAATAGCACCTTCTTGCACTTTCTTCCTCATACGCGTCAGCTCCAGGTCTGTAGCTTGAGCAGCTTTAACTTTATCGATTAAATTCGGTTCTACTCGTATATTTGCCATCATCAAATGGGTTCCTGGAGTCTTTAACTCTATCTCCATCCTTTGTAAGTCATATAAAATAGGCCTTTGCGTTGACAATAATGCACTAGTACCCGATCTTCTACTCAATGCATCAGCTACTACGTTCACTTTTCCAGGATGGTATTGAATGGTATGATTGTAATCTTTCAATAGCTCAAGCCAACGTCGTTGCCGCATGTTGAGTTCCTTTTGAGTGAAGAAATATTTGAGACTTTTATGATCCGTATAGATCTCCACCTTCTCTCCATATAGGTAATGCCTCCAAATCTTAAGCGCAAAAATGACAGCTGCCAACTCTAGATCATGACTAAAATAATTCCTCTCATATTCTTTGAGTTGTCATGAGGCATAGGCTATGACTTTCCCATGTTGCATGAGAACACATCCTAACCCTTTGCCTGAAGCATCAATGTAGATGACAAATCCCTCCGAGCCAGATGGTATTGTCAGAACAGGTGCTGAAATAAGCCTCCTCTTGAGTTCTTGAAAACTCTTCTCATATTCCTTGCTCCATTCTAATTTTGTATCTTTTCCAGTCAGCAGAGTTAATGGAGTAGTGATTCGAGAAAACCCTTCTACGAATCTTCGATAATAACCAGCTAAGCTGAGAAAGCTACGTACTTCAGTCACTGACTTAGGTTTCTCCCAGCTTTGAATTGCTTCAATCTTTACCGGGTCAACAGATATTCCACAATTTGATATCACGTGCCCAACGAATGCTACTTCCTCAAGCCAAAACTCGCATTTCTTCAACTTGGCATATAACTTGTTTTCACGAAGCTTTTGGAGTATCAGCCTCAAGTGTTGCTCATGATCTTCACGGCTTTTGGAGTAAATGTGGATGTAATCAATAAAGACGACCACAAAGTGATCCAAATATTCCTTGAATACTCGGTTCATCATATCCATGAAGGCAGCAGGAGCATTAGTCAATCCAAAAGACATGACTAGGAATTTGTAATGCCCATACCGAAGAGTTCGAAAGCGACCTTTGAATGTCATCGGTTTTAATCTTCAAACCGATGATATCCGGGAACGAAGATCAATCTTTGAAAAGAATTTGGCTCCTTGCAAGCTCGCTTTCAAACAGTCATCAATGCGAGGCAGCGGTACCTATTTTTGATGGTGACATGATTCAACTCCCAATAATCAATATAAAGTCGCATACTTCCATCTTTCTTCTTCACGAATAGAACAGGAGCACCCCAAGGAGCGTACTTAGGATGAATGAAACCGATGTCTAACAATTCACGTAGTTGGGTTTTAACTCACGAAGTTCAATAGGAGCCATTCGATATGGGGCTTTGGAAATGGGTTTTGTATCTAGGGTTCAAGGTCGATACCAAACTCGATTTCACGCTCCGGGGATAGGCCAGGAAGTTCTTCGGGGAATACGTTAGGAAATTTATTAACAATAGAAATATCATTCAAATCTGACATATTTTTGTTTAAATCTGTGACATGAGCTAAGAAAGCTTGACATCCGTTTTTCAATAAACGAATAGCTTTATGGCTTGAGATGACCGTGATTGATTTTAATGGTTTGGTCGCTTGAATTTGCATAATAGGTTGATTAGGAATATGAAAGCTAACAACCTTACGAAAATAATCAATTTTAGCATGATGAGTAGTTAACCAATCAATCCCTAGAATCACGTCAAATGCAAGTATTTTTAAGGAAATAAGATCGACAGGTAATGTGAGGGTACCGATTTGAACAAACAAGACTTATAAACAGTGGATGTAATGAAGGTTTCTCCCAACGAAGTTTCAACAGATAAGTCAAAGTCTAATTTCTTCGGAGTCAAATTTAAACGTTCAGCGCAAGTAGGAGAAATAAACGAATGGGTAGAACCGGTATCAAATAAGATATATACTTCGCTAGAGTTGGTGATTAGCTCACCCGTGATGACCTCTTTCGGGTTCCTTGCTTTCTGGGAGGTCACAACAAACGTTCTTCCTTGAACTACTGGTTTTGACTTGTCTGGGACGACATTTGGTGTCACCATTCCAACTGAACTTGGCTTCCCTGTACGATAAAATCTAGCTAGATGACCTTCTCTTCCAAGCGCACAGTTTGGACTGATATGTCCCTCCCCTCCACATTTGAAGAATATGATAGGTGGTCGTTCTCCTTCCTTAACCACGGGTGCTGATGCTGACGTCTTTCCATCATTGTTGAATCTCCTCTTCTTGAAATGTCCATTCTTATTATCTTGGTCATGATTACCACCGAAGTGGTTACCATTTCTGGCATGTTGATTCCCTCCACGTTTGTTGTCACCGCTTCGATGACTGCTACCACTGGTATTATCATTTTATCGGCTGCTTTCTCTTGGTTGAGTTGACTCGTTATCACGCTCCAATAACTGAGCCCTATTTACAACATCTGAATACAAATACAGTTTATGAAAAATTAGATATTGACGTATCTTGGGTTTCAAACCTCTTAGAAACATCTGCGTCATTCTCTCCTCATTGTCAACCAAGTGAGACGCAAACTGAGACAACTCGGCAAACTTAGCTTCGTACTGCGACACGGTCATATTGTTCTGCTCCAACTTGATGAACTCTGCCTCTTTCATGTGATGAATACTTTCGAGAAAGTACTTGTCATTGAATAGTTCTTGGAACTTCTCCCAAGACATTTTCAGTGCGGCATGTTGAGCTTTACCGATTCCCACCAGTAATATGCCTCTCCTCGCAACATAAAGGTGGCAAAGGGAACCTTTTGTTCCTCAGAGCATCCCAAGACATCAAATATCTTGGTGATCTGCTTTATCCAAGTCTCCGCCTTAAGTGGTTTTGGCTCTCCAATAAACTCAGGTGGTCCCATCTCCTTGAACTGTTTAGCGATGATCGTCCGAGAGTTGCCAGTGTTTCCACCTGCATTTTGGACAGGAGTCTCTCTTGCCTGATGTTGTACGAATTGCAGAAAGCTCCTAAATATTCCGAAGTTCGCCATTTGGTCGGTGTTGTTGTTCACCTGAGGATTATTACCTTCCTGATGCACATTATCCTAGGTGTTGATCTATGGTGACTCAACGGTCTCATGTGCTCCATTTCTATTCTCAATATTCTTGGATGTCATTTTCAAATACTGCCACAAAACAAAGGTTAATTGACATGTCACATATTATCCCTATACTTTGACCGACCAATTAAATACAAATAAACTTAGGTAGGTCATACTAGCGAAGGAATTCCCCGTCTCTCCCCTCCTAGTTCTTGTCTCACATCTCAGCCAAGGATCATATCCCTAAGCTTTGATACCAACTGTGACACCCCCAAAATAGGTATACATCACCCATCTTGAGTTGCCAAATACATGGTACAAAATTCAAATACAACTTAATTATACAACAGTCGTGTAAAATACGACAAAACATAATCTAAGAGTTTTAATAAGAATATTGTCATCTAGACAATATCCACACTCAATGGAGTCCTCATTACATTTATTGTCACACTATTTTATAGAATAGTGAGGACTACTAAAACAACCATCTGGACCGTCAATCCGTTCCCGACTTGTCCCAAATTTATATTCTCATTTCAAGAGAACAGTGAAAGAAAGGGTGAGCTCAACTAGCCCAGTAAGAAATATTATGACTAAGATAATGCATAATAATTTATCGTTAATGTAAGACCCCAACTTATTATAAATGAAATTGAATTTCTCTATTTATTATTTTGAAATAGTAAGGGTTGAATTGATTAATGTGGTTAGTTATGGGTAAAATGTGCAAATATTTTAAATAAGCAAGTGGTTATAAAATATTCATTATTATTCGGAAATATTCGTTTGGTCGTGGAATATTCTTCCGCTTCGGGGAATATTGCATTTGGCACGTTAACCTTTTGTGGGCCCCATAACGGAAAGTGATTGGATGAAGAAAATGACAAGTATGAGTTTTTATAAATAACAGCGTAGTTTTTACCGTTAACACTGTTGGAATACCCGGTGGTTAAAACACAGTAATACACATTGTTGCACAGTAGTACACGGTATTGCACCAATTATTGATTCTTACGTAAGAAGGCACTACTCAATAATTGTTACAGTAATTACTGTTCAATATTTTATTTTATTGATTCAATAATTGCTACGTTGAAATTTTATATTATTGTTGTTTTAATAATTATCACTACAAAGTATTTTCTATTATCGAAGCAAAAATTCATATTATCTGAATAATATTATTAGATAACATTATTGGCAATGTCTAGAAAGTTACATCAAGGAGAGGTTTGGTCACCTAATTACTTGCCAAGACGGAGAGATCTTTATTAAGCCCCTCTTTCACAGGAACTACCTGGTTCACAAGATCTTTGTGATTCTGTAATATTATTTGTGAATAATTAATTATTAATTTATATGGTGAGGAAAATATTGATTTTATGTGGATATAGATGGAGAAAATTTTTTAAGGTGACAATTGTTGAAAATTAATATTTTATCTTTTTTGATTAAATAATTCATTTAATTATATTATTATATTTTAATAATATAATAATGGTGATATTTTATAATAATGTGGGATATATGGGTATATGAGGATAAAGAGTATTTTTGTTGTATTAAATGATTAACGATATTTTGTGTGTGTCGTCATGGACCCTATTTCTTATTTGAAATTTGATTATACTGTAAAAAATCTCCGTTTGTAGATTTTCGGTCAATTTCTGTTTGGAATTTGAAAAAACTTTCTTCTGCAAAGTTGTAGATAATGAAATTTCATATGGAAAAGACGTGTGTTTCGAATTTTTCTGACAAAAGGACTATTTATTATGAATTATTGAAGTTCTGAAGTTCCGAAATAATTGATTTTTGGAAGTTTTAATTATTATTTTTCAAGAAAAACGTGTTTGGTGAGTTAAGTGGGTCTAGCATGTGTTATTAATTGCCGAATTCAGATCTTCAAAAGTGGACGTATGGAATTTTAACAAATAATAATATTATTATATTAAATTTTCTGCTTTGGTGTTCTAAGCATTTTCCTATAAATAGGGTGCTTAGGTTAGAATTGAAAATCACACCAGAAACTGAAATCTTCTCTCTTTCTCTCTCTATAATATCGAGCGTATTTTTGTTTGTATTTTGATACTTTCGATTGTTCTTTATACGGTTTGCAAATTCCTTCAAAGACTATATCCAGAGTAGTCCAACCAGAAGTACTATTCTTTCGAGGTAAGTGATGTTGTTTTCTTCTTAAATGATATTATTTTCTTCAATATCATTATGCCAAATATTGGTCTGAACTTTTTATCAAATTTGGAACTTTTTGTGTCGGGATTACTATTAACGATACTTGAGACTATTCACGTATACGATAATTATTCACGAATCGACATTTATTACACTATTCAGAAAAATGAAATTTTCTTCTTTTTGTCCAAGATGTCTATTATGGTTACTATCTTTGATTGTATCCATGTTTTGATCTTTATTTTTGAATTCAGCTTCAAAATTGGTTATTATGGATTATTATTGAACTTGGATAAAACTGTAATACGAATTCCTAATATGTGTTCTTTTGTTTCACTAGATTCGTTTTCTTTAAAATATTTTTCATCATCCTCAGTCCTAAATGATGATATTACTGAATATCTTTGGCCTGTAGTGCAAAGATGAAAGATTTCTAATGAATATCTTTGGCCCGTAGTACAAAGATGAACAGGTGTTTAGATGAACATGACCAACTAATGAATATCTTTGGCCTGTAGTGCAAAGATGGATATTTGATTCCATATATATATATTGATTGATGTTACAGGGATAAAATATCGACGATGAAATTTTAAATTCATATATAGAAGATAGTAGATTTCATTCTCTACTTAACTCTTCTAATGAATTATTATTTTCGCTATGAATATTGATTTAAAACTGGTTGTCTATTGTATTCTATTAGATTTTTCCCTGTTGAGGACTAACGATAATTTTTTCTATGTTATCTTAGTCATAATGTTCTTTACTGGGCTAGTTGAGCTCACCCTTTTCCTTTTTGTTCCATTTTTCTTCTCAGGAGGCGAGAATGTAGCGAGTACTAGTCGGGGTGTGGAATGATGGTTCTAGAAGTTGTTTTAGTAGTCCTCACTATTTTGTAAAATAGTGTACCAATAATTGTAATGAGGACTTATTTGAGTGTGGATATTGTCTAGATGACAATATTTGTATTTAAACTCATAGTTTAAGTGTTGTCGTATTTTGCTCGACAGTTGTATTAATAAAGTTGTAGTTGTTTCTGTACCATGTATTTGGCGACTCAGAATGGGTGTTGTATACCTATTTTGGGGGCGTCACAGTTGGTGTCAGAGCTTAGGGATATGATCTCTAGCGGAGATCGGGGAATAGAACTAGGAGGGGAGAGACGAGTAAATCCTTCGCTAGTGTGTCCTACCTAAGCTTATTTGTTGGTTGGTCAGTATATAAGGATATTATGTGATATGTTGATTTCTTTAATTAACCCTTGTTTTATGACAGTATTTGAGAATGTCAACTGAGAATGTTAACAGTGGAGTAAATGAGACCGTGGAGACACCTTTAATCACCACCCAGGGGAACGTGCAACAGGAAGGCAATATTCCTCCTGTAAACAACACCACTGAGCAGACGATGAACGACGGAATGTTTAGAAGCTTTTTGCAATTCATACAAAACCAGACGAGGGAGACTCATGTACAAAATATGGGTGGAAATGATAGCAACGCACGGTTTGTCACAGCCAAGCAGTTCAAAGAGTTGGGACCACCAGAATTTATTGGAAAGCCGAATCCGATCAAGGCAGAGACGTGGGTTAAACAAATTACCAAGATATTCGATGTCTTGGGATATACAGAGGAACAGAAGGTTCCATTCGCCACCTTTATGTTCCATGGCGAGGCAGTACTCATGGTGGGAGTACGTGAAACGCACCAAACCGCCACACTCAGCATGTCTTGGGAAACATTTCAGAAACTTTTCAACGACAAGTTCTTTCTTGAAAGTATTCGCCATATGAAGGAGGTAGAGTTTATTAGACTAGAACAAAACAACATGACGGTGTCCCAATACAAGGTGAAGTTCGCAGAGTTATCCCGGTTTGCACCTCATTTGGTAGAGAATGAGGAACGAATGACGAGGATGTTTCTGAGAGGTTTAAAACCCGAGATTCGGTAATATCTTATCTCTCATAAATTTTCTTTATATTCAGGATGTTGTAAATGTGGCTCAATTATTAGAGCGAGATAATGAGTATGTTCAACCAAGGATCACAACTGTGGTCATACTGGTATGGCGATCATCGGAGCAATGAAAACCAGCGGAGAAGAAAACATTCGGACAAAAGCGGTAACCACTCTGGTGGTAATCGTGGCCATGAAAATAGAAGAAGCGAGTCGGGGGGAGATTTTAAAATGAGGAGATTCAACAATGACACTGTGAAGACGTCAACACCAGCAGCAACTTGTTTTAAGGGAGGAGAATGACCAACGGTCGTATGCTATAAATGTGGAAAAGAAGGACACATCAGCCCAAACTGTCCACAACAGTTCAAGGTATGCTATAATTGTGGAAAGGAAGGACATATTGCTCGAGATTATACGGTAGCGAAACCAAGTCCAATGGGGATGGTGACTCAAAAGGCTGTCCCAGAAAAGTCAAAGTCAACGGTTCCTGGAAGAGCATTTGTCGTGACTGGTCAAAGTGCAAGGAACCCAAACGAGGTGATCACGAGTAAGCTAATCATAAACTCTTGCAAAGTTTATACCTTATTAGATACCGGTTCTACCCATTCTTTTATCTCTCCTGCTTGTGCTCAACGTTTAAACTTGACTCCGGAGAAATTAGACCTTGACTTATCCGTGGAGACTCCATTAGGAGAAACTTTCATTGCATCTACTGTTTATAAATCTTGTTTGATCCAATTTGGTACCATCACATTACTTGTTGATCTTATTTCTTTGAAAATACTTGCATTTGATGTGATTTTAGGGATTGATTGGTTAACCACTCATCATGCTAAAATTGATTGTTTTTGTAAGGTTGTTAGTTTTCATATTCCTAACCAACCTGTTATGTGAATTCAAGCAACCAAACCTCTAAAGTCAATCATTGTCATATCAAGCCATAAAGCTATTCATTTATTGAAAAACGGATGTCAAGCTTTCTTAGCCCATGTCACGGACTTGAACAAAAACACATCAGATGTGAATAATATTTCTATTTTTAGTGAATTTCCTGACGTATTTCCTGAAGAACTTCCCGGTCTACCCCCAGAACGTGAAGTTGAATTCTTTATTGACCTTGAACCTGGTATAAAGCCCATTTCTAAAACCCCATATCGAATGGCTCCTATTGAACTTCAAGAGTTAAAGGTCCAACTACAGGAGTTGTTGAACATCGGTTTCATTCGTCCTAGTACATCTCCTTGGGGTGCTCCTATTTTATTTGTAAAGAAGAAAGACGGGAGTATGCGACTTTGTATTGACTATCGAGAATTGAACCATGTCACCATCAAGAATAGGTATCCGCTACATCGTATTGATGACCTCTTTGACCAGTTGCAAGGAGCACAATTCTTCTCAAAGATCGATCTTCGTTCTGGATATCATCAGCTGAAGATTAGAACTGAGGATATTCCAAAGACTGCCTTCAGAACTCGGTATGGGCATTATGAATTCTTAGTCATGTCTTTTGGATTGACTAATGCTCCTACGGCTTTCATGGATATGATGAACCGAGTATTCAAGGATTATTTGGATCAGTTTGTTGTCGTCTTTATTGATGACATCCTCATATATTCCAAAAGTCGTGAAGATCATGAGCACCATTTGAAGCTGGTACTGCAAAGGCTTCGTGATAACAAGCTATATGCCAAGCTAAAGAAATGCGAAGTTCGGCGAGGAAGTAGCATTCCTTGGGCACGTGGTGTCAAAACATGGAGTATCTGTTGACCCGGCGAAGATTGAAGCAATACAAAGTTGGGAGCAACCGAAGTCGGTGACCGAAGTACGTAGCTTTCTGGGCTTAGCTGGTTATTATCGAAGATTCGTGGAAAGATTTTCTCGAATCGCTACTCCATTAACTCAGCTGACTCGTAAAGATACAAAATTCGTATGGAGCAAGGAATGAGAGAAGAGTTTCCAGGAACTCAAGAGGAGACTCATTTCGGCACATGTTCTGACAATACCATTTGGTTCGGATGGATTTTTTATCTACAACGATGCTTCAGGTAAAGGGTTAGGATGTGTTCTCATGCAACATGGGAAAGTCATAGCCTATGCCTCGCGATAACTTAAAGAGTATGAGAGGAATTATCCTACTCATGATCTAGAGTTGGCAGCAGTCGTTTTCGCGTTGAAGATCTGGAGACACTACCTGTATGGGGAGAAAGTGGAGATCTATACAGATCATAAAAGCCTCAAATATTTTTTCACCCAAAAGGAACTCAACATGCGAAAACGACGTTGGCTCGAGCTGTTGAAAGACTACGACCATACCATTCAATACCATCATGGAAAAGTGAACGTGGTAGCTGACACATTGAGTAGAAGATCATATGCGGAAACGAGTGCGATGATGTCAAGCATACGAGTAGAACTGACTTTAATCGATAAAGTTAAAACTGCTCAAGCTACGGACATGGAGCTGATGCGTATGAAGAAGAAAGTACAAGAAGGTGTAAGACCCCGAAATTTTTTTAAATAAAAAGGAATTTCCTTTATTTATTATTTTGAAATAGTAAGGGTGGATTTGATTAATGTGGTTAGTTAAGGGTAAAATGCGCAAATATTTTAAATAAGCAAGTGGTGATATAATATTCATTATTGTTTGGGAATATTCGTTTGGTCGTGGAATATTCAGACCGTCGGGAAATATTAAATATTGCCAGCCTTGACCATGTGTGGGCCCCATAACGGAAAGCGATTGGAGGAAGAAAATGACATGAATAAATTGTTTATATATAATGGCTTAGCTTATTACTGATTATCATCTTTGTTGGAATACCCAGTGGTTAAAAAACACACTAATACGCGTTGTTGCACGAAGAAGACACCAGTATTGCACCAATTATTGATTCTTACGTAAGAAGGCATTCCTCAATAATTGTTACAAAGTAATTCTTTATTCAAATATTTTATTTTATTGATTCAATAATTCTCGCATTGATATTTTATATTATTGTTGTTTCAATAATTATCATTACACAAGATTTTTCATTATCGAAGCAATAATTCATATTATCCGAATAATATTATTAGATAACATTATTGGCAATGTCTAGAAAGTTACATCAAGGAGAGGTTTGGTCACCTAATTCAAGGCGCCAAGAAGAAGAAATTCTTATTGGAAAGCCCCTCTTTCCAGGGCGGCACCGGTTGCCGAAGATTGTGATTCTCGTAATATTATTTGTGAATAATTAATTATTGATTTATATGATGAGGAAAATATTGATTTTATGTGGATATAGATGGAGAAAATTTTAATGTGACAATTGTTGAAAATTGATATTTTATCTTTTCTCGATAAAATAATTTATTTAAATATATTATTATATTTTAATAATATAATAATGGTGATATTTTTACAATGAATGTGGGATATATGAGTATACGAGGAGAAAAAGTATTTTTTGTTGCAATAAATGTTTAAAACATGTTAAACATGTCGGTGGACCCCATTTCTCGATCGAAATTTGATTATAGCTTTGTAAAATCACCCGTTTGTGGATTTCGGCCAATTTCTGTTTGGAATTTGGAAAAACTTTCTTCTGCAAAGTTGTAGAGCATTGAATTTCCTATAAAAAATGCGAGATTCGAATTTTCTGGCAAAAGAGCTATTTATTATGAATTATTGAAGTTTCGGAGTTCCAAAATAATTGATTTTTGGAAGTTTTAATTATTTTAAATAATAAAAACGTTTTTGATGAGTGTTCCACATGTTATAAATGTGTCATGTTGCTGAATTCAGATTCAAGAAGGTGCATAGAGAATTTTAATATATATATTATTATTTTAATAAATTTTCTACTTTGGTGTTCTAAGCAATTTCTATATAGGTGCTTAGGTTAGAATTGAAAATCACAATTTAAAACCCAAGTTTTCTCTCTATATTATCGAGCGTATTCTTGTGAGTATTTTGAGTATACTTTGAGTATTGCTATATACGGTGCAAGTTCAAGTCATAGCCTATATCCGGGTGTTTCAACTAAAGTACTGCATCTCTTTCGAGGTAAGGGATGTTATTTTCTTCTCAAATGATATTATTTCTTCAATATCATTATCTTTGAAATATTGGTTGGAACTTTTATCAAATTTGGAACTTTTTCATATCGGGATTACTATTCATGAGTTACTATTCATGAGTTACTATTCATTTAGTACTATTCACTTAAGCGTGAAGATATTTTTTGTGAAATTTCTATCTTTGGTGTCTGGAAGTTACTATTCACGATATCAAGACTATTCACGATATCTGACAGACTATTCATAGAAAAATGAAATTTCTTCTTTTCGTCAAAATATCTATTGTGGATACTAGTTTTGATTGTATCCATGTTTTGATCATTCTTGAATTTTACCTCACCGGTTATTTATAAAGTATTTTTGAGCGGGAATTGTTTAAAATACTGAATCCTTAATATTTGTTCTTTTGTTTCTTCGGATTCGTTTCCTTTAAAATATTTTTCATCATCCTCGGTCTTAAATGATGATATTATTGAATATCTTTGGCTTCGTGTAGTGCAAAGATGAATGATTTATGATGAATATCTTTGGCTCAGTAGTGCAAAGATGAATGATTTTCGATGAATATCTTTGGCCCGTAGTAGTGCAAAAGATGAAGCAGTGTTTAGATGAACATGACTAATCGATGAATATCCTTTTTTGTAGTGAAAAGGATGAGTATATGATTCGGATATATATTGATTGATGTTACAGGATAAAAATATTGATGATGGATCTGTTAAATTCATGGATATTAGTAGATTTCATCCTCTACGTAACTCTTCTATGAATTAATATTTTTATTGCGAGTATTGATTTAAAACTTGTTGTCTATTGTATTCTATTAAATTTTTCCCTGTTGAAGACTAACGATAATTTGTTGTATATTATCTTAGTCATAATATTCTTTACTGGGCTAGTTGAGCTCACCCTTTTCCTTTTTGTTCCATTTTTCTTCTCAGGAGGCGAGAATGTAGCGAGTACTAGTCGGGGTATGGAATGAAGGTTCTAGAGAGAGTTGTTTAGTAGTCCTCACCATTTTTGTAAAATAATGTATCAATAATTATGATGGGGATTTATTTGGGTATGGATATTGTCTAGAAGACAATATTTGTATTTAAACTCACAGCATAAGTGTTGTCGTATTTTGCACGACAAATGTATTAATAAAGTTGTAGTTATTTCTGTACCATGTATTTGGCGACTCAGAATGGGTTGGGTGGATTGGACCTATTTTGGGGGCGTCACAGAAGGTGTTATTCCAGAAGCAAGAATCGATGAAGAAGGAATACTTCGAGTCAACTCCAAACTTCGTGTTAATACGATTCTGACTTGACGCATAGAATCATGATGAGGGCACACAACACACCGTTTGCAATCCATCCTGGGAGTACCAAAATGTATCATGATCTTCGACATACATTTTGGTGGAACAATATGAAAGAGAGATCGCGAAGTTTATCTCGAGGTGTTTAACTTGTCAACGTGTAAAGGCGGAGCATCAAGTGCCTAAGGGTCCATTGCAACCACTTGAGATTCCAAAATGGAAGTGGGAACATATTACCATGGATTTCGTTACGGGTCTTCCCACGGTTTCTCAAGGCATAAATGCGATTTGGGTTATTGTTGATAGATTAACCAAGTCTGCTCATTTCTTGCCAATACGGGAGACTTATTCCCTTGAACGTCTTGCTAGTATGTACGTAAATTAGATTGTGAGATTGCATGGCATGCCAGTATCCATAGTTTCGGATCGTGACCCAAGATTCACTTCACGATTTTGGATTAGCTTACAAAAAGCTATGGGTACGGATTTACAATTCAGTTCGGCATACCATCCTCAAACGGACGGACAATCAGAGAGGACTATTCAAACTCTTGAAGATCTATTAAGACTTTGTGTCCTAGATTTCAAAGGGAGTTGGGATAAGTACCTACCATTGGTGGAATTCTCCTACAACAACAGTTATCAGGCAAGTATAGGTGTGGCTCCATTTGAAGCGTTGTATGAACGAAAGTGTCGCTCTCCAGTATGTTGGGATGAGGTGGGAGAAGCAACGTTGTTGGGACCAGAGTTGGTACGAATGACTATAGAGAAGATCCAAATGATTCGACAACGTATACAAACGGCACAGGATCAACAAAAGAGTTATGCAGATCTTCATCGAAAAGACGTGGAATTTGACATTGGGGATCATGTATTGTTACGTATTGCTCCATGGAAGGGAGTTACAAGATTCTGGAAGAGAGGAAAGCTCAATCAACGATTTATTGGTCCATTTCAGATTCTTGACCGAGTAGAAAATGTGGCCTATAGACTCGCATTACCTCCAAGTATGTCTCGTGTTCATAATATTTTTCAAATATCTGTGCTACATAAATATGTGAAAGACCAAACCACGTTATTGAGTTAGAACCGGACGAGATAGCCGAAGACTTAACGTATAAAGAGGTACATGTCAAGATCTTGGATAGGAAAGAGCATGTCCTACGCACAAAGGTCATACCACAAGTCAAAGTTTTGTGGAGGAACCATGCTATAGAGGAAATGACCTGGGAGTTGGAAACGGAAATGAAAGCGAGGTATCCTCACCTTTTAAAAACACCAGGTACGTACGTCAATTTCGAGGACGAAATTTCATAAGGAGGGGAGGTTGTAAGACCCCAACTTATTATAAATGAAATTGAATTTCTCTATTTATTATTTTGAAATAGTAAGGGTTGAATTGATTAATGTGATTAGTTATGGGTAAAATGTGCAAATATTTCGAATAAGCAAGTGGTTATAAAATATTCATTATTGTCGGGGAATATTCGTTTGGTCGTGGAATATTCTTCCTGTCGGGGAATATTCGTACGACGGCGCAACCTTTTGTGGGCCCCATAACGGAAAGCGATTGGATGAAGAAAACGATAAGTATGAGTTTTTATAAATAATGGCGTAGTTGTTACCGTTAACATTGTTGGAATATCCGGTGGTTAAAACACAGTAATACACATTGTTGCACAGTAGCACACGGTATTGCATCAATTATTGATTCTTACGTAAGAAGGCACTACTCAATAATTGTTACAGTAATTATTGTTCAATATTTTATTTTATTGATTCAATAATTGCTACGTTGAAATTTTATATTATTGTTGTTTTAATAATTGTCACTACAAAGTATTTTCCATTATCGAAGCAATAATTCATATTATCTGAATAATATTATTAGATAACATTATTGGCAATGTCTAGAAAGTTACATCTCGAGAGGTTTGGTCACCTAATTACGGCGCCATTAAGAGAGATTCTTATTGGAAAGCCCCCTCTTCCCAGAGAACGACACAGGGTTGCGAAGATTGTGATTACGTAATATTATTTGTGAATAATTAATTATTGATTTATATGGTGAGGAAAATATTGATTTTATGTGGATATAGATGGAGAAAAATTTTTAATGTGATCATTGTTGAAAATTAATATTTTATCTTTTTCTGATTAAATAATTCATTTAATTATATTATTATATTTTAATAATATAATAATGGTGATATTTTTACAATGAATGTGGGATATATGAGTATATGAAGAGAAAGAGTATTTTTATTGCATTAAATGATTAACACATGTTTTGTATGTCGATGGACCCTATTTCTTGACTGAAATTTGATTATAGCCTGTAAAATCGTCCGTTTGTGGATTTCGGTCAATTTCTGTTTGGAATTTGAAAAAAATTTCTTCTGCAAAGTTGTAGATAATGAAATTTTTTATAAAAAAGACATGTGGTTTGAATTTTTCTGACAAAAGGGCTATTTATTATGAATTATTGAAGTTCTGAAGTTCCGAAATAATTGATTTTTGGAAGTTTTAATTATTATTTTTCAAGAAAAACGTGTTTGGTGAGTTAAGTGGGTCTAGCATGTGTTATTAATTGCCGAATTCAGATCTTCAAAAGTGGACGTATGGAATTTTAACAAATAATAATATTATTATATTAAATTTTCTGCTTTGGTGTTCTAAGCATTTTCCTATAAATAGGGTGCTTAGGTTAGAATTGAAAATCACACCAGAAACTAAAATCTTCTCTCTTTCTCTCTCTATAATATCAAGCGTATTTTTGTGAGTATTTTGATACTTTCGATTATGCTTTATCACGTGCAAATTCCTTCAAAGACTATATCCATGAAGTCCAACCGTAATCTTATTCTTTTCGAGGTAAGGGATGTTGTTTTCTTCTTAAATGATATTACTTTCTTCAATATCATTATGCCGAAATATTGGTCTGAAATTTTTATCAAATTTAGAACTTTTTGTGTCGGGATTACTATTCACGTATACGACACTATTCACGTATATGACACTATTCACGAATACGGCACTATTCACTCAAAAATGAAATTTTTTTCTTTTTGTCCAAGATGTCTATTATGGTTACTATCTTTGATTGTTTCCATGTTTTGATCTTTATTTTTGAATTCTGCTTCAAAATTGGTTATTATGGAGTATTATTGAACTTGGATAAAACTGTAATACGAATCCCTAATATTTGTTCTTTTGCTTCAATTGGATTCGTTTTTCTTTAAAATATTTTCATCATCCTCACCCTAAATGATGATATTCTTGAATATCTTTGGCCCGTAGTGCAAAGATGAAAGATTTCGATGAATATCTTTGGCCCGTAGCAAAGATGAACAGGTGTTTAGATGAACATGACCAACTGATGAATATCTTTGGCATGTAGTGCAAAGATGAATATTTGATTTCATATATATATTGATTGATGTTACAGGGATAAAATATCGACGATGAACTTTTAAATTCATATATAGAAGATAGTAGATTTCATTCTCTACTTAACTCTTATAATGAATTATTATTTCCGTTGCGAATATTGATTTAAAACTTGTTGTCTATTGTATTCTATTAGATTTTTCCCTGTTGAGGACTAACGATATTTGTTCTATGTTATCTTAGTCATAATGTTCTTTACTGGGCTAGTTGAGCTCACCCTTTTCCTTTTTGTTCCATTTTTCTTCTCAGGAGGCGAGAATGTAGCGAGTACTAGTCGGGGTGTGGAATGATGGTTCTAGAAGTTGTTTTAGTAGTCCTCACTATTTTGTAAATTAGTGTATCAATAATTGTAATGAGGACTTATTTGAGTGTGGATATTGTCTAGATGACAATATTTGTATTTAAACTCATGATTTTAAGTGTTGTCACGTATTTTGCTCCGATGATTGTATTAATAAAGTTGTAGTTGTTTACGTACCATGTATTTGGCGACTCGAGAATGGGTGTTGTATACCTATTTTGGGGGCCACAGATTAGCCTTCAACAAAGATTAAACCGATAAAATATAATAACCATCAAGTTTAAGCTGCAATGAACAAACAATCCATTAGAAGAGTCAAGTAGAGAATTAAATCTACTATCTTCTATGATTTAAAAGGTTTTTTCATCACTTTTATCGCTGAGACTCGGCTTAATAAATAAACCACATCATCCCTGCACTACGGCCAAGGATATTCGTGTATTCATCAATGGTCATGATCATGCCTACAACTGTCCATCAATGCACTACGGCCAATGAGGACTTTTACCACATCATTTGTAACATTACGGTCATGATTATACCAAATAATCCCTGGTCATAATCACACCAAGTCCATCTATGCACTACAGGCCACAGATGACTTTCAACATATTATAAACATGAGGATGATGACAATGATATAAGAATTCAATAAAACAAGTTCACGGATAAATATTTAAAGATTTATAATTTAATTTATCCAGAAATCAATAACGTCCAAATTGTCAATATGATACTATTTTGTGGAATAAAATTCAAGAATGCTCAGAAGAATATTTTCATGAAAAGATACTGGATGAAGCGCAAATATCCAGGATATTCTACTAATTTTATGGAGTATAGAAGCCAAAATTTTAACCAACTAAGTATAATAGAATATATGAAACTATAAATGGATTTTTGCCCGCCATGCGATAATCCACGTAGACAGATCATTTCCATAATTTAATAAAGAATGAATACGAAGGATTATTCACCATGCATGCGGTAATCCACATAGACATGTTATTCCAACAGAATAATAAAGAATGGAATAACAGAAGAATTCACCAGACGTGCGTAATCCGCATGCATAAAAGTTATTCCAACAGTAATGATAAAGAATGGAACCAGTCATATGTAACCCGCATGCAGACAAGATATTCCAAATGTAATAATAAAGAATGGAACTGTGTCACGCGTAATCCATACATGCATAAGATATTCCAATGAGAATAATAAAGAATGGAATAACAACAGAATTCACTGGGCATGCGATAGATCAAGCATGCAGAAAGTTATTCCATCGTAATAATAAAGAATGGAATAACAACCCTTACAGTATCGATGAGAAAATAACTCTTTTCATGAATACGAAAGAAATAATACCCCTTACCTTAGAAGAAAACTGGATACTAGAATAGTGAGGTAGCAAACTTCTCTTCTACTTTCTCTATATAATTTCTCTCTATAATAATTTCTCTATAGCTTTAGTGAATTGGTGAGAAATGAAAGAAGAATGAGCTTCTATATATAGGAAAATATAGTTTCGATAATTGCACGTTTTGGGGCTCAAAATATTACAAGATAATACCTTCCTCTTTTCTTCATTTTTAATTTAGTTACGCAAGTATTATCAAACTTGCACCACCTCCCCTAATAGTAAATAATGTTAATTAATAGTTCATTCATGTGACTTAATAGTATAATCATGTGAAAAAAACAAATTATAGTATTGTACCTTCATCTATACCTCCATTTTTAATTTAGTCATGCAAGTATTATCAATCTTGCACCACCTCCCCTAATAGTACACGAATGTGAATTAATAGTACACACATGTGAACAAATAGTTATAAGCATGTGAAATAATAGCAATTAATTGCTCATTTATCCGATTAATTACCCGATTGGTCAATATAACCTCCAGACATCAATTGTTATCGAAATAAATGTCGATTTCCACTAACACTAATAATCCCAACACAATGGAACTATCAATTTCATCTTTAATCAACACAACTTATTCATCATTAATATTATAACTCACAATATTTAACAACCAGGTCGTTCTCAAGAAAGAGGGGCTTTCCGATAAGGATTTCTCCTTATTGGCGCGCAATTAGGTGACCAAACCTCTCGATGACAGAACTTACAGACATTGTCAATATTGTAAATAATAATATGAATAACTTTGTCGTCTCAATTATTGATTTAATAATATAAAATATTATGCAGATGATACTATGACAATAATTGAATCAATAATATGAGAGATATGATGAAACAATTACTGTAGCAATAATTGAGTATAACTAAGTGACTTCTCACGTAAAGCATCAATAATCAATACTGGTGTGTTACTACGCAACCACGCCAGACATCAGTATTTTTTACTAATGGGTAGTCCAACGGTTTAACGGTAAAACTTTTCTCCGTTATTTTTATAAAAGATAATTCATGCTGTTTTCTAACTATGACAATACTTCCGTTGTGGGATCCACTAATGATTGTCTTTGTCGCATTGAATATTCCCTGTTAAAACGAATATTTCCCGACCAATCGAATATTATATAACCACTTGCTTACTTTGCAAAATTTGTAAATATTACTCACAACTATAACATTATATCAAATCCACACCATAATATTCAAAAATATATTTCGAGAAAATTATTATTTATTCATAAAAGTTGGGGATATTACATTATATATATATATATATATATATATAGTTTGGGTTTTTTCTTTCGATTCAAATTAGTATAAATATTATCCAAATCTATAACAAATAAAAAAATTGAAGTTTAACTTTCTTCTTCTTATCCAATTAGTATAATTTAATACTATCTAAATTTGTAACAATTAAATACTACCCAAATTTGTAATAATATCCAAATTTTATTAAGTATATTATATAGTAGATTTAATAATATAACCGATTAAATAAAACAAGCTCAACAACCCTGTGCGAAGTACGATGGCACAAATAATAATTTGTTATATTAATAATTTAAAAAAATTATTTATGATTTTGAGAACATAGTTGTAGTTATTAAATAGTTAAATATTTATTCAAATAACTAATGATTGAATTATATATTGCAGGTTCTTTCAATCAATTATTAAGCAAAATATTTGAATGAATTATTATAGATTTATTTAGTTATGATTATGAGAAAAGATATATTTTTTTAAGTTTTTATGGAATTCTATATTAGCGTTTATATTCACAAAATTTGCTTGAAATTTAATATGAATAAAATTATGAAACTAGTTTTAATTTAATGATGACAATTAGTTTAGAATGAATCCAATTATAATTTTTTAACTAATATTGTAGTTATTATATTAATGTAATTAATCATGTGTTATAAATTCATTATATATTAATTGCATTAATAATATATGTTTCAAATTCACATATATTATTAATGCAATTAATCATGTGATCTAATAAAATTTCAAGTTATAATGAATTAAATTAGTTAGGATATAAATTTAATAATAAAATTTCCGACTAATATTAATATAATTAAATTGCGTGACATGTTAAGAGGTTTTCTCAACATCTTAATAGTTTAATAAAATTATCCTATATAAATTTATTAAGATATATAAACTAAATAAAACTATTAGAAAGAATACATGTAGTAATTATTGATGTAGAGTATTTATACTAATTTGAATAGAAAAAATATCTTCTTGTTTTTCTATTCCTCTTAGAGATAGAAATATTTTTAAATTTGAATAGTATTTAATTGATACAAATTTGGATAACACTTATGCTAATATGAATTAAGAAAGCTGAACCAAAAATTAGTGAAATCAAACCAAACCAAGTTTGTGCTTTTAATTACACAAGCTCATTGTTTCAAAAAAACAAAAAAAAATATGCAAGCTCACCAACCCCATGTGAAGTAAAGGTGACATGGATAATAATTTATTATATTAATAATTTAAAAAATAATTGTGATTTTGAGAAACACAGTTGTAGCTATTAAATAGTTAAATATTTATTCAAATAACTAATAATTGAATTATATATTATAGGTTTTTTAAATTAATTATTAAGCTAAATATTCAATTGAATTATTGAAGGTGTTTTTAGTTATGATTTTGTGAAAATAATTATTTTACTTTTATTTATGTTTTTAATTAATGAAACTCATGTTTTAATTAATAACTTTTAATTTAGTTATGACAATTAGTTATGAATGAATCTACTATAATTTTTCAACTTATGTTACAGTTATTATGTTTTAGATTCACATATATTATCAGGACAATTAATCATGTGATTTGATAAAATTTTAAGTTTAAATGAATTAAATTAGTTAGAATATTAATTTAATATTGACTTTCACGACTAATATTAATATAATTAAATCGCGTGATATATCTCTTTAGTGTGTTTAATTGATTGTTTGTAATTATTTTACAGGTGATTTGTTTTAGTGAAGTGTGTTTTACCAATTTTATAAAAATAAAATTGGAAAAATCAAAAATCAAAAATCTTTTAGAAGTTACTTTTTCTATTAGAGATTGGTTGAGTTTCTTTTGAATAATTTATAAATTTAGATAGTATATATTTATTTATTTAGTATTATAAATTTTTATAATACTTCTACTAGTTTGAATAGGAAAAAAAATAATCTTCTTTTATTTTCTATTCCTCTTAGAGATAGAAATATTTTTAAATTTGGATTGTATTTAATTGATACAAATTTAGATAGTACTTATACTAATATGAATTAGGAAAGTTGGACCAAAAATTGGTGAAACAAAGCCAAACCAAGTTTGTGTTTTTAATTATATTGTTTAATATAGTTAATTATACTGGATTCATAACAAAGTAAATAACATTAATAAATTAAAGTTTATTAAAACTTGAGTTTCATAGTTCTATTCGGATTAGGTTTCGAACAAATTTGTCAATATAAATACTAATATAGAATGTTATTACTAACTTAAGTAAAATTTAATAAATAATTAACTAAACAAATAACAATAATAACTATATTCTCCTAAATATAATTAAAGCAATTAGTTTTTTTATAATCATAACTAAATAAATCTACACTCCATTCAAATATTTAGTTTAATGAAGTATTATTTAGCAAACAAATAAATATTTAGCTTAATAATTGATTGGAGGAATCTATAATTAATATATAACAAGTTCATCAACCCCATGTGAATCACGGGTGACATGGATAATGATTTGTTATATTATTAAATAGATAAATATTAAATTAGGATTTTGAGACGATAATTGTAGTTGTTAGGTTATTAAATATTTATTAAAATAATTACTTCGATCAATTATTAAGCTAAATACTTGAATTGAGTGCATATTTATTTAGTTATGATTATTAGAAAATAGTGATTTTAATTTTATTTAAGTTTGTCATGTAATTCTATATTAATGTTTATATTGAAAAATTTTACTTCAAATTTTAATAAGAATAGAAGTATGAAACTCAAGCTCTAATAAGTTCTAATTTTGTTATGACAATTAGTTAATAATGAATTCAATATAATTTCTAAAAATATTCATTTATATTATTGATAGAATTTATCATGTGATTTGGTATAATTTCAAGTTTAATAAATTTAGGTTATATATAGTATAACGTGTTGTACATATTGTGTTAATTAATTAATTACATAAAAGTGTGATAAAATTATAATTAAATTAGTAAAATCGAAAATAAATATTATTTTAGAAATTACTTTTTCTATTAGAGATTGGTTGAGTTTCTTTTGAATAGTTAACAAATTTGGATAGTATATATTTAATTATTATAAATTTATATAACACTTATAATAATTTGATTAGGAAAGAAAAAAATCGTCATTTTTTCTATTTCTATTAAGGGTATAAATATTTTTAATTTTGGATAGTATTTAATTGTGAACCAAAAGTAGGTGAAACGAAACAAAGTTTTGAAAGTCCAATAATAATCTAGAAGGATGGTTGAAAAATTTATCTTAGACCTTTTTAAATCTTTAGTTAATTAATTTGCAGTTTAAAAATTAATATGCAAGACAATAAAAATTCAATCACACAATGCACAGAGATTTATCTGGTTCACAACATACATTCCGGGTATGTTGTTACGTCTAGTCTCAACCTCCTTTCCAGGACTTGAGATCCTATAACTCTTAGTAATAAATACTCATTCAACAGGCGGAGAAGTCTTTACAAAGTTTTATAGACAAACTTCTAACTATTCTCAATTAACTATCTTAGACAACAAGCTCCCAGCTCCCTCCTCAAGCTTAGTTGCACCTTTCCTTTGAGGTCAATTTTATTCTACGAGCTGGTTTTGAAACAACATTCTCTTCATCACCTAACAAGTACACTAGAGACCCAACATCAGCTGACATCTCCAAGACTCTGGTATTGGTCAAAGAATTACTTATTTTTCTCACATGTGTATAAATAAACTAACTTTGCCCTTTTTCCCTTTTATAATTAAGCAATCATTAGAAATATCAATGACAGTCACATTCCACATCTGATTATGAGCATGTGTGTATTAATCTTTCATCATAAACGTAACCAAATCTCGCAAGATGGAGAGACAAATTGAATCTCTAGTAGAAATAAGTTAGAATTTACAAATTTCTTTTGTTTGGTGTTTGTATGCAAAAAAATCGTACCTTGCTCAAATTAGGGTTTCGTGGGAGATCAGGAGGAGAAAAATTCACGAAGAGTACGAAAATGATTGAAAAGTTAAAAAAGGGAGAAGAACATATTGACAATTAATCTAGCAACACGTGTAGAACCCTTAAAAGAAAATAGCATTCTCAGGTGTATAAGGTCTAGAGATTATCCAAAAAGTCCCTTCTATTGGAATGAAGGGAGTATTTATAGAGTTTCCTGGAAAGTTAAGTCATGTGACCTAAGAGAAAATTCCACAAATACGTGTAGTTACCCGAGTAATGCCCAAATCGTCATGTCCTTCTAGCTGCCAATCTAATCCCTTAACAATTTTCCAAAAAAAGTTGCCTCCATAAGCCTTCTGCAATGGGACTCATGGAGGTTTCTTTCTAGTCTCATATTTCAAGGTTTTTGTTGTTTAATCCATGTATTTCTGTTCTTCTTTCTTTATCTGAATACCATGTCATTCAATCTTATAGTCAAAAACTTCGAAAGAGCTCAACACAGATCTAGGGAAGCCATACCATAGGGGCCTAACCCTAGGTTTTTTCCTCATTCGATCAATTTTTATCATTTTCTTATGATTCTTGACTTGGTAAGAAGCTTTTCTTGACATAGAGGATTCAAGAAAAACCATTCCTAAACACTCACAAGTTTTCTTGTCTCTTTCCTTGGTTTGAGTACGTTATTCTGTCATTGCACTGCTAAAAACTTATTTGACATGAAATTTGAGAGTATGAAATGGTGTGCCCCTAGGAGGCCAACCCCTAGGGTGGCCAAACCATAGGGTGTCTAGGGGGTAGTGAAACCTTAGGTGCTTCCCCTTTTTTCATTTATTGCTCATCTCGATCATTTATTTCCATCTTGTTCATTTATTTCTGACTTTTTCATCTTTCATTCAATTCTTTAAGTCACATATATATGAACCTTAATTTGTAATTGGGCCCACATTTGCCCCATACACATGAGTCAAGCCTTTTGAGTGGCGATCGTGCATAATATTTCAACTCTTTGAGTCTCGCTTTAATTTTTTTTTTGAACAATCTTCGAAGCTTAATCTTGCAACCCTCGAAAAAATGAAGTCCCTAGGAAAGGGAACCCCTATGGGGGGGGGGGGTCGAACCCTAGGCGGGTCGAGCCATATGGGGGCTCTCCTAGAATGTCTTGTGTAATCTCCTACAAATCATCCAAATCTTGCTCAATCTCCCTATTTTATTAGTTTTCTGGAAACTAAATCAAGGTGAATCAAATCAAATATGGAAATTAGATATTACCAAATAAAATAAGATTTATCAAATCAAATCTTATGTGACGCCCCTAAATTCGGGTCTATACCACCCAATTTGAGTCGTTAAAATACATATTAGAAACATATATTCTCTCACCAAAATCAATTATTAAAAAATACCATGATTATAACACACATACTTTTAAGTTCTTAGTACAATTATTGTCACACTACTTTTTTATGTATTGAGAACAACTATGACTATGTAACTCGGACCATTATTCCATTCCCCTACTCTCCCTACTAGTCTCAGATACACTTATTTCTTGAAAGGAATTGTGAAGCAAAATGGTGAGCACAAATAGCCCGATAAAGAATATCATGACTAAGATAAATAAATTATCAATAACATTCAACAGTAATAAATCAGATATTTAGAACATATGGTAGATGATATAAGTTTTTAATAAATAACTGCAGCGGAATGAACAATCCATTAAAAAAGTCAAATAGGTCATAATTTATACTATCTTCTCCAATTGAAAAATTCAACATCAATATTTTATCCTTGTAACACCAATAAACAATTCCTCTTTACACCCAGGCCAAAGAGAACTTTCACTATCTATCTTTGTCTGTAACACCAAAGATCATCATTATACCAATTAACAATTTCTTTTCATAATCATACCAATCAACAGTTCTTGGTCATAATCATGTCGATCAATTCATCTTTGCACCCATGCTAAATATATTCAACTGTAAAACCAATTGTCATGATCATACCAATAAACAATTCATCTTTACACCAAGGCCAAAGATATTCAACTGTAACACAAATGGTCATGATCATGCCAATTAACAATTACTCTTTGCATCCATGCCAAAGAGAATTTTCACCACGTGTCTTGCCACACAGGTTAAAGTCACTCAAAAATCATACTGCCTTTTTACTAGGCCAAAGACATTCACCACAACTTAGTCTTGATGATTAGTACAAATCAATGATATGATGAATGGACATAAATAATCAAAATAATAAGATAAGGAATAAACATTAGAGATTTATAATTTAATTTGTCCAGACCAACAATGTCCAAATTGTCAACACGATATCTAGAAAATCGATTAGAGTTCAAGAATTATATAAAGTTCATAGTTCCAATATAACGATTTAAAATTTAATGGGAATATTCAGTTAAAAAGATATTTGATGAAGTGCAAACTATTAAGGGTATTCTAATCATTTCAAGAATTTTCACCATTTAATGATAAGGCTGTAGAAATGAATAATAATTTCTTATCATAAATTTAGGAGTATGAAAGAAAATAATATCCATTACCTTAGCACGTGACTAGATGCTACTTTCTATGAGGTTGATCAACTTGAATAATACTTGCACTTCTACTGATATTCACTAATACTTAAGGTAGACTTAAAACACTCACACATACACTAAGTAATTTTTTGAGGGTGGAATGAATGATTATCAAGGAAGTTATAAAATTACTTATGCTAAGTCCTCCTATCTATAGCAAAAAATTAACCGACATCTACCACACATCAATTATCGCACTTTATTTTTAATTAACACCTTTCAATATTTTATTCATCAATTATTCACATATTTATCAATTATTTACACTTTTTCTTTAATCTGTATTATTCATCAATTATTCACACCTTTATCAATTATTGACACTTTTTCTTTAATCACACTTTTTTAATCTATATCCTTCCTCAATTATTCACACTGTGACGCCCCTAAATTCGGGTACCTTTAAACCCTGGATAAGGTGATACACGATACTACAGTATCCACATACATCTAGCTATATGAGCTCAATGACACGAATGTAATCACTATATTATTACATGATATATGTTCAATCCCAAATTTTGTAACCATTACATGTTCATAATATCATAATATTACTTATTACATAGTAATATTAAGCTCTTACAAGATCTTCTATACCTTCCTTTTCTTCCTTCCTTTATCTTTATTGAATTCTTTAATACATTCGACCTTAGTTGAAATCATATCGTTTAAGTAAGGATGAGCACTTAATTTCTCAACAAGTATAACATTTCAAGAATTAAATCAAGAATCATATGATTTCATTCAACAACTGATTAATAGTTATGAATCACTTTGAATAAACCGGAATAATACTTTGAATAAATTAGAATAGTACTTTTCTTCTCTTTAAAATAATTTCGAAACGACATAATGGTCATTTATATTAAGATGGTCGTCGGACCAAGAACTTTCTCCCACTCCCTTTGAAAAAGGACTTTCCGACATTAAAACTGTAAATCCGATATCACTTACGAGTACGTCTAGGTAATCAGCCTATAGTACCCTATGTTGTACAACACTCATCCAGTTAAACGACTTTGCATTTAAGTTTGAAACCTTGTGTGTCAGCAAAAAAATTCGACCAAAATATTTGTTCGTAAATCGCAAAGCTTACTTTTGAATCCATACCAAAACAATTTGGTTTGGACAGCGCTACTTAACATCAATAATATCTCAAAGATTCAATATCAAATCGATAAAAATATTTTAATAGTTGTTTAACGAAAATAAATGGCATCGATACTTCCTTAAACAGTTCATGCCATAACATAGCTTGAATACTTGTGCAAATACTAAAAGATTTGCATAAACATGTATTTCACACAATCATACAAGAGTTGTGTTCATTTGTTCTTCAAAAACATCATAAAAGCTTCATAAGAATATAATCAGATGAAGTTAGAAAACTTGTGTTAGTTCCCGAGGGCTCACAATAGATCTAGAATGGGGGGTTGAATAGATCCTTTTTAAAAAATTTTCTTTGATCTTGTTAAGTGATTAACAAATAATGAATGGAAGAATCAATTCATGCACATCGAAATAGATTAAGATCCCCTTCAAGAATATAATGTTAAACACAGTTCTAAAGTTGAGTTAGTTACAAGCAGATATAGCAGTTATAGTACTGAATGTAACTGACATAAAGTAAATGACACCAAAGGTTTTAAGTGGTTCAGAGACTAAAAGCTCCTAATCCACTCTTTTGCTTCAACAAGCAGGGATTCCACTAAGGATTTGATCACTTTCGAATCACTAAGATTTCTTCAAAACCAGTAGCCTTGGAACACTAGTTCACTAAGAACTCTTCAAGACTAGCAGTCTTGGAAACTGTAGACTAAGCCCGGCATACTTAGAATCTCTTGTACCCTCTGGCACTCCGCAAGCCCATCAGACTTGACTTTGGTTTAGTCACTAAGACAAGGACCCTGCAGGCCCTGATTGCTTGGATGGTTTTTAATTGTTTGCTGTTGTTGAGCTGCTAAGATGTCATTTAGCCAGTACATCCTCTTGTCTTAGTAAACCGGTGTGATCATGTGATATTGACGATAGTGGATAAAGGATCAACAACCCATTTGACTTCTACGATGAACTTTCGGTTTGACATCTTATTGGTCTTAGCAGTCTGACTTATCCCTTGGTGTTGCTGATCTTTATTAATGATAATTATCTTCATCTGATATTCATCATTGCACACTATCACCATTGATGTACTGTTAAGTCTTGCATATCAGCTTGACTTCTTCTAGTCCTTAGCAGTCCTTCAACATTGGTTGTCTTGTGCATAGATTCGTCTCTATATCTTCTTCTCTTAAGCTCAGTGTGTTCATGGTGAATCATAGAGTAACTCAAGTATTTTGCTTTCTGATCTGCCACTCTAGTTGTTGTCTTCTTGGCCTTCCGACTCTTAGTACAGATGTCACTAATTCGTTGTCATACTCCTTTGTATTGAGTGAAACATTTTCATTGTAAGACTCTCATTAGTTGTGCTTCACTCTACTGTGGTGGTCTCACTCTCACTGAGACCTTTTCTCTGTTAAACTCTATATGACTTACTTGTTCTCAAGTCAACAACTCTATCTTCTTTGAAGCTTCGACTCTTTATAGATTCATCTATCATCTTCCCGTTGGAACAAAGTCGTTGGGAGTCTTCCATTGAAGAGCTTTTCTTTGGATCAATTAATGCTTTAGATATTCTTAAATCTTTGATGTAGACATACTGGGTTGATGTGATAACTCCTTTTTGACTTGCTTGACACATCAGTCTGTTTTGCCACCTAACATTTTGAAACGTCACTTTCAACAGACTAGTAGGTAGTCACCCTTTTTCTTTTGTTTCCTCGATTTACATCAAGGATGTTTGGAGAGTATATTGAGATCCTCAATTCACAACGTTTGAATGTCAATCTTCTTTGTTTAGACAATCTCACTCATCAGACCTTTATGAACTCTACGATTTTGGTGCTAACGTCCATGCACTTGGTCGTAGCTTGTCTGTGAGGGTGAATTGACCTTGACTATTGTTATGATTGTGAGAGTTCTCAAAGTTGTACCATCTTGTACTTAGCTCTTACAGTTTGGTCTATGATCATGTTTGTCTTGCCTTGCTTTAAGAACTAATAAATTGGCTGACTGCTTTAGTCGTTTGGTCCATATATCTCTTTTGATTAGTCATGCTCATCTTCTTTAACTTTCTGCCCAGTGACCTCTTGATCATTCTTTATGGTGAGGGTGAGCATATACAATCCTATATGTTTACCATTGTCTCTATAGGTGATTTATTAGACTCTGCTGCTAATTTGCAGACACTACGATTGTTGTAGCCAACACTACGATCGGTGTCTTCTGATGAGCACTTGTAGGAGACACCTTCTGAATGGATTTTCACTTCTCAATCAGCAGCTTGCTAATAGAGTTGGTGCTTTGATCTTCTATTTGCTTGCACGTCATTCAGAGAAAACGTTCAATATTCTTCAAGTAGACTGCATTCTAAAACTTGATTGCTCTTACCAGAGGATGAGATCTATGCACACACTTCAGGATTGCTCATCTGTTGAGAATCGTAGAGTGCTCTACGATTCTATTTTAGTATTGCGAGCACTTGACTGACTACAATTTTTATTAGTGATGATTTGTAGACTCCACAATTTTGAGCGAAGCCTGTGATTCTTCACTTGGCTCGGCAGACACTTGACTGGCTCGTCAGACTATGATTCTTACTTGTGAACTCTACGATTTCGAGTGAAAATACGCACTAGTACAAAATAGTAAATAGACAACACTTAAATAATAACGTTTTTATAAAAAATGTTGTGGTATTTTTTTTCCACATTATTTTTTAACAAAACGTTTTAGATACATATAAAAAACGTTATCTATTTATAAAGACAATTTTTAATTTTAAATAGATAACGTTTAAAAAAAAAAAAACGTTATCTACGGAAAAAAACACGGAACTTAAAATTTAAAATTAAAAAACTTTAGATCTATTTTCTTTTCCTTCTAGTACTTTCCCGTCTCTGCCCAACTATGTCTCTATCATTTCACCAGCTGTGTAGAAACAAGAAGAAAAACCTCTTAACCACTTCTAGATCTGACGATGACTCCCTATAACCCCTTATAGATCGATGGCTCAAGATCTGCAGCTCAACTCTCTCACTCAGATATGCAGCACATCTCATTTTCCTCTCTCGACTCCCTCTAACCCTAGAAATAGTGGCGGCGTAGTGGTGGCGACAGCGGCGACATAGTGGTGGCCTCTCCTTTAACTTCTCCTCCATTATTGCCCAACTGAGGGTTTTAATTTCCTATTTTCTTCATCTACGTTCTCTTTCCTAGGGTTATTCTCTCTCTTCAAACAGTTGACGATGGTGCAGGAGGTTGTTAATAACGGCGAGTCGCAGAACGGAAACTCCAAGGTGGTGACATTCTCGGCGTTAAAGCCTCAGCGGTTCGTGGAAGCTCCGAAAGCAAGCGACGCCGTACTATTCTACAAGGAAGCGTTTGGAGCCGAGGAGGTGAACCGCGTCACGCATCCCAAAAGAAAGGCATCGCACTTTCTCTCTCTCTGAAAACCCTTGTTAGTGTACTTTGTAATCAAAGTTTCTTCAATGGTGAATAGCAATTTACGTCGAAGAATTATCAAAGTAAGTCACTCGATCTTCCTCTTCTCCTATTTCTCGATCCCTTCCCTAATTCATTTTGATTTAATTTCTTCGTCCTTGTTTAGAATTTTTCTGTTTGAATAAATTTTTTTGGTCGATTCTCATGCTGTAGTTAGGTTTTGACAGCTTTTTCTTTTTCCTTTTTCAACCTAACAGGAAACTCAGCGTCTCCTCAGAGAACCAGGTAATCTCTCTCTAGTTATGTATATGTATCTTTGATATTTAGAGAGTATTGCCTTTTATAGTTTTAGAGCATATATATTTAATCTTTGGTTGTTGTGAGCTTCAGATTAGATGTGCGTAATCTTAATGGTGACTTTGAGCATTAAATTATCTATCTGCTACATTTGATTGTGTATGTTCACTAGTTCCTATTGTCATGATCTTTAAAATATGAAATCTTACTAAATGTTGATCTGATCTTCTTGTGCTGTTATCTGGTCTTAGTTTCTATTTTTGTGATGCGAGCTTTATTGGACTTCTTTTGTTTTTTTTGTGATATCTTAATAAATGATTATTTTTAATCATTTATATTCTTTAGTTGGACTGGGTTAGATCCATATTCTAATTCGTCCTCGAATGAAGTCCTATACTTCTACCATAGTAACCATATATTAATGACACAACACTGAAGAACCCAAACAGGGTACCCGACTCCTGTTCCCTCTGATTTTTGCCGGCCACCGCCGTTTGCTGATAACTCAATTCGTCCGGCTACCTCTAGGTAATTCAATTCCTGGTCCAACTTTATTTTCACTTTGTTTCTTTATTTCTATTTACATTCCTACACATCTTTAGTGTTAGACTGTTAGGGTTTGTTTGGCTTCAATTGACACTAGTATAAGATTGAGTGTCAGCAAATATCAGTTTAGAAAGATATGAAAATTGACAATGTTTCTATTTTGTAACTAATCTGAGTTACTTAATTTTGCATGAATTAAAATTTTGCCTTTCGTAGTCGCATGTTTATGGCAATGCTTGCTCTTCCCAATAGGATTTTTATTCTAGGTATAAATAATGGCATCATTTGTTTTACTCGGAAATCAATATATATGTTGTTACCTTTCATTGTTTTTCTTGATATTAGCATTTTTTTTATTGCATTGTTAAATATCTATTGTTCTCGGGGACACATTGTCATTACCAAAAAAATGACTTCTTTCAAAATTAGAGCGTAGATTCCTGTTGCTATATAATTGAGTCTATCAATTGCTAAGCTTTTCTTTATTCCATTCACATGGCTTATGATTTTGTTAACATAATGTTCAGTTACTTCAGTAGTTTCTCAATTTTACAAATAAATTTGAAAACGATATGAACATTACATTTGGGACTAATCTTGTTTACAAATAGCAGTTTTGTTGAGCATTTAACATTTTCGTATGTCTAGCAAAATACTGCTTTGTGTGACTGACTTGTTAAGGAATTTGGGTTAAGCTGGAGAGACATCTGTTCTAAATCTCACGGTAACACTTTAGAGTATTTAACAATTAGAGTATGCTTATGGCTGGATAATAATTAATATTCATATGATATTTGGAATTGCATCCAAGAAAACAGGGAAAAAGGGTTAAAAACAAAATAAAATGAAGAGAGTAACTTTACGTCTTTTTTTTTCTTTCATATATTGCAGGAAGAATTTCTGTGGGAGTGTGAAATGATCAAGATAAAGGCTGCAGATTTGAAATCAAAAGAGGTACGAAAATGAAAACTGAAGGATTACATACTACATCTATATTTTCGTTGTAAGAGTGTCAACAGACGCTACTTATACTTGTTCCTTATGATTCTAGTTATCTCAATGGTTTTCCAATAATGCTTAATCCTTACGTGGCAGTAATGTACTAATGTTGTGGGATTTATTTTGAATCTTTGATGTATGAGTTTCATGAATTGTGCTTACCATTCAATAGAACATGTCAGCTGATGATATGATGAGGGCCATATGAAATAATTACTCTTGCAACATTATGGACCATTAACATTATAAAATCTGATACAAGAATAAGACAGTGAACTTGTACATCGTGCTTCATTCATTTAACTGCAATTCAAGCATCATGTGTCCTGACATTTAATTATGAGTTTGCAATGAGAAATTCATATTCTAAAATGTACTTGTTTGTGACTGTAGGATCATATTCTGTAATTTTTTTCTGTCTTGGCTTAAATTGTACTTCTCCCATAATTGTTTCATCTTAGTTTAACATTACATGGATTATAGGTTACCCTTCTTTGTCAGGGTCCTGGAGATTCATCTCAAAATGCATCAGCAGCTACAGTTGGCATAATTAAGGTTCTAACTTTGAGTTAGTTATTCTAATCCAATTCTTCTGTCTTGCATATTTTTCTAACAAATTGATGGCATGAAGTCATTAATTGGACACTTTGATCTGGATCCGAATCGTGTTTTTGACATTGTAAGTTACCCCTTCATTATAGTCATCTAATATATCCAGGACTTGTCAGAACAAAAAAATTGGTTTATAGTCCACTCATAGTAAACATTTTTTTAGGGGTGTGTTTCTTGGTAGTGTTTCTGACTTCTGTTTGAGCCTGTAGGTTCTGGAGTGTTTTGAACTTCAGCCTGATAATGTTGTCTTCCTGGTTCTGATTCCTATATTTCCCAAGGTTTGGATATACACACAAGCACATATTGTATTGTTCATGCTTAATGGACGCATTTCTTTTACTGATTCTTGGCCTTTTTTTGTAGTCCCATGCTTCTCAAATACTTGGGTTTAAGTTTCAATATTATCACCGTATGGAAGTTAATAGTACTGTACCGTTTGGACTCTACCAGCTTACTGCTCTACTGGTTAAAAAGGACTTCATTGATCTTGATAGCATGTGAGTATTTTGTGTATTCTAGACTTGCAATGTGCCTAAAATGTCAATTTGGTTCATGTCTGGGAATGTAAATTAAAAAAATTGCCTACTAACACCTCACAGTCTTGGATTTCTGGTAGACTCTTGAATTTCTTATTTTAAAACGTTTCAGAAATTACATTTGTACCATTTTTGATGATTTGTCATTGCGGTCTTAAACTATATACAATGAAGCACGTTTCTTCTCTTTCAGTCCCAATCAGTGGATCTAATATCACTGCCACATTCTTAAACTATATACAATGATTTTGTTATTTTTTAACTCTACCTTGGATCTGTGACTTATGTGAGACAAAAACATTGTTCTGTGTATGGTTGCAGATGGTTGCTACTGTCATGAATTAGATAGGTTGCTCTACTTGCTGATGGTTGAACCTGCTTCTGTCCTGTATTTCTAATGGATCTGTTCAGTTGCAATTGTGATGTTTATTTTTGATCAGATAAGTGGTTTGCTATTCTGCCTTGTAGCTTTTTCACGTGGTTTCTCCTTTTATTTTAGTCATCCTCTACATGGTGGGCTATCCTAGCTGACTTCTGCCATAGAACATTACTGGAATTGTGAAACAATACTAATATTTCTTTGGGCTTGTGGTACTGCAGTAACTAATGATCCATGGTCTGTTTGACTGTCATAATCTTTCTGTGATACTGTCTTCTTTTCCTGCAAGGTATTACTGCTATTGCTTTTGTTGTCCTATATGCAATTGTACACATGCTATTCTGAGGCTCAGCTACCATAAATGTTGTTTTGATGACTTGTTTTAATTTTTAGATTGCAATATTTCAAAATTTGGTGATGGGAGTATCAGTTTCCTTTTAGCTGTTTAAGCTTTGTGTGCCTAGCTGTATATGATGGTGATTGTAAGAAGCTTGGCATACTAGCAGTCCACAGTTACCAGTTTTAGCCCGGCAATAACTGACGGTATATGATGGTGTACCCTTAGAAAGTGCCTCGAGTTAACGCTGGATATGTACAGGGTTAGATGAATGTACGTATTTTGGGAGAACCTAGGCTTTTTTTGCACATGCTTAAGTAGTAGCTTAATTTTATGGATAGTTTGGTTTATTTTGTGGATGCATGTAATCAAATTCACAATTCAATATAGTAGTAATTTATATTGAAAAGTAAATTTGAGATGCATATATGAATAGTTTGGTATATATTTTGTGGATGTAGTAATTTGAAAAAGTAAACGAATGGTATTATTGGGATGTATTTTGAATGGTTGATACATTTTGGCTTTAAATTTAAATGGGAATTTAGACCTTTTAGCTATATATCATGGCATTAGCAGATTGCGGGTGCACTGGTAATATAGGTGAACCACAATTTTTTTTTTTCAAGTCAATCTACAACATTTTAAAAATGTTGTATATTTGTATAAATAAATTACACCTAAACATTGTATAAATTTGTTTAAACGTTGTTTGTTGTTGCTTTCTATGGTCGATATTTAAAAACAGTTATATGTATGTATTACAACATTTTTAAGTCACATTACAACGTTTTAAAAACGTTATATAAATTTGGCTAAATAGATGACACATTCTAAATGTTGTGTAAATGTGCTTAAACATTGTTTGATATATTAAACTACGACATTTTAAGTCAGAAAACGTTGTGGAATCATATCTTCTACAATGTTTTCAAGCATCTACTAATTTATGGAAAATAAATCTACAACGTTTTTTTCTTAAAAAACGTTGTATAATGTGTCTAACTACAACTTTTTAAAAACGTTGTATAAGGGTGTCAAATTGATGACATCCTTAACAACGTTTTTTTAACAAAAATCACAACGTTTTTTACGCGTTATCTTGGAGTTTGATTGGAATATAATTCTCAATTGGAGATAATGGAGATAAATATATGTCAAGAGAAGATTCACTATTGGAAAGAACATGATAGTAATCTTTTTATTTTTCTTGGGGTCTATTGGGTCAACTAAGGATAATTGTCGAGTCATATGATATCTATCATAACTTAGATGCATGACCTCCCATGTACGAAGGTTTTCTTGAGCATTTTTTAAATATTTTAATTTCTAAAACAGTTATTGACTATACTTTTATGTAAAGTACCATTATAAGGTGTTGTAGTCGAGACACTATGAGAGTTACATATATTTGTATTAAAACTTAAAGCTTATGTGTTGTCGTACTTTGCACGACAGTTCAACAATTGTATAAATGAAGTTTGTATTTAATTTTTGTAGTGTGATATATGGCGACTCAAAATGGGTGATGTATACCTATTTTGGGGACGTCACAAATCAAATAATGGTAAACAACTATAAAAGGACATGCAGAAACAAAACTTTTTAAAACAGTCAAAGAAAAAACACATCCATCCAAAAGGAAGGCACAAAAACACACATATGAGGTCACCCACAAAATTTTTTTTCCAAATAAGGGAAATAGGAAATGACAAGAGCTCTAACAAGGATATGTCAATAAAAGCATATAATCTCAAGCCAAAGAATTTTTAAAATAATTGTTCTCCTCCAACCCAGATCAAAAAATACAAAAGATGGAAAACAACAAGAATTTACAATTTCAAATTACATGCATTCAAACAAATTCAAAAAAATGGGTAAATTCCAGCTAGCACAATTACTCGATATAATTCAAGTAGCAGTAAAATAAGAAACATCAAGCAAACATAAATTTTGTTAGCTTAAGAATATGAGCAATAGAACTAATAACAAGATAGAAAAACTTAAATTTTTTCATGCCTTGAGACACCAGAGAAAACAAACTTCCACCCAAGGAGGCATAACACAGTCATTTGACTCTAAGCTGTGATTTGTTTCTTTCATTCTTTCTTGGGAAGTCAGAATCAACATAATGACTACACCCAACAATCAATACAGTTCTATTTATTGTTTTAAAAATAAAGAACACCCATAAATCCATTTATCAAAATAAGAAAATTGAACAAAAAATAATAACCGCTAAAAAGGAGAAAAGAAAGGACTCAAAACTTTTTAATCAAATTTCTGCTAATTTGAATTGGTATTTCTGATTAAATACATATAATAAAGTGCCTTCTGGCAACATGCTATATTTATTAATTTATGATAATTATATCAAAGATATTTGAATTATTATTATAATAATAATTAATTATAACTCCCTCCGTTCTTTAATATTAGTCGTTTTAGAGAAATGTTTTTGTTCCTTAATATAAGTCGTTTGAGAATTTCAAGTTAACATTAATTACTTAGTTTTCAATATTACCTCAAGTATTAAATATAACTTTGGTTCTCCCACTATTTTCTGTCCAATAAATAACAATATCTTCTTCCAATACAAGGGCAATATATACAATTGATATTATAGTTAATGTTATATAATCATTTCCTTAATATTTGTGCATAACTCTAAAACGACCTATATTAAGTAACGGAGGGAGTGCTTGGTAGAAATAAATTAGTGTAGATAATAAACACACAAATATTTTATATTAATATTGAAATTTAGTAAATTGGGTAGTGTAAAGTTGGTTGTAGTTTGGCAAAACTTTCTCTTCATTTTTAATTTTAATTTTAAAATTAAAGATAGATGTTAAATAATATTTTTTAATTAAAAATTTAATAATGATAATTTGATACACTAAAAAGGTAAAGAATTTTATGCTATGTTGTAATATTAAAATAAAAAATTATAATCAAATTTAAAATCCGTCCGTCTAACTTAGGAAGGCTATGGAATATGGAATATGGAATATGGAATAATGGAAGATTGGATTCACTGTCTTAGACACTGTACGTACGTCATTGGAATATATCCTACATTATAGTAAGTTAAGTTATGAAAAATGTTACTTTCACACTAATTTCATAAAAAATTATTATTGGAGAGTTAACGAGTAATGTTGAGAGTTTTAGATAATATATTTAATTGAGTTAAAAATGATGATAAGAATATTTAAATATAATTCCCTATTTTTAAGAATAATTAAAAATTTTACGCTACTTTCGTGAATTTGTTTTCAGTTATTTTAGAGTTTATTATACACTCGTCTTGTTTACTTTAAATTTTCTATTAAGGGTTAAAAGTCTCCCTTTCAAAGTTTCACAAAAATTTACTTTTAACTTTAAAGTATCACTTTTCTCAATGTTGATTAATTTTTTTTTTATAAAATTGATTCATTTTAAGTGTGTGTTCAAATAATGGTGTTTTTTTTGGAAAGTGAGAGAGTGAGATGATGGATGTGGGTTTGAATTTTTGAGAGATAAATTCTTGACCGTCGGATGTTGAAGCCCCAAAAGATTTTAGATCGTTGGATGTTGAAGCCTAAATGGATTTGAGGCCATTAGACGTTGAAGCCTTGAGATTTGAGCCGCTCTATTTTATATTATAGATTATTGGTTAACAATTCAACGTAATTGACGTAATTCAACATGAAGTGATTTAATTGAAACAAAATATTAAGGGAAATTATAATATTAATTCTTTTAATTTGAGTTCAAATTCTTGGTAGTTAGTGAAGAGTTAATTTAGTTTAATTTATTCCCAAAATTCAACAATTTGAGATATTTGTTTAATAAAATTAGTTTAATACAGAATTAGTAATTAATAGTCATTTACACACAATTCATGTGGAAACGATACTCTTCTTACCATTATATTACTAGTTGATCGCGTATACTTGCATGTATTTCCTAAGTAATAAAATTAGGCAAACATGCAACCATTGTTAGAGATGGTAAAGCCAAGTGCCATGTTAATGAATGAGTTATTAATTCGAGTGCTTCGTTTCATGCTACTTCGTTTGGTGAGATATTCAGATCCTACACTATCGATGTTTTTGGCTCTGTACGAATGGGAAATGGTAGTGTATCTAAGGTTATCAACATTGAAGATATTTGTTTGAGGACTAAAAATGGTTGCAGGTTGATTCTTAGAGAAGTCAAACATGTTCCGGATATCAGACGCCTTAATTTGATGTCTATTAGTAAGCTTGATGAGAATGGTTATAATAGTTCTTTTGGTGAAGGTCAGTGGAAGCTCACTAAAGAGTCTTTAGTAGTGACTAGAGAAAATAAGTTAGACACTCGCGGGTGCATGTGGAAGGTGTGAAAGATGGGGGAGTTAGGTGCAAAAAGATGTGGTACAAAGCCATGCGAGATGAGAGAAAAGCCTTGCATGAGAACCACTAGAAGAAAGCTCTTCTCTTTAGATAGATACTAAAACTGAAGAAAGAAAGAGATAGTTTAAAGCCAGGGTATGAAGTAGTTGTGAAAGAATTTGGAAAGAAAAAAATTGTCAAGTTTGAGTTGGATCCTTCCATCGAGAAGGACCATTCTAATGCGATAAAGTTGAGCATGAAGAAAGTTGAAAATTCCAAGACGTTTGAGTTGAGTCAAGACTTCGTTGGGATTAACTCCAAGTGTGGAGTTGTGGTTTGGTGTGTGAATTCAATTTTGGAAGGTTATACAAAAGCAGACATGACAGATTCCGAAGAGAATCATACTTCGGGGTATTCGTTTACTTTTACAGGGGAGTTGTGTCATGGCATTCCAAATTGTAAAAGTGTATTGCTTTGTCTACTACTGAGTTGTAATATATTACCATTACTAATTAAAGTTGGCAATAAAATGTTATAGTTGAAATGATTTTTCCAAGAGCTGGGTTTGACACATGAATCGACTCCAAGTGACAGAATCATGATAAATTTTTCTTAAATTGTCCCGTAATATTTTATTTCTTAGTTTTAAAGAAAATATATACGTACTAATAGTAATATATACACAGTAAACTAAATTTTATTTCTTAGTTTTAATTATCAGCAACCATTTTATGTTATATATGTAGTTATCAGCCAACCATTTTATGTTATATGTAGTTATCAGCCAACATAGTTGTGTACTATCTTCAATTGCTGACCACAAATATAATAAAGTATTTTATGTTATGTAGTTATCAGCCAACATAGTTGTGTACTATCAATTTCCGATCACATGAAAGAATTTTCAGCCGCGTGTATTATCATTTATCAACCCCATATCCAAAAATTATCTCATTTTTTCCTAAATCAAAGAAATCCTTAAGACTTTTTCCTAGTCCAACCATTCAAATTAGATATACAATTTAATTTTTGAGGTCGAACGACGACATTTTAAACCTGTGAATTTATTTAATTTTAATTAATACAATTATTATAATTTTATAGTACATAGCAAAAACTATTAATCACAAAATTTATTTCGTTCTAAACTTTTATGAGTCGTACCAATTATGAAGTTTAATGTGCCGTCGTACTTTTAATCTAAAAAGTCAAATTGTATCTCTAATTTTGGAACCGAGATAGTATTTATTTGTTTGGAAATAAAAATTCTCAACAATCCATTACTGAATTCCCTGGAACTCTTGTTCGGATACCGTTCTTACTTTTTTGTAACATGGATATGTGTCCGGCTACATGTGACGATAAATTTATGCGATATATATTAAATGTCGACGTATGTGTATATGGATACATCGGATAGAAAAGAATTAAAAAAAGACTCGCACGGTTATTATTTAATTTGTTTTATGGCTTAAAATTAATTCCACATGTCACAATCCAATTAAATTTTGTCATCATATTTATTGATGTATATGTCATTTTCCTTTGATATATGGTATAGGTATTATAAATGTGCGTTCTATAAATTTCAGAATATTGTTGGCCAATAACTTCAAAGATCAGTACCATGGCCAAAGAGGAGCAAAATACTTATATTTGGAGCAACTGGATATCTTGGTACATATATGGTTAAGGCAAGCGTTTCATTAGGTCATCCAACATATGCTTTTGTTCGCCCTACAAAACCTAATCATGATCCTTCCAAGAAAGAGCTGCTCGATGAATTCGAATCCATGGGAGTTACCATTTTTTGGGTACATATAAGCATACTTGGTTTAATGTTATGCTCATAATAATTTCTCAAAATAAGTATGAGACTTTATTTATTTATTTATTTAAAGAAGGGAGTAATTTTTTCCCATCAAATATCAACAGGGAGAACTTGATGAACATGACAAGCTTGTTGAGGTGATACGCCAGGTAGACGTTGTAATTTCAACATTGGCCGTTCCTCAACTCCTTGAACAACTCGAAATAATAAGAGCCATGAAAGAGGCTGGCAACATAAAGGTAATTAATTGTGTTTGGTTAAACAATTTTATATTTTCTAATATTTGTTTACATTTTTTGTGTATATATATATATATATCTGATGAGGATTAAGAAGCGTCACCTTAAAAAAAGCAACAAGGCCTTAAATAACATCCACTTATCAAAACGACGTAATTTTGGAGGGACGCGGTGACATTTTTGTAAATAAGCGGTGACATTGTATTTATAAAAATGTCACCGCGTCCCTCGCGTATTTACAAAAATGCCACTGCGTCCCTCCAAAACTATGTCGTTTTGAGTGGATGCTCTTGTTGCTCTTTAAAGTGGATGCTCTTGATCCTTACCGTATATGTATATTGTATTTCAGAGATTTTTTCCTTCAGATTTTGGAAATGAGGTTGATAGAATTAGTACGCTACCACCTTTCCAAGCTTGTTGTGACAAAAAGAAGCTGGTAAGAAGGGCAGCTGAACAGTCTGGAGTTCCTTATACTTTTGTGTCTGCAGACTGCAAACTCATTTGGAGCCTATTTTATTAATTATTTGCTTCATCCTTGTGATGAAGAATTCAACAAAGTTACCATCTATGGAAATGGTGACGCCAAGTGTAAGTTTTGTTCATTTTATTTTAGTTTTGTTATAGAAATTCACTACAAGATAAAACGTTATTTTCCATGTATTATTTCATTGAAAATAGCCTAATTCCATTAGAATTAAGTTGTTTTCAACATAATAATCGGTCGAAAATTCTATCGTAACTAAGATGATAGAAGCTAATTTCGTTGGCAATTCTGTCATAAGCTATAGCTGAAGCTAATTTCGTTGACAATTATATCATAATTAATTAATTATTTTTAATGGAATATTTTTTAAATAAATTCTGTCGAAAATAACTTAATTCTAACGTACGGAATGGTCCGTCAGCAATAATTCTGTCGACTATAGTTATGACTGTTGGTTTATTTGGATATTGTCCCGTGATTTTTACCTCTTAATTTTAGAGAGTTTTTCACATAAAATGTTGGTGTCTTGTACTTGGTTATTTTCATCTCATTATTTCATGCTGTGATTAGTATTATGGTGGAACTACAAATTTAATCTGTTTGACATCTACTGATATTTTTATCCATTTAATTTATCAAACACAACAGTATTTGGGAGGTGATTTTTCCCAACAAGTAGTATCAAAGCTAAGGTTATTTACTCGGTTGTTTTTTGATAAATTTTATGGAGGAATTAGTCTGAGCCATGATTAAATTAACCTCTTCAAAATTTCGATCTGGAAGCTCAGAATGGAGGATATCCTTTATTGCAAGGATTTGTATGATTCGTTGGAGCTCGAGGAAAAGAAGCCCACGAATAAATACGAGGCTGATTGAAAAAAGATGAACAAGAAGACTATTGGTCATATCCGGTAATGGATTGATCAAAGTGTGTTCCACCATGTTTCGCAAGATACAGATGCTCATACTCTATGGACAACACTAGAGTCTATGTACGAGAAGAAGAATGCACAAAATAAAACTTTTGTCATTCGAAAAATTATGAATCTAAAGTACAAAGACGGGAGCAGTGTGTCGGAGTATATGAGCGAGTTCCAAGGTTTGGTGAACCAGTTGTCTACCATGAAGTTGAACCTTGATGATGAGATTCAAGCTCTTTTACTTCTCAGTTCGTTTCCAAACAGCTGGGAGACTTTGGTGGTGTCTTTAAGCAATTCAGCTCCAGAAGGGAAAATGATCATGCAGATGGTCAAAGACAGTCTTCATAATGAGGAGACAAGGCAAAAGGAGCAAGACGTAAATTTTGAGACACATGCTCTTATTACAGAGAATAAAGGCAGAAGCAATTCAGGGGATCTCACAAAGGAGATAAAAGTCGCAGTAAAAGCAAAATTACAGGAGCAAGTCAAAGACCAGACAAGGTGAAACGTATAGATGCTTCCATTATAATAAGGAAGGTCATTACAAAAGAAATTGTAGAATCTGGTTATACAAATAGAAAAATGGTGAGCAGGGATAGGTTGAGGAAAAGAACACTACAACCAAAGTTACCGAAGAGGTTGTGATTCTTGCATTTAGAGAAGAAGAATGCTTGTATGTTGATGATCAGAAAGTTGATTGGGTGGTTGATACGGGTGCCTCGTATCATGCTACACCCAAGAGAGAATTCTTCATAACTTACAAAGCTGGAGACTTTGGGTACGTGATAATAAAAAATACTGACCAGTCCAAGATTATTGGAATTGGTGATGTGTGCATTCAGACAGGTGTTGGTTGCACTGTTACCTTGAGGGATGTTAGACACGTTCCTGATTTACGTCTCAATTTGATCTCTAGCATGACCTTGGACAAAGAAGGCTATGAGAATCACTTTGGCAATGGAAAGCGGAAGCTTACCAAGGGCTCTATGGTGATTGTAAGAGGTTTTACTTGTTGCTCGTTGTACAAGACTCATGTTAAGATGCGCTCTAGTGAGTTGAATCAAGTTAAGGATGATTCTTCGCCAAACTTATGGCATAAGAGGCTTGGCCACATGAGTGAGAAAGGGTTGCAGTTATTACCAAAAAGGTCACTCATTCCTTTTGCTAAATGTACTATTTTAAGCCCTTATGATTATTGTTTGTTTGGGAAACAACATAGAGTTTCTTTTAGTAGTTTAACTAAAAGAAAATCAGAGCTATTAGAGAGAGTATATTCTGATGTATGTGGGCCCATTAAAGTTGAGTCTTTGGGTGGAAATAGATATTTTGTTACCTTTATTGATGATGCTTCGCAGAAGGTATAGGTATTTTTGTTGAAAATAAAAGACCAGGTATTTCAGCATCTTCAGAGCTTTCATGCTATGGTTGAAAGGGAGACTGGTAAACTATTGAAGTGTCTTCGTATCGACAATGGAGGGGAATACACTTCAAAGGAGTTTACTGAATATTGTAGTAAACATGACATTCGGCATGAGCAGACTGTTCTTGGTACCCCACAACATAATGGTGTGGTTGAGAGAATGAACCACATTATTATTGACAGAGTGCGATGCATGTTGAGAATGGCTAAACTGCCTAAGTCATTCTTAGCCATTCTAGAGTGAAGCTGTTCGTACTGCTTGTTACCTGATTAATAGATCTCTATCAACACCTTTAGATTTTCATATTCCAGAAAATATTTGGAGTGGTAAGGATTTATCTTATTCTTATTTGAGGGTATTTGGGTGCAAGGCTTTTGCACATATCCCCAAGGAACAAAGATCGAAACTTGATGAAAAATCTACTCCATACGTGTTTGTTGGCTATGGAGATGTAGAGTTTGGATATTGGTTATGAGATCTAGTACAGAGAAAATTATTCAGGAGCAGAGATGTGGTTTCATGAGCACCAGAATTATGAGCATTTTTATAATGTTACACAACCTAGAGATAATAGAGTTCCAAACCTCAACGGAGATCCCTCTCCAGTACAGAATGCCACAGTTGGAGGTCAGAATGAAGATATGACTGATAAAATTTGCATGATGGTGATGGTTCAGATGTAGAAAGTGTTGATCAGGGGGAACAACCTGATATTGAAGAACCTCAACTAAGAAGATCCACGAGAGAACGTGTGCCATCAATTAGATATCCTTCATCTGAATATCTTTTAGTTGCTAAGGAGGGGGAGCCATAGGATTTTCATGAAGTCAAGACTTATAAGGAGAAGAGCAATTAGCTAAGTGATATGCAAGATAAGATGGATTCTTTGCATAAGAATCACACCTATGAGTTAACTACACTTCTGAAGGGCAGGAAAGCATTGAAGAACAAATGAGTGTTCAAGCTTAAGAAAGATAGTGAAAAACTAGTGAAGTACAAGGCTCGGTTAGTTGTCAAGAGTTTTGCTCAAAAGTAATGTATTGATTTCGATAAGATTTTTTCTCCAGTTGTGAAGATGACTTCTATTCGAGTAGTGTTGGGATTAGTAGCTAGTATCGATCTTGAGCTTAAGTAGTTGGATGTGAAGATTGCTTTTCTTCATAGAGATTTGAAAGAGGAAATCTACATGGAGCAGCCAGAAGGATTTGAAGTTAAAGAAAAAGAACATTTGGTTTGTAGGTTGAAGAAAAGTTTGTATGGCCTGAAACAAGCCCCAAGGCATTGGTACATGAAATTTGATTCATTTATGGTGGATCAAGGTTATAATAGAACAGTTTCAAATCACTGTGTGTATGTCAAAAAAATTCTCAGATGGTAACTTTGCTATTCTGTTGCTATATGTGGATGATATGTTAATAGTTGCACAAGATGCTAACATGATTAGTAGGCTCAAAGGTGAGTTATTCAAGTCCTTCGATATGAAGGATTTAGGTTGGGTTAAGAAGATTTTAGGTATGAAGATTGTTCGTGATAGGAAAGCCAAGAGGTTGTGGTTGTCACAAAAAAAGTATGTTGAACGGGTACTTGCAAAGTTCAACATGGTGTGAGGCTAAGCCAGTTAGCACACCACTGGCTAGTCATATTAAGTTGACAAAGTGCATGTGTCCTTCTACTAAAGAAAGGAGATATGATATGTCAGTAGTTCCCTACTCATCTGTTGTAGGGAGTCATATGTATGCAATGGTTTGTAAGCGATCAGATATTTCTCATGAAGTTGGCGTTGTAAGCAGGTATTTATCAAATCCTGATAGAGAACATTGGGAAGCAGTTAAGTGGATTCTCAGATACTTGAAAGCTACTTCCAATTTGTGTTTGGGTTTTGGTGGTACGAGTCCAGCCTTGGAGGGTTTTACAGATGCAAACATGACAGGTTTTGAAGAGAAGATCAAAGTTTACTTCGGGGTATTTGTTTACTTTTGTAGGGGGGACAATATCATGACAGTCCAAGTAGCAAAAGTGTGTTGTTTTATCTATAACTGAGTCAGAATACATCGCCGCTATGGAAGCAGGCAAGGAGACCAGGTTGTGGTTAAAACGATTTCTCCAAGAGTTAGGTTTGAAACAAGAAAAGTATGTGGTTTATTGTGATAGTCAAAGTGCAATTAACTTAACCAAAAATGCCACTTATGTGACGCCCCCAAAATTAGGTATACATCACCCATTCAGAGTCGCCAGATACATGGTACAAAATTCAAATACAACTTCATTTATATTAATCGTTTCAAATTGTCAGATAGAATACGACCACAGTTAACTGTGAGTTTTAATACAAATGTGTGTAACTCTCATGGTACCTCTACCACAACCTTACAATGATACTTTATATAAAAGTATAGTCAAAAACTGTTTTAGAAATTAAAATCTTTGGGAAGTGCTCAAGGAAACCTTCGTACATGCGAGACCATGCGCCTCAGGTTATGATAGATATCATATGTCCACGTAATTATCCTTGGTTGACCTAATAGACCCCAAAAGAAAATGAGAAGATTACTATCATCTTCTTTCCAATGGTGAGTCTTCTCTTGACATATAACTATCTCCACTGTCTCCAAGTGAATATTATATTTCAAATAAACTCCAAGATCATATAGGTAGTGCCCGTAGATATACTCAGTAAGTGGATGCGCACAACCCTGTCTTATAATAACACGAGGTTGTATGTCATTAGACATCGTATGATAGTGGCAAAACACCCTTCCAAAGTTGGGTTCACCTCACCCTATTAGATTCACCAAATATAACTACTAAATGATGTATAGAATACAACACACTTTTCTATATTGTTTAGGGAGAACCTCCATCGCTAGAGACCACCGTTCTATTCCCCTGTTATCCCTGTTCAATCTTAAGAACACTCTTACTAAGAACACTCTTATTACCCGAAAAGGAATTGTGAAGCGAGTAAAGGGTGAGCACAACTAGCCCAAAGAAAGAATATCATGACTAAAGATAATTAAATTATCAATAGCTTTCATCAATAATAAATCAGAGATTTAGAACATATGGTAGATGATAAAACTTTTTAATCATAGTTGCAGAGGAACGAGCAATCCATTAGAAAAGTCAAATAGACCATAAGGTCTATTATCTTCTCTATGTTAAAAGTCCACCAATAATGTTTTATCCCTGTAAAATAAATCAACAGTTCCTGTCCACAATCATATGAATAACTCATAATCATAATTGTGGTTCTAAATTCCCCTTCGCAACAAGGATGAAGATAATTTTCATCACCTATCTTCACCTGAAACATCAAAAATCATGGTTATACCGAATCATAATTCCTGCTCATAATCATACTAATAAATTCATCTTTGCTCTACGGCCAAAGATATTCATTAACAATTCATCTTTGCATTACATGCCAAAGACATACAACTGTATTTTAGAAGAGTCAAGTAGAGCATGATATCTACTATCTTCTACAAATTAAAAGTATATAACCAATATTTTATCGCTGAGACTCAACTTAATAATTAATCCACATCATCAAATCATCCCTGCACTACAGGCCAAGGATATTCTTTAGTATCACGACCATAAATTATCTATGCACTACGACCAAAGATAATCGTATTTTCATCAACGGTCCTGATTATGCCATAAAACAATTCATCTTTGCACTACGGCCAAAGAGAATCCATAGCCATAATCATACCAAAAAAAAATCGCCCATCAATGCACTACGGGCCAATGAGGACTTTTTTCCACATCACTTGTAACATTATGGTCATGATTACCTTTGAATAATCCTCGGTCATAATCATACCAAGTCCATCTATGCAATTATAGGCCACAAATGACTTTCAACAAAATATAAACATGAGGATGATGACAATGATATAAGAATTCAATAAAACAAGTTCAAGAATTAATTTATCCAGAAATAACGCCCAAATTGCCAACATGACATCGCTTTGTAGAGAGTAAAATTCAAGAATACTCGTAAGAATATTTCCATGAAAAGATATCTTTGGATGAAGCGCAAATATCAAGGATATTCCACTAATTTCATGGAGTATAGAAGTCAAAACTTTAACCAATCGAGTATAATAACGAATGGAATAACAAAAGAAATCTATATGCATGCGATACTTCGCATGACGGAGTTATTCCAACAGTTAATAAATCTCGGAACCGAAGTCAAAGTAAATTATGCACAAGCAGGATGTTCCAATAGAATAATAAAGACGGAACCAGTCCCACAGAAATGCATGTACAGTGATATTCCAATGTAATAATAATAAAGATGGAACCAGTCCGCCAGAACGCATGCGAACAAGAGATTCCAATGTAATAATAATAAAGATTTTAACTGTGTTCACAGAACGCACGAGATAGGATATTCCAACAAAATAATAATAAAGACGGAATATTAGAAGAATGTCACCAAGTATAGGGTAGTCGGTATATCTTTGGTTATTCCAATAGAATAATAAAGAATGGAATAATGTAAGTTCTCTTCATGAATACAAAAGAAATAATACCCCTTACGAAAGTACAACAAATAATATCCCTTACCGTAAAAGAAAAGCTGAATATAAGAGTAGGAATGAGCATAATACTTTTCTATAGCTTCTCTATAATTTTCTCTCTAGAGTTTCGTTGAATTCGTAAGAAATAATGAAGGAATGAGCTTTATTTATAGAAAAATGGATCTGCGTAAGAAACTAACTCATGAGCTATTCGAGATTGATTTACTTTAATCTGACAAATCCATATTTAAAGCAAAATCTTTTAAATAAAATATAATATATTCTATTTATAATCTAATAAAACGAATAACTTTATAAAAGATTTTACTATGCAAACACTATGCATGCACTATGCAAACACTATGCATAATAACATATAATATATTCTAATTATTGTCTAATAAAATAGATAACTTTATAAAAGTATTACGCTTTTATATAAAAGATTTTACTATTAGCCTAATAAAACGAATAACTTTTTAAAAGTATTCTGTTTTATATAAAAAGCTTTTTCGTTTTATTACATTAATAATACCAATAAAACAAAACCGAGTGACTTATCACATAAGCATCAATAATCAATACCGTAGTGCTACTACGCAACCACGCCAGACATCTTTATTTCTTTTACTACCGAAAGTAGTTCAACAAAGATAATGGTAAAACTTCCGCCGTTATTTTCAATAAAATATTTTTGTCGTTTTCTCAATCCGACATAATTCCGTTGTGGGGTCCACCAATGATTGTACCGGTGTACGAATATTCCCCGACAAAAAGAATATTCCCTGACAAAACGAATATTTTATATCAACTTGCTTACTTTGCAAAATTTTTTTTCACATATTACCCTTAACTTTAAACTTTTATCAATTTAACTATTTACCAAAATAGAAAAATTAAATACTTTTATTTCATAAAATTCGGGGTCTCACAACTTATCATAATCGTATTAAGCACATTGACGTTCGTTATCACTGGCTTCAAGAAGTGATGGAAAAGGAGTTGATGAAAGTGAAGAAAATTCATACCAATGAAAATCCATTGGATATGATGACCAAGGTCATGACTCGAGATAAGCTAGAGCTTTGTAAAAAGTTTACCAATATGGACTCCAATTAACAGAGTCGTGGTGGACACATCTTCTAATGGGTTCGGAGGGGGAGATTGTTGGTTTACTTGTGGGTCCTCATCCATGAGTTAGGAAAGAAAAAGTGGGAGACAACCTTGGGAGAAGAAATTAGAAGGAATTCAGCAGGAACGCTTTTGTTGGACAACTAAATGTTGCATGTGGGGTCACAAAGAAATTAATGCCTTAACCATTAATTTTTCCATTAGCAGGTTGCCAACATGTATGTAGTAATTAATCTGAAGGTGGTGGGCAATCAAAGAAAAAGGCTTTTGCCTTTTCTATAAAAGGTAGACAAATGAGGAGGAAGATATACAATCATCCGAGAGGAAGTAAGAAAAAAGAGAGAAAATCAGTGAGGGAATAATCATCGAAGAGTTAGCAGAAATACTCTCATTCAAGAGTTAGAAAAACAGAGTGAAAGAATGATTAAACAAATATGTTTTTGTTTGGGTTCCGTTACATAGTTATTGTGGTGAAGTAATTTGAGTTTGTACTCAAATTAAGATATCTTTGTATTCTCTTAGATTATTACAGTGAACTTTTCGGAGATCGTCCTGTGAATTTTACTTCTTAGTTTTAGAGGGTTTTCCACGTAAAATCTTGGTGTCTTGTGTTTGGTTATTTTTATCTCATTATTTCTAATAATGATTATTATTATGATGGAACTACAAATTTAATCTGTTTGTTATGTACTGATATTTTTATTTATTTAATTTATCAAAGACAACAGTATTTGAGATGTGATTTTTCCCAACAACGACCTTGTGTGAGTGGGCAGTATTATTTCCCACAAAATTTTCGTTGGAAATATTATTTCTCACAAAATTTTCGGTCATAATTTAGTTATTTTCTACAATTGTTTTGTCAAAAATAACCCTTTTTTTAAAAAAAATAATCCTATTTTTTAGATTTTTAAATCACACCAATATCCACAACGTGAACAACAATCACGATAAACATCAATAACCACACACACACACACATGTATATATATACACACACACACAAAGCTTCCTATGCGGGTGGTTCGCATGTGGACCACATTTAGCGATAGACAAAAACCGTTGCTACACTCGTCGTCATAAGGTTTGAACCGTTGCGATAACCCAGAACAATCGCTATAGCCCGGTTCAGACCCTATGGAGACGGGTTTAGCGACGATTTTTTCCGTCGCTAAAGATTGTCCGTATGCGGACCACCCGTATAAGAAGAGGGTTGATATATATATATATATATATATAACGACAGAAAAAACCGTCGCTATAGCTGGTTTGCTCTTAGTTCGCTACTTCCAGTTCGTTGGAGAGAGCCGGACTATATATATATATAATAACCACATATTTTCATAGTATAATGCTTAAATCTTATGTTTATATAAACTTAAACTGAAGTATTTATAATTTGGTTTGCTTCTTAGTTCGCTACTTCCAGTTCGTTGGAGAGAGCCGGACTATATATATATATATATATATATATAATAACCACATATTTTCATAGTATAATGCTTAAATCTTATGTTTATATAAACTTAAACCGTCGCTATAGCTGGTTTGCTCTTAGTTCGCTACTTCCAGTTCGTTGGAGAGAGCCGGACTATATATATATATATATATATATATATATATATATATATATATATCACTAATAACAATAATAACCACATATTTTCATAGTATAATGCTTAAATCTTATGTTTATATAAACTTAAACTTGAACAAAACTTGAACTACAATATAAACCTAAACTACAACTTAAACATAAGTGTCTGTTTGTTGAAGTGATGACTCCCGCGATATAAACTACTTTTCTATAGAAGAGTTATAAAGAAATTAGATTTTTCAGTTAAGCTATGTTTGTTTGTAAAAATTATAATTTCGGGACCCAAAACTATTAATTTTAGAATTATAATTATAATATCAAGACTATTAAGCTTTTTTTATAATCCCTAGACTATTAGTCTCAAGTCTAAATTTGAAAACAAAGAAGGTACTTGGGCTATGTTTGTTTGCAGAAATTATAATCCCGAGATTATAATCCCAAGACTATTAATCTTAGGATTATAATCTCGGGGTTATACTTATAATCCCAAGACTATTAAGTCATTTTATAATTCATAGACTAATAGTCCCATGCAAGTTTAAATTTGAAAATAAACAAGACATTTGGTCTATGTTTGTTTGTAAGGATTATAATCTCAGGATTATAGCCCATGAGATTATAATCTCAAGACTATTAATCATATGATTATAACCTCAGGATTATAATTATAATCTTAAGACTATTAAGTCATTTTATAATCCCTAAACTAAAATTAAAAACAAACAAGACAATTGAGATTAATATTCATATCCTAAGTATAATCCTTGCAAACAAATATAACATGAAATTAATATTTTTATTTTAAGTATAACCCTTACAAACAAACATAACCTTAGACCAAGAAAAATCTACCAAGCTCATGGGGGGTCAATTACTTACCTACCACTGTCCAAAATGCAGGCTTTGGGTTTTATTTTTTTAGCCCATCAAAACCTGGGCCATTTTGGCCCGACCCGGCGATGGCTCGGCCTGTTTGGGCTCGGCCAATAAATGCGTTAAAATTTGGTCATAAATCACTCCAAGTTCATTTTGTCATTTTTACTACCAATAAAAACGCAGACTTTAGGCTTCACTTTTTTTAGCCCACCAAAAATTGGATCGTTTTGGCCCTATTCCCCCAATAGTGCAGGCAGATTTAGGGGCCAATCTGACCTATTTGCCAGGTCTACATAACCTTGAGATTAATAGTTATATCCCATCCCAAGTATAATTCTTACAAACAAACATAATATTGTTTGTAATTCAAGTAAAAATTCTTGATAAGTTTAAGGCTAGCTATCTTAAATGGAAAAAACTCAAATGTGCCTCGTACAGATAATGAGTATTGATTATTTTCAAATGAAAAAAGAAAATGTGAAACCATGACATCCATCTATTGGTTATATTTTCTCCTTCATTTTCTTTTATTACTGATTAATAAAAGTGAATTATTATTTTTACAAGAAAATTTTGATATTTATACAAGACTTTACTCACATCAATGTGTCCCATTTATTATTCTTTTAATTGAAAAATGAAAATGTGAAATCATGATGTTATATTCTCTCTTTTCTTTTTCTTTTATTGCTGATTAATTATTTTTTAGGTGACTAATTAATATTTTTGTTATTTCTACGTAGTTGTGTAACTATGAAAAAGACATAGCCGCCTATACAGTGAAAGCGGCAAGTGATCCACGAGCAGAAAATCGTTTAATTATCTACAGGCCACCCAAAAATATTATCACCCAATTAGACTTGATTTCGACTTGGGAGAAAAAGACTGGACGTACCTTGGAAAGGACCTACATTCCTGAGGAAGATATCATCAAGCTTTCACAAAGTAAGATACTACTTCTATTTCATAAAAATAGTCACATTTAATAAAATTATTAAAATTCTATTTTTATTTCATGTTTATCCTATCAATAATAAATTTTAAGTTCATTATTTGTGGCATCACGTACAATGAATTATCAAACTAGAATAAATTGGAGTGGTAAATATTAATAAGCCTATCCGGCAAGCAAAAGAGGCCTTAAATAATTTTTTCCAGTTTTAAGTATCTTATATATACTAGACATTTTACTGCAAGCAAACTTGAACAAAGCTACCTTTATTCTTCTGTATTATTTACAAGTAAAATGGAATTGCTAGAAATATTATTCTTCTGTATTTTTTTACAAGTAAAATGGAATTGCTGGAAATATTAATTGAACTAAGCATGAGCTAATACATTATTCCTTATGTTCGACAAAAAAAATCTCATTTTCTAAATTTACAAACTTTAAAGATTATATACTGGGGATAACCTCTTTCATCTCTGAACTATATGTCAATTTCATGTGTGGTCTCTGTCAGGGCCTGGATTTATGAGCCCAGTGATCCATCCTACGTGGTGAAATCTTCCCACGTGGTGGTGCATAATTATTAGGAGATTTAATCTTAGAGGAATATACAATTTTGATTCTTATTGACTTTCTATTTTAATTTTATGGGAACAGTCCGGATTAATTTTTACTTTGTATCTTTAAGGAGGTTGACTTCTATCCCACTATGGTAATTACCATCATAAGTAATCTTATTCTCACTCAGGGAGGGGGTGTTAAAGGAGGTGTGATCAACTATAAATATACGGTTATACCCTAATTCACATGTAACTACTCATTAAACACTAAAACATTAAACCTTCATTGTTACCCTAATTCTCCACCATGTACTTATTCTCACAAATAGAGCTATCCCAGCATGTACCGGTCGTCAGCTCTCTTAGTGTGATTATGTTTCTGTGAAGAATTTGACGAGTTGTTTGGTGATTGGACGTGTGGACGGATCTTGACATCAACATTGACGTTAGAAGGAGGATTCTTTAGTGCTACCTAATTCTTTAATCACCCACATATTTAGTAAGAGTTATGGCGAGTAAAGCGAATACGGTTTCTGACCAAAAGAGATCTTGATCAATCCCACTAAGCCTGAAGTCGGGGTTGATAAAAGATGACCGGGACCCATCAGTGATGTCGAGATAGACTTGGACCTGGTAACCACTCTGTGGGTCCAACAAAGACTCAGTCGGCTCAGGCTTGACGTCAATTATTTTCAGCCAGTCAGAGGTCCCCCCAACTCCCACAGTCGCACCGCGGACACTTAGTCCCGGACGCAAATGCATGGGGAACGAGATCGGGAAAATAGTGGTCGGGACAAACATGAGCTAATTTTGGCCCTAAAGATGTAGCTGAATAAGGATACCAAAGAGGCCCTACGCCTCCAGTAAAAGGAGTTAGACGCCCATTTGGCTGAGTTGGTGGACGAATAAGAGGTTTCCTCGATTTGGCACCGCTATCTAGAGAACACGCTGCAGAGCCTATCTAAGACACATTGTTCGGAAGGTTCTCGGCTAGATAGGAGCAGGAAAAGAAGCCACTCCAGGGAAGGCTACAGTGAAGATCGGGGAAGGTCCGAACGTAGACAATGGGTGGCTTCTTAATTTGGAACACGTAAGGGATTGACATAAGTCATCCCCTCAGAAGGAGAAATCCGAACCTCTCAAGTAGAGAGTAGCGGAGTTAGAACATAAGTTAGCGGTTGTCAATCAGGAAAATGAGTTACCAGTTGATCAGATATCACTATTCACTCCTGAAATTGATTGTGTTCGGGCCGACACGTCCAAAAATATGCCACTGATGGAGAGTTACGATGGCTCTGGAGATGAATATGATTATACACATGCGTATAATCGACTCATGCGCTACTATGATCATTCTGATGCTACCAAGTGTTAGATGTTTTGCCACAACATTGAAAAATGGCACTCAAATGTGGATGGCGTCATCACGGACGAACTTTATTGGTTCGTGGAAGGAGTTGTACGAGAAATTGCACGATCGGTTCAGGAGTAACAAAAGGAGGGGATAAGGGACGACTTCACTAATGCAAATTAAATAATAGTCGAATGAGAGCCTAAGCCACTACGTGAAAAGATTTCGGGAGGCAGTTGGAATAGTGACATATCTAAATGCCTCTCAGGCCCTCGGATTCTTTAATACCTGGTTGGATGTGGTGAAGTCAAAGAAACTGATGAAAGACATAATGTTCAACCCTTCGAAGGATTTATCGTAGGCATATGACCAAGCAATTTTTTTTATTGCTATTGAAGAAGCTATGGGGAGTCTGAAGCGATAAACACACACATCATATTAGTCCAGAGATCAAGATAAAAGCATAGATCCCAGATCAGAAACACAGTCGAAGAGAAACTTTAATAATGGGGATTCGAGAGGTGGCCAACCACCTTTCCCGATTTTGGGTGTTAATAAGATCTACACACACAAATCGGGCAAAGATATTAGAGGAGATCAAAGATAAACCATACTTTGAACAGTGCCCGACCAATACTCATCCGTGGAGGGGAGATCAGAATCGGTATTGCAATTACCATCAGACCACGGGGCACACAATTGAAGAATGTTGGCATCTAAAAAATTTAATCAAAAAAGAATTTTTAGAATGGAGAGTTTATCCCCTACGTTGCTGACTGAGGAAGTTCGGGAAAGAAGCGGAAAGTTGTAATTAAAGAAAAACCCAAAGACCAATAATCCAAGTAGAGCCCAACTCCTCAGAATGTAGTGGACGTCATCACAAGAGGGTCGGTAGGACACGTGACTGGGAAGAAGCATCGAGGGCTATTGGACTCCATACTAACAGTGTTCGCACAACATGCTAGGAAGGACTGAGCTTATCCTGACATGGTTATCTCTTTTATTGATGAAGATTATCCATCCGAGTCGGTAGAACCATACGAGGGCGCATTAATGATCACTGCCTAGATAGGACCGATGGATATGAGGAGGATGATGATCGTCAATGGTTTTTATGTAGACATCTTGTAAATTCATGCATACCACAGGTTGGATCTAGAAGGTCAGAAAATGGAAGTTGGCCAGGAAGCCCCTTTGTACGGGTTCAGTAATGATTCGTTACATGTGGCAGGGATTATTGAGCTACCTGTTATTTTTAATACAACTCCCCTAAAAGTTCAGGTAAATGTCAAGTTCTTTGTGGTACAGTTGGATTCAATATACAATGCCATCCTGGGTCGAATGAAATTGATAGCTTTACAAATAGTAACTTCCATACCCCACTTCAAGCTCAAATTTGCCACTCCGAATGGGGTCAGAGAAGTTAAGGGGGATCTTGACATTGCTTGAAAGTGTTATCGGACTACCCTAATCTCTTCGGGGGTCGGGGTTAACAAACAAATATAGGTGATGGCTATCAAGGTAGAATAATTTACAGAAGACAGTATCGAGCCCCTAGCTTTTCCCGCCAAAGAAACGGAGGATATAAAATTGATTTCTAGGAACAAACAGAAGATGCTTAAGATTGGATCGGGATTGGAGGAACCCCTTTAGACATGGTTGATAAAGATGCTACGGGTGTTTACAAATATTTTTGCTTGGGTACCAAGTGAGATACCTGGTATCGCTGAGTTGGTGGTTGTGCACATGCTTTATGTAGATCCTACCTGAAAATCAATTCGATAGAAGAGAAGGATTTTCGCTTCAGAGCGGCAGAAGATCATTGATGACGAGGTGGCCAAACTATTGGCAGTTGATTTCATTTTTGAAATTAATTATCCGGAGTAGTTGGCAAATGTAGTGTTGGTCAGGAAGCAAAACAGGAAGTAGAGGATATGTATTGATTTTATAAATTTGAACAAGGCTTGCCCGAAGGATTTTACCCCTTGCTTCATATAGATCAGTTGATTGATGCCACTTCTGGGATTGGTCTGTTGAGTTTCATGGATTCCTTTTTCGGATATAACCAAATCTCGATGTATAAGGAGGATATCCTAAAGATGACCTTTATCACCTATCAGACTATTTATGCCTACAAGAAGATGACATTCAAAATGCTTAATACGAGGACTACTTATCAAAGGATGATGAATTATGTGTTCAGAAAGTAGCTCGGCCGTAATATGGAAGTACATGTGGACGACATGATTGTCAAGAGTGTTGTAACTCGAGATCATTTAGATTATCTAGAAGAGTGTTTCCAAACTATCAGGAATCACAACATACGCTTAAATCCAACCAAATGTACCTTTGATCTTAGGCCACGCAAGTTCCTTGGTTATCTGGTCAGTAAATTGGGGATCAAAGCCAACCTTAAGAAAATTAAGGTTGCACTAGACATTAAGGCAAGCTTATGCCTAAATGGGAAGGACCTTACAAATTTATTGAGGTACCGAAGCCCGGTACTTATCGGCTTCAGGGTTTAGATGGATCAGATATAAAAAAACACTTGACATGTTGGACGACTTTGAAAGTATTATCAATAAACTATTAGGTTTGTAATATTCATGAACGCAATCAAATTGCACAAAGTAAGCGGAAACGTGATAAAATAGAGTTTTAAAAATTTTATAAACCATATACCCGGATCATCCTTTATGCACAATTATTAATTAAACGAAAAGATAAAGAACAAGAATCATACCCTTGAAGATTTGAGCTTCCTCAGGTACAAGTTCACCTTCAAATCCTTTTTGCGTTCAACTTGAATCCACTGGGTTTGGTTCCTTCCTTTGATCAACGTTAGCCACCCAAGTGTTTGGCCTCTAGAGGTGATCCATCAAGGAAGAAGAAAGATTCAAGAAGATGGGTATTTGACAAAACCCTAGTTTTTCTATCTCTCATAGAAAATGGTGTACTCTCCCAACTATTGGAATTACGTATTCACGTATTTTGTGAAAGTGTCAACCACCTCACCCATAATAAGACTCCTTTTATTTATAGATGTGGACGACTCTCCTTAACAATTAAGGAATTGAGTTTTATTTTAATTAATTATGCTCCCAATCTTATTAGGATTAATTAATTAAAATCTTTTAATTAATTTGCCTCCTAATCTTAATAGGAATATATGAGAGTACTTTTATTAATTAATTCCCAAACTCCTTTAGGAATTAAATAATAATAATAATAATAATAATAATAATAATAATAATAATAATAATAATAATAATAGTAATAATAATAATAAGACTCCTCTTATTAATTTATATTTAATATTTCCAAAATATTAAATAATAAATATTTAGCTATTTAATTTATTCTAGCACCATAGATTAAATTAAATATACTTAACTTATTTTTACAATTATGTCATTAACTTTTAAATAATTATTATTCCTTTTATGGTGTGACCCTTTAGGTTCTCCATATTAAATCGGTTGTGAATAAATCAATTAGAATAATTTTAATCTTATTTAAATAAATAAATTAAACTATTAATTTATTTAAATAAATAATATTTGTTCTACAATAGAGATAAGCCTCCCCAACGATTAACGACTTTCCGGATACTATAGATTTTAACATTAATCATAAAAGAACCTTTGAGTAAATAGTTATAAATGCAATTCAATCCTTCCACCATCTGATGTCCCAATTAAATATAAGACATGGAATTCTTGTCAAGTCTTATTTTATTTAATTATATGTATTTCGACTCTTAAATGCATGACTCCAAATAATGCAAATTAGAAACTCTTTTCTAATTTCATTACGCTTTTGGCCAAGGACTCTTGGGTTGTCATTTATCGAATCACATAGGACATTTCTCTTCTTTTACTAGAAGTGGTAGATTTTTTATTAATCATACATTATCTCCATGTACAACTTATTATACCCAAGCATACCCTTTGATATACCCTAAGGGTCTTAAGGAATAAGTCAAAGTATAACTCATCATACACAAGATACTATGATGATCTCAAGTCCAAGGATCACTTGTACTACTACCACTACAGGAATTCCTATTGACATGCAAGTAAAACTCCATTATGTATTCCTTAGCGAGCCAATTTCAGTGAACTTATTCTCTAATAAGCACCTATATATACCAATGGTAGGACTGCCATCTCACTCTATGCACTAAGATATGGGGTCTGATTCTTCTTTCATGAGTTTATATTCACCTTTTTTGGCTTTGTCGGAATCAGATTTTCATAATTGGTGCCAAACTCTTACATCCACCTTATCAGTTTCATCGCATTCTGTCACGAGTGTGGCATTCAACCTTCCATCGAGTTCTTTATTTTTATTATTGAACTTCTAATGAATGCCCATGTATAAACTTTTGAATGAAATGAAAACTTTCATAATGAATTGCATCCAATAAATTGATCTTATTTATAATTAGCAAAATTACATAACTGTAAAGATGAGACAAAGTTACACAGTTTATGAAAGTAGTATGTGTGACGCCCCCAAAATAGGTATACATCACCCATTCTGAGTTGTCAATACACGGTACAGAAACAACTACAACTTTATTATTACAACAGTAAAACAGTGAGTTTAAATACAAATATTGCCATCTAAACAATATCCACATACAAATAAATCCTCATCATAATTATTGATACATTATTTTACAAAAATGGTGAGGACTACTAAACAACTCTCTAAAACCATCATTCCATACCCAGAGCTAATACTCGCATTACATTCTCGCCTCACGAGAAGAAAAATGGAACAAAAAGGAAAAGGGTGAGCTCAACTAGCCCGATAAAAAGAATATTATGACTAAGATAATATACAAAAAAATTATCGTTAGTCTTCACAGGGAAAAATCTAATAGAATACAATAGACAACAAGTTTTAAATCAATATTCGCAATGAAATAATAATTCATTAGAAGAGCTAAGTAGAGAATGCATACTACTATCTTCTATGTATGAATTTTAAAGTTCATCGTCTATCTTTTATCCTGTAACATCAATCAATATATATCTCGGAATCAAATATTCATCTTTGCACTACTGAGCCAAAGATATTCATCGATTAGGTCATGTTCATCTAAACACATTCATCTTTGCACTACTACGGCCAAAGATATTCATCGAAATCATTCATCTTTGCACTACAGGCCAAAGATATTGAAGAATATCATCATTTAGGGTGAGGATGATGAAAAAATTTTTTTTTAAAAATCGAATCCGATTGAAACAAAATGACAAGGATTAAGGATTAAGGATTAGTACTTTTGTTTTATCACGTCCAAAAATACCTCAAAAATAATCATAGTGGTGTAAAATTCAAGAATGATCAAAACATGGATACAATCAAAGCTAGTATCCTGATAGATATTTTAGACGAAAAGAAATTTTTTATTTTTTCGATGAATAGGTTAGTATTAAGTGAATAATCAAGTATCGTGAATAGTCTTAGTATCGTGAATAGTAACTCAGACACCAAAAGTTCCAAATTTGATAAAAACTTGGATCAATATTTGAGATAATGATATTGAAGAAATAATATCATTCTGAAAAAAATAATATCCCTTACCTCGGAAGAGAAGAGATTTAACCTGGAATAATCGGATATAGGCTATAACTTGAACTTTCACCGTATAGCAATACTCAAAGTATACTCAAAATACTCACAAGAATACATTTCGATAATATAGAGAGAAAACTTGAGTTTACGGTGTAATTTTCAATTCTAACCTAAGCACCTATTTATAGGAAATTGCTTAGAACACCAAAGCAGAAAATTTAATAAATTAATATTATATATAATAAATCTTCTACGCACACTTGAAATCTGATTTCAGTTTAATAACCACATGCCACCTTCTAGAAAAAGTAATAAAAAACGTTTTTCTAATTTAAAATAATTTAAACTTCCAAAAATCAATTATTTCGTAGCTTGAACTTCAATAATTCACAATAAATAGCCCTTTTGTCAGGAAAATTGAATCTCGTGAGTTTTATAGGAAATTCAATTCTCTACAACTTCTAGAAGAAAGTTTTTCCAAATTCCAAGCAGAAATTGACCAAGAAATCCACAAGCGGGTGATTTTAGAAGGCTATAATCAAATTTCGATCAATAAATGGGGTCCACAGACATGTTTAACATGTTTTAAACATTTATTGCAACAAAAATACTCTTCCTCCTCAGATACTCATATATCCCACATTCGTTGTAAAAAAATATCACCATTATTATATTATTAAAATATAATAATATATATATTTAAATGAATTATTTTATCGAGAAAAAGATAAAATTTTAATTTTCAACAATTGTCACATTAAAAATTTTCTCCATCTATATGCACATAAAATCAATATTTTTTTCTCATCATATGAATCAATAATTAATTATTCACAAATAATATTACGAGAATCACAATATTGACAATGACTGAGGCGGTTCAGGAAAGAGGGGCTTTCCAATAAGAATTTCTCTCTTCTTGGCGGCAATTAGGTGACCAAACCTCTCCTTAGCGAACTTTCTAGACATTGCCAATAATGTTATCTAATAATATTATTGAGATAATATGAATTATTGCTTTGATAATGAAAAAATACGTGTAATGACAATTATTGAAACAATGACAATATAAAATATCAATGCAAAGCAATTATTGAATCAATAAAATAAAATCTTGAACAATAATTACTGTAACCATTATTGAGTAGTGCCTTCTTACATAAGAATCAATAATTGGTGCAATAACGTGTCTTCTTTGCGATAATAACGCCAGACATTGTGTTTTAACCAAGGGTATTTCAGTGATAATTAACAGAATAACTACTGTGAATTATTTATAAACAACTTATATTTGTCGTTTTCTTCCTCCAATCGCTTTTCCGTTATGGGGCCCACAAAGAAAGGCTGGCAGCGTAATACGAATATTCCCAAGCGGTAGAAGAATATTCCACGACCAAACGAATATTCTCCGACAACAATGAGTATTTTATAACCACTTGCTTATTCAAAATATTTGCGTATTTTACCCATAACTATCCACATTAATCAAATCAACCCTTACTATTTCAAAATAATAAATAGAGGAAAATAAATTTCATTTATTAATAATTTGGGGTCTTACAGTATGCACACAAGCCAATCATGTTTGATGATAAAGCATATACTTTGTAATAATCTTATTCATTTATTAATAAAAAGTATTAATTTATTAAAGACTTTTAATTATCTAAATGATGCTGCTTTAGAATATGTGATAAACCCATAGTTTTAAGCAATTCTTTTAGAATAATGATGATTATCATTCTAATGAGATCTAAATTCTTAGAAAGCTTAAAACTAAAATAGTTCCCAATTTGTAGGAATAGGCCTTCTCCGAGGAATATTCCTACTATATCTGTTGTACGACGATTTAAACTTCGGTTTTGACATGTGATGGATTGGCTGAGGATAAAGGTGAGATGGTTGATGTGGAGACAACGATGATGGTGTTTTAAGGCTATTCAGATTCTGGATTCTGGGTAACGGTGATAGTGGTGGGAGTAACTTCAGTTATAGGGATGGTGGGATCCTCAGTAGGAACAGTGGTAGGAGTGGTAAACTAGGCGGTGTTGTTTGCCATTTTTTTTGTCAGAGTTTATTTAATTCTGGAGGGGTTTAGCCGAAAAATATTGTTGTAGAGGGAAGAATAGAGAAATCGGTTCCTTTTAAAATCCTAGATCAGAAATGAGAGTGTCAGTTCTTTTTAAGGGGAAGGGGTTTTGATGTGACCTTTTCTGTCTGCACGGTTCCCAAAGTGCGACTGGTGTTAATGATGGTGGGGTCTAATTAAGCATGTGGGATACAAAAGTGGTTTTTCGACTTTTGTGAATGTATTTTCTAATTTATTATTTAACTATTGTGCTTATTGAATTATGTACTCTTTTGTTATATGACCCATTATAACAAGAGAGTGGGGGGAAATGTTGGTGTCTGGATTTATAAGCCTGATGGTCCATCTTACGTGATAAAATCTTCTCACGTGGCAGTGTATAATTATTAGGATATCTAATCTTGGAGGAATTTGCAGTTTTGATTCTGAATGACTTACTACTTTCATGGGAACAATCCGAATTAATTTGACTTATTTAAGGAGGTTGAATTCTATCCCATTATGTGAATTACCAGGATAAGGAGTCCTATTCTCACTTGGGGACGGGGTGTTAAATGAGGTGTAATCAGTTATAAATTCACGAATATACCCTAATTCACAGGTAACTACTCATTAAGAAGTAAAACATTAAGCCCCAATTGTTACCATAATTCTCAAACCTGTACTTATTCTCACACCGGAGCTATCCCCTAACGGCCCATGCCGTCAGCTCTCTTAGTGTGATTCTATTTTTGTGCAAGATTTGACGCGTTGTTTGGTGATTGGACGCGTGGAAGGATCTTGGCGTTAACAGTTCCCAAACTATTTTTTAGTATTGGGGTGATGTATTGTTGATTGTGACGTAAATACTTAATCATGTGCTTTCAAAATTGGTTCAGTCCACCTCATATGAAATGTGGACTGACAGAAAGTCTGAATTGGGCGGTATGAGACCTTGGGGATTAATAGCTTACATGCACAACATTTCTCATAAACATGGGAAGTTGGGTCCAAGGGTAAAAAATGTATCTTTGTAAGATATTCTGAACATTCCAAAGGTTATGTGTTCATTGAAAAGCAGCCTGATGGGACTATATTAGAGATAGAGTCATGAGATGCATGTTTTCTTGAGATGGATTTCCCTAACAGAGGTGATGTAAGTAGGGAGATGGAACTTTATGAGATGGAGGAAGATTTGGCACCCCAGCTCGTACAATAGAGACCGAATAGGCTATTCCTCAAACTCTTGTAGATAGTGGGAGTGACATGCCTTCGAGCAGTTCTCTTCCATCGAATGAGGAGTTTCTTGTTACTTAAATGCGTATAAGTCAAATGGGTAACATTCCACGTCATCATTTTGAGATTGAATAGAATGCCTTTGTAGCTGATGCATAGAATGATAAGGAACCTCGATTTTATCGAGATGCTCTATCATCTGCTGTAAGTGTTAAACAAATGATTACAATGAAAGATGAGATGAAGTTCATTAGGATTAATCAAGTCTGGATTTGGTTAACCTTCCATAAGAGTGAAAGGCTATTAGGAACAAGTGGGTTCTCATAGTAAAACGCAAGGTGAATGGTTTCAACGATCGGTACAAAGCTCATCTTTTAGACAAGGGCTAAACCTAGCAATATGGAATTGATTACGAGAAAACTTTCTCGCCCGTTGTGAGGTTTGCCTCAATTCGCCTCATTCTAGTAATTGTTGCGCATTTGGATTTGGAGTTGTATCAAATGGACTTCAAGATTACTTTTTTCAATGTAAATTTAGCTGAAGAAATATACATAAATTAGCTAGAAGGTTTCATTGTAGAATGATAAGAGTGTAAAGTGTGTAAGCTTAAACATTATATTTATGGTTTGAAACAGGCATCTATACAATGGTATTAGAGATTTCATCGAGCCGTCATTAGATCGAGGAAGACCATTGTGTGTAAATTAAATGGTTGAAAGATAAATTCTTTATCCTATCAATGTATATCAATGACATTCTAGTAGTTGGGAACGATAAAGAGATGATTGTCACTACCAAAGGGTGGTTGTCCTCTAACTTTGAGATGAAGAACGTGGGGGAAAATAACTTATGTTCTTGGAGTTAAGATCTATAAAGATCGCTCAAGGAAGCTTCTTGGTTTATCTCAAGAGACTTACCTTAAAAAAGTCTAGGAGCATTTCCAAATGAGCAACTATAAACCCATAAACACTCTTATTGCTAAAGGCAATGCTATTGGACCCGAGCAATGACCTACTTCTCCCAATAAGATTTAGAAAATGTCCCATTATCTGTATGCCAATGATATAGGAAAGCTAATGTATGAAATTATGTGTTCTCGACCTGATATAACATATGCAGTCGGTTATATCAATTGTTATCAGTCAAACCTTGGGATTGCTCATTGGATAGAAATCAAGAGGATCTTGCAATATTTGAGGGGTACTTTGGAATACATGTTTTCCATGGAGGATTGGATCTACGATTTATCGGTTACTCTGATGCTAGTTGGGGAGGTAAACTTGGGATGCACAGGTCAACCTTAAGATGTGCATTCTTGATACACGGTGGATCATTCACTTGGTGTAGTAAGAAACATGTTTGTGTTCGTATCATGTACATCAATTGTTTTAGAAGCCATGTAGCTGAGGAGATTCTTCGAGGATCTTGGAATCCTCCATCATGCTTTGGATCCTGTGACTATTTAATGTGATATCATGGCGACAAATAACAAATAATGAGATATTGGAGTACATACCCACTGGCCTTATGGTAGCGGATCCCTGGCCTTATGGTAGCGGATCCCTTGACGAAGTCGATTCCGAGAGATGTTTTTTTGTAAGCATGTTAGTTCGTTAGGGCTTTATATGGTTTATGTAATTTCTTATTTTCTTATATATCACTCATTATTTGGTTTGCATTAGAGATTTTCATTAATTTTTTGAGACATTTATTATTTATGTGAGATTTATATTGGATATATACACACTAAATATATGTCAACGAGTTGATTGGCTCACTCACATGAGCAATCACCCTTGACGCTTTGAAAAATGAACAAGGGTGAGACAATTATTAATTGTCGCTTTGAGTAATGAGTTATTGATGCTTTAGATAGCAATCAAAATTAAATATTATTCCATCTAGGCATGTGCCAAGATGAGGTTAATTTGGATTAACCAAATATAGTATGCCCACCATCTATATTAACCTATATTGATAACTGGGTACAAAGTTTAAGAGTTGGCATTTGGGAAAGCTAGCAATCTAAAAATTCGAGTTAGGCTCTTATGACGCGACTGAACTAATATCCGTACGACATGACCATAGGACATATGCACATATAAATGAGATTTTCTGCTGTGGCATGATAACCAGATGAAAAATTTCAAATTTGGCTCTTTGATAAGCGAGCAATTTGAAATGTTCAAGTTAGACACTATGATATGATGCCCCTAAATCTGGGTACTTAAGACCTTAGATATTGTGCTACACAGTACTAATCATCCATATACATCCACATGTATCCACATGTATATCTTAACTATCATGAATGTAATTACTAACTATTACAAACATATACTTCCAACTCCTAGGCTCTAAGACCTTGAATTCTTAATGCATGATAATGTATATACTAATTATTACAATACTTCTAACTATTACAAATAGTTCATATTATCTTTATTCGTTCATATTTTCTTTCCCTTTATCCTTATCGGAACCTTCGATACGTTCGGGCTTCGCTGAAAACATTAAATTCAAAGCAAGAATGAGCTACAAAGCTCAGCAAGTATAAACAGTTAAATAAACAACAAAATCAAGAATCATGTTATCATTTCAACATCTGAACAATAGTTGTGAAAACATTTTGAATAAATAGGAATAATAATAAGAAATTCCTTTTATTTAACGATTTTGAAATGACATACTGAGCAGCCATACGACCTTGAACATTTTTCTTTTTCATAAATGGTTCAACAGAAATTCATTCGTAAACCGTCATTTTCTAAGTACGCTAGGAGATCAACCTATTGTACTTATGTTATGCACAACCTTTAGCTTTTCAACGACTATATGCGTTTGTTTTTTGTCGCCTTATGGGTCTGCTGGGATATTCGATAAAAATTACCCATAATAGTAGGGTTATTCATCTCATACTTAAGTCATAGTCCGCACTAATTTAATTTGGTTTGGATAACATTAAAGAATTTATCGTATTCAAATCTTATATTAACATGTGTCTAGTCGAATCAAAAGTCATTGACATATTTTAAAAGAGTTCATGTAATGTCAAACTTTAAATCTTTAACAATATACAAAAGCATAGTTCAATAACTTATACAATTTATCAAAAGAATTGCGTAAGTTTATAATTTACACAATATATGAATATTACGTAAACTAGAACTTCAATACAATATTTGATTGGAGTTGAAAAACTAGCACAATTAATTAATTTGTCGAAGTTAAAAACTTGCGAAAAAGTTTAAGAATACTTTCCTAAAGCGTTCGTTAATAATTACTTTAAAAATGTCCTTCAATAATCCTACACATTTAATTAATAATAACATACTAATTAGTCACATAAAGACTCCACATATTGGTTTACATTACATTATTACTCATTTTATGTCGTTCGCATTTTATAAACTAAGTAGTGCGATAACCTTTCAAAAATGTCTCTTGACAGCGCGACGTTCGGGAATACTACGACTCTCATAACGACCCCCTATGATGGTATAGTCCTTATAATTCATTTTATAATATTAATCTTTTATAATATTTTAGAACAATGTCAAAAATATTGTATGTCGTTCTTGAAAACGGCAAGGCGACAAACTTTGTGGCACTTTTGACCCGCATAACGCGTTGCTCGATGTCGCTTAACACTACCGACGTGTAACAATTAAACAGCAACACACATCGTCTAAAAAAGCGACGATGCGACACGCCGTGTAACAACAACACACTTAAACAACCCAACAGACGAAGCAGCGAGGCCCTAGCGAGCCCCAGCGAGCCCAATGCCCCACAGTACGTGCCCAACACACCTGCTACGTGCCCATTGCATTTGCGCTCTGCTCAGCCACTGCTTAACAACCTTGACACCCATCATTCTGAATCTTATAACTTGATCATTTTTAAGTTGGAATAAGTTTGTTCTTGTGTCATTTTCTTCCTTATAACATCCTAACAAATCCCTCTAGGTGGAAAATTTTTCCAGACCCATTATCAGGCCAAAGCAGTGGCCCCAAAAACCTTCGATGCCTAGTTTTCTGCTTTGGCAGATTCTACATGTCTTTTTCTGAAAGTCATAACTCCCTTCTTCGGAGTCGGAATGAGGTCGTTCTTAAGCCTACTGATTCATTGTTCTACGTGTTACATAATCCCTAGAAAATAAAATTTTTCTATAGACTCTAACAACTCAAAAAATCATCCCAAAAGTTAGAGGTTACACTGTTTTTAATTGTTTTAACTAGTTTTATAAAAAAAAATCGCCATGACTTCGTAACAAAAGCTTTTGCCTTCGTTCCAATTGGATGGTGTTCATAACTTATAAGAGCATATTACAACACCCTAGAACTTAATTTTTATATTCGGGACACCACACAAAATTTATTCAAAATAGTTCGTTATTTATTCAAAATCCAACCTTCTGTATAGGTTTTGTGTTTTCATTATTTCTTCAACCTGGCATGACATTTACCGGTAGTTTACATTTATATACACTATAACCACTCTCTTATAATCATGATCTTCCATAAACCAACAACCACCATCAAAGCATTTTATAAGCTTAAAAAGAAAAGAATGGATGAATAAAATGGTTAAGGTTTGATGTTTACCTTCTTTGCTCTTCTTCTTAGCTAGATGAATATTCAATCTTGCTAGACTTTTTCTTCTCCTTTCTCCTTGCACCCATCCACTCTCTTTCATTCTTTCTTTCCTTTTCTCCCAGCTCTCAAGCTTTCTCTTAAGCTCTTGATCTCTCTTTCTTTCTTACTTAGCTTACAAGATGGATTGAATGGAAATGACCAAGCGTTGGATGATTTAATGAATCATCCTACAACTAACCTAACCATGCCCTAGGGTTATACTAACCCATGTGGAATTAAGGAGACCAAATGAGTAACTAAAAACTTGTTTGGCTAACATAAACAAATGGGGGAGACAAGCATTAATTTCTTTGTTTGTTATAACTCAAAACTTACCATAAATGGTAAGTTTCCATTCTCCTCTATCCCCTCCCACTTATGACCAGTTCCTTCCCCTAGTCTTTCACCTTTTTGCCATTCATTTCATCAAATGTTCAATTCCCCAACATGTGACACATGTCTATTAAGACTTTGGCTTCAAGTACTTATGTTTTAACCCTAAGATTGAGGTTTAGCTCTAACCCTAGCCAAGCCATTTCAAAACCTAGGCTAAACTCGGCTAGGTTACTTCACAAATAAGTTTCGATTCTAGTTTCTTCATAATTAGGTTTTCTAACATTTTCAGTTACGTTTTTGTAACACACTCTATTAGTCGAAAAACCGACTTCCATTTTTCGTAAAAATTTTATTACGCTTTCCGTCCCCCTTTCCCGAATAAAAGCTATGACGTAATTCGAAAAGTTAAGAAAAACTAAAAGGCATTTTTTAGAGTGAATAGTGATTTTACTTCTTTTCCCAAAAAATATTTTATTAGAGATTCATCTCCTTTTCCCAAATAAATGCTATGAAGTAATTCGAAAAAGTCAAAAAAACGTAAAAGCATTTTTTGCATTTTATGAATAATGTTTTAGCGTTTTTCTCAAAATTTTTTATTCTTATTCTAAAAATCTTATTTTTATTCTAAAAATCTCAACACATATACACAGTCACACATAAACTAAGTCAAAAATTGACCTTTAACCCCATAACACAATCATTCCATCAAAATATTTATTTATTTAATAAATATTAAAATCCTAATTACAAGGATAAGCTACATTTTCGATTGTCTTACACTCTAGGACTGACTAGACTGAGGTCCTTAGAATAAAGCTATAGAATTGTATATTATGAGAGTGTTACATGTGCTTAGCTACCATGTAAAGGAGGTGACAGAATGAATCCCTATTTTTTCACCATGTGAGTCTTGTAGGACAAGATCCTTATCTTACATCAAGTGCCCTTTGTGATCTTTGACTATACTGCAAAGGCATGGATTAATGTTGCTACTTTGGTTTTGATTCCTATGGTCAGGATTAACGAAACTATAAGGACCAATTCTGGAAAAGTAGTTGATTCATATATCTGGGTAATATAAGGCCAAATGGAAGACAATTTGATTTCACTTAGTTCTGCACTTATTATCAAAATTTGTAGCGCTTCGATAACGATATAATAATAAGTTAGATACAAAATGGACTTGGGCCCAAAGGTGGTTAAGTATGGCTCTCTAAGGGATTAAAGATACTTAAATGGTGAAAATCGAAGTATGTCTGGGGTATTCTGAGTTTATGGGTTTTAGCCTCTATGTAAACTATTGAGTTTGACATAAGAGCTCCCGTACTATTTTCTTTGGAAGGGTAGATGTCTCTATATTAGCTATAACAGGTTCGATGTAGAGCTCACGCATTGCAGATGAACTCAGCGGTCGCATAATCCGACAACTAATGATTTACTAGTTATTGGTGAGACACCCCAAAATCCGGGTACTCTAATTCCACAAATCTGGTGTTCACTGTCCACTAAAATCACATCTATCTACCCAAAATAAAGGATAACAAAAATTTCATAAATAATAATCCCATCAAAGGGGTTACATAATCAAACAAAATCTTAGATCATCTAACCTTAATTATTACATCATCAGCGGAATAATAAAATAAAAAATAATCAAGTCTATTACATAAGCTTCATAAATAAACAATAGACTAAACATCATATATTCAAGCATCTTGCCCCTGCCCTTTCTTGTAGAAATCTCTTCAGACTTCTTGACCTCATTTGCATTGTTTTGTGCAAGAGTGAGCAAACAATTGCCCACAAGAAGAAAAGTTTCCAATAATAGTCTATGAATGACAATTGACTGAGCTTTAGTTAGTAATATAATCTTACCGAAAACAATAATCTTTACTTCAAGAGTTATGAGTTCAAAGGAATAATGAACTTTTAAATTAAACAACAAATATCAATATCAAAGGAATACACTGAGGGTCACGAGACCACAAACTATGTTATAGGTTGTCAAGTAATTCTACTTTAACCTTTAATAGTCTAAGAGACCATAATCATCATCTATGTCCTAGGTTAACAAGTGTTTTTACTGTAACCTTTAACAGTCTAAACGACTATATGTACCATCATCTCGTACTCTAGGTGATCAGCCCTTCATACTATGTATTGCGCACACACTTTAATGCTATTACGAAGCTATAAAATAATCCCCTGATATAGGGTTGTTCATCTCAGCTTTACTCATTAGGTTTTGTACCAAAGGTAGTTTGGTTTGGAATTAGCTTCAAAGAAATTCTAGATATTTAGAACGTTCATCAATCAAGTACTAGTAAAAGTAGATAGGGATCAATAACTACTCAAGAGTTCGATTACAATATCATCATGAACTAAGTATAACAATGAACTAATAAGAGATAGATTCTCAATGGGTTATAAATAAACAAGTGTTAATCATCGAATTCATGCTTTTAAGACTATAGAGGTACATAAGCGATTCATGTTTCACAACTGATATAGTCTCAACGATTCATAACTGAGTAATTATCATTTATCAAAGTAGTGCTTTCAGAAAGAATTAGAAAGCTTATTTAAGAACATAAGCATTGAACTAAATCAAGAACCTTTATGATAACAAAAGTTAGAGAACTTGCGTAATTGCAAACAAGATAGAGATAAATAATTGGGTTCTTTACAGAAATATACAATAATTAGAAAGTAATTACACCATTAGTGCATCAACAAAATAATTACAAAAAGAGTGTAATTAGGACCTATATTACAAAAATAGTACAATTCACATTAATAAGGAAACCTAAAATTAAGGAGAAATAACTGCCATAATTAATAATTCAAATTCAAATATTTGGGATCTAACAACAAAAATAAATTCAAATTCAAATCTTCATCTCCCTCACATACACTTTGAAATAATAGTTAACAAATAAGTAAATAAATAAATAAAATATCTGTACATGTAAATTGGGCTATGTTTCAGTTTTGACTTTTTTAGTTCTCTCTTCCATAGGCTTTTCTTCCATTACTTGCCGCCATTACATCATGGCAATTTCCGTTGTCTAAAACGTCAATGAGAAGAAGAAGATGATTCGCCCTACAAAAAAGTTTAAAAATAAATAGATGTAACATTTACTGTTTTGAAATTTTTTATATGACTATTTTGTTACTCATAAATACTAAAATGGTTACCTTTGTATGAATGATCGGCTACCAACTGCATCACATTCAAGCGAAATTGGTAACTTAATAAAACTGAATTGGTTACCTTGGTCTGAAAGTTTGGCTACCAACTGCACTATAAAAAAACTGCAGGTGTGGATGTGATTTGGTTACCTTGGTATGAAGGTTTGCTTACCTTGATCTGAAGGTTTGGTTACCAACTGCACTAAGAAAAAATTGAAATTGTGGAGGTTGATTGGTTACTTTGATATGACAGTTTGGTTACCTTAGTATGAAGGTTTGGTTACCATCATCCAGTATTTGAAGGAACACATTGAACATGTCAAAATGGGCTTTCTCAATCTCATCAAACAAAATAACTGCAGCAGAAGTCGGAAGACAAAAGTTTAAGGTAGAGAGAAAAATTCCCACCTCCCATCTCTCTCTCCATTCATCTCCTCCACCAAACCACCGCCCTCCTCCATAGCCACCTTATCCCTCATCTCCCCTCCTTCCCTCCGCCGCCACACCACCACCACCACCCGCCTTATCCTGCGCACACCCTCCCTTAAACTACCCACCCCATCAATTAGAGCATTCTCCTCCCAGGCCATCCCCATCTCCGGTCCTCACCCAACACGATCTCAAGAGGCTCGCCGCCGATAAGGCCATGGAGTACGTCCGCAGCGGCATGGTCCTCGGCCTCGACATCGGCTCCACAGCGGTCTTCGTTTTCTCCACAACGACCATCAAGATGCAGATATTGTGACTTTCCCCCTCCCGCCATTTGCTTGGTATAATTTATTTACGTTCCACAATATACATGGTGTAAGCAAAGGGTTGGTTATCGAGAAGGTTCTCTCAACAATGGTTGGTACTGGAGAGGCAACTGATTTTTTTATCTGCGTTGGAGATGACAGATTAAGGAATCCTAATCCTTAAATTAAGGAATCCTAATTGTATACTAATTCCATAAATTAAGGAATCCTAATTGCACTAATATTGTAAATAAATATAAAATTGTATTAATTATGTAAATATTTTATGAGTACACTATTGTTGTAATTGTTTTCAAAAATATAATAGAATATGTAATTCATCCTAAATAATTTGCTCAATGAAAAGTAGAGTTAAGATAATGATTAGGAATAAAGAATTTACATATCAATAGCAAGTTCGGAAAAGAAACTTGCTTAATAAAAACTTAGGGTTAGAGAACTTGCTCAATTGAATAATAGATTCAAGAAACTTGCATAATGTAAAAGTATAGTTTAAAAAATTGTATACTCATAATCAAGATAGGGTAAGGAACTTGCCTCGTGCGTAAGCTATACAATTTACAACTCACGTTCCCAAATAACCTACACATACCATTTAGAATCACAATAACAATTAATTGTAATGTAACTAACATCATTGGTATACTTCTCTTTTAGTCTTAACTTTAGATCTGACTATATTAATCACATAGCACAAACTTAACTCTTAAACACATTGTTAACCTTTCGAACAAAGAATTTAAGTACACATCCAACTTAATAATTAACCAGATGAAATCACCATTTACATGTTAATAATATGTTATAGTATCTTGTTACATGTCTAACACATTATCAAGTTCATTAGATTAAGTTAACTCATCATGCTATGATCTGAAATCAACACAAAACAAAAAAGCTCCTTCTTTGCATTTCTCGGGGGAAATTTGTACTAACAAAAGTTCATCGGGATGGAACTCCGCCGAGGCACAGATCCTTATCTTTGAGAACTCGTCGATGCGAAGGTTCAGATTTGAACTCTCTGACTCATGATGGACAGACATGCTTTCAAGCCAAAAACTTGACTTTTAACATTCAACTCTAAATTAAACATACCCAAATGATATATACTTCAAAAAAGTAAAGTCAAGCATGCATAGAACCATTCCAACAACAGAAACAACTAAAACATCTAAATTTGAAGAATTAAAACCATGTATTTTACTATTTTTTCAAAATTTGACATATTTAGCGAATCGTATCATAACAACTTCAATTCTTAACCAAATAAGTTCACATAACTTGCATTATTTTCATTTCTTAATGTATTAACACAATCACTCATCAATTTACAGTTTGTTACATGAATTGAACATCGATTTTGATTCTAAAATAACCCATATTCGTACATATATCACTGTAAACTTAAAAATTCTTTTTAAACATATTTCTATGGTTTTGATTACTTTAAATTATGAATAAATGATATAAAAAATGTTATAAACATCTATTAACACATACAAAATCATATTTCCAACAATCATCCATAAAAATTCAATCATACAGAACTTTTAGAAAACAAAAGCTATAACTTTAAAATTAAGAATTTTACCTTTGATTCTAGTTTAGAGATAGGAATTAGCTTTATTAATCCTCTTCTTCCTTCCTTAATTCTCAGTATCTCTCTCAAATTCTCTCAAGAGCTCTCTTTTTTTCTCAGAGTTTTCTATCTTTAGCCTTAGAAAAAATAAAATGACGCAGGACATAAAACTAAAATAATGCGTATAACTGGTATGGATGTGAGTATCAGTTAAGTGCATCATGGCTTAAACTGATCCCATGTTCTCAAGGCCATGTTTGGCTAGTTCCGTAAAGCTCCATTTAATTTATTTTTATTTTTATTAGTTCACTTATCATATAGTTTATTTGTTAAACTTTAGTTAATCAAATTCTAATATTTAAATTCAATTAAATTAAAGTTAATATAACTTCATAAATCAATTGACCACATACTTATAATTCTTATTTATTAATTATAAAAAATCATTAAATCTCTAATTAGTTAATAAATTAATTAGAACAACATTATAATTATTAAACAACTTATTTAATTTAATTATCCCACATTAATTTAATTAATGTATAACATTTACTCAAATTAATCCACAACAATTTCATCAAATATTTATTTAACTCAATAAATTAATCAACAAAATATTTATTTAATTCAAAAATATTTAAAATAAATTACGAAAATCTCGTTCGTCACATCATTCCCTCCTTAAAAGGATTATGTCCCCAAAATCACGATTCAATTAATTCGTCCTGTTGCATTCCCCCCTTACAAAGATTATGTCCCCAGAATCGTTACAGATAAATTAACCAAATAACTGAGGATAATTTTTCATCATCTGATCTTCGAGTTCCCACGTAACTTCTTCAGCATTGTGGTTTCTCCAAATTACCTTAACAATATGTATTACTTTATTTATGAGTACTTGCTCATGTCAACTATCTGAACATGAAATTCTTCGTAAGATAATTCTTTTTCAAATTGCAAGGGTTCATATTCTATAACATCTTTGTAATCGGGCTTGTATGATCGTAACACCGAAACATGAAAAACATTATGTATATGTTCTAACGCCGGAGGTAAGGCTACCTTATACACGACTTCTCCAACTCTTCGCAAAACTTTAAAGGGTCCGATGAACCTCAGGCTCAGTTTTCCCTTCTTGCTAAATTGAATTTTTCCCTTCCAGGGATACACTTTCAAGAAAACATAACTACCAAATTCAAATTCTCGATTATGTCGGTGTTGATCAGCATATTTCTTTTGCATGTCCTGAGTAGCTATTAATCTTGTCCTGATCACTTTGACAATTTTGGCTGTCTTCTGTACTAATTCTGGTCATAGTAGTTATCGTTCACTGACTTAATCCCAGCATAACGGAGTTCTGCACTTTCTGCCATTTAACGCTTCATAAGGCGATATGCCGATACTTGCATGATAACTGTTATTGTAAGAAAAATCTACCAACGGTAGATGGTCGTCCCAATTTTCTTGAAATCCATTATACAAGCTCTTAGCATATCCTCCAATGTGTGTATTGTTCTTTCACTCTTCCTATCAGTTTGTGGGTGGTACGTTGTACTCATTCTTAGTTGCGTTCCCATGCATTCCTGTAGTCGCTTCCAGAAGTTTGATGTAAAACATGGATCTCGATCAGAAACTATAGACACTAGAACACCTTGTCGTGAAACAATTTCCTTCACATACAATTTCGCCAATTGATCCAAATTGAATCTGATCTTGATCGGTAAGAAATGCACTGACTTCGTCAGTCGATATATGATAACCCACACAGCGTCAAAACCTTTATGAGTCTTTGGAAGACCTACCACGAAATCCATCGTAATATTCTCACACTTCCATTCTGGTATCTCTAACGGTTGTAATAACCCACTCGGTCTCTAATGTTCTTCTTTGACCTTTGACATATTAAGCTCTTTGCAACACACTCAGCAACTTCTCATTTCATATTTTGTCACCAAAAGTATTATCTAAGGTCTTGATACATTTTCGTGCTTCTTAGTTAAATCGAACATATCAAATTGTGAGTTTTATGCAAAACTATATCTCCAATTTTTGAAAATAACGGAACCTAATTCCTTCCTTTAACTCTCAACCACCCTTCGGTATCGATCTTGAATTTGACATCCTCCCCCCCTCGAGAACTCTCTTCCATATCTTCTCACACTCTTCATTTTGGAGTTGCTCTTCTTTTACTGTATCTAATAAAGTTGAACAGTTTTACATTTGAACAGCTTCCCCTCTGACTTCTTTATACATCTTACCTCCAACTACAACTTAACCATTCCCATTATGAATCCCTTGTGAATAGTTAACGAAGATAACTTCTCTCGCCCCTATCTGCTTAAGGCGTCAGTATCCACATCTATTTAGGATTTGCAATCAACTTCAACTATCACCTTTATCGCATACTTAAATCTTTGTGTGTGAAGATATACTTCAGACATTAATGTTCTGTATATATCCCATATTCCTTTCCATAGAAATAATGCCTCTAAATCTTCAAGGCAAACACTACTACAGCTAACCTTGAATCGTGAGTTGGATACCCTTCGCTGTAATTTTTAATTGAACACATAACCTATTCCACCAGACGATGTGTCACTATACACCACAAGATTCTCTGTATCATCTGGGCAAAGATAATACAACTTAGCTTCTTCTTCAATTCTTAAAAAAAACTCTCTTAATAACCTCCTGACCATATGAATTTTACTGATTTTGGGGTCAAGCTAACCAACGAAGTAGCTATCTTGGAGAAATATTAAATCCTAAGGAACTCCTCACTTTAAATAGTGTGATCACAATACATCACAACCTCAACTCTTTGCTAGGTCTACTGAAATTCTATTTTTTTTAAGCATGTACCCCAGAAATTTCACACACTATCCATTTGAAAGCTTTTGTGTATTTCACACACCTTTTCTTAACCACCTCTTAGCTTGCATCATCATTAAATAACTCAATTGTCTAGGCGACCCTTTATCAAAAATAAAATAATACCTTTGATTTCTTCGGAGTCATGAGGTTTACACACATTCTTTGGCAATCACTTATTGCCCCATAGTACAACAACCATCCAATCCTAGGATAACCCCATATTTTTCCAAAGCGAATTGGAATTAAATCCACCACCAACATGTAACCTTTAACATATACACAACAATTTCTATGTACCAACCTAACTGGAATCACTATTTGCAATTTCTTTATTCAGGGAATCGTTTAATTCTTCTTGAAGCAAATCTAATTTCCTATCAAATTCGCCGAACATAAATTAACAAGTAGCACACAATTCAAATAATACATGAGCACTTAGATCAATGATCAGAATAATATCTTACATTGCATCCTGCACCGTCATGTTGAATGTATGTTTAGTTGATCAACTCGGCGACGCTGATTCTATAATAGCTAGCTTGCCACTGCTGCTGCCCCTTGTTTCCATTTACTTTTTTAGCCACTTTCTTTGGGAAATCTCGAGCCAGGTGCTCCTTCGACCCACACGTGAAACATGCTTCTTTCTTCGGGCACGTACAATTTGGTGCAATATGCCCCCCAAGCCACAATTGAAACACACCATCTTTCCTTTTAAACAAACACCTACATGTTTCTTTCCGCAGTTGCTATACGCCTCCACTTTCTTCTTCTCATTCCCTTGCTGATTTCCAGCGGTGACATTTTCATTCCACTTTCTTTTCTGAACATTACCACTACGTCCACCTCCTGCCTTATTTCCATTCTCACCTCTCTTTTCCCTCTGCTCATGATTGTATGTCAGCGCATTACCTTCCCCATCTACAACAATCGTCCTCTCTAGCCCTATTGTGGACGAATTCAGTTGAAACATCGAGATTTGACTATACAGCCAGGAATTCAGTTGATTTGCAAGTGCTCCCACCAGAAAATTCACCATCTGCGGCACCGGGTTGGTGTTAGCTTCATTATTGTATGTATATTCCTCGGGGGTCTGATGAAGCTATTGTCTTCTTCTAGGCGGCATCTCACTGTTTAAAATTTTCACTATTAGATCATCGTTCATTCACGTATTAAAACATTAAGCTTATCTTAACTACTTTTAGATAACACATGATATATCTTAATAAATAATGATATTTTTATTCAGTTATAGCTCTAAAACATAACAAAAATAGCCTCACCGCTATTTACATCATATATCCTATAATAAGATAATTCTAGGATTACCTTATCATATCCCATTATTTGTCCCAAAACTTAGGATTTACATCTTATTATCTTTCATCATGATTTATATATCATCTTATTGTTTTTCTCGCATCCTACAAGAACATCCTACGTTTCACACCTACAAGAACATCTTATTGCATACCAAAGATAATCCTCAACCTGCACAAGATAACGAAAGACTAAATTCTAAGCTCTATCAATCGTTTGTCCTTCTTTGAATCATCTTCAACATAATCTATACGTTTAGAAGCTTTCAATCACGCGTCTTCAGCTCTCGCGCGCTTTGCTGTCTCCTCACTTAGGCCACCCTTTAGTTTCTCAACTTCAGCCAATAACTGTTCCTTGTGACTCTCTGCCTGAACTAGCTTCCATTCCACGTCTCCAAGATGTTCATCAAGATTCTCATTCTTACAAATATATGCCAACTCCTCCAAATCCCTGACTCTATCTTACAACTCTATGTTACGGTCATAGAGTTCATCATACATCTCGGCTGAAATGGAGTTAGGTGAAAACTCTACAGGATCCACCTCATTTTCATTCTCCACCTCTATTTCCTTAGAGTCCTCCTCCTGATCAAACTCAGGTTCATGCTCTTGACCCACAACTGAAATCAACGGGTATGGCTTCCCTGATACTAACTGTTCACATATTATATGAATGCCTCAGGGCTCTTACTCCCTATCCTCTTGGGTCCTCCTTCAACAGTCATTCTGACCACAAAGTTTTAATTTTTAATTATTACTCGATACCACTCGCGGCACATAAGTTGTTAACACACAAGCACATAGCACATAAAGTGTTTTATTTATTATCTTCAATGAATTCCTTAATTCATTCCTTAGGACTCGATAAGAGTTTATCACCACTATGTTTTCGATCTCTATAAGGCAACTACCTAAGGTTTCCCCACCTAAGGTTCATAACCTAAGACTTTGATACCAACTTGTGACACCCCCAAATTCGGGTACTCCAATTCCACAGATCTGGTGTTCACTGTCCATTAAAATCACATCTATCTACCCAAAATAAAGGATAACAAAATTTTCATAAATAATAATCCCATCAAAGGGGTTACATCATCAAACGAAATCCCAGGTCAACTAACCTTAATTATTACATCATCAGCGAAATAATAACACAAAATATAATCAAGTCTATTACATAAGTTTCATAAATAAACAATAGACTAAACATCATTTATTCAAACATCTTGCCCTTGCCCTTGCTTGTAGAAAGCTCTTCAGACTCCTTGACCTCATCTAATTATTTTGTGCAAGAGTGAGCAAACAATTGCCCATAAGAAGAACAGATTCCAATAATAGTCTATGAATGACAATCGACTGAGTTTTAGTTGGTAATATAATCTTACCGGAAATAATAATCTTTACTTCAATAACTATGAGTTCAAAGGAATAATGAACTTTTAAATTAAACAAAAAATATCAATATCAAAGGAATACACTGAGGGTCACGAGACCACGAACTATGTTCTAGGTTGTCAAGTATTTCTACTTTAACCTTTAACAGCCTAAGAGACCATAATCATCATCTATGTCCTAGGTTAACAAGCGTTTCTACTGCAACGTTTAACAGTCTAAATGACTATATGGACCATCATCTCGTACTCCAGGGGATCATCCTTCGTACTATGTATTGCGCAAACATTTTAACGTTATTGCGTAGCTCTAAAATAATCCCCTTATATAGGGTTATTCATCTCAGCTTTAATCATTAGGTTCCGTAAAAAAGGTAGTTTGGTTTGGAATTAGCTTCAAAGAAATTCTAGATCTTTAGAACGTTCATCAACCAAGTACTAGTTGAAGTAGATAGGGATCAATAACTACTCAAAAATTCGATTACAATATAATTTGTTTGTAACACCCCAGTCCCACATCGAAAGATAGGGAACAAATTTGTGTGCATATAAAGAAATAAGTTACTACCAATAGTACCTTCAAGTCATGACCTTTTGGGAGCCTGTGGTGGGCTAGATGACCTAAGAAGATACTATTGGGCCAGTGGTTTGAGGCCTTATTTGGATAAATTTGATTCGATTCGGACTTGGGATTTGACCCAAGATTTATTTCGGACTCGGGATTTGACCCGGGTTGTTTCATTACATGTCTAACACGTTATCATGTTCATTAGATTAAGTTAACTCATCATGCTATGGTCTGAATCAACACAAAACGAAATAACTCCTCTCTGCGCATTTCTTTGGAAGTAGATTTTGTACTAACAAAAGTTCGTTTGAGGCGGAACTCGTCAGTATGAGATCTAACACTGAGAACCTCGTTGGGGCGAAGGTTCCCAGATTTAAACTCTGCAACTCGCGGACAGACATACTTTCAAGCCAAAAACTTGACTTGTAACACACAAAACTCTAAATTAAACATACCCAAATGATATAGATTTCACAAAAGCAACATCAAGCATTCATAAAACCATTCCAACAATAGAAACAACTAAAACATCTAAATTTGAAGAATTAAAATCATGTATTTTGCTATTTTTCCAAAATTTGACATATTTAGCGAATCGTATAACTACGACTTCAATTCTTAACCAAATCAGTTCACATAACTTGCATTCTTTTCGTTTCTTAATTTATTAACATAATCACTCATCAATTTAAAGTTTGGTACACAAATTGAACATCAATTTTGATTCTAAAATAACACATATTCATACATATATAATTGTAAACTTAAAACTTCCTTTTTAAACATATTTCTATGGATTTGATTACTCTAAATCATGAATAAATGATATAAAACATGTTAAAAACATTTATTAACACATACAAAACCATATTTCCAACAATCATCCATAAAAATTCAATCACAGAGAACTTATAGAAAACAAAAGCTATTACTTTAAAACTAAGAATTTTACTTTTGATTCTAGTTTAGACTTGCTAGATGATAGGAATTAGCTTTATTAATCTTCCTTGCTTGATTCTCAGTATCTCTCTCAAATTCTCTCAAGAGCTCTCTTTTTTTTCTTGAGTTTTCTAGCTTTAACCTTAGAAAATAAAATGGCGTAGAACATAAAACTGAAATAATGTGTATAACTGGTATGGATGTGAGTAACAGTTAAGTGCATCATGGCTTAAACTGATCCCAAGTTCTCAAGGACATATTTGGCTTGTTCCTTAAAGCTCCTTTTAATTTATTTTTATTAGTTCACTTATCATATTATTTATTTGTCACACTTTAGTTAATCAAATTCTAATATTTAAATTCAATTAAATTAAAGTTAATATAACTTCATTAAATTAATTAACCACATACTTATAATTCTTATTTATTAACTATAACGAATCATTAAATCTCTAATTAATTAATAAATTAATTAGAACAACATTATAATTATTAAACAACTCATTTAATTTAATTATCCCAATTAAATTCGAACTTCGAACTATAAAATTATTCCACATTAATTTAATTAATGTATAACATTTACTCAAATTAATCCACAACAATTTCATCAAATATTTATTTAACTAAATAAATTAATCAACAAAAATATTTATTTAATTCAATAAATATTTAAAATAAATTATAAAAATCTCGTTCGTCGCAATTGGTTTGAGCTATTTCTGGTATATGTGATTATTACGTCATCCCCGCCATAGACGAGTGAGAGATGTTGGATTTTGGTATATCCAAATAGGCACCCATGGAGGGTCCAACCCATTTGGTTGTTAACCATGTTATCCAACTGACCAAGTCAGTAAACGTTTAGTTATTTTGATTGGGAGTTGCAGAAAACTTAGGAAGTGGTTTAACCACTTGGCCCATATACATCCACGTCTCTGAGATTATACGGATGATGATGATCATTATAATATCTAGGTTCCCAATTCCAACAGTGAGCTAGAGAATAATATAAACTGCTAATACAAAAAGCTCCTAACATAGTGAGTGAATTTCTAGTTGCTTCGAATTGTAGAATTGAGCTCCGTTTTCATCAAACAAGGATTGTAGTTCAGATAATCCACTAGGTTGTAGAGTACGTGGAATTGCACGAAATTTTTCCGCACCAAAGGCTAACACGCTTCAAGAGGTATATTCTTCTTCGGTTCTCGTTTATGTGTAAACAAATAATAACATGCATGTATTTAATCCTTAAGATGGTATGTCATATTATACTACAACCAAAAGGAATATAACCCTTTTTGGGTAACAAAAAAACATGTCAAATGAGACACTTTTTGAAGTATTCATATTCGAATAATATGGCATAACCTTTATTAATAGTAGGTTTGAATTTGTGACATGCAGCCTTACCTTTTCCAGATGATGTACCAATGGCCATACTTCATAACATCTTCATCAAACAAGAGCAGATGAATTATGAACTGAGAGCAGATGACTTAGAGGCAACCGAGCTCTATCCTGATTACAAATATATTACATTTGATGAACTCCTGGATATCTTTTTGATTGATCCTCCAAAAGCAAGATTAGCTGCTTTCGAGTAGTTAAAATCGTAATTTCTTATAAGAAATACTCATCTATATATTCATGATGTTTGACTTGAAGATCATAAGAGACTTTGTTTCAATTGTAATTTGCAAGGATTTGAGTGAAATAGACTGTTGCATGTGTGTTACATTACTTCAATTTAATTTTTTTAGCATTTTAATTAGGAATGTTAGATAAAAGAAAATGTACTAAACTGTTGGTTGGGACATATTGTGAAAAATGCAAGCAAGTGGACTGAGCTGTTGCGGGGATACTTGTGATTCTATCGTATGTAATTGACTCACTCATCATATCTTTATTAATTTTGGGTTCCCGGTAAGGTTTTACAAGTGCATTAAGGTTTTGGTTGCTTTCATGCGTTTATATACTATACTTCTTGTTTGCATTTATTAGTGGCCATATCCATATAACTTTCGAATTTGTCACATCTCTTCGTATGGTTTTTAGTTGGTTAATAATTTTTTTTATCCGATTTAAATATAAAAGTGTTATTATTATGAAAAATGATATATATTATGAATGTTTACGTCGACTTTTTGATTGTAAGTTGCGTGAATAATAATAATAATAATAATAATATAATTATATAATAGAAGTGTAACTAATAATTATTTATACATATATACCTATAAGGATAAGATAAGTCATTTAAGTTCTAACCGTAAAACTAGACAACAAGTGAATGCAAGCTTTTGTATTATTCTTTCTTATCTTCTTTACAAATAGAGTTATCCTATATATATACATGTATGAGAACCACCTAAGCTAGCTAGAATCAAATGATTTACAAAATCACCTAAGCTAGAATTAAGGGATTTCAAAATCAAATATTCTTAAGAAATAATTATGATAATTCAAAAATAATATCCTAACTACATGCTAAGGTTTGTCTTCACTCCCCCTCAAGTGCAACAGTATGGAATGGAGGTTAAGCTTGGAGCACAAAAACAGAAATCGGGAATGTGTTAATCCTTTTGTAAAAATGTCTGCAGGTTGATAGTCAGATTTAACAAAATGGAAGGAGAGATGTCATTTTGCAACGAGTTCTCGAACAAAATGATAATCGATTTCGATGTGGCAAGTACGGGCATGAAAAATCTGATTACGAGCTATGTGAAGAGCTGAAATATTATCACTGTAAAGTTGTGGGGAACATGGAAACAAGATGCCAAGTTCCAGAAAAAGAAAGGCAAATCACTGGAGTTCAGAAGCAGTAGTGGCTAGAGCACGATATTCAGCTTCACTACTAGAACGAGAGACAATGGCCTGTTTCTTGGCTGTCCAAGAGAGTAGATTTGGTCCAAGAAAGACACATGTACTAGTAGCATAGCAACGACTGTCCGAATCACTAGCCCAATCGACATCTGAAAATACTCGAAGAGAAAAATCAGTGGATTTTTGAAATGTGAGACCATGTGTTATGGAACCTCTGTGATATCTAAAAATCCTTTTGACGGCTTGAAGATGTGATGTGCGGGGAGAATGCATGAATTGACATACTTGATTCACAGCAAAATCAATGTCTAGACGTGACAAAGTAAAGATCTTTGAAGACCACCAAACCATCTTTGCGATAGGTGGTGACATCAGTCAAAGGATCACCCTCGTGACTGGATAAACGAGTATGCATGGAGAGTGGAGTGGGTGAAGGCTTACATGATTCCATGTTAAATTTTCGAAGCAAGTCTGAAGCATAACGAGCTTTTGAAAGAGTTTTTGAAAGACTGAGATGAGAGGTTGTCCGAGTGACTTCAATGCGTAGGAAGAAGCTTAGTTCACCCAAACGACGACTCTCAAAAGTAGAACACAAAATATCAATGAACTCGTTGATTTTAGCTAGAGAGTTTTCGGTCACAATAAGGTCATCAACATAGACTAAAAGAAACAAAGTTATTACACCAGAATGCATGATGAATAATGATAGATTTGAGTGGTTGTTTACAAAGTCATGATATGTAAGAAAAGCTTGAAGACGTTGAAACCATGGTCGAGGTGATTGTTTGAGGCCATAGAGTGCATGTTGTAATTTACACACATGATGGGGACATAGTGGATCAACAAATCCAAAGGACTGAGTCATATACACATCCTCATTTAGAACACCCTTGAGAAAGGCGTTGCGAACATCAAGCTGTTGCAATAGCCATTCATAACTTAGAGCAAGAGCAAGTATTGTTCTAATAGTAGAAAGACGAACAACGGGACTGAAAGTCTCAACATAGTCAATGCCCTCTTGTTGTGTGAATCCTTGAGCCAAAAGACGTGCTTTGTAACTCTCAATAGAGCCATCAACCCACCGTTTGACCTAATATATCCATCAACACCCAACCACATTTTGAGATGAAGACGACGGAACCATGGTCTAAGTGTTAATTTTATGAAATGCATCAATTTCGTCTTGCATAGTTTGTTGCCAATGAGAGTGTTTCGATGTTTGGCGAAAGGTGGCAGGTTCATGAGATAGAGAATCAACAACTATTGCAGAAAGAGCCTCAGGAAGATAATACCAAGAGGTGTTGGCAATAAGTTTATTGATATTGCGAGTCTTAAGCAGTGTAGTTGAACCATCATAGCCAGGAATTGGTTTTATTGCAGATGATGGAATTTCATCTAATGAGGAAGAATGATAAGGAATTGGGCTTATAGAAAAGACATTAGGATTTTTTTGCATGCCCAATGTAACGACCCCAAAATCAGGACTATATTCACTCCCGATCTTGATCGTTTACAATACAATCACATCATATCTCTATATCATATATTGATGTTATAATCAATGAAATGCGAATATATTTAAACTTTTTATAACTTTCTTTCATTATCTAAATTTTTATCACAACTCCACTTTATTCTCACTATATATAACAGACAATATCAAAATAAATATTAAAACTTAGTTATTTCAATCTTTTCTAAGTTTCAGGTTTCGCAACCTTTATCATTTGTACTTTAGTTCAGGATCGAATGAGTACTATGATTAATTTCAAAATATTATATGTGAACATAAATTTCAACTTTTGACTTTAGTTATTTCCTGAATATTCGCAAAGTAATTCAATATACACTGTCGTTTATACACTCACCATTAAACTAATCTACTTTACATAACTTAGCATACATGCATTGTAAACCGTCACCTCGGCTTATAATTAACATAGATACACTAAAGAAAATAATTAAAAGTTCTCTTTTAAACATGCTTCACGTCTTTGATCATCATGATAGCGAGAGAATTACATCGCCTCTTTAATATGTAAATAATTGCAAGTTTGAGCACAACGACCCAGCAAGTCCAACAGTTTTCATGCATCACATTCATACATACTATACATTTAAGTCATGTATTATGTTGTTCATCCTATACATTCAATATATGCATCATAAAACTTACGCAATGCGTCTACATATGCCCTACACATATCATAATGTATATTTTATATGCAAACTTTCAATTTCATCATATTACCTTTAGATCATACATCATATATATTATCAAACCTAACATTTCTTACAAACCTCAATCACATAAAACAATTAAATTGAGTTCCCGTAACTTAATTAAATATAGTCATACTTTGACTTCGACATCTCATATAACATTGCAATGTATTTCCGCATACTCATCAAGACTTCATTATAATATCTTCACATAACAAATATCAAGTTCACATTACACGTACAAGTAAACTGAAAACCTTACCTTCGATTGCATAAATCGATATACACTCATCAAGCATCCTTCGTATATCCTCATTTGATAGTTTACATCGTCCAATCTCTTAGCATCCTTGTATAATTTTGTGAAGCTTAGTTTTAGTGAAGTTGTGGGTTTGTTAGTTGAGTTATGAAACCTTTCTTATTGCCGATACTTGTAATTTCCTCCCGAACCAGTTCACAAACTCAATTCTTGATTCTTTTTCCTTGATCCAGCCAAACATACGAGAACTTTGGAAGCTTTAATGTTTAACATTTTTAGAGAATGAAGGAGGAATGAAATGGAAAGATGTAAACTTATGGAAATAAGAGAGTACTTGGTCTAATAGATTCTGGGATTACTTAAATTCAGAGTATGCTAATTTTGCTTAGTGGGTAGATTGTTAGCATAGTCACACGCCACCTCCTCCTTACTCTTTTAATGAATCACCCCTCTAACCTGTATTCTCAGCATACTTAATTAGATATACATTAGCATATAATATCTACCTTACTATTTTACTACATCTATACTGAATACATATATCCAATAACGCATCTTAATTACATATTACATATAATATTTATTAATTTATATTATATTTGCAATAGTACTTCCAATATTTCATGTTCATTAATGTATATATATTATTATTACATATATCATATTTAGAATAAATTATTAATTTGAAATGTGTAATATACATCATTTCACCAATTATGAAATCAAATTTCATAATTAACATAAATTTCATAATAATTTACTCAAATATTTGATATTTCTCAATTAAATCCCCATTTTCTTCCTTAAATTTTTCTTGAACAATTTGAATAACATATAAATTATTCATTAAATCAAATAAGTAATTTGATATACAATTATTTAGTCTACTTCCACACACACACACACACACACACACACACACACACACACATATATATATATATATAATACCATTTCCTTTCATATAGTTAAATAATTTCTTAACTAAATTTTTTAACTATTAAGTTATTAATATCTCAATTATATTTCATATAAAATGATTAACTAATATAAGTTAATCTCTTTCTCACAAATTTTTATTTTTCAATTCTTTCATTCCTAAATCTCAAATAATTTCATAGCACCACATATCACATTTATAATTATATTTAATTATAATATAGTCATAAAGCATATTTTTGTAATAAAATTTTATTTATTCACAAATATGTACCGTACAATACTCTTGGATATCACACAACACGTCACATAATAAAAATTTTATTTATTAAATTCTTATTTTAATAATTTCTAAAAATTTTGTTTATCATATTCTTCCCCTCTTATAAGGATTTCGTTATTAGAATCAAAACCATCAGAATCTCCTTACTCAGTCTACATCTATCCTTTTTCTGAAATCTTTATTGTTGACTAATTAATTTCAACGTACCACGTTATCTCTTCCATTTTCTCAATTAATGCTTATAGGTTTTATTTCATAACCCTTTTTTTATCAAACTCAATTATATTTTGAGTGTTACTAATTCTTTAATCTATCAACTTCCTTTTCTAAGGATCATCGTAAGCTTTAAGTGTAATGCCCCCAAATTTGGGTATCAATGACCTCGGACCTGGTGCATTACGATACAACCTTCATCTGAATATTTATAACATTTATTCATAAAATAATGAATACAACCTCACTTTAATACCAATTAATACATTAGTTCTGTGACGCCCCCAAAATTAGGTATACATCACCCAACTTGAGTCGCCAGGTACATGGTACAGAATTCAAATACAACTTAATAATACAACTGTCATGTATAATACGATAAAACATAAACTATGAGTTTGAATACAAATATTGTATACTAGAGAGTATACAAACTCAAAAGGAGTCCTTATTACAATTATTATCACACTATTTCACAGAATAGTGAGGACTACTAATGCACCATCTAGGACCATCACTCTCTGGTTCTGAGGCTCGTCCAAATTATATTCTCATTTCACGAAGAGAACGGTGAAAGAAAGGGTGAGCTCAACTAGCCCAAGAAGAAATATTATGACTAAGATAATGCGAGAATAAATTATCATTAGCCTTAAAAGCAGATGTTAAAGCGATACAATATAACAAACATCAAGTTTAAGCTGCAATGAACAAGCAATCCATTAAAAAGTCAAGTAGAGAATAAAATCTACTATCTTTTATGATTTAAAAGTTTTCATGACTTTTATCTTTGGGACTCGACAATAAATAATCCACATCATCGAATCACCCTTTGCCTTTCTGGCGAGGATATTCTTTAGTGTCACTACCACAATTATCCATGCACTACGGGCCAAGAATATTTGTGTATTCATTAATGGTCATGATCATGCCAACAACTATCCATCAATACTACTACTGACCGATGAGAACTTTTTTTTCGCATCATTTGTAACATTACGGTATGATGATTACAAGAATAATCCACGGTCATAATCATACCAAGTCCATTTATGCATTACAGGCCACAGATGACTTTCAACATAATATAAACATGAGGATGATGACAATGATATAAGAATTCAATAAAACAAGTTCAAGAATTAATTTATCCGGGAACTAATAATGTCCAAATTGTCAACATGATCTTTGTTTTGTAGAGTAAAATTCAAGAATGCTCGGAAGAATATTTTCATGAAAAGATCTTTAGATGAAGCGCAAATATCAAGGATATTCCACTAATTTCATGGAGTATAGAAGTCAAAACTTTAACTTGTTGAGTATAATAACGAATGGAATAAAAAAGAAATCACCATGCATGCGGTGCCATTATAGAGCAGTTATGCCAGCAGAATAATAAGTAATGGAACCGAGTCGGAACGAAATTACTTGACCGATAGGATGTTCCAACGAGAATAATAAAATGCGGAACCCGGTCCAGGCGTAAGCATTATGAAAAGATATTCAACAGAATAATAATAAAGAGCGGAACCGGTCCGGCGTAAGCGCATGATGACGAGGATATTCCAGCGAGAATAATAATAAAAAGCGGAACCGGTCCGGCGTAAGCCTTATGAACATGATATTCCAACAAAATAATAATAAAGATGAATATTAGAAGAATGTCACCAAGTATAGGGTAGTCGCATGATATTTGGTTATTCAGTGAGAATAATAAAGAATGGAATAACTGAAGTTCTCTTCATGAATACAAAAGAAATAATACCCCTTACCGTAAAATAAATGGAATATAAGAGTAGGGAAGGAGCAGGATACTTTTCTATAGCTTTTCTATAATTTTCCTCTCTAAAGCTTCAGTGAATTCGTAAGAAATTATGAAGGAATGAGCTTCTATTTATAGAAGAATTGATTGAATAGTAACTATTCATGAACGGTCCAGATTGCTTTACTTTTAAACGGACGGTCCAGATTTAAAACAAAATCTTTTAAATATAATAAATATTATATATTATAAATATATAAACTCACGGGTCATTACTCCCGTGATCACTCCTTAAACCCATTCTTGACTTTCTTTGATTCTTCCACCAAAAGCAACATCATGTCATATATATATATATATATATATATATATATATATATATATATATATATATATAACATACATCCACTCACTCATATTATATATATAAAACCAATAATAATACTCCTTCATGTGACAAACCAATTCCTTTTCCCCACCCAAAGTGACTACACGCCCTATACATATAATTATATAATACTTATATATATATATATATATATATATATATATATATATATATAAATATAACATAAAATTGAGATAACTTTCCACCGATAATTTTGAAAATAGGTAAGTGGGGGTCTAAATAATACGCCAATATTTACAACAAATACTATAGCAATAATTGAACAAAACTGAGTGACTTCTTACGTAAGCATCAATAATCAATACCATGTGCTACTATGCAATCACGTGTATTATTGTACTTTTAACACCGGGTGTTTCAGCGATTCTTGGTAAAACTTCATAGTTATTTTCATAAAGTATTTTTGTCGTTTTCTCAATCCGACAATAATTCCGTTGTGGGGTCCACCAATGATTGTACCGTTGTACGAATATTCCCTGTTAAAATGAATATTCTCCGACCAATCGAATATTATATAACAACTTGCGTACCTTGCAAAATTTATAAATATTACCCACAAATATAACATTATATCAAATTTACTCCATAATATTCAAAAATGATATTTATAGAAAATTCATCTTTATTTATAAAAGTTGGGTTCTTACAAGCTCCCCTTCTTATGAAATTTCGCCCTCGAAATTAGGGTACGTACCTGGTATGTCGAAGAGGTAAGGATACCTTGATTTCATTTTAGATTCTAACTCCCAAGTCATTTCCTCAACATCGTGGTTTCTCCACAAAACTTTGACTTGAGGTATAACCTAGGAGCGTAGAATATGTTCCTTCTTATCCAAGATTTGAACAAGAACCTCTTCATACGTCAAATCTTCCGCTATTTCGTCCGGTTCTAACTCAATAATGTGGTTCGGGTCTTTCACATATTTACATAACATGGATATGTGAAAAACGTTATGAACACGAGACATACTTGGCGGTAAAGCGAGTCTATAGGCCACAGTTCCTACTCGATCAAGGATTAAAAATGGGCCGATGAATCGAGGATTGAGCTTTCCTCTCTTTCCAAATCTCGTAACTCCTTTCCATGGAGCAACACGTAACAACACATGATCTCCTATATTGAATTCCACGTCCTTTTTCGATGAAGATCAAGATAACCCTTTTTGTCGATCTTGTGAGGTTTTTATACGTTGTCGGATCGTTTGAATCTTTTACGTAGTCATACGTACCAACTCCCGGTCCCAACAACGTTGCTTCTCCCACCTCATCCCAAAGATCTTTGGAGAGCGACACTTTCTTCCATACAACGCTCGAATGGAGCCATGCAAATACTTGCTTGATAATCGTTGTTGTAGGAAAACTCCACCAATGGTAAGAACTTGTCCCGGCTTCCCTTGAAATCAAGGACATAGTCTTAATAGATCTTCAAGAGTTTGAATATTCCTCTCCATCGTCATCGTCAAAATCGAGGATGATATGCCGAAGCTAAATCGTAAATCTGTGCCCATATCTTTTCTCGCAAACTAACCCAAAATCGTGAAGTGAATCTTGGGTCTCGATCGAAACTATGGATACTGGCATACCATGCAATCTTACAATCTCGTTTATGTACATACTGAGTAAGACGTTCAAGTGTATAAGTTTCTCGTATCGGTAAGAAATGAGCAGACTTGGTCAATCTATCAACAATGACCCAAATCGCATCTATACCTTGAGAAACCTTAGGAAGACCGGTAACAAAATCCATGGTAATGTGCTCCCACTTCCATTCTGGAATTTCAAGTGGTTGCAATGGACCTTTTGAAACTTGATGCTCCGCTTTAACTCGTTGACAAGTTAGACACCTTGAGATAAACAACGCTATCTCTCTCTTCATATTACTCCACCAAAATGTGTGACGAATATCATGATACATTTTGGTACTCCTAGGATGGATTGCAAACGGTGTGTTGTGCGCCTCCATCATGATTTTATACTTTAAATCAGGGTCGTTAGGAACACAAAGTTTGGAGTTGACTCGAAGTATTCCTTCTTCATCGATTCTTGCTTCTGGCATAGCACCTTCTTGCACTTTCTTCCTCATACGCATCACTCCGTGTCTCAGTAACGAAAGCGACTTTAACTTTATCAATTAAAGTCGGTTCTACTCATATATTCGCCATCATCACATGGGTCCCTGGAGTCTTTAACTCTATCTCCATCCTTTGCAAGTCACACAAAATGGGCCTTTGCATTGACAATATCGCATTCGCAACTTGCATATGATCTTCTACTCAATGCGTCAACTACCACGTTCGCTTTTCCAGGATGGTATTGGATGGTATGATCATAATCTTTCAACAGTTCAAGCCAACGTCGTTGTCGCATGTTGAGTTCCTTTTGAGTGAAGAAATATTTGAGGCTTTTATGATCCGTAAAGATCTCCACTTTCTCTCCATACAAGTAATGCCTCCAAATCTTTAGTGCGAAGACAACAGCTGCTAACTCTAGATCATGAGTAGGATAATTCCTCTCATATTCTTTGAGTTGTCTTGAGGCATAGGCTATGACTTTTCCATGTTGCATGAGAACACATCCCAACCCTTTGCGCTCAAGCATCTTGTAGATGACAAATCCTCCGAGGCGGATGGTATTGTCGAGCAGTCTTTGAAATGAGTCTCCTCTTGAGTTCTTGAAAACTCTTCTCATATTCTTCGCTCCAATAGAACTTTGTATCTTTAAAGTCGGTGAGTTAATGGAGTAGCGATTCGAGAAAATCCTTCCACGAATCTTCGATAATAACTAGCTAAACCAAGAAAGCTACGTACTTCGGTCACTGATTTAGGTTGCTCCCAGCTTTGAATAGCTTCAATCTTTGCTGGGTTAACAGATAATCCATGACTTGATACCACGTGCCCAAGGAATGCTACTTCCTCAAGCCAGAACTCGCATTTCTTCAACATGGCATAAAGCTTATATTCACGAAGCTTTTGGAGTGTCAGCCTCAAGTGTTGCTCATGATCTTCACGGCTTTTGGAATAAATAAGGATGTCATCAATAAAGACGACCACAAAGTGATCCAAATATTCCTTTAATACTCGGTTCATCATATCCATGAAGGCAGCAGCAACATTAGTCAATCCAAATGATATGACTAGGAATTTATAATGCCCGTACCGAGTTCTGAAAGCCATCTTTGGAATATCATCGGTTCTAATCTTCAATAGGTGATATCTGGAACGAAGATCAATCTTTGAAAAGAATTTGGCTCCTTGCAACTGGTCAAACAGGTCATCAATACGTGGCAATGGGTATCTATTTTTGATGGTGACATGATTCAACTCCCGATAATCAATACAAAGTCGCATACTCCCATCTTTCTTCTTCACGAATAGAACAGGAGCACCCCAAGGAGAAGTACTAGGATGAATAAAGCCAATGTCTAACAATTCCTGCAGTTGAGTCTTTAACTCCTGAAGTTCAATAAGAGACATTCGATATGGGGCTTTGAAAATGGGTTTTGTACCGGGTTCAAGGTCGATACAAAATTCAATTTTACGCTCTGGGGGTAGGCCAGGAAGTTCTTCAAGGAATACGTCAGGAAATTTATTAACAATAGAAATATCATTCAAAACTGATGTATTTTTGTTTTGATCCGTGACATTAGCTAAGAAAGCTTGACATCCGTTTTTCAATAAACGAATAGCTTTATGGCTTGAAATGACCGTGATTGATTTTAATGGTTTGGTCGCTTGAATTCGCATAATAGGTTGATTAGGAATATAAAAACTAACAACCTTACGAAAACAATCAATTTTAGCATGATGAGTAGTTAACCAATCAATCCCTAGAATCACATCAAATGCAAGTATTTTCAATGAAATAAGATCGATAGGTAATGTGAGGGTACCGATTTGAACCAAACAAGACTTATAAACAGTGGATGTAATGAAGGTTTCTCCCAATGGAGTTTCCACAGATAAGTCAAAGTCTAAATTCTTTGAGTCAAATTTAATCGTTGAAATGAAGTAGGAGAAATAAAAGAATGGGTAGAATCCGGGTATCAAATAAAGTATAGACTTCGCTAGAGTTTATGATAAGCTTACCGTGATGACCTCATTCGGGTTCCTTACTTTACGGGAGGTTACAACAAACGCTCTCCTCCTTGCACTACCAAACTTTGACTTTTTCGGGACTGACCTTTGGTGCCTCCATCCTAATTGAACTTGTCTTGGTGAGCGACAAAATCGGGCTAAGTGACCTTCTCTTCCACAATTATAACATGCTTTGGATGGCATTCTTGTGCTTTGGTGATGTGTCCCTCCCCTCCGCATTTGAAGCATATGATAGGTGGTCGTTCTCCTTCCTTAACAATGGGTATTGGTGCTGACGTCTTTCCATCATTGTTGAATCTCCTCTTCTTGAAATGTCCATTCTTATTATTTTGGCCTTGATTACCACCGATGTGGTTACCACTTCTGGCCTGTTGATTCCTTCCACGCTTGTTGTCATTGCTTCGATGACTGCTCTTATTGGTATTATCATTTTGTGGCTGCTCTCTTTTGGTTGCGTTGACTTGTTATTGCGCTCCACTAACTGAGCCCTATTTACAACATCTGAATACAAACACAGTTTATGAGAAATAAGATGTTGACGTATCTCCGGCTTCAAACCTCTTAAAAACATCCGTGTCATTCTCTCTTCATTATCCACCAAGTGGGACGTAAACCGGGATAACTCTACAAATTTAGCCTCGTATTGCGACACGGTCATATTGTTTTGTTCCAACTTGATAAACTCCACCTCCTTCATGTGACGAATACTTTCGGGAAAGTATTTGTCATTGAACAGCTCTTGGAACTTCTCCCAAGACATCTTCAGTACGGCAGGTTGAGTACATTTTACCGATTCCCACCAGTAATCTGCCTCTCCGCGCAACATAAAGGCGGCAAAGGGAACCCAAGACATCAAATATCTAGGTGATCTGCTTTATCCATGATTCCTCCATAAGTGGTTTTGGCTCTCCCTTAAACTCCGGTGGTCCCAGCTCCTTGAACTGTTTAGCCGTGACCGTTCGAGAGTTTCCAGTGTTTCCACCTATATTTTGAACAGGAGCCGCTCTCGCTTGCTGTTGCATGAATTACATAAAGCCTATGAACAATCCATCATTCATCATTTGGTCAGTGTTGTTATTTGCATGAGGATTGTCGCCTTCCTGATGCACATTATCCTGATTATTGATATGTGGTGAATCAACAGTCGCCTGTGCTCCATTGCTATTCTCAATATTCTCGGATGTCATTTTCAGATACTTCCACAAAACAAAAGGTTGATTGACATGTAACAAAAGGTTCAAGAATTAATTTATCTAGGAACTAATAATGTCCAAATTGTCAACATGATACTGCTTTGTAGAGTAAAATTCAAGAATGCTCAGAAGAATATTTCCATGAAAAGATACTAGATGAAGCAAAAATATCAAGGATATTCCACTAATTTCATGGAGTAAAGAAGTCAAAACTTTAACCAACTGAGTATAATAACGAATGGAATAACAAAAGAAATCATCATGCATACGCAGATTGTGACAGACAAAGTTATTCCAATGAATAATAAGTAATGAGAACGTGTCAAGCGAAATTCGATGTTCCAACGAGAATAATAAAGCGGAACCAGTCCGGCGTAAACTCACGTACGTGATATTCTAGCGTAATAATAATAAAAGCGGAACCAGTGCAGGCGTGGCGCACAGACGTGGATATTCCAATGTAATAATAATAAAGGCGAAATCGTGTCCAAGAAGTAAGCACAAACAGGATATCCCAACAGAATAATAATAAAGACGGAACCAGGTCTGGCGTAAACGCACAGACAGAATATTCCAACAAAATAATAATAAAGACAGAATATTAGAAGAATGTCACCAAGTATAGGGTAGTCCGCGTATACTGGTTATTCCAGCAGAATAATAAAGAATGGAATAACAGAAGTTCTCTTCATGAATACAAAAGAAATAATACCCCTTACCGTAAAATAAATTGAATATAAGAGTAGGGAAGGAGCATGATACTTTTCTATAGCTTTTCTATAATTTCCCTCTCTAAAGCTTCAGTGAATTCGTAAGAAATTATGAAGGAATGAGCTTCTATTTATAGAAGAATGGATTGAATAGTAACTAATTCATGAACGGTCCAGATTGCTTTACTTTTAAACGGACGGTCCAGATTTTAAACAAAATCTTTTAAATATAATAAATATTATATATTATAAATATATAAACTCACGGGTCATTACCCCCGTGATCACTCCTTAAACCCATTCTTGACTTTCTTTGATTCTTCCACCAAAAGCAACATCATGTCATATATATATATATATATATATATATATATATATATATATATATATATATATATATATATATATATAATATACATCCACTCACTCATATTATATATATAAAAACCAATAATAATACTCCTTCATGTGACAAACCAATTCCTTTTCCCCCACCCAAACTGACTACACGTCCTATACATATAATTATATAATACTTATATATATATAAATATAACATAAAATTGAGATAACTTTTCACCAATAATTTTGAAAATAGGTAAGTGGGGGTCTAAATAATACGCCAATATTTACAACAAATACTATAGCAGTAATTGAACAAAACTGAGTGACTTCTTACGTAAGCATCAATAATCAATACCATGTGCTACTATGCAACCACACGTATTACTGTACTTTTAACACCGGGTGTTTTAACAGTTAACGGTAAAACTTCCGCCGTTATTTTCATAAAGTATTTTTGTCATTTTCTCAATCCGACAATAATTCTGTTGTGAGGTCCACCAATGATTGTCTTAGTTGTATGAATATTCCACTAAAAAGCGAATATTCCCGACCAATCGAATATTATATAACAACTTCAGTACCTTGCAAAATTTATAAATATTACCCACAACTATAACATTATATCAAATTTACTCCATAATATTCAAAAATGATATTTATAGAAAATTCATCTTTATTTATAAAAGTTGGGGTCTTACAAGTTCCTTCTATTTTCAGAATTCGTAACCTTTACAGCCTAGTGTTACACTTTTAAATCATATTGATTTAAATTATATATTTCAAGTTAAAAATAATATCTTTCACTTGGATATATTAATTTTAAGTATCCATAAACTCACAACTAGACTTAACTATTCTTCTATACAATGTTCTTTGACTATATAATTACAATATGTCATATGAACGGTATCTAGCATAGCTAGAGCTAGACAGAACTTCAATAAGTACTTATTCCTTTTTTCTTTGTTTATCTCGAATTCTTCGATCCGCTTTGGTTTAGCTGAAAACAATTATTTATAGCAAGGGTGAGCAACTACGTTGCCCAGAAAGTTTAACAGTTATCACATAACACATTTTAAATATTTTAAACACAACTGAAATTATTCATGCTTCACAGTTTATACATAATTCATATTTTTCATATATTGCGTTTATTCAAGCATCATAATGCTCATACTCAATTATACTTTCTCCATGCTTATCATATACCTCATATAGAGAATATAGTAAGTTTTCATAACTCAATCCACATCAATCAATAACTTGTTTCAATATATTTACATCACAGTATAGCACATAATGCATATCTCAATTTATTCACAAGGAGTACATATAATACAGGGACTATGTACACATTACAATTACCAAGTTCATATATAAAAACAAGTTCAGAAAAACTTGCATGTACCGACGTTTTATCATTAACCAGTCGTGATTCTTTGCATAACCTACACGATATGTGAGATTGATAATAAAAATCGTTAATACTTGATCTCATTGTTAACCTTACTTTAATAACCTACTTTAACTTATATTGTCCTTATACCATTTTTATATTCAACTTCGTTAATTAATTTATATAACTCAGCTTTATTTCCCTTTTTTATCGCTACATGTGCTAGCTTATTGCACTTGTAGTTTACTGTGTGTGTATCACACCACTAAAACATACCATATTTGGTTAAACAATACTTATCTAAGTTCCTTAGACTTAGATTAGGCATATAGCCTTCGTTCATCACTTTATAATAATACACACATGGTATACATTGCATACTTAGTTCTTATACATTCTCAAATATACTCATTTTGGTCCAATCATAACATGATACAAATCATTGGTCATTATACACTTCAAATATCATCTTACGTTATGTTGTGACATTTCTAGGAATCAAATCCCATTATTCCATTATAGTTCAAAAATAGAAAATATGATTTTCTAGGGTACTTTGGGGATTTTTTATGAATCTTTGTAATGTGCTTTTGAGTTCCATGTTTGAACAAGCTTTTAGACCATACATCATAGTATTTAATTCCATAGTTAGTCAACTGAAACAATCTCTTAAGGCTTCTTAAGATAGTGCCTCAAAATGAGTATTTTACATTTCCACTCTACTACCAACTGCAGCAGAAGTTAATTTTTAGGCTACTTTGAGGATGCTTTTGGACTTTATGAGTTAGCTCATTTGATCTTTTGTTTGTGCAAGCATTTAGATCATATATTATAGTATTTTTTCATTAGTTTGGTTTCTTAAATTCAATTATGGAAGTTAACCAAAACTGGACACAAACTAGGGTGTTTACCCATTTTCACTCTACTATTTGCACTCTACTATTTTTACTCTATGATTTTTCAGAGTTCACTCTACTATCTGCACTCTACTATTTTCACTCTATATATGTTATTCAGAGTTTATTCTACGATTTTCACTCTACGATTTTTAGAGATCACTCTACTATCTGCTGAACCACTCTACTATCTACAGAGCCACTCTACTACCCAACTGTTGCAGAATTGAATTTACTGCCTACTTTGATGATTTGTTAGAATTTCTTGGTTTAACTTTTGGCTCTACCTTCTGGTCCTACTTCTAGACCACATACCAAGGTATTTTAATAAGGGTTTAGATTCCTCATTCATATCAGTTAGACCTACTTTAATTGAGACTCAAACTGGATAGTTTAGCACTTTTTTCCCAAAACTGATTTCGACACTTCTTAAATTTCTTTCAGTTTTGGCTACTTGGACAGTCTAGGCATGTGTATTTTAGTTTTCTAAGATTACGTTTATCATCTTCTCACTTTATTTAGTCATCTAACCAATTTTGACCTATCAAAGCTCACTTTAGGCTTGAAAAATATATCCTAACTTGGTTTTCTTACTAGCTTTGGTCATGACAATGATTAGGAATCATCACTAGCATGCATTAGTAACTTTATATGAGTTCATTATAGTCTTACAAATTCAGGTACTAAAATTTACCCAAAACATACCACTTTTGGCCTAAAACGTGATTTGTAACAAGTCCAATATTTAAAACGATTTAGAATTGGTTTATTTAACTTGTGTAGCTTATTTATGCCATATTATAGCTATTAAAACTTACCTACAAGGTTCAGGTGCGACCTTTCTTCATTTAAGTGTTAGATGACATTTTAAAGCTTACTTTTCATGATCTTTAAACATGAAAATTGAGTTATACTCAATATAGACCTTAACTAAGTTAAGGAACAACTCTTAAATGTTGTTTATGGATAGTTTAGAAACTTCTCACTGACTGTTATCTTTGTTTACCAAAATTAACTATAGCATATTAAGTTAACGATTTAGGGTCGAATGAATGTGTACCTCTTGACGCTCCCTTCCACTGCTAAGATACTGGTGTAAGCTACTAGCTTGCTTCTTCTCTCCTATTTCATCTACTCACTGAACTGCAAGAGTTCCTCTAGGTTCTTTAATTATCAACTCACAATATCCCTCTTTTATTAGAACTAACTATTTCAGCCAGCTCTGTAAAGTGTATTAGGGTCTCTATTTATAGGGATACATTTTGTCCAATCATTGGTCATTACCCAGATCTTTGGACTGACTCTAACTGAATCAACCGTTGGTTAATAAAGGTTTGGTGAAAAGTTTCTTGCCAACTCATTGCTAACCATACTGCCGAAAATCATTTCAGCCAACATGGGATTAATTTAATCTAAAGTAACATAGGGTGGTTGTAGACCCTTGGTCTAGCTTGGCTGAGAACAAGCAACCAACTGAAATCTGTATATATATATATATATATATATATATATATATATAATTCTAATATCACAAGTGAACAACTCACCAAACTGTGTTTTCTCCCCTTGGGCTCACTGACCTGAACCAGATGGTTTAACAAGACTGTCTAGCATCATTGGGTTTGTCCACTAACATTTGCAAAAATTTGTGGGGCTCTAATAGCTTAATTGCCACCTCCATAAATTTGGGTTAGAAACACTACTTGGTTGGACTCAACTAAATTAATAGTCCACAACCTCTATTCCTCCAAATTATCAGTCCTTCTATAGTTCAGCACTGAATCTAGAGAATCATATTTAATCTCTATTCACTTAAATTGGATAATTATTAATTCCTTTATTCATACTTTTGACTGATTCACCATGAATCATTATGTCATACATAGCTCATCATTTTAAGCTTAGTTAATTCATAACTTCAGCTCAACCACGTTATAGTTTATTCTTGTTCTCTTCTCATGATGCAATTTCATTGCATTCACTAACTTCTCAATCTCACATTACACATAAATGTACACAATTATTGTAAGACCCCGAATTTTATGAAATAAAAGTATTCAATTTTTTTTATAATTATTATTCAGTAAATGGTTAAATTGACAAAAAGGTTAAAGTTAAGGGTGATATATATAAAATTTTCAAAATAAGTAAGTGGTTATAAAATACTCATTGTTGTTGGGGAATATTCGTTTGGTCGTGGAATATTCTTCTACTTGTCCGGAGAATATTATGATACAATTAGACCATTTGTGGGCCCCATAACAGAATAACTGTCGGATAAAGAAAACAACAAGTTTGAGTTTTTATAAATAACGGCGTAATGGTTACCGTTAATACTGTTGGAATACCCGGTGGTTGAAATACAGTAATATGCGTGGTTGCACAGTAGCACACTGTATTGCAAAGTATTTTTGAATTATTGATTCTTACGTAAGAAGGCACTACTCAATAATTGTTACAATAATTACTGTTCAATATTTTATTTTATTGATTCAATAATTGCTATGCTGATATTTTATATTATTGTTGTTCAATAATTGTCACTGCACAATATCTCCATTATCAGATCAATAATTTTGTATTTCAATAATATTATTAGAGCGCATTATTGGCAATGTCTAAGGAAGTTCTGTTTAGAAAAGGGGTTTGGTCACCTAATTGCGCGTCAATAAGGAGAAATCCTTATTGGAAAGCCCCCTCTTTCCTGAGAACGACCTGGTTGTCATAATTGTGATTCTGTAATATTATTTGTGAATAATTAATTATTGATTAATATGATAAAGAAATATTTATTTTATGTGGATATAAATGATGGATAGGGAAATATTTATTTTGTGTGAATATAAATGAAGGAATTAATGCTGAGGTATTTTATCAGTATTTTATCGGAATGGAGGAATTCTTAAAAAAGTGTCATTTATTGAAAATTGATATTTTATCTTACATTATAAATGTATAATGTGGTTATATAATAATGGTGATATTTTCACACTAAATTCACGGTGCATGAATCAAATGAGAGAAATCTAGAAATCAAAAGAAGAACAAAATATGGGATTTTCAGAAAAATTAATTTATTACTTGATTTTGTAAAATCCATAACTCGTTGTGTATAATGAGTTATGAGATGAGCCATTTATCAAAAGAAAGCCATGTAAGTAAGCTAACCGTAGAAATTTGAATCACCCAAATATTATTTGTGGATTTTTCGTGGTGACTGTTTTAGTGAAACTGGTACGAGGGACTTATAGTCCAAAAATCAAATCAGTGTTCTTAAAGCTTTATTGCGGGAGTTATAATTTTAATTCGACCGTTGGATCGTTGTGATTTTTGGATATGTTATACATATATAAGTTGAGTATATGTCTACAAATTTTGAACCGTTAAAAATTAACGTATGATTTGTTATGAATTTTAAGAGGTGTTGAAAATCGTCCGTATGTGGATTTCGAACATTTTCTGTTTGAAATTTGAAAAAACTTTCTTCTGCAAAGTTGTAGAGAATTCGATTTCCTATGGAATGGACATAATATCCATATTTTTCTGATAAAAGAGTTATTTATTATGAATTGTTGAAGTTTTGGAAATTAAAATATTTTTATTAAAATTATGGGTGTGACCCACTTTTGTTTTTTAAAAACATGTGGGTTGAAAATTCTTCCAAGATGGTTGCCCAACAATTCAAGATAGGCATGCGTAGAATGAAGAAAAAATAATAATAATATTTTATTATTTTAGTCTCCTATGACGTTCTAGCATTTTTCTATAAATAGGCGCTTAAGTTAGAATTGAAAATCACACCAGAAACATAAGTCTTCCGTGACGCCCCCAAAATAGGTATACATCACCTATTCTGAGTCGCCAAATACATGGTACAGAATACAAATACAACCTTAAATATACAACATGAGCTGTGAGTTTTAATACAAATATTGTCCTCTAGACAGTATTCAAACTCAACATAAGTCATCATTACATTTATTATCACACTATTTCATAGAATAGTGAGGACTACTAATGCTATCATCTGGACCGTCACTTCGTTCCTCGACTAGTCCCTGCTACGTTCTCATTTCCTGAAGAGAACAATGAAAGCAAAAGGGTGAGCTCAACTAGCCCAGTAAGAAATATTATGACTAAGATAATGCAGAATAAATTATCATTAGCCTTCAATAGTGTTAAACCGATAAAATATAACAAACATCAAGTTTAATCAGCAATGAACAAGAAATCCATTAGAAGAGTCAAGCGAGAGAATAAAATCTACTATCTTCTATGATTTAAAAGGTTTTTCATTACTTTTATCATTTGAGACTCGACTTAACAAATAATCCACATCATCCTCAAGACTACTGACCAAGGATATTCATTAGTATCACGACCACAAATTATCCATGCACTACGGGCCAAGGATATTCGTGTATTCATCAATGGTCATGATCATGCCAACAACTGTCCATCAATGCACTACGGGCCAATGAGGACTTTTTTCACATCATTTGTAACATTACGGTCATGATTACAACGAATAATCCCTGGTCATAATCATAGCAAGTCTATCTATGCACTACAGGCCACAAATGACTTTCAATATAATATAAACATGAGGATGATAAGAATTCAATAAAACAAGTTCAAGAATTAATTTATCCAGGAACTAATAACGTCCAAATTGTCAACATGATACTTCTTTGTAGAGTAACACTCAAGAATGCTCAGAAGAATATTTCCATGAAAAGATACTGGATGAAGCGCAAATATCAAGGATATTCCACTAATATCATGGAGTATAGAAGTCAAAACTTTAACCAACTGAGTATAATAAAGAATGGAATAACAAAAGAAATCACCAGGCATACGATAATAATAAATAACGGAACCATGTCATACGTAAACGCACAGACAGGATATTCCAATAGAATAATAAATAATGGAACCAAGTCATGCGTAAATGCACAGACATGATATTCCAACAGAATAATAAACAACGGAACCAGGTCATGCGTAAACGCACAGACAGGATGTTCCAACAGAATAATAAAGAATGGAATAACAGAAGAATTTCACCATGTATGCAAAGATTTTGCATAGGCGAGTTATTCCAACATAATAATAAAGAATGGAATAATGGAAGAATTTCACAAAGTATAGGTATCCCCGCATATACAAAAGTTATTCCAAATGAATAATAAATAATGGAATAATGTAAGTTCTCTTCACGAATAAGAAAGAAAGAATACCCTTACGAGTACAACAAATAATATCCCTTACCAAGTAAAAGAAGAGTATTTCATTTGGTAGGCGAGGATATTCTTGAAGAAAACTTGCACTACTTTCAAAACTTCTTAAAACTCTAAAGAAATACACTCAAGATTATGAAGAATTATCTCGAACTTCGGTGTGGTTTTCAATTCTAACTAAGCATCCTATTTATAGGAAAATAGAAAGGATACTATGTTGCACTATGCAATAAAATATAATATATTCTATATATATATATATATATATATATTTTATTTAAAATCTAATAAAACAAATAACTTTATAAAAGTATTACATTTTATATATAAAATATTTTACTATGCAAAATACTATGCGAGGCACTATGCATAATAAAATATAATATATTCTAATTATTGTCTAATAAAACAAATAACTTTATAAAAGTATTCTGTTTTATATAAAAAGATTTTACTATGCAAAACACTATGCATAATAGAATATTATATATTCTATTTATAGTCTAATAAAACTAATAACTTTATAAAAGTATTCGCATTTTATATAAAAGCTTTTTCTGTTTTATTACATTAATAATACTAATAAAACAAAACTCATCATCATTATTATAATTCACACTATTAATCGACCAGGTTGTTCCTAGGAAAGAGGGGGCTTTCCAATAAGGATTTCTCCCCATTGGCGCGCAATTAGGTGACCAAACCTCTCCTTGACAGAACTTCTAGACATCGTTAATATTGTAAATAATAATATTAATAACTTTGTCATCTCAATTATTGATTTAATAATATATAAAATATTGACAATAATTGAATCAAATAACGTGAGATTCTATGCAGCAATTACTGTAGCAATAATTGAACAAAACTGAGTGACTTCTCACGTAAACATCAATAATCAATATCGTGTGCTACTATGCAACTACGCGTATTACTGTACTTTTAACACCGGGTGTTTCAACAGTTAACGGTAAAACTTCGTCGTTATTTTCATAAAGTATTTTTTGTCATTTTCTCAATCCGACTAATAATTACATTGTAGGGTCCACCAATGATTGTGCCGTTGTTATACGAATATTCCTTGTTAAAACGAATATTCCCCGACCAATCGAATATTATATAACAACTTGCGTACTTTGAAAAATTTATAAATATTACCCACAACTATAACATTATATCAAATTCATTCCATAATATTTAAAAATGATATTTATAGAAAATTCATCTTTATTCATAAAAGTTGGGGTCTTACAACCTCCCCTTCTTATGAAATTTTACCCTCAAAATTAGGGTACGTACCTGGTATGTTGAAGAGGTAAGGATACCTTGATTTCATTTCAGATTCTAACTCCCAAGTCATTTCCTCAACATCGTGGTTTCTCCAAAAAACTTTGACTTGAGGTATAACTTTCAGAAGCGTAGAATATGTTCCTTCTTATCCAAGATTTGAACAGAACCTCTTCATACGCCAAATCTTCCGCTATTTCGTCCGGTTCTAACTGAATAATGTGGTTCGGGTCTTCCACATATTTACGTAACATGGATATGTGAAAAATGTTATGAACACGAGACATACTTGGTGGTAAAACGAGTCTATATATAACAATCCGAAAATTTAAATTATAATTTTAAATATTTATTGAATTATATAAATATTTAATGGGTGCATTTATTGCTAAATAATTATTTGTTTAATTTGAATTGATTAATTATTTATGTTGTAAATAAATAATTAATGAGTTAAGAAAATTATTATTATATTGATATTTTAAGTTTATGGTTAATTATTTGTATTGAGTTATGTGATTAAATGAATTATTTAATTAATGGTTATTTGAATTAATTAAATTAAATATGAAAGCTTGATTAAATAAAGTGTGACAAATAAGGATAGTATAAGGAGTTATTAAAAATAAATTAAAGTAGTTTTAATCTACTTTTACCCAAACAATGCTTAAGGATAGAAATTCTTTAAAATTTAAATGGTTTGCCAAACAAGCCTTATGGCTTTTGATATTTCTAATTTATAAAATAAATAAAATTAAATAAATAATAAATATAATGTATATCGTTATTTTGGGTACCGATGATGGCTATTAAGGCCAAATCGGTTTTTTTTTTATATTACGCATACTAGTTCTTTGGGTTTTGAGAGAGTTAGAGAGAATAGCAGAGAGAATTGAGAAAAGAGTTTGAGAGATTGAGGAGATTGATCTTCAACTAACAAAGATTGTATAAGCTAATTGAAGGTATGTTCTACCACTTTGATATTATTTCTTAGTATTTGGTGAAGCTTTGTTATACTGTGAATTCTATTTCTTCTATGCTCTGTGAGTTCTAGTTTTTCTTAGAATTGTTGTTATGTAACTAAGTTATGGGGGTTATACATGTTTATAGTGATTAGATATGGTGTTTAAACAATAATCGGATGCAAAATTCGTCTACTGTAGGAAGAAAATTTGTCAGTATATGTGTTCTTGGTATGTTTCCATATGTAATCATGTAAGTACCAATTTTAATGGCCAATTTGGTTGTAAAACTGTAAATTGAATTTTGTTTATGGTATTTCATTGAGATACGAACGGAACGTAGTTTGAATAGAGTATTTTGGTCTACTAATGAATTCACAGTGTTTACTGTGTTATCAACTATGGAGTTTTAGTTTTTTTTTTAAACCGTGTTTTCAAAATTTAAGTTTTTAAAATCTTGGTTTAGTCGTTGTTAATTAGTATCTAAATAATTGGTTATGATTATGGGTAAATTATGTTAGCTGTTCATGTAAATTTAGATGTTAGCAGTATCATTTAGTACAAAATTTAGTTGTTATGTTCTTCGTCGTTGGGTTTCTTCGAGTTTTGGCGCAATACAAAATTCAGCGCTACCATTATTTGGAATTATACGGTCTTTGGAACTCGCGCCTTCGCGCCATTGGTACTCGCGCCCCGGCGCCATTGATCCGCGCCCCGGCGTCGGAAAAGTTGTCTGAGTTGGGCAGTTTTGACCTCCTATGGTAAAACGGCCATAACGTTCTCATACGAACTCCGATTGAGTTGATTCACGATGATCCGGAACGAGGACGAATAGACCTACAACTTTCATGCTTTAAGTATTTTAATTTGAGGTCTGTAACAGTAGTCAAAATGACCATCTTTAGGACTGTTGTTTATTTAGAGCCAATCGGCGGGAGTCGGGATGCACGAATGCAAGTGCAACCCTTTGTGTATTAGTATAACTTAATGATAACATGTTGGACATATAATAGGATGTTGTATCAAGTTGTTAATGTGCATGTGGTGCAATGACATGATCACTTAAGTAGTTGTAATAAAGCTAAAAAGTAATGTTCATGAAAAGATGTGATGTTGTTTAAACTTAAACTTAGTTAGTAGCTATACTAAGAGTAATAAAGTAACTCATAAAGGTAATGTTAGTGTAAGTAATGTGTATTGTCAATACATATGGTATGTGTAGGACTTGGGGTGAAAGTGAATAGTAATTGTTTAACCTACGCACGAGGCAAGTTCTCTAACTCTACTTTTATAATTGTACAGCTATCTTTAAGCAAGTTTTCTAATATATTATCTTGTTAATTCAAGTATTGTTTTCAATTCGATTATAATATAATAATGTAAGTTATTCTGGAGCAAGTTATTCTTGTATTTAACTTGTTGTTTATCATGCACAACTATATATATATATATATACTAATGTCAAACATTTCTATCGTTCAAGTTACTATGCATGCTTAGTATTCAATTCTAATTAACCTTGGCTGAGTATTGTTCAAGCAAGGTATGCTATAGTTATTCAAATGGTATGCTATTAGATTATTCCTAAAGCATGACTTTAGTTTACTATGATTGATTCAATCACGATTATTCTATAATATAGTGTTATTGGTTTTATTCAACTACTCCTTAGTTGATGTTCGTTGAATTCAAATTTCCTTGAAAGCTTATCCAAACCAAACTTACTTGGTGCAAGTGGACTTGTATTCTAAATATTGAGATGAACAACTCTTTTAATAGAGGTTTACGCTTAGCGTTGAAATGGTTGTGCACAATACATTGTATGAAGGGTTGATCCCCTAAGTACGTGGAGTCCTTATAGTCTTATGACTGTTAAAGTTAAAGTTGAAAGATTACTTATAACTGTGGACATGATTCATGGTCATTAGACCCTCAGTGAATGTTATAATTTTTAGAAAGTTAATAGAATATATTGTTTAGTTCTATTGAGCCTAATATTGGCAATTGATGGAAAAGTTTAAAGATTTACTTATTGTTATTTCAAGTGGGCCTTGTTTGCTCACTCTTGCCTATAAAATTTCTTACAGCTAAAGTTGAAACGGGTGACGTACCTAGTACCAGTAAGGGAAAAGGGAAGATGAATAAATACTGAAGACTTATAATAGTTTTGATAGTTTACTTTCAGAATTTGATTTAAAGATTGTAATGAAGTTATTTAATTTTCCGCATTTGAATGATTGTTGTTAAAGGTTAGATAACCTGGGAGATTTTTATTTAAGTTTAATCCTGTATGGACAGGTTTTCTTTTATTATTCAATTCTATTATGATTGGGTAGTTAGAAATGAATGTTTTGATTACGTGAACACCAAATCTTGAGGTAACGAAGTACCGGGATTTGGGGGTGTCACAAGTTGGTATCAAAGCTTTAGGTTATGAACCTTAGGTGGGGGAAAAGCCTTAGGAAGTAACCTTTGAAAAGATAGTGGAGATAACTCTTATCGAGTTTTAAGAAAGAAGTAATAAAAAACTTATGTGCTTATGTGTTTATATTTATGTACTCGTGAGTATCGAGTAGTAATGATTAATAATTAAAACTTTAAAACTTTGTTGTTAGGATGACTAATGTCGGATAATCCAGTCAGGCTAGGGAGGAGGGACCTCAAATGCCTATAGAGGAGGAACCTCGCGCCATTCAGGTAGTTTGGGAACAACTACTGCCATGGGAGTCAGCCCCGTTGGTAACAGTAGTTGAGGATGAGGATGATGATGTGGAGACAGACGAGGAGGATCCCGTTGAGTTACCACAGGAGGATGAAGATGACGAGGACGAGGAGGAAAGGATTCCACTTAACTCGATAGCTGGCCGTATATACGATGAGGTGCATGACCGTAACGTGGAACTTCAAGATACAGTTGAGGAGTTGCAGGAGATAGTAGTGAACAAATGATCGCAATGACACAAAAGACTAAGCAAGATCCAGGATCGTGAGGAACGACTGACAAATGCCGAGGAGAAACTAATACAGACTGAAGGAGAGAAAGAACAATTGATCGAGATGGTTGCCGAACTGAAGAGCAAGCTGAGAGAAGAAGCTGCTAAGAGGGCAAGAGCTGAAGATGCTTACGAGGAAGCTTTTCAACGAACCAGATTAGCAGTAAGAGACACGCAAGCAAAGAGGATGAAGATGGAAGATATGGATAAAGTATTTAACACCGCAATTAATCGAGCTCAAGATCGGGTAATGGGATATCCGATTCAGTTCGAGACGCTGCCATCATTCGTGTTAGATCGCAGATGTAGTACGATGAGTGAAATGTTAAATAAATTATAAATCCCAAGTGTTATGCAACCTATGGGATATGACTATGATGTTGTCCTGAAAATTTTGTAGTTCAGGAAAGTAATGTAGATAGTAGTGATGCTATTGTTTTATGTTTTCAAAAAAGGTTTTGAATAAATAAAAGTTGTTACTTTATTCAAAGTGTTATGCGTTATATGGCTATTTCTTTTATGGAGGCAAGTTAATTAGAAAATACTTAAAGAAGCTGAGTAATAGTCTAATAGATGTTTTGTTTTAACAGAAAATGCATCCCAGACGTGAACCACCCCGACAGAGAAACACTGAGAGAACTACCAATAACGACAATGTTGACGGTAACCCCATTCAACAACTAGTGACACTCATCGATGTGAGGCGTTGCGAGAATCAACCACAAAACCATGGTACAACATTTAAGGATTTCAAGGCGGTTGGACCACACAATCTAACGTAGGTCTATGAATCCGGTCGAAGCACGCAGACACTGGATTATGGAGATAGAAAAGGTGTTCGATGTCGCTAGGGTAGGGGATGATCGTAAGATCGCGCCGCAACATTCATGTTGAAAGCAGAAGCTAGTTATTGGTGGTAGGTCAATAAAACTCGTGAAGGGCCAAGAGTGATGACTTGGGATAGGTTCAAGGAGTTGTTCTTCGAGACTTATTTCCCGAAAAGTTCGAAGAGTCAGCTAGAAGTGCAGTTTCTGGAATTAAAGCAGGGAACGATGATTTCAGATCTGAGTATGCCGCGAAATTCAACGAATTGGCGAGGTTTGCGCCATATCAAAGTCCATGCATTTGAAGCGTAAGGGCGAAAAAGATTTGAATAGGATGAAGCCTGGTCAGACAAGAGGGTATCCTGCTCGATTGAAGATGTTTGCGGTGATGGATGGAGAAAGCAAGACTTTCGTTGAAGGTGGAGGCGAGGCAAAGGAAAGTTCAACCAGAAACAAAAGAAGAAGAGGAATGAGAATGAGACTAAGAATGGGAGTGGTAGCGGTGGAAACAATAACAACAACAACAACAACAGCAACGACATGAAGAGGAAGTGGAATTGGAACGTGGGTGCTGGACACCAGCAGGGTAACCAGCAAAACAAAAAGTTTGAAGCATGTGCGACATGCGGGAAATTTCACAAGGGTGCGTGCTTGATGGGGAAACGAGTTTGCTACAACTGTGGCTAGGAGGGCCACATCGCCCCAAATTGCACTCAACCGAAGAAGAATGCGTGCTTCACGTGCGGATCCAAGGATCACTTTGCTCGTGAATGTCCTAAGAAGAGGGATGGAGTGACAACCAGAAGCAATGGAGGTAACAATGGAGGTACATAGGCCATTGCGGGACTCGCAAAGATCAAACAAACCCACAAACCCGTAACCTTCAACATGGTATGCGGGGATGTTCGTGCAATCAAAAGATGTGGTGTCAGGTATTATCCCAATCAATGATATAAATGCTTATGTATTATTTGATTCGGGTGCTACTTGTTCGTTTATATCTGATGAATTTGCTAAGAGGTTAGAATTACCTAGAGAAAACTGAATTTTCCTTTGAACATAGAAATTGCGAATAAGGAAGTAATCCATGTTAGATTCAGTATATACAAGAACCGTAGGGTGAACATTAAGGAGAATATCTTGTTGGTAGATTTGATTCGATTAGACTGGGAATTTGATGTAATTTTGGGAATGGATTGGTGCTCAAATACACGGAATGGTAATTGACCGCCAAAAGAAGTGTGTAAACCTTATGACTAAAATCAAAGGTAGTATTTTATAGTAGCAAGTCGCCTAGACAAATGAAATGTCCGACGAATAATATGCAGCCAAGAAATTGTTGAGTCAAGGTTGTGTGGGCTATTTAGCTTACATAGTCGATACTCAGAACAAGGGGGTAAAACTAGAAGAAGTACCGGTAGTGAGAGAATTCGAAGACGTGTTTCCAGAGGATTTTCCAGGACTTCTGCCTGACAGAGAAATTGAATTTGTGATCGACTTAGTGCCTGGAACAACACTGATATCGAAGGCCCCGTACAGAATGGCTCCAGTAGAAATGAAGGAACTGATGGTACAGTTGCAAGAGCTGCTGGACAAGAAATATATTCAACCAAGCGTATCGCCGTGGGGAGCGCCAGTTTTGTTTGTGAAGAAGAAGGACGGATCAATGCGTCTTTGCATTGATTACAGGGAGTTAAACAAAATCACTATTAAAAACAAATACCCGTTGCCAAGAATAGATAACTTGTTTGACCAATTGAAGGGTGCCAAATACTTTTTGAAAATAGATTTGAGAAGTGGGTATCACCAGTTGAAAGTGAGGAAGGAGGATATACCACGAACGGCATTCAGAACTCGGTATGGACATTATGAGTTTCTGGTGATGTCTTTTGGTTTAACCAATGCACCTGCTGCGTTCATGGATCTGATGAACAGGGTGTTTAAACCATTTTTAGACAAGTTTGTAGTGGTATTTATCGACGACATTCTAGTGTATTCCAAGACTCAAGAAGAACACGTGGAACACTTACATTTGACATTGGAGACACTAAGAAAAGAAAAGTCAGACGTGAAATTCTCTAAGTGCTAATTTTAGCTCGAGTGTACAATTTTTGGGTCATGTTATTGACAAGGATGGGATTTCGGTGGATCCATCAAAAGTGGAAGTCAGAATCAATTGGGAACAACCAAGAACACCGCCGAAGTGAGGAGTTTCTTGGGATTTGTCGGGTTATTATAGAAGATTCATTCAAGATTTTTCTAAGATAGCCACTCCGCTAACAAATTTGACAAGAAAAGCTATAAAATTCGTGTGGACGGAGAAATGTGAAGAATGTTTTCAAGATTTGAAGAAGAAGCTAAAGTGTGGCACTTGTGTTGACATTACCGCATAACATGAAAAAATTTTGTGGTGTATAGTGATGCCTCACATAAAGGGTTGGGTTGTGTTCTTATGCAGAATGGGAAAGTCATCGCGAATGCATCAAGACAATTGAAAGACTACGAAAAAGGGTATCCGACTCATGATTTAGAGTTGACGGCGGTTGTGTTTGCTCTGAAGATATGGAGACACTATCTCTATGGAGAGAAATGTGAGATTTACATGCACTATAAAAGTCTCAAGTATATTTTCACACGTAGGACCTGAACACGCGTCAAAGAAGAAGATGGATGGAACCGATAAAAGATTATGATTGTGAGATCTTTTATCATCCGTGCAAAGCAAACGTGGGTTGATGCGTTGAGTAGGAAAGGCGGGAAAAGTTGATGTTGTTAATCGATAAGGAGGAGCTTATTACAACAATGTCAAGGTTAGAGTTGGAAATCAAATTTCCAAAAGAATCTGATGAGAAATTGTACCAGATGGAAGCCAGTCAAACTTTGGTGGACAAAGTGAAGAATGCTCAACCGCAGGATGAGGAATGCGTAAAAATAAGAGATGGTGTGGTAGGGGAAAAGAAATAAAGTACAAAGTTGATACCGAGGGGATTTGAGATTTGAAGGATTAATATGGGTTCCAAAGAAGATTCAGATATTAAAGAAGACTTATTGATCAAGCTCATAACTCGAGATATTCGATTCATCCAGAAGAAATGAAGATGTATCAAGATTTATGACGACATTTTGGTGGCCAAATATGAAAAGAGACGTTGCAAAATGCGTTGCAAAAGTGCTTAACATGTCGTAGAGTCGGTAGAACATCAAAGACCAAGCGGGTTACTTCAACCATTGGAGATACCGTAATGGAAATGGGAGTATATCACAATGGATTTTGTGGTAGGTCTTCCAACAACTCGAGAAAGGATAACGGCGCGATTTGGGTGATAGTGGACAAAGTTGACAAAATCAGACACTTTTGCCAATAAAGATTAGATTCAATCTTGATCAATTGGCAAAACTATATGTTAAAGAGATCGTTGCAAGACATGGGGTTCTAGTGTCAATTGTGTTGAGACAGAGATCCGAGGTTCTCATCAAACTTCCGGAAGAGACTACGAATGGAATGTATGGGACGCTAGCGATGAATGAGAGTCGACATATCATCCACATACGATGGCCAAAGCGAATCTAACGATTCGGACATTGGAAGATATGATGAGAGCATGCGTCATAGACTTCAAAGGAAGCTGGGATGAATAATTACCGTTGGTGGAATTTGCCTACAATAACAGTTACCATGCTAGTATCGGCATGCCGCCTTACGAAGCATTATACGGCAGAAGTGCGAGAACTCCATCGCGGCCGGGACGAAGTCGGTGAACGCCAACCGTTAGGACCGAACTAGTACAACAAATCGCCGAGGTTGTCCAACTCATCGTAACAAGATTGATAGTCGCCAAGATGCAGACAAAAAGAAATATGCTGATCAACACAGACAAGATCGTGCATTTGACATAGGAAATTATGTATTCCTAAAAGTTTCTCCTTGGAATGGGAAAATTCGATTTAGTAAAAAGGGGAAACTAAGTCCGAGGTTTATTGGACCCTTTGAAGTGCTGAGGAAAGTTGGAGAGGTAGCTTACGAGGTAGCTCTACCTCCAGAATTGCAAAACATTCATAATGTTTTCAATGGTTTCGGTGTTACTGACCAGTATAAATCGATTACAAGCACGTAATTGAGTACGTAACCATTGCAATTTGAGAAAGACTTGTCCTATGAAGAGATTCCTATCCGGATAGTCGACGGGGAAAGAACAAGTGCTCAGGAATAAAGTGATACCTTCTGTGAAGGTGATATGGAGGAACCACAATGTCGAAGAGGCTACGTGGGAACTCGAAGATGATATGATGAAGAATTACCCTGAGTTATTTGTTTAAACTGTGTCTTCGATTCTGGGGACAGAATCTTTGTAAGAAGGGAAGAATGTGACAATTTGTTTGTTTGAGTTGTGATTCTGGGGACAGAATCCTTGTAAGGAGGGAAGGATGTAACAATCCAAAAATTTAAATTGTAATTTTAAATATTTATTGAATTATATAAATATTTAATGGGTGCATTTATTGCTAAATAAATATTTGTTTAATTTGAATTGATTAATTATTTATGTTGTAAATAAATAATTAATGAGTTAAGAAAATTATTATTATATTAATATTTCAAGTTGATGGTTAATTATTTGTATTGAGTTATGTGATTAAATGAATTATTTAATTAATGGTTATTTGAATTAATTAAATTAAATATGAAAGCTTGATTAAATAAAGTGTGACAAATAAGTATAGTATAAGGAGTTATTAAAAATAAATTAAAGTAGTTTTAATCTAGTTTTACCCAAACAATGCTTAAGGATATAAATTCTTTAAAATTTAAATGGTTTGCCAAACAAGCCTTATGACTTTTGATATTTCTAATTTATAAAATAAATAAAATAAAATAAATAATAAATATAATGTATACGTTATTTTGGGTAACTGATGATGGCTATTAAGGCCAAATCAGTTTTGTTTTTTTTATATTACGCATACTAGTTGCTGGGTTTTGAGAGAGTTCAGAGAATAGCAGAGAGAATTGAGAAAAGAGTTTGAGAGATTGAGGGAGATTGATCTTCAACTAACAAAGATTGTATAAGCTAATTCAAGGTATGTTCTACCACTTTGATATTATTTGAGTATTTATTTTGAAGCTTTGTTATACTCTGTGAATTCTATTTCTTCTATGCTCTGTGAGTTCTAGTTTTTCTTCCGAATTGTTGTTATGTAACTAAGTTATGGGGGTTATACATGTTTATAGTGATTAGATATGGTGTTTAAACAATAATCGCATGTAAATTTCGTCTACAATAGGAAGAAAATTTGTCAATATTTGTGTTCTTGGTATGTTTCCATATGTAATCATGTAAGTACCAATTTTAATGGCCAATTTGGTAGTGAAACTGTAAATTGAAGTTTGTTTATGGTATTTCATTGAGATACGAACGGAACGTAGTTTGAATAGAGTATTTTGGTCTATTAATGAATTCACAGTGTTTACTGTGTTATCAACTATGGAGTTTTAGTTTTTTTTTTAAACCGTGTTTTCAAAATTTAAGTTTTTAAAATCTTGGTTTAGCCGTTGTTAATTAGTATCTGAATAATTGGTTATGATTATGGGTAAATTATGTTAGTTGTTCATGTAAATTTAGATGTTAGCAGTATCATTTAGTACAAAATTTAGTTGTTATGTTCTTTGTCGTTGGGTTCTTCGAGTTTTGCACCCAATATTAAATTTCGCGCTTTCAAATAGCTAAAAATGGGCGAGAGTTTCGCGCCCGGCGCATCTGATCCCGCCTTGCTGCTTGGGAAAAGTTGTCTGGGTTGGGCAGTTTTGACCTCCTGTAGTAAAACGGCCATAACTTTCTCATACGAACTCCGATTGAGTTGATTCAAGATGATCCGGAACGAGGACGAATAGACCTACAACTTTTATGCTTTAAGTTGTTTAATTTGAGGTCTGTAACAGTAGTCAAAATGACCATCTTTAGGACTATTGTGTATTTGGAGCCAATCGGAGGGCGTCGGGATGCACGAATGCAGGTGCAACCCTTTGTGTATTAGTATAACTTAATGATAACATGTTGGACATGTAATAGGATGTTGTATCAAGTTGTTAATGTGCATGTGGTGCAATGACATGATCACTTAAGTAGTTCATGAAAAGATATGATGTTGTTTAAACTTAAACTTAGTTAGTAGCTATACTAAGAGTAATAAAGTAACTCATAAAGGTAATGTTAGTGTAACTAATGTATATTGTCAATACATATGGTATGTAAGGGGACTTGGGGTGAACGTGAATAGTAATTGTTTAACCTACGCATTTGCAGGCAAGTTCTCTAACTCTACTTTTATAATTGTGCAGCTATCTTTAAGCAAGTTTTCTAATATATTATCTTTTTAATTCAAGTACTGTTTTCAATTCGATTATAATATAATAATGTAAGTTATTCTGGAGCAAGTTATTCTTGTATTTAACTTGTTGTTTAGCATGCACAACTATATATATATACTAATGTCGAATATTTCTATCGTTCAAGTTACTATGCATGCTTAGTATTCAATTCTAATTAACCTTGGCTTAGTATTGTTCAAGCAAGGTATGCTATAGTTATTCAAATGGTATGCTATTAGATTATTCTTAAAGCATGACTTTAGTTTACTATGATTGATTCAATCACGATTATTCTATAGTGTAGTGTTATTGGTTTTATTCAACTACTCCTTAGTTGATGTTCGTTGAATTCCAAATTTCCTTGAAAACTTATCCAAACCAAACTTACTTTGGTGCGGACTTGTATTCTAAATACTGAGATGAACAACTCTTTTAATAGAGGTTTACGCTTAGCGTTGAAATGGTTGTGCACAATACATCGCACGAAGGGTTGATCCCCCAAGACGTGGAGTCCTTATAGTCTTTACGATCATAAAGTTAAAGTTGAAAGATTACTTATAATCTGTGGACATGATTTGTGGTCATTAGACCTCAAAGGAATGTTATAATTTTCGAAAGTTAATAGAATATATTGTTTAGTTCTATTGAGCCTAATATTGGCAATTGATGTAAAAGTTTAAAGATTTACTTATTGTTATTTCAAGTGGGCCTTGTTTGCTCACTCTTGCTCTTGCTCGTAAAATTTCTTACGCTTAAAGTTGAAACGGGTGACGACCTAGTACTAGTAAGGAAAATGAAAGATGAATAAATATCAAGACTTGTAATAGTTTTGATAGTTTACTTTCAGAATTTGATTTAAAGATTGTAATGAAGTTATTTAATTTTCCGCATTTGAATGATTGTTGTTAAAGGTTAGATAACCTGGGAGATTTTTATTTAAGTTTAATCCTGTATGGACAGGTTTTCTTTTATTATTCAATTCTATTATGATTGGGTAGTTAAAAATTAATTTTTTGATTACGTGAACACCAAATCTTGAGGTAATGAAGTACCGGGATTTGGGGGTGTCACACTATAGGCCACAGTTCCTACTCGATCGAGGATTAAAAATGGGCCGATGAATCGAGGATTGAGTTTTTCTCTCTTTCCAAATCTCGTTACTCCTTTCCATGGAGGAACACGTAATAACACATGATCTCCTATATCGAATTCCACGTCCTTTCGATGAAGATCAACATAACTCTTTTGTTGATCTTGTGAGGTTTTTATACGTTGTCGGATCGTTTGAATCTTTTTCGTAGTCATACGTACCAACTTTGGTCCCAACAACGTTGCTTCACCCACCTCATCCCAGCATACTAGAGAACGACACTTCTTCCATACAACGCCTCAAATGGAGCCATGCCAATACTTGTTTGATAACTGTTGTTGTAGGAAAACTACACCAATGGTAAGAACTTATCCCAACTTCCCTTGAAGTCAAGGACACAGAGTCTTAATAAATCTTCAAGAGTTTGAATATTCCTCTCCGACTGCCCATCCGTCTGAGGATGATATGCCGAGCTAAATCGTAAATCTGTGCCCATAGCTTTCTACAAACTAACCCAAAATTGTGAAGTGAATCTTGGGTCTCGATCAGAAACTATGGATACTGGCATATAATGCAATCTTACAACCTCGTTTATATATATACGAGCAAGACGTTCAAGTGTATAAGTTTCTCGTATAGGTAAGAAGTGAGCAGACTTGGTCAATCTATCAACAATGACCCAAATTGCATCTATGCCTTGAGAAACCTTAGGAAGACCGAAGAATTGAAATCCATGGTAATGTGCTCCCACTTCCATTCGGAATTTCAAGTGGTTGCAATGGACCTTTTGGTACTTGATGCTCCACTTGACTCGTTGACACGTTAGACACCTTGAGATAAACATGGCTTATCTCTCTCTTCATATTGTCCCACCAAAATGTATGTCAAGATCATGATACATTTTGGTACTCCGTGATAGATTGCAAAACTGTGTGTGTCATGCGCTTCCATCATGATTTTATACTTTAAATCGTGGTCGTTAAGAACATAAAGGTCGGAGTTGACTCAAGTATTCCTTCTTCATCGATTCTTGTTTCAGATAGCACCTTCTTGCACTTTCTTCCTCATACGCGATCACCTCCAGTGTCAGTAGCTTTGAGCAGCCTTTTAACTTTATCAATTAAAGTCGATTCTACTCAGATATTCGCCATCATCACATGGGTCTCTGGAGTCTTCAACTCTAGCTCCATCCTTTGCAAGTCACACAAAATGGGCCTTTGCGTTGACAATATCGCACTCGTACTTGCATATGATCTTCTACTCAATGCGTCAACTACCACGTTCACTTTTCCAGGATGGTATTGGATGGTATGATCATAATCTTCCAACAGTTCAAGCCAACGTCGTTGTCGCATGTTGAGTTCCTTTTGAGTGAAGAAATATTTGAGGCTTTTATTGTAAGACCCCAACTTATTATAAATAAAATTGAATTTACTCTAATTATTATTGTGAATAATAAGGTATTAATTTGATATAATTCTCTGGTTATGGGTGAAATGTGCAAATTTTATAAAATATGCAAGTGGTTATAAAATAATCATTGTTGTCGGGGAATATTCATTTGGTCATGGAATATTCTTGTTGTCGGGGAATATTCGTACGACGGCACAGTCATTTGTGGGCCCCATAATAGAATAATTGTCAGATGAAGAAAATGACAAGTTTGAGTTTTTATAAATAACGGCGTAGTTGTTACCGTTAACACTGTTGGAATACCCGGTGGTTAAAATAGTAATACGCGTGGATGCACAAGATTGATGAATTATTGATCCTTACGTAAGAAGGCACTACTCAATAATTGTTACTGAAGAGTTATCGCTCAATATTTTATTTTATCGATTCAATAATTGTTTGCGTTGATATTTTATATTATTGTTGTTTCAATAATTGTCACCGCACAAAGATTTCCCATTATCGCATCAATAATTCATATTATTTGAATAATATTATTAGATAGAATTATTGGCAATATCTAGAAAGTTTCACAAGGAGAGGTTTGGTCACCTAATTGCGCTTGAAGAAGAACAAATTCTTATCGAAAGCCCCTCTTTCCTGGGAACGGCCTTGGTTGTCATAAATGTGATTCTGTAATATTATTTGTGAATAATTAATTATTGATTCATACGATAAGGAAATATATTTTATGTGGATATAAATGTTGGATATATTTATTGTGGTTAAAAATGAAAGAGTTAATGTTGAGGTGTTTTATCAGTATTTTTATCGGAATGAAGGTATTAAAAAATTAAACCAGTGTTTTTGAGATATATTGCGTGAGTTATAATTTTTAATCCGACCGTTGGATCATTGTAATTTTTGGATATGTTATACATATATAAGTTGAGTATATGTCCACAAATTTTGAACCGTTAAAAATGAACGTATGATTTGTTATGAATTTTAAGAGGTGACCGGTTCGTAAATTATCAAGTATCCGAATTTAGCATTTTGGTGGAAAATTCTAGAATTGAGTGGGCCCCACTTGTGGTTGGTGAAGAAATATGCTGAATTTTATTTCAAATGTGGTAAGTGGGAATAGTAGCAGGTAAAGCCATTAGGTTGCAGGTCAAGTCTGCTAACATTTTCCTATAAATAGAGGGCTAAGTTAGAATTGAAAATCACACCAAAAACATAAGTTTTCTCTCTTTCTCTCTCTAGATTATTGAGTGTATTTTGTGAGTATTTAGATACTTTGTGAGTTTCTATTCATCAGTGCAAGTTTCCTTCAGCCTTATACCGATATTCCGATCAGAAGTACTGATATTTTGAGGTAAGGGATGTTATCTTCTTCTTAAATGATATTATTTTCTTCAATATCATTATGCCGAAATATTCGTGAACGTTTTTATCAAATTTGGAAATTTTTGTGTCGGGGTTACTATTCACATATACGGCACTATTCACGTATACGACACTATTCACGAATACGGCACTATTCATCGAAAAAAATAAAATTTTCTTCTTTTTGTCCAAGATGTCTATTATGGTTACTATCTTTGATTGTATCCATGTTTTGATCTTTATTTTTGAATTCTGCTTCAAAATGGGTATTTATGAAGTATTATTGATCTTGGATAAATTGTTATACGAATCCCTACTATTTGTCCTTCTGTCTCACTGGATTCGTTTTCTTTAAAATATTTTTTATCATCCTCAGTCCTAAATGATGATATTACTGAATATCTTTGGCCTTTAGTGCAAAGATGAATGATTAACTGATGAATATCTTTGGCCCGTAGTGCGAAGATGAATAGGTGTTGAGATGAACATGACCAACTGGTGATACAAATGAATATCTTTGGCCTGTAGTGTAAAGATGAATATTGATTAAAGATGTATATTGATTGTTGTTACAGGGATAAAATTGATGATGGACTTTTAAATCTTAGAACATAGTAGAACTCATTCTCTACTTGACTCTTCTAATGGATTGTCAATTTTCAAATTGCAGCTTGTTGATCTAAAACTTGTTGTTTATTATATTTTATCGATTTTTCCTCGTTGAAGACTAACGATAATTTGTTGTATATTATCTTAGTCATAATATTCTTTATCGGGCTAGTTGAGCTCACGCTTTTCCTTTTTGTTCCATTTTTCTCGGGAGGTGAGAACATAGCGCAGAACTAGTCGAGGTATGGAGTGATGGTTCTAGAAAGATGTTTTAGCGTATCCTCACTATTTCGTAAAATAGTGTTTGAATAATTGTAATGAGGACTTATTTGAGTGTGGATATTGTCTAGAAGACAATATTTGTATTTAAACTCACAGTATGTGTTGTCGTATTTTGCACGACAATTGTATTATTAAAGTTGTAGTTTGCTTTATGTACCATGTATTTGGCGACTCAGAATGGGTGTTGTATACCTATTTTTGGGGCGTCACATTTATGATCTGTAAAGATCTCCACTTTCTCCCCATACAAGTAATGCCTCCAAATTTTAAGTGCGAAGACAACAGCTGCCAACTCTAGATCATGAGTAGGATAATTCCTCTCATATTCTTTGAGTTATCTTGAGGCATAGGCTATGACTTTCCCATGTTACATGAGAACACATCCCAACCCTTTGCTCAAGCATCATCAGAGATGACAAATCCCTCCGAGCCGGATGGTATCACGTAACAGTCTTTGAAATGAGTCTCTCTCGAGTTCTTGAAAACTCTTCTCACATTCTTCACTCCAACCGAACTTTGTATCTTTCCGAGTCACCGTATTGAGTTAATGGAGTAAGCGATTCAAGAAAATCCTTCCACGAATCTCCGATAATAACCAAATTTAAACCGAGAAAGCTACGATTTGATCACCGATTTAGGTTTCTCCCAGCTTTGAATTGCTTCAATTTTTGTCGGGTCAACAGATATTCCATGACTTGATACTACGTGCCCAAGGAATGCTACTTCCTCAAGCCAGAACTCGCATTTCTTTAACTTGGCATAAAGCTTGTATTCACGAAGCCTCAAGTGTTGCTCATGATCTTCACGACTTTTCGAATAAATAAGGATGTCATCAATAAAGACGACCACAAAGTGATCCAAATATTCCTTGAATACTCGGTTCATCATATCCATGAAGGCAAAGAGGAGATTAGTCAATCCAAAAGACATGACTAGAATTCATAATGCCCGCACTCGAGTTCGAAAAGTCGCCTTTGGAATGTCATTAGTTATAATCTTTAATTAGTGATATCCGTAACGAATATCAATCTTTGAAAAGAATTTGGCTCCTTGCAACCGGGTTAAACAGTCATCAATACGTGGCAATGGGTACCTATTTTTGATGGTGACATGATTCAAGTCCCGATAATCAATACAAAGTCGATATTCCTATCTTTCTTCTTCACTTAATGTAACAGAGCACCCCAAGGAGACGATTTAGACGAATGAAACCAATGTCTAACAATTCCTGCACTTGGGTCTTTAACTCCTAAAGTTCAATAGGATCCATTTGATATGGGGCTTGGAAATGGGTTTTGTACTGGGTTCCAAGTCGATACAAAATTCAATTTCACGCTCTGGGGGTAGGCCAGGAAGTTCTTCAGGGAATACGTCAGGAAATTTATTAACAATAGAAATATCATTCAAATCTGACATATTTTTGTTTAAATCTGTGACATGAGCTACGAAAGCTTGACATCCGTTTTTCAATAAATGAATAGATTTATGGTTTGAGATGACAGTGATTAATTTTAATGGTTTGGTTGCTTGAATTCGCATAATAGGTTGGTTAGGAATATGAAAGCTAACAACCTTACGAAAATAATCAATTTTTGCATGATGAGTAGTTAACCAATCAATCCCTAGAATTACATCAAATGCAAGTATTTTTAATGAAATAAGATCGATAGGTAATGTGAGGGTACCGAATTGAACCAAACAAGACTTATAAACAGTGGATGTAATGAAGGTTTCTCCCAACGGAGTTTCCATATATAAGTCAAAGTCTAATTTCTCCGGAGTCAAATTTAATCATTGAGCGCAAGTAGGAGAAATAAAAGAATGGGTAGAACCGGTATCAAATAAGGTATAGACTTCGCTAGAGTTTATGATAAGCTTACCCGTGATGACCTCGTTCGGGTTCCTTACTTTCTGGGAGGTCACAACAAAAGCTCTCCCTTGGACTACTGGTTTTGACTTGTCTGGGACGGTATTTTGTGTCACCGTTCCAACTGGACTTTTCTTCGGTGCACGAAAAAATCGGGCTATGTGACCTTCTCTTCCACAATTATAACACGCTTTGGATGACATCGCGCAGTTTGGACTGATATGTCCCTCCCCTCCACATTTGAAGCATATGATAGGTGGTCATTCTCCTTCCTTAACCACGGGTGCTGATGCTGACGTCTTTCCATCATTGTTGAATCTCCTCTTATTGAAATGTCCATTCTTATTATCTTGGCCATGATTACCACCAAAGTGGTTACCATTTCTGGCATGTTGATTCCCTCCACGTTTGTTGTCACTACTTCAATGACTGCTACCACTGATATTAGCATTTTGCCGGCTGCTTTCTCTTGGTTGGGTTGACTCGTTATCGTGCTCAAATAATTGGGCCCTATTTACAACATCTGAATACAAACACAGTTTATGAGAAATTAGATATTGACGTATCTCAGGTTTCAAACCTCTTAGAAACATTCGCGTCATTCTTTCCTCATTATCAACCAAGTGAGACGCAAACCGGGACAACTTGGCAAACTTAGCTTTCATTACTTATGACACGGCCATATTGTTTCGCTTCCAACTTGATGAACTCTACCTCTTTCATGTGACGAATACTTTCGGGAAAGTACTTGTCGTTGAATAGTTCTTGGAACTTCTCCCAAGACATCTTCAGTGCGGCAAGTTGAGTACGCTTTACCGATTCCCACCAGTAATCTGCCTCTCCTCGCAACATAAAGGTGGCACAGGGAACCTTTTGCTCCTCGGAGCATCCCAAGACATCAAATATCTTGGTGATCTGCTTTATCTACGTCTCTGCCTTAAGTGGTTTTGGCTCTCCAATAAACTCCGGTGGTCCCAGCTCCTTGAACTGTTTAGCGGTGACCGTCCGAGAGTTTCAATGTTTCCACCTACATTTTGGACAGAGCCGCTCACCGATGTTGCATGAATTGCATAAAGCCTCCGAACATTCCATTATTCATCATTTGGTCGGTGTTGTTGTTTTTGCATGAGGATTGTCGCCTCGATGCACATTCTCCGATTATTGATATGTGGAGACTCAACGGTCTCCTGTGCTCCATTGTTATTCTCAACATTCTCAGACGTCATTTTCAGATACTACCACAAAACAAGGGTTAGTTAACATATCACATATTATCCCTATACTCTGACCGACCAATTAAATACCAAATAAACTTAGGTAGGTCATACTAACGAAGGAATTCCCCGTCTCTCCCCTCTTAGTTCTTGTCTCACATCTCAGCCAAGGATCATATCCCTAAGCTTTGATACCAACTGTGACGCCCCCAAAATAGGTATACATCACCTATTCTGAGTCGCCCAATACATGGTACAGAATACAAATACAACCTTACATATACAACATGAGCTGTGAGTTTTAATACAAATATTATCTTCTAGACAATATTCAAACTCAACATAAGTCCTCATTACATTTATTATCACACTATTTCATAGAATAGTGAGGACTACTAATGCTATCATCTAGACCGTCACTCCGTTCCCCGACTAGTCCCTGCTACGTTCTCATTTTCTGAAGAGAACAATGAAAGAAAAAGGGTGAGCTCAACTAGCTCAGTAAGAAATATTATGACTAAGATAATGCAAAATAAATTATCATTAGCCTTCAATAGTGTTAAACTGATAAAATATAACAAACATCAAGTTTAACTGCAGTGGAACAAGCAATCCATTAGAAGAGTCAAGTAGAGGATAAAATCTACTATCTTCTACGATTTAAAAGGTTTTTCATTACTTTTATCGCTGAGACTCAGCTTAATAAATAATCCACATCATCTTTGCACTACGGCCAATGATATTCATTAGTATCACGACCACAAATTATCCATGCACTACGGGTCAAGGATATTCGTGTATTCATCAATGGTCATGATCATGCCAACAACTGTCCATCAATGCACTACGGGCCAATGAGGAATTTTTGTACAACATTTGTAACATTACGGTCATGATTACACCGAATAATCCATGGTCATAATCATACCAAGTCCATCTATGCACTACAGGACACAGATGACTTTCAATATAATATAAACATGAGGATGATAAGAATTCAATAAAACAAGTTCAAGAATTAATTTATCCAAGAACTAATAACGTCCAAATTGTCAACATGATACTTCTTTGTAGAGTAACACTCAAGAATGCTCAGAAGAATATTTTCATGAAAAGATACTGGATGAAGCGCAAATATCAAGGATATTCCACTAATTTCATGGAGTATAGAAGTCAAAACTTTAACCAACTGAGTATAATAAAGAATGGAATAACAAAAGAAATCACAGCATACGATAAAATCGCATGCATAAAAGTTATTCCAATAGAATAATAAATAACGGAATTCAGTCACGCGAACGCACGCATATATGATATTCCAAATGTAATAATAAATAATAGAACTGTGTCATGCGTAAACGCATGCATACATGATATTCAACTGAATAATAAAGAATGTAATCAAGTCATGCGTAAACGCATGCATAAGATGTTCTAATAGAATAATAAAGAATGGAATAATGAGAAAAATTTCACCATGTATGCGAAGATTTTGCATGGCAAAGTTATTCCAACATAATAATAAAGAATGGAATAATGTAAGAATTTCACCAAGTATAGGGTATCCCACGATACATGTTATTCCAATGTAATAATAAAGAATGGAATAATGTAAGTTCTCTTCTTAATAAGAAAGAAAGAATACCCTTACGAAAGTACAACAACAAATAATATCCCTTACCGTAAAAGAAGAGTATTCCGACTGGTAGGGTGAGGATATTCTTGAAGAAAACTTGCACTACGCTCAAAACTTCTTAAAACTCTAAAGAAATACACTCAAGATTATAGAAGAATTCTCTGAACTTCTGGTGTGGTTTTCAATTCTAACTAAACATCCTATTTATAGGAAAATAGAAAGGATACTATGCTGCACTATGCAATAAAATATAATATATTCTAAATATATATATATATATATATATATTATTTAAAATTTAATAAAACAAATAACTTTATAAAAGTATTATGTTTTATATAAAAAGATTTTACTATACAAAATACTATGCAGGCACTATGCAACACTATGCATAATAAAATATAATATATTCTAATTATTGTCTAATAAAACAAATAACTTTATAAAAGTATTTTGTTTTATATATAAAAAGATTTTACTATGCAAAATACTATGCATAATAATAATATTATATATTCTATTTATAGTCTAATAAAACGAATAACTTTATAAAAGTATTCATTTTTATATAAAAAGCTTTTTTTTATTTTATTACATTAATAATACTAATAAAACAAAACTCATCATCATTATTATAATTCACACTATTAATCAAGCAGTCGCTCCTGTGAAAGAGGAGTCTTTCCAATAAGGATTTCTCCCCATTCGCGTGCAATTAGGTGACCAAACCTCTCCTCGATGTAACTTCTAGACATCGTTAATATTGCAAATAATAATATTAATAACTTTGTCATCTCAATTATTGATTTAATAATATATAAAATATTGACAATAATTCAATCAAATAACGTGAGATACTACGCAAAGAATTCTGAAAGTAATAATTGAACAAAACCGAAGTGACTTCTCACGTAAGCATCAATAATCAATACCGTGTGATACTATGGAACCACGCCAGACATTATACTTTTAACACCGTGTGTTTCAACATTTAACCAGTAAAACTTCCGTCGTTTTTTATAAAGTATTTTGTCATTTTCTCAATCCGGACAATAATTCCGTTATGGGGTCCACCAATGATTCTCGCCATTGCATTTAATATTCCCCGTTAAAATGAATATTCCCCACCAATCGAATATTATATAAAAACTTGCGTACTTTGCAAAATTTATAAATATTACCCACAACTATAACATTATATCAAATTCATTCCATAATATTCAAAAATGATATTTATAGAAAATTCATCTTTATTCATAAAAGTTGGGGTCTTACATCTTCTCTCTCTATATTATCGAGCGTATTTTTGTGATTATTTAGATACTTTTAGAATTTTATTCAGTGCAAGTTTCCTTCGACTTTACATCCGATATTCCAGTCAAAAATACTGCTCTTTTGAGGTAAGGGATTGTAAGGGTTATTCTGTTTTTCAGTTTCATAATTTTTTCGACCCTCAAAAATTCTGGAAACATTTGAAATGATAATTTGATGAGTTGTCTAGATTCTATCCAAAAATGACGATTTTTGGATGTATAGATTAAGAGTTATGAATTTTATGGGAAAAGACTATTTTAAAAGTAAACCCTTATAACTCCTTGTGGTTAACTCTAAAATTGGTGAAATTTTTATTGGGAGTACATGTATATAACAGCAGTATACTCTGTAAATTTTGGAATTTTTAGACAAAAGTACAGTTTATGATAAATGTCTAAATATTCGGTAGTTTTGGTCATATGAAAAACAGTAAATGAATTTTAAAAATTTCGAGAAAAATATATGGTCAATATGAGACTATATTCTGCTAAATCCCAGAAAAGAAAATTTATTGGGACTGATTTGGTATTTTTCATGATAATGGACTAGTTAGGAGTAAATGAATTAAATATGTTATGTGAAGAAAGAAAATTGAAAAATATAATTTTATGGCTTGAGAACCCTATATAAGGTATATGCAGATTTTTTTATGAGTGTTTTGGTTATTGGTGATGAAATCTTATGAGTTTGGCATTTTAGAATGATTAAATGCATTAATTAGTAAAGTGTAAACAATTAAAATAAATTATTTATAAGTTTAAGAAATGATTAAATATTGTGGTAATATTAATAATATTAGATTATGAGATTATTAAGTGATTTATAACATTTGGATTAAGGTGTTATGAAATCATTGATTTAAAATATTATTTAATAATTAATAATATTAGTAAATGAATTTAATGTTATTATATAATGAATAATATTAAATGGAGTTTATAATATAATGAATAATGTTATTATCTTCGTTAAATATTCGTTGAAATATTATTTTCTGTTCAAATCATTTTTTATATAATATTATTCTTGAATTTTATTCCACAAAGCAGTATCATGTTGACAATTTGGATATTATTGAATTTTGGATAAATTAAATTGTTAAAGTCTTTAAACTTTATTATTTATCTCATGTGATTGATTCTTTATATCCTTGTCATGATCCTCATGCTTATATTGTGATGAAAGTCATCCTTAGCCCGTAGTTCATATATGGACTGTTGTTTATTGGTTTTACAAATGTATACATTTGGCCTGTAGTGCAAGGAAGAACTGTTGATTGATATCTTTGGCCTGTAGTGCAAAGATAACCTTTTGTTGAATATCTTTGGCCTGTAGTGCAAAGATAACCTGTTATTGAATATCTTTGGCCTGTAGTGAAAGATGACATGTTGTTGAATATCTTTGGCATGTAGAGCAAAAATGAACTGATAATGAATATCTTTAGCCCGTAGTGCAAAGATGAATTTATTAGTATGATTATGAATAGGAACTGTGATTCGGTATAACCATGATATTTGATGTTTCAGATAAAGACAGATGATGAAAATTATCTTCGTCCTGGATGAGAAGAGGAATTTAGAATCACAATTATGATTATGAGTTACTCGTATGATTGTGGACCAGAACTGTTGATTGATGTTACAGGGATAAAACATTGTTGGTGAACTTTTAACATGGAGAATATAATACACTTTATGGTCTATTTGACTCTTCTAATGGATTGCTCGTTCCACTGTAACTATGGTTGAAAAGTTTTATCATCTACCATATATTCTAAATCTCTGATTCATTACTGATGAAGGCTATGGATAATTTAATTATCTTTAGTTATGATATTCTTTACTGTGCTAGTTGTGCTCACTGTAAGACCCCAACTTATTATAAATAAAATCGAATTTCCTCTAATTATATTTGTGAATAATAAGGTATTAATTTGAAATAATCCTCTGGTTATGGGTGAAATGTGCAAATTTTGCAAAATATGCAAGTGGTTATAAAGTAATCATTGTTGTTTGGGAATATTCGTTTGGTCGTAGAATATTCTTGTTGTTGGGAATATAAATGCGACGACGACGCAGTCATTTGTGGGCCCCATAATGTAATAAGCGTCGGATGAAGAAAACGACAAGTTTGAGTTTTTATAAATAACGGCGTGAAGTTATACTGCTAACACCGTTGGAATACTCGGTGGTTAAAATACATGAATACGCTGCGTGGATGCACAGTGATTGATGAATTATTGATCCTTACGTAAGAAGGCACTACTCAATAATTATTACAAGAGTTATCGCTCAATATTTTATTTTATTGATTCAATAATTGTTTGCGTTGATATTTTATATTATTGTTGTTTCAATAATTGTCTTTGTCACAAGATTTCCCATTATCGGATCAATAATTCATATTATTTGAATAATATTATTAGATATCATTATTGGCAATGTCTAGAAAGTTCATCAAGGAGAGGTTTGGTCACCTAATTGCGGCGCCAATAAGGAGAAATTCTTATTGGAAAGCCCCTCTTTCGAACAGGAGGCCATGCGTTGTCATAAATGTGATTCTCGTAATATTATTTGTGAATAATTAATTATTGATTCATATGATAAGAAAATATTTATTTTATGTGGATATAAATGTTGGATATATTTATTGTGGTTAAAATGAAGGAGTTAATGTTCGTGGTGTTTTATCAAGATTTTTGTCGAATGAAGGTATTAAAAATTAAACCAAAGTGTTTTTGAGATATATTGTGTGAGTTATAATTTTAATCAAACCGTTGGATCATTGTAATTTTTGGATATGTTATACATATATAAGTTGAGTATATGTCCACAAATTTTGAACCGTTAAAATGAACGTATGATTTGTTATGAATTTTAAGAGGTGATGATTCGTAAATTAGGTTTATAAATGATTTTGGTGGAAAATTCTAGAATTGAGTGGGCCCCACTTGTGGTTGGTGAAGAAATGTGCTGAATTTATTTCAAATGTGGTGGGTGGGAATAGTAGTAGGTAAAGCCATCAGGTTGCAGGTCAAGTCTGCTAACATTTTCCTATAAATAGAAGGCTAAGTTAGAATTGAAAATCACACCAGAAACAAGTTTTCTCTCTTTCTCTCTCTAGATTATTGAGTGTATTTTGTGAGTATTTAGATACTTTGTGAGTTTCTATTCATAAGTGCAAGTTTACTTCAGCCTTATACCGATATTTCGATCAGAAGTACTGATATTTTGAGGTAAGGGATGTTATTTTCTTCATATATGATATTATTTCTTCAATATCATTATGTCAAGTATTGATCTCGAATTTTTATCAAATTTGGAACTTTTTGTGTTGGGGTTACTATTCACGATACGATAATTATTCACATATACTAAGACTATTCAATAGAAAAATGAAATTTTCTTCTTTTTGTCCAAGATGTCTATTATGGTTACTATCTTTGATTGTATCCATGTTTTGATCTTTATTTTTGAATTCTGCTTCAAAATTGGTATTTATGAAGTATTATTGATCTTGGATAAACTGTTATACGAATCCCTACTATTTGTCCTTCTATTTCACTGGATTCGTTTTCTTTAAAATATTTTTCATCATCCTCAGTCCTAAATGATGATATTATTAAATATCTTCGGCATGTAGTGCAAAGATAAATGATTAACTGATGAATATCTTTGGCCCGTAGTGCAAAGATGAACAGGTGTTGAGATGAACATGGCCAATTAATGATACAAATGAAAATCTTTGGCCTGTAGTGCAAAGATGAATATTTGATTAAAGATGTATATTGATTGTTGTTACAGGGATAAAATATTGATGATGGACTTTTAAATCTTAGAAGATAGTAGAACTCATTCTCTACTCGACTCTTATAATAGATTGTTGTTTCTCACTTAGGTTGTTGATCTAAAACTTGTTGGCTATTATATTTTATCGATTTTTCCTCGTTGAAGACTAACAATAATTTGTTGTATATTATCTTAGTCATAATATTCTTTATCGGGCTAGTTGAGCTCACCTTTTCCTTTTTGTTCCATTTTTCTCAGGAGGTGAGAACATAGCAGGAACTAGTCGGGGTACGGAGTGATGGTTCTAGAAAGATGTTTTAGCGGTCCTCACTATTTCTGTAAAATAGTGTTTGAATAATTGTAACGAGGACTTATTCGAGTGTGGATATTGTCTAGAAGACAATATTTGTATTTAAACTCACAGTATGTGTTGTCGTATTTTGCACGACAATTGTATTATTAAAGTTGTAGTTTGCTTTATGTACCATGTATTTGGCGACTCAGAATGGGTGTTGTATACCTATTTTAGGGGCGTCACACTCACCCTTTTGCTTCACAATTCCTTTCAGGTAATAAGAGTGTAGCTGGGTCGAGCGGGGTTAACAAGGGAATAGAACGGTGGTTTCTAGTTGTGGAGGTTATCCATAAACAGTATGGAAATAATTTAATTGAGAACATTAGAATAGTGTGTTGTATTTTATACATCATTTAGTAGTTATATTTGGTGAATCAAATAAGGTGAGGCGAACCCAACGTTGGAAGGGTGTTTTGCCACTATCATACAAGATGTCTAACGACATGTGACTTCGTGTTATCATAAAATAGGGTTGTGCACATCCACTTGCTGAGTATATCTACGAGCACTACCTATATAATCATGGAGTTTGGATGAAATATAATTATCAATTATAGACAGTGGAGATAATTATATGTCAAGAGAAGACTCACCATTAGAAAGAATATGATAGTAATCTCCTTATTTTTCTCTGGGGTCTATTGGGTCAACCAAGTATAATTCTGTGGACATATGATATCTATCATAGCCTAGACGCTTGGCCTCCCATGTACGAATGTTTCCTTGAGCACTTCCCAAAGATTTTAATTTCTAAAATATTTATTGACTGTACCTTTATGTAAGGTGCCATTGTGACGTGTTATCCAAGGTTGGGATGAGAGTCACAGTTGGTATATATTTGTATCAAAACTCACAACATATGTGTTGTTGTATTTTGCACGACAATTGTAGTTATAAAGTAATAGTTGTTTTATGTACCATGTATTTGGCGACTCAGAATAGGTTGGGTGGAATGGACCTATTTTGGGGGTGTCACAATTATTATCACACAATTCTCATTTCATTAATAATAATCTTTCAAACTTCTTGGGTATTACAATTACACTCTTCTAGTATAACAAGAAAATCATTAACACTAAGATTAATGTAGCAGCTTGCAAGAATACTAAGTACCAATTTAATATGGCCCAATAGTTAAATGCGGACACTCATACATATAAATATTTATACATTTCGCCCATCACATTTATTTAAGCTAGCAAAATAGTTAGCACCTACATCATTAAAAATGATGGTTTCATGTAATTTAAATATTTCCTGGTAGTACCCACCATTCTCCTTATTTTTCACCAAAATATACATATCAATGAAATTAATTATATTATTTCATTGATCTCATAAGTAGATTTATTGTCAAGAATATTTCACAATTAAGCCATGTTGGCTTTCCTTTTTCATTTTGAATAATAAATGTATTAACAATACATTCACTTACTACATCTCATAAAATTTAGTCAACTCCTCATATTACTTTCTTTTCATTATGAATGAGTAACATTTATAATGTCTTTTGCATTCTTAGTTAGAGCCTTTTATCTTAAAAGTCTCTCTTCACAATCATTTTATACCCTATGGTTTTTTATAGCACATAGAAGAAAAAAAATCTAATCCACTCTTTCCACATTTCCTTGATTAGCGTAACCAATGAATATACAATCTATTGTTTTCGGTCCTATTTTCACCTTTTTGGGTGGAGGAACCATTACTTTTTCTAAATACCCCCACACTTTTAAGTGTTTATAAGACGGCTTACGTCCTTTCCATAATTCATAGGGTGTAACATTAGACTTCTTTTGATGTATTCGGTTGAGAATATAATTTGCTGAAAGAATTGCTTCCCCCCACAAATTTTGAGGTAGCCCAGAACTTAATAATAATGCATTCATCATTTCTTTTAAAGTTCTATTCTTTCTTTCTGCAACACCATTTTGTTGTGGTGAATAAGGTGCAGTTGTTTGGTGTATTATACCATGTTGTGAACAAATTTCAACAAATGAAAATTCATATTCCCCACCTCTATCACTTCTAACTATCTTGATCTTTTTATCAAGTTGATTCTCAACCTCATTTTTATAATGTTTAAACATTTCCAAAGCCTCATCTTTACTTCTCAATAAGTAAACATAACAATTTCTTGTATAATCATCTATAAAAGTGATAAAGTATTTCTTACCTTCTCTTGTCTGTATATACTTTAAATCACAAATATCCGTGTGTATTAATTTAAGAGGTTCTGTACTTCTTTCAATTGATTTAAAAGAAGATTTTCTAAGTTTTGCCTCAACGTAAATTTCACATTTATGATTAGAGTTAATCTCACATTTTGGCAAACATTCCATATTAATTAATCTACGTATAGTATTATAATTAACATGTCCTAATCTACCATGCCATAAATTAGATGACTCAATCATATAAGCAGAAGATGTAATTTTATTAATATTGAAAGGTATAATAGTCATTACATTCATTTTGAAGAGCTCATTGCTCATATAACCCTTCCCCACATACATCCCATTTTTAGTTAATACAAATTTATCTGATACAAAGACTAATTAAAATCCCTTTTGAAAAAGAGGGGATCCTGACACTAAATTTTTCCTAATATCAAGCACATGGAACACGTTGTTGAGGGTGAGTTCCTTGCCAGATGTCATCTTCAGAATCACCTTTCCTTGTCCATCAATCTTGGACGAAGAAGAATTTTCCATGTATAAATTTTCTCCATTCTCAATTTCTTGATATGTGGAGAACATCTTCCTGTCGGAACACACGTGGCGGGTTGCTCCAGTATCTACCCACCATTCTCTTTGATTCTCAACCTTATTTATTTATGAAACAACCGCTGAAAGATTCATTTAAGAAACATCTTAAAGAAGACCATCCACTTCCGTTACATTGGCTTGTGTGGACTTCTTGTTCTGGTCTTAGCGTTTTCGACAATCCTTTGCCCTATGTTCGGGCTTGTCATAGATGTAGCATTTACCTTGGAACATCTTATTTGTTCCTTGTTGAGGCCCATTACCAGAGAATTTTCTCTTTTTGGACTTCAAACCTTGTTCCACCACGTTGGCTTTATACTCCACAAAGGTCCTTCCTGTTTTCTTTTCAGAAGCACGATTGTCCTCTTCTATCCTTAATCTTACGATTAAGTCCTCAAGTTTCATCTCTTTGCATTTATGCTTCAAATAATTTTTAAAAGGGATAAGGTCCAACAATGCCCCTGACATTTTCCCCAATGTCTACCGAGCACCCTATACTTTTTTTGTCCAAAAATACCCTTAACGTTATAATTTTAGGTCATTCGTGCCCCTGCCGTTAACAGCTGTGCCAACTAAACTAACATCCGTCCAAATTGATTACGTGGCAGCCACATGGACATACTAAAAATACTAATTAAAAAAATATACTAAAATACTAATAAAAAAAAATACTAAAATACTAATTAAAAAATACCAATTTTTTTTAAAAAAAATACTAAAATACTAAAATTATTTTACTAAATATTAGTATTATATACTTTTTACTAAATATTAGTATAACATATCAAATTTTACTAAATATTTAGCACTATATTTTACTAAAATCTGAATTTATTAAAATTTAACGTAATTTTTTTTTCTATTACTAACTTTTTTTTTTTACTAAAATACGAATATATTTAGTATTATATTTTACTAAAATAAGAATTTACTAAAATTTAACGTTAAATTTTTTTCAATTACTAACTTTTTTTTTTACAATTTAACGTTAAATTTTTGTAAATTAGTATTTTAGTAAAATATAATACTAAATATATTCGTATTTTAGTAAAAAAACATTTAGTAATTGAAAAAAAATTAATGTTAAATTTTAGTAAATTCGTATTTTTAAAAAAAAACATTTAGTAATTGAAAAAAATTTAACGTTAAATTTTAGTAAATTCGTATTTTAGTAAAATATAATACTAAATATATTCGTATTTTAGTAAAAAAAAAAATTAGTAATAGAAAAAAATTTAACGTTAAATTTTAGTAAATTCAGTATTTTAGTAAAATATAATACTAAATATTTAGTAAAATTTGATATGTTATACTAATATTTAGTAAAAAGTATATAATACTAATATTTAGTAAAATAATTTTAGTATTTTAGTATTTGTTTTTTAATTAACAAAATAATTTGAATTTAGTATTTTTTTAAAAATTTTTTTTAGTATTTTTGTATTTTTTTAATTAGTATTTTAGTATTTTTTTTATTAGTATTTTAGTATATTTTTTAATTAGTATTTAGTATTTTTTAATTAGTATTTTTAGTATGTCCATGTGGCTACCACGTAATCAATTTGGACGGATGTTAGTCTAGTTGGCACAGCTGTTAACGACAGGGGCACGAATGACCCAAAATTGTAACGTTAAAGGTATTTTTGGACAAAAAACAAGTATAGGGTGCTCGGTAGACATTGGAGAAAATGTCAGGGGCATTTTTAGACCTTATCCCATTTTTAAAATCTTTCCATATAGGTGGTAGTTTTTCAATAATAGCAGCAACTTGGAAAGATTCACTTAATGACATACCTTCTGCATGTATTTCATGCAGGATTAATTGTAATTCTTGGACTTGGTTGATGACTGCCTTGGAATCCACCATCTTGTAGTCCAAAAACCTGCCAACTACGAATTTCTTCGTGCCAACATCTTCTATTTTATATTTTTTATCCAAGGAATCCCATAATTCTCTTGCTGTTTTGAGAGAACTATACACATTGTATAATATGTTATCCAATCCATTATGGATATAGTTTCGGCACAAAAATATCTACATGTTTCCATGCATCTATTGCGGCAACAACTTGCCTGTATGTTTCATCTTCTTTGAGCACAGGGGGATCTTCATGAAGAAACCTTGCCAAGTTCAAAGTAGTAAGATAAAACAACATCTTTTGTTGCCATCTTTTAAATTCTCTTCCATTGAACTTTTTTGGTTTTTCACCATGGTTCACAGGAACATTTGGTATAGAAGGTGTAGAAGAAGAACCAATTATAGTAACAGAATTGGTATCCATATTTCTTTCAAATATATATATATAAAAAACTAATTGTCTTAAGAATGCTATATAACCTTAAAGGAAATTATATATCTATATATTGACTTATCTCAAATAATCAGAATTGTAGAAAATATTTGTCAAGGCTAGTACTTCGTACTATGTCCTTAAGACAATTATGCCATCTGTATGGTGCTCAGAGTTAATAGCACTTGTCTCTCAGGATACAATGACATTGTACACTTTAGCAGCACTACTAAAAGTATACTCTTCAAACCAAAATAAATGATCTAACTCTCTCTCAAAACTAACTTAAAGAAACTGATGAAGAAATAAAGACTAGAATGCTCTATATGCTTAAAAATGCTTGAGAATTGAATGATTTTAAAGGCTGTCCCCTCCTATCTATTTATAGGAGGGGTTGGTGACCCTTCGGATGGGCACTTAGACCTTGAAAAGGCATGGGATGCCACTAAAAAGGCATGGATAACATCATTTGGTCAAAACGATGTAGTTTTGATTATATACAGAATAGGCGCAACTATTCGGACACATAAAACGACGTAGTTTTAGCGTTAACAGAACTAAAACTACGTAGTTTTAGGCTCAGTAGAAAAGGTGCGACAAAAACGACGTAGTTTTGGGCCGTTCGTTCAGACTTATACCCTTTCAGTAGATACCGCTTCTCAAAATGACACAGTTTTGATAATATAATAAATACCGCTTCTCAAAATGACACAATTTTGATAATTCTCAAAACGACACAGTTTTGGTAATAGAATTAAATAAATAAAATTTAAATAAATTTTGTCTAAAAAATTATATACGTGACCCAGAACCACGACCCACGTGCCCCGTGCCACGAGCCCGAGCCAAGCCCAACCGATCGGCGACGGCGGCGCGCGGGGGTTTGAACATAGCCTTGGCTAGGTCCTCTCCCTTCCACAAAAGTGGGGTGCCCCTTGGGGCCCAAACCCAAGAGCACTTTCCTCGTATATAAACATATTAACAATTTAATTCTTAACCTATGTGGGACTTGGTTTTTCCCACATGTACTTATTATCTTTTATCATTTCCAAGTGTGATGTTTGGGAATTAAAATCTCATTCATTACTCCATGGATTTGAGCTTCCAAATACTTAATTTAATCTACTCATGGAGTAGAACACATTAATATATGGAATCATTAAAATAGTTAGCACCTACATCATACATATAAATATTTATACATTTCGTCCATCACATTTATTTAAGCTAGCAAAATAGTTAGCACCTACATCATTAAAAATGATGGTTTCATGTAATTTAAATAATTCCTGGTAGTACCCACCATTCTCCTTATTTTTCACCAAAATATACTTATCAATGAAATTAATTATATTATTTCATTGATCTCATAGGTAAATTTATGTCAAGAATATTTCACAATTAAGCCATGTTGGCTTTCCTTTTTCATTTTGAATAATAAATGTATTAACAATACATTCACTTACTACGTCTCATAAAATTTAGTTAACTCCTCATATTACTTTCTTTTCATTATGAATGAGTAACATTTATAATGTCTTTTGCATTCTTAGTTAGAGCCTTTTATCTTAAAAGTCTCTCTTCACAATCATTTTATACCCTATGGTTTTTTATAGCACATAGAAAAAAAAAATCTAATCCACTCTTTTCACATTTCCTTGATTAGGTTAAATCTCTAACCTTTATTTAATCATTTAATATTTTTCTTTAAAACAAATATTACTAATATTCGGGATATCATATTAAGTATCATAATAGTTCAGTATCATAGTTTATTAAACTTATAAACATTCGAGATATCAAACCCAATGGAGATGTTGGTGAAGCCAAGGTGGAAGAGATGAAATCTACTGATTACGGGGTTAAATCTTACAGTGAATGATTACACACCACAGATTGTGGGACGTTGGAATGTGGCAGCGTGACAACCAGAGCATTGATAGGTTTGAAATCGTAATTTGGTGTTAGACGAGGGTGTCGTGGTGGGTGGAACTTGGATAAAGTCGGGGCTAAAAATGGGTGTCATAGGAGGCAGGGATCCGCCAATTAATTACTGAGCTAGAAAATGGTATCACATTGGACACAACACTACTAGACTTGGGGGTTTTCATAGAAGAGAATGGAAAAGAGGTTTCATCAAAACGTACGTGACGAGAAATGTAAATACGATTAGTCAACAGATCAAGACAACGGTAGCCCTCGTGATTTGAGTCATAATCAATAAAAGTACACTTGATAGATTTTGGCATACCATAATTAGCTCTTGAGAATATTTTATTTTGTAAATCTCTTAAAACCAACTTAGTGATTTTGTAAATCTCTTGGTTCTAGCTTAGATGGTACTCATACATGTATATATATAGGACAACTCTGTTTATAAAGAAGATAAGAAAGAATAATACAAAAGCTTGCATTCACTTGTTGTCTAGTTTTATATGGTATCAAAGCCTTTGCTTAGCATCTCTTAATTTTTTTCTCTCACCATGGCTGCAACATCCATCTCCTCAATCCTTTCTATCCAACACCATCTGGGATAAATGCTTTTTTGATCACTCTAATTTAAGCCAACTTACAAATCAGTTTTTATGTAATTATTAGAAATTATAATTAAGGAATCTATAAACCATAAAAATTATAAATACTATTAATATCTATATTATTATTATTATCGGTGATTATTATTATTATTATTATTATTATTATTATTGTTGTTGTTGTTGTTGTTGTTGTTGTTGTTGTTGTTGTTGTTGTTATTGTTATTTTATTGTTATTATTATTATAATTATTTGTATTATTATTATTATTATTATTATCATTATTATTATTATTATAAATTATTATTATTATAAATTATTATTATTATCGATATTTTTATTATTATAAATGAAAATATATATATATATATATATATATATATATATATATAATTATTTTATATTTAATATCAAATGAGTTTTTATGTAAGTATTAGAAAATATAATTAAGGTAATTATAAACCATAAAAATTATAAATATTATTATTATCGTATTATTATTATTATTATCAATTATTATTATTATTATTATTATTATTTAATTGTTATTATTATTATTATTTAATTGTTATTATTATTATTATCATTATCAAAATTATTATTATTGAAATTATTATCTTAATTATTATTATTATTATTATTATTATTATTATTATCTATATTATTCTTATTATAAATGAAAAATATATATTAATTATTTTATAATTAATATGAAATGAGTTTTTATGTAATTATTAGAAAATATAATTAAAGAAATTATAAACCATAAAAATTATAAATATTATTATTATCTCTATTATTATTATTATTGTTATTAATATTATTATCTAAGTTATTATTATTATTATTATTATCAGAATTATTATTATTATTATTATTGGAATTATTATTATTATTGTTATTATTATTATTATTATTATTATTATTATTATTATTATTATTATTATTATTATATTTCACATTGGAATATTATTGCCACATCAGCGCTTTTTTTACAACTCAGTATTATATTGGTCAAACCATTAAAAATCAACATGACTTAACGGTTTTTGTAATGGTTTGTAAGAAAACTAAAGTTTAGTGAGTTGACTGTAAGAAAAAAGAAGTTTAATGACTCATTTGTAAGTTGACCTAAAATAGAGTGACTAAAAAAATATTTATCCCAACACCATCCTAACCAAAGAGAATAATTTAAATTGGAGTTCTCATTTTTTTTTTGTTCTATGCACCCACTCCCTTGAACATGTTGTCCAGGACAAAAATTGTCCTGTGGAAAAGTTAGATGATAAAACCATTAACCCCGAATACACCAAATGAAAAAGTGCTACTAGTCTTGTTTTTACATGAATTACAGCTACTGTTTCTCCCTCCATTCAAAATCTCCTTGTCTCCTGCAAAATTGCAAAATTGTCTCCTTCACAACCGCTTTGCCTCTTCTTCTAAAACCTATATCCGAACTTTGAAAAATAGCTTTCACACTCTCAAATATACTAAAATTTAAATTATTTTGTTAATTAATTAAAACAACAAAAATTCAAATTACATCATTAAAATACTAAAATCATAATACTAAAGACTAATTGATATAAAATTTTTAAATTACTAAAATCATAATACTAAATAATATTTTTAAACTATTTATATAGATTATTACATCATCAAATTATTTATATTATTTATAACATATAATGTTATGTATAGATTATTACATCATCAAATTTTTATATAGTTTAAAAATATTATTTAGTATTATGATTTTAGTAATTTAAATTTTTTATATAAATTAGTATTTAGTAGTATGATTTTAGTATTTTAATGATGTAATTTAAATTTTTGTTGTTTTGATTAATTAACAAAATAATTTAAATTTTAGTATTTTTAATTTGATTTTTTTTAGTATTTTAGTATTTTTTTTAATTAGTATTTTAGTATTTTTTTAATTAGTATTTGATGTAAATATGTTATGTTTTGAATTTTAGTATTTTGATTAAATGATGTAAATATGTTATACAACTTATTTTATTTAATTAGTTGTTTTGATTAGTTAAAAAATAATTTGAATTTTAGTATTTTGATTAAATGATGTAAAAATGTTATACTTTTTTTTATTTTAAATTTAAGTATTTTTTATTTTGATTAAATAATATATATTATTTTATTTAGAATATATTTTATATATAAGTCTGCCACGTCATCACATTTTAAACTCGTTTGTCTTCTATTAACGGCAGGGGCACGGACAACCCAAAAATATAACGTTAAGGGTACTTTTGAAAAAAAAATTAGTTTAGGGTGCAAGTGGGACATCGGGGTAAACATCAGGGGCTTTTTTGACCCTTTGCCCATTTAGATATTGCCCGAAGGTGTTATTGGAACACATTGATCTCATTGGTAGTTAAATTGAGCAAGCATAAGCAGACTATGGCCATCGAAATAAAGCCGTTTATAGAAGTATCAGAACTAATTTAGAAATTTGGATTTATTGTAAAATAATTTTATTTAATTAAATAATGACTAAAATATATATATATATATATATATATATATATATATATATATATATATATATATATATTCCTTAATATTGTAAATGGATTATTCGAACAATAAGTATTAGGCGACATTGTTGGTCGACATTCTAGCGATATTTTTTTGGGTTTTTTTTGTAATACCTCTCAAAAAATGTATAGTATTTATTTCAACTAGAATTTTTGCAAAAAACATTGTTTTAGGTGTAATTTGGAAAATATAAAAGAAAATGTGGTTGCACATTTATATGCAGACCACTTCTTTCAGATGTATCCAAATTACACCTAAAACACTGTTTTTTATAAAAATTCCAGTTAGAATAAATACTATATATTTTTTGGGAGGTACTACAAAAAAAAAACCAAAAAGAAAAATTGTCACTAGAAATGTCACTTAAAAATATCCCCCTAGAAGGACTCTTATTCGAAAGATAGTAGCTTTCAAATGTCACTATACGTCTTGGGATTTTGTTCTCTCTTTATTCATGCGTTTATATTTAACTACTTCATCAAATCAATACCTTATATATAAAGGCATCACAGACGATCTATCCAATTTGAAAAGAAGGTGAGTTAACTCAGTTAATTATAAAATTAACTCGGTCAATTTGAAAATTAGGTGAGCCATCTCAGTTAAAAATTACTAAATCGATTTATTTTCCTCTTCTTCTGGCTCTGCGGCTTCCTCATCAATTCCTTCTCCAATCTATCGTTTCCTTCTCACCTAAATTCAATCGACTCTTCTTCTCTTCTCACTCTTCAGTCGCCTTTATCATCTTCTTCAATATTTTAAAACCTAAATTTGAGACACTTAGTAAGGCTGCCCCCTAATTCTTCGGATTTCCTACTCCTTAACGCCTCTCTGATTTATCCACAAACTCCCAAAGATTATAAGCAATGGAGGTAACGGGAATTGAAACAAATTTCTTCTCTGCCCAATTTTGGGGGGTTTAACCCTATTATTTCCAGTCCATTATCTTTATCAGACTTGGAGCGAAACGCGCTGATCTGTTCACCATAGTATATTTTTCCACTTTTTATTTTTATTTTTATTTTTAACTAATTAATTAGTATACACCCAGAGTAATTTGTAAGTTGAACTCTTATTCTGGCAAGAGTAAGCCTGATTATTGTTGTTATTTCTAGGATATGAAGCTCAGAATCTAGCTCCTATTGTTGTACAACTCCACATTATATTTTATGGTTTTAAGTTTAAATCAATCATGAAGCGATTTTTTTATATCAATGATGACAATCTTTCCCAAGATCTTTATTGCGATAACTGCATATCAAATAGAAAGTATACCGTGTTGAAATTTATCCCCAAAAAATTATTAGAGCAATTCAGGTAATTCTGAAACTCTTTGAATGTATACACTATTATAGTTGAGCTAAGCATTCAAATTTTAACAGATATCAAGTAGGCTTACATATCTATCAAATTATTGTGTTGTTTGGCTGCTTTGTTCTTTCATTCATGACTTTTTATGTTAAAAGATTGCAAGATGCATCAAATAGTTTGTCTCTCACGCACTACTGTGTGTTTTGTGTGTGAGCTATTCATATATTATTATACCTAATTCTTTAGATTGCATTATTTGGAGTGTAATTTTCAGAATCAAGTTCATAATACATTTTTGAGCTTCAAAAACTTGGCGAAAAAATAACATATACTAAGGTTCTATTCATATGCTAAGGTTCATTAGCATATGTTTGAGATATTTTGAAAAACAGGTGAGCATATAAAAATGGGTACCTTTACAGAAATTGAGGATTAGAGAAGCTTCTCAGTTCGAAGCCAACGATTTGGATCAACTGGGTTTGAACGGATAACCAAAATATCTCTCAACACCGCAAAGGTGGAGGTGGATTGAGAGATTGACACCGGCACATAAGTTTTCTTGCTGTGAGTTGGTAGATTAAATAGAGAGATCGACATGAGGGAGGAGAAGAAATTTGAAAGAACTGAAGGGAGGAGAAGGAAGCTGAAGAGGATGGACAGACGGAAACTAAATTTCAATCGGTGAAACTCAGTAAGAGTTAAGGGGCTAATAGAGTTTGTTCTAATTGTTCATTAAATGTGGATATGTTTAATAAGGTTATGTTTTTTGAATTGTTGGTATGTAGGGCTGCTGCCATTCTTAGAGGGAAGGGCGGTGCTTGACTTCAAATGAAATTGGTATAGAATCACTTTGCACCCTTCCTTTTGATTTTACTCTAGTAGATTAACTGTTCGTGTACATGTCTACTTTCTAGATATCTAAAGCTTTACCATGTTCTTGTATATAAGGTTGGCTTTGAGTTTACTATTGATTTTAGTTTCTTTAATTGTCATCGGTGGTGTACATGTGTGTGTGGTCTTTTATGCACGTTTAATGCTTAAAGCTAATGTTCTTTTTAGTGGAATAATTTTTCAATTTACCAAAAAAAATAATTAAATGTCAATTCTAGCCTTACATTACTCATCCACCTCCTTCTAAAATTATTCTATGATTAGAAGAAAAAAAATTATATTTGGTTCCATATGAAGTTTTTACACGTGACTTAAATAAAACCCATCATTCTTAATACCTAAGATAGAGCATAGGACTGAAGATACTATTTTTCCTCTTGATATTGTCAATTTTAATTTTTATCAATCTTATACTAAATACTACTACTATATGTTCACCCGTAGGCACCATGCGCTATAAAGGTATACATTGATATCATCGTTCTCCATTCAGCTTAATTGATGACCAGATATGGTTTTCTTGAAAAATGTTTGGTTGCTCTCAAAATTGCAATATATGTGTATATATGTATACATGTTGGATGGTTATTGTTTAATTTGAAGCAGAAACATTTATGTCCTCAATTTTATTTGTCACCACAATAAGAATTTTCTGAAAGTAGTTGTTTTACCTTAACATTATGACAATTTGTTGGCTAATGGTTGTACTATAATTTAATAATTTATTTACAATTTTCTTGAAAGTGATCATATGTTGATTCTTTATATGTTACAGAGAATCTGAACATTGTTCAACCATAGTTGTAAAGGCGACAAGTCGAGTCGAGGCGACATTCGAGAGCTCACAATAATCTATGGTGCGCCTTTTCTTTAGCCCTCCTAATATCTTATTTATTGCTTTATTGACATACCAAATCAAGTATATAGCATACTTTAATTACCGAAATTTATAGCATCCTTTGTATGTTTAATTTTCGATTTATGATGTTCTTATGTGTACTTAGCTAATGTTGTTAGACTTGACAAAGTATGACGCTTGATACAAAAGGGTAACTTTCATATTATCTTTATTTTTTATATTGTGAAAACTTATAGTGGAGTGTAACAAGGGTAAATGGGAGAATGAGTTTTTCAAGAAGTAAAAGGGACCGTGAAAGTTGGACAAGCAGAATATCATTTAGTAAACTAAAATTAAACATTTCATGAGTTGCTGACTTGCTGGGTATATGACGATCAAAATAATAGCCACAAATTTGGAGAAATAAGCAGTAAAAATTATAGCTTCCTAATGGTTTGTCCAGTCTATTCTTTCTCTTAGAACCATCATGTTAAAAAGATTTATTCTTCATTATCAGTTAACCATTAATTGTAATGAGCAGCAGGGATCTGCTTCAGAGTCACAATATACTCATCAATAACATTTGCATTATTATCCTGACACCAAATCCACCAACTGACATCCCCCAAAACAGCACCACCATTAGTTGTAAACCATAAATGCCCTTCATTTTAGCAAGAAAAATAATCCAAAACCCATTTTGGATCAACTGTTTATTACTCCTTTGTTTCGTAGAAGAGTTTAATTTTTTAAATGTTATGACACTATTGTAAAGTTTATTATTACAATTTTGTTACTATTTTTTTTTGGAACGGGGCGAGAATATTTTTCAGTGTAAGTTGGTTTCTTGATTTAATGTTATATTTGGTATTTGCTTCATCTTCCCTTTAGCTCATAATCTTTTTATTTTTGGATGGTAAGAATTTGGATGCCAGGATGACAAGACGTTTTGTGAGATATTTGATGGCCATGGTCCATGGGGGCATTTTGTTGCCAAGACAGTTTGAGAATCATTGTCGTTGTCTTTGTTGTGCAATTGACAAGAGGCACTTGCTGAAGCCTCACTTAACCCATATTTTGATTTAAAGTCGGATAAAAGGCTTTAGAGATTTAATTTATGGGCATTCTTACTTTTAAGACTAAGGATTTTAATTGAACAGAGAAGTCGATGGAATTGCCTCTGTATTTCCTCCAAATGATGGTCCTGACAAATATGTGAATGCAAACTTTTATTTTTTACCAAATTATTGCTTAATATAGCACTGATGATCTTAGATATATGGCTAGCAGGTTGTGTATGTGTGGAATTGCATTACTATTCAATATCCATCGTGCTCAATTGTTGAACGGTCTTTGTGTTAATGTTTATATATACTGTGGCAAAAGATCTATATGATTTCTTTAACTTATAAATTTCAAGTCTTATGACTGAGCTATTATATATGGTTAGAACTAAGAAGCTTTCTTCCCTTTGCATCAAACCATAACACTATATGTTAAAATTAACTGTTAAATTGCTTTGGGAACAGTTTTAAAATTGTGTCATTAAGTCACGTGAATAATGCATATTTTTTTTGTTTAAAGACCAAAAAGACACTTCAGTTTTTCAAACTATGCACGAGCTATCAACTAGTATACAAATAAAGTGACAAAATCATCATATTTTATGTTAACCTCCAAAATTTACATATATCGTTATATAGAATACTCTTTCTGCACCAAAATATAAGATAAAGATTAATTTTTTAAAGTTAATATGAGATATTTTAAATTGATATGATTTATTTTTTACTTTTGAAAACAATAAGTTTTGAAATTTATAGTACTTTTTGCTTATTTTATAATTTTATAATTATATTACCTCCATCTAAAAGAAATCATATCAATTTCGTTTTAAATTGATTTAAAAATTCAAAATTAACCTTCTTGTACGAGAGAGTATATAATTATGGTTTGACAACCACCCAAAATTGTGTTATTAAATGACAATTTTTGATGTTTACTATTTTATTTTATGTCACCCATACATCAAACCAATATAATTTAGAGTAGTAATTTATTTAGAGGGGTCCTTACAAAATTTCACACAAACATGCATTGATATACTAATATATAGGGTCCTTCAAAATAATTTTATTAAACTAAGTTTTGATGGTAAAAATAATAATTTTAGTTTAATAAAATTATTTTTAATCTAATTTTGGCCCACGTAATTAAAGGATTTTGTTTGTGTTTTTGCCAAAAACTATATTATATTCCATTCATTTCAAAAAAATCCTCCCGCTATCTACGACATTATTTATGAGTTTTAAATTTAATACATTGGCAGTCATGTTACTAAAATAAAAAATACGTCATAATTTTAATATCACTGATGTGTAGGAGTCGGTATATGAAATTTTAATTTACAAATATGATTGAAGTATTGTTATGTTGCAAAATATAATTATATACTAAAATAAAAGTAAAACTAATTTATTTATTTTTTTTCCAAATAAAACATAGAAAACTTCATTAACATATCAAAAGGCACATTCATCAATTAGGACTACTATTACAAACCCATAACATGCAACTAAAAGAAGTTGTTGACAGTGCCCTGCCGCCAGAGCCTACAATGGCAAGGGTTAAATATATATCACTACAAGAAAAATGCCTAACAGCGATCAACACTATCAGCGACCGCCTTTCCGGTCGCTGATATTACTAGTAGCGACCGATATCTGCGACCACACATTAATCTAGTCGCTAATTAATTTCAGCGGTCCCATGCGGTCGCATGCGGTCGTTGAGAGGTCGCTAACACACATTTCCCTCGTAAAATTTGGCACGAAATGTTGGCGCCAAGGGTATGTGCGACCAATTAATATCAGCGACCGCATGCGGTCGCTGATAAATCCATGTCATTAAAAAGTAGCGACCGCATGCGGTCGCGGATAACGGTCGCTGATCAAACTTAATTTACCCAGTTTCAGTCATTTGCAGAAACAGAAACGAAAGAAAAAAAAAGAGGGAGATCGAATAGAGAGAAGAGGGATAGAAGAAAAAGGAGAAGAAGGAGAAGACGCATGCACGCACGCCACCCACCGCCGCCGCCACTGCCATCGCTGCTGTCGCTGCCCATAGGTAACCTAACTATGAAAGCACTATCTTATATTGCTACTGAATTTCTTGTACAATAGTTTGGGGCAAAGCTAGTTCATACAATAAATTATCTTATATTGCTACTGAATTTTTGTTTTAAGAGTTAATTTAGAGCTATGAATTTGGGTATGAATTCTAGTAGTTCGTTGTGGTATAAATTTGGGATTATTGCATTTGGGATTACTTAAATTTATAGCTTCTTATTGAAATTGGGAATATACTGAAATTGTTGCAAAAGAGTTTTATGAGATTCTTGAAATTTTAGGTTAAATTATTTTTAGGGTTAATATGTGTTTAATATACTGAATATGTGTTTTAATATGTGTTGAAATTGGGAATATACTGAATATGTGTTTTAATATGTGTTATTCAACCTTGTGTGTTATTCAAAATTGGGTTGTTTCTTGAGACTCACCTTGGTTTTAGCAAAGATTTCTTATACGTCTGTGTATCACCTAATAAGGAGCTATATTTATGGGTTACTTAATTGTAGTCGATTAGAAATTCAGTATGTTTGCGAGAGTTCATTGGATAACCTCTTTTATCCAAGACAAGATGTGAGGATTAGCATATTTCCCTCCCTCTCCAAATACAGTAATAGGTCTTGAAACAGTCCTTGAGATGATGCATAACTAATTCTGTTGATTCTCACGTTCCGCGAGGTTTGTGATTAATAGTAATATTACCAATGTTAGCGTGAAGTTTAATACTAAAATACTATCATCCCGACAGAGGCTCAAATGTGAGGTATTATATTACCCATAATTGGTGGAGTTTATAGCATAAACAAGATTCCAACCTACAAACCACCATAACATAGGAGTGTGTGTTAAAACATATATTATTTTTTTATCTTAGCTTGGAATCAGCATGCAGGAACCAACAATCTCAAAAGTCAAAGAAATTTGTGCGGTATAATAAATTCTTGAATTTGACACTAACCTCAAGAACATTCTATATATATATATATAAAAGGAAGGAAGTAAGAGGATGAAGACTATGGGTAAATAAGCCCAAGTGATGGTACAATGAAGATGACTAGTGGATTGTTTAGACATAAAATGTACAATTATGAACTCTCGGGCTGTGCCAATGAAAATGGGGCCAATATAAAGTTGCTAGTTTTATAACTCCACTCCGTAGACTTCCAAAAAGAAATAAATTGTTGATGAAGACAGCTAAACTACCCTTGTTCATTTGACTTCCTAGCTAGGACTAGTCTCATTAACCCACATATTATACGACACTGTACTATCACTCCAAGCTTGGTTGTTAGCATGGTAAGCTATTAGGGGGTTGTTAAGCCAAAATAGGCAGTGCTAGGGAACTGTTAGTGCAACAGAGAAGGTAACTAGGCAAACTTGGTCAATAAAGAGTCTGTTAATCATTCGTTAACATCAAGTATGCTTAAATGTTAATCAGATGCTTACAAGTATACTCAAGTCATATGATTACAAGTATGCTCAACTTATATGCTTACAAGTATGCTTAAATGTTAATCATATGCATGCTTATAAGTATGCTCAAGTCATATGTTAACATTTATAATGTTGTCTGTAGTAGGTACCGTGGAATCATGGACCTCTATTCAAACTGTAGTTGGATGGCACGACGAAAGTCAAGTGCCTAGATAAATCTTCAAATTTGAATTTAGAATTTGGTTGCCAAGTGTTTTTGGAGTATGCGTATAGTCACCCGAAATGTATGAATGGTAAGTCGCAAAAACGATGTCCATGTTTGAAGTGTAAGAATGTAAATTATATGGAGAGAGACATGGTAAACTATCATTTACTTGTTTCTGGGTTCATGAGAAATTACGAAGAATGCTGGTGGGCACATGGGCAGAGAAGAGATGGTGGCATCACATAAGTACACAATTCGGGTAGTAGTACTCATCGTATGAATGAAATGGTTCATGATATTGCAGGGCCAAATTTTGATTGGGAGCAAGGTAGAGAGCAACATATGAACTCTGATGCCAAAGACTTCTTTAAGTTGTTAGATGAGGGTAGCGAGCCATTGTGGCATGGTTGCACCAAACACACTACATTGTCTGCAGTGGCGACATTATTTAACATCAAGGCTGATCACAACATGAGCCATGAGTGTTTTGAGTCGCTCTTGAAGGCCATTAAGAGTATGTTGCCTGACGGTGAGAAATTACCTGGTAACTATTACTTTTGCAAGAAAATGGTGAAGAAGTTGGGTCTTGGATACCAAAAGATCGATGCATGTCCCAACGATTGCATGTTGTTTTATAAAGAAAATGAACAGATGACAAAATGCACGTTTTGTAGTCATGATCGGTTTAGGCCTAATAAAGAGGGTGTCACTACAAAAAAAATCAAGTATACCATTTAAGATTCTAAGGTATTTTCCAATAACACATCGGCTAAAAAGATTGTACATGTCTTCAAAAACAGCTGAACATATGAGTTGGCATGCGAACTCTCTAGCTAAAGATGGAGAACTAAATCATCCCGCAGATGGGCAGGCTTGGAAAGATTTCAACTTAGCACATCTTGGATTTACATTGGAACCTAGAAATGTAAGGCTTGGATTGTCCACCGATGGTTTCAATCCGTTTGGCCACTCAGTTGTTCCGTACTCATGTTGGCCTATGATTGTTACTCCGTACAACTTGCCTCCTTGGATGTGTATGAAACAACCATACTTGTTTCTTTCACTCGTGGTTCCTGGTCCTAAGAGTCCTGGAAAGAACTTAGATGTTTACTTGAGACCTCTTATAGACGAGTTGAAGGTATTGTGGGAGGATGGAGTACAGACTTGGGATGTTGCAACGAAAACAAATTTCAACCTTTAGGCGTGCGGTTATGTGGACTATAAGTGACTTCCCCGGCTTATGGTATGTTATTTGGATGGAGTACACACGGGAAGTTGGCTTGTCCGTATTGTATGGAGCATACAAAGTTGTTTAATCTATCAAAAGGTCGAAAGCCTTGTTGGTTTCGATCGTCATCGCTTGTTCTACTGGGTAGATCACCCATTTCGAAGAAATAGAGAACACTTCAGAAAAGGGAAAGTAGACAATGATATGCCTGCACCGCGATTGTCGGGAATGGAGATACGAGATTGTGTGATGAGATTGCCGGTTATCCCATTTGGTAAGGTTGATGCCATAAATATAATCAATGGGTTTGGCGAATCTCATAACTGGGTTCGGAGAAGCATCTTTTGGGAACTTCCTTATTGGTCTACAAAGCTTGGTCGTGCCTTTTATGGGGAGTTGGAGGAAATCGTAGAGTTGTCATACAAGGGCATGTGCGGGGGTCATATTCACTTGTTCAAGTGCCATTGGTTTGATTCAGAAAAAGGGATACGTGTTGACAGACATGGAATCATCGATATTGACCTCCATAGGTCTGCGTACTCCAACGAACCGTTTGTTTTACCAACTCAAACAGTACAAGTATACTACACTCCTAGTCCTGTTAGGAAAAGGGATAGACCGCCTACAGATTGGCAAGTTGTAATTCATACTCCCGCGCGTAGTCGTGTCCAAGTAATAGACGAGGATTTCTACCAAGAGGAAATGCTTCAGAGACCTCCTATAATAAATATAGAGGACAACAATGATGTAATCCAGTTAGAGGTTGGAGATGAACCTGATGAATTGGATCCCGAGATAGTTATTGTGCCAGATGACAGTGATATTGAGGAAGAGTTATTGACTGACACTGACACAGAATTTGAAGAAGATGGTTATGAATCTCCGATACTTGTAAAAATGATTCTGACTCATTAGACAACGATTTTCATTAATATATGTTTATGTTCATGTTCATGTTTAGTTCATAATTATGTACCTTTCATTTATGTTCTCTATATAGGAATGTTCTCTATATCCTTAACTATATCATTTGTAGTTGTTGTAGTTAACTATTTTGCAGTCATGTTTATGTACCTTTCACTTATGGTAATCGTAGTTAACTATTTTATACAATTAATTGTCATTAATAATTTCATACTAACATCCTAAATTTTTTATTTATAGATGTCTTACGAACTCGCAAGACTTAAAGCGGGTTGGGTTTGGGCCCTAATCATGTGTCAAGGCCCCTAACTATCTGGATGATCGCATTCTTATACGATCCGTCCTCCTCGAGTAAAAGCACGTAAGTTAAACATCGTGTATATATAAGGGTTTAATATTTCCATTGTTATAAATATATTTTAATGTAAATTATTGTATATTGTAGTGATTTTCAAGATAGTAAAATTGTGAAGTGCATTTCACAATTATGCTTCTGTAAGCTAGCTTACGCCAGTGATTACATGGGCGAGCACACCTCTCGCCCATAAGGATCTGATTTGAAATTTGAATTTCGTATATTTATTTAATCACTCTGATAGATAATACATAGTTAATCAACTAATAGTTTAGTAATGTTGGATTATGGTAATATAACAGTTTTAATATTATTATTGTTGTTTTATTTGCAGAAGCGGTATAGATGGGACGACGCACATGCATCAGTTATTCAGGCACTGTTCTGGCAGAAGTGCGCCGTCCGGACTAAAGATAATCTAAACAAAGAACGACAGAAAGCCCTGCACAATGCTGAGATTGACCATCCAGGACAGGGTGAGCAGTATATGCATGAGCATAGCCCCTGGTGGTGCGCACATCCCATATGGGTGCAGATGTGTGTGCGATGGAGAAATGGAGAGTCGGGTCAAGAGCGTAAGACTGCCGCCTCGAACAGATCCTCAGGTGTATCTAAAGGCGAAAAGGAAAAAGGCACGTACAAGGGCAACAATATATCTCAGCTGCAACATATTGCTGCTAGGGTACGTATGTATAGCAAGCTTATTGGCTTAGTTATTTGTCTTTATGTTTACAGTCATGTTTTGTAGCTAAAATATCATATGTTTACATATTAATATGAGAATATGAACTGTAGGAGTTTGAGTCTCAAGGTCAACCTATCAATTGGTTGGATGTGTATGTGGCCACCCGTGATGGTCTGCCTGATGCTGTTCAGATAGCGAATAAGTTAACTTTAAACATATTACAGTCATATTTTTTAGCATTTTTTATTTATTTTTAACTATTTATTTGTTGACCTTCTGAAAGGACACTTATAAGGGCTTAATGAACGAGCGCTATCCTGAAGGCACCCCGCGTCCGGCGATTGATCAAGAATTGTGGGAGAGGGCGTCCGTCGTGAAGAAAAATTATGTTAAAGGCCAAGGACAAAGACGACGCCCGACCATCAGTGACACATGCAGCTCTGCTACCCAGTCTACACAGTCTACATAGTCATCAGGTCATCCAGCCTATCATACTCCTGCTGACTGTGTGAGAGCGATCTGTCAAAATCGTGATCTTCTTCTTATCTTTCAAGGCATCTGCATTCTCCGAATCTCGATGAGTTGGCAAAAAAGCGATGGCAAAGCAATGACATCACAAAGATCGGGGTGGCGACCGGGATCGTGGGCGACCGTGTACTTATATGTTTCATTACGTACATTGTCTATTGTTTAGCTTTCCCAAAGTCATATATAGCAGTATCAACACATGTAACATATATGTTTTATTCTTTTGTTAATTACAGGGTACTAATTTGGATGATCCATGAAGAGCTAGACCAGTCATGTTAGATTTGTAAAGCCTTGTTAGACTTGTTTTTTAGATTTTTAAAGCCTTGTAATCTTTTAAACTACTTATCTTTGGACTGTATTGGTTTATGATTCTATTATATGGATGTTTACGATTATATTGTGTTGTGTTGGTTTAGATTCATTCTTTGGACTGTATGGATGGATGTTTATCATATAGTAGTTATCATGGATGGATGGATGCTTATATATACTGCTGTGTGTTGGGATAAAAAGCAGGTACAAAGCATGTTATTTTTGGAAAATCAATAAAACAGGAAAAATATTAATAAAAAAAAAAAAGTCGGTGACCTTGACGCGGTCATTGTCTAAAAGATAATGACCAAGTAAGGTCCTTAGAAGTTAGCGACCGCCTACGGTAGCTATTACCAGTCGCTGCCACGTGTGCCACATCACGTCTGACAGATGACTCAGCATGAGTCAGAATAGCGACAGCTGAGGTCGCTGATTGCGGTCGCTAACAAATGTGGTCGCTATTGTTGGTCGCTGATGTCATTTCAGCGACTAGATTTTCTGCGACTAATAGTAATGACTGCAGGCGATCGCTAATACCCATCTGCGACTATATGCGGTAGCAGATGTGCGGTCGCTGATAAGCCTTTTTGTTGTAGTGTATGGAGCTTTACAATTAATATGGAGGGTCAATATAGTAACTTGGCGTCCGGATTTTGGAGTTAGGTGACTGCCGCTATAGCCTGTAGCGGCAGGAGGTCTGAATCGTGGTTGTACATTATACTGATCAATGGATACAAACCCGGTTACTGAACAATGCCCAAGACAACCGATTGCCACGAATTAATGCTCATAAGATCGCGATAAATTTTAATAAAACCCCGCCGCTTCTGACTGTAGCGGCGATCAGCCATACCCTCATTTAAAACCCTTGCCGCCTACTATAGTTCATGCGGCAGGCATTTTCATCTTGTAGGGACTTCAAACTCCCAATGTGTCCTTCAAACTCCCAATATGACTGCTCACTAATATTAATAATAATTGCTAATAGTAATAATAATAATAATAATAATAATAATAATAATAATAATAATAATAATAATAATAATAATAATAATTACTAATAGTAATAGTAATAATAATAATAATAATAATAATAATAATAATAATAATAATAATAATAATAATAATAATAATTACTATTATTAATAGTAATAATTATAATAATAATAGTAATAATAATAATAATGATAATTATTACTATTATTACTATTATTATTATTATTATTACTATTAGTAATTGTTATTACTATTAATAATTATTATTAATAAGAATGACTAAAGTATATTATTATTATTATTATTATTATTATTATTATTATTATTATTATTATTATTATTATTATTATTATTACTACTATTACTATTACTATTACTATTACTATTACTATTACTATTACTATTACTATTACTATTATTACTATTAGTAATTATTATTATTATTATTATTATTATTATTATTGTTATTAGTAATTATTATTAATATTAGTGAGCAGTTACATTGGGAGTTTGAAGTCTCAAGATATGCCTGCCGCATGAGCTCAGTATGTAAAGTAAGACCCCAAACTTTTATAAAATAAAAGTCTAATTTAATTTATGATTATTATAAATATTAAATTGATAAATGATCAAACGGACAATTAATTGAATAAGTGAGTTAATAAAAGAGGAAATAAAATAATTTTTGGGAATAGTAGCCCGTTTGGGTGGCTGAAATCTAATAAAAGAGAAGAGAAAGAGTGAGTGGGAAAGGGGGGGAGACAAAGTGGGGAACAAAGAAAAAGAAGGGAGGAAAAGGGAGTGTAACGACCCCAAAATTCATACAATTTAATTCTCGACTTCGGTCGTTAGCAATACATTCAACCTCTAATTTTACATCATTAAATCATAATACAACCATTGAAATCTGCGGAATAATTTAAACTTTTATGTCTTCTTACTTTAATTCTCTGAATCAAAACCTCTATCAACTACATGTCTTTGAATCAATCTTATTTTATGATTCGCTTTATTACTGTTATCATATAGAATTTTACATTTCAATCCGATAACCTTTACATATCAGATAACTCTAACTCTAGCTTTACAACTCAATATAAAACTATACATCATAAAACATTTAATACATCTCATGAGTCTAAATCATGGTTTAAGGAAATAACAACTTTAGCTAAAATATTAATCTTCTTATATTATTTTTGAACCACTTCATTCAAGTAGCACATAGTGTCATCTTCAATCTTTAACCTGCAAAAATGGTTATTTGCAAGGTTGAGCTCGACAGCCCGGCAAAATTTAACAGTTTTCATGCATCATGTAACATATAATAACATGCTCAACATATATCTCTTAAACATTGGACTATCATAACATACATGCTACAGTTCATATAACAAGTATAAAGATTGAGTTCATTGCTCAATCAACATGCTTTACTCAATCAAAGTAGTCATAAGTTGACTTTAACGTTTCATGCTTGCAACATAAATATAACATATCATGTTATTTGAAATAAAGATTTAAAATAGTTAATCATCAAGTTCACATAGCAAATAGGAACTGAAAGACTTGCCTGGTTCGTAGATTACCAATTACCAAAAAATATCTTAAATGCTTTGCATACATCCTACAACAGTTCAAAGGTTCATATTCACATGCATTAGTTACACATATAATGAAACCACAATGACTCTCAGTCTTAATTTTTTTTATAACTTGCGTCTCTTTGAAACTTAACACATAACTTTAGGTGTTTACTCCTCTTCGTATGACACATATCATTACGTAATCCCATATTGTGTTTCTTTATACTTCTTTTGTAACTGACACTTAACGTTCAACACAGTTGTCATAGACTCCATTATCTCATATTGGATGTGTTAAACTTGTTAACAACAACTAAGTTATATAACCTCTCTCGTTACGCTTCCCTTACAATTGACAGTTAAGTCTTCTAACGCGTATTTACATCCTTTTAAACATATATTGGATTAACTAATCAAGTTAACATTCAAATCGTTCTTTCAACTTATATCTCACTATAAACCCACATAAACCTTATCATTTATTTCTTACTTTTGAAAACATCACATTTAGTTCCATTGTATAACTTAATTAAGCAATCACTTAAAATCTTTACACTTTGCATTACAACACCTTACAATCTGTTTTTGTAGTTTTTATTATGTCTTAACCTCATTAACATGCTTGCTTAGCTAACATAAGTCCATTACACATGACACAGAATAAAGTAAGTCAACGCTTTGAGCTTAGGGCACTTAGAACCGCAGTAGCATTCTGTTGTCCCCAAGCAATGAATAGCTAGCCAGAAGCAATTCTTATTTATTTACAGCTAATGGCCAGTAGCAAGTGCGCCATGCACGTACTGTAAAGCGCAGATATAACTACATTACTCGGTAGTTCACCCATCTCAACCTAATTCCTATAGAAATCATGAAACCTAGCAACTAAAACTTTGTAATAGCATAGTTACACATGTCATACACCATTCTAACTACATAAACATCACATTTACACAAATTTGAAGAATCAAAACCCCCAATTTCCAAATTTCTTCAATTTGTTTTACATATTTAGCGAATTTGATCGCCACGAACTCGTTACTTAATCGATTGACATGATTTAAACTTCGCCGCTTTTGTTTCTTAACATACTAACATAATCCAACATCAATTTTCAGATTCTCATACATATTAAACATGAAATTTTGTACTTTATTAAGCCATTTTTCATGTATAAACACTGTTATTTATTTTTCTCCCAACAAACCCAAATTTACGTGTTTGATACTCAAACAACACTTATATATGATAAATAACAGATTATACATACCCAATAAACTTTATAAACCAATTATTTACTCAAATCATGCACCATAACTAATTAAAGAGAAGAAGTTTCGATAAAACACAACTAAGAACTAGGGCTATATTATTACCTTTTAATTTCTCTATAAGCTTAACTAGAGGATGAGAATGGCTTGATTATCCTTCCTCTCCCTTCTTTGATTCTCACAATCACCTCTTTTTCAATTTCCCAGAGAATATGTCTCTCTAAAATTCTTCTCTTCTTCTCTGCTCTCAAACTTAGGAAAATAATAAGTGTAACCCAAAATAACTGAATATTTTTAATTTATTTTGATAATATTATATTATATAGTTTTTATTTGTCACACCTGTAACCAATTTACATAACTTTAGTTTAGTTAATTTAAATAACTTATAATAATAATAATAATAATCTTATTATCATTATACTTATAATTAATAAATAATTATAAGTCTAATTTAATTAATAAATTAGAAACATCACTTTATTTAATTTATTTATTTCCTTTAAATTAAATAATTTATTTAATTTAATTATTTTCTTAAATACTAAGCAATTGATTTAATTTAATTATTTACTTAAATTAAATCCTTGAGATAAAATTAACATTATTCCATTTAATTAACATTAATCAATTTAGTTACTAAATTAATTCACTACAATTCATCAATTATTTATTTTTTTCAATAAATAAATTATTTAAAAATATGTATTTAATTCAATAAATATTTAAAATAATTACCAAATTCATTTAATTTCTTTAATAGTTAACTTAACTATTAAACCTCACTTTCTCAATAAATGAATATATATATATATATATATATATATATATATATATATATATATATCTTCACACTAGATCACATATTTCAAAATATATAGCACGTATATATACATACTCAAACTCAAAACATCTCGTAATAAGAATTTTAATTATTAAATTCCTATTTTAATAACTTCTAAAAATTCGGGTTGTCACATCCTTCCCTCCTTATAAGGATTCCGTCCTCGGAATCACCGAAACTCTACCTTACTCAGGTTTTCATCAAATCTCTTCATTGAATAACTTCAACACTTTACCTTAATATAGGTTTTATATTTCCTACCCCCACCATTCTTGATAATAAATTTTTGTAAGTTTTATTTCATAACTTTCACTTGAACTCAATTATATTTTGAGTATTATATATTCTTTAACCCATTCATTTCCTTCTCTAAGGATCGTTATCATAAACACTCGGGATATTACATTCATCCATTCTTCTAAGAATTTTATCCTTGAAATTTTTATTTATTAATCTTCATTCCTTTAATCTATCAAAATAGCTTTTACGTTAATACTTTATTCATTCATTGGGTTCTATAACCACTTCTTTCCACAAAGATCTTTCTACAATTATTAAACTTTTCTATTAAAAGTTTTACATTATTCTTTGATAACTCATCTCCTTCTCATTTCAAAATTTCTTTTCTCATTTATTCCATATATTCATCATTCAGTGTCGCATTCTACGACTTACTTCTTTCTAAGGAATATCATCATTACCACATTCGCCTTGTAGAATAGCAAGAATCCTCCACAATTGCTCAATAATTGGGAAGCAGTATGAATAACTCAGGAATTTAAAAGATTCCAAATCATGCTGAGGGATCATAAGACCTTGAACTACGTCTCTAGGTTATGAGGTATCTCGACTTGAACCTTTAACAGTCATAAGACTATACGAACCTTGAACTCTTTTCTAGGTTTAATAGTGCATTACCATTGTAAACCATCTTTAACAGAATGTTTAGCAATCACACAGACAGAAAACACTCTCTACAAGTACTCTAGGTGATCAGCCTATTGTACCCCTACGTCGTGCACAACGTATTACATCTTAACTTCGTAACGACTATATGCATTACTTTCGGAACCATTGCCTCCGATAACATGTCCCCTTTTACAGGGTTATTCACCTCAGCTTTTCAACATCTGAATTTGCACCAAAACAATTTGGTTTGGCACAACTTCTCCAGAAACGCTTGAATTTCATGAACATCTTTCAATAATCGTCTAGCTGAATCAAATAGCATAGACTTCTACAAAATGCTTTTATGGCATCATGATTATGACGTTGTCATACTACATCTCACCATAATGGGCTGACGATCATATGATCACATCCAACACCAGGTTCCATTGCATTGATGACTCCATCATTTATCATATCACCCGATACATATAATTAAAATATATTTTGAAAATTTAAAAAAAAATCATTTTTTTTCTCTAGCCGAAACAAACAACATAGATATGCAAATAATAGCACTGTTTTAAAAATTCTTGGTTCACTAGTGTGATCTAACATTTTTCAAAAATTAAAAGTACAACCATCGGCACGAAGTCAATAAATTTCAAAAATCTAGCAAAGCTAAAAGATTTGGAAAAACCTATGTCTCCACTTTCTATACTGATCCATTGCTTAATAGGTCTATCTATTCTTATCATCCTTAATACTCTATTCACACTTTATTATACCCCAATTCATCAAACTTACCACAAATTGAAAGTTCAGGACTTGCCACAATAATATGAGTTTAAGAACTTATCCTAGTATGACCATAGGCGTCCATTCGCTGAGGGGTTCAAAACATACCATATTATTATGAGTCACGAACTTACCATATGCATTAGTTTTAAGAACTGCACCTAATCCTAATATTATCGACTAATCTTAATAGTTTCTAACTATCAAACATACACATGAGAAAAGAATCACCTTTTTTTAGCCACATATACATTGATAATAGCGACACCAACATTCCAATGATTATCAATGTGATAAACTGAACGCAAGCACAAAACCCTCGCCCATACAAAGGTTTGTACAACTCAGCCATCACATGATTCCTCAATTGAAATCCCACCTAACTCTATCTTACTCTTAACTTGCTCTTTGCTCGATACGAATTCCTCATATCACATCATCTATAACTCCTTGTGAGTTATCTCGTACTATTTCATAGTACACCATCTTCATAGCATTAAGCTATACTTATTCAAACATTACAGACCATCTTTCTTCTATAACTTAAACAAATCACGTCGTAATCTTATCCTATAATCATCTCCCTTAAAATTCTTTTCTTAACTCGTGATCGTTTTGTTTTACAATCCCCTTTCTTTCCTTTCATTTACGACATTATTCGTTATCTTGGCTATTGGAGTTAGGTAACTCCCATTTCTTATCAACATATCTCTTCAAGATTCTTCTTTGAATCTTCTTGTTTATATAACAATTCCTGCTTTAAGAATTTACAACTTCATTATATTGCTCAACATTCCATTCAAGTTCTACATTTTCATCATACGTATCCATTTTATATACTTGGTACACATCAAGTCTCTAACAATTTCAATATGGTACGCTGAGTGGTTTCCCACAAACAACCAACAAATTAGGTTTCGAGTTACTAGTTCGTATATACCTCCGCTCTATGAAGGAATCGTTTAGCCCAGATACCATACATCAACCATTAAAGAGTACAATTATACCATACTTAAATATAACCTTTTTATCCTTAACTTCTTTATCATTCTCTTCTTATAGACATTGTCTATTTATTATCACCTTACATTCTTATTATTGGAGTACGGTAACCTCACATTCATATTCCTTATAACTCTGCTAGATTCTTCTATGAATCCTCTCACGCATGTTTTAATCCCTGCTCTATACATTTCTTAAATTACTTCTTATTGTTCAAACTCTATCTGAGCTTATTCTTTCATTATCTTCACATTCTTTCTCTAAGGTTATAGCCTATGGTACTCCTACCTAAGGTTTATAACGTACAGCTTTGATACCGACTGTAACGACCCCAAAATTAATACAATTTAATTCTCGACTTCGGTCGTTAGCAATACATTCAACCTCTAATTTTACATCATTAAATGATAATACAACCATTGAAATCTTCGGAATAATTTAAACTTTTATGTCTTCTTATTTTAATTCCCTGAATCAAAACCTTTATCAACTATATGTCTTTGAATCAATCTTATTTTATGATTCACTTTATCACTGTTATCATATAAAATTTTACATTTTAATCCGATAACCTTTACATATAAGATTACTCTAACTCTAGTTTTACAACTCAATATAAAACTATACATCATAAAACATTTAATACATCTCATGAGTCTAAATCATGGTTTAAGGAAATAACAACTTTAGCTAAAATATTAATCTTCTTATATTATTTTTGAACCACTTCATTCAAGTAGCACATAGTGTCATCTTCAATCTTTAACCTGCAAAAAATGGTAATTTGCAAGGTTGAGATCGACAGCCCAACAAAATCTAACAGTTTTAATGCATCACGTAACATATAATAACATGCTCAACATATATCTCTTAAACATTGGACAATCATAACATACATGCTACAGTTCATATAACAAGTATAAAGATTGAGTTCATTGCTCAATCAACATGCTTTACTCAATCAACGTAGTCATAAGTTAACTTTAACGTTTCATGCTTGCAACATAAATATAACACATCATGTTTGTAGACACTCGAAATTTTACGTCTGCATTTATCACATCGACATCATAGAGGACATATTCGTCTTTTAAGAGAACCACGAAAGACAATCCAAATCCATACCAGATATTATCGGGAGTTCAGCATCAACCCCAGATCACACTCTGGGAGCAACAGTTCCAACCTCGGATATAACCCCGAGACATGCAGATACAATACCGGAACACACACCGGAGAAGATTGATTAATCTCGGAGATAACCCCGAGGTATCCAGTCTCAGTCCCAACCATGGGAATAGCCACCAACCTTGGTGATAACCCCAAGGAATGCAGTTTCGGAGATAACTCCGGAAATGCTTGTTTCAAATGCCATCAGCTTCAATCTCGGCGCTCACAATGAGATACACTGTACCAACCCGACAATAACATCGGGAAGACAGGCACACCTCAAAGATGACAATGAGGACCTTCAATAATTTGCGGCGGTCAATCTCGGTAAGTATGAGCAACGTCTACTTTATCGGCCCAATCCGGCGATAACACCGGTGAGGGACAACATCGTCATCTCGTCCAACACAATGCCATGTCACGTCTCTACGCAACGATGTCCCACAAGATTAACCAATCCCGAGTGACTATTGTGCGGGGTAACAGATGAAAGTTGAAGCTTGAAGACCGGAGGGCATCGTCCCATCTTCGATGACTTCGTACAAACTCTAATCCCATGCCATCGTACAACTCTCGACAACGGCGGTCTAAAATAGGTCCTGTATACCTCAAAACGGATGTCCGGATTGCACTTCTCAAAATCGAGTGGACATTCACGATTGTTCGAGTGCGTGATTGAGACGACCCGGCCGACAAACCGGGCCGACCGACCGCCTTGGTACTGGTACACTGCTGGCTCAGTGGCAGTCATATTGCCTATAAATAGAGGGCTTGGGGTGCTAATTTTTAAGAGAAAAAAGATGGGGAAACCCTGCACAATTTGCTCTGCACTCGCCATACAGTGTATTTTCCTATTTTTAAACACCTGTGAGCTCATATATAGCCCCTTTTGTACCCACAAAAGCTAGTGTTTACCCACTCTAAAGGTATAGAAGCCCTTTTTATCATTCAGCTGTAAGCCTTCTCATACACACTTTAGAGTCTTTCTCTTCATCTTTGCACACACCCTTCTATATGTTGAGAGTCGTGTTGCTTGCTTTGGCCCGGACTTCGGTCCGTGGTTTCATTCCAGTCTGTATATATATATATATATATATATATTATATACATATACTTATATATATTGACTAACATTATCGAGTTATGCCTTGATTGAGCCTAGACTTCGGTTTGGAGCGTTTACTTGCTTTTCTATATATATATTTATATATATGAACGTGTGTCGAACTTTGTTCGATGAGCCTGAACTTGATGCTGGAGCATTTATTGCTTTTATATATATATATATATATATATATATATATATATATATATATATATATATATATGTATGTACATTTATATATATTAACTGTATGTGGGACTACATTCGATGAGCACAGATTTTATATCCTGAGAGCGTTTACTCGCTTTTTTATATATATATATATATGAAGCTGTGGTTGAACTACATTCGATGTGCACAGATTTTACATCCTAAGTACATTTCTTGCTTTTATATATATATATATATATATATATATATATATATATATATATCATCATCGCTGAGTTTTCTTCGTGGCGATTGATCGCTTTACAATTTTATTTATGTTTTTTGTCACTTTGGAGTTTCCTCCGTGGCGGTTGATAACTTTTTAATGACTTTATTTACATTTCGATCCCCCATGGAGGTGCTTCGTGGTTGGTGATCATGTCCGTATATATATATTTACCGCTTTTATATATATATACCTTATTGCTCTTATACAAATTGCAACATTCTCAGGCGCCTTCAGGAATCATGTGATCTGATTTATCCCATTGGATCTAGATTCGGTTCTGTGATGGACATTTTTCAAATTATGTGACTTGTAAATTATGATACGTGATGTGCGAATTTCCTCGGATGGTTTCCATACCCACGAGGAAGTCGGCATTATTTTTTGTATATTATTTTTAAATGCGGATGCCTCACATTCATCAAAATAAAATCAATCCAAATTAGATCACTTAATAAAAATGGGAGGCGTAAAAGGTCTCAATTCTATTGAGCATCGTGGTTTGAAAAACCTCTTTTATAAAACATCACTACCATATCTTGTTAAAAGCGAATTTTTACATAAATTCAAACCACATGTATATAGGTTGAACGAGGCCTCACACAACTTCCATATAACAACACATTGACCCACATACACACACACTCGGATAATAGTTTCTTGAAAAGAGGCGGTCGCAGTGGTAACACGGATGTAAAGTGCCTAACACCTTCCCCGCAGATAACCAAGTCCCCGGACCCTAAAGCGAATCTCGGTTTTTGTCGACCAAGAGTATATCGGTGTCACCTCCTTTGGGTCAATGTCAAAAACCTTTATCTCGGTTGTGTTGGTACAACCATTTAAAAACCAATGGCGACTCTTAACGGTCCCATCATTTCGACATTATATATGTCGGACCTTTTTCACTTATTTTTTCAAACAAATCTCACCTAAAATGAGAACACCAAAGAACAAGTAACGGAAAGGGAGACCCAAAAATCCCGACGTCGACAATGTTATTTGCAATAAAGATTTAAAACAGTTAATCATCAAGTTCACATAGCAAATAGGAACTGAAAGACTTGTCTGGTTCGTAGATTACCAATTACCGAAAAACATCTTAAATGCTTTACGTACATCCTACAACAGTTCAAAGGTTCATATTCACATGCATTAGTTACACATATAATGAAACCACAAATGACTCTCAGTCTTAATTTTTTTTATAACTTGCGTCTCTTTGAAACTTAACACATAACTTTAGGTGTTTACTCCTCTTCGTATGACACATATCATTACGTAATCCCATATTGTGTTTCTTTATACTTCTTTCGTAACTGACACTTAACGTTCAACAAAGTTGTCATAGACTCCATTATCTCATATTGGATGTGTTACACTTATTAACAACAACCAAGTTATATAACCTCTCTCATTACGCTTCCCTTACAATTGACAGTTAAGTCTTCTAACGCGTATTTACATCCTTTTAAACATATATTAGATTAACTAATCAAGTTAACATTCAAATCGTTCTTTCAACTTATATCTCACTATAAACCAACATAAACCTTATCATTTATTTCTTATTTTTGAAAACATCACATTTTGTTCCATTGCATAACTTAATTAAGAAATTACTTAAAATCTTTACACTTTGCATTACAACACCTTACAATCTGTTTTTGTAGTTTTTATTGTCTTAACCTCATTAACATGCTTGCTTAGCTAACATAAGTCCATTACACATGACCTGCAAATAGGCAGAAGTCATTGCATGGGCTCGAGAACAATGACAATTTTGCCCCAAGGCCCAATCTAACGTCGTAGCAGGATTGTGTTGTTTCGCATGTGGTACAAGTAATAACGATTGCCATGTGACAAAAAGCGCAATAGCGACTCACATTACTCGGCATTTCACCCATCTAAACCCAATTCCTACATAAATCATGAAACCTAGCAACTTAAACTTTATAATAGCATAGTTACACATGTCACACACCATTCTAACTACATAAACATCACATTTACACAAATTTGAAGAATCAAAACCCCCAATTTCCAAATTTCTTCAATTTGTTTTACATATTTAGCGAATTTGATCGCCACGAACTCGTTACTTAACCGATTGACATGATTTAAACTTCCCCGCTTTCGTTTCATAACATACTAACATAATCCAACATCAATTTTCAAAATTTCAAACATATTAAACATGAAATTTTGTACTTTATTAAGCCATTTTTCATGTATAAACACTGTTATTTACTTTTCTCCCTACAAACCCAAATTCACGTGTTTGATACTCAAACAACACTTATATATGATAATTAACAGATTATACATACCCAATATTCTTTATAAACCAATTCTTTACTCAAGTCATGCACCATAACTAATTAAAGAGAAGAAGTTTTGATAAAACACAACTAAGAACTAGGGCTATATTATTACCTTTTAATTTCTCCATAAGCTTAACTAGAGGATGAGAATGGCTTAATTATCCTTCCTCTCCCTTCTTTGATTCTCACAATCACCTCTTTTTCAATTTCCCAGAGCTTATGTCTCTCTCAAATTCTTCCCTTCTTCTCTGCTCTCAAACTTAGGAAAATAATAAGCGTAACCCAAAATAACTGAATATTAGTCTTTATGTAGTTTTATCAGTTATACAAACCAAGAGACCCAGCTGTTACAAAAGGTAAAGGGTCACAAGGCCATGTTTGACTAGACCTACAAACCCTTTTTAATTTATTTAGATAATATTTTATTATATAGTTTTTATTTGTCACACCTGTAACCAATTTACATAACTTTAGTTTAGTTAATTTAAATAACTTATAATAATAATAATAATAATAATAATCTTATTATCATTATACTTATAATTAATAAATAATTATATATCTAATTTAATTAATAAATTAGAAACATCACTTTATTTAATTAATTTATTTCCTTTAAATTAAACAATTCATTTAATTTAATTATTTTCTTAAATACTAAGCAATTGATTTAATTTAATTATTTCCTTAAATTAAATTCTTGAGATAAAATTAACATTATTCAATTTAATTAACATTAATCAATTTAGTTACTAAATTAATTCACTACAATTCATCAATTATTTATTTTTCTCAATAAATAAATTATTTAAAATATGTATTTAATTCAATAAATATTTAAAATAATTACTAAATTAATTTAATTTCTTTAATAGTTAACTTAACTTTTAAACCTCACTTTCTCAATATATGATATATATATATATATATATATATATATATATATATATATATATATATATATATCTTCACACCGGATCACATATTTTAAAAATATATAGCACGTATATATACATACTCAAACTCAAAACATCTCGTAATAAGAATTTTAATTATTAAATTCCTATTTTAATAACTTCTAAAAATTCGGGTTGTCACAGGGAGTAAGAAAGAAAAAAAGGGAAGAAGAAAGAAAAAGGGAAGAGATGAATAATTAGAATACTCCCACCTCCATTATTCTCCCATAGCTCAAATCAGAAGAAGGAAAAGAGAATAGAGAAGAGAGAGAGAGAAGAAAAAGAAGAAGAAGAAAATTAAAAGTGAAGGTATGTTTAAAACCTTTAATTTATTCTATTTGAGTTTTCATGAATTTTATATAAAGAGATTTTATTTATACTTGATTTAATTAATTTAAAATTTCATAAAAATGAATCAAATGAGAGAAATCTAGAAATCAAAAAAAGAACAAAATATGGAGATTTTCAGAAAAATTAGTTTACTACTTGATTTTGTAAAATCCACAACTCTTTGTGTATAATGAGTTAGGAGATGAACCATTTATCAAAAGAAAGCCCTGGAATTAAGCTAAACGCGAAAATTTGAATCACCCAAAAATTCTTTGTGGATTTTTCGTGGTGACAGTTTGAGTGAAACTGGTCTGAAGGACTTATAGTCCGAAAAATCAGTGTTCTTAAGCTCTATTGCGTGAGTTATAATTTTTAATCCGATCGTTGGATCGTTGTAATTTTTGGATATGTTATACATATATACGTTTAGTATATGTCCACAAATTTTGAACCGTTAAAGAATAACGTATAATCTGTTGTGAATTTCGTGAGGTGGTTGGTTCAGAAATTTTCAAGAAGAATTTTTCGATAAGAATATTTCTCTATGTTAGATTTAGAATTTGGAAAAACTTTCTTCTACAAAGTTGTAGAGAATTAAATTTTGCATGAAAAGGACATAAGATTTGTATTTTTCTGATAATAGAGCTAATTATTATGAATTAATAAAGTTTCTGAATATTGGATTTTATAATTAATTTATCATAAAAATTATTTGGGTTAAAATATTTTTACAGAATGCTTATAATATCATCTTAGAATTTCTGTAAATTTTTGATGAATTATTGAAAAGCAGAAGTAATTATTGTATCTTTAAACTATTTATAGTTAGTTTGAAAATAGAAGAAATTCATAAAATATTCTATGAATGATGAAAAAATATGAAACCTAGTGAAAAATCTTATAATATTATTTTATAATTTCTGGACAGTTTTGAAAAATTATTGAATAACAGAAATATTTATTGTATTTTAAAGCTATTTATGGTTAGTTTAAAAATAGAGAAAATTCATAGGAAATTCTATAAAGGTGAAAAATTATGAATTTTGCTGAAAAATATTATAATAATATAATATTAATATTGATGATGTTTTAAAGATATAAAAGTATGTGAAGTTAGTATTTCTATTTTGAAGCTATTAAATGATAGTTTTTATAAATAGAAATAATTATAGAAATTGTTGGATAATCCGAAAAATATGAAAATTGTTTGGAAAGTTCAGAATCATATTTTTAAATATTTTAGAAGTCACTCAGTATTTTATTCAATAATTGTCACAGTAGTTATTGCACAGTGACTCATAATATTTGATATGATATAATTAAATCAGTTAGCAGTATTGTGAGTCTATGTTAATAATTGTGAATAATGGTTCAAAGATTAAAAATGGTGTTGATTAAAGATAAGTATGATATGCAGATGTTTGTTTAATTATTATTTTTTTACAAAAGTAAGTTTGGTAGGACTTGCCGACACTCTACTTTTTCTAAAGTAGTCTGGACCACAACTCAATTATTTTTAAAATATGTACAAGTTGGTTTAATTTTCTTTGTGGGACCATAAATGTAAGACCCCAAATCATTAATAAATGAAATTTATTTTTCTCTATTTATTATTTTGAAATAATAAGGGTTGATTTGATTAATGTGGATAGTTATGGGTAAAATACATAAATATTTGAATAAGCAAGTGGTTATAAAATATTCATTATTATTAGGGAATATTCGTTTGGTCGTGGAATATTAAATGCTTTGTCGGAGAATATTAAATGCTGACAGCTTGATCTTTATGGGCCCCATAACGGAAGCGATTGGATGAAGAAAAGCGACAAATATAAGTTGTTTATAAATAATAGCAGTAGTTATACTCAATTAATCTTTGTTAAAATACCCGGTGGTTAAAACACACTAATACACGTTGTTGAACAGTAGCACACGGTATTGCACCAAATATTGATTCTTACGTAAAAAGACACTACTCAATAATTGTTACAGTAATTATTGTTCAGTATTTTATTTTATTGATTCAATAATTGCTGCATTGATATTTTATATTATTGTTGTTTCAATAATTGTCATTACACAGTATTTTCTATTATCGGAGCAATAATTCATATTATCTGAATAATATTATTGGATAACATTATTGGCAATGTCTAGAAAGTTCGCTTCAAGGAGAGGTTTGGTCACCTAATCGCACGCCATGTAAGAGAGATCCTTATTGGAAAGCCCCTCTTTCACAGGAAGCTACACAGTTGCGATCTTTGTGATCGTGATTTCGTAATATTATCTCGTGAATAATTAATTATTGATTTATATGATGAGGAAAATATTGATTTTATGTGGATATAGATGGAGAAAATTTTTAAAATGACAATTGTTAAAAATTGATATTTTATCTTTTTCGATAAAATAATATTGTATTATATTATTATAATATAATAATGATGATATTTTTACAATGAATGTGAGATATATGAGTATATGAGGATGAGGAGTATTTTTGTTGCAAAAGTTGTTTAACACATGTTTTGTGTGTCGGTGGATCCCATTTCTTGACTGAAATTTGATTATAGCCTATAACATCGCCCGTTTATGGATTTCGGTCAATTTTTGTTTGGAATTTGGAAAAAATTTCTTCTGCAAAGTTGTAGAGAATTGAATTTCCTATAGAAAGCCACGTGATTTGAATTTTCTGATAAAAGAGCTATTTATTGTGAATTATTAAAGTTCTGGAGTTCCGAAATAATTGATTTTTGGAAGTTTTAATTGTTTAAAATAACAAAAACGTTTTTATGGTGGGTTGGTGGGCTCATGTTTTTGTTAAGCATCTTTGAAAATCTGAATTCAAAGTGGGCGTAGACAAAATTTGATAATAATTATTAATTTATTAAATTTTCTACTTTGGTGTTCTAAGCATTTTCCTATAAATAGGTGCTTAGGTTAGAATTGAAAATCACACTTAAAGCGAAGTTTTCTCTCTATATTATCGAGCGTATTCTTGTGAGTATTTTGAGTATACTTTGAGTATTGCTATACTGATTGCAAGTTCAAGTCATAGCCTATATCAGGTGTTTCAACTAGAAGTCTTGTCTTTTCGAGGTAAGGGATATTATTTTTTTCAGTAATGATATTACTTCTTCAATATCATTATCTTTGAAATATTGATCTGAAGTTTTTATCAAATTTGGAACTTTTGGTGTCTGAGAGTTACTTATTCACGATATCAAGACTATTCGCGAATCTGAGACTATTCATCGAAAAATAAAATTTTTTCTTTTCGTCCGAAATATCTATTCTGGATACTAGCTTTGATTGTATCCATGTTTTGGTCATTCTTGAATTTTACACCACTATGATTATTTTGAGGTATTTTTGGATATGGATAAAACAAAGTACGAATCCTTAATCCTTAATCTTTGTAATTTTGTTTCACTGGATTCATTTATTTAAAAATATTTTTCATCATCCTCAGTCTTAAATGATGATATTATTGAATATCTTTGGCCTGTAGTGCAAAGATGAATGATTTATGATGAATATCTTTGGCCCGTAGTGCAAAGATGAATGATTTCTGATGAATATCTTTGGTTCGTAGTGCAAAAGATGAGCAGTGTTTAGATGAACATGACTAATCGATGAATATCTTTGGCTGTAGTGCAAAGATAAATATTTGATTCCGGATATATATTGATTGATGTTACGGGGATAAAAGATGAGCGATGAACTTTAAAATTCATACATAGAAGATAGTAGTTTGCATTCTCTACTTAACTCTTCTAATGAATTATTATTTTCACTGCGAATATTGATTTAAAACTTGTTGTCTATTGTATTCTATTAGATTTTTTCCTGTTGAAGACTAACGATAATTTTGTTGTATATTATCTTAGTTATAATATTCTTTACTGGGCTAGTTGAGCTCACCCTTTTCCTTTTTGTTCCATTTTTCTTCTCAGGAGACGAGAATGTAGCGATTACTAGTCGGGGTATGGAATGAAGGTTCTAGAGAGAGTTGTTTAGTAGTCCTCACCATTTTTGTAAAATAATGTATCAATAATTATGATGAGAATTTATTTGTATGTGGATATTGTCTAGATGACAATATCTGTATTTAAACTCACAGTATATATGTTGTCGTATTTTGTACGACAAATGTATTAATAAAGTTGTAGTTATTTCTGTACCATGTATTTGGCGACTCAGAATGGGTTCGATGGAATGGACCTATTTTGGGGCGCCATGATTGGTATCGAGCTTAGGATATGATCTCTGGCGGAGATCGGGGAATAGAACTAGGAGGAGAGGCGAGTAAATCCTTCGCTAGTGTGTCCTACCTAAGCTTATTTGTTAGTTGGTTAGTATATAGGGATATTATGTGATATATTGATTTCCTTAATTAACCCTTATTTTATGGCGAGATTTGAGAATGTCGATTGAGAATATTAATGATGGAGTGAATGAGGACCAGTGGAGATGCCTCTGTCTTTACCAACGAGGAGAAGCGCAACAGTGGCAATGTACCTCCGTAAACAACACCACCGAAAGCGACGATGAACGACGGATGTTTAGAAGCTTTTTGCAGTTCATGCAAAATCGCACGAGGAGACTCGTGTTCAAAATCTGAGGAGGAAATGATAGCAATTCACGGGTGGTCACAATGACAAGAGTTCAAAGAGTTGGGACCACTGCAGTGCAGGGAAAGCCGGATCCGATTAAGGCGGAGGCGTGGGTCAAACAAATTACCAAGATATTCGATGTCTTGGGATGCACGGAGAACAGAAAGTTCCATTCGCTACTTTTTATGTTCCGTAACGAGGATTCTTTGGTGGGAATCATGTAAGCGTACCCATCCACCGCACTTTCGGCATGTCATGGGGAGCGTTTGAGAAATAGTTCAATGACAAGTACTTCCACGAAAGTATTCATCATATGAAGGAAGTGGAGTTTATTAGACCGGAAGCGAGAATAACATGGCGGTGTCGATGCGAGGCGAAGTTGCGTGAGTTATCCGTGTTTGCACCTCATTTAGCGGAGAATGAGGAGCGTATGACGCGGATGTTTCGAGAGGTTTGAAACCCGACATACGTCGATATCTCATTTCTCATAAATTTCTCTCTATTCGGATGTTGTCAGCAGGCTCGATTGTTAGAAGCGAGATAACGAATACGTTCAACCGAGGGACCATAACCGAGGATCATACCGAAGATAGCGGTCATCGAATAACGATAACCGGTGGAGAAAGAAGAATACGGACAAAGCGGTAACCACTACGGTGGTAATCGTGGCCATGAAAATAGAAGAAGCGAGTCGGGAGGAGATTTTAAAAAGAGGAGATTCAACAACGACCATGTGAAGGCGTCGGCACTGATGAGTAATGGTTCCAAGGAGGAGAAAGACCACCGGTCGTATGTTACAAATCTTGGAGAGAGGGGACATATCACCCAAACCGCCTCAACAGTTTAAGGTATGCTATAATTGTGGAAAAAAAAGGACATATCGCTCGAGATTATGCAGTAAGCGAAACCAAGTCCAGTGGGATGGTGACTCAAAAGGATGTCCCGAGAAAAGTCAAAGTCAAGCGGTTCTGGAAGGCGTTTGTCGTGGCCGGTTGAAAATACGAGGAACCCGAACGAGTTTTTAGCAGGTTAGTTAATTATAATTCTTACGAAGTTTATACCTTACTAGATCGGTTCTACTTATCCTTTTATCTCTCTTGCTTGCGCTCAACGTTTGAACTTGACTACGGAGAAATTAGACTTTGACTATCTGTGGAGACTCAGTTAGAGAAATTTTCATTACATCATTGTTTAGAAATCTTGCTTGATTCGAGGTTGGCACCCTTATCTTACTGTTGACCTTATCTCTTTAAAGATACTTGCTTTTGATGTGATTTTAGGGATTGATTGGTTAACTACTCATCATGCCAAAATTGATTGTTTTCGAAAGGTTGTTAGTTTTCATATTCCTAATCAACTCGTTGTTCAAATTCGTGCAACTAAACCATTAAAATCAATCTTCATCATATCTAATCATAAAGCGATTCGTTTATTAAAAGCGGATGTCAAGCTTTCTTAGTCCATGTTATGGATTTGAATAAAGACACGTCGATTTGAATAATATTCTGTTGTTGTTATTGATTTTCTGACGTATTTCTGAAGAATTCATTGGCCTACTCTCGAGGCGTGATATTGAATTTGTATCGACTTTAAATCCCGGTACAAAACCCATTTCTAAAATCTCATATCGAATGGCTCTATTGAACTTCGAGGAGTTAGAAACCCAATGTAGAAGTTGATACCGAGCCTCTATCGGTGACTTCCTTTGTGGAATGCCGAAGCGAGATCTCGTAGGGGACACCATATTCGTGCGATAGTAAACTAATAGGTGTCATTATGACGTGCTATCCAAGATTGGGATATGAGTCATAGTTGAGAGCAACCTAAGTCAGTAATCGAAATACGTAGCTTTCTAGGCTTAGTTGGTTATTATCGGAGATTCGTGGAAAGATTTTCTCAAATCGCTACTCCATTAACTCAGCTGACTCGTAGAGATACAAAATTCGAATGGAACAAGGAATGTGGGAAGAGCTTCGAAAAACTCAAGAGGAGACTCATTTCAACACATGTTCTGACCATGCCATCCTGGAAAAGCGAACGTGGTAGCTGACATGTTGAGTAGAAGATCGTATACAAGTACGAGTACGATATTGTCAAAGACTCATTTCGTATAATTTACAAATAATAGAGATGGAGATGAAAACTCTAGGCACCCACGTGATGATATACGAGTATAATCAACTTTAATCGATAAAGTTAAAGTTGTTCAAGCTACACACCGGAGCTGATGAATTTGAAGAAGGAGGTGCAAGAAGTTGTTATTCCAAAAGCGAGAATTGACGAGGTGAGGAAAGCTCAAACCTTCGATTTATTAGTTCATTTCAAATTCTCGATCGAATAGGAACTGTGGCCTATAGACTCGTTTTACCGCCAAGTATGACGCGTGTTCATAACGATTTTCACGTATCGATATTACGTAAATATGTGGACGATCCGAACCATGTCATTGAGTTAGAACCGGACGAGATAGCCGAAGACTTAACGTACGAGGAGGTACCTGTCAAGATCTTGGATAGGAAAGAACATGTCCTATGTACCGAGGTTATACCACAAGTTAAAGTTTTGTGGAGAAACCATGCTATTGAGGAAATGACCTGGGAGTTGGAAACAGAAATGAAAGCGAGGTATTCTCATCTTTTCGAAACACCAGGTACGTACGTCAATTTCGAGGATGAAATTTCATAAGGAGGGGAGGTTGTAAGACCCCAAATTATTAATAAATGAAATTTATTTTCCTCTATTTATTATTTTGAAATAGTAAGGGTTGATTTGATTAATGTGGATAGTTATGGGTAAAATACGCAAATATTTCGAATAAGCAAGTGGTTATAAAATATTCATTATTGTCGGGGAATATTCGTTTGGTCGTGGAATATTCGTCTTTGTCGAGAGAATATTAAATGCGATGGCGCAGTCTTTTGTGGGCCCCATAACGGAAAGCGATTGGATGAAGAAAACGACAAATATAAGTTGTTTATAAATAACGGCGTAGTTGTTACAGTTAATACTGTTAGAATACCCGGTGGTTAAAACACACTAATACACGTTGTTGAACAGTAGCACACGGTTTTGCACTAATTATTGATTCTTACGTAAAAAGGCACTACTCAATAATTGTTACAGTAATTACTATTCAGTATTTTATTTTATTGATTCAATAATTGCTGCATTGATATTTTATATTACTGTTGTTTCAATAATTGTCATTACACAGTATTTTCTATTATCGAAGCAATAATTCATATTATCTGAATAATATTATTGGATAACATTATTGGCAATGTCTAGAAAGTTCTGTCTAAGGAGAGGTTTGGTCACCTAATTTTGGCGTCAAGAAGGAGAGATCCTTATTGGAAGCCCCTCTTCTTTCTGAGGAACTACACAGTTGCGATCTTGTGATTCTGTAATATTATTTGTGAATAATTAATTATTGATTTATATGATGAGGAAAATATTGATTTTATGTGGATATAGATGGAGAAAATTTTTAAAATAACAATTGTTAAAAAATTGATATTTTATCTTTTCTGATAAAATAATATTTTATTGTATTATTATAATATAATAATGATGATATTTTTACAATGAATGTGAGATATATGAGTATATGAGGATGAGGAGTATTTTTGTTGCAAAAGTTGTTTAACACATGTTTTGTGTGTCGGTGGACCCCATTTCTTGACTGAAATTTGATTATAGCCTGTAACATCGCCCGTTTATGGATTTCGGTCAATTTTTGTTTGGAATTTGGAAAATCTTTCTTCTGCAAAGTTGTAGAAAATTGAATTTCCTATAAAACTTCGCAAGATTCGAATTTTCTGATAAAAGGGCTATTTATTGTGAATTATTAAAGTTCCGGAGTTCCGAAATAATTGATTTTTGGAAGTTTTAATTGTTTAAAATAACAAAAGCGTTTTTATAGTGGGTTGGTGGGCTCATGTGTTTGTTAAGCATCTTTGAAAATCTGAATTCAAAGTGGGCGTAGACAAAATTTGATAATAATTATTAATTTATTAAATTTTCTACTTTGGTGTTCTAAGCATTTTCCTATAAATAGGGTGCTTAGGTTAGAATTGAAAATCACACCAGAAACTGAAGTTTTCTCTCTCTATATTATCGCGTATTCTTGTGAGTATTTTGAGTATACTTTGAGTATTGCTATCTGGTGCAAGTTCAAGTCATAGCCTATATCCAGTTGTCAACTAAATCTTGTCTTTCGAGGTAAGGGATATTTTTTTTTCAGTAATGATATTACTTCTTCAATATCATTATCTTTGAAATCTTGATCTGAAGTTTTATCAAATTTGGAACTTTTGGTGTCTGAGTTCTTTATTCACATACTACAAGACTATTCACGTATAACGACCTTTATTCGCGAATACTAAGACTATTCATTGAAAAATAAAATTTTTTCTTTTCGTCCGGAAATATCTATTCTGGATACTAGCTTTGATTGTATCCATATTTTGATCATTCTTGAATTTTACACCACTATGATTATTTTGAGGTATTTTTGGATATGGATAAAACAAAGTATGAATCCTTAATCCTTAATCCTTGTCATTTTGTTTCACTGGATTCATTTATTTAAAAATATTTTTCATCATCCTCAGTCTTAAATGATGATATTATTGAATATCTTTGGCCTGTAGTGCAAAGATGAATGATTTATGATGAATATCTTTGGCCCGTAGTGCAAAGATAAACAGGTGTTTAGATGAACATGACCAACTGATGAATATCTTTGGCCTGTAGTGCAAAGATGAATATTTGATTCCAGATATATATTGATTGATGTTACAGGGATTAAAAGATAGACGATGAACTTTAAAATTCATACATAGAAGATAGTAGTTTGCATTCTCTACTTAACTCTTCTAATGAATTATTATTTCCGCTGCGAATATTGATTTAAAACTTGTTGTCTATTGTATTCTATTAGATTTTTCCCTGTTGAAGACTAACGATAATTTTGTTGTATATTATCTTAGTCATAATATTCTTTCTTGGGCTAGTTGAGCTCACCCTTTTCCTTTTTGTTCCATTTTTCTTCTCGAGAGCGAGAATGTAGTGATTACTAGTCGGGGTATGGAATGAAGGTTCTAAAGAGAGTTGTTTAGTAGTCCTCACCATTTTTGTAAAATAATGTATCAATAATTATGATGAGGATTTATTTGTATGTGGATATTGTCTAGATGGCAATATCTGTATTTAAACTCACAGTATATATGTTGTCGTATTTTGCACGACAAATGTATTAATAAAGTTGTAGTTATTTCTGTACCAAGTATTTGGCGACTCAGAATGGGTTCGATGGAATGGACCTATTTTGGGGGCGTCACATTAAATTCCACTACCGTTATTATATACCTTATTTGGTTACTTTGTCAAAGCAGGTGTGCTAGTTGTTTACTAAATTTTCAGTATAAATAGGTTGCTCTGTAACGCCTGAGAAAATTGGATCTTTATGTGAATTAATTTTTATTTGATTATTTGAATTAAATGAATTTAATTATTTATTTATGTGAGTAAGCTATTTGAAGGTCGTTCTGTGACCTAAAATGTGCGGATGTGGTTAGTATCCTGGCTATGTGCTAGGATTAATTGTTTAAAATTTCCAAGACGAAAATAAAGGTTTTTCGAGAAATTTCCGTAAAAACACTATTCATCCGTTTCTGCTCGGAGATTAAGTTTGAATTTCTGAGAAACGCGTAATGATAGAATACTAAGACGTGATAGAATATTCAATAATATTTTAGTTATGACAAACGAAGTTTTTGTCTGCGGACTTAAAACTTAAGGGTTAGGGAAAGTGAGTTCTGTGAATATAATTGCTACATATAATGATTAGAGTTATTATACGTGAGGAATACGAGTATGATACTAGTTATTATATGAGTATAGTATTAAGATTATTACGACGTATAATATGAATATCGTACGAACTATATACGAAGAAATACGAGAATTGTATGTGTAGAATACGTTTAGTCTTAGTGGACTATTAGTTTATGGACTTTGTATAATCCAATTGGACTTGGATTATGTCAAGCCCAATGTTATGTTAAGGCAAGCCCAAGATAGGCCCAATACAATTTAATTCTAAGACCCAAACCAAGAAACTAAACCACGGATCGAACCGATGGGTCACCGAATAGGTAAAACCCATGGGCCCTGTGGGCTGGCCACTTGGTCACCAAGTAAAGTGGTTACTTGGTGGCTAAGCCATGAATAGTAAGGAGGTGGGATGGATGACCATTATGCCCTCCATTAGATTTTTCTATAAATAGGATGCTTGGGGTTGGTTTATTTGTTGTTCACTAACTCTAGACAATTATATTAAGAGAGAGAGAGAGAGAGAGAGAAGTGCTTTAAGAAGTAATCAAGAACAAACCAAGCAAAACATCAAGCTTTATTCAAGAACCCGAAGAACGTTAGGTAATATTACGTAAACATTAGTCTTCGATCTTTTTCGATTTCTTTTTCGTAGAGAAGTATGAATTGGTGGAGCATGTCTCTTCCGGAGCAATAAGGATGGCTACTAGTGGATTAAAACTGTAGGGGTTTCGATACAGAAAAGCACAACAGAAATTAAAAATTTTAAGTAATTTCGAAACCCTAAACAATATCCATGCGAAAATCAATTAACTCAGTGGTTAGAAATTATACCGATTGTGAAAATAAAATTGATGCGCTTCGAATCTCCAACGCAATTCCTCACGGTACTACGTCTCTACGGTATCCACACGAACGCACGCGAACCGTTGCACGATTCTGCAATAAAAGGAGCTGCGGTACTAGCCACCAAAGGAACAAGATTTTTGAACTTTTCTCTAGTCTCTCTCTAAGAGCGGCTAGGGTTTGTTAGTTTATGATCGTAACCTAAAATGGCTGCTATATATCATATATATAGTAGTTAATAGGAATTAATCAAAACCCAAATCCAATTAAAATAAAATTCAAAATTTATATATATATATATATTTATCTTAATTAAGTCTTACTTAATTAATATACCTATATATAAATTATCCTATTAATTTAAATTCGTAATTTAAAATTCTATCAATCATATTGACATATTTAAATCTTTACAATTTAAATTAATTTCCTTTTAATTGCGTTCTTTGTGTGTGACCCTACAGGTTATTATTACGTTGGCAATAATTTTAAAATCATATTATAAAATTATAAACAGTGAGCGGCATCTAGTAATGCATCACTGCTACCCAAGTAATAATAAGATCGATGATTCGATGCAATCTTTTCGTGACCAATGTTTCAATGTAATTTAATCTTTTTAACCTTAATATCCTAGATTAAACTCGAGTCATGGAATGTGTCATACTCTTCATAATTTAATCTGAGTTTTTCTTGATCAATGAGTAGACTATATGAAACAAATCACTATTTGAGCATGGCCATGCATTTCATAGTCCTACTCAATCAAGAGGCCTATGGATATCACCCCTAATATACAGGAGGGTTAAATTCCATCTAGATCACTCATATTCCTCACACAATTCATGATGTACCCAATAATCACCTTTATAGTCCACCCTATTAAAGGTGACATTTGATGATATCAAAGTACATAAATTCCCGTGAAGAAATATAGTGATTTCAGGTCGGAGGACCATTACATCATTGTTACTATGAGAATTGCTAATAACACTTCGCATAATGCTCCACATAGAATTTTCATGGTGGGTCTGTCCAGTACATCGTTCTCTAACATGTACCTATTCTTTGACTTAATATCTCATATATTTATGACCAATGAGATTTGGTCATCAGTCAATCCACATACTAGTCTTACTGCATTATTGTTGTCCCATCAACAATGATACTCGACTATGGACATTTAAGAACAATGATACTAATTGTAAATATATAATCTCATGTTCAAGTCACATACTTGAAACTATATAATTTGTATCAATATTCTAAGGATTTTTATTATGTTAACATTTATATAATGCAGTAAATAAAACCATAATAAAATTATTCATTTATTCAATCAAATATAATATCAAAACGTTAAGCAATTATATCAAATAATTGGCCTCTAGAGGGCATAAACTCTAATGAGTCTCCCACTTGTACTAGAGCCAATCACTCATGTATCTAATACCCATGGAACTAGTGTGACTAGTCGTGCTTACGCTTCTGACAAAGCCTTGGTCGATGGGTCTACAACATATATCATCTGTTGGCACTCTTCCTATATGTACATCTCCTCTATCAATGATTTCACGGATGAGATGGTACCGCCTAAGTATATGCTTGGATCGTTGGTGAGATCTCGGTTCCTTAGCATGTGCAATGGCTCCATTATTATCACAGTACAGAGCAATCGGATCAACAATGGTTGGAACAACACCAAGTTCAGTGATGAAATTTTTAATCCATACAGCCTCCTTGGCTGCACTAGAAGCAGCAATATACTCAGCCTCTGTTGTAGAATCAGTTACTATCTCTTGCTTCGAACTTTTCCAGCTAACAGCACCACCATTAAGGCAAAACACAAAACCTGACTGAGACTTATAGTCATCATTGTCAGTCTGGAAACTAGCATCTGTGTAACCCTTTACTGCTAGTTCGTCTTCACCTCCATATACCAAGAATGAATCCTTAGTCCTTTTCAGGTACTTGAGGATATTCTTGACTGTTGTCCAGTGACCTTTACCTAGATTCGACTGGTATCTGCTCGTCATGCTCAAAGCATACGAGACATCCGGACGAGTACATATCATTTCATACATGATAGATCCAATTGCCGAAGCATAAGGGATCTTTCTCATACGCTCCTCATCATCTTGTGATTTAGGACATTGGGCCTTAAAGATCTTTACACCATGAGTCACGGGTAAGTTTCCTCTTTTTGCCTCTTGCATGCTGAACCATTTCAACACTTTATCAATATATGTACTTTGACTTAGGCCGAGCATTTTTCTCGTTCTATCTCTATAGATCCTAATACCTAAAATGTAGGCAGCATCGCCCAAATCTTTCATGGAGAAACATTTTCCTAACCATGTTTTTACAGCCTGTAAGGAAGGAATGTCATTCCTAATAATTAATATGTCATCAACATATAATACTAGGAATACAATGTGACTCCCACTAACCTTCTTATATACACAAGGTTCATCTTCATTTTTAATAAAGCCAAATTCTTTGACTGCTTCATCAAATCCAAGATTCCAACTCCGAGAGGCTTGCTTTAATCCATAAATGGATCGCTGCAGCTTACATACCTTTCCAGCATCCTTTGGAGTGACAAAACCCTCAAGTTGTGTCATATACACATCTTCAAGGATATTTCTGTTAAGGAAAACAGTTTTGACATCCATCTGCCAGATTTCGTAATCATAAAAAGCTGCAATAACAAGTAAGATCCTGATGGATTTAACCATTGCCACTGGAGAGAAGGTTTCATCATAATCACCACCTTGAATTTGTTTGAAACCTTTTGCTATCAGTCTGCCTTTATAGGTTTGTACATTACCATCCATGTCGGTTTTCTTCTTGAAAACCCACTTGCACCGATTGGTTTTACCCCTTGGTGGATCAACCAGAGTCCATACTTGGTTAGTATACATGGAGTCCATCTCATATTTCATGGCTTCAAGCCATTTCTAATCTGGTCCATTCATAGCTTCTTGGTAGGAGAAGGCTTATCTTGATCTATGAGCATCACATCGTAGTTTTGAGTCACAAGATATCCATAATATCTCTCGGGCTCTTGGCATGTCCTACCGAGATCTCTGAATGCCTTGTGTAATTTGAGCGGGTTCACTTTCCACAATATCTTGTGGTTCCTGCTCACGTTCCAACTCAGGTTCAATGATATTTTGTGGTTCTCGAATTTCTTCGAGTTCTACTTTCCTCCCACTATTTCCTTTAGAGACAAATTTTCTTTCTAGATAAATACTAGTTCAAGCAACAAATACTTTGTTCTCATAATGTTTGTAGAAATAATACCCTTTTGTTTCCTTTGGGTATCCCACAAAATTACATTTGTCAGATTTGGGTCCGAGCTTGTCAGAATCCAAACGTTTGACGAACGCCTCGCAACCCCAAATCTTCATGAACGACATACTAGAACGTTTCCCAGTCCACATCTCATATGGTGTCATCTGAACCGTCTTTGTAGGAACACGGTTAAGTGTGAATGCAGTTGTCTCTAGGGCATGACCCCAGAAGCTTATTGGAAGATCTTCATGACTCATCATTGATCGTACCATGTCCAACAAGGTTCGATTTCTCCTCTCAGACACACCATTCCATTGTGGTGTTCCAGGTGGAGTGAGCTGTGATATAATACCACACTCCTTTAGAAGGTCATCAAAGTCTTGGCTTAAGTATTCACCTCCTCGATCGAATCGAAGGGCTTTTATGCTTTTGCCAAATTGGTTTTGAACTTCATTCTTGAATTCCTTGAACTTTTCAAAGGATTCAGATTTGTGTCTCATAAGATACACATATCCATATCTACTAAAGTCGTCAGTAAATGTAATGAAGTAATAAAACCTACCTCTTGCTAACGAACTCATGGATCCATATACATCACTATGTATAAGTCCCAATACATCGCTAGCCCGTTCACTGTGTCCAGTGAAAGGGGCTTTAGTCATCTTGCCTAATAAACAAGACTCGCATTTCTCATATGATTCAAAATCAAATGAATCCAAGAACCCATCTTTATGGAGTTTGGATGTGCGTTTCTCATTTATATGGCCTAAACGACAGTGCCAAAGATATGTCGGATTTGAATTATTTGATTTAAATTGTTTTGTATTTATGTTATAGATTGGCATTTCTAAATCAAGAATATAGAGACCATTAAACAATTGTGCAAGACCATAACAAATATCATTTAAGTAAAACAAACAACGATTGTTCTTTATTATAAATGAAAAACCTTTCTTGTCCAAACAAGAAACAGAAATAATATTTTTTCTTATAGCAGGCACAAAATAACAATCTTCTAATTCTAAAACTAGCCCAGTGGGCAAAGATAAATGATAAGTTCCTACGGCCAGTGCAACAACTTTTTCTCCATTCCCAACTCGTAGGTCAACCTCTCCTTTCGCCAAAGTCCTACTCCTTCGGAGTCCCTGCACATTAACACAAATGTGAGAACCACATCCAGTATCCAATACCCATGATGTAGAAGAAGACAAGTTGACTTCTATAACATAAATACCTGAATCAGAATGCGTACTTCCTTTCCTTTTCTTCACTTCTTCCAAATAAGCAGGACAATTCCTTTTCCAGTGTCCAGGTTTTCCACAGAAGTGACACTCACCTTCTTTAGCCACCCCACCTTTAGGTTTTAAAGCCTGTTTGGTTTTGGAATTGGGTTTGGCAAAAGATTTAGATCCTATCTTCTTCTTGCCTTTCCAATTTCCCTTAGCATTCCCCTTTTGCACAATCATTATGGGAGGCGGGTCCGCCTTTTTCATGTTGTTCTCGGCGAGTTCTTAACATGCTCAACAACTCGATTAAGGGTTTCTCAATTTCATTCATAAGATAGTTCATAACAAATTGAGAGTAGTTGTTGTTCAAAGATTGCAAAACAAGATCGAGTTTGGGCTTAGGAGTGATTGGAAACCCAACCTATCAAGGTACTCAATATACCCAATCATTTTCAAGCACATGTGGACCAAGCTGGATCACGTTCACCCATTTCGCGTTGATATAACACCTTGCTTGTATCATACCTCTCTGTCGAGCATGCCCTTGAACAATTTCTTAAGATGCTCGATCATCTCATAAGCATCCATCAACTCATGTTGCTTACGAAGCTCGGCGTTCATGGTTGCTAGCATGACACAACTCACATCCGAGCATCATCTTGATGCTTCTTGTAAGCATTATGCTCTCCGCTAAGTAGTGCGATGACGGTGGTCTTTTGCAGGAATGGGTCCATCGAGGACATATAGCTTGCGCTCTTGTTTGAGGACAATCCTCAAGTTCCTATGCCGGTCAAGGAAATTAATTCCACTCAAATTTTGTCCTTTTCAAGGGGTGATCATAATGAAAGACTATTTGTGTTGTTGTTGTTTGCCATTAATATCTACAATTTATAAGTGCAAAAATAATAAGTCAAATTGCAGAGTTGATATTATGTAATTGATAATAGTACATTCAAAATATACCTCCCACTATTTTATTCAAATTAATAGCCCTCACCATTAATTCGGAAAGCATTTTCTATTAAATCTTTCTAGTGAGCCAAGATCCATATTTCATTATGCCTTAAGTTAGCTTTGGCTAATCTCTTAAAACACAATTATTTAGGAAGACAACCCCTTGTCAATTATATCATATATAACTCCTGGATAGTTTGGTAAACAACATTTGTTTCTAGTCCATCTAATGGTACCTACCAAGCTCCATGCCTCTAAGTCCACAATCCTATTGAGATAACTTATTTAAGTCGGGCCCAATGATTTTAACAGTTTGGATATCATAATTATCCTATCGCATCTTACCTAGATAAATAGGGTACTTTGCTTTGGCAAACCTACATCTATTGATCAAGGTCTTGATGAGTGTTATTCATTGGAAGGCATCTGATTTAGACTTAATATTTTATTGAGGGATTTTATAAATTAATTTAGATCTCACCAATTTTAATCTTATTAAGCATACACATTATTTATCATATCATATCACATACAAGCATAAATAAAGTGCAAAATTAAATGTGTCACAGTTATGGCCCAATCCACTGTCAATCTTTTCAAGCTAATGAAAGATTGAAGGTCAATCTAAGGTGGTAAAAGATCTTTAAATAAATAACTTCCTTGGATCTTCCTCAAGCATGTGCCTCCTCTCCATCATCATCTTTCCATCGTGTACTCCATCTTGACATCTTCATCGATTACAGATTATTACATGACATAAAGAAACCTCGAGTTACATTCGAGGGGATTTAGATGAGAAGAGAATATTAAATTAAAATTTATAGAAAGGCACGACATGCAAGCCATATTTCAAAACCAAAAACCACTAACCTATGGGTCAAAAGGCCATAATTGTGCACCATGCATATCACAATAAGCACATAACAATTTATATATAATTAAAGAAAACTATATATAACATATAGGGGACACGACCATCCATGCAAGCAACGACGGGGGGGTTCGAGGGGGTCTCCCCGGTGGTGGTCCAAATTTATATATATATATATATATATATATATATATATATCTTAATTAAGTCTTACTTAATTAATATACCTATATATAAATTATCCTATTAATTTAAATTCGTAATTTAAAATTCTATCAATCATGTTGACATATTTAAATCTTTACAATTTAAATTAATTTCCTTTTAATTATGTTCTTTGTGTGTGACCCTATAGGTTATTATTACGTTGGCAATAATTTTGAAATCATATTATAATATTATAAACAGTGAGCGGCATCTAGTAATGCATCACTGCTACCCAAGTAATAATAAGATCGATGATTCGATGTAACCTTTTCGTGACCAATGTTTCAATGTAATTTAATCCTTTTAACCTTAATAACCTAGATTAAACTCGAGTCATGGAATGTGTCATACTCTTCATAATTTAATCTGAGTTTTTCTTGATCAATGAGTAGACTATATGAAACAAATCACTATTTGAGCATGGCCATGCATTTCATAGTCCTACTCAATCAAGAGGCCTATGAATATCACCCCTAATACATAGGAGGGTTAAATTCCATCTAGATCACTCATATTCCTCACACGATTCATGATGTACCCAATAATCACCTTTATAGTCCACCCTATTAAAGGTGACATTTGATGATATCAAAGTACATAAATTCCCGTGAAGAAATATAGTGATTTCAGGTCGGAGGACCATTACATCATTGTCACTATGAGAATTGCTAATGACACTTCGTATAATGCTCCACATAGAATTCTCGTGATGGGTCTGCCCAGTACATCGTTCTCTAACATGTACCTATGCATTGACTTAATATCTCATATATTTATGACCAATGAGATTTGGTCATCAGTCAATCCACATACTAGTCTTAATGCATTATTGTCGTCCCATCAACAATGATACTAGACTAGGGACATTTAAGAACAATGATACTAATTGTAAATATATAATCTCATGTTCAAGTCACATACTTTAAACTATATAATTTGTATCAATATTCTAAGGATTTTTATTATGTTAACATTTATATAATGCAGTAAATAAAACCATAATAAAATCATTCATTTATTCAATCAAATATAATATCAAAACGTTAAGCAATTATATCAAATAATTGGCCTCTAGGGCATAAACGCTAACAAAAACATTATAATTCATGTATGATTAGTAATCATAAGTGTTTAAGTAAGTTTAATCGAAGAAACCATTTAAGTGTTTATTTGGTTGTTTATGGACAAATTGAAAACCATCATAGGGTATGTGCATATTGCTTGGTTAGGTTATAGATAATGAATCAATGGATTGGTTCCATTTGATTTGGCGTATAAAACTCAAGTAACGAAGTTATGGGAAAATTTACGGGATTAGGCTTTAAACGTTGAAAACGTAAAATTCCTAGATTAGTAGTCGAAAGTTGCCATTTAACTTGGAAACCTTGGTTTTGATGGCATAACTTAGAATAACGTATTTGAGAGTCGTGGACTCAAGAATCGCTCGGCTTTTCGACTTTAGCACGAAGAAGAAGCTATTTAACGTCACGAGCGTTAAACGAACGTGTAATAAAGAACTTAATAGGTGAATTTCGTGTTAACAGATTTGAAATGTAAGATTTTCTAATGAAATCATAGTGCATGTGATATGTGAGCTAACGACTTTTTAACGAGCCAATTCGGACTTATAATGATTAAGTTATGATCCCGGAAAATTCACAGAAGAAGAAAATTGTCAAAATTGTCTGAGGCTCAAGGTTGGCGTCGCAGCGCCACCACAAAGTATAATACTTCATGACTGCGGTAGCTCGTCGAGGAGGAGAGTAAACACTTGTGAACTTGCCAGCCAAGACACCTGGATTGTATATCTTTTGTTAGTGGCGCCACAACGTGCGCCAATAATGTACTGGGAGATGGCGTCACAACGCCGAGACAGGGAAATTGTCTGACTTAGTTATTTTTGAACCCAGTTGTTGCATGACAATTATGGGGCAAATGTATGTACTTAATGTATATATTAAGACCATTCATATGTCACATATATAGTGATGACTTTAGGAATTGAATGTTGTTTAACTAATAATTAAACGAAGAACATAAAGTGTAAGAAGTTAAACCGTAATCAATTACGATAATACAAACCAAGGGTTAGTACGTATAGGTTTAGTGATGTAAGATCGTTAATAAGCCGTAAAGAAGGATAAATAACTATAAACGAGTTTTACTAATGAAATAAATTCGGTTAAGTTATAGAAGAGAAAGAAGTTGGTAAAAACAATGTGATTAGATTGTTTGGTAGCTAATTACAGTGTGCTATGTGAATATATTATGTAGAGAGTGTAAAGACCAAGAATTGTTGAATATTTATTTGAAGATGCTTGAAGGCAAGTTTTCTTAACACTTGTCTAACCTTCGTGTTAGCCAAGTTTTCTGTGATTCATGTTATGAGATGCATGAATTGTTTTACGAAAGAGTTAATGCCAGTTTTAACTCAGCTAGACTAATTCTAAGAGTTTGATTGATTTGTTTACAAGTCTTTCGATATAGTATTGATAACACTATCCTATGGCAATTGTTTGGTACAGATTCAAAGGTAAGCCTAAGTATGAATAAATAAATGTATTTTACATCGATTATTCGATGGGGACGCGAGGTTGCCAAAACTTAAACATAAATACGTTTAATGGATGAGTGTTGATCAACATAGAGTACTATAGGTTGATCACCTAGATGTGCTCGTAAGATATATCGAACTTACAGACTTAGTGTCGTGTTGTCCTTTTTCATGAATGAAAACTAAAGAGAATGTTCATGGTCTTTTGACCTACTCAGAATTCCCAAGATACTTTAAGTACTTCGGAATTGTTTTATGAGAATGAAAAGTGATATCTAATGTTTCATAGTACTTCATAGCTATTTGTTCAGTTATTGAAGAATAATCATATGATTCTCGACGTGGTATATATATTATATCTTGTTAGACTTGCTGAACTAGTTATGCTCACTTCTTGCTTGAATTATATGATTGCAGCTAAGGCCGAACGAACTGAGGGTTCTAAGAAAGATAAAGGCAAGGCTAAGATGGATAATTAGTTATCCTGTAATAGACTAGTATGTTTATATAAATTATACTTATGACGAATGAAGAATGTATTCGGTTACAGAACCTGTGAAAGGATTTATTACTATTGTAATAAGAATGTAGTTAATACACTCATTTTGATGTTGTTTCAATGGAATGAATGTATAGTTAGTAGTACCGTGTAACACCATATCTGTGGGTTGAAAGTACTCAGATTTGGGGGTGTCACATGTTGGTATAAAAGCATTAGGTTATAAAACTTAAGGGGGAAAAAATCTTAGGCTAATAACCTCATTAGTAGATGAGAAGTAGAAACGAATGAATTCTAGTTAAATGAGTTAATTAAGTATTGAGAAAACTCAGTACCAAAAGATTTAAGAGATGGAAATTAACCCTAAATACATTAAATGTGATTTGTGCTTATATTATTGTGTATTATGTACTAATCAACATGTTATGTGTTATTGTAGATGTCCATCGATAGCTACATGTATAGGGATATACACGTGGTGAGTGAAGAGTCAGTGATCATAATAGAGCCAGTACCAATGCCAGTAGCGGCGGTACCAGTGATAAACATAGAAGAGTCCGAGCCTGAGGAGGAAATTTCAGACGAGGACTATTTAGAGGGGATTATGGGATTGACGTCATATCTTGATATGATGATCGATGTGGAGGAGGATATGGAGGTAACATCATTTAATACGGTGGTACCTGCACTAGAGCCAACACCTGCTGCATTTAATGAGGATTTGTATTCAGCGGTGCTTGATATAGCGATGCACCCGCTCACTTATTGTCAGTAACCGGAGGGAGGAGATTAGTGATCTCCATGAGGCTAAGGAGTCTGCAGAAGCAGATTTCGAGATTGAGCATGACGAGAATGTGCTCATGAAGGATAAGGCTATGGATTATAAGAATGAGGTCGTTAAGCTTCGTAAAGAAATGGAGAAGAGAGACCAGAAAATAGCACGGATGTCATACATCCACGATAGTGCTCATGAGGATTTCAAGCTAAAAATTGCTTGTTATTTCATTGAGTCGGGACAAACTCGATGATGAATGAGTTTTATACCCATAATTGAGTGCGTTTAAGCTTAATCTTTTGGATGTTTTTAAGTGTTTGTGTCTATTTATGCATGTTTTATGTTGTTTTGTAGGAATTGGGACAAAAGTTACTTGGATCGACGTTTGGGGTGGCTAGATTCGCGCTTTTGGCTAGCCATTTACATAGCATCCACTTCAAAGCCAATTTCAGCATTGCTACAGACCTTATTTCGGAAAACTCAAAGAATGAAAGTTGTATATCTACGTCTCCTATTTTCAGAACATCTTTAATCATCAAAATTGGAGTTTTTATGAAGAAGTTATGGCCATTTTCCCAAAGGACGTCAGAGCAGAAAATTTTGGAAAAGACCCCAGCGCCGGGGCGCCCAAACCAAGGCCATTTCGGTATTTGGGCCATTAGAAGGCGATGTCGACCACCGTGCCCGGTGCCGTGGGGGCTCGGGGAAGGGTTTGGTCAAGCTTGGATGGGTTTTGGGGCGAATTTTGACACTTTTCTGACTCCAAATAGGATTGAGTTTGTTCCAAAGCTAAAAATTAGACTTGTAACCTATAAATACATGATGTAAGACATAAAATAGAGGGAGATTAGATAGATTAGATTAGAGATACACTCCATTAGATTAGAACATAAACCTTAGTTCTTATTAGTTTTGGAAATTGAAGCAACTTGGAGATCATTGAAGATCAAGAGCAGGAGCAAGAGGGGAGCATCAGTTTTGATGACAATAGATTCTATTCTCTTCTCTTATCATACTTTTATCTTTTAATGTCTATTCAGTTGTGGATTCTTGATTTTAATTCAATGACCATGAACTAATTCTTTTATTAAGACTACCAATTGAACCTTTTATGTCTATGAATTAATTATTTTATTTATTCCAATTATTTATGTCAAAGTGAATTGTTTATCTTGTCTTGTGCTTATTGATTAATTATTTGACCAATAATTACCTTGTTACTCTAGAAGGAATCGGGAGAGGAGATCTAGGGTTAGAACTGGACATGATAACATGTATGCTTAGTTATTTGCATGATGAATAATTAGGGTTGTGAATTGAATAAGGATATTTGTTCACTGTATGTATCATATTGGGAATTGGGATTGAAAGAGTTTAATTTAATTGTTTTGCATAGGAATATAGCAAGATTAATTGGAATAAATAGAAGTTAATTGATCACTTGGAAAAGGGCTTTAGACACTTAGAATTACCGTTAACAATTCAGTAGGCATAATAATTGGGATAATTAGATAATTGGTTATAGTTTATAATTGGGGATATTGGGGTCTTAACCTTAATTATCTGAATTCATTCGTCAAATCTTAGTTTTTATTTGTTTGATTTTATTTTAGAATAATCTCTTTTAATTGCTTAATTTAGTTTTATTATTTTGAAAAATCACAATTTATGGTTGTTTAAATAAAATTGGATTGATATAGTGCTAGTAGTTGAAATTTATTGATTAGAATTCTATGTGGGATCGACACTTTATCTTGTCACTTTATTACTTGTTGACTGTGTACACTTGCATAAATTCATTGATTGCGAAATCAACCAACAAGTTTTTGGCGCCGCTGTCGGGGAATTCTTTATTAATATTAATTCCATATTAGTTATAATCAATTCGGTCTTAATTTAAACGTTATTTATTTATTTTTCTTCTTGTATTGGCAGGAATTCTTTATGAGTGTATGCACACTAGATCAAGGGCTAAAAAGGAACATTTTCCTTATACAGACGATATCGAAAGGAAGTTCCGGAAATTACAGTTAACTAGTGCGGTGTTACCTTTGGAAGAAGATCTGGCAGAGCAAGAAATACCAGTGAACATGGCAGGTGTAACATTCCAGAATTTTAAAGTGTAATATTAAATATTTATTGATTTATATAAATATTTAATGGATATGTTTATTATTGAATAAATAATTGTTCAATTTGAGTTGATGTAATTTAGTTAATTATTTGTTGAATAAATAATTAAATATTAAATATTAAATATTAAATATTTATTTGCAATATTAAATACTTATTGAATTATATGGCAATTTGAGTTGATGTGGTTTAGTTAATTATTTGTTGAATAAATAATTAAGGAGCTAAGTAAATTAATTGTTATGAGATTATATACCAATGTAATTTAATAAGTAAGCTAGAGAGCTTATCTTGATTTAAATAAATTATAATATTTTAAATGGGAAATTGTAATTTAAAATATTAGTTAGTTAAATAAAATTATAATTATAAAGAAATTATAGTTTTGTGATAATGATTTATGTATTAAAGTAATTTAATAGATTAATATTTGAATTGATTAAATTGATTATTTAATTAAATAGAAGTGTGACAAATAATCTTGCTATAAAGGAGTTATTAAAATAAATTAAGGGAGTTTAATTTAGTTTTGCCAAACATGTCTTATTGCATAATAAGTCTTTAATCTAATAGTGTTTTATCAAACAAGGTATAAGGATTAATCCATTTGTTTTAATTCAGTTTACCAAACAAGGTGTAAGGATTAAAGGGTTATTTTATTAGCTTAGCCAAACAAGCCTTATGGCTTTTGATTTTCAAACAAAATATAACTGATATAATTATATCTATATTTATATTATATCATTAATAGATATTATATCATATACGTTATATTTTTATTACGTAGTTAGAGTTAGGAAGAGAAGAAGGCTCAGTTGAAGAAAAAGAAGAAGAAGAAAAATACAGAGAGAAAAGTTGAGAGAAACTTAGAGAAAATTGAGAAAAGAATTGGGGAAAAGAAGATTGTAATAATAACTATTTTCTTCTAAACTCTAGAGTATCATCTTCTTAATCAAAGGTAGGATATTAATCCTTGTATTTTATTTTTAAAGTTTAGTTTTCTTCTCCAAAGAGTTCTCTGTAAATAATTATGGATGATGAATTCTTGTGTATATAGCTTTAGATGATGATTGTTGTTGTAAAACTGTTTTGTTGAGATTATGTATGATTATAATCAATTACTTTATGTATGTATGTAAATTGTGAAGAAATATATCACAGTGAGTTCATATGAAAATATATATATGAATATGGCTTAGTTTAAAGTAGAAATTAAGGTTTTATTTGTTGTTAAATTGATTGTTAGAATTGATAGAGTATGTAAAATCATAATCATGATGTTTTGAATTTACTGTTTTGGTTGAAAAATAAAATCACAGTGTTGATTTTCATTGAAAGTATAAAAAATGGAGTTTTGCCAAGAACATTGAAATTGTGTGTTGTATATTTGATGTTTGTGTTATTTTATGAGTATAAACATGTTAGAAGTCTTCACAATATGTTTATATGAAGTCTATATGTAAATTACATGATAATCAGCCTATTAGATTCGAGCTTTTAGGCTAATTTGGCTTTTTTCGGTATTGTCATTAAGAAAATTGTACAATCAAATCATGAGTTTCATTACCAATGAGAAGATCGTTAAATGGTCTTATAGCGCCATCCGCCATCACCATACAAATACGCTTCAGAGTATAATCACCGTGGCAAGAATATCATCATCCTGACGCAGTACGACCCACGATTTAAATCGTATGGCGTCATGCCATGAAAGTTATGAGAATGGTCTGACAATGTACTTTTTGTACACGAAATTTTAAGAAAACATTTTTGTGATGATAGTAGGACTGTAAAAAATAGATTTTAGTATTTCTATACTATGAATAATTATGTTATTAAGGATTAACTTGTGTTATAAGTTGATTATGTGATTAAATAATCAAACCTATGTGATGAATGTATTAGTTATGTGATAATGACTAACTATGTCACGATGACATATGTATATAGAATATTGTGATTCAAATTGATTCGGGTTTAGTCTCTACGAGCAAGGCAAGTTTTCTAACTCAAAACTTCATTGTATGCGAGTTTAATTTCATTGGTACATTATTGTTTTCAAATTCAATTACAATTGTTGTAAGTTGCTACTTCTACACTTTTGTAGAGCTAGATTTCCTATGATTGAGTAAGTCATTGTATCTAGTTACTCATGACGATGCAAGTTTTCTAATCCTTTATCTTATTGAGCTAATTATTGTTTTCAATTTGATTATCTTATAATGATGTAAGTGGTCTAAACTTTGGTTTGATGTTGAACAAGTTATTCTTGTATTTCAATTATTGATTAACATGCATAACTGAATTGCCATGCATGTTTAGTATTCAATCCTAATTAACCTTGGCTTAGTATTGTTTAAGCAAGGTATGCTATATTTATTCAAATTGTATGCTATTAGATTTTTCCTAATGCATGACTTTAGTTACTATGATTGATTCAATCACTATTATTCTGTAGTATAGTGTTATTGGTCTTATTCAACTACTCCTTAGTTGATGTTCGTTAAATTCCAAATTTCCTTGAAAGCTTATCCAAACCAAACTTACTTTGGTGCGGACTTGTATTCTAAATACTGAGATGAACAACTCTTTTAATAGAGGTTTACCCTTAGCGTTGAAATGGTTGTGCATAATACATTATACAAAGGGTTGATCCCCCAAAGTACGTGGAGTCCTTATAGTCTTATGACTGTTAAAGTTAAAGTTGAAAGATTACTTATAACTGTGGACATGATTCGTGGTCATTAGACCCTCAGTGAATGTTATAATTTTCAGAAAGTTAATAGAATATATTGTTCAGTTCTATTGAGCCTAGTATTGGCAATTGATGTAAAAGTTTAAAGATTTATTTATTGTTATTTCAAGTGGGCCTTGTTTTCTCACTCTTGCCTGTAAAATTTCTTATAGCTAAAGTTGAAACTGGTGACGTACCTAGCACCAGTAAAGGAAAAGGAAAGATGAACAAGTACTGAAGACTTGTAATAGATTTAATAGTATTATTATTAGACTTTGGTTTAAAGATTGTAATGAAGTTTATTTAATTTCCGCATTTGAATGATTGTTGTTAAAGGTTAGACAACCTGGGGAGATTTTTATTTGAGTTTAATCCTGTATGGGCAGGTTTTTATTATTTAATTTTATTATAATTGGGTAGTTATAAATGAATGTTTTGATTAAGTTAACATTGAATCCTATGGAAATGAAGTACCAGGATTTGGGGGTGTCACAGCAGGGGAAGAACAAAAATCACTTAGGGATTATGCCATGCCGAATGTCACAGATATACAGTCGAGTATTAGGAGGCCGGCAATTAATGCAAACAGTTTTGAGATAAAACTGGGAACAATTTAGATGCTCCAAAATGCATGCCAGTTTTGGAGTAGTTCGACAGATGATCTTAACGAGCACATCTTGAGTTTCTTGGAAGTTTGCGATATCTTCAAGTTCAATAATGTTTCGGAAGATGCTATAAGGTTGAGGATGTTTCCGTTTACGTTGAAAGATAAAGCTCGGAGTTGGTTACATTCTTTGCCTCCTGGTTCAATCACAACTTGGGAAGACTTAGCTCAAAAATTTCTAGCTAAGTTTTTCCCACCAGCGAAGTCGGAAAAACTACGAAACGATATTCACACCTTCGCACAGTTCAACTCAAAAATGTTATATGAAGCGTGGGAAAGATTCAAGGATATGCTCCATAAATGCCCACATCACGGAATCCCACAGTGGATGCAGGGTGGGATATTTTGTGATGGATTGCATGCGCCCACAAGAGCCAGTATTGATGCAGTAGCAGGTGGAGCGATCATGTCTAAGAACTTTGATGAGGCTTATCAACTACTTGAAACGATGGCCAACAACCACTATCAGTGGCCCATGACTAGGTCTAATCCTCCGAAAACACTGGGAAAGTTTGAAGTGGATCCAGTGACAGCATTAGCAGCACAGGTGTCCGCAATAGCTAAGAAAATGGAAACATGGAGTCCACCATCCACGCAGCAAGTAGCAATGGTTTGTGAGTTATGTGATGGGAGTCATGCTACATATCAATGTGCCATCAATTCTAAATCAGCTTAGTTCGTAGGGAGCTATAATCGATCAGCCCAACCGTATCCGAATCAAAATGCATATAATCCAGGTTGGAGAAATCACCCAGGATTTTCATGGAGTAACAATCAAGCTCAAGCACCTAAACAACAAAACACATCCGGATTTCAAAATCAGACTCAACAACAGCTAGAGAGAAAAACAAGTTTGGAAGAAGCTTTGGAAAAATTCATTTTAGCTACTGACAAAAGGATCGGTGAACAAGAAAAGTTATTGAGTCAAGTAGATATGAATGTGAAAAGCCAAGGTGCTTCGATAAAGAATCTGGAAAATCAATTGGGGCAGATAGCACATGCGTTGAATAGCCGTCCACATGGAACACTCCCTAGTGATACAGAGATAAATTCGGGCAGAGATGAGCATTGCAAGGCTGTGACTTTACGTAGTGGGAAAGATTTGCAAGAGACAACTAAGGATCAGGAAAAGAGGGACAACGTAACAGTGGACAAAGAGGAAGTTTCAGAAACCAGAAAACGTCAAGATGAGGAGTTAGAGCAAAAAGCCCCCGAACAAACCCTCACAATGCCTCCCATACCGTATCCGCAGAGGTTTCAGAAATCCAAGTTAGATAAGCAGTTTTAAAGATTTTTGGATATTTTCAAAAAACTGCATATCAACATCCCATTTGCCGAAGCCTTGGAACAAATGCCGAGTTACGCCAAGTTTATGAAGGAAGTTCTGTCGAAAAAGAGAAAATTGGGTGATTTTGAAACAGTGGTGTTGACCGAAGAGTGCAGCGCAATTATCCAAAATAAGTTACCTCCGAAGCTCAAGGATCCGGGAAGTTTTTCAAGACCTTTCCCAATTGGCAGTCATGTCGTAGGCAAAGCTCTTTGTGACATAAGAGCTATTACAAGTGTGGAGTCATGGTGGGTTGAAAAGGAGAAGATAGAGGAAGATCCCATTGTGTTTACTAAGCTTCAATGCCCCAATCTGATCATAGACATAATGGAGAAAACACCTAGTTGTTGGACGTTCTTAATAGGGAACCTATCTACAAAGAGCATGTTAGGTGACTTTAATTCAAGGGCCTTTTCTAATGGGAACCTCCAAAAAGAGACATTGCTACTGATGGATGGAGGATTCCTCAATTTTCGTGGGGAATTGGATAGAGAATTGAAGAAGTCAGGCTGAGACTATAAAACAAGCGCTTATTGCTAGGCAACCCAAGTTTAATTTTTATTAGTTTTTATTAGGTTTTATATTAGTAGTTTTGAATTTGCATTTATTTAGGATTTAATAAAATTGTTTCTATCAAGGTTTACAGGTTATTCAAGTCAAATTCAAGTATGGTGCCCAATTTGTTCCATGTGCTTAGCCTATTCTCCAAACTTAGTCGACAAAGTAGAAGATTGCTATATTTTCAGGGAAGTCCTCTGCTTTACTTTTTTATATTTCAGCCATTGAGGACAATGTCTAGTTTAAGTTTGGAGGTATTCATTTTAGTGTCGTACTGCATATAGTCAGTTATCTGCATGGTAGTTCATTTTTTTTATGTGTTAGCATTGTGTTTTTTTAGGTTGCATATAATACATGGTAGTTATTTGCATATTCATATATGTGTTGCATTAGTATGTGTTCATGTAGTATAAGATTGGTTTTGCATGTTAACTTGAACAATGTTGATAATTGATGATGAGTTCTAATTTTAAACATGAAGAAAATCTGAGCCTGTCTGAAACTTATGTAACCGGTTAGCACTTAAAGTTTAACTGTTTTAATCTACTTGGTTCAAGGGTTTCATAATTTTATTTTATTTTTTAGGAAAAATCTTTGTTAAAATTTAAGGAAATTAGTGAACTGGCGGTAAAGGTTGGAATGTCGTAAAAGTTAGAGTTTGGGGGAATCTATGGGGTATATATATACAAAATGAAAATGAAAAAAAAAAGAAAATGAAGAAAAAAAGAAATGATGAAGAAAAAAAATAACAAATCCAGAAAAAGAATAAAAAAATGAATAAACATTGTGGCATGCTTGTCTAGTTTTGTGGCCTTTGTTACTTGAGTAAGTAAGCCCGAGGGTATTGTCTATACACCTAGCGCCCTAAGGTCTTAATGGCTTGGGATTCGTTAGTCGAAAGCTCATTAAGGTAACACTGAAAAGCCTAAGGGAATAAGACATTGCACAGCCATGAGAAAAATAAAAAAAATGAATAAAACACGAGAAAGAGCAAAAATGCCCTCGTGGTTGAATAAAATTATAAATAAATCTTGTATTTACCCTTAGACTTGGTAATTGCTTAGTTTTAACTGGAGTTGTCATGTTCACAAAAGTAATTGAATTGGAACTGAAATTTTCCTTCTAAGAAGTTTGTTATGTGATTATTTTGAACTGTGGTTGGTTAGAATGGTTAACAAGCACACACGCACAACATGGGTGATGACAAGTTTGGATTGACTAACTGGTTAGAGTTATGGACTTTGATTTGATCGGATAAATTGTTCGAGTATCATTGGTATCTTTGAGGCCTGTTTCTATATATCATACTGATTTATTACTGGGTTCGTAGGTATATTAGGAAGTAGATCATGCATATGCATTCATGTAGTTGAGTTCGCTTGTTTATTTTTATTTATTTTGTGTTTTTGCTTGAGGACAAGCAAAGGTTTAAGTTTGGGGGTATTTGATGAGTCAGTTTTATACCCATAATTGAGTGCGTTTGAGCTTAATCTTTTGGATGTTTTTAAGTGTTTGTGTTTATTTATGCATGTTTTATGTTTTTTTGTAGGAATTGGGACAAAAGTTACTTGGATCGACGTTTGGGGTGGCTAGATTCGCGTTTTCGGCTTGCCATTTACATAGTATCCACTTCAAAGCCAATTTCAGCATTCCTAAGGACCTTATTTCGAAACACTCAAAGAATGAAAGTTGTAGATCTACATCTTCTCTTTTCGGAACATCTTGAATCATCGAAATCGGAGTTCGTATGAAGAAGTTATGGCCATTTTCCCAAAGGACGTCAGAGTAGAAAATTCTGTAAAAGACCCCCTGGCAAGGCGCCTCAAACTAAAGAGCCATTTCAGCAGGGGGGCGTCGGGAAAAAAATCTGGTCAAGCTTGGACGCATTTTGGGACGAATTTTGACACTTTTCTGACTCCAAATATGATTGGATTTGTTCATAAGCTAAAAATTGGACTTGTAACCTATAAATACACGATGTAAGGCATAAAAATAGAGGAAGATTAGATAGATTAGATTAGAGATACACTCCATTAGATTAGAACATAAACCGTAGTTCTTATTAGTTTTGGAGATTGAAGCAACTTAGAGATCATTGAAGATCAAGAGCAGGAGCAAGAGGGGAGCATCAGATTTGCTGACAACAGGTTCTATTCTCTTCTCTTATCATACTTTTATCTTTTAATGTCTATTCAGTTGTGGATTCTTGATTTTAATTCAATGACCATGAACTAATTCTTTTATTAAGACTACCAATTGAACCTTTTATGTCTATGAATTAATTATTTTATTTATTCCAATTATTTATGTCAAAGTGAATTGTTTATCTTATCTTGTGCTTATTGATTAATTATTTGGCCAATAATTACCTTGTTACTCTAGAAGGAATCGGGAGAAGAGATCTAGGGTTAGAACTGGACATGATAACATGTATGCTTAGTTATTTGCATGATGAATAATTAGGGTCGTGAATTGAATAGGGATATCTGTTCACTGCATGTAACACATTGGGAATTGGGATTGAAAGAGTTTAATTTAATTGTTTTGCATAGGAATATAGCAAGATTAATTGGATTAAATAGAAGTTAATTGATCACTTGGAAAAGGGCTTTTGACACTTAGAATTCCCGTTAACAATTCAGTAGGCATAATAATTGGGATAATTGGATAATTGGTTATAATTCATAATTGGGGATATTGGGGTCTTAACCTTAATTATCTGAATTCATTCGTCAAATCTTAGTTTTTATTTGTTTGATTTTATTTTAGAATAATCTCTTTTAATTGCTTAATTTAGTTTTATTATTTTGAAAAATCACACTTTATGATTGTTTAAATAAAATTGGATTGATATAGTGCTAGTAGTTGGAATTTATTGATTAGAATTCTCTATGGGATCGACACTTTATCTTATCACTTTATTACTTGTTGACTGTGTACACTTGCACAAATTCATTGATTGCGAAATCAACCAATACTCGACATACTATTAGTCAGGATATTGTGTCGATTCTGGCAAATGAGAAACATGAGAATGCTGTTATATAGTATTAGAAGTCAAGAGCGGTAAATATTTTGAATAGTGACGTAAAGCCCTCTTTTGTATAATTAAAGGGTAGTCTTTTTGTAAATCCCAATTTTTGTGAAATTCAATCGCGGGATAGGAATGTAATAGCTTTTGGCTATGGAAACAAATTGTAAATAGTTTCAAACTATGAAGAAGCATATGAATATAAGGAAGTTTTTATTAAATGTGCTTTGTTGTGTATGAGTTGTTGTTTTGTGAATAATAACCAAGTAAGCAAATAAGTATTAATGAAACTTTATTTATTTAATCAGAAAAATGCCGCCCAGAAGAAAACAACGTAATCAGTAGGCTGGATCCCATAACGATAATCGGGGGGGTCAGAATAACCCTATGCAAGAGTTCATTAATTTATTAACGGTTGCATTTAACCAAACTAGGGGTAGAGCACCCGCAGTACCTAGGGTATCCAGAACGACTACCTTTAAGGAATTCAAAAGTGTAGGTCCGCCGGAGTTCAAAGGAACCACGGACCCAATAGAGGCCCACATATGGGTGAAGGAAATAGAGAAGGTGTAAGAACCCCAACTTTTTAATGAATAAAATCGAATTTCCTCTATTTATTATTGTGAATAATAAGGTTTTAATTTGATATAATACTTTGGTTATGGGTGAAATGTGCAAATTTTGCAAAATAAACAAGTGGTAATAAAATATTCATTGTGTCAGGAAATATTCGTTTGGTCGTGGAATATTCTTTACGTTGGGAATATTTAAATGACCACAGTAAAATGACCATTTGTGGGCCCCATAACGGATAAGCTTCGGATGAAGAAAATGACAAAGTTTGGGTTGTTATAAATAACGGCGTAGTTATTACTGAATTAACATTGTTGGAATACCTAATTGGTTAAAATATAGTAATCTGGCGTGGTTGCACAAGAAAGAGTACATGGTATTACATGAAGTATTGTTAAATTATTGATCCTTACGTAAAGAAGGCACTACTCAATAATTTTTACGATGAATTCTTGCTCAATATTTTATTTTATAGATTCAATAATTGTCTGCGTTGATATTTTATATTATTGTTGCTCAATAATTGTCCGCACATCATCTCCATTATCGGATCAATAATTCATATTATTTGGAATAATATTATTAGATAGCATTATTGGAAATGTCTAGAAAGTTCATTAAGGAGAGGTTTGGTCACCTAATTGCGGCGCCCGATGAGAGAAATCCTTATCGGAAAGCCCCTCTTTCCAGGAGCAAATTTGGTTGTCATAAATGTGATTCTGTAATATTATTTATGAATAATTAATTATTCATTCATATGATAAGGAATTATTTATTTTTATGTAGATATAAATGATGGATTTATTTATGTGGTTATTAATGAAGGAATTAATGCTGAGATGTTTTATCAGTATTTTGTCGGATTGGAAGTATTTAAAAATCATCCATTTGTGTCTATTATGGTTACTAACTTTGATTGTATCCATGTTTTGATCTTTATTTTGAATTCTACTTCAAAATTGGTTATTATAGAGTATTATTGATCTTGGATAAACTGTTATACGAATCCTTATTATTTGATCTTTTATCTCACTGGATTCGTTTTCTTTAAGATATTTTTCATCATCCTCAGTCCTAAATGATGATATTACTGAATATCTTTGGCATGTAGTGCAAAGATGAATGATTAACTGATGAATATCTTTGGCCTGTAGTGCAAAGATGAATGATTAACTGATGAATATCTTTGGCCTGTAGTACAAAGATGAATGATTACCTAATGAATATCTTTTGGCCCGTAGTGCAAAAGATAAAGCAGTGTTGAGATGAACATGACCAACTGGTGATACAAATGAATATCTTTGGCCTGTGCAAAGATGAATATTTGATTAAAGATGTATATTGATTGTTGTTACAGGGATAAAATATTGATGATGAGCTTTTAAATCTTAGAAGATAGTAGAATTCTTTCTCTACTTGACTCTTCTAATGGATTGCTTATTCTGCTGCAGTTGTTGATCTAAAACTTGTTGTCTATTATATTTTATCAGATTTTTCCCTGTTGAAGACTAATGATAATTTGTTGTATATTATCTTAGTCATAATATTTTCTTACTGGGCTAGTTGAGCTCACCCTTTCTTTCACTATTCTCTTCAGGAAATGAGAATATAGCTGGGACTAGTCGGGGAATGGATTGAAGGTCTAGATGGTTGCATTAATAGTCCTCACTATTCTGTGAAATAGCGTATCAATAATTGTAATGAGGACCCCTTTTGAGTTTTTATACTGTCTATTAGACAATAGTTATATTCAAACTCACAGTATATGTGTTGTCGTATTTTGCACGACGATTGTATTACTGAAGTTGTATTTGTTTTTGTACCATGTATTTGGCGACTCAGAATGGGTTGGATGGAATGGACCTATTTTGGGGTCGTCACAGTTGGTATCAAAGCTTAGGGATATGATCCCTGGCTAAGATGTGAGACTAGAACTAGGAGGGGAGAGATGGGAAATTCCTTCGCTAGTATGACCTACCTAAGTTTGTTTGGTATTTATTTGGTCGGTCAGAGTATATGGATAATATCTTAATTTGTTTAATTAACCCTTGTTTCATGGCAGTATTTAAGAATGGCAGCGGGAAATATTAACGATGGAGTGAATGAGACAGTGGAGACACCTTTAATCACCACCCAGGGGAACGTGCAACAAGAAGACAATATTCCTCCTGTAAACAACACTACCGAGTAAACGATGAATGATGGAATGTTTAGGAGCTTTTTGCAGTTCATGCAAAATCAGACGAGGGAGACTCGTGTACAAAATACGGGTGGAAGTGATAGCAACGCGCGGTCTGTCACAACCAAGCAGTTCAAGGAGTTGGGACCACCAGAATTTTTGGGAAAGCCAGAACCACTTACGGTAGAGACGTGGATAAAGCAGATCACCAAGATATTTGATGTCTTGGGATGTTCCGAGGAGCAAAAGGTTTCCCTTTGCCACTTTTATGTTGCGAGGAGAGGCAGATTACTGGTGGGAATCGGTAAAACGTACTCAACATGTCGCACTGAAGATGTCTTGGGAGAAGTTCCAAGAATTGTTCAACGACAAGTACTTTCCCGAAAGTATTCGTCACATGAAGGAGGTTGAGTTCATCAAGTTGGAGCAAAACAATATGAACGTGTCGCAGTACGAAGCTAAGTTTGTGGAGTTATCCCGATTTGCATCTCATTTGGTTGATAATGAGGAACGAATGACACGAATGTTTCTGCGAGGTTTGAAACCCGAAATACATCAATACCTCATTTCTCACAAACTTTGTTTATATTCAGATGTTTTGAATAGGGCTCAGTTAGTGGAGCGCGATAATGAGCCAGCCCAACCAAAGGATAACGAGCAACAACACGATAATAATCGTACCGGTGACAACGGTCATCGGAACAATGATAACCATCGTGGAGGAAATTATCATGCCAGAAATGGTAACCACTTCGGCGGTAATCATGGCCAAGATAATAGAAATGATTCAAGTGGAAATTTCAAGAAAAGAAGATTTCCGATGACGGGGGAAGGCGTCGAACAAAGACACCGAGGACCAAAGAACAAATTCTGGGGAGGAGAACTAAAATCGGGTTAAATGCTACTGAGATGTGGAGAGGAGGGACATATAAGTCCAAAGCTATTCACGACTTTCCAAGATATATTTTAGTTATGGAAAAGGCGGTCACATAGCTCGATTTTGTCACAGAACTAAATCAAGTCCGATTGGGGACGGTGGCACCAAAGGTGGATACGGACAAAACAAAGTCGATGGTTTCAGGAAGAGCATTTTTCGTGACTTCTCAAAGAGCGAGTAACCCGAACGAAGTTAGCACGGGTTAGTTAATTATAAATTCTTGTGAAGTCCATACCTTATTAGACACCGGTTCTACCCATTATTCTATCTCTCTTGCCTACGCTCACTGTTTAAATTTAACTCTAGAGAAGTTAGACTTTGACTTATCGATTGAAACCTCGTTAGTAGAAACCTTCATTTCATGTGCTATCCAAGTCTTGGATGAGAGTCACAGTTTTTAAATGATATTTCTATTGTTAATAAATCTCCTGACGTATTCTCGAAGGACTTCTTAGCCTACCCCTAGAGTGTGAAATCGAATTTTGTATTGACCCCAGTACAAAACCCATTTCTAAAACCCTTAAATATTTCTTCAACCAAAATGAACATATAATGCGCCAAAGACGTTGGCTCGAGCTGTTGAAGATTACAATCGTACCATTCAATACCATCGTGGGAAAATGAAAGTGGTAGCTGACGCGTTGAGTAGAAGATCGTATGTGTTTACGAGTGCAATGTTGTTAACACAAAAATCTATTTTATATGACTTACAAATGATGAAGATAGAGTTAAAGACTCTAGGGACCCACGTGAAGATAACGAATATACGAGTAGAATCGACTTTAATCGATAAAGTTAAAATCGCTCAAGCTACACACTAGAACTGATGAATATAAAGAAAAAGGTGCAAGATTGAGTTATTCTAGAAGTAAGAGTCGATGAAGAGAAGAAAGCTCAAGCCTTCGATTTATTTGAAATCCTCGATCAAGTAGGAACTGTGGCCTATAGATTCGCCTTAACGCTAAGTATGTCGCGTGTTCATAACGTTTTTCACGTATCGATGTTACGTAAATATGTGGATGACCCAAACCACATTATTGCGTTAGAACCAGACGAGATAGCCGAAGATTTAACGTATGAGAAGGTACCTGTTAAGATCTTGGATAGGAAAGAACATGTCCTATGCACGAAGGTTATACCACAAGTTAAGGTTTTGTGGAGAAACCATGCTATTGAAGAAATGACCTGGGAGTTCGAATCAAAAATGAAAGCGAGGTATCCTCACCTTTTCGATACACCAGGTACGTACGTCAATTTCGAGGACGAAATTTCATAAGGAGGGGAGGTTGTAAGACCCCAACTTTTTAATGAATAAAATCGAATTTCCTCTATTTATTATTGTGAATAATAAGGTGTTAATTTGATATAATACTTTGGTTATGGGTGAAATGTGCAAATTTTGCAAAATAAACAAGTGGTAATAAAATATTCATTGTGTTTAGGGAATATTCGTTTGGTCGTGGAATATTCTTTTACGCTTGGGAATATTAAATGCGGACAGTAGCTTGACCATTTGTGGGCCCCATAATGGATAACTGTCAGATGAAGAAAACGACAAAGTTTGGGTTGTTATAAATAACGGCGTAGTTGTTACCGTTAACACTGTTGGAATACCCGGTGGTTAAAATACAATAATACGCATGGTTGCACAGTAGCACACGGTATTGCACAGTATTGTTGAATTATTGATCCTTACGTAAGAAGGCACTACTCAATAATTATTACGATGAATTCTTTCTCAATATTTTATTTTATTGATTCAATAATTGATGTGTTGATATTTTATATTATTGTTGCTCAATAATTGTCATTGCACATCATCTCCATTATCAGATCAATAATTCATATTATTTGGAATAATATTATTAGATAGCATTATTGGCAATGTCTAGAAAATTCTGTCAAGGAGAGGTTTGGTCACCTAATTGCACGCCAATAAGGAGAAATCCTTATCGGAAAGCCCCCTCTTTCCTGGGAACAGCCTGGTTGTCATAAATGTGATTCTGTAATATTATTTGTGAATAATTAATTATTCATTCATATGATAAGAAATTATTTATTTTTATGTAGATATAAATGATAGATTTATTTATGTGGTTATTAATGAAGGAATTAATGCTGAGATGTTTTATCAGTATTTTGTCGGATTGGAAGTATTTAAAAATCATCCGTTTGTGGATTTCGGGTATTTTTTGTTTGGAATTTGGAAAAACTCAAAGCTACAAAGTTGTAGAGAATTCGATTTCGTGTGGAATGGACATAAAATTCGTATTTTCTGATAAACGGGCTATTTTCTATGAATTATTAAAATTTCTGATTATTGTTTAAATGATAAAACATTTTGAAAAATTCTAGAATTGGTTGGTGAGAAATGTGCTCAATTGAATTTCAAATGTGGTGGGTGGCAATAGTAATAGGTAAAGCCATCAGGTAGCATGTTAGTCTTCTATGGCATTCTAAGCATTTTTCTATAAATAGGGTGCTTAGTTAGAATTAAAAATCACACCAGAATTCATAAGTTTTCTCTCTTTCTCTCTCTATATTATCGAGCGTATTCTTATGAGTATTTTGATACTTTGAGTGTTGCTATATCTCTGTGCAAGTTCCTTCAAAGACTATATCCAAAAGATTCCGGCCCGTAAGTATTATCTTTTTGAGGTAAGGGATGTTATTTTCTTCATAAATGATATTTTCTTCAATATCATTATGCCAAAATATTGGTATGAACTTTTTATCAAATTTGGAACTTTTTGTGTCGGATTTACTATTCACGTATACGGAACTATTCACGTATACAACACTATTCACGAATACGACACTATTCACCGAAAAATAAAATTTTCTTCTTTTTATCCAAGGTGTCTATTATGGTTACTATCTTTGATTGTATCTATGTTTTGATCTTTATTTTGAATTCTACTTCAAAATTGGTTATTATAGAGTATTATTGATTTTGGATAAACTGTTATACGAATCCTTACTATTTGATCTTTTATCTCACTGGATTCGTTTTCTTTAAGATATTTTTCATCATCCTCAGTCCTAAATGATGATATTCTTGAATATCTTTGGCTTCGTAGTAAAAGATGAATGATTAATCGATGAATATCTTTGGCCTATAGTGCAAAGATGAATGATTACCTAATGAATATCTTTGGCCGTAGTGGTGCAAAGATGAGCAGTGTTGAGATGAACATGACCAATTGGTGATACAAATGAATATCTTTGGCCTGTAGTGCAAAGATGAATATTTGATTAAAGATGTATATTGATTGTTATTACAGGGATAAAATATTGATGATGAACTTTTAAATCTTATAAGATAGTAGAATTCTTTCTCTACTTGACTCTTCTAATGGATTGCTTATTCCGTTGCAGTTGTTGATCTAAAACTTGTTGTCTATTATATTTTATCAGATTTTTCCCTATTAAAGACTAATGATAATTTGTTGTATATTATCTTAGTCATAATATTTTCTAACTGGGCTAGTTGAGCTCACCCTTTCTTTCACTAGTCTCTTCAGGAAATGAGAATATAGCTGGGACTAGTCGGGGAATGGATTGACGGTCCAGATGGTTGCATTAGTAGTCCTCACTATTCTGTGAAATAGCATATCAATAATTATAATGAGGACCCCTTTTGAGTTTTTATACTGTCTATTAGACAATAGTTATATTCAAACTCACAGTATATGTGTTGTCGTATTTTCCACGACGATTGTATTATTGAAGTTGTATTTATTTTTGTACCATGTATTTGGCGACTCGGAATGGGTTGGATGGAATGGACCTATTTTGGGGTCATCACAGAAGGCGTTTGCTATTAAAAACATAGGTGAGGCGCAAAAGACTTCTTTTGCGACTTATAAGATGAAAGGGAAAGCCAACCTTTGGTGGGAGGCTCACCAGGGTGGGGCTAGAACTAATGCTGTTACGTGGGAACAGTTCAAGAAGGTTTTCTTCAAGAACTACTTTCCTACTAGCATGCAGGGGAGGATGGAGATTAAGTTCTTAGAACTTAAACAAGGGGACATGACGGTTCCCCAATACGCGCCCAAATTCAATGAATTAGCAAGATTCGCTCCACATCAAGTGGACACTGAGGAGAGGAAGGCTCGTAGGTTTGAGCAGGGATTGAAACCCTGGCTCTACAGTAGGATTTCGGTGTTCCAGAGTGCTTTCTATGGGACCATTCTGGAGAAGTCAATTATCACTGAGGGTGGTAGTGAGGCTTTGAGTCAATACCACAAAGAGAAAAAGAATAAGGGCAAGGGAGAGGGAGGATCTAAGGCGGATGGAGCTAGTGGCAGTGGAAACATGCTCAAGAGGAAGAGTTTTAACTCCGGGAATACTGGAGTGAAACAAGGGGATCCGAAGCGTAGGATCGAGACATGTAAGACATGCAGGAAGACTCATCTAAGAGTCTGTCTGAAGGGGAAATTGGTTTATTATAATTGTGGGCAGGATGGACATATATCACCCAATTGTCCTAACCCTAAGAAGAACAAATGCTATTTTGTTTGTGGGTTGATGGACCACATGGCAAGAAATTGCCCAAAGAAGGGGTCGGAGGGTAATAAGGGTGCTAGTAGTGGTAAGTTAGCCATTATTGGACCAACACCATCGGGTAGACCCACGACCCGTACTTTTAATATGATTGTCCAAGATGCGGTTGCATCGGCGGATGTAGTAGTAGGTATCATTCCAGTCAATGAAATAAATGCCTATGTGCTGTTTAATTCGGGTGTTACTTGTTCTTTTATATCATGTGAATTTGCTATGCGGTTAAGTACTTTATTTTTGGAAAGATTAGAAATACCTTTAGACGTTAATGTAGCGAATGAAGAGATAATTCCCATTGAACTCATTCATAGGAATTGTTGCGTAGATATTAGGGGTAACAAACTATCGATAGATCTTTTACCGATAATGTTGAGAGAATTTGATGTAATTCTCGGTATGGATTAGTTAATTAACCATAGAGCAATAATAGATTTTCATAGAAAGAGTGTGAACCTTCGGCTTTCTAAGAAGACCAAGGTAGTATTTTACGGTAATAAATCACCGGGACGCTCTTGTTGTCTAACCATGACACAAGCTAGGAAGATGTTGAGAAAGGGGTGTATAGGATACATGTGCCATGTTGTGGATACCCAGAGAGTGGGAGCATCATTGGAACAGATACCTATAGTACAAGAGTTTGCGGATGTATTTTTAGAGGAGTTACTAGGTATTCCGCCGGATAGGGAGGTCGAATTTGTGATTGACTTGTTACTGGGTAGGACACCAGTTTCTAAGGCACGTTATAGAATGGCACCGATAAAAATGAAGGAGTTAATGGTTCAGTTACAAGAACTATTAGATAAGAAGTACATTCAATCTAGTGTGTCTCCATGGGGGGGGGGGGTACTGGTGTTGTTTGTAAAGAAGAAGGATGGGTCGTTACGACTTTGTATTGAATATCGAGAGTTGAACAAGTTAACGATTAAGAATAAATACCTGTTGCCCAGGATTGATGATTTATTTGATCAGTTGAAAGGGGCAAAGTATTTTTCTAAGATAGATTTGTGTATGAGGTACCATCAGTTGAAAGTAAGGAAAGAAGATGTACCTAAGACGGCGTTCAGAACTCGTTATGGTCATTACGAGTTTCTGGTAATGTCGTTTGGGTTGACTAATGCGCCAGTCGGATTTATAGATATGATGAATAGAGTGTTCAAACAGTATTTGGACAAGTTCATCGTAGTGTTCATTGATGATATTCTAGTCTATTCTAAGACGCCAAAAGATCATACTGAACATTTGAGGATAGTGTTGGACGCACTACGGAGGGAGAAGTTGTATGCGAAATTCACTAAGTGTGAATTTTGGCTTGAAAAAGTGCAGTTCCTAGGACATGTTATTGATAAAGATAGCATTTTTGTGGATCCAGCGAAGATGGAAGCAGTTAATGATTGGGAACAACCAAAAATGCCAACCGAGGTTCAGAGTTTTCTAGGGTTAGCGGGATACTATAAAAGGTTCATTCAGGACTTTTCTAAAATAGCTACTCCGTTTTACTAATTTGACTAGGAAATCAGTAAAGTATGTATGAACTGAGAAGTGAGAAAATAGTTTTCAGGAATTAAAAAGGAGGTTAAGTGAGGCACCTATATTATCTTTACCAGATGATACGAGAAATTTTGTAGTTTATAGCGATGCATCGCATAGAGGACTGGGTTGTGTGCTCATGCAGCATGGCAAGGTCATTGCATATGCGTCACGCCAGTTAAAGGATTATGAGAAGGTATATCCTACTCATGACCTAGAGTTGGCAGCGGTAGTTTTTACCTTAAAATATGGAGACATTATTTATACGGGGAGAAGTGTGAGATATACATGGACCATAAAAGTCTGAAATATATCTTTACACAGAAGGAGTTGAATATGAGATAGAGAAGGTGGTTAAAATTGATAAAAGATTATGACTGTAATATCTTATATCATCCGGGGAAGGCAAACGTAGTAGCTGACGCATTAAGTAGGAAGGGTAAGGAAAACCTATCAATGTTAACGACTCAGAATGAGTTAATAACGGAGATGTCACGAATGGAGTTAGAAGTTAAATTACCGAGTGAAGCGGTAGAGATGTTATTCACAATGGAGACTCAACCAACGATTGTGGAACGAGTTAAGAAAGTACAACTAGGAAACGAGGAGTGCGAACGAATGAAAAAGATAATGGGGGATGAAGTGAAGACTAGGTATAACCTTGATAAAGAAGGATTACTTCATTTTGAAGAAAGAATTTGGGTTCTAAATAATTCTGAGTTAAAAGAAGAGATTATGAGTGAGGCCCATAGTTTGAGGTACTCGATACATCCAGGTACTACTAAGATGTATCAAGACATTTGTCAGAACTTTTGGTGGCCAAATATGAAGAGGGAAATAGTAGAATATGTTAGTAAGTGCTTAACTTTTCAGAAAGTTAAGGCTGAACACCAACGACCGAGTGGACTGTTGCAATCACTAGAGATTCCAGAGTGGAAATGGGATCATATCACGATGGACTTTGTGGTGGGACTTCCAATGACGAGGAAGGGCTACGATGCAATTTGGGTACTAGTAGATCGGTTGACAAAATTGGCTCACTTTTTACCAATAGGAGTTAGGTATAACCTAGAGCAATTAGCTAAACTTTATGTCAAAGAAATTATTTTAAGACATGGAGTACCGATTCGATTGTGTCAGATTGTGATCCACGATTCACATCAAATTTTTAGAAGAGTTTTTAAGAACAACTAGGAACGCAGTTAAGGTTGAGTATGGTGTATCATCCTCAAACGGATGGACAAAGTGAACGGACAATTCAAACGCTAGAAGATATGTTAAGATCTTGCGTTATGGATTTCAATGGGAGTTGGGAAAAACATATGTCTTTGGTGGAGTTCTCTTACAACAATAGTTTTCACGTTAATATAGGCATGCCGCCTTATGAAGCTTTATACGGGAGGAAGTGCATAACTCCACTATGCTGCGATAAAGTAGGAGAACGTCGAATGTTGGGACCTGAGATGGTACAACAAACGATAGACATGGTAAAGCTAATACGTACTCGATTGGTAGCGGCTCAAGATAGACAAAAGAAATATACAGATCTTCATTGTGAGAAGAAGGAGTTGGAAGTAGGTTCGTATGGCTTTCTGAAGATATCGCCTTGGAAAGGGAAGATACATTTTGGAAAGAAAGGGAAGTTAAGTCCAAGGATTGTAGGACCTTTTGAAATTTTAAGAAGGGTAGGTGAGGTAGCTTATGAAGTAACCTTACCTCCAGAGATGGAAAGAATACACAATGTGTTTCACGTGTTAGTATTGTGTCCTTATAAACTGGACTACAAGCACGTAATATAGTATAAATCTATTCAAGTAGAAAAAGACTTAACGTATGAAGAACTTCCAATTCAGATTGTTGATAGGAAGGAACAAGTCTTGAGAAATAAGATAATACCTTCGGTGAAGGTAATTTGGAGGAACCACAATGCCGAAGAAGCAACGTGGGAACTCGAGAGTAAAATAAAGAAAAAAATTCCTCATTTATTTATCTAATTGTAGCGAGATTCTGGGGACAGAATCCTTATAAGGGGGAGAGAATGTAAAACCCGAAAAAATTAGATCTTTATGTGAATTAAATTTTATTTGATTATTTTAATTAAATGAATTTAATTGTTTATTTATGTGAATAAGTTATTTGAAGGTCGTTCTATGACCTAGAATGTGCGGATGTGGTTAGTATTCTGGCTATGTGCTAGGATTAATTGTTTGGAATTTCCAAGACGAAAATAAAGGCTTTCCGAGAAATTTCCGACACTATTCATCCGTTTCTGTTCGGAGATTAAGTTTGAATTTCTGAGAAACGCATAATAATAGAATACTAAGACGTGATGGAATATTCTATTTCAGTTATGACAAACGAAGTCTTTGCCTGCGGACTTAAAACCTAAGGGTTAGGAAAAGTGAGTTCTGATAATATAATGGCTACGTATAATGATTAGAGTTATTATACGTGAGGAATACGAGTATGATTCTAGTTATTATATGAGTATAGTATGAATATTATTAAGACGTATAATACGAATATCATACGAACTATATACGAAGAGAATACGAGAATTATACGTGTAGAATACGTTTAGTCTTAGTGGACTATTAGTTTATGGACTTTGTATAATCCAATTGGACTTGGATTATGTCAAGCCCAATGTTATGTTAAGGCAAGCCCAAGATAGGCCCAATAAAAGTTAATTCTAAGGCCCAAACCAAGAAACTAAACCGCAGATCGAACCGATGGGTCACCGGATGGGTAAAATCCATGGAACAACCCATGGGGGGACCCATGGGCTATGTGGGTTGGCCACTTGGTTAGCAAGTAAAGTGGTTACTTGGTGGCTAAGCCATGAATAGGAGGTGGGATGGATGACCATTATGCCCTCAATTAGATTTTTCTATAAATAGGAAGCTTGGGGTTGGTTTATTTATTGTTCACCAACTCTAGACAATTATATTGAGAGAGAGAGAGAGAGAGAGAAGTGCTTTAACAAGTAATCAAGAGCAAACCAAGCAAAACATCAAGCTTTATTCAAGAACGCGAAGAACGCTAAAGTAATATTACGTAAACATTAGTCTTGGATCTTTTTCTATCTTTTTCGTAGAGAAGTATGAATTGGTGGAGCATGTCTCTTCCGGAGTAATAAGGATGGCTAATAGTGGATTAAAACATTATAATTCATGTATGATTAGTAATCATAAGCGTTTAAGTAAGTTTAATCGAAGAAACCATTTAAGCGTTTATTTGGTTGTTTATGGACAAATTGAAAACCATCATAGGGTATGTGCATATTGCTTGGTTAGGTTATGGATAATGAATCAATGGATTGGTTCCATATTATTTGGCGTATAAAACTTGAGTAACGAAGTTATGGCAAAATTTACGGGATTAGGCGTTAAACGTTGAAAACGTAGAATTCTCGGATTAGTAGTCAAAAGTTGTCATTTAACTTGGAAACCTTGGTTTCGATGGCATAACAAAGAATAACTTATTTGAGAGTCGTGGACTCAAGAATCGTCGATTTCTGACTTAGCACGAAGAAACGAGCTATGAACGCTCACGAGCATTAAACGAACGTGTAATAAAGAACTTAATAGGTAAATTCCGTGTTAACGAATTTGAAATGTAAGATTTTCTAATGAAATCATAGTGCATGTGATATATGAGCTAACAGCTTTTGAACGAGCCGATTCAGACTTATAATGATTAAGTTATGTGCCCGAAAAATTCACAGAAGAAGAAAACTATCAAAATTGTCTGAGGCTCAGGGTCGGCGCCGCAGCGCCACCCCCAAGTATAATACTCGTGCCACATCGCCGGGTTGGAGGAGTAGGCACTGTGAACTCGCACCACAGCGCCAAGACAAGGGATTGTATATTGTTAGTTGGCGCCGCAGCGCCAATAATGTAATGGGAGATGGCGTCGCAGCGCCGAGACAGGGAAATTGTCTGACTTAGTTCTTTTTTAACCCAATTGTTACATGACAATTATGGAGCAAATGTATGTACTTAATGTATATATTAAGACCATTCCTATGTCACATATATAGTGATGCCTTTAGGAATTGAATGTTGTTTAACTAATAATTAAACGAAGAACTTAGAGTGTAAGAAGTTAAACCGTACTCAATTACGATAATACTTACCAAGGGTTAGTACGTATAGGTTTAGTGACGTAAGAACGTTAATAAGCCGTAAAGAAGGATAAATAACTATAAACAAGTTTTACTAATAAAATAAATTCGGTTACGTTATAGAAGAGAAAGAAGTTGGTAAAAATAATGTGATTAGATTGTTTGGTAGCTAATTACAGTGTGCTATGTGAATATATTATGTAGAGAGTGTAAAGACCAAGAATTGTTGAATATTTATTTGAAGACGCTTGAAGGCAAGTTTTCTTAACACTTGTCTAACCTTCATGTTAGCCAAGTTTTCTATGATTCATGTTATGAGATGCATGAATTGTTTTACGAAATGGTCAATGAGTTTTAACTCAACTAGACTAATTCTAAGAGTTTGATTGATTTGTTTACAAGTCTTTCGATATCGTATTGATAACACTATCCTATGGCAATTGTTTGGTACGGATTCAAAGGTAAGCCTAAGTATGAATAAATAAATGTATTTTACATTGATTATTCGATGGGGACGCGAGGTTGCCAAAACTTAAACGTAAATACGTTTAATGGATGAGTGTTGATCAACATAGAGTACTATAGGCTGATCACCTAGATGTGCTCGTAAGATATATCGGACTTACGGACTTAGTGTCAGTTTGTCCTTTTTCATGAATGAAAACTAAAGAGGATTGTTCGTGGTCTTTTGACCTACTAAGAATTCCTAAGATACTTTAAGTACTTCGGAATTGTTTTATGAGAATGAAAAGTGTTATCTAATGTTTCATAGTACTTCATAGCTATTTGTTCAGTTATTGAAGAATAATCATATTATTCTCGACGTGGTATATATATTATATGTTGTTAGACTTGCTGAGCTAGTTATGCTCACTTCTTGCTTGAATTATATGATTGTAGCTAAGGCCGAACGAACTGAGGGTTCTAAGAAAGATAAAGGCAAGGCTAAGATGGATAATTAGTTATCTTGTAATAGACTATTATGTTTGTATGAATTATACTTATGACGAATGAAGAATGTATTTGGTTACAGAACCTGGGAAAGGATTTATTACTATTATAATAAGAATGTAGTTAATACACTCATTTTGATGTTGTTTCAATGGAATGAATGTATAGTTAGTAGTACCGTGTAGCACTATATTTGTGGGTTGAAAGTACCTGGATTTGGGGGCGTCACATGCTCAGTTGAGTAACTAAACATACACCATCACTACACTAAAAATATAAAAACAAATTACTACAATATTGTGAGTATAATATTGTGAGTATTTCTATTAAGTGTAATGTTACTCCAAGTGTAGATAAGGAATGCAAGTATTGTTTAAGTTGATCAATTTCACAGAAAGCAAAATCAAGTAACATGCTAAGGTAAGGGATATCATTATTATGGTAAAGGGTATCAATTTTTTATGGTAAAAGGAATCTCATTTTCTTTCATACTCCATATTATGGTAAGATATTATTATATGTTTATTCAGTTTATCATTAAATGGTGAAAAGTCCTGAAATGAATAGAATATCCTTAATAGTTTGTGCTTCATCTAATATCTTGACCTAGATCTTTCTATTCAGTCTTAAGTTATTATTTTTGAGTTCAGAACTTTACATTTCTTGAACTTTATATTTTATCAAGACTTCTAATCGATTTTTTGTATATCATGTTGACAATTTGGACATTATTGAATTATGGATAAATTGAATTATAAATCTTTAAAATTTATCCTTGCCCTCATTTAATTGAATTCGTATATCATTGTCATCATCCTCATGCTTATATTGTCATCTTTAACCCGTTGTGCATAGATGGACTGTTGATCGGCATGATTATGACTAGGGATTATTCGGTATAATCATGACCATTGGTGATAACACGAATATTCTTGGCCCGTAGTGCATGGATAATTCGTGGATGTGATACTAATGAGCTGACTCTTAACGATAAAATTGATGATAAATAAAATCCTCTTTGGTTTACGTGCAAAGATGGACAGTTGATTGGTATGATTATGACCAGGGATTATTCGGTATAATCATGACCTGTAATGTTACAAATGATGTGGATTATTTATTGAGCTAAGTCTCATCGATAAAATTGATGATAAATAAAATCTTCTTTGACTTGCGTGCAAAGATGGACTGTTGATTGGTATGATTATGACCAGAGATTATTCGGTATAATTATGACCTGTAATGTTACAAATGATGTGGATTATTTATTGAGCTGAGTCTCAGCGATAAAATTTATGATAAAAAAAATTCTCTTTGGCTTACGTACAAAGATGGACAGTTGATTGGTATGATTATGACTAGGGATTATTAGGTATAATCATGATCTATAATGTTACAAATGATGTGGATTATTTATTGAGTTGAGTCTCAGTGGTATTAGTTTTACAGTTGTATGTCTTAGGCTCGTATTGCAAAAATGGACTGTTGATTTACCTGATTATAAATATGAATTATGAATTTAACTATAATCTTTGATGGTTCAGGTGAAGACAGGTGATGAGAGTTCTCTTTGTCTTGGGTACAACAAAGAACTGTTGATGAGTATTACAGTAATGAAATATTAACGATGAACTTTTAATCTAGAGGAGATAGTAAACAATATGTTCTACTTGACTGTTATAATGGATTGTTGATTTTGCTGCTATTATGGTTGAAAACTTTTATCTTCTACCATATGTTCTAAATATCTGAATTATTATTAATGAAGGCTATTGATAATTTAATTATCTTAAGTCATGATATTCTTTAATGGGCTATTTGTGTTTAACTTTTTACTTCACTACCCCTTTCAGGTAATAAAAGTGTAGCTGAGACTAGCAGAGAGAACATGAGTATAAAGTGGTGATACAAATTAGTCACAAGCCTAATCAAATTATGAAACGGTGTGACATAATAATTGTACTGAGAACTTAAAATATGGGTGACATATTTTATACATCATTTAATATTTAATTTTAGTGAACAACAATAGGATGAGGCGAACTCGAATTTGGAAGCGTCAAAAATGCACTCTATTAGAATGAAGAAGACATAAATCTTCTCGTGTTCTTTTGGGGACTTGAATTATTTGCTGTTGTAATTCATATGGCATTATAATAATTTGAGTATGAATATTGTCATATTATATACGTTACAATATTTGTATTGAAACTCACAGTATATGTGTCGTCGTATTTTGCACGACAGTTGTATAAATGAAGTTGCAAGTAGTGTTATTTCTGGCGACTCAGAATGGGTTGTGTATACCTATTTTGGGGGCGTCACAGCAAGGGGTTTTAAAAATTCAGCATTTACATCAAATAAAGGAGGTGTTATTCAGTAACTTGGCACGTATTTAATATAACTTGGCATCATTTTTGAAATTGGGTGACTGTCGCTACAGGCTGTAGCGGCAGGGGCTTTATTAAAATTTAGGGTGACCTTACATTGTACTGATCAACGGCTACAAACTCGGTTGTTGAATAGTACTCAAGGCAACCGGTTATCACAGATGAAATCCCTATATATATATATATAGCATCTATTTGCTATGGATAAAAAAAGGACAAATACTATCTATACCATCCATAACAATTATTAACGGCTCAGATTAAAAACTCATTCTTGCCATCCGCTAGTATTTCTAGCGGATTGTTTTAAAATTTTTGTTGACCAATTATGCTCCCAATAACGTCCCACCAAAAAAATATAAAACTAATCCTCTAGAAATACTAGTGGATGGCAGAGAAGCAATAACAAGCACAAACATGTCATGTTCCGGTCATGTTCCTGAATAACAAAGAGTAGTTGGATAAAGTTTCTTTGCTTTTGAGTTGATATATATTTAGCTGTAAGTTTTACATTATTATTATATACTTTCAGGCTCTTAACACCCATTTGACACCCATTCAACGCCTGAATATTGTTCGACATCCAAATAGACCTACTGTTCTTGTTCATATCCTCAACATCACAGAGAAGGTAACTCAATTGGTTCTATGCATCAATTGTTGTTGTAACATTATTTCCTGAAGAAATTGCATATAATCTGAGGACTATGTTTGGCCCGAAAGTCCCGATTATAACAGTTATAACCGGTGAAAGCGGTTCAGGTGGTGCTCTTGCCATTGGTTGTGCCAATAAGTTGTTTATGCTAGAAAATTCAGCATTCTATGATTATGGTATTGTAAGAGTTAGGCATATATAAATGATTCTGTAAATGGGATTTGTGTGCTACATCTTATTATTTATTACCTTTTTGTTTTTTAGCTTTAATATTGTCTTCCCAATACAATCACACTTCATCTTTTTTTAATGTTTTTGTATCAATCTTTTTTGAATAAACTAGTCTTATTATGTATTACCTTTTTGTTGTTGTATTAGATTTAATAAACTAGTGCTTTCTTTTTTGAATGTTTTTGTATCAAAATTTATTATCAAGTATACTGATTCTTTATGCTTCAAAAGTGTTCTCCTGTTTATGAAAGTGTTGTGTCATGTTTATGCTTGGAAAGTATTGTTCTGTTTATGCTTGGAAAGTGATGTCATGTTTATGCTTGGAAAGTGTAGTCAACAAGTGTTTGAAAAGTGTTTGGAAAATGTTGTTAACAACTGCTTGGATATGACATGTTTATGCTTGTTATTGCTTCTCTGACATCCGCTAGTATTTCTAGTGGATTAGTTTATTTTTTTTGGTGGGGGCATAATCGGTCAACAAAAATTTTAAACCAATCCGCTAGAAATACTAGCGGATGCCGAGAATGGGTTTTTAATTTGGGAAATTAATAATTGTTATGGATGGTATAGATGGTATTTACCTATTTTTTATCCATAGTAAATAGATGCTATAGATCATTGCCCATATATATATAGTCTCATTATCCAACGAACCTTAAACAGCGAACCAAAATCGAACCGGATATAACGACTATTTTTTGAGCCGCTATAGCATACAAAATCGACGACATAACTATGGCAACAGTTCAAATCGTCGCTATAACCGATTCACTAGAGAAGAGGACCGTGTGTGTGTGTGTGTGTATATATATATATATATATATATATATATATTGACTGAACAAATCCCTATACAGAGTATTTAGTGTCCGTTTGGCAGAGTTGTGGTGTGATGAGATGAATTACTTCAATTGTATAACTTTTGACAAAACTACTGTGAGATCCCGAAATTTTGAAATGAAAGTATTCAATTTTCTTATCATTATTATTTTATTTAGTAAATGGTTAAATTGGGAAAGGGTTAAAGTTAAGGGTCATATGTGAAAATTTTGCAAAGTATGCAAGTTGTTATAAAATATTCGTTTAGTCGGGGAATATCCGTACGGCGGCACAATCATTGGTGCACCCCACAATGGAAGTATTGTCGTAGTAAGAAAACGACAGAATTATCATTTTATAAAAATAACGACGAAAGTGTTACCGTTAAAACTGTTGAACTACCCGGTAGTAAAAGTAAAAGCGATGTCTGGCGTGGTTGCATAGTAGCACACGGTATTGATTATTGATGCTTACGTAAGAAGTCACTCAGTTATACTCAATTATTGCTATAGTAATTGTTGCATCATATCTCTCATATTATTGATTCAATTATTGTCACAGTATCATCTGTATAATATGTTATATTATTAAATCAATAGTTGAGACGACAAAGTTATTCATATTATTATTTTCAATATTGACAATGTCTAGAAGTTCTGTCAAGGAGAGGTTAAATAATCTAATTGTGCGCCAATAGGGAGAAATCCTTATCAGAAAGCCTCCTCTTTCCTGGGAACGACCTGGTTGTTAAATATTATGAGTTATAATATTAATGAGGAATAAGTTCGTGTTAATTAAAGATGAAATTGATAGTTCTATTGTGTTGGAATTATTAGTGTTAGTGGAAATCGACATTTATTTCGATATTAATTGATGTCTGGAAGTTATACTGACCAATCGGGTAATTAATCGGATAAATGAGCAATTAATTGCTATTAATTCACATGATTATAACTATTTGTTCATATGTGTGTACTATTGATTCACATTCTTGTACTATTAGGGGTGGTGGTGCAAGATTGATAATACTTGCATGACTAAGTTAAAAATGGAGGTATAGATTTAGGTACTATACTGTAATTCGTATTTTCACATGTCTAGAACTAATGATTCACATGATTTACTATTGATTCACATTATTTACTATTAGGGGAGGTGGTACAGGTTTGATAATACTTGCAGGACTAAATTAAAAATAAAGGAAAAGAGGAAGGTATTATACTGTAATATTTCGAGCCCCAAAGTGTGCAATTATTGAAACTATATTTTCCTATAAATAGAAGCTCATTCCTTCATTATTTTTCACCAATTCACTAAAGCTATAGAGCAATTATTTAGAGAGAGAAATTATAGAGAGAAAGGAGAAGAGAAATCTGTTACCTCACTATTCCAGTTTTCTTCTAAGGTAAGGGGTATTATTTCTTTCGTATTTATGAAGAGAGCTATTGTTATTCCATTCCTTATTATTCTATTGGAATAACCTGTCTGTGCGGACTACCATATACATGGTGAAATTCTTCTATTATTCCATTCTTTATTATTACATTGGAATATCTCGTCATCATGCGTAAATACGCATGACATGGCCCCATTCTTTATTATTACATTTGGAATATCCTATGCATCGCATGTATTACGCATGACCTAGTTCCATTCTTTATTATTACATTGAAATTTCATATGCATGCGGATTACGCATGACTGTTCCGATTATTTATTATTTCGTTGGAATAAACTGCTGCATGCGGATCTAACGCATGTACAGTGAATTCTTCGTTATTCCATTTTTTATTATTTCGTTGGAATAACATGTCTCACGCGACTATATCGCATGCATGGTGAATTCTTACATTATTCCATTCTTTATTATTCATTTGGAATAACTTGCATCATGTGGATTAACGCATGCATGGTGAATGATCCTTCGTATTCATTCCTTATTAAATTGTGGAAATGATCCATCTCACGTGGATTCTGCATGGTAGGCGTAAAAATCCATTTGCGCTTTAAGTAATTTTCTGACCTCAAAAATTCTAGAAAATTTTGAAATGATAATTTGATGAGTTTTCTAGATTGTGTCCAAAAATGGCGATTTTTGGATGTATAGATTAGGAGTTATGAATTTTATAGGAAAAGACTATTTTACAAGTAAACCCTTATAACTCCTTGTGGTTAACTCCAAAATTTATGAAATATTTATTGGGAGTACATATATATAATGAGAGTATACCCCTGTAATTTTGGAATTTTTGGACAAAAGTACGATTTATGATAAATGTCTAAATATTCGGCAGTTTTGACCATATGAAAAATAGTAAATGAATTTTAAAAATTCCGAGAAAAATATATGTTCAATATGTGACTATATTCTACTAAATCCTAGAAAAGAAAACTTTTTGGTACTGATTTTTTATTTTTCATGAAAATGGTTTAGTTACGAACATATGAATTAAATATGTTATGTGAAGTTGAAAAATTAGTCAATAGGATTTTATGGCTTGGAAATCCTATATAAGGTATATGCAGATTTTTGATAAAGGATTTGATCATTGGTGATTAAATCTTATGAGTATGGAATTTTTGAATGATTAAATACATTATTTGGTAAAGTGTAAACAATTAAAATAAATTTTTTATAAGTTTAAGAAATAATTAAAATATTGTTATAATATTAATGATATTATATTATGGGATTATTAAGTGATTGATAACATTTGGATATTTTAAACTCTGGATAAATTTAAAGTCTTTAATATTTATCCTTGATTTCATTTGATTAATGCTTATATTATTGTCATCATCCTCATGCTTATATTATGATGAAAGTCATCTTTGGCTTACGTGCAAAGATGGACTGTTGATTATTGATTTTACAATTGTATATCTTTGGCTTACGTGCAAAGATGGACTGTTAATTATTGGTTTTACAGTTGTATATCTTTGGCTTACGTGCAAAGATGGACTATTGATTATTGGTTTTACAGTTGTATATATTTGGCTTGCGTGCAAAGATGAACTATTGATTGATGAGAATCTTTGGCTTATGCGCATAGATGAACTGTTTATTGGTATGATTATGACTAGGGATCATTCGGTATAATTATGACCCGCAATGTTATAGATGATGTGGTAAAAGTCATCATTGGCTCGTAGTGCATTGATGGACAGTTATTGGTATGATTATAACCAGGGATTATTCGGTATAATCATGACCATTGATGATTACATGAATATCCTTGGTCGTAATGCATGGATGATTCGATGATGTGGATTATTTATTAAGCTGAGTCGCAGCGATAAAATATTGATTATACACTTTTAATTCATAGAAGATAGTAGATATCATGCTCTACTTGACTCTTCTAAAATACAGTTGTATGTCTTTGGCCTGTAGTGCAAAGATGAATTGTTAATGAATATCTTTGGTCGTAGTACAAAGATGAATTTATTATTATGATTATGAGCAGGAATTGCGATTTGGTATAACCATGATTTTTGATGTTTCAGGTGAAGATAGGTGATGAAAATTATCTTCGTCCTGGGTGGGAAGAGGAATTTAGAATCACAATTACGATTACGATTTATTCATATGATTGTGGACAGGAATTGTTGATTGATGTTACAGGGATAAAACATTATTGGTGGACTTTTAACATGGAGAAGATAATAGACCTGATGGTCTATTTGACTTTTCTAATGGATTGCTCGTTCCGCTGCAACTATGGTTGAAAAGGTTTATCATCTACCATATGTTCTAAATCTCTGATTTATTACCGATGAAGGCTATTGATGATGTAAATTATCTTTAGACATGATATTCTTTACTGGGCTAGTTGTGCTCACCCTTCTGCTTCATAATTCCTTTCAGGTAATAAGAGTTTAGCTGGGTCGAGCGGGGGTAACAGGAGAATAAAATGGTGGTCTCTAGCTGTGAAGGTTCTCCCTAAATAGTATAAAAAAGTGTGTTATATTTTATACATCATTTAGTAGTTATATTTGGTGAATCAAATAGGGTGAGGCGAACCCAACGTTAGAAGGGTTTTTTTGCCACTATCATATAAGATGTCTAATGATAGACGACTTCGTGTTATCATAAGACAAGGTTGTGCACATCCACTTGCTGAGTATATATACAAGCGCTACCTATATGATCTTGGAGTTTATTTGAAATATAATTTTTACTTGGAGACAACAGAGATAATTATATGTCAAGAGAAGACTCACCATTGGAAAGAAGATGATAGTAATCTTCTTGTTTTTCTTTGGGGACTTTTGGGTCAACCAAGGATAATTCTGTGGACATATGATATCTATCATAACCTAGACAAGCGCGTGGCCTCCCATGTACGAAGGTTTCCTTGAGTATTTTCCAAAGATTTTAATTTCTAAAATAATTATTAACTGTACCTTTATGTAAGGTACCATTGTAAGGTCGTGTGGTCAAGGCACCACGAGAATTATATATATTTGTATTAAAACTCACAGCTTATCTGTTGTCGTACTCTGCACGACAGTTCAACAGTCGTATAAATGAAGTTTATATTTGATTTTTTATAGTGCGATATATGGCGACTCAGAATGGTTCGTGTGAACCTGTTTTGGGGGCGTCACAAATGGTATCAGAGCTTAGGGATATGGTCATTTGGCGAGATATGAGTCCGTAACTAGAGGGAGAGACGAGTAATATACTTCGCTAGTGTGTGACTTACCTAAGTCAAATTTTTACTTGATAAGTTGACAATTTATGATATGTCAATTGACCTTTGTTTTGAAGATATATTCTAGAATGATATCTGAAATACAAGAGATGAGCAATGGAAAAATCATGATACGGAGGATATAACTGGGAAGGTACAATCCGAAAAGAAAGCAAGGTATTCTCATCTCTTCGAATACCAGGTACGTACGTAAATTTCGATGGCGAAATTTCATAAGAAGGGGAGATTGTGAGATCCCGAAATTATGAAATGAAAGTATTCAATTTTCTTATAATTATTATTTTATTTAGTAAATGGTTAAATTGAGAAAGGGTTAAAGTTAAGGGTGATATGTAAAAATTTTACAAAGTATGCAAGTTGTTATTGTGAGACCCCAGATTTTATGAATAAAGATTTTATTTTCTCAAAATATTTTTTTTGAATATTATGGTGTGGATTTGAGATAATGTTATAGTTGTGGGTAGTATTTATAAATTTTGAAAAGTATGCAAGTTGTTGTATAATATTCAATTGGTCGGGGAATATTCTTTTTGTCGGGGAATATCCGTAAGACGGTACATACATTGGTGGACCCCGCAACAGAATTATTGTCGGATGGAGAAAACGATAAAAATATTTTTATGGGAATAACGACGGAAGTTTTACCGTTAAAACTTTTGAACTACTCGGTAGTAAAAGTACAGTAATACGCGTGGTTGCATAGTAACACAGGGTATTGATTATTGATGTTTACGTGATAAATCACTCAGTTTTGTTTTATTAGTATTATTAATGTAATAAAACAGAAAATATTTTTATATAAAACATAATACTTTTATAAAGTTATTCGTTTTATTAGACTATGAATAGAATATATTATATTATATTATATTATGCATAGTGTTTTGCATAGTAATATCTTTTTTATATAAAGCAGACTACTTTTATAAAGTTGTTTGTTTTATTAGACAATAATTAGAATATATTATATTTTATTATGCATAGTGTTGCATAAAGTGACTACTGAGAGTGTTTTCAGATAGTAAAATCTTTTTATATAAAATGTAATATTTTTATAAAGTTGTTTGTTTTATTAGACAATAATTAGAATATATTATATTTTATTATGCATAGTGTTGCATAAAGGCTCGTGATAGTGTTTTGCATAGTAAACTCTTTTTATATAAAAATGTAATACTTTTATAAAGTTATTCGTTTTATTAGATTATAAATAGAATATATTATATTTTATTTAAAAGATTTTGCTTTTAAATATGAACCGCTCGATTAAAAGTAAATTAATCTGGACCGTTCATGAATTAGTTATTATATGTATCCATTCTTCTATAAATAGAAGCTCATTCCTTCATTATTTCTTACTTAATTCAATTGAAACTCTCTAGAGAGAAACTATAGAGAGAGTTCTTCTTCTATAATCTTGAGTGTATTTCTTTAGAGTTTAAGAAAGCTTTGAGTGTAGTATAAGTTTTCTTCGAGTATATCCTCGCCTCTACCAAATTGGAATACTCTTCTTTCAAAGGTAAGGGATATTATTTGTTGACTCGTAAGGGGTATTCTTTCTTTCTTATTCGTGAAGAGAACTTTTGTTATTCCATTCTTTATTATTCTCGTTGGAATAACTCAGATACGCTGAGCTACCATATACTTGGTGAAATTCTTACGTTATTCCATTCTTTATCATTATGTTGAATAACTTTGTTTATGCTAAGCATCGCATACATGGTGAAATTCTTCTAATATTCATTCGTCTTTATTATTCGCTCGGAATATCCATGCGTGCGTTCTATTTGGACTCGGGTTCCATTATTTATTATTCGTTGGAATAACTCGTCGTGCAAGCGGTTTATCGCATTCATGGTGAATTCTTACGTTATTTCATTCTTTATTATTTCATTGGAATAACTCGCGCCTTATGTGGATTGTCACATGCATGGTGAATGACCATTCGTATTCATTTCTTATTAAATTATGGAAATGAGCTGTATAAGTGGATTACCGCTTGGCGGGTGAAAATCCATTTGCAGTTTCATATATTCTCTTATACTCTTTTGGTTAAAGTTTTGGCTTCTATACTCCATGAAATTAGTGGAATATCCTTGATATTTGCGCTTCATCCAGTATCTTTTCATGGAAATATTCTTCTGAGCATTCTTGAATTTTACTCCACAAAGCAGTATCATGTTGACAATTTGGACGTTATTGGTTCCTGGATAAATTAATTTTTGAACTTGTTTTATTGAATTATTATGTCATTGTCATCATCCTCATGTTTATATTATGTTTAAAGTCATCCGTGGCCTGTAGTGCATAGATGGACTCGGTATGATTATGACCAGGGATTAGTCGGGGAATAGATGGTTGCATTAGTAGTCCTCACTATTCTGTGAAATAGTGTGATAATAAATGTATTGAGGACTTATTTTGAGTTTGAATATTGTCTAGAAGACAATATTTGTATTAAAACTCACAGCTCATGTTGTATATTTAAGTTTGTATTTGTATTCTGTACCATGTATTTGGCGACTCAAGATGCGTGATGTATACCTATTTTGGGGGCGTCACAGTTGGTATCAAAGCTTAGGGATAAGATCCCTGGCTGAGATGTGAGACAAGAACTAGGAGGGGAGAGACGAGAAATTCCTTCGTTAGTATGACCTACCTAAGTTTACTTGTTATTTAATTGGTCGGTCAGAGTATATGGATAATATGTGGCATGTCAATTAACCCTTATTTTGTGACAGTGTTTGCGAATGACATGAAAATATTGAGATAAGAAATGAAGCACATGAGATCGTTGAGTCAGCTCAACTAAAAGGCAACGACTAACAACATGATAATAATCATACCGGTGGCAACGACCATCGGAACAACCATAACCATAGTGGGGGAAATTATCATGCTAAGAATGGTAACCACTTCGGTGGTAATCATGGCCAAGATAATAGAAGTGAAAATTTCAAGAAGAGAAGGTCATTTAGCTCGATTTTGTCATATAGTGAAGTCAAGTCCAGCTGGGACGACGGCACTAAAGGCAAATACGGACAAAACAAAGTCGGTGGTTTCAGGAAGAGCGTTTTTCGTGACTCCTCAAAAAGCAAGTAACCCGAACGAAGTTAGCACGGGTTAGTTAATTATAAATTCTTGCGAAGTCTATACCTTATTAGATACCGATTCTATCCACTCTTTTATTTCTCCTACTTGTGCTCAATGTTTAAATTTGACTCCAGAGAAATTAGACTTTGACTTGTCAGTTAAAACTCCGTTAGGAGAAACCTCCATTACATGTGCTATCCAAGTCTTGGATGAGAGTCACTATTTTGAATGATATTTCTATTGTTAATAAATTTCCTGACGTATTCCTGAAGGACTTCTTAGCCTACCCCTAGAGCGTGAAATCGAATTTTGTATTAACCCCAGTACAAAACCCATTTCTTAAACCCTCAAATATTTCTTCAACTAAAATGAGCGTAACATGCGCCAAAGACGTTGACTCGAGCTGTTAAAGATTACGATCAGACCATTCAATACCATCGTAGGAAAAGCAAACATGGTAGCTAACACGTTGAGTAGAAGATCGTATGTGGTTACAAGTGCGAATATACAAACCCACGTGAAGATAATGAATATACGAGTAGAATCGACTTTAATCGATAAAGTAAAAGTTGCTCAAGCTACACACGTGGAACTGATGAATGTGAAGATGAAGGTTCAAGAGGGCGTTATTCTAGAAGCAAGAATCGACAAAGAGAGGAAATCTCAACCCTCGATTTAATTGGCCCATTTGAAATCCTTGATGAAGTAGGAACTGTGGCCTATAGACTCATTTTACCGCCAAGTATGTTGCGTGTTCAGAACATTTTATTTACGTATCGAGGTTACGTAAATATGTGGACGACCCGAACCACATTATTAAATTAGAACTAAATGATATAGCAGAAGATTTAACGTATGAGGAGATACGTGTTAAAATCTTGGATAAGAATGATCGTATTCAACACTCAAAGGTTATACCTCAAGAATTAGAATCTAAATGAAGTCAAGGTATCCTCACCTCTTCGGCATACCAGGTACATACGTAAATTTCGAGGGCGAAATTTCATAAGGAGGGGAGATTGTGAGACCCCAGATTTTATGAATAAAGATTTAATTTTCTCGAAATATTTTTTTAGAATATTATGGTGTGGATTTGAGATAATGTTATAGTTGTGAGGGGTAGTATTTATAAATTTTAAAAAGTATGCAAGTTGTTGTATAATATTCGATTGGTCGGGGAATATTCTTTTGTTTGGGAATATCCGCATTTACCAAGTACAATCATTGGTGGACCCCACAACGGAATTATTGCCGGATGGAGAAAACGACAAAAATATTTTTATGAGAATAACGGCGGAAGTTTTACCTTTAAAACCTGTTGAACTACTTGAGAGTAAAGTATAAAGAATACTGGCGTGGTTGCATAAGAAGTATACCTGTATTGATTATTGATGTTTACGTGATAGGTCACTTAGTTTTGTTTTATTAGTATTATTAATGTAATAAAATAGAAAAGCTTTTTATATAAAACATAATACTTTTATAAAGTTATTCGTTTTATTAGACTATGAATAATATATTATATTCTATTATGCATAGTGTTTTTGATATAGTAATATCTTTTTTATATAAAATGTAATACTTTTATAAAGTTGTTTGTTTTATTAGATAATAATTAGAATATATTATATTTTATTATGCATAGTATTGCATAAGGCATAGTGTTTTGCATAGTAAAATCTTTTTATATAAAATAGAATACTTTTATAAAGTTGTTTGTTTTATTAGACAATAATTAAAATATATTATATTTTATTATGCATAGTATTGCATAATGTTCTCAGATAGTATTTTGCACAAGAAAATCTTTTTATATAAATCGTAAATACTTTTATAAAGTTATTCGTTTTATTAGATTATAAATAGAATATATTATATTTTATTTAAAAGATTTTGTTTTAAATATGAACCGTCCGATTAAAAATAAATTAATCTGGACCTTTCATGAATTAGTTATTATGCAGTCCATTCTTCTATAAATAGAAGCTCATTCCTTCATTATTTCTTACGAATTCACTGAAACTCTAGAGAGAGAAACTATAGAGAGAGTTCTTCTTCTATAATCTTGAGCGTATTTCTTTAGAGTTTAAGAAAAGCTTTGAGTGTAGTACAAGTTTTCTTCGAGTATATCCTCGCCCTACCAGTCAGAATACTCTTCTTTCAAAGGTAAGGGATATTATTTGTTGTACTCGTAAGGGGTATTCTTTCTTTCTTATTCGTGAAGAAAACTTCTGTTATTCCATTCTTTATTATTCTGTTGGAATAACCTGTATACACGGGCTACCCTATACTTGGTGAAATTCTTCTGTTATTCCATTCTTTATCATTATGTTGAATAACTGCTTATATCAAGCACCGCATACATGGTGAAATTCTTCTAATATTCCGCTTCTTTATTATTCTCGTCGGAATATCCCGTCTGCGCGCTTTACGGACCGGTTCCATTATTTATTATTCGCTTAATATCCCGCTCGTGCGCTTACGCCTTGGGACCTAGTTCCATTATTTATTATTCTGTTGGAATAACCTGTCTGTGCGGTTTATCGCATGCATGGTGAATTCTTCTGTTATTTCATTCTTTATTATTCTGTTGGAATAACCTACCTATGTGGATTGTCACATACATGGCGAATGACCATTCGTATTCATTTCTTATTAAATTGTGGAAATGAGCTGTATAAGTGGATTACCGCATGGCGGGTGAAAATCCATTTGCAGTTTCATATATTCTCTTATACTCTTTTGGTTAAAGTTTTGGCTTCTATACTCCATGAAATTAATGGAATATCCTTGATATTTGCGCTTCATCCAGTATCTTTTCATGGAAATATTCTTCTGAGCATTCTTGAATTTTACTCCACAAAACAGTATCATGTTGACAATTTGGACGTTATTGGTACCTGGATAAATTAATTTTTGAACTTGTTTTATTAAATTATTATGTCATTGTCATCATCCTCATGTTTATATTATGTTGAAAGTCATCTGTGGCCTGTAGTGCATAGATAGACTTGGTATAATTATGACCAGGGATTATTCGGTATAATCATGACCGTAATATTATAAATGATGTGGAAAAAGTCCTCATTGGCCCGTAGTGCATTGATGGATAGTTTTTGGTATGATTATGGCTATGGATTCTCTTCGGCCAAGGGTGCAAAGATGAATTATTTTATGGCATAATCAGGACCGTTGATGAAAACACGATTATCTTTGGCCCGTAGTGCATGAATAATTCGTGATCGTGATACTAAAGAATATCCTTGGCCCGTAGAAAAGGTGGATGATTTGATGATGTGGATTATTTATTGTCGAGTCTCAAATGATAAAAGTGATGAAAAGCCTTTTATATCATAGAAGATAGTAGATTTTATTCTCTACTTGACTCTTCTAATGGATTGCTTGTTCACCGCAGCTTAAACTTGATGTTTGTTATATTGTATCAGTTTAAAATTGTTGAAGGCTAAGAATAATTTATTCTGTATTATCTTAGTCATAATATTTCTTACTGGGCTAGTTGAGCTCACCCTTTCTTTCAATGTTCTCTTGAAATGAGAATATATACGGGACTAGCCTGGGAATAGATTGATGGTCCGGATGGTTGCATTAGCAAATTCCTCACTATTCTCGTGAAATAGTGTGATAATAAATGTATTGAGGACTTATTTTGAGTTTGAATATTGTACAGAAGACAATATTTGTATTAAAACTCATAGCTCATGTTGTATATTTAAGTTTGTATTTGTATTCTGTACCATGTATTTGGTGACTCAAGATGGGTGATGTATACCTATTTTGGGGGCGTCACAATTATAAAATATTCGTTTGGTCGGGGAATATCCGTACGACGGCAGAATCATTGGTGGACCCCACAATAGAAGTATTGTCGTAGTAAGAAAATGACAAAATTATCTTTTTATAAAAATAACGGCGAAAGTGTTACCGTTAAAACTGTTGAACTACCCTAATTAGTAAAAGTACAAAGAAGAATACTGCGTGATTGCATAAAGACACCAGTATTGATTATTGATGCTTACGTAAGAAGTCACTCAATTATACTCAATTATTGCTATAAAGAATTGCCGCATCATATCTCTCATATTATTGATTCAATTATTGTCACAAAGATCATCTCGTATAATATGTTATATTATTAAATCAATAATTGAGATGACAAAGTTATTTATATTATTATTTACAATATTGACAATGTCTAGAAGTTCACAAGGAGAGGTTAGATAATCTAATCATGCGGCTACTAATAGAAGAAATCCTTATCGGAAAGCCCCCTCTTTTCTGGGAACGACCTAGTTGTTAAATATTGTGAGTTATAATATTAATGATGAATAAGTTCGTGTTAATTAAAGATGAAATTGATAGTTCCATTGTGTTAGAATTATTAGTGTTAGTGGAAATCGATATGTATTTCGATATTAATTGATGTCTGGAAGTTATACTGACTAATCGGGTAATTAATCGGATAAATGAGCAATTAATTGCTATTAATTCACATGATTATAATTATTTGTTCACATGTGTGTACTATTGATTCACATTCTTGTACTATTAGGGGGTGGTGGCAAGAGATTGATAATACTTGCATGACTAAGTTAAAAATGGAGGTATAGATTTAGGTACTATACTGTAATTCGTATTTTCACATGTCTAGAACTATTGATTCACATGATTTACTATTGATTCACATTATTTACTATTAGGGGAGGTGGTGCAGGTTTGATAATACTTGCAGGACTAAATTAAAAATAAAGGAAAAGAGGAAGGTATTATACTGTAATATTTTGAGCCCCAAAGCGTGCAATTATTGAAACTATATTTTTCTATAAATAGAAGCTCATTCCTTCATTATTTTTCACCAATTCACTAAAGCTATAGAGCAATTATTTAGAGAGAGAAATTATAGAGAGAAAGGAGAAGAGAAATCTATTACCTCACTATTCCAGTTTTCTTCTAAGGTAAGGGGTATTATTTCTTTTGTATTTATGAAGAGAGCTATTGTTATTCCATTCCTTATTATTCTATTGGAATAACCTGTATACGCGGACTACCATATACATGGTGAAATTCTTCTATTATTCCATTCTTTATTATTCTGTTGGAATATCCTGTCTGTGCGTATTACGCATGACATGGCCCCATTCTTTATTATTCTGTTGGAATATCCTATCTGTGCGTATTACGCATGACCTAGTTCCATTCTTTATTATTCTGTTGAAATTTCATGTCTGTGCGAATTACGCATGACCTGGTTCCGTTATTTATTATTCTGTTGGAATAACCTGTCTGTACTGCCTAACGCATGCCTGGTGAATTCTTCTGTTATTCCATTTTTTATTATTCTGTTGGAATAACATGTCTACGCGGACTATCGCATGCATGGTGAATTCTTCTGTTATTCCATTCTTTATTATTCTGTTTGGAATAACCTGTCTATGTGGATTAACGCATGCATGGTGAATGATCCTTCGTATTCATTCCTTATTAAATTGTGGAAATGATCTGTCTACGTGGATTACCGCATGGCGGGCGAAAATCCATTTACAGTTTCGTAATTTTTCTGACCCTCAAAAATTCTAGAAAATTTTGAAATGATAATTTGATGAGTTTTCTAGATTGTGTCCAAAAATGGAAATTTTTGGATGTATAGATTAGGAGTTATGAATTTTATAGGAAAAGACTATTTTAAAAGTAAACCCTTATAACTCCTTGTGGTTAACTCCAAAATTTATGAAATATTTATTGGGAATACATATATATAACAGGAGTATACCCTGTAATTTTTGGAATTTTTGGACAAAAGTACAGTTTATGATAAATGTCTAAATATTCGGCAGTTTTGACCATATGAAAAATAGTAAATGAATTTTAAAAATTCTGAGAAAAATATATGTTCAATATGTGACTATATTCTGCTAAATCCTAGAAAAGAAAACTTTTTGGTACTGATTTTTTATTTTTCATGAAAATGGTTTAGTTACGAACATATGAATTAAATATGTTATGTGAAGTTGAAAAATTGGTCAATATGATTTTATGGCTTGGAAATCCTATATCAGGTATATGCAGATTTTTGATAAAGGATTTGATCATTGGTGATTAAATCTTATGAGTATGGCATTTTTGAATGATTAAATACATTATTTGGTAAAGTGTAAACAATTAAAATAAATTATTTATAAGTTTAAGAAATAATTAAAATATTGTTATAATATTAATGATATTATATTATGGGATTATTAAGTGATTGATAACATTTGGATATTTTAAACTCTGGATAAATTTAAAGTCTTTAATATTTATCCTTGATTTCGTTTGATTAATGTTTATATTATTGTCATCATCATCATGCTTATATTATGATGAAAGTCATCTTTGGCTTACGTGCAAAGATGGACTGTTGATTATTGGTTTTTGATTGTATATCTTTCGCTTACGTGCAAAAGATGGACCGTTAATTATTGGTTTTACAGTTGTATATCTTTGGCTTACATGCAAAGATGGACTATTGATTATTGGTTTTACAGTTGTATATCTTTGACTTACGTGCAAATATGAACTATTGATTGATGAGTATCTTTGGCTTATGCGCATAGATGAACTATTTATTGGTATGATTATGACCAGGGACATTCGGTATAATCATGCCCCGTAATGTTATAGATGATGTGTTAAAAGTCCTCATTGGCCCGTAGTGCATTGATGGACAATTATTGGTATGATTATAACCAGGGATTATTCGGTATAATCATGACCATTGATGATTACATGAATATCCTTGGCTGTAGTGCAGGGATGATTTGATGGTGTGGATTATTTATTAAGTTGAGTCTCAGCGATAAAATATTGACTATACACTTTTAATTCTTAGAAGATAGTAGATATCATGCTCTACTTGATTCTTCTAAAATACAGTTGTATGTGTTTGGCCTGTAGTGCAAAGATGAATTGTTAATGAATATCTTTGGTCGTAGTGAAAAGATGAATTTATTAGTATGATTATGAGCAGGCATTGCGATTTGGTATAACCATGATTTTTGATGTTTTAGGTAAAGATAGGTGATGAAAATTATCTTCGTCCTGGGTGCGAAGAGGAATTTAGAATCACAATTATGATTACGAGTTATTCATATGATTGTGGACAAGAATTATTGATTGATGTTACAGTGATAAAACATTATTGGTGGACTTTTAACATGGAGAACATAATAGACCTGATGGTCTATTTGACTCTTCTAATGGATTGTTCGTTCCGCTGCAACTATGGTTGAAAAGTTTTATCATCTACCATATGTTCTAAATCTCTAATTTATTACTGATGAAGGCTATTGATAATGTAAATTGTCTTTAGTCATAATATTCTTTACTGGGCTAGTTATGCTCACCCTTCTGCTTCACAATTCTTTTTAGGTAATAAGAGTGTAGCTGGGTCGAGTGGGGGTAATAGGAGAATAGAACGGTGGTCTCTGGATGTGAAGTTTCTCCCTAAACAGTATAGAAAATGTGTTGTATTTTATACATCATTTAGTAGTTATATTTGGTGAATCGAATAGGGTGAGGCGAACCCAACATTGAAAGGGCTTTTTTGCCACTATCATACAAGATGTCTAATGACAGACGACTTCGTGTTATCATAAGACAGGGTTGTGCACATCCACTTGCTGAGTATATTTACGAGCACTACCTATATGATCTTGGAGTTTATTTGAAATATAATTTTCACTTGGAGACAACGGAGATAATTATATGTCAAGAGAAGACTGTGGACATATGATATCTATCATAACCTAGACGCATGACCTCCCATATACGAAGGTTTCCTTGAGTATTTTTTAAAGATTTTAATTTCTAAAACAATTATAGGGTGACAAACGACTTCCCTAAACAGTATAGAAAAGTGTATTGTATTTTATACAGCATTTAGTAGTTATATTTGGTGATCAAATAGGGTTTGGCGAACCCAACGTTGGAAGGGTGTTTTTGCCACTATCATACAAGATGTCTAATGACAGACAACTTCGTGTTATCATAATACAGGGTTGTGCACATCCACTTGCTGAGTATATCTACGAGCACTACCTATATGATCTTGGAGTTTATTTGAAATATAATTTTCACTTGGAAACAACTGAGATAATTATATATCAAGAGAAAGCTCACCATTGGAAAAAAGATGATAGTAATCTTCTTATTTTTCTTTGGGAACTTTTGGGTCAACCAAGGATAATTCTGTGGACATATGATATCTATCATAACCTAGACGCATGGGCTCCCATGTACGAAGGTTTTCTTGAGTATTTTTCAAATATTTTAATTTCTAAAACAATTATTGATTGTACCTTTATGTAAGGTACCATTGTAATGTCTTGTGGTCAAGGCACCACGAGAGTTATATATATTTGTTGTAAGACCCCGAATTTTATGAAATAAAAGTATTCAATTTTTCTATTTAGTAAATGGTTAAATTGATAACAAGTTTAAAGTTAAGGGTGATATATATAAAATTTTCAAAATAAGTAAGTGGTTCTAAAATATTCATTGTTGTCGGGGAATATTCGTTTGGTCGTGAAAATATTTTTTCTGTCGGGGAATATTCGTACGACGGCGCAGCCATTTGAGGGCCCCATAACAGAATAACTATCGGATGAAGAGCTTGAAAATTTTGAATTTTTATAAATAACGGCGTAATCGTTATTGCTAACATCATTGAAATACCGATTGGGTAAAGTAAAGTACGCATGCTGTTGCATAAAGAAGACACTGCAGATTTCACAAAGATTTTTGAATTATTGATTCTTACGTAAGAAGGCACTACTCAATAATTGTTACAATAGTTTCGCTCAATATTTTATTTTATTGATTCAATAATTGTTGCGTTGATATTTTATATTATTGTTGTTTCAATAATTGTCACTGCACAGTATCTCCATTATCAGATCAATAATTTATATTATTTGTGAATAATTAATTATTGATTTATATGATAAGAAAATATTTATTTGATGTAAATATAAATGATGGATTTATTTATGTGGTTATAAATGAAGAGTTAATGTTGAGGTGTTTTATCAGTATTTTGTCGGATTGGAGGTATTAAAAGATCAAATCGGTGTTCTTACAGCTTTATTGTGTGAGTTATAATATTTAATCTGACCGTTGGATTGTTGTGATTTTTGGATATGTTATACATATATAAGTTGAGTATATGTTCACAAATCTTAAACCGTTAAAAATGAACGAATGATTTGTTATGAATTTTAAGAGGCGACTGATTCGAAAATTAGGTTTATAAATGATTTTGGTAAAAAATTCTAGAAATGGGTGGGCCCCACTTTTGGTTGTTGGGGAAGATGGCTGCTTTTTGGTGGGTGGAATAGTAGCAGTAAAGCCATCAAAGTTACAGTCAAGTCCTGCTTTGCGTCTTTAACATTTTCCTATAAATAGAGGACTAAATTAGAATTGAAAAACACACCGAAATTCATAAGTTTTCTCTCTTTTTCTCTCTAGATTATCGAGTGTATTTTGTGAGTATTTAGATACTTGGTGAGTTGCTATTCATCAGTGCAAGTTTCCTTCAGCGTCATAACCGATATCTAGTCAGAAATGCTGCTCTTTTAAGGTAAGGAGTAGTAAGGGATATTAAGGGATGTTATATTCTTCATAATGATATTATTATTTCAATATCATTATAATTGATATATTGGTATGAATCTTATTGTGGAATTTCTATCTTTTTGAGTCTGGGTTACTATTCACGATACTCTGACTATTCACGATATATGCA